>OU779868.1:30015000-32415000 GCA_916999025.1 Orgyia antiqua | reverse complement strand
CTGAATTAGATAGAGCTTTAAAGTTATCACAGTTACATCCCTTGAATTCTGAACAGCATCAAGTAAAAGTTGGATTAAAAAAATGGATAGAGGACTATAACAGTAGTGTAATATTACCGAAAACTCTCAAACAAAATGTTGAAACATTTATGAAAGTATTTGATGAGGAGTCACAAAAACAAGATAAAAAGGAAAAGCAGTTGGCAGAAGAAGATGACGAAGGCTGGGTCACAGTCACTAAGAAAGGAAAAACACAGAGCTTTGCTAGATCAGAGAAAGTCGAAAACAAAATTATGCAAAAAGAAGAGAAGAACAAGAAACGAAAAGAACTTAAAAACTTTTACACTTTCCAGATTAGGGAATCTAAAATGAAGCATCTTGTAGCACTAAGACAGAAATTTGAAGAAGATAAAAAGAAAATAGCACAGATCAAACAGAACCGTAGATTTAAGCCATTTTAAAATTAAACAATATTTTATTAATTTAACAAAGAATTTTATTTACATTTAAAAACACTGCACTTCATTTTGTTTTGATTTCTTATTTTTTTTTTATTATTAAGATTTACAAATTAAAAATTGATGTACTAGGTATACTCAGTATTTTATATGATATAATAAATATTGAGGTAGTGTCATAATTTGTTCCATAGATTTGGAAAGAAACAGTAATAAAAACCCCCAGCATAATATTCACTATATTTATACAAAAATTGTTTCCTTATTTTTAGAATATTTGATGCAACATCGAGTGTCCCATACGTGTAGTATCCACAAATGTAAGAGAAGTTACAATTACTGAGATTGTCCTGCATCCCTTTACTAGAAATTAAAATGTATCAACATAAATTCATGTCAATACCATGTACAATAATAGTTCATATAGCTTGCTGGTGGGTTTTTATAATAATCCTTAGAAGTCTATTCTCAGGTAGTGTGTCTAATGCTTGGAGCATATTATTAATATTTCCATATACACAACCATTTGCCAACGCTACTTGAACAGCTTGGCCTATCCTGTCTAGGCAATCCTAAAACAATGAAACAGAATATTACATAATGTTAACAATTGGCAGACCTTGTGTCTTGTATTTCGATTCTCACACTAGAAAATTCATTAGTCACAGATTTTATTTTGTACTGAGTCTACGTGTTTTCTATCATTTACAGGATGGATACGACACATAGGCTTTTCTTCGAACTGGGTATTCATGGTATCATTAATAATCTCTGTACGAAATATCAATTACATCCGAGCAATAAATTCGTCACAAAAACGATTTAAAATTTCCGTAACTTTCCAACATCCTGTTGAAAATTTCGTGAAGTATATTTTTGTTAAGGGCCTACATCAATATTATCGTATATCATCGCCGACACGTACATATTAACACAGCCAGTAGGCACAGAAAATGAAGAATTAGGGATACTTTTCCTATTTACTCAAAATCTACTAAATATATTTTAATTCTGATTTACGTGTTTCTATATATGATAGTTACTTATGTTTTTAAAGTTATTTCATTAGTTAATACGCGATAATAGACCGACAAATGAAAAAAATAAAAAATTTGAGAGGTTATTTCGCCAAGATTTTCTATCGAGTAAAATTTTTTCAATCGCGTTTCTGAGTTTATACGATCCTAGATAATATATTGAAAAAACATATACTTAAAAATTAGAGCTCTAGCCATTCAATCTAAAGAAACAATGAAAACTTCGTACATAGAAAAAAGCAACGAAGCTATTTTGGTATCCTCTTAAACGTTGCCAAACTTACATCATGGCCTAAGCCCCCGCGTCCCTGGCAACCTTTCAGTTCAGTTAGCCGCGGCGATGCTTATCGTTCAGACGTGTCGCAAGCGTAATTATTATTGCGGTATTAGGGTTCCGTACCCAAAGGGTAAAAACGGGACCCTATTACTGAGACTTCGCTGTCCGTCCGTCCGTCCGTCTGTCACCAGGCTGTATCTCAAGAACGGTGATAGCTAGAGAGTTGAAATTTTCACAGATGATGTATTTCTATTGCCGCTATAACAACAAATACTAAAAATAACATAAAATAAATATTTAAGGGGGGCTCCCATACAACAAACATGATTTTTTTACCGTTTCTTGCTCTCATACAACAAACGTGATTAATTAAGTATTGTGTGTGTTGTTTTCTCATTTATTAATAACGTATGTTGCATAGATAATAGTACGGAACCCTTCGTGCGCGAGTCCGACTCGCACTTGACCAATTTTGCGTATTCTTACGTGATTAGTGTTTGTGATTTTACTGTGATATGATATGACACTTTAAACTAATAACAATAATTATTATTATAAACTAAGGATGTGTGTGTAATTAATGTTTTCAATAATGTCTAGGGTAATCGTACACCGTGTCTGAATACACAGACATGATTTTAATTTATTATTGTTAGGTTATTGGTTACAAACTGGTAATTAAACCAGACTAAGATTATCTCTAGACCTCACTTCCATGGATTTTCTTCTGTGGTGGTGGAAGCGTATGCCTCAAAGGTAAATAGAATGAAATAATTGCGCGTATTTTGAAGAGGCAGAAGTGGGTGGTCCCAACAGTACGTTCATAGAGATAATACCTAGCTATGTTGCCGTTCCGTGCGTTGGTAGGTTGGTTGCCGCGGACGCTCGAGTGGGGTCAGTGAAATTAGTTTATACAGGATGGTTGGAGTTAAAAGAAATTTATTTTGTTTGAAAAAAAAAATCTCATTTTTGATGCTATATGTATATTTTTAAACTGTATCGAATTAATACCATAACACCTATAGGATAGCTGGGTTGATTTAATGCCCACATGACAAATGCACCCTGTATGTCGTAGGATACTTGATTAAAATAGTTTAAGTACTTAAAGATTTTTAGTTTTAACTTAGCTTCCAAGATTATGAAGTAAGTCCTCAAATTGTGTCAATGGTAAGTACGTTATTTATTTTGTGTAGTTAGTTAGTGATGAGATTGAATGGTGACCCGTTGAATATTCATAAAAATTGGTCAAGTGCGAGTCGGACTCGCGCACGAAGGGTTCCGTACTATTATCTATGCAACATAAGGCAACGTTATTAGTATCGAGCAAGAAACGGTAAAAAAATCATGTTTGTTGTATGGGGCCCCCCATACAACAAACATGATTTTTTTTTAAATAATAAATATTTATTTTATTTTATTTTTAGTTTGTTGTTATAGCGGCAATAGAAATACATCATCTGTGAAAATTTCAACTGTCTAGCTATCACCGTTCTTGAGATACAGCCTGGTGACAGACGGACGGACGGACGGACAGCGAAGTCTCAGTAATAGGGTCCTGTTTTTACCCTTTGGGTACGGAACCCTAAAAAGGATCCTTCCAAACCAGATACACGTGTCGTAGTTAATAGAATGTTGTAGTTAACGTAGTTAGATTGTTCAGTATTACAAGGCCTTTAGATAGATGACTGCTCTGGCTGTAAATACAGGTAATTTCTATGTTGTTTTTCCGATATACATATATATTTAACTGAAAGAATATTTAGATAATTTGGTATATACCTGCAATTTATTATCACTATTTAGTTTTTCGCCCCTCTGTACGATATTATGCGCATATGCCTGTACTAAAGGCGCCAGTGCAGACAAGTGTTGGCCATTGACTGCAGTGGGAGGGCCGTGGGTTCGTCGGCCGGCTCGTAAGCTATGCAATACTCCTAAATGTAGCTTTATATACAATTCACCTTCTGTCAAAGGTTTATTTGTTACGGTCTTCACTATAGACCTATCTTGTATTTCCAGTTTGATCTTTTTAAATGGCACTGGCGCTTCAACCATTTCTACATCTGAAATTAAATTACATACTTCACAAAACTGTTTTACAGTAGTGGTAATCATTGTTAAGTCAGTTAAAAACAATATTACCCTTTTGAATGTGCTAAGTGTAAAAAGCATGTAGGTGGTACGTAATATTGACCACCACAGTACCCACAAAAACAAAGGCATTAATGTTAAATTATAAAAGAGATCTAAAATATACCGTACCTTCCTCAGTATACAATGGTGCAAGTGCACACCAATGTATCAAGCCTGCCAGTGGAGTGACAGCCGCCATCGGAATGGAACCGCTTGGCAAAGCAGCTGGTATTAGTTGTGCTGACATACATAGACTTGGGTTTGAATATACCTATAAAGAGTAGCACCAGTTAGTATCGGAGTCTACAATACTATGGTATTAATTAGACAGACGCGATCAGAAACATCAGCTGTTTATGCTATTGGAATAATATGATGGGTTTCGTAGTGGCACATGTAAGCACATCTATATTCACATTATAAACCCTCGTGTTCTAGGCCTTTAAGCCCAGCTGAAGCTTAGAAAATTAACAAAATATAATTTCCAATTTATTTATTATTTATTTATTTATTTATTTATTATAAAGAACCAACAGCTTTACAATAGTAACTTAGAAACTATATAGCAACAGAAAGCTAATTATAGGTTCTCGCCAATAGAAACAATAATAGGTAAGAAACAAAAATTACATCAGTGGCGGAGTATAGTAGATATTGATACCTAATTAATTATAAATAACAAAAGCGAAAAACAACTACAATAAATAAAAGCTGCACAAAGCAAATGCACAAGCGGGTGTTACCCCTGCCGACAGATTATGTAAAAAAGCTATTGCTCATGGAAGATCTAATGGAAGTGGTAGACGTATTAAACAGGTCAAAGTCATAGTCCTTTGACAATTTATTGAAGCGGCTGCAAACTCTCCATAAGTAAGAATTCTGTCTGTAGTAAGTTGATACTAAAGGGGTGTGCAGTAAATGGCTATGCCTTAACGGTCTAATTGGCACATTCAACATAATTTTAGATATTAGTTCCGGGGAGTCAACCAGATTATGTGTTATTTTTAATAGGTATGTTAAATCAGCTATATCTCGACGTATGTGCAGCGGCAATAGGTGGTGTTTCTTGCAGTAGGTGTAGTATTGCGATGAGCTAAACTGGTCTCCAAGCCGGAAACAAACATACTTATCTTATAAACTTCTTTTGTATATTTTCTAATCTAGTAATGTAAGTATTATACTTGGGATTCCATATTTGAGAGGCATATTCCAGACTACTTCTCACGTAAGTGCAATAAAGAATTTTAATAGTTTTTATATTAGTGAAAGCGCGTGAGGTACGTAGCACGAATCCTAGAGCTTTGGAAGCTTTATTAATCATGCTATTTATGTGCTCGTCGAATATTAATTTTCTATCATGAATAACTCCCAAGTCACGTATATTGACACATCTCGAAAGTTCATAATTGTCAATGGTATAATTTGACTGAATGATTTTAGTTTTGCGGGTAAAAGTTATCACGGAACATTTCGAAGGATTAAGGTCCAATCTATTATTGGTGCAATAATTAGAAAGACGATCTAAGTCAGATTGTAACGCCTTTACATCATCACTCGATTCAATGACGGAGAATATCTTCATATCATCTGCAAAGCACAAAAGGTGGGAGTTTTTTAGACATTTGTCAATATCATTCACGAAGATATTAAAGAGCAGGGGCCCAAGTAATGAACCTTGCGGTACACCACTAGGTATATGCACCCAGCTCGAAACATAATTATTTATAACAACTGCCTGAGACCTGTTATTTAGGTAGGATGTGAACCATCGGAGCAAGTCACCTCTGATCCCGATTGTAAATAATTTGTTTAGTAACAAGCTATGACTAATACGATCAAATGCTTTACTGTAGTCTGTGTAGACTACGTCAACTTGCATACCATTGTCCATAGAGTCTGTTAAAAAATCATTAAGAAGAACCAAATTAGATACGGTTGAGCGACCCTTACAAAACCCATGTTGTTTCGAGTTGAGAGAATTTTTGATTGCTGCATAAACTTGGTCGTATATAATACGCTCAAACACTTTACCAATGATACTAAGCTTGGAAATTGGTCGGTAATTAGACACTTCAGTTCTTTGACCTTTCTTGTGAACTGGCGTAATGAAAGCTTTTTTCCAGATCTCCGGAACTGAACCATCACGGAGGGAATGTTTAAACAGCAAAGATATTGGTAATGAAATCGTTTTTGCACAGCCCACTAGAAATCGCGCAGGTAATAAGTCAGGCCCGGGAGACTTACAAACGTCTAGGTTAGTGAGAAGTTTAGCGATCTCTTCATCACTGACTTCAATAGTGGAAATAAATGAATTACTACAGCTTTCATTGGTTGCCGTGTTTGGAGATTTAATGTTGACATTTGAGAGATTATGATCAAGGAAGGTTGATTTAAAATAATTAGAAAAGGCATTACAAATACCCGTACCAGTGTCAACAATAGTGTCATCATACGTAACACTACAGGGTATAGCGTTACCTTTAGAGCGAGCATTTACATATGACCAAAATGTTTTAGGATGTTTTTCAATAGAATCTTCTATTGACTTCATATAACTGTTGTAGCATTCTTTCTCCAAAGATTTAACCCTATCGCGTAATAATTGAAAGGAATGAAGATCGGCCAAGTTTCCATAAACCTTAAATTTACGGTGGAATTTATGTTTTTCTTTAATTACCTTTTTTAACGACTGCGTATACCAAGGCGGGTATTTATGCGCCTTGTGTACTAACCTGGACGGTATATACCTGTCCCTGAGTTCTTTGAACTTGTCATAAAAAAAGTCAACAGAGTTCATAAGAGACCTCGCTGAAAATTCGGTAGCCCAGTCAATGGCAGATAGCTCCAAATTAATGCCATCATAATCACCCTTGTCATAAAAAAATTTTAGTTGAGGTGCGGGTGTAAGCACATGCAGCTCGACAAAGTTTATAGTAATATCCAAGGCTTTGTGATAAGGATCAATAGGTACCAACGGCGTAATATTCTCATGAACCGTAACGACATCATTCGACAATACTAGATCAAGTATTTTACCTTGTTTGTTCACTATTCCATTGTATTGAAGAAGATTATGGGTATTCAATTCATCTATCAATAAAATTTCATTAGAGTTAAGAGTCGGTCTGGGCTCAAGATGGGATAGAGAAGTCGGAATCCATGATATGCCACTCAAATTGAAATCGCCAGCAATAATAAATTTGTCCTCTGTGTGACTCATAACAATATTATTTAAGGAATTTAAATAGTTATATAATTGGTGTGAAAAAGTGTTGCTGTTATTTTGATTGCATAAATATAAAACACAGAGGTGCAAGTTAATAGTGTTACGCTTATGTTTTATTTTAATAGTAATCCAGAGATCCTCAGCGGATGAATTGAAGAGTGGTTTAGGAGTTGCAGAAAGATTATTACGTATAGCTATGAGAACTCCCCCACCGCGCGACTGACCAGTTTGAACATAGTTACGGTCTCTTCGCCATACCATATAATCCCTGTTAAATAGCTCGGTATCCGATATACTGTCCGTTAGCCAAGTTTCGGTTAGCAAGATGATATCGTAAGAGCACTGACAAAGATTCCGATAAAATGATATGGTTTTCGATCGTAAACCCCGCACATTCTGATAGTACATCTGTAAGTTATTCAGCCTGGAAGCCATTTATAAGTGTACAAAAGCAAAATCATTATAGTAGTGCAACGAAAATGGTTATAATACATAGCTGATTTATGTTGTGAGCATTGACACTTAATATTAATAATAACAAAGTACCTTGTAAGCATGAAAATCACCAATGGGTTAACCCTACGCGGTTTATAAAATGCGGTGGAGACAAGCAATGCCGCTATAACAAATATATACATATATAGTACTTCTTGCGCATTAAATAAGAACAAGCTATTAATAAGAATATACATTAAACTTATGCGATACAATTGAATAGATCCAAACATAAAAATAAACATAAAAATAAAATCAATATACAGGTAGCAGTTATAATGTTCAACTATAATAATAGGAGTAAATGAGTAAGCAGCCGTATGGATTAGCCGTAAGTGTGAGTAGGATAACTGCAGTATTATCAGTTGCACAGTAAAGCAACTTGTTGATCGATCATGATCCAACAGCGTGGCCACAGCGTCAGGGGCAACAAACAGTTTATAGTTGCCATTTGTGTTTTGCAAAGCGCATTGCTTATGTATAGCAAAGTAAATATAGAAATAAATACAGAAATTATCCATGAGAGCAACTAATAAGAAGCAATTATTGTAACAATAATTATATGACTGATGTAAGCATGCTACGAATAATACAGAAACAATATTCAAGTAAGTTTGTTTAAAAAAGATTCTGTTTCTACAATAACGACACGTGAACCATCATTCTTTCGTACATGTATTTTTCCATATTTAACCCAGATATATTTATAATTTTTAGCCTTAAGTATTGTTTTAACTTTAGTTAGAAGATTTTTAGACGCTGGTGTAAGGTGATCGTTGACATAAATCCGACCGTGATCACCACTGAACCCAACATCCCCAGCTGACAATGACTTGTTAAGGCGCGCTGCTGCCACAAAGTCCTCTTTAATATGACGACTGGAGAAGCTGACGACGATAGTCTTATCATTGCGACCATAGACAGGAACTCTAGTAATATGATCGATATCAGATCTAGAAAATTTGTAATTAACAGTCTTACTGATAGATTCAAGAATAGAATATAAGTTTTCATTTGATTTTACAGGAACGCCCTTAATCTCCACATTATTTATTCTTGCTTTCTGCTCCATTTTCTCTATTTGTGACCTCAAAGCATCCATGTCACTATTCATCGTAACCACATTGGCTTGCAGTTGATCGATGTCAGGAATCCTACGTTCAATATCATTGATTTTAGCACCATACTCATTGATAGTAGCACTGTTGAAATCAATAGACTGCTTGAGGGAACTTAACTCCGATTTTATGTCTTTAATGTCCTTGAACAGCATAGGAAGATTCAATAGCTGTTTTTTAATATCTTTAAGTTCAGTAAGGATAGATTCCATACCAGTGTTAGGTTGGTTTATCGCCGGCGGTTGCGGAGAAGAACAGATACGACAATGCGGACATTTCCACGCAGAACGACGGTCTGGTCCCAATTTTCTGTAACCAGCCTCCGTAATATTTGCGCATGCAAAATCAAGATGTTTCCTGCACACAGAGCACTGGACACCATCACTAAATGATTCATCACACAAGTCACACTTCATTATGACAATTTTAATACTTCTGATCCGGATTTGTAAAACTGGAAAATGTTGGCGATCTATGCAAATCACTAAGGCAGGTACACGTCCGTCCACTGATAATAATCGGCGACGACAATATTTGCTGTTGTGCAATTCATAATTTACGAATCGAAAAATAACTGATCTGGTTGCCATGAAGCATTCAGCATAAATGTTTATTATATTCAGGAGTTTGAGTCATAGACATTTTTTACATCAGATGTTAAAAAATATTTCGAAACTGAGTAGATATTGTTTTGTGTTTAGTTTGGGATTAGACTAAGTTGTGCAAAATGTTCATCAAGATATACAAACCCAAAATGTGATAACTTCTAATAGGTTCTTAGGAGGTAGCTTTTTTACACCTTGCACATCATGCATGTAAAGTTCTGTAACCGCTGTGATGAAGTTTGATACAAATTGAGGTGCGGTATTGGCCAGGGATTTAAGTGCAGCCTGATTGGATGTGTTCAGGTGGAAGTGATCCCTTATAACATTCTCTACTAGTTGTAGTGACTGAGTTGAGGAACACCCCATCTGTTGAAGCCACACACCTACTGCTAGAAGTACCTGGAAAATATGAAACCATTTTTTTAAAAGGTCAAATTTCTTTATTTTAAGTAGCCAAGATTTACAAGCACTTCTAAAGAGTTTAGCTTTTAAGGTTGAGTTTTGAAGCCCCAATTCGGGATTTCTTTTGTTCTGATTTACTTGTAAAAGTAACAAACTGATGAATAGTTTCATACTAACAGGGGTACTAGATGCAGATACAGCCATGCTAGCAAGTATACTCAAGATTTTCAAGCGTTTTTGACTCTCCATACCCCCAAAGAGGGAAAGGAACACAGTGTTCTTTGTGGTTTCGTTTGTACATGCTGATAGATAGTCACACATTATTTCTATCAACTGTAACTCCTGTAGAGGGGTCAGACCTCCTCTGCGTCCACCACGTCTATCTGGCTCACAAAAGATAAATTCAGATATTATCTCCATGGCAATATCCAAATGTTTACTAGATGGAGCAGCTCGACCGACGAGTAATTGTTCTAAAAAATAAAGATGTGTATGATTGAAAATGATGTATTTAACAAGACTTATGACAACAACGATATATAAATAATAGGGTCCCGTTTTTACCCTTTGGGTACGGAACCCTAAAAAGGAAAATATAATTTTATTAATCCTAACCAATTCTGTTCAGAGCTTCTTTAGCACAAATTGGAAAGTCATACTTCCTAAGAGAGTGTTTCAAATCAGCTAGAGACATTTTAATGCTTTGAGCGATTATTTCATTAAATCCCAGTACAAATATTAATTAAAAATTCCACAATAGTTTTTTAAAAACCTCAATTAATATCACTTGTTGACAAAAAATGAAAAATGTAAACATATACAGACTAGACTACTTGTTATAAAATTATCTAACTACTCTACAAATTTATTTATCTATGGTTTAAAGAACAGGTGCTCAAGTCCACTATTTTGGAACAATTGTCATACCGGCACAATACCGGCACGATACCGTTGCAATTGAAGTCAAATATCCGTAGTCTGCTATATGCCGTCATAACGGTCTTTCAATGGTAATAGAATTGTCGATCTCTTTTATCTATGCATTGTGTTAGAATGGTATGTATGTGTTGCCGTTTTTAAAAAATGCGTTAGTTGAAGTGATTTTCGAAAAACTACTAATAAATTTAAACATTTAATCATGCTAGACTTCGTTTAAATATATTTGTACATACTATTTATTAGTATAAAATGTTAGAGCAAAGGGGTACAATTGTTCATTGACTGGCTGGTATGAATCATGACGTATGTTTGAATTTTAGAGTGACTGTTCTTCTATGTTAAAAAAATGGAAAAACTATTGTCAAGTTTTTTTTGTGTCAGCAGAGGCTGAAAACTGCGTTTTATTATTAATGTACTATTTACCAAATATACTATATAACTGTGTCTGTTATGTTATTATTATTGAAAACTCTAATAGGTTATGGCAAGCACGTTCCATAAAGAGTACAGATGCAGTAAAAGCGCTAGTGTGCGTAAGTATATGTGAGCTGTGATGGTAAATAAAGAGAAGAACAGTAATACCTACGAGCTTCCTACACAGAGTACACAAAGAGATATGACGGCTTCTACGAGTGCGGCCGGTTCAGGTCTTCCAGCGATAGAGAAACTAAGTGGAAACAGCAACTACGACAGTTGGAAATTCGATGTTGAGTGCATACTAGTACACGATGACTTATGGAAGTACGTGGAAAGTGTTCCAGCTGATGGAGACGCGGTTGCTAAACGGGGTGATCAACGGGCACGCACCAAGATCTGCCTGCTGATAGAGAACCAGTGTAAGGTACACGTTCGCAAAGCTACGACGGCGTATGCAACCTGGAACAATTTAAAAATCGCTTAAGAGGACAAGGGTATCAACAACAGATGTAGACTGTTATCGAGGCTGGTGAGCTTGAAACTTAATATGTTTAATTCAATAACTGAATACGTAACAGAGATAATGCGAGTAGCTAATCAACTATCAGATATGGGTAAAGAGATTGATGACGAATTATTAGCAGCACTGATGCTACAGGGGCTACCGGAGGAGTATACACCCATGAGGTTGGCGTTAGAGAATACTAACACGGAGTTAACAACTGATTTTATAAAAACGAAACTGCTGCAACTAGATGGCACCAAAGTTTGCGCAATCCAGGGTGTATCAGGCCCAAGTTCGGCACTTACTACTACTAAATATCATAAGAAGTTTGTTCAGAGGAATAAGCAAAAGAAGACGGTGAAGTGCTTTATCTGCGAGGGACCGCATAAAGCCTGTGATTGTCCACATAATCCTCGGCAGTTAAAGACCAGTCATATGGCGTCGGCAATGAGCATTGGAATCAAGAGAAATCTCATCTCGACGAATGGATTCTAGATTCTGGAGCGTCAGCACATATGAGCTATAGAAGGGACTGGATGAGCGATTTTGTAAAGATTGACAAGAAGGTGGAAGTATGCTGTGCAAATGGTGGTAAAGTATATGGAGAAGGTTTTGGTAATGTAGAGAATGCTGCACTTGACGTCAGTGTCAAGACTGTCATGTATGTACCAGATCTTGCTTCTAACTTGTTGAGTGTGAGTTGCATTGTAAATAAGGACAAGGTTGTCGTTTTTTCTAAAAATGGTTGTAAGATTTATAATGCAGGTGAGTGTTCAATTAAAGGTAATCCATGTGTGACAGGAGTGCTTGACAGAGGTGTCTATAAAATTAAACAAAGTTTACAGGCAACTGCTCTAGCTGCTACTACAAACAATGAAATGGAGCTTTGGCATAAAAGGATGGCACACCTAGGAGTACGTAACCTAACTTTATTAAGAGACAAACTGGCGATTGGGGTGAGTTTTAAAAATATTTCTAATTGTAAATTAGAATGTGTAGCCTGTCTGATGGGCAAGCAAACAAGAAAACCATTCGTACGCAACAAGGCTACAAGGGCTAGAGAGCTCTTAGAGTTGGTACACTCTGACATTTGTGGACCGATGAGTGAGAAGTCCATAGGTGGTCACAGGTACTTCATAACTTTTATCGATGATTTTTCCCGAAAAACGTTCGTGTATTTTCTTAGTGCGAAGAGTGAAGCCTTTGAAAAATTAAAGCAATTTAAGAGTTTTGCGGAGACACAAACAGGGAAGAAGTTGAAAGTGTTGAGAACTGATAACGGCGGTGAATACGTCAACGCGAGAGTCGGCGCATTCCTGAAGGACCATGGAATTAAGCATGAACTAACAATTGCTTATACGCCCGAACAAAACGGGGTAGCCGAACGTGCGAATCGCACGATAGCAGAGAAGGCAAGAGCTATGCTACAGGAAGCTGGACTATCTACTCGGTACTGGGCAGAGGCGACCAATACTGCAGTATACTTGAAGAATAGGAGCCCAACTTTAGCTGTAAGAGAGATGACGCCAGAAGAGGCATGGACAGGACGAAAATCGGTTCTTAGTCATCTCAAATTGTTCGGATGTAAGGCGTACATGCACATTCCAGATCAGAAGAGAACAAAATGTGATCCGAAAAGCTTGGAGATGATTTTCGTGGGTTACTGTGAAGAGTCAAAAGGATATAGACTCATTGATCCTTCAAATGATCAACTTCACAGAGCTCGAGACGTGGTATTTTTCGAGAACCAAATGTATCAGAAGACTGCTGATCCTGAAGTGAACAAGGAAGAAGCAACAATTGAACTAGATACTGAAGATCAACAGCACAAGGAAATCCCTCAAGAAAATGAACCTACTCGGTCGGAACAGATAATTGAAGAGAACCTTCTGTCAAATGATAGAGATCATATTGACTCGAGTACAGAAGTAGCTGAAGAAGAGGATGAAGAGTGGATGTCGTTCGAAGAGAAGTCAGAAAATGAGAAAGAGACACAAACTGAACCAACAGTGGAAGAGAGGAGATACCCACTTAGAGAGCGGAGGCAGGTTCAGAGGCCAGATTTTTTCACTTATCAAGCCATATCACAAAAAGATGATCCGCTGACTGTGCAAGAGGCACTATCGAGAAATGATGCTGCACAGTGGAGAGATGCGATACAGGAGGAGCTTGATGCTTTAAAGAAAAATGCGACCTGGGTTCTTGTGAAACCTGACCAAGCGAGCAATGTTGTTGACTGTAAATGGTTATTTAAAATCAAAAAAGAGGCCGGGAATAAAACTCGGTACAAGGCTCGATTGGTTGCGCGAGGGTTCAGTCAGCGAAAAGGGATTGACTATGATGAAACTTTTTCACCCGTGGTCCGGCTATATAGCTCTTTGAGACTTCTTATTGCGTTGGCAGCGAACCTCGGTCTGCAGATTGACCATATGGATGTTAAAACAGCATTCTTAAATGGAAGCATAAGTGAAAAACTCTACATGCGACAGCCACCTCACTTTGAAGAAAAGGGCAAAGAAGACTATGTGTGCTTAATAAAGAAGTCTCTTTACGGTCTTAAGCAAGCCCCTCGGTCTTGGAACCAAAAGCTACATTTGGAACTGAAGAGCCTAAACTTTAAACGTTGCTTAAACGAATCCTGTGTATACATGAGGAAACGTGATAAAGATATGATAATACTGGCTATCTACGTTGATGATATCCTCATTTTATATAACAATGAAAAGGAAATGAGAAAGGTTAAGGACGAACTTAAATCAAAATTTGAGATGAAGGATTTAGGTAAGGCAGAATTTTTTCTTGGAATGAGAATAAAACAAGAGAACGGTACTATTAAAATCGATCAGGAGGAGTATATCGAGAAAGTTCTTCGCAGATTTAAAATGGAGAACTGCAAACCAGTGAGTACACCAGGAGTTCCAGGGCAGCGTTTTGAAAAACCAAAAGAGTCATCTGTACCTGACGACAGCATACCCTACAGAGAGCTGATAGGATCATTGATGTATGTTGCTGTCTGTACAAGGCCCGACATTGCCCACGCAACAAACTTCATGAGTCAATTTTGTAATAATTATGAAGAAATTCACTGGGTTGCTGCAAAAAGGATTCTGAGATACCTTAAAGGATCAAAGAGTATGGGACTAGTGTACTCTAAGGACACATGTCAAGAAATTGAAGGCTTTGCTGATGCAGATCATGGAGGTAATCTTGTTGACAGAAAGTCATATTCAGGAAATGTGTTCAAGATGGCTAATGGAGCCATTTCGTGGCAAAGCTCCAAACAGAGGAGTATAGCACTATCGACAGCAGAAGCTGAATACATAAGCTTATCCGAGGCTGCGAAAGAGGCCATATTCCTCAGAAGATTTTTAAATGAAATCACAGATAAGGAGCCACCCATTGTGATTCATTCGGACAGCCAGTCCGCTATGGCTATTGCACAAAACCCAGTGCACCATCAGCAGACTAAACATGTTGATGTGCGCTATCACTTCATTCGGGAAACTATAGAAAATGGAGCTATCACGCTTAGGTATTTGGAGACACAGCAAATGGTTGCTGATGCTTTGACAAAGGCAGTAATTAGAGGAAAGCATGAGTTTTGCAGAAGTGAGATGGGAATGCATTGAGGATTGTCCGTGAGTGAGTGAAAGGATTAGAGGAGTCTGAATCTTGATAGGAAGTCTGATGGAAACAATTGAGGAGGAGTGTTAGAGCAAAGGAGTACAATTGTTCATTGACTGGCTGGTATGAATCATGACGTATGTTTGAATTTTAGAGTGACTGTTCTTCTATGTTAAAAAAATGGAAAAACTATTGTCAAGTTTTTTTGTGTCAGCAGAGGCTGAAAACTGCGTTTTATTATTAATGTACTATTTACCAAATATACTATATAACTGTGTCTGTTATGTTATTATTATTGAAAACTCTAATATAAAAAGCAATGTGAAGTTTAGGAGATTAGTAAATTGCAATAAATTACAAAGAACAATTTCTAATATTTCTATCTATCTATTTTTTATTTATGGCAATCTGTCGACACAGGACAATTTAAAAATATTACTGTCAAATTCAAAATAGCAGACTACCGAAACATTTCAGTCATTGAATTGCAATTGTGAAGCAGTTGTGTACGAGACTAGCAATTTATGTCACTTTGACAATTGTAAGACAATGATGAAGTCGTTATGACGACACATTAATAGTAGACTACCAAAAACTTTACTATTGCACCATAATGGTACAATAATGGTACAGTTGTGACACCGTTGAAATACCCGACTCAGGGCCCAGTTGTGACACCGTTGAAATACCCGACTCAGGGCCCAGTCAACTGAATCATCTATACTCTACTCTGTGAATCAATTTATCTTTTTTATCATTATTCGTAGTATCTTCTATCTAATCTGTGTGTGCAATTGTGCATTAATCTGTGGAAAGTTGTGGTTATCTTGTTTAGTTTTTGCATTACAATAAATTGATTATTTTGCATAAGTCTTCAGTTAAAACAGAAGAAAAAGATGGAGATTCTAGTAGCAAATGTAGATCATATAAAATTTGATATTGATTATGCATTAGAAGAACAGTATGGAGCCTTGCCACTTCCTTTCCCAGGAATGGACAGTAAGTTTTAATTTCACCGCATTATTATACAATTACGTTGCTAGACATCTATTAACTATTGAAATTTACATAATAGTTGTAGTTTTGTCGCACTTATTGTTGTTGCAATTACAGAATCAACTGCAGCAGTTTGCGAATTCTTCGGCCAACCAAATGGATGTACTAATGGGCCTCAGTGTCCCTACAGACACGTCAGAGGAGACCGCACTGTTGTTTGTAAACATTGGCTCAGAGGGTTGTGCAAGAAGGGCGACCAGTGCGAATTCTTGCACGAGTATGACATGTCCAAAATGCCAGAGTGCTATTTCTATGCAAGATTTAATGCTTGCCATAATAAGGAATGTCCATTTCTGCATATAGACCCTGAAAGCAAAATCAAAGACTGTCCTTGGTATGTATTGAAACAATATTAGAGTGTATTTAGCAGTTATAGTAATTAATGTAAGTAATTTCTTGTATATTTCAGGTATGATAGAGGATTCTGTCGCCATGGTCCACATTGTCGGCACAGACATGTTCGAAGAGTCTTCTGCATGAATTATCTTGCTGGTTTCTGTCCTGATGGTTCCAGTTGCAAATTCATGCATCCACGATTTGAATTGCCTGCACCGCCTGAACAAACTAAAGATGCCAAACGGTTGCCTGTATGCCATTATTGTTCTGAAGTTGGTCATAAAGCATCTTCTTGTAACAAAATACCACCTGAAGTGAGTTACATTATTCTTTACATATTTACTATTGTAAAATATATTTGAAACTCATCTAACACGGTAAAGTGTATCAATATAACAACTCATGATAAAAAATCTTGCTTAAGGGCCTACATCAATATTATCGTATATCATCGCCGACACGTACATATTAACACAGCCAGTAGGCACAGAAAATGAAGAATTAGGGATACTTTTCCTATTTACTCAAAATCTACTAAATATATTTTAATTCTGATTTACGTGTTTCTATATATAATAGTTACTTATGTTTTTAAAGTTATTTCATTAGTTAATACGCGATAATAGACCGACAAATGAAAAAAATAAAAAATTTGAGAGGTTGTTTCGCCAAGATTTTCTATCGAGAAAACTTTTTTCAATCGCGTTTCTGAGTTCATGCGATCCTAGATCATATATTGAAAAAACATATACTTAAAAATTAGAGCTCTAGCCATTCAATCTAAAGAAACAATGAAAACTTCGTACATAGAAAAATGCACGAAGCTATTTTGGTATCGTCTTAATAAATCTTTACAGTATTTTGCTGCCATTTGTAAACATATTATTATTAAAAAAGAATATTTTTTCAGCAAAGAGAAGCTGCTCAGAGACAGGAGGAGGCTAGATATAGAGCTCTTGGCTATGTGAAACCAGCTAATGAAAATGATGAGCAGGGTCAGAGATTACAAAGAATTATGCACAAACCATTAGAAGAAGTGACATGTTTCAAATGTGGAACTAAAGGACATTACGCAAATAAGTGCCCGAAAGGACACTTGGCATTCCTTTCCAGTCAATCAGGACAGAACCATCAAAACACATTTAAAAAACCTAACTAGTATAAATATGTGAAGCCTGCAGAGGGATAGGCTTCAAAAATGAACTATTTAGAGTTAAAATAATTATGGAAATTTGTGAATAAACTCAAAAGTGTATTAAAATAATAATAATTATATAAAATTAAACTTTCTTCCACTTTTTTCAAAATTCGGTCAGAAACGGTCTGAAAAAAAAACTGGAGGTCATCTTTCTTTTCAGTTATGTGATTCTTTCATTAAAAATGAAGTAGGTTGTCCATTGTTTTATTTTTAGCATGATGGAACTCACCTTTTTAGTACCTTATGAATTTAATAATCCAATAAAATAAGGCAAATCTGGCTGGACAGATATCTCAGAAATATAGTTGCCTAAAGCTTACATTAGCCTTTTTGGGTACCCTAAATATGTCTTGAAACTAACCTAGACAAAAATCAAATATCTCGTTTACTATTTAAACATAAATATCTCGATTGCTATATGTTCTAATAAGTCAAAATTCAGTACTTGTTATCTCAAAAAGCGACTTTTCCTAGGAAAAAAAATCCGGTCAAGCACGAGTTGGACTCACATTTAGGCATCCTTCATGTACCGTTATTATCATAATACATATTCGTCATTTTGCCGACTTCTATCTATCTATCTACCACGACCAGCGTTCCAAAGGCAGTCTCAATAGTCAGAATCTCGATTCATCTTATGGTATGGAACCCTAAAAATGTCAAGGCGGAAGTGGCAAGAAACAATCCTCTTTAAAATGTATGTAGAAATAGCATAAACCAATGATACGAATACGTCGTCTGTATCCAACGCCTCGGTCTTAGTCACGTCGTGGGTTGAAATTCTGTACAAATAGTGTCTCGTACTGTCGTGGTATTGCAAAATCAGAAGCAGTATGAAAGAAAAGTTGAACCGCCTACCCTTAAAATAGGGACAGGAGAATTAGGCAGTTTGTAAAATACTAACTCCAAAAGAGTTTTTGTCTGTCCGTTTGAGTGAATTTCCTAAACGGCTAGACAAATTTAGATGCGGTTTTCTCAGAATAATATTTTTTAAACAAATTATTATTATGTACAACAATTATATATTATATTTAATCTGTGTGTTTGCAAAACTTTTTATTTATTAGTCTGTGAACTTCATTCATATGTCTGTGGCTGTGGTCACACATAACCTCAAAAATAATTTGTTTTTATTATTAAATACTATTTTCTAAATAATAGTTAATATTTAAAATACAAAATTGAACTATATAATGGCTAAATTACATAATTATTACGTATTATGTCCGCTGATAGATCAGAAAAGTTTTCTTGGTGTTGCTGAAGATAAAGAGGAAGCTCATGTTATCGTAACTTTAGGACGGAATGTTGTTAATAAATATCAGGTTAGTTGCTTAATATAGTACACTTTAATACCTATTTCACATTTTTATACCCAATAAATCGATACCTAAGTAACCCGTGCGTGTGGAAATTTCTTGGCTAAAATAGGTTATGTTTTGTAAAACTGTGTTTATAAATGTTATATTGTGTAGTCTAGAATATAATATGAAATTGATCATAATATCATAGAATATTTAGGGAGTACTTTATATGGCTAATTTCTTTGTAAATTAAAACCATATTTTGCATAGCTTTCAGATCAGAAGCAAGTTGGTGGCTGGACATCTAAGGATCACATAACGTCTACTGTAATTTATGATAAAGAACAATCTAATTATGTTGGTGTTTTTAATAACAATACCATCAAAATATGGAATGAGGACTCTGATAATTTGGATAAAATGAAAAAATATAAGGTTGGTTTAATTACTGATTTTGTTGCTATAAACCCAAAATAAACATAGTGTTTTAACGAATATACAAACTAAACACGAAATATAATGTGAATATCTTATCTATTGTCTTTTTTCAGTTTCCTCTTCACATTTTAAAACTTATTCCCAGAGACCAGCAGCCACCACTTATTGTTTTCACTAATGGCAACTGTGCCTGTCTACCATACGCACTTGAAAACCGTAAAACTTATGAAAGTAAATCTTTGTTAAAAGACACTGATACTCTTGTTGAAACAGCTCACTATACTGTTAACAAAACAGACTATATTTGTTATATTGTGAAGACCAATAAAGACAGTTACGAAATTTTAAACTGTCCATTAAGAGATGAGCTAGGAGATATGGATAGATCAAAGTTGTCAAAAGCAAAAGTAACAAGGCCTGGAGATGTTTACATTGTTGGCAAGTTTATTTGTACTGAAGGGAAAGTCGCTGTATATATTTTGTGTAAGTATCTTTTTCCAATATATATTATGAGCAAAAATATATTGAACATTTTTAATCTTGACATAATTTTCCAGGGAGTGATACGAAAATTACTGTATGTAACTTTAAAGAATGGAAAACCATTGGCAGTGTGCCCTGGATATGCACGTTGTCTAGTGTATCCATGGCTTGGATGGGCAAAGACCATCTTATACTATTTGGAAGCAACACAGAACAAGATGGAGCTATCATTGTAGCCTATAATGTTACATTAGGAGTTGCTTCCTGCAGATATCCAATGAAAATGTATTCAGAAGATGCTAAATTATATTGTTTCTACGAAAGAATAATTCTTGAAGCTTCTAATCATATAGGAATGTTGCCTTACGTACTGCAGACAAAAAGAAATTTATCAAGTCTTCTAGGGTCTCATGAGATTATCCAAGATGAATGTTTAGAGATAGCCAACTGGGATTCACCTACTGAACCACAGTTCGCATTTAACAATGAATTGAAAGACCACTTTAAGATAGGTCTTACTGAGAGAAGTATATGTAACAGTGTGATGCCACCGTTATTAGAGAAAGATGACTTCAGATCTGTATATCAAACTATCAAGCAATTCAGTGATATCCCAGAATCTATTTTAGTTTCATTGCTAAGTTATTGTATCAAACTAGTTAAGCCCAGTGGTGTGGATGTATCAAATGAAGAGGAATTCAAAAATATATTTACTGTTGAGCCAGATAATAAAAAAGCACGAATAATTCACAAAGCTAAGTTTGAATTATTGAATCACACTTTACAGATATCATTCAGTGATGCTCTTATAATTCCTCATTTGAGAAATGGGCTTAGTTTGGATGATACACTATTTTTGTTGACATATATGACAAAAATTCTTGTTAATTCTGAGAAACCACTGGATGTGAACTATGAGAGCAAGTTATTTGACTGGTGTATTTTAATTATGGATGCATTTTACCAACAGTATCTGATGACAAAAGATGAGAAAGTTACATTGGTTTTACAAAATACCTTGACTGTTGTTTTAGGTCTAATAGAACAGTTAAGGAGCGTAAGTGATATTTTACCGTTAATTAATAAATTATTGACAGGTAATTTTATAGAGAATGACGAAGAATCTATGTCTTATGCCATTGAGTTAATGCAAATATAATGTTTATTATGATATTGTCTTTTAATTTATCTCGATTCCTGATAATAATTATACTTGTAAAAAAAACCAAGGTTTCATTCCATAGTTTTTTTATTGGCAGCTCTAGCAAATTGTACAACCATCGGCTTCTCTTTCAATAAATAACCATTAGTTTCATTCAGAGCTGCTTCTGCTATACTTATTGATGGGAATGTCACAAATGCTTGGCCCTTCATCCTACCCTCTTGCATTACTCTCACATCAAATCCTGTCAATTCTTCATCTGTTAATTTTTCTACATAACGCTTGTAAATACTTTTCACATCTTGTTCAGTAACAGTTTTAGCCAAATTCTTAATATACAATCTCATTGATGGTTCTCCAGGATGATAGTTTTTGAAGACTGGCAATACTCTCATATCCCTATATGAAATTCTATTTCGTAACAATTCTTTTTTCGTCACAGTTGGTTTTTCTGGTTCTTCCGTTTTCTCTTCAACCGCAGTAGCCTGTTCTTCTTTTTGGAACTTCCCTAGTTCTCCCACTACTTCTGGTTGGTCACACGGTTTTTGTAATGCATTTTGATGGACATTTAATAATATTTTTTTCGGTTCTGTTATTGGATTATTTGTTTCAAACACTTCTTCCTGACTTAATACTGTTTTCTTTGTTTTTGCTGGCGTTGGTTGTGTTAATATATTAATGGGGCAAACTTTAGGAATAGGAAGCTTTCTTTTCCTTTTAGTTATTTTTTGTACTTGCTTCACTTTTTGCTCATCTTCAGCAGATGATATTTCAGATTCTGTTTCACTAGGTGCTGGTTGTGTAACTGTTGGTGGGTAAATGTCTACGAAATTTTTTTTGAAATTCTCTTTAAAGAATGACATTGCTAATGGATTTTCTCCAAAAGGCACATCAAGAGACATTTTGTTCATTAAATGTAATATTTGTGTATAAAATGGCTTGTGCAAGTACATATTATGGACAATATTGATTGCTATTTCTGGACTTATATCTGGATATTTGTAGGATAGATGTGCAGGTGGTGGTTGATAAAAGTCTACGGAAGGATTCCAAGCATTTAAAGTTCTTAAAAAATCTTTAATTAATTTTGTAGTCTCCGAGTTCTGTTCAGTGTCAGGTGTTTTACGTGTTTCACATTCTTCATCATTAGAATACTCGACAACTAACTTTCTTTTAGCAATTTCAAGTTGATGAAGTCTATTGAGAGATGCCTTGGCTTTTTCAATACTGCTAAATGAGGCAAAAAGATAGTTTCGTTTACATCTTGTTTCCCATACTTTGTCGGCTCCAAAATGCTTTAAAAGTTGTTCCTTGTCTGTAAACGATAGGTTAGCTGGGAGGTGTCTTATAATTAGTATTTTCGACATATTTTAATACGAAACAAACTATTATTAAATTAATATTTACACTTCTCTTAACGTGTTGTTTTCAATACTTAACCTAACCATTAAACAAACTATGCCATCAAATTTTACTCAATTAAAGAGATAAGGCTGTAATTCTGTAAATAATAAATGGCTTAAATAAATATCGTGCGCATAGAGGCAGAATTTGTACCGAAAGCGCTACGAACACAGGCTACAAATTCGTAGACAAAAGTAAACAAAACTGAAAAAAATAAGGTGGCTGACATCTGGGCCCTGAGTCGGGTATTTCAACGGTGTCACAACTGTACCATTATTGTACCATTATGGTGCAATAGTAAAGTTTTTGGTAGTCTACTATTAATGTGTCGTCATAACGACTTCATCATTGTCTTACAATTGTCAAAGTGACATAAATTGCTAGTCTCGTACACAACTGCTTCACAATTGCAATTCAATGACTGAAATGTTTCGGTAGTCTGCTATTTTGAATTTGACAGTAATATTTTTAAATTGTCCTGTGTCGACAGATTGCCATAAATAAAAAATAGATAGATAGAAATATTAGAAATTGTTCTTTGTAATTTATTGCAATTTACTAATCTCCTAAACTTCACATTGCTTTTTATACTAATAAATAGTATGTTCAAATATATTTAAACGAAGTCTAGCATGATTAAATGTTTAAATTTATTAGTAGTTTTTCGAAAATCACTTCAACTAACGCATTTTTTAAAAACGGCAACACATACATACCATTCTAACACAATCCATAGATAAAAGAGACCGAAAATTCAATGCATAGATAAAAGAGATCGACAATTCTATTACCATTGAAAGACCGTTATGACGGCATATAGCAGACTACGGATATTTGACTTCAATTGCAACGGTATCGTGCCGGTATTGTGCCGGTATGACAATTGTTCCAAAATAGTGGACTTGAGCACCTGATTGAAATGACAGATATTCACAGAGTAATAAAAAGTTTTATCGTTATTTCAATTTTATTGTCTTAAGACCATTAATCCAACAGGAGCTGGCATTGTTAGACAAACCCCACTGTTCATATTCATAGTGCTTGGATAATCTTGTCATTTATCTAAATTAATATATTTTGTCATATCTGTGATTTAACTTCTAGTACTCTAGTGTCTTCTAGTGTCCTCTTTCATCCTTGACAGGATTTCGAAAGACCTGTTAAAATCCTTCAAGTCTAAGCTATCTGTCCCCGTTTTCCAACGGCAGAGCATAATGCGACTCAGTGCCGCACAATGCCGCACAATGCTGACGCTTATTTGGAACGTGAATTAGTTTTAAAATGCACCAGCAGAGTGCGCTAAGTTCAGTGTTGAAAAAAAAAATTCTAAAATAAACATTGTATTCACATTAAATGTGTGGAATATAAAAAAAGTCATTGTTTATACCTTCATCCATACTTATATTTATTTATTTTTTAACACAGCTTGAATTAACTTTGAATATTTCCAGAAAACTCCGACGAAAAGAAAGACTTAAATTTTTTTTAACAATATATAATATTACGATAATTTATAAATAAAATTTCAATCAATGCCAATTTAAAGAAAAAATACTTCTTAATTTTCTGTCGCTAAAGTTGGTATGGATTGCACGCATCACTTTTGAGAGTGCTCGATTGTGCGATGCGATGCTGTAATTGGAACACTCAACGTTGAGCATTGTGCCGCATAATGCGCTATTGTGGGCTGATTGGAAAACGGGGTGTGGGTACCTATTATTGTCTATGCTTTTATAAACTACCCTGTGCATCTGATTGACACTTTTCATTTGTCAGAAGTCAGCCTCTCTTCAATTGTCAAATGTCTCCCTCTGTCTGGAATTTGCGGTCGGCTGAATTAGGAAAACAAAGGATCAAAGCTTCTAACGTACAGATAGAAAGTAAAAACTCTAAATATTAACCACCGTCATGGCTACCGGAGACGACAGAAAGACTGTAAAAGTTGTGGTGTTGGGCGATATAGGCAGGAGTCCACGTATGCAATACCATGCATTATCTTTAGCAAATAATGGATTAAAGGTGAAAATAATAGGTTACCTAGAGTCTTCTCCATTGACGGAAATAACAGAACACTCTAGCATATCCATAATTGAGTTACATCCTCTCTCTGCAAATAGTGCTCCTAGGCTGGTAAGATATGCAGCCAAATTGATATGGCAGACTATTAGTTTATTATTTACATTACTTATTAGTGGAAGTTGTCATTATTTATTATGCCAGAATCCCCCAGCAATACCTACTCTGCCTGTTTGTCGATTTTACTGTTTGATTACAAAGACAAAATTCATTATAGATTGGCATAACTATGCATATTCCATTATGGCTATGTCACATTCCGCAGATCACATAATAGTGACGATAGCAAGGTCTATAGAGAGGTTTTTTGGCCAGTCTGCTGACTACAACTTTTGTGTTACGTATACTATGAAAGAGGATTTATTGACACATTGGAACTTGAAGTGAGTATAAATTATGTAAACATTCCATTGATCATCACATTGTATAGGATAGGAGATTTGCTCCTAGACCTTAACCTGGAAACAAAACGTAAAATGCCTGTTATGGATACTCCTAGTTATTAGACTAAGTTGAAATTATAACATTTTATTCTTTATTAATCATAGCTTTAGTAAAAGTTACTGAATTACGATGGAAGCTTAATGTGTTTCAAGTCCTAAGTCTCTCATGTATGTATATGTAAATACACATTGCATTTAATTTTTTTTTTTTTATTTTTTTTATTTTCTTTTTATTAATCTGCGATCAGTCGTAGACTTTTAGCAGATGTGGTGGGTGTTATCACTCTCGTTTCGGGAAGACATCCCTGTGGAGGCTTTCCCCTTATCATTGACGTACATCTAGGTTCTGGACGTCATGGCGTTTTAAGCGTTTATGGTAACGGATGTCAATGAGTTCAGCAGCCAAAGCGTTTGGATGATTCCTGAGCCTGTCTTTGTATTTTTCGGAGTATGCGTTTATCTCCTGTTTGACTGAATAAATATTCAAAGCAGTGTGGATTTCGTTGTTAGTCACAAACCAGGGTACCGCAGCTATGTTCCTTAGTATTCCATTTTGCAATCTCTGCATTATATTTATATTCGAGTCGCAAGCGCATCCCCATAGTTGTAGTCCGTAGGTCCATATAGGCTTAAGGATGGTCTTATATATAAGTAGCTTATTATCAGTCGATAGTAGTGAGTTTCTCGCCATCAGCCAGTTCATGCTTCTAAATCTTATATTAATTTCGTCCCGTTTCGATTTAATATGCTTTTTCCAAGTAAGTCTTCTGTCCAGGTGAATGCCGAGGTATTTAACGCAGTCTCTTTGGGGTAGGGGGCAGCTTCCCAGACTTACCGTGGGGCAGTCTCCCTTACTCAATGTGAAGGTAATGTGTAAAGATTTCGTCGCACTCGCTTTTATGCGCCATTTTTTGAGCCAGAGATCCATCGCATCAAGGCCTGTCTGCAACAAGCTGGAAGCTAGGTTCGGATCCTTGTTACTTGCAAGGAGAGCAGTGTCGTCAGCGAATGTCGCTGTGGTTAGATTTTCAATGTCGGGTAGGTCATGAGTATATAGGGAGTACAAGATGGGTCCGAGCACAGAGCCCTGAGGCACCCCAGCCGTGATGTCATAGAGATCGGAGCTGCTTCCATCCACCCGCACCTGGAATATTCGGTCTGACAGATATGACTTGATTAGCACGTAGTAGCTGTGTGGAAGAGTATGCTTTATCTTGAATAGCAATCCTTCGTGCCACACCTTATCAAACGCCTGTTGGATGTCCAAGAAAACCGCCGAGCAGTATTCTTTGGCTTCAAGAGATTGCCGAATTTTCTCGTATACTCTATGTACCTGCTCTATCGTTGAGTGTTCATGTCTAAATCCGAATTGATGTTTAGGAATAGTTTGATTTGCCTCTAGTATTGCGGATATTCTTTTCAGTACTATTTTTTCAAACACTTTAGACAGAATCACCAATAGACTAATAGGTCTGTATGAAGATACGTCGTCTAGCGGTTTTCCAGCTTTGTGGATCATCGTAATCACAGAGACTTTCCACAACCGCGGAAAGTATTGGACTCTCAGCATTGCGTTGAAAAGCATGGTAAGGTAAGTTAGGGCCTTATTGGGTAAATACTCTAGAATTTCCTTCGTTATGAGGTCAAACCCAGGAGCTTTTTTGTTTTGGAGGCTTTTTATGGTTTTTCTAAGCTCGGCGACTGTAACTGACTTAGGAGGAAGAGACATCTGAAAGTCTTGTGACAGGCTATCTTCAACTTCCTTTAGGAATTGTTCGTTGAGAACTTCGTTTGGTTTGAAGACTTCAGATAGATGTCGGGCAAATGCATTAGCCTTTTCTCTACTTGTTCGTGCCCAGCAGCCATTAACTTTTACAGGGTATTTCGACTCTTGTGGTTGGTGAAGCGATTTGGTGATTTTCCAGAGCGAGTAATTTGTTGAAGCATCAGCAGTAAGGTTTCGTAATTTTTCGTGTAGAGAAGTGTTTTTTGAGTGTTCTATAAGTTCCCTAAGCTCTTTAATAGCCTTGTTTAACTTGGTTTTGTCACTACTAAGCCTTGTCTGGTGCCAGAATCTTCGAAGTCGCCGTTTTTCGAGGACTTTCTGCTTGATTTCCAGTGGTAGATTCGTGGCTCTTAATCTTTTTTTCAGTTCAGGAGTGTTTTTCCAGCAAGCAGTCTGTATTAGGTTTGTTATGTGACCCGTAGCATCCTCTATATCGTCAGCAGTTTTCAGAGGAATTTCTAGATTGATATGTTCCTCTATATACTCCGTGAAGCCATTCCAATCCGTGAGTTTGTTGCTTAGGGTGTCGGGCATATCATATGAAATAACGGTGGTACTGATTGTCAGAAGGACTGGTGTGTGATCAGAGCTGCTGTCATGACAAGATTCGCACTTCAGATAGTGCTTTGATAGCCCCTTCGTAACAAAAAAATCCAGAAGATCCGGTTTTTTATTAGGGTCCGATGGCCAGTATGTTGGTTCTCCAGACGCGCTTGTAAACAGGTTGTTTCTGTCTAGGGACGTTTTTAGTTGTCTTCCCCTTGTTGTTGTTAGCCTGGAGCCCCAGTAAACATTTTTGGAGTTCCAATCGCCTCCTGCGACAAATCTGTTGCCTAGAGTAGAAAAGAACTCCGTAAAGTCCACACAGCTGATGGAATGTCTAGGTGGACAGTAGACTGCTGAAAGATGAAAATAACCACATTTGTCTTTTATGGCAATAGTAGTTGCTTGTATTTTGTCCGTTTTGTATTCTGGCAATAAATGATGTTTTATGGACTTCCGTATGACTATGGCAGTTCCGGCGTGACCTCTACCATCCGGATGGTAAGTAACATATGTATTGCAATCCTTGAAAATGATGTTACTCTTATTTGTGCAGTGGGCTTCGGATATTAATGCAACGTCTAGCTTGTGATTGGCAAAGAGCAGTTCCAATTCTAATTTGTTCGGAGCAAGTCCATTTATGTTCCATGTCACAACTCTAAGAGCCATTAACTTATTTTATTTATGAGCGTGGTTAATAGACTCATGAGTGTACTCATTTGTTGTAAGATTACGTCAAACTTCTCCGATTGCTTGACTAAAAGTATTTCTATCATGTTGTTGGATGGTGCGGGTTCTTGTGTTTTTTGTTTAACTTTATCTGAGTAGAGTACATTTCTCTTTGTGCTAGGAAATCTTTCTGTGTCTTGGGTCATTCTTGCAGGAGACTGTTGGTTGTTTTGAGTTGATATCTTAGGTTCTGGTGGTTTGACAGCCGGACCAAGTCTTCTGGGCATTTTCCTAGCCAAGATCTCTTTGTATACGCTACATCCTTTATAATTAGCCGGATGTGCACCCTGACATAAGGCACATTGTGCTGGCGTATTACGGTCTGTTTTATTTAAATAAACTTAATTTATTTATTTTCCAGACATGCAACAGTATTATATGACAGACCTCCAAAAATATTCCATCCAATATCATTAGATGGAAAACATGACTTATTTTTGAAGTTAAGTAGTCAATACCCAGAGTTTAGTGCCGGGAAGGGTTCTTTGAATAAACCGGTAGAAGAGAGTGGTATGAAGACTGCTTTTACAGAAGTAGTTGGTGATACAGTGTTGTTGAGAGGTGATAGACCGGGGTTAATGTTCAGTAGTACAAGCTGGACGTGTGATGAGGATTTTGGCATTATGTTGGAAGCTCTTCAAGGTTGGTATATTGACTTTTGAGATATTGAAAATGCTTGGTACTTACCATCATCAATATTTGTAATGTGAAGGGATTACTGGTACTAATGAAGCCAGGGTATAAGACAGTATTCTGTTTTTAGTCTAGGAATCTTTAGAAGAATACATTAAAGAAAAAAAATTTAAAGAGGTTTTATTAAGTAGACAAAACCTCATCATTATTTCCATGAATGAAATTAAAAAAAAATTTTTCTTTTTTTTTTCTTCCAGTCTATGAAACAACATATGATACAGCCAGGAATCTACCTAAACTAGTTTGTGTTGTCACTGGCAAGGGACCTATGAAAGACCATTACATTAAATTGATAGAGCAGAAAAACTGGCAACATATAAAAGTGATAACTCCCTGGTTAGAAGCTATTGATTATTGTAAAATGGTGGCTAGCGCTGATTTAGGGCTCTGTCTACATACTAGTTCCTCAGGTATGGATCTGCCAATGAAAGTGGTGGACATGTTTGGAGCAGGACTTCCTGTGTGCGCTTTTGATTTCTTATGGTAAGCATTTTCTGAAGCACTCTTTATATAATAAACATAATTAAATAAATGTATGAATTTAAAATGTGTACTTTAAATCTGATTATAAATGAAATACATGGTAATCATACATAGTAATAACTTGGTTAACTTAATCATTGGGATCTACAGTGATGGTCACCATTAAAAAAATTGCTCTTTGCAAAGAATTATATAGTGCTTGTTAAGTGAAAATCACTCTTGGTTATCAGTTGTGTTTTTGACTGTACCTAGTAAAGGTATAATAAGTAGTATTATTTTTCAGCTTAGATGAACTGGTAGAAAATGGTGTTAATGGTTACACATTTAGAAATAGTGATGAACTAGCCAAACAAATAGTAACCTGGTTCTGGAATTTTCCAAATAATGAGAAACAGATTGCTATAGATAAAAGGATGAGAGCAGAGCTGTCTGTCTTCCAGCAAACAAGATGGGAAGACAACTGGGATTTAAGAGTTAAGAAGTATTTTGAATCATAAAGAAAAGACTGGTTTGACTACTAGAAACATTCCTAGTTTTGCATTATGAAAATATTATCTGGTGCTATTAACTGTTAAGACCAAAAAAACTTTAAATGTGTAAGATGTACTTCTCATCAGAAAAATAAAAACACTGTTATGTTTTGTAAGGATTATCTAAAAGAAAATAGTATATCTAGGAATAGTTAACAAAAAGGGAACTTTCAATTTTTCTGATAAGAAGGTTATTTGTAATGTAAGTATACTTAAAATTAGATGAATATTGTAAATAGGTATGTATAGTACTTGTAGTTCAAGAGACTGTGTCATACATGTACATGAGATCATTGAACAGTAGTTACTTGTGTAAAAGCCATCCTCATATTTTGACCATTATTCAATTATTTTCATTCATATGTATAATCTATTTTTATATTTGATGTGATTTATTTTTCTATGATTATTTGAGCTGCCAAGTTTAATGAAAAGAAACCTGTGGGTCTTGATTCCTTAGTGAATATGAAGAAATGTATAAATAATTGACATTGATTTCCATTCCTTTCCTACATATATATCTATATACATTTCTCTTTGATTATTATCTACTATTGTATCAGATTATTAATAAATTGTTTGTTATCAAAAGCTTTGTTTTACATAACCTTGGATTCCTTGTACTGAATCAAAACAAACAATTTACATGAAGTTTTTTACAGCATGATAATATAAGCATTTCATAAAAAATAATCAGAAGTGGGATTTATATCATTACTAGCTGCGCCGGCAAACGTTGTTTTGCCATACAATTCTGTGTAAAAAAAATTTCATCAAAATCGGTCCAGCCAATTGTGAATCTAAACCATCCTCAAACCCCCTAGAATACACACAACAAATTTCATCAAAATCGGTCCAGTCGTTTAGGAGGAGTTCAGTCACATACACACGCACACAAGAAATATATATCTAATATATAAAATTCACGTGTCACAGTGTTAGTTACGTACTCCTCCGAAACGGCTTGACCGATTCTTCTCAAATTTTGCATACATATTCAGTAGGTCTGAGAATCGGCTAACATCTATTTTTCAAACTTTTTTTTTTAGTATGGCAAAACAAAGTTTGCCGGGTCAGCTAGTATTAAGATAAAAATTAAAACATAACATTTACTTAAAAAAATCATTTTATTTTAAAATATACTCTTACAAAATAGTGTTTAACACATCACTTACACTAAGAGTCTTTCAATTTCTTGTTGAATGCTCTGTATTTGTGGTTTGAGCTGTGAACCTTCATTGATAGTAATGGAACACGCAATGATCGGCCGTGACACACCACAAGCCCTACCTAATGCTTGTTTCGATCTAACAAACACATACGGCACATTTTTATCCTCACAGAGAATTGGAATGTGTAACACAATTTCTAATGGCTCAGCATCAGCAGACATTATAATGAACTCAGACAGTCCTCGGTTCAATGTCTTGGTAGCCTCATTGGCACCTTTCCTCAGCTGCTTGTAGTTAGATGCCTGCTGTACTAAGTTAAGTATCTTGGCTGTAAGAGGAGCATCCGCTAGAGGGTATGCCTTGGGATTTACTGCAGCTTCTTCAGCCTGTAATAATTTAAAATAATACAAGTTAACAATATTAATTATCATAAGGAACATGATTGTTTTATAGAAATCTTGGTTTCTTCTTTCAAAGCAAACAGAAAGTGAACAAAATACTGTATGTTTATAATACTTGATATATGTTTCCTACATTCGATTACATTTTATTTGAATGGGTGTGGAGATTTCACAATGTTTGTGTTCGGTGGGCGCTAACATAACCTAAAAACGGCGGCATGGATATGGTGATTATGATTTTACAAAAGTTTTGGAAAATGCACACATGATAGAATCAGGTTGATTTTACTTAATTGAAATTCAGTTACAAATACATGTGACTTACCATGCTGATAGCAGACCACTCAATAACTTTTCAAAAATAACTATTACGATAACTTATTTGAACCTCTCAGCGATTACTCGCTTCACTGAGGATTCCAATAACAATAATGGATTATTATATCTAATACAAATATTAAAAAATATCTAATTCCGAATGTTTTTAAAAATTATAGCAAGCGAATAGCAAACACGCCAAATACTGAAATACCACGAGGGTCGGAGGCACAGGTCGGAGGGTTTTTGATTTTTTTCGTCGGTCGGAGTCGGAGCGGAGAGTAAAGTGACAATAAGCTTGTTGAAAAAAAAATCGATATTACTTTTTGATATATCGATATTATTAAATTTTTAGATATATCGATATAAAATTACAAGTATCAAAAGAGTATAAAAATCGATTTTTTTAATACCGAAAACATTTATAAGTATTTTCTTTATAATAATTTTTGATAAAAAATTACTTATTATGTTTTATTTTGTTTTTGGTTGACTCTTGATTTGATACTTATGGCGGTTTTTAAGTTCGTAACTCTACCTGTCAAATTCAACCTTGGATTTTAACTGCCCGTCCGTTGACCGTCTTCTATAATACTTTATAAAAGTCAGTCAACGCTTGGGGCTCATCAAAATCGCTATTAATTATGAGCTTAAATAAGCTTATAATTTATAGCGATTTTGATGACGTGCTATTGACAATGTATTCATCTCATCGCATCGTAACGCATCGTGCTCTATAGACTCTGCCTACCTCCATGGGAAAATGGCGTGACAGATGATGATGATGGAATATGGAACTAGGTATATACGAAACAAAAGTGTTTGCAAATCACACTCGCACTTGGCTATTTTTTTAATCTGGCCGTATATCGATATTTTTGAAATAAAATATCGATACTAATTTATAAATATCGATATATCGATACATCAATTTTTTTTTTGCGTCCTACATCCCTAAGCGAAAAATGTCAAATGTCCGGCTACAGCATAAACAATATAGACAATTAGACATACCATAGAGTAGTGTTGATGTCATTTTACCATTTCCGCCATTTTATTTGCTTTAGTAGAAATTGGTAAGAATTTAGGTAGGTAGAATATAAAAGTTCAAGGTCACTGGACTTAAAAATATTTGACATACAAATGTTCAAATCATTATTATCAACGATTACATCATCTATACAATACTCTTTATCATTCACTTGTGTTCAAAAATTCTCACTTAATCAGTGGCAGTCTCTCAGTGTACACGACCATGTCTACAGCCGGTAAAGTGATCAAGTGCCAGGCTGCGGTGGCGTGGGAGGCCGGTAAGCCGTTCTCCATCGAAGAAATCGAAGTAGACCCACCAAAAGCCGGTGAAGTGCGTGTTAAAATTACAGCGACTGGAGTCTGCCACACCGACGCGTATACCCTGTCCGGGAAAGACCCGGAGGGAGTATTTCCCGTTGTTTTGGGTCATGAAGGCGGTGGTATCGTCGAGAGCGTTGGTGAAGGTGTCACCTCCGTGAAGCCCGGAGATCACGTCGTGCCTCTGTACGTTCCTCAGTGCAACACCTGTAAGTTCTGCTTGAACCCAAAGACTAACTTATGCCAAAAAGTACGTATCACACAAGGTCAGGGAGTGATGCCTGATGGCACGAAGAGGTTCCGCTGTAAGGGGCAAGAACTGTACCACTTTATGGGGTGCTCCACATTTAGTGAGTACACAGTTGTTGCAGAAATTTCACTTTGCAAAGTTAATGATGCTGCAGCTTTAGATAAAGTGTGCCTGTTGGGCTGTGGTGTTCCTACTGGTTATGGAGCAGCTCTGAATACAGCTAAAGTTGAACCTGGATCAAGCTGTGCTATCTTTGGTCTGGGAGCTGTTGGTCTAGCTGTTGCACTTGGATGTAAGGCTGCTGGAGCTACACGTATTATTGGAGTAGATATTAACCCAGCTAAGTTTGAAATTGCTAAGAAATTTGGAGTAACTGAGTTTGTGAATCCCAAAGATTATGATAAACCTATCCAGCAGGCGCTGGTTGACTTGACAGATGGGGGTTTGGACTACACTTTTGAGTGTATTGGTAATGTTAATACAATGAGGGCTGCTCTTGAAGCTTGTCACAAAGGATGGGGTGTGTCTGTCATCATTGGTGTGGCTGCAGCAGGTGAGGAAATAAGCACCCGTCCATTCCAACTTGTTACTGGACGTACTTGGAAAGGAACAGCTTTTGGTGGTTACAAGAGTCGTGACAGTGTTCCCAAACTTGTAGAAGATTATTTATCAAACAAACTACCTTTGGATCAATTTGTTACTCACACATTGCCTTTGAAGGATATTAATGAAGCATTCCACCTGATGCATACTGGCCAATCAATCCGTGCTGTTGTTCTGTTGTAATTGTAAGGAGAAATATTTTTATAAAATAACTATATTAATGACGTATTGCATTTAAATATAAAAATATTTAAATAACAATATATTCTATTTTCATTACATTTTATGATTTTATTTATTGTGATTAATCCTGGGTATTAATATCTATGCTGAAAGAAAATATACATCACTATAAATATTATATAAACATCCCTACCATTAACATTATTATGCCCAATAAACTAAATTAAAGTGGAAAAAATTATCACCATAAGCAGGACTTGAACTCATGACTTCGGACTACCATTCCGTTAATATGCCTATTACTTTATTACGTGCAGTCCTCTGCATTATTATAATATGAACGATTGCTGCATAAGCTATGCTACTACATTATACAGACAGCAATAAAATATCCTGCTACTAAAATATGGTACACAGTGTATAGTATAGTAACACAATATAAAATTCTTGACAGTCATTCTTACCAAATATATCTTGAATGACCTTCAATTACTAACGAAATTAATGAGGTAAAGAAACTTAGTTTGGTAGTTAATAGGTATTGGTAAGCTTACTTTATATAAGTGTGATAAAAACGTTGCAAATCTGGACGTTTTACGACTAGTAAAATAAACATGCATATTGACAAAAAGTAACTGCTTTCGATCGCGGTTTTATTGCGAATGAAATTAGTTTCATAAAATAATCTATATTTTCTAAAAAAAAATAAAAGCAGCAGGTCAAAAATTATGAACAATGCCAATTATTCTTATTCGACTCAAGCTAATTAAAAAAACAGCCAAAGTAAAACAGCCAAAATTCAGATATCCTACCCTGCAGGTGTTAAGGACGTAGGCCCTTAACACCTTCAGGGTAGGGTAGGATGGATCCTAGTAGTAAAAAATAATAAAAAAAACAGTTCCGTTTCAATCGCAACATTTATTACAAAAGATGTTCAAACTGTTTTCCTTCAGTTGCAATACAAGCACGACATCTCCTTAAAAAAGATCTTGATATCAGACGGGCGAATCTTCTATTATTGACAAAATAACTGCCTCCGTAATTATCTCTCGGAGCTCAGCTTCATTTTCGATTGATTTTGAGTAAACCTTTTCTTTTACTGCTCCCTAATAAAAAAAATCCTTTCATCATGCGATTAAAGAATAACCTAACCCATCATGCGATTTCGGCTTGACGTCGACTTTTGGGACACCTGTATATTGAAAAAAAAAACATGTACTTAAAAATTAGACCTCTAGCTATTCAATCTAAAGAAAAAATGAAAACTTCGTACGTAGAAAAATGCACGAAGCTATTTTGGTATCCTCTTAAGGGCCTACATCAATATTATCGTCGACATGTACATATTAACACAGCTAGTAGGTATAGAAAATGAAGAAATATGGATATTTTTTTTGTTTACTCAAAATCTACTAAATATATTTTAATTCTGGCTTACGTGTTTCTATATAATATAATAGTTACTTATGTTTTTAAAGTTATTTCATTAGTTAATACGCGATAATAGACCGACAAATAAAAAAAATATAAAATGAGAGTGGTTGTTTCGCTAAGATTTTCTATCGAGAAAACTTTTATCAATCGCGTTTCTGAGTTTATGGGATCCTAGATTATAATATATTGAAAAAACATATACTTAAAAATTAGAGCTCTACCCATCCAATCTAAAGAAAAAATGAAAACTTCGTACGTAGAAAAATGCACGAAGCTATTTTGGTATCCTCTTAATGAAAAATACTGAAATCCAGCCCACATATAATAATATGAATCCCAGCACACAGATATATCTGTGTCCCATCCGCTGACTTCAATGGGCTTATGCAGCCGAATATACGCGCTTTAAGCAATGACTTTTATCTACTAATCGCCATGGATACTACTAGATAAAAAACAAAGATAACAACGTTTTTGTTTACCGATAAGCAATGAATTAATTTAAAAAGCCATACAAATATAAATTGGCAATCACACTTGGCAACAAGAAAATGTAGAAATCTCGGTAAGGAACGAGAGATTTTTACATTATTTTCCTGCAATTATGACGCTAGTACCAATTTTACATGCACAACTAAACTAAAAAATGAAAATGAATAGCGGCCTCAATTCTACATGCAAAACTAAACTTTTCTAAAAATGAAATCAACTAGGTATGATGAATTTTAATTATTTGGCTATTTCGTTGTACACATTTATATTAATTTAAATCGTAAGTATTTACATAATGCACAGGATTTATAATATTAGAGTTCAGTTAACGTTACCCAATTTTTTTTTTGACACCTTTTTCATTTTTAGAGAACTTGTGCATTTAGAAATAATATAATTGGTACCACTATCGATCAATCTGTCGGTGATATATTACTGTCAGCTATTTGTTTTTTTTTCTTCTACTTTGGGAAGGTATTTGGGCTACTAGTTATATCGCTCCGACGAAGAGCTTTCTCCACAGGGTTTCTATTCTAATATTAGGTACTGCTCTCGAAGATGTTATCTGCGTCCTGGACCTAAATGGGGTAGTGACAGTTGTATTTTTAATACTAAACTTGCAGCTATGACGGTATCTACGAATGTACAAACTTGTCGAAGTTTCTATTGAACATTTTATTCTATATGAGATAAGTTCAAGTAATTTTATGTGTTTCTTTCATATTATCTATAGAGAGTTCAAATTAATGGGTATCAAGGGATCAAATATTTATAACCAGTTGATAACCCCTATACAATGAAACAACCATATTATATAATAACATTTGTCTATAATCATAACAAAATATACATTAAAATACATAATTACATGGCTAATTTAAATTTTTACAACAAATATTTACAATCTATATGACAATTTATTACTAATTACATGTAACCAATAATATAAACAGATAAAAACAACTTCAATACTTATAGTATTATTATGTCAAAATAAAATCACAGTATCTTAGTAATGTATACAATAAAAAAAAATTGCTACCACAGATACAACAGATGGTGGATCTTTAAAATTGAGGACATATCTGGCTAAATGTACATATATTATGGGTATATCTGTGACTAGTTGTTGCCCGCGATTCCGTCCGCGTGGAATTTAGAAAATTTTCTCCGTTTTTGCAATATTTTTCACTACTGCTTCGCTTCTACTGGTCGTAGTGTGATGTTATATAGCCTAAAGTCTGCCTCGATAAATGCCCTATCTAACACTGAAAGAATTTTTCAAATCGGCCCAGGGGTTCCTGAGATTAGCGCGTTCAAACAAACAAACAAACTCTTCAGCTTTATAATTAGTATAGAGTGATGCCAATTCTTCATGCACAACTTAACTAAAAAATGAAAATTGGTTATTGGTTGACTGGTACTGCCTTGTAGAAAATGCCTTAGGTATTAAGGCCGCCTTTGAATGCATAAAGTGTATTTAAATAAATAAAATTGATAGCATCAAAACTACAATTCGGCAATGTTAACTGAAATATCTTATTATAAAAATCTGTATATTATAAACTGAAGATTTTAAATAATAAAAATGTAGACAACGTAATAACCAATAAATCAAAATACATTATAGCTGTTAATTTCATTATTTAGTTAAGTTTAGTTGTGCATGTAGAATCGGTACCATCAAAGTGCCATGGTAGGTTATAATCACAGTTAAAAATGCAATAAAATATGTTGTATGTTAGTATTGTCTTATATACACGCTATTGAGAATCAAATCCGCAATACTACTTTCAAATTCCGGAGGAATTTTTTTTTAAACAGAATACAAACTTCATTTCGGACCTTATTGGTCATGTCAAAGTTTAATGACAATACGGTTTTAGTTATTAACATTCCGTTCATTTTCTCTTTAATTAATAAAAAACCTTGACTTTTTTACTATCTAAGAATATTGTGAGCTATCTTTATTAGGTATCTCTTTACTTGAGTCGGCCTAAGGTATTGAACTGTTTATGTAAAATATTTGAGATTCAAATATTTTAATATTTTCGTCATTTTTTAACAAGCTATTTATACAATCCAGAGATTTATTTAATTTTCTTAAAAATTGTCTTAATTACAAAATTCTTGCACATTTTTGATCAAAAATTGAATCTATCAGTGAACTATTATAAGCCACGCAAATTGGTAATGCACTGGAACCTTGTCAAATTAACGCCCTTGTGACGTCATCAGCAAAGAAAATGTACAGCTAACAAAATGTAATACATATTCTCATCTATACGTCACTATGACGTCACCAACATGGCCGCCAGGCGCATTACCAATTTGTGTGGCTTATACTTGTGTCTACAATTAAAAAAATATAATTTATTAAAGTAATTTATTATTTTTTGCATTTGACATGCTATGCTTTTACTTAATAAATCAAATTATGGTGGAAAAAGAGAAATGCCGCAAGTGGGACTTGAACCCACGACCTCGGAATACCGTTCCGAAGCTCTTCCAACTGAGCTTAAATAAAATAAAATTATTTAAATAAATAAATAATTTTTTAAGAAGATAGACGCGTGTGTTCGTTTTAAATTTTAGCCCGACCTTTCGGAGACTAACGAAAGACTAACTAACACTTGCGTGACGCTAGTGTTAGAGAATATCAATCACATTATATTTAGGTATATATCTAAGAAACAATTAATACATAAATTATTGTGTTGAATTTAATATATTTAGCTCTTAGAGCATTCATTCAACCAGAGTTAACATTTTAAGGCGACTTCCGCTGTAACTTTTACAGCGGGGGTCGCCTTTTAATATCAGAAGTTATGCTGTAATGGGTTAATATTTACTAGGTCATTGTTGTTAACATTTCATATCGTTTTCTATGATTGTTCGTTCGTGAGCTGTTTGTAATACTCCACATAGCTATCACATTGTTCACCTGAAACAAACAAATGTAATTGTTATCACAGACTAGCCGTTACCCGTGACTCAGTACGCGTGGAATTTAAAAAATGTTCCCCGTTTTTGCAACATTTTTCACTAATACTTCGCTTCTATTGGCCGCAGCGTGATGTTATATAGTCTATAGCCTTCCTCGATAAATATAATATCCAACACTGAAAGAATTTTTCAAATCGGGCATGTAGTTCTTGAGATTAGCGGGATCAAACAAACAAATTCTTCAGCTTTAGAATATTTGAAACAAATATGAATAAATTAATTTATTGACATTTGTTGATATAAAACTTTATAAAATACATTATTCCATACTCTTAGTAAGAAATGGGGTGATGTCACCTGTGGTATAAACCCATCACTATAAGACATAGTGATAATGCCACAACGCTTATATAATATATATTTATGATATAAATTATCATTACGTCCAATTACTACATGATAATACAATGATTGGTCGTAAAAATATAATATTTATGAAGATAATGTTATCAATGTATGGTCGACATGAAATTGTTTATGTATAATAACCAAATTAAACTGCTTTAAACCACCATTGAATAACATTTCAGGGACGGTTTATATAATTATAGAATATAGCTGTCGCCCGCGAATTCGTATGCGTAAAAAAAAATTGAAAAATTCAATGTCGGATAGTCAATTTATCGAGGAAAGCTATAGGTTATAAAACATCACGCTCGCATAAATACTATGCATTATACACTAACGATTTTAAGCACAACAAAATAGCTATTTAATCAAAATACAGCATAGTTTGTTTTCATTTTAGTTAGGTTAGTTTTTGAGGCATCAGAAATCAGATACGCCTCAATTCTTACACTATTTCAAAATTCGCTGCGTAGTTTTAAAGATATAAGCTCACATAGGGATATATATGATATATGTGATATTCATAAATGTTATACATTTGTTTGTACTGCGTCTGGGTGTTTCTATGTATTATAAGTGTGTACATATTTACAAAAGAAAAGTAGTTTATGTATTCTATCCGTATTCTGGTACCCATAACACAAGCATATCTATATAGCTTGGGACTAGAGGACGTTGTGTGAAATGTCCATGAATAAGAATATTTATTTATTTATAATTATATACAAAAACTAGCTGTCCCGGCAAACGTTGTTTTGCCATAGGTACTAAAAAAAAAAAGGCTTGAAAAATAGATGTTGGCCGATTCTCAGACCTACTGAATACGCATGTAAAATTTCATAAAAATCGGTCAAGCCGTTTCGGATGAGTATGGTAACTAACACTGTAACATGGAAATTTTATATATTAGACTAGCTGGCCCAGCAAACGTTGTTTTGCCATACCAAAAAAAAAGTAAAAAAAATAAATATTAAAAAAAAAAGAACTATAAACCTCACGGAGCCCGAGACCTTTCCAACGAATGCAAAACCGTGGAAATCGGTCCGTGCGTTCTGGAGTTATAGCGTCAGGAAGGAAAACCCGACTTATTTTTATATAGTAGATAACGATTTTGTTCTATGATAAGTAAAGATTAAGATTAGAAAAACCTACAAGCCACCATTCTTAAAGAGAATCACTATTCTTCGCATTAAAATTAATCTGTCCTATTTCTTAATCCTTTAATATGCACCTAGATATAACTTTTTGTATGTCAATTTCCTGTCAAAATGAATATAGTTTATTCACATACCTTTAAGAAAGTGTGGCGATCCTCTAGTCCGTTCATTCCTAGTTCTGAGCGCGTGGTACACTGCGAGGAAGGCGGGCGGCTCGTGGCGCGCGGCGGCTAGCAGCTTGCGGGGAGGCAGCCCGCACCACGCGCCTGACTGACGAGCTGCTCCCACTGCACTTATTGGCTCCTGCCAACTCAGCAGCACTTCCACTACCTCCTGGATTATACCAACATGTTTTTTTTTGTAATAAATAAACATTCATGGACATTTCACACAACGTCCTCTGGTCCCAAGCTAAGCTTATATGCTTGTGTTATGGGTACCAGAATACGGATATAATACATAAACTACTTTTTTTTGTAAATATATACTTATAATACATAGTGTTGCGTTCAACCTGGTGTTCTAATTAATAATAGGTTAAGTGGAAGCGTGATATCTCTCAGGCGCGAGAGGAACGAACATATACTGTATATCACAGCGTTACAAATTTACAATAGTACAAACTTACCCTGTTTTGTTCTTCAACAATGTCTTCACTGTGTCAAGCCCTAGCTATAGCTTCATTAACTAACTACGATAAATTGGCCAAAATAACGCAGAATGCTAATCAAACTATACTTAACTTTATGCAGGCAGACACGAACTCTTTAAGTCCTCAAAATGACCACATTTGGCGCGACTTAAGCCGTGAACTTTCACCAATCGTCTTAATGCAATTATACTATCACAATTATAGTTATCAAACAGTTCAACTCACATTAAATAGTATTAAGTATGGAGACACAAAATTCACTAGTTTTTATAATACTTTTTTGTCATACAAAAATGGCGAATACTCAACTTCGCAATGACATTTCAAGGTTTTGTTTCAATGGTAATTATCGATTCACACAACAAGGATAATTAGTTTTATCAACAATTAATTCTAGTGACAATTTTTAACTCGCGAAACAATTGCAAGGAAAACGCTTCAATCGCATTCAAATCGCGACGTAGTTTGCAAACAAGATGTGTTTTGCGACTGACAACGCGCGCTCGGTAACCGTGTCGCGCGCGCGGAAACGAGCCACGAGGACAGATGCACCGGTCAGTTCTCGACGTCATCGATAGTGACGTTATCAATAATTAGAGATGCCCGTGCGCAGACAAAATATGATAAGTTAATCGTTTGGTACATAACATCTACCCGCCTCGGCCAGGACTACCTGGCCGCTAATTCACTGGCAGTCGCGACAAGGTTGATACAGCTCTCTTCAAAATTGAACCGTCCACCCGGACCTCAGCAAAACGGGGCACTCCATCTGCTCCAAAGACGAGGTTGAGAATGCGCCCCCTGCGCCAACACAGTGGCGGTGAGTTAGCGTCCTTAACCAAAACGAGGTCACCAACATGAGGTGGATCAGTCTTGTCAGTCCACTTAACGCGCTGCTGGAGAATGTGCAAATATTCTAAATTCCAACGTTTCCAAAAGCTCTGAGTGAGTTGTTGGACCAATTCAAACCGCGAGAGACGATTAGGTCTCACATCAACAAGGGGATATTCCGGCAGGGCGTTCAGTGGCTGCCCAATCAAAAAATGGCCCGGCGTGAGGGCTTCCAAGTCGTTAGGATCTGAAGAGATCGGGCACAACGGGCGTGAATTCAAAACGGCCTCGATTTTGCAAAACACAGTTGCGAGCTCTTCAAAGGTCAATACAGACTCGCCAATTACCCGTCGCAAATGTGTCTTAGCAACCTTTACTACGCTTTCAAATATTCCTCCCCAGTGGGGACATGACACGGGACTGAACCTCCAAGTTATTCTACGTGTAGCTAGTCCAGACGCAATTTCAGTCTCGTTAGCCGACAAAAAATCATACATCGCTTTTAAATAGTTGTTTGTGCCTTTGAAGTTGGTACCGCAATCCGACCGAATCAAGGACGGTAGTCCTCGTCGTGACACGAATCTATCTAACGTCGCAACAAATGCCTCTGTCGAGAGGGCTGAGACGAGTTCCAAATGTACCGCCTTGGTGGACAGACAGACAAAGACGCACAAATAAGCCTTGACAGTTTTACTGTTCCTGAGGGTCGAGGTCTTAACAAAAAAAGGGCCTGCAAAGTCCGTACCAACTCCAGCAAAGGGCCTTATCTCAGTGACCCGATCCGAAGGTAGGTCACCCATGATAGGCTGCATGGTAGGGGCCTTGAGCCTATAGCAAGGCATACAACGAAAGACCACACTACGGATCGTCCGACGGGCCGATAAAATCCAAAATTCCCGTTGCAAAATGGCCAATAAGGCATTACAGCCGGCGTGGGAGTTCTTGATGTGACGATCAGTCACCAACATGTTCACCAAGTGGCCACTCTTTGGCAATAAGAGGGGGTGACGAGATCCATAAGGGAGGTTTGCGTTCCTAAGACGCCCTCCGACACGCAAAAGACCCTCACTATCCAAAAAAGGGTTCAGCTTACAAATGGCTCCAGACAGCTTGGATTTGCCTTTCCTCAAGATGTCAATCTCGTCTTCAAAATGTGCCTCTTGCACAGAACGAACCCAGTGAAGAAGAGCATCTTGGAGCTCTTGTGGCGATAAGAAGGCCTCCAAACATTTGTTCTGTGGATGTCTACAATTTCTCATGAAGCGCTTGATCCAAGCGGTGACACTCAACAATTTGTCCAATGAACTGTAACGATTAAGTAAGAAATCTGGGTCGAACGGACGGTCCTGCCGTTCGAGCGCAAGCGTTCGCAACCCAGGCAGTGCGACAATGTCTAAGGCCGGAGTTCGCGGCCAATTAGATTCTGATCTGGTCAACCACTCAGGTCCCCACCACAGAGAGTGCTCAACTAAAAGGGGGGCCATACATCCCCGTGACGCACAATCAGCAGGGTTGACCTCGCCAGGCACATGCCTCCAAACCAACGGGGTCTCCGATTTCTGTATCTGAGAGACACGATTTGCTACAAACACCTCTAAGGTGTGAACTGACGTCTTCAGCCAACATAGCACAATTTGACTGTCAGTCCATGCATATATCGTGGAAATGTCAATTGACGTGCACAAGGTAGACATGACGTGATTCAAAAGGCGAACAAGAAGGGCCGCCCCTGACAACTCTAACTTAGGGATTGTCAAGGCAGTTCGAAGAGGCGCGACCTTGCTCTTCGCCATGACCAACAACACTTTCACCTGACCATCTGTGGTCACGGTGCGCAAGTATACGGCTGCTGCGTACCCACGTTCCGAAGCGTCCGAGAAACCATGAAGGGACGCGGTGTGCTTCCCTGGCGGAAGCAGAGCACGGGGTAACGATATCCTATTGATGGCAGGCAATGAGGAAGCAAATAGGAGCCAGTCCTTCAAAACAGCTTCGCGAAGTGGCTCGTCCCATCCAAGACCTGCAGTCCAAAGTCTCTGCAGGAAGCATTTGGCCCAGAATATGACCGGGCATATCCAGCCATTGGGATCAAAGGTTCTCGCGACAGTCGACAGAACCAGTCGTTTCGTCCAAGTGTGATGCGAATCCAAATTGACATTAAATGTAAAGATGTCCTGGACTGGTCTGTACTGGATTCCAAGCACTGACATCATGGTAGGGTTGTCACGGTTCTCAAATAGGTGAGGATCCTGCTGGTGGTCATCCGGTAGCCCGTCCAAGAGCGCAGGTAAGTTGGAGATCCATTTACGCAACTCATATCCTGCGGAGGCTAGAATGCCAATCAACTCGTCACGCAAGAGCAGGGCCTCTCTCTCCGTGGCCGCGCCAGTGCACACATCGTCAACATATAGGTCCTCCTTCAAAATGGCGGCTGCGCGAGGAAACGACATACGCTCTCGATCCGCGAGCTCCCAAAGCGAACGTATAGCCAAAAAGGGGCTAGACCTCAGCCCGTATGTGTTCGTGTTGAGCTCGTAGACAAGCATGGGATCTTGCTGGTTTTCTCGCCACAATATCAGCTGGTATCGGCGATCATCCGGGTGAATTACCGTTTGCCTGAACATCATCTTGATGTCAGCCACAAAAACAAATTGATGACGTCGAAACCGCGTGATGACGTCACAAAGGTCCTTCAGCAATTTGGGACCAGGATGCAGACACTGGTTCAATGACACTCCTGAAGTAGTCTGCGCAGAACCATCAAATACTGTGCGTAGCTTACCACTGGATGGTTTTATTACAGCATGATGCGGAAGAAAGAAGTGCTCCGTCGAACGCCAATCCAATTTTGACACAGACATGTGTCCCAAATCCTCATACTCCCGCATGAAGTCAATATACTTCTCCTTGAGTAGTGGGTCCCTGCTCATACGGCGCTCCATCGCCAACAAACGCTTCTCTGCAATAGGCCGCGAGACGCCAAGTGGCGGACGTACGGCGAGAAATGGCAATCTTGTCATGATCCGGCCAGAACGGAGATAACCGGTGTTGGTCTTGTAGAACTGCTCACACTCTTCATGCTCCGGATCAGAGCGGGGAGCTTGTGGTGGCTCCTCCACTTCCCAGAATCTCTGCACGGCGTCAGAAAGGGCGGACCCCACCATCAAGGCCGTTCCAAGTTCGGCAGGGGGGGGAGTCCTCAATACAGGCCCCATCAGTGCGAACCCAAATATGGTCCGGAGGGCTACCAAGCCACCTGGCTGCAAAACACGATCCTTGCCGAGTAATATTTTACCCAAAACATCGGCACCAAGCAACAAATCGACCGTGCCAGGCAGGTCAAATTTAGGGTCAGCCAAATTCAAATCCGCGGTCAATTTTACCGCATCCGCAGACAAACGAACTTGCGGGTGATTGCCCAAGATATTCTCCATCACAATGGCCGACGATTCCAACGTCGGACGTGGAGAATTTGAGGGGGAGAACTCAAACCAAACGCGGCCCTCTACCGTGGCCACGGGGGCGTTTCCGACACCCCTTATTACATCTGAATATTTTTCAATAGTCTGGCCAGTCTGCCCTACCAACCAAGACGAGGCTATGCACCCCTGTGAGCCTGTGTCCAATATCGCTCGGACTACAACCGAGGCGCCCGTCCGTCCCCAGACCCTGACATGGGCCGTAGGCAAGAGGACGGTCTCAAAAGGGGGCGGTGCATAGCGGGGGCAGACGCCAACATCCTAATGTTGGCGTGGCGGCGACTGAGCGCCGTTGTCCCGAGACGGCAAATCAAAGTGCGGGTAGTGCCTAAACTCGGCCTCCTCTCGGTGACGACTGCCACGAGCCATAGACGGCGGTTCGTAGCGCCTGGAGCGTCCGTACCGAGGGTTGCGCGTCTCCAAACGGGGACGTTCCGCCAGAGGGGGGGACGGTAGTGGTACCGGACGCGCGTCACGGTAATCGTGGTACACTACCGGAGGTGATCTCGCTTGATCACGTGGAAGCGGGGAGGGCGAGCGGGACACAAAGGTGCGGGATTGAACCCGGGGCCCGCTTTCATACCCGCCCGTGGGGCTGCGCGCCGAACCAACTCGGCGATCAACGGCAGCGCAGTTTGCGCGGCGTGGGGGTGATGAGCCGGACTCCAAGTTGCGGGACTGGTCCCGGTGTCCACTGGCATACCCGCCCGAAGGCGACCCCGCGTGGTCGCGACGGCCATTCGCGTTGGCGCACAGGATTTTCAAATGGTGCCCTCCGCAAATAGGACACGGGTGAGTGTCGGGGCAGGCGCGCTGGTAATGGTCCCCTAGGCAAGAGAAGCACCAGCCGCGGGCCTGGGCAATCCGCCTACGAGCGGCCACGTGCAGGACCGCGAAGTCTGGGCACCGCACCGTTTGGTGTCCCTGCGACTTGCAAAACCGGCAGTCCGGTGGCGCAGCTTGAGCGACAGCGAAGCGGGCGGCCGTACCTCCTCTTGGTGCAGGTTGGGCATTGCGCCGTTGGTTGGTGGGTCTGGGACGTGATGCTTCCACCGGCGTGTCGGCGACCATGACGTCACCCATGCGACACTCGTCCTCCAGGAACGTCAGGAGCTGGTCAAAGGTAGGGAGAGCAGATGCCTCATCCCTAGTGTGCCCCTGTTCAAAACGTGCCCTCAAAGACACCGGCAATCGCTTGAGCACAATACGCACTAGTAGGTAAGACCACTTGGCAACCGTCAGTCCTAAGCGGTTGAGCGAATTGGTGGCTATTAGGAGGGGGTTCAGCAGCTCGGTCCTCAACTGGGCAGCATTGCTCACGACGGGAAGGTTCAAAATCTGGTCGACGTGGGTATCTGCCAGACAGCGCTGGTTGTGATAGCGCTTGGTGAGCAACGCCCGCGCGATCCCATAGCTCCCGTCACATATTGGGAGGTGCTGTACTAAGCCCCTCGCCTCTCCATCAAGCACGGAGAGTAAATAGGCCAGTTTTTGAGACGGACCCAAATCGTCCCTCGAGTCCACAAGGCTCTCAAACAAACCAATAAACCCCATCCACGTGTCTAATCGACCATCAAAACGTGGAAGATCCAAATTGGGTAATCTAGTCAAAAGGCCCACGGGAGTCTTCAAGGGGGCCCGGTGAGCCGGTACTCCGGCGCGCGAGGCTAAAATCTCCCGCGCGCGCTGGGCGATGTCGTCGGCAAGGTCCATAATCTGGACGTAGTCCTCGTGGACTTGGTCCCGTCGCTCCTGGGGGAATGACTCCAGGGGCACATCATCCAGATGCAAGATGAAGCGCCGGTAAAGCGCCTCCACCTCCTGAAGTCGTGTAGGGCATTTCTCATGCCTGTCCAACAATGCCTCGATTCGGTTCTCCCTTTTCACCAAGGCGGCAGCTGACGTGAACCATCTCAAATGAGTCGCAATCCCGGAATATGTCTCGCGGACAACATTATACGCGGCGGTAGACATCTTCAAAGCACAAACGGCACGAAACAAACAATCTTATATTAACAAAAAAAAACAAATATCTTTCACAAACAAACAATATTACAATAGCGAAAAACAAAATATCTTTCAATGAGACAAGCCGCTATTACTCCAAACAAATATCAAATCTTTAATATTTTAAATCAAACAAACAAACAATTCCTTGCCAATGTGCAATTAATTTAAGACTTAAATTATTTATTTTAAGGTAACCAACAAACAAACAAACGTATAAAATAAATGTTGTATTACACAAACGCACAACGCCACAATTTAACTATAACGTTGTTCAATATTAGACAATAATTAAATAATAATTTATATTAAATAATAACCTGAGCAACAACAAATACGATTAGCAATAGCACAAATAATTATCAAATCCTTTAAAATCTAATTGCCAATTCAAGTACTCAAATTAATTATTTAAAACTATACCAACAATTTAGATTAAACAAACAAACAACTAAATTAATCAAATTAAATTAATTAAATTAATTAAATCAATTTTCACAAATAATGAGGGTATAGTTTGTTCAACATGGAACATTCGAGAAACGGAGTTTAAACCACGCTCTGCTACCAAAAATATGTTGCGTTCAACCTGGTGTTCTAATTAATAATAGGTTAAGTGGAAGCGTGATATCTCTCAGGCGCGAGAGGAACGAACATATACTGTATATCACAGCGTTACAAATTTACAATAGTACAAACTTACCCTGTTTTGTTCTTCAACAATGTCTTCACTGTGTCAAGCCCTAGCTATAGCTTCATTAACTAACTACGATAAATTGGCCAAAATAACGCAGAATGCTAATCAAACTATACTTAACTTTATGCAGGCAGACACGAACTCTTTAAGTCCTCAAAATGACCACATTTGGCGCGACTTAAGCCGTGAACTTTCACCAATCGTCTTAATGCAATTATACTATCACAATTATAGTTATCAAACAGTTCAACTCACATTAAATAGTATTAAGTATGGAGACACAAAATTCACTAGTTTTTATAATACTTTTTTGTCATACAAAAATGGCGAATACTCAACTTCGCAATGACATTTCAAGGTTTTGTTTCAATGGTAATTATCGATTCACACAACAAGGATAATTAGTTTTATCAACAATTAATTCTAGTGACAATTTTTAACTCGCGAAACAATTGCAAGGAAAACGCTTCAATCGCATTCAAATCGCGACGTAGTTTGCAAACAAGATGTGTTTTGCGACTGACAACGCGCGCTCGGTAACCGTGTCGCGCGCGCGGAAACGAGCCACGAGGACAGATGCACCGGTCAGTTCTCGACGTCATCGATAGTGACGTTATCAATAATTAGAGATGCCCGTGCGCAGACAAAATATGATAAGTTAATCGTTTGGTACATAACACATAGTAAACACCCAGACGCAGTACAAACATTTGTATGACAATTAGAAAAATCATACAAATGATTGTCCCGAGCAGGAATCGAACCCGCGACCTCTTGATCGGCAGTTCGCTACCAGAACCACTACACCACGAGGCCCGTCAATTTTTTTAGATTTTAGATTTTAGGGTACCGTATCAAAAAGTAAAACTTAGATAAAAGTATTACTAAGATTCTTTTCTAATTCACAAATGTCATACAAATGTTTGTACTACGTCTGGGTGTTTACTATATATATATTATAAGTATGTATTTACAAAAGAAAAGTAGTTTATATGTATAACACAACGTCCTCTGGTCCTAAACTAAGCTATATTTCTATGCTTATGTTATGTGTACCAGAACGGATAAACTATATTTCTTTTATACTACGATAATATGACGGGCTTCGTGGCGTAGTGGTTCATGTAATGGACTGCCGTTCACGAGGTCGCGGGTTCGATTCCCGCTTGAGACAATCATTTGTGTGATATCCATAAATGTCATACAAATGTTTGTACTGCGTCTGGGTGTTTTCTATATATTATAAGTATGTATTTACAAAAGAAAAGTAGTATAATTATGTAGTCTATCCGTATCTGGTACCCATAACACAAGCATAGAAATATAGCTTACTTTGGGACCAGAGGACGTTGTGTGAAATGTCCTAAATGTTTTTTTATTTATTTATGTAGCGGACTGCCGATCAAGAGGTCGCGGGTTCGATTCCCACTCGAGATAATCATTTGTGTGATATTTTTAATTGTCATACAAATGTTTGTCCTGCGTCTGGGTGTTTACTATGTATTATAAGTATGTATTTACAAAAAAAAAGTAGTTTATGTATTATATCCGTATTCTGGTACCCATAACACAAGCATAATAAGCTTAGCTTGGGACCAGAGGACGTTGTGTGTAATGTCCATGAATATTTATATTTATTTATTTAATACACTAGATAATGCCCTTTTTCACTTATGCTTTGCTCCTATTAGTCGCAGCGTGATGTTATAGCTTAATAGTCTTCCTCAATAAATGTACTATACAAAACTGAGGAATTTTACAAATCGGACTTGTGATTCCTAAGACTAGTGCGTTCAAACAAACAACTCTTCATCATCATCATCATCATAACATCACGCCTTTTTCCCATGGGGGTAGGCAGAGACTATCTGCTACGATCCAAACATACTTCCTTGGCTTCATCCACACTCATACATCTGGTCATACACGCCCGACGGTTGTAAGTGCTACGTACTTGCCCTTTTTGGAGTATCCCGGCGATGACATTCAAGTATATTTTTCTCGGGCGTCCTCTCAACTCTTCAGTTTATTTATTATTCAATATTCAGTATATATATTAGTATTGATTACTTTATAGCATACTATGATGACGAATATTTAAAATATATTGCTCTAATCAACTCTAATGACACATACAAAAATTTTTCCCTACCACCAATAAAAAATCCAATAATAATACCGACGTAAGATACTCAGCAGAGCACTTTTGCTTTTTGTTTCTCACCTCATATCCTCTAAGTCTCCACAACATATCAAGCGCTAGTTGTGCTGCGGCTGGGTCCAGGTGTCCTAAGGACAGCAGCGCGCACGCTAGAGGGCGCGCGTCTCCTAGCGCCCCACGCCGCAGGGCGGCCCGCAGTCGCCCGGCGGCGCCCCGGGTCACTAGCGCTCGAACTGTCACCTCGGCGGCAGGTTGTTGTACCACCATGGAATGACGACATAGTGATGCTATGAATGATGTTACTACCTAAATATATAATTAAATTTATTTAAAACTAGCTGCTCCGGCACACGTTGTTTTGCCATACAATTCTGTGTAAAAATCAACAACAAAAATTTCATCAAAATCGGTCCAGCCAATTGTGAATCTAAACCATCCTCAAACCCCCTTGAATACACACAACAAATTTCATCAAAATCGGTCCAGCCGTTTAGGAGGAGTTAAATTACAAACACACGTACAGAAGATTTATATGTAGATAAAGACTAGCTTGCAAGTACAAGTGTCACCACCCCTTTTCTTTCCCAGGGTGCTGTAAAAGCCAGCTCAAGAACATTTTATACAGATAACATGTTCTATGAGAGATGAAAAGGTCGATATTAAACCCTGTGCCAACAGGCCTGATCAGCAGAGTAGACCATAAATCCTCCCTAAATGGAGGAAACCCGTGCTCAACAGTAGATTGATAAAGGGGAGATTGAAAGCATTTTTGGAAGTTTTATGGACTATAACATTAACTAAATTTTAAAGCGATGAGTTGACATATATTATAGTACAGATAAAACCACCTTTTTCGGATTTAGACGCGTGTATTTGTTTTAAATTATAGCCCGACATTGCTTTGACGCTTGCAAACTTTACGATATGTCTATTTTTATGGTCAATATAAAATTAAAATAAAATATGGATAAGCCCTGGGCCCTGTAACAACTTATCGTAGAGGAAATTTTACAGCTCAGTCTCACCCGTGACCACGGTGACTGCAGTCTCCGAAACGTCGGGCTAATATTTAAAACAAATACACGCGTCAAAATCCGAAAAAGGTGGTTTTATTCGAACGAATGAATCGCGCAAGTGTTAAAGAAAATATTTCAGTTTTCAATAATGGCAGCACACACCTGTACTAGATATTTGTCGTCTGAATGTTGCTGCAGTACATGTGTACATATGTCAGACTGAGATATGAGCACTCTGAAGTTATGTCCAGGTCGGCTGGTGTCCACCACCTGACCAGCTGTGTTACGCGCTACCTCTAGGTCCGCCCATTTTCTAAGCAATAAAAATAAATTACGTTAAGTAAATTCACGCCATCTGTCGGGTGCACGAAATACAACGACCGTTAAATATAAGTTTTTAGAATTTATTGTTTTCAAACGATTACTTTATTCAATTAAACATATTCACAATATAATTGAAGACATGAGTGGATGAAGGGGATACAATGCTATTTGTAAAAAAATATGCTAAGTGCCTATATCAGTTTCATTCAGTGTAAATATAATTTTATGTTGGTACATAACACCTTCATCACTTGCTTCTTCTAAAACTAATCTTTATAGTCATTGTTTTAAGTTTGAATATAGTTTGAAACCTCATAACACCTTCATTCGATGCAAAAAACAGATTTTTAAAAAAATGTTACATATCCCCTTCATCCACTCATGTCTTCAAATGTATTAAAACTCAATTAATTTCTTGCAAATAAATTTTGTATCGTGGACGGAAGTCAACACTAGCAATGAGTCACGAGGGTTGATTAAAATTTTGAAGGTCAAAAAGGTCATATTTTCGTAAAATAAAATAAAAAAAGTCAAGAGTCAAAAATGGCATGTCTTGGTAAAAAAAAAGAATGTTAAAGGTAAAAATATTATAAGGTCAAAGGTCAAACATGTCTACAATATATGTAGTTATTAACTAACTTAACTAGTCTCAAGGAAAAATGAGTATCAAATGTTATTATTTTTTGAAAGTAGCCATTAAATACCTGTACACAAGGTTGATCTCATCAAACACCTTAGACAGTTCCACCAGGTAGGAGCCGGCATCACTCACCAGCTGGTTCAGTATACTGTATATTGTGTCCTTGCCGTCTGTACGTCGCAATAGAACCGCCACTATCTTTGATATTTCATCTTTCGGCACCTGTTAATAAATATATATATTCATTGACATCTCACACAACGTCCTCTGGTCACAAGCTAAACTTTTATGCTTATGTTATGCGTACTAGAATACTATATTTACGAATACTTTAATAGTCTTTTTACCCAATATAACGGATCGCCGTAACTAAGGCCACAACAACTTTTTAACTGTTGTAACTATTGGGTGTGGCAGAAGCAGCACGAAAGTAGAATAACTGCTGTAGAGATGCGCTCTTTGAGAAGTATGTGAAAGATAGATTAAGAAATGAAGTTATAAGAGAACGCTGCGGTCTGAAAGAGGATGTAGTGACTAAGGTGGAGAAAAGTATGCTTAGGTGGTTTGGTCTTGTGGAGAGGATGGATGAGAGACGATTAACGAAAGGCATATACAAGGCGGAGGTAAGTGGAAATGCTGGGAGAGGACGCCCGAGAAAAATATACTCGGATGTCATCGCCGGGATACTCCAAAAAGGGCAAGTGCGTAGCACTTACAACCGTCGGGCATGTATGACCAGATGTATGAGTGTGGATGAAGTCAAGGAAGTATGTTTGGATCGTAGCAGATGGCGCTCTAGTCTCTGCCTACCCCAATGGAAAAAAGGCGTGATGTTATTATGATGATGTAACTATGGTGTATTTTGTAAAATCTTAAATCTAAACAACACAGTTTTTATAATAAGAAAGTTCTGTTAAAAATGCCGAATTGTGTTATTGAGACTAACAATTTATAGGTCATATTTAAGTTTACTTGTGCATGTGGAATTGGTACCGGTGAAGGATTAAGTAGACACGGAACTTGTAGTAAACTTTATGAATGGGCTAGAATTGAATTGGCAATTAATTACTTCATTGGCCCTTGCCTTGCCCGTATCTGGTAAAAAGTAATGAAATTTCTGAGTGTGGTGCTCCTAATCTCCTGCAACATTTGCTACTTCTGCTATGTTGTTAAACACATCCGCATTGGTGGTAGGCAGAGGCTATAGAGCGCCATGCAAATACTTTTATTCAACATAAATAAGCGACAGAAGTTCCTGACAAGGTGGAGCGACAATATCGTTAAGATCGTGAGCCATTGGATGCAAGCGGCACAGACAGCACGTTATGCGCTCTATGGGGAAGGTCTATGTCCAACAGTGGACAGAGAAATGGTGATGGATGGAAGCGACAGAAACTAGATGAGTGTTAACTTACAGAATGTGCGAGTCCTGAAGGTATAAGGTTGACTCTCCACAGACAACCAAGTCTCGCGTCTATTATGTAGTCAGGTTGAAATACAACCCACGTGTCACTATCTGAATATGCAACGATAAGAATATACATTTTCTATAGAAAAATAATTGTGTAATATTTTTTTTTTATAAATATTCAGGACATTTCACACAACGTCCTCTGGTCCCAAAGTAAGCTATATTTCTATGCTTGTGTTATGGGTACCAGATACGGATAGACTACATATACTACTTTTCTTTTGTAAATACATACTTATAATACATAGAAAGCACCCAGACGCAGTACAAACATTTGTATGACATTTATGGATATCACACAAATGATTGTCCCAACCGGGAATCGAACCCGAGACCTCGTGATCGGCAGTCCATTACATAAACCACTCCACCACGAAGCCCGTCAAATATTACACTTTTCAGTTTAAAGTTACAGTTCAGTTCAGTTACAGATTAACCGCCTTATTCATAACTAGCTGCCCCGGCAAACGTTGTTTTGCCATACAATTCTGTATAAAATAAAATTTCATCAAAATCGGTCCAGCCAATTTGTAGCCTATGTGTTATTCTGATGTATAAGCTATATTGTGGTAAAGTTTCATTCAAATCCATTCAGTAGTTTTTACGTGAAAGAGTAACAAACATCCATACATACAAACTTTCGCCTTTATAATATTAGTAGGATGACTTATCGGAGGTTTAAAAGTTCGCTAAAATAGGTTCGCGAAAATTGTCAAATTAGTTATTCATAGTGATCTTTTTACGCTAAAACGCTTATTATCTCTGCGATAAAATCTCCGTATAAACCTCCGATAAGTCATTATGAATAAGACCATCAGAATACAAGTGTCACCTCCTCCTTTACAGCACCCTGGGATATTGTACATAGACAGCATCCTCTCTCTCTCCAGCCCATTTACCTCCCACTGTTGGGCACGGGCCTCCTCTACTTTGTAAGTGAATATGGTCTACTGTACTGCGCTGACCAGGCGTATTAGCACAGGATTTATTTTCGAGTTTTCTGTGTCTCACAGAGGGTGTTATCTGTGTGCAATATCTTTTAACTGACTTTTACAGCACCCTTGGAAGGAGATGGGGTGGTGACACTTGTATTCTTAATCCGTCACCACACGGAAAGCATCCTTTAGAGACGGAAAACTCAAAAATAAACCCAATGTCACCGCGCCTGGCCAGCGCGGCGTAATAGACCAAAATCTCTCCCAGTTCTTGAGGTCCGTACCCAACAATGGGACGATAATGGGCTGGCGAGAGCCAGAGCAAGATATTTATTTTAAATAGGCATGAACAAAAAGCTCTTTTAAAAAGTCAAAAGCTACTAGCTTTTGGCTATGTAATCTATGTATTGAAAGTGAAACCTATGGAGAAGTAGAAGACTGAAGAACACTGAAGTGAACATGACAAAAATCTTCTGCTATAAATTAATCCCTACTAAGTTATAAATGCAAAAAGCGGATTAAAAACTAAAAATCTTGACGAGCTCAAGTGTTAATGTGTGTAACCAAACCATAGCGCGATTAAAAAAAAAACTGTACAGCGCCATCTATTGAGTTGCATAGTAAGCTTCTGTTTGAAGTTTGATTTCTAAATTTAACGCAGACGAAGTCGCGGGCAACAGCTAGTAAGCTTATAAATTAAGTAAAAGCTTAGCAACTCAATTGCAAAAATTTATAAATTAATACTGCTTAGTCTTATTGCCCAGTCATCTAGTTAAACATAAAAGGATACACATAGGACAGAAGTTATCCCCGACGAGTGCTTGCTTCATAGAAATACCGGCCACTATAGGTATGTGAACCATGATGTTGTTCTCAGGCTTAGATTCCTCCATTATATCAAACAGTTGAGATGTTCTACTTGACTGGAACACAATAAACATATACACAAGTCACCAACATATTTCCATAACATATTGTGTTAGATTTTATAGTTAAATAGGTGTTGCCAGCAACTTCGAATATGTAGAATTCTGAAAGAAAATCTTAACAAATTTTACAAATAAAGCCATCCTCTTGAACTACTATCTATTAAAAAACCGCATCATTATTATGTTGCGTAGTTTTAAAGATATAAGCTCACATAGAGACATACAAAAATAACGATATGCGTCTGAGTTCGCGGGCCAAAGGCTAGTATTAGTAGAACAAAACTGACATCAGTTGAGAAGTATTCTTACCTGATGATGCACCACAATCAAGTCATCAACAACATTGACAGCAAACCTTCCAACCAGTCCCGTCTTCAGAACATGTGTATAGTGGTAATTGTTCACACCTACTATAGGCATCAACCATACCTGGAAATTAGAACATTATGTATTAATATCTCTCCGTGTGGTGACGGATTAAGAATACAAGTGTCACCATCCCATCTCTTCCCAAGGGTGCTGTAAATGTCAGTTAAGGGATATTGCACACAGATAACATCTTCTGTGAGAGACGGAAAACTCGAAAATAAACCCTGTGCGAATACGCCTGGTCAACGCGGCACAGTAGACTATAATCCCTCCCAAAGTGGAGGAGGCTCGTGCCCAACAGTGGGAAGTAAATGGGCTGCAGAGAGATTGAGAGTATAAATATCAATGCACCAATATATCCAGGGGCCCCAGTCTGCTATAACAATGTTGTCATAATGGTCAGTCACTGATTGCATAGTGTCAATAAGGCGCCATAATGACGGTATTACGGCGTCATTATGTCAAAAAATTAATAGTAGACTACCAAACTTGATAAAATTCGCCAATAAACAATCAGTGACTGATCATTATAACAATATTGTAATAGCACTGACTTGGGCCCCAGATGTAGTGTCTATGGCTACATCACTCAGTCGGCTTGAAACCACTTAAGTACATATCTATGTGTGCGTGAAAATGTATCTACGTGTGCCTATGATACAGGCTATACGTCATATGAAACGTCATTATTCTATGAAGTACGATTTAGCCAGGCTAAAGTTGTCCTATATTATAAACATCAACCCACCATCTGGTATATTTGTATTTCTATGTATATACTGAATATAGTAATGGGGAAGCGATTGTTTTATTAATTTCCCCATACATGTTAACGTTATGTTTGTGTAACATGTTAATGTTAATATTCTATTCCCATACAGAACAATTACAGCTTAACTCAAAGATATATCAGTTAGTGGGAACGCGTTTAATCTTGAAGAAACGTAACTTTAGACTGGCTAAATTGTAGGTACTTCATAGACTAATGATAATGTATCTAAAATTTTATTTGACGTATAACCTGTATCAGAGATAAAAAAACAAAAAAAATATAGAAAATAAAATACCTACATAAATACATATAACGGATAAAAATCCCCTTAACTTTTCATACAGGGGAATATTATTCAGATTGTATTTTATATGAGCATTCATTCAGAAGTGGATATGACGATATATAAGTTCGATATGACAGCCTTGGATACTAAACAGTCAGAACACACACACCTCAGTGGGTCCCGGTGTAGAGACGGCGGCAGACTGAGCGTGTCTGAAGACAGCACACCAAGTTGCATCACATAGACGTAGTATGAACACGTCACGTTCCAGTACTGGCTTTGTTGACTCTACTGTAAAGATATAAACCTATAATGACAAGACCACAACCATTTAGGTTTGTGCGCGGCGAGGCGGGGGAGGTTAGTCATTTGACGTTCAAAAATTCGTCGTGCAATATTTCAAAAAAAGAAAAGCAGACAATGAATGTTTCGAATTTAAAAGTGATGCAAATGTTTTAATAATTTTAGGCTTTCAATAACAATTCTTCCTAAATCTGTCATATAGTATCGTAAGATCCGTCCGACAATATCAATCTCATGTGAACTTATGCACTTATAATAATACTTATAATAATATATCACGATATAACATGCTTTTAGTTCAATAGTACGACAATAGTAGGTCAGAAGCCCATGTCCAACAGTGAAATGTTATTGAGCTGGGATGGGATGTCTAACACGCTATATAAATCAAGTAATATTTTTAATGAATGAATGATTTCTTAGCAGAATATGAAATTCATTTCATATTTGCCTTCTCTGACATACACTTTCATTATCATTACTTATGTTAGCCATTTTTTGTCACTATTTTTAAAAGATACAAGATAAAGATAAAAATTTGTATACTAACATTCCAATTTCTGTAGTTTAGCAATTGATGAGTTGGTTAATGAGAATGGCTGCAGTAATACACCATTGTTACCAGCCAGCAGCACTATACTGCTTTGTGAACACCATGAGAACCAGGCACAACTGGAAAAGTTAAGTGAAAAGTTTGTATAACCATGCTTGCAAAACCAAGTATGCATAATCTTTACTTATTATAAAAGTCTTATTTTTTATGTATGTATGTTCCTATTTGAGCTTATATCATCAAAACTTTGCAACGGATTTTAATGTGGTTTTTTTTAATAGATAGAGTGGTTCAAGAGGATAGCTTTTTTGTATAATTTCATAAGGTTTTATTTCTAAATTCAAGGCACACGGAGTTGTGGGCGACAGTTAGTTATACTATAAACTACTGTGACAAGAAGTACTACTACTATAGTCAAGTCAATTTTATTTCAAAAGGCATGTTGTACAAGCATTTTGAAACGTCGGAAACTAGGTGTCTGTTCCAAACGCGAATCCTATGGAGAACAACAGACAAGAAACTCCATACTGTTAATACTATATTGGTACCAGAAGTTATGTAAAATTAGTTATGTAAATATTTTTAATATTTATTGATTAAATACCTAAATGACGTATTTTTCAAGCTCTTTAACTGCTTTTTCTCTGGCAAAACCTGTAAGAGCTCAATACCATGGTCGGTTATGAAGGCAATTTCATTAATTTTTGGCCACACAAAGCCTAATATCTTTGCATTTTTCCATTTACAAGTATGTGAATACTCCATATTAGTTGGAGATAAATCTTTGAAGTTAACAAATTCAACAGTAGCATTCTGTGTGTCAAGATTTCTCTGTATAGCTAATATGTTCATATCTGGTGAAAATTTTATTGAAATAATCGTTCCTCTGTCTTCCATACGAAAGGATGTACACTTCGATTCGTCCATGCTATTTACAGTGACACCAGTAACGCCCCCGGACCTTACAGTAAACACCTAAAAGTAAAAGCATAGCTTTAGGTTTCTGTAGAAAGTTAGAAACTAACATAATGAATATGCACCAGTAATATATTTAAATAAAATATGCTTTGATATTAATGCCCTGTATATATCGATTATATTTTATTTCAAGGATAAATGAAAATAAACAAGGATATTTACCTGGCCATTAGTGTCGTCAAAAAATACATTTGTAACAGGACTATCTGCGTCAAAACGTTTTGGTTGTTGGGAAAGTGAGAGATAATACTCATCACTATCTTTTAAACGAAATTTAGCCATAATTTAGAGAAATAATTCATGTAAATCTGCAAAACGGAAAATAGATAAACTGCTCTTTGTTATGACACAGTTGTCAAATTGAATTTGACAGATTGCATTTTTTTGTTACCATAAGAAACCTTATAAGACCATTAATAAACAGGAAAAAATATTTTAAACTGGCCATAGCCTGTGTGTAGTGTAACATCATTGAACATCACTAAGAATAGTGCTAAAGCTAAAAACAATGTTAATTTAACAATACAATAGATTCAGCATATTAAATTATTTATCCAATTCAAGATGCACCATATGATAATCTTTGCCAAAAACATTTAAAATATGGCCGAATACAGGGCCCCAAGTCCGGTAAATGAATTGTGTCACAATGACAACTCAATGCATTATGACACCATAATGGTGCCATAATGGCGGAATTTTATCAAATTTGTTAGTCTACTATTACCTTTTTATCATAATGACGCCATAATTGCGTCAGTGACTGACCATTTTAACAACATTGTAATTTGATGTTAATATGATTGTAATTAATAGCAGAATTACCAGACTTGGCCACCAGGTCGAAATTATAATTGTGTGCATATGGTGTGCATGGCCCATTGTGTAGTTGTACGGGGCCCTTTAAATAAGAAATGATGTTGCTAGTTGCTATGGCAGCCGGTTGTAAATTAATAGGTCAAAACAACACATATTACATAATTAGTCTTATTTTTCACCACAGCATTTTACCATATAAAACAAATTAAAAATGAGTGAAAATATAGATTTGAAGACATTTAGAACAAATGTGTCTACTGACAATGATATCCAAGAATACCACGAGATAAGACAAGATACGACATTGGATGATGTAGACACCTCATTTTCTTCAAAGCAATCACCAAAGCTGATAAATGATTTCGATTTTTTTACTCAACACGATGTTAACTCCAGATCAAAACGGTGTAAGAAGAAAAAGACAAAGAAAAAGGAGCAGTCCTCTATAATGGATATAATAAATTCTCAAATTGCATCGGTTACAGTGCCTATGGTAGAAAATGTTATCACATACGTAAATAATTCAAAAGAACACCAAGACAGCTACTTAAGGACTGGTTTTAAAATGAACTATAAAAAATTACGGCAAATTTTTGATGCTGAAAATGGGTAAGTAAATTTGAATACATACTAAAATTTATAATTTTGTTTCCTATGAATGTTGTACAGCCATACAGCCAGCACGAATCTATTTGTTTTAGTCTGAAAGTTAATTTTTAATGGGCAGTGCAAATATTACCTACAAATTTCAACATCTACGGTTGACTAAAGGCGTTCCATCGCGTCAACTTCTCTAAGACGGCAATGTAGGGTGACGCTAAGGGCAGCTGGATGCAAGCGGCACAAAACCATATTTTGTAACGAGCTTTGACGAACGCCTATGTTCAGAGGAGATTAAAACTGTAGCAAAGAATATAGATAGATAGATTTTCTCGTAATATACTAAGTTTTGAGTTATAAGTATTTAACTAGGTACTTACGACTATAAATAAAACTATTTTTTACGGATTTAGACGCGTATATTTGATAAAGACTTTTAATGAAGATTCACCTCATTCAATAGTGGGATATGAGTAAGGTAGAAAATACATGAGAAATTGGTTACCGTTGGCACGGCCGCAATAGCTTAGTCGGTAGAGCGACGGAGCGGTATTCCGAGGTTGTGGGTTCAAGTCCCGCTTGCGGTTATCACTTTTTCCACTACAATTTCATTTATTAAGTAAAAGTAAAACCGTAGTAAGTAAGTCAATTGCAAAATTAATAAATTACTTTAGAAAATGACCTGATTTAGTACGCTATCCAAATTTTAGGTTGCATCGGAATATTCCGGCAAATTTGAGTCCCATTTTCCCGAAGGTTCTAGAAAATGCGATCGCGGATAATAGTTGCTTTCCGGTGGAATACGTGTATCCTACATCATTCGACGAAATAGGTGTTCTGAAAAGCTCAACTGACGAGGACATGACACCAAAATTTTTGGATCTATCAATTCAAAACATAAAATTCAAACATCATCATAGTTATAGTTTAGAAAAGCTACTGTGTTTGAAAGTAGTCGGTAAGTATAACCAATATGAACATGTTCAAAAATCACTAAAAGATTTAACGAGAGATGTCAAAATATGTAGACAAACAAAATACAATCTCAAAAACGATTTACTGAAAGTTACTTCCAATAAGAAAGAAAATATAAGATTTGATGAAACTCTTCGCAAATATACTGCAAACTTAATTCAATTGAAAGAAAAACAAACAGAGTTGCTTAAAACTAAAAAAGAGCTAACTCATAAAATAGTGACACTCTGGTCAGATATAGAAATGGTCCGAGAGAGAAGCCAACAAGTAGAAACACCTTATAAATTGGAACTTACTAAAAGATTTATAGATCAAAATCAGTACGAGAAGGAATGGAAAGAAATATTTGATTTAGAATTAATGGATAAGCTCGATTACATTGAATATCATTATGTTGATGAATATTTACAGTATATGAAAGCAAAAAATGAACAAAAAGAAAATATTACGACGAAATTAAATAAACCCCAATTGCAAATAGATGAAGACTCTGTAAAAAAACTGGCTGAAGAATTAGCTAATACGAATATATCGAAAGATCAAATAGAAGTAGAATTAAAAAAAGATGATAGTATTGTCAATGTCGGTGCTAGTTTAACAAAAGATTCGTATCATTTTGAAATCTATATCGATGACATATTTGTATGTGAGTCTGAACATTATATTAGTAATGATTCGATTACTATAGAGTTTACTGAGAATTTTTCTGTACAAATAATGTCGAAAAATGCATATTTAAAAATGGTGTTATTGGAAAATGGAAGCATGGTTGCACATATAAAAATAAACTTGGCAGATGTTAAGAAAGCAATAAGTACTGCAGAATTTAAAGTTCAGAATTTTAATTATGATATAGATTGTGAACCAAATACTAAGCAAGTTGGTAGTGGATATAGTATTAAGGAAATAGCACTAGCCAATAAGGTAAGATTAAGAAGTAGTAATCTTTTTAAGGGAAATCCATATTCAAATTGTGAAATAAACATAAAAGTAGGATGGAATGATAAGATCGAACAAAACCGATCGGAAGCTATAAAATATTTAATGAATACTGGTATACAGATTAAAAGATTGCTTAGTGGTAAGGATAAGGCTACTTTAAGTGTATTAATGGATGTTATAAGTCAAATTTATGAAAAAGATCTTGACGATGAACATATGATAGAAGCCTTAGAAAAATTGTCTAAGTTGGAAGTAAAATATGACGACAGTTTTCCTATAGATGAAAATTCAGATCTGACACGCTTGAAGTTACTGCATTTAAGAAATATTGGTGGCTTTAGTGCTATAGAGAAGAAATTAATACCACTTCACGCAAGTCAAATATCAACAGAGCAGTTAAACTGCTTGCAGAAAAAAAATGAAAAGGAATTCGACATGGACTATCTTAATGACACAGAGATGGATATGGATCCAATAGAGCTCCAAAGGTTTATAGGATTAAAATATATACAAAAGCTAAACAAGAACATGTTGAAAAATCTAAACGAATACTTATTACAGAAGACTCATAAAGATGTAGTTACGGAACTCAATTTCAGTTTGAGGTCAGTTGCTTGCATAAGAACCTTTTTTGTACAAAAACATTTGTTTTTAACGCTAGATCTTATTAGATTCGTAATGGAATCCTTCCAAACTCTTGAAAACAAGATTATTTTAATTTATTCACTCATCATGCTTGTGTTACAGGAATTTGTTCACAAGACAAAGTAATGTCGGCAATTTAGCTACAATATCCAACTCCACTAAGCAGCAGATTTTATCTGAATCTTTAAGTAATGAACAAGAAATCCATGTAACAGTGCTTAGGGCTTTTAACCTACTTGATAGAAGTTCCGATTCTTTGGAGGAGACAGATGATGATGCTGATAGGATTGCAGGTAAGGGTATGAATGTTATAACATTAAGCCTTTTCAAGATTTTCAATATTTTGTTTAATTTCATTTTGAGGTCTTAAAATGCTGTTTTCAGGGCAGTGGCGTAGCTAACCAAGGGCTAGGCGGGGCAGTGCCCCGGGGCGCTCGAATCCTTATCAGAATAAAACCTAGTCAGTTTACATAGCAGTGGTGCCCCATTTTATATTTGCCCCAGGGCCCTTGGTTACTTAGCTACACCACTGTTTTCAGGGTCGGTTTTTGACAAAGCTATATCAATAATCGTTAATTAGCAATATCAATTTTAATCTCGATCTATGTAGTTATAAATATCCCATTTCTGGACACAGGTGATCTCATCAGAGGCTAGAGTTAACGTTTCGAGGTTTCCGTCTCTCGCTGATTTTATGTTAAGGTTATTATGTAATAGCACTGACATTGAAGATTCCGTTACGTTAACCTTATTTAATCAAAGACCGGTGATTAGGTTTAAAGAATATTTTTTCATATTTTCAGGTTTCAAAACTCGAGCATTGCGTCCATTTGTTCGTGTTAATTATAAAGGAGTTTCAGCTCAGACAGTTACAATAATAGGATCACATCCTACGTGGAATCACACTTTGAAAATTAAGTCTAAGTCAGTGTTCAATATCTATTGTTAAAAAGTCTGTGGAAAAAGTTATGCTGCCTTCTGCAGATTTTGAGGAGAAATATTCGTGATAAACGTAAAATATTCTTGCTTTTTCATGATCATCAACATCAAAGTACCGTCACGTCTTTTTCCCATGGGGGTGGACAGAGAGTGCCAACTTCTACGATCTCTCTTGGGCACACGTCCTTGGCTTCATTTATTTCACCATTTTCTATGTTATAGTGGTTTAAATGAATAATTCGTAGTGGTCATGCTTTATTGGCAACAAAAATAACTGTACTGTATTGACATCAGCCTTTCTCCGTCCACTGCTGGAAATAGACCTTCCCCAATATTCCCCATAAAACGCCAGGTTCTCTTTATATTCATCTAAGTACCTACCTAATATTTTCTACCCTCAGACTGGGGCCGTTATCATGTCTACAAATCAATGTGTTTGACGAATACAAAGTACAGATAGTGGATGGTTTCTCAAAAGACGATGGCTCTAATAGGACAGTACACTACAGGTTTTACAACAAATGGTTGGGAACTCTGCTCATTCCGATGTATGCCGTTCTGTCTATGGGTTCGGTACGTTAGAAATTTTAGGATTTTATTCTAGGATTGGATAAATTTCATTGGCTAGTTAATTTGCTAAGATTTTTGATTTTTGTATCTATTTTGCCTATTTTGATAATAAAGCTATTAGTATTTAAGTTGCAGTTGCCGTTGCTAATGAAATGCGCATACCCAATACCTAACCAACGAACAATGTAACAAAGGTCATAATATCGATATCGTGTACGGATTGTTCGCGTATTTTGTCGCCTTGGTGATTAGAAAGATACCTACAGTCACAGCCTACTATAATGTTAGTGCAATGCCCCCAACAAACATTGATACAGGATACGTCATGTTGTCGCGATGGGCGTGTCATCAATTAGAACTATCTGACGTCAAACACGCATTTAGACACAGTGTGTATCGAATTATCACGACTTAATCAGTTTCACTCAGTTTTTTTGGCAGAAATAATTTTAATCACGTGTTTATGACTTAATTTTTATGCACCTAGCTATAGCTATTACTAATTTTTTTAGATAGGTATGTATTAAGTAGAGACTGACACGGTGTCCTTTTTAGCCTTCGGTGAGATTTAGATATTATGGCCTGTGAACCGATATTTGGACCCTAGGCATGTGGCCAGTAGCAGTTTTGCTTTAGTTTTAAAAACTAGAGGTCTGACTGACTGCATCTCCTATTAAAACAAAGTTTTCGTTTTATTATATCTCTGTATTCGAGTAAAATATATGTTTTAGGTTCAGGCTCATATTGTAAAGCAATGATCATTCATGCTTTCAGATTCGTGGAACATTCAAAATCACAACACCACCCGTTTTATTCGGATACGAAACTCTTCATAACAAAGACTGCATTTCTTTTATACCCGAAATAAGCCAACTGATGAAAAAGGATACGTCTTTCATAACGCTAGAAGTAACTACAAGCCTCTCGCATTTGGGAGGGTTGCACGCATACAACCAGCCATTACCTTGTACTGTTGAAGATGATTATCTGATTAAACACTTGAATAATTTCGTTACAGAATATGTTAATCAGTTTCCGATGAGGAATATTTCACTAACTTTTATAGATAGTGCAGGTAGAAACAAATGCGTCACGCAATTCTTGCAGCCAATACCGTTGCCTGACAAGGATTTATTTCCAAAAACGCCACGATCGGAATCGGCAATTTCCAAGTCTTCTGGTTTATCAAAGAGCTCATCTTCGAGCGGCAGACAAAGAGATATAGAGAGAGCAACTCAAGAAGATAGGGAATCATTATATAGCGGGACTATTGCAGAAGCGGACAGTTTGACGAAAGTCATTAATGCATGTATGAGATACGTTTCCCTTATTCCAAATTATGAAGTAATAGACTCGCATGTGGTTACTTTGTTTGGTATTGTAAGTAATCAACAACGTTAGCAGTTTATTATAAGCGAAACCATGCAGATGGATAACCTGTTCCTTTTTCTCGCAGGAATTATTGAAAATCCTTCACGGTTCTCCATTAGACCATACAATTCTTCTAGCCAGTTACTTTATTGGTCTTGGAATTAAATGTTGGGTAACCGTAGGTCTTGGGTTACCTCGAGGACCTAGCAGTTATGTCCTTATAAAATACGACCTATCAAGTAGGAGAATTGTTTTGGAGAATGAGCCACTACGAAGCAGGGGTTTCTTGAACAGAAATGATGGTTATTCTTGGATCGTGTGTGACGCAAGCAGTGGACAACGATTTGAGCTGAGAGATGTTGGATGTCCGTTGAAAACAGTGGATTATGTGTTTGATAACGAAAATGTAAGTGTCATATCTATCTTATACGAATTCGAAACAGAAGTTAACTTTATTCCAGCCCAAAGTAATACAACTTTGCTTTCAGATATGGGTCAATATGCAAGTGTCACAAGACTGCGAGGGTATGTCTTTTGATTTTTCCAGATCTTCGGATTGGCAACCTGTGAGTAAATTCCCCAACATTTACCTAATTTGTATTCCTTATTTCCTTTTCATGACTTCAGTCTTCAGTAAAGAAAACATTAACTAATCAATAAGTCAAAGATAGTGTAACTATGAACTATAAAAGATGCAAATTTAGTTCTTTTTGGAACGGATAAAAATCTTTCTGTTAGTTTCAGTATTAAACGAAAGATATGCTACTTGTTATCCCATTCGTGACTTCATTTTAGTCTGCTAATACAAAACTTTTCTAGGTTTTTGACAAATCAATTTTCGTAATGAAGCAACAGTTAGTAACAGATCCGTCTTTGTACTCCACACCACCGAGCGTGGAAGGTCTGAGAGTCTTATTGGAGGGTAAAATCAAGGCGAAGATACAAAAGTGGAGACCTCACATGAAAACTATATGGAATAGGTAAGGTGTATCTTTGTATAGACTTGACTTCTGACGATCAAAGAAGATTCTGTCACATTGCTAGACCCAATATTTACTTAGAATATTACCAGATAAGTATGGTCCCAAATCATATACTAATTAGCAGCCTCTTAAAATCCTAACGTAACGGAAAAATATTTCCTTAGATATTGCAGCACTGTATTCAGAGAAATATTACCACAATGGGAGTACTGGGCTTCTAATTCAACTGGAACCAAACCAGGATTTAGCCACAAAATGAAGCAACTTATGGTAACATACAAGGTATCTACATATAATTATATTAACCACTCTTTCCATGAGTTCTTTTATTCGGTTATCATGTATTTGTTTCTTCTTCCAGATATTTGGTTTTCCCTTGAACGTGCCATATATAAACACAAAATCAGTTATATCAGCTGTGAAGTCAACCGGCTTACACGTGACAGACGACCCTATCGTCGAGTTCGCGCTAGCTGTGGAAGTGTACGCCTATCCTAATAATGTTCTAAGCGTCTGGGTGTTTGTAGCCACTATAACGAGGATATGAGTATAAAATAAATTGATTTATTACTTTTGGTTGGTTTATGTATTTAATGGTTTATGTATAATTGTATATAATATAATTTATGTATTTAATGGTATTTAATGGTTTACCATCAGCTTTTCTTTATGTCGGGCGATCGTGCACAGTTTCCATACAGAGCGGTTTTCTGCCATCTTGAGCCTTACAAGGCGCAATATAATAATACGCTATTGTAACAAACCATGACGATATTGTACCACCACTTGTTGTTACAAACACAGTAAGAAAGTGTACGTGAGGTAAACAAACAAAACTTTACAGAAGAGCAATATAAAATTTTATTTTTAAAACTCATTCATCAGGATACTAGAATAAATAACGCAAGTTACCAATTTATAATTATAAAGAAAAATACAGCTTGTATGTCTTTTTGTTTTAATGCTAACAAAATAAAATTAACATTTATTCCATAGTATAAAAATATACGTAAAAATAGAAAAAGGGGAGACGTTATAAACGTGTTTTAGCGGTTGGCTGTATGATTGAAGCCCAAAGCGCGACTTCCGACGAGGATAGTCTGTGGCCGCGACGTGATCAGTTCCGGGCTAACTTAACCTATATTATATGCGCAGTGAGTGTGGAGCGTTGTTTAACTGCCGGGGTCGTCTGTTTTGTTCTGTTTGGAGCGGCGCAGTTGTTGTAGGTAGTGACGCTGGATGGGTTTGTGCAGGGCTAGTTGCGCGAGCGCGTCCTCGATAGAGAACCATTGTCGTTTCCTTCCCATCAGTCGCGAGTCCTCCCACTCGGCCAACTCCTGGGTCACCGTCATCACGTACACTTCTGTTCGATGTTTGTGTTCTCGGTTCTGGAATAGACGATATTATAACATTAATTGAAATAATAGGTACTTTTACTGATTGATGTGGGACTACAGCCCTTTGCCATTAACCAGAAGATACCTAAACGCTAGGCTAATCAATTAGGTTTCCTCATAATCACGGTGTGACCCAAGTATCGTATATTATCCCCCTACCTCACGTAAGTATAAAATGCGTTATGATTGTAAATTCATATGTATACATTTTAACAGAATTTATTCAGAACCAACGAAGATTATTATTGACTCTTTGTGACGTATGCGTTTCTGGGTAATTGATAAGATACACGTGATATTTGTCGAAACCCTACGCTCTTACTTATGATTCCTCTCAACCCCTCTCAGGACCAAATCAAACTTAAGAAGTTTGAGTCAAAACAACGAAGCGTAGGGATGGCTTCTTACCAACATGGAGTAACAATTTATTAAGGTTTACGGGGAATAGTTGGATGCAAACAGCAGATGCAATCTCTGGAGGCAAGAAGCACCTTGTGGCATTCTTTGACAAAAACCTACGTCTAAAATCGGACAGCAGAAGACCGATAGATGAAGCAGAGTTTAAATTGCTTTGCTGATCGAAAAGTATAACTATCACTTTAATAATAGAACACTGGACGGAGTATTATGCAAGTTATGTATGTATCAGTATTCAACAAAATCTACATACAGGTTGAAGGTTAAGGACAATAGATAGTATTAACTATATCCACTAAATTAACTTGTGATTATCATTCAAGTAACTCATGCTCTCTAATCTGTTAAAACAATTTTTAATTCACAAAAACAAACTTGGCTCCGCACAAGATAACGTTAGGAATATTTGAAAAAGAAACTAAACTTTACATAATAAGCTTTACTCAATGATTGTGGAATACAATAATAAGCTATCAGCGGTATAAGATAGCCGGCCTAAGAATTGATTTACACTGATGACTGATTTACACCTGCAGACTATGAACATAAACTGATGGCAGAACCACCGCAGTACCAACATCCATTCTCCTCACTATCCTTCTGTTGTCTCGGGATAGCGGGGTGTGTGATCAGACATGGTGATGAAACTTGTATTCTTAATCCGTTACCACACGGAACAATACGTACATACTACAAATAAAAACTTTGTAAAAACGACAAAATGCAAAAAGTTACCCTAAAAATTAAAGTAATTTACTAATTTTGCAATTGACTTCCTATGCTTTTTACTTAATAAATTACGAGACCTCGGAATACCGTTCCGTCGCTCTGCCAACTGAGCTATTGCAGCCGTTGGCAGAGTAACGGAACGGTATTCCGAGGTCGTGGGTTCAAGTCCCGCTTGCGGTGATCACTTTTTCCACTACAATTAAATTTATTACCCTAAAAATTATTTAAACACTGTCTCAAAATTGGCACACAAAACGATAGTTAATTTAAATCATTTAACCAACACAAAACAAACAACGCCCTTTTATAAAAGCGGGTCAGACATAATAGCTGCCTAAAATATTACTAGTATAAATAAAACAGCTATTTAAAATACTATATTTATGGTAGCATAATTTTATTTTAGTAAGATTTAGCGATACCCCACACGTAAGGAGAAAGACAAGTCAAGCGCGTGTCACGCTCATGCTATGAGGGATTCAGCATAGCATCATTATAAACTAACCCTTAGTGCCCTTGGCTTTTATGGTACCATAGTAAGCATACATGAACTATTATGAATATTTTGGCATTAATTTTAGCGCAATGAAAAACTACGGGACAGACGACGGGCGATAACAAAAGGTTTTTATTTTATACGTAACTCTAAAATATATTCAGTTACGTGGAATTTATTTGAATTAGTATTTAACTTTTATAACCAGTAGACGGCCTAGATCTATGATAAAGCACAGAAATTTAAATAAACTCCTTGTTTGAAAAGTAGTACGGCATATCAAGCGTGGAATGGGAAGAATACGCCTGGTCATGGTGGTACCATTCTTGACCGAGTAACTTCCCTGTTTTGAAAGGAGGTATTTTTGAGCTATGAAGCAATCCTATGTAGTGCCTAGCACAGTAACGAACCGAGAGGTTAGCTTTTACAGTATGATATATTTTTATATATATTTTTTATGTATGATATCTCAGGGTATGTAGTATGTAGTGACAACTAGCGGCTGTTGTAAACATCATGATAGGTACCTCATGTAATGGTGAAATACGCATAATTATTTCAAGTTTCGTTTGTGGAAAACGATGTAAACGAAAACGATGAAAAAAATGTGTCGTTCGAAAACCAATCACTGCTCATTTTTTTCAAAAATATTAACTCCTTGCTTGATCGAGTAAAATAAGGACACAAATGCTTGCTAATTACTCAAACAATGCTGTTTCTACATAAAGTTTAGTAATCCAAGCACCTCAAGTACCTAATCGAAGCCAATGTAATCCCACCAATATGTAATATGGCTCACAAACTATGTACCAACGCGTGACATAAGTAATCCAATCAGTGCACTTAATTAGTTTTAACACTAAGTAATCACAAATTCAATTAAGATTAACTTAATGCTCGATAATTAAGTAACATGTTCACGTTTTGTGGCTTAGCACATGTGTTGTAATCTTCTATGGCAAAATCTCACAAACATGTAGCTTAATTTAGGACTAGAGGGCATTGTGTGAAAAATAATCCACCATCCCTTTTTCTTCCCAGGGAGCTTGTAAGAGCCAGCTAAGAGATATTGCACACAAATAACATCCTCTGCGAGAGATGGAAAACTCGACACTAAACCCTCGAAAATAATCCCTACCAAAGTGTAGGAGGCCCGTGTCCAACAGTGGGACGTTAATGGGCTGGAGAGAGAGAGATTCTTTGTTTCTTGAAATAAGATAATATCTCCAGTAAGATTAGTATATAACATTTTGAAAATATGGTCAGATTCTTAAAGTCTTGGATAAATTCGATCTTTATTTTGCACAAAATTCCGCAACTCTGTGTATAGAATACGGGTTATATATATTAAAACTAAAGACGTTTATGTGTGAATGTAGCGTACAGTGCGGATGAGAATCTGCATTTTTGTTCCTGTGTCAATAAACAAGAAGGAAGCAGCTATTAAAAATAATATTCTTACTATGGGTTTTGTTTACATTTAAACAGAAACGGGAGGCGAATAACATCCCTTTTACAGATCCATGCCCATTGGTGGTTTACGAGCCGAGGATAAAGAAATATGGGCAATTTAAACTACCGCCTTTAAAGGGTTTGTTATTGTAAATTAAACTATACAACGTTGTCATGATAATAACTACGAACAAAGTAACGAACAGTGTTACAAAACATATTTATCTATAATTAGAAGCGAAAATAAAGCATTTCCTCAAACCATTCGTAGAAAATTAACAAACTAACATTGTAGCATGGTTACTAGAAATCAAAATCGCGTGAAAAAATAAAAGCGATTTTGGAGGCAGATAAGGCTATACACATAAATAATGTCGTAGGCCTTCAGAAATAGGGAATATGAATTCTTATTAATAGAAAAGCTAGGCAACTAAACTGTCAAGGAACTAGTAAACACAAAAAGGCTATTTGGAGTGTCCAAAACTACTACAGGTCTAAAAATGAAAGCCTACGGCCAAGATACAAGTAGTTAATTCGGAAAAACCAAATCATGGTAATGAACGTAGCTATGAAATGAAAGTCATTTAATCATGTAGACATAATTTTTACCAAAAGTAGGTTCGTATTGAAATTTTCATGAGTTTGAGTCATATTAGAAATATTATTATATATAGAAATATTATGTGCGCTGCGCACTCGTCCTGATCGATCCCTTAACAGTGAGTGTTAGCCGGCAGCATAATATTTCTAAAATTATGTTCTTATGAGAAATCCCAGTTCTTTTCTCTACCACCGGTTCAGGACATGCCAACTGCTAAGAGGAACCAGCGTAAGAAATTCAGCACAGTAAATTCAAAATTTAGTTAAATTTTTTTTTAAACACTGACTAGCTAGGCTTCAAAACAAATTGGAGCCGCACAAAGTGCCAGGACAGACTATGACTGGTTTTTGTATGCAGAATAAAATAAAATTCAGGGCATGCGCGATCGGAGAAATTTTGGCAAAACAAGTATTCTAGGTCATGAGTAGGTCGCCAGTTCCTATTAAATTCCTCCGCCACCTCTCGCTATTATCAACGTACGCTGTACGAACGGATGTAGTGGACGTTCACCAATGACAAATTTTGGTGCCCTAGGGACCATGACTCGGGGAGGCAGCCTGCGAAGGGCGGCGCAAGCTTTCACTTTTAATGTTTTGCTCTTTCTCCATTAGCTTATGGAGTGGCAAATCAATGAGGACCGGGATACCTAAAATACAAAACGAATAAATACTTGAAATACGCCATGGATGGGCACATAAACGCTACGAAAACACTGGCTATTTCTCAACTGTAAACCGTAAAAAGGGGACGTTAATTAGGAAACCTTTATTTTGCGTTCATTCGACCGCAGTTTCTTTAAACTTAGTTAGCCGAAAAACTATAGACGTACTTAGGTTGCAAATAGAATTCGTAACAATTATTCAAATTAAGCTCCTTTCTAAGCCGCCTGTGTTTCAAGGCCAATGTTATTATGAGTAAATGTTTGTTATTTTAGTATTGAAATTTTCGTTCGTTTCGAGTTTGAGTCATCTTAAAAATATTTATATGTTACCACACTCACTTTTATAGGATCGATGATGTCGACCAAGTTTTCGAGCATATCCGATGCTCATCATCAGGACGAGCGCGCAGCGATGTCCATGACCTTCCGACGCGCACTGCGGGCCATGGCGCGTGTTGACCGCTGTGATAATGTGGAGGGCGGAGGGTCTTGCGGTGTTGGGGGGATTTTCACCAGTTCCCACCATCATCCGCCACACCTGTCCTCAGTACCGCTTTCCCTCATCAACCGAGCTATGAGATTATGTGATCCGGAATGGTTGGAGGAAGAGCGAATGGTTGGAGGTTGAAGTGAACGTAAGAGGCCAACCAGGGTGGAACGTTCTCCGACTTATTTACCGTTTGTGAAAGGAATCACGGATAAGATTGCATATTTCCTGCGACGGAAGTTCGATATCAGAACGTTTTTCCGAGCACCTGGCCTAATACGACAGCTACTACTACGTTCACCGAAAGACAAGGACCATCTCAACGTACCGGGAGTATATAGGGTACCCTGCGACTGTGGCAAGAGTTATGTTGGTGAAACTCGGCGCAACATCACGACTAGACTGACGGAACACATTAGGTGCATTAAGAACAGTGACACGAATGTATCAGCCCTCGCGGAACATGCACATCTCTCAGATATCAACCACTACATCCGTTTTGATAAAGCTTCCGTATTAGTCATGGAAAAGTTTTTAGTACCTCAAAAGATACGTGAAGCCATAAAAATCAGATGATATCCGAACTTTAACAGAGATGTTGGGTGGACACTGCCATCCGCTTGGATACCAGCTCTTAATGCAACCTCGAAACTACAAGGTGGTTAGCCAAGAGAGTGACACAGTGAGCAGTGTGTGCAATAGTGCTCTCGCGATACAGGACGATGCGATTGCCGACAGCAATACAACATTACCACGTGACACCGACTCCTCTCCATCTGAGTCGGTGAACACCAGTGTTACAAAAATCCCCCCAACACCGCAAGACCCTCCGCCCTCCACATTATCACAGCGGGGAACACGCGTCATGGCCCGCAGTGCGCGTCGGAAGGTCACGGACAACGCTGCGCACTCGTCCTGATGATGAGCATCGGATATGCTCGAAAGCTGGGTCGCCATCATCGATCCTATAAAAGTGAGTGTTAGCCGGTAACATATAAATATTTTTAAAATGTTTGTTAAGTACACTTTTCCGCTACTTTTTATCCTAGAAAAATACTATGGATTACGTTTACTTGTAAGTACCCTAGTTTATTTATGGACCAGATCGTACTGACTAAAACACGCAATATCAGTGGGCGTTAAATTGTAACTTGAAGCCATTAACATGCCCTATAAGCTAATTCACTTGGTTTGATTGGTGACTCCTTTCTCCATTCATCTTACTCCAATAATAAAAGGACTGCTTGGGACATTTGACGATGGATACAAATTAATAAGTGGCAATTACAATTAAATACATTTTGGTTTCAGCATACTAGACTCAAACATTCTGATTACTCACCACCTCAAAAAAAAAAATGTGGGTCTTAACTAACTATAGGAGTGTTCAAACACTCCTATGTTGGTTAGAAGCAGTAGCTTTTATTTACTCAAGTAAATAAAAGCTACTGCATCTAACCAACATAGTAATGCAAATATCCTGCTTCCCTTATGGCATTATCCTGTATGTAATACCGACCCAGCTATTTATGGGCTGATCGAAAGGAACTGACAACCATACTAAGTCATATATATAATATGAAGAATTGTGTGACCAGTAGGAGAAATATGACTTTAAGAAAGAACCGCAATTGGAACTCCCTGCATATTAACGGACATGGACCTCACCTAACACCACTATCAGGCACAGGCTTCTTTAAATTTAGGAGGGATTACAGTCTATTATGCTGCTCTGATCAGGCATGGTGGCAAAATGTTTACTTTCGAGTCTTCTATATAGAGCGCCATATTATTATGATCCAAATGCCAGTTGACAAAACTATTCGAATTAAAATCTTCAATTAACTTATGATTCATCACTCTCATTTCCTTGTCCCATTACATGGAGTTAGTGCAACATGTCATTATCTTACTCTTCTCTTTTGAGTTTTGATTAATAAATAATATATTTTGTAAAGTTTTATGTACAATATTACATGTCTATTAATTGTACTATACTTATAAATGCAACATGAAGTGAAATCTACAAAATCATTATAAGTATTTAATGTAAGTCTATAGACATAATCCTGGTAACATTATAAATGTGAAAGTTTGGGAGCAAATGTTTATTATTTTTTCATGCTCAAACTACTAAACTTAATGAAATTTGCATGACTAACTATAGAGTCATATTAGTATATGAATTCTTTACTTCTTAAACTCCACATACCATAAATTCCATGACCCCAGTTGGTCTCCAATTGTAAATTTTATTTAAGTCAACTAGTATCAAATGTGACTTCAAGCTAAATATTGGTAAATTAGAAAAACAGTGATTATTTGTTACATATAGCATATCATTAGCAGCTGCAATTTACAATATACCAGATGTAGGGTTGTCATACAATCTAGGCATGTGTACAATAAACATGTATATTTCTATTCTTTTATCAGGTTAGAGAGCAATTGAAGAACCTTATATAATTTTAGGTTGATGACATTGTTTCGAAGCTGATGCAAGCAAGAGCATTACTGTATTGCTAATAAATATATGAACCATATGTTTCATAATCATAAATTAAAACAAAATTATCACCATTCAAGCATTTTTAAATGTTGTCAGAAGGCTGACAAGCCTCAAGAATAGACATTAAAACGATTTTAGAGACATAAGGGTGACTTTTGTGCATTGTTTACAGTAATGACTGTGTTTACATAATTAATGAAAGTTTACCTCGAAAACACCGAGACATCGTCCCAGTTTGCCGATGACACCAGCTTCCTCCAGCACCTCACGCATTGCAGTCACCGAGGGCTCCTCTTCCGGCTCGACACCGCCGCCGGGCACTATCCAGTTGTCAGGGCGTCGCGACGACGTCACCAGGAGCACCTACGCAACATTAAACACACTACATCTCTCGATACTATCCAGCACTACAACCATCACTCAGTAACAGTAATACCACGCTAACCTCTGTTTCGGCATCAGAACGAACACAGATACACGCCGCACGACGTCTAAACCCCTCGTCGTCGTAAATTCGAATCGAATTTGGCTTCTCCTTAACCATCTTTAAACACGTAAACACGAACTAAATAGACGATCACAAACGAAAAGCTGACATCAAATATAAAGAAAACTTATAACCGAACGAAATATTTAATGATCAACAAACGCCATAACCGAGGTATCCTATGTTGAACGTATCCATTTTCTACTAATAAAGTTACACAACATACATGTAAAAGGAAACTATAATAACAATAACACTACAATTAGAGCAATATTTCAGCTATAACTAGCTTTTGATCGCGTATTTTAAGCCCATGTTGAATGGTGCCTGACGTTTTATTTCTATGCGAAAATCGAACTATTTTGTGGAAAGCAATACGGAGTCTATCAGCTGACAGCCGGAAATCGGAAATGGTATTGCTAGTTGCAACACCATTACAGAATATCAGTTAATATGTAGACCATCCACGTTCCGACCGTTCATATCTTATAGTAATTTACTAGCAGCACACTATTGTGTGCTGCTAGTAAATTACTAAGTAGCTAATTATAAATAGCTAATTACTAAGTAGCTAATTATAAATTAATAAGTAGCCCACTTAAAATCACCACACACTAGAAAATCAGTTAATTAACGATTGTAATTCTTTCTACTAATTACAAAAATGCATAAATAGAATTAAAAAAGCGTTACAAACATTCAGTGTAACATTCACCATCCAACAGATGCCCATCCGATACGCACTCCTGTGGGGCGGAATAACGTGGTTTGCCATAACAAAAATACATAAATACAGACTAAGAATTCCTCACCATCCTGTGCATGATCTGTGTAGACCACAGAGTAGATTTTTACATTAATTGACGTTGTCAAATGACCAAATGTTAAATTAATTTTAATCTAGTCTGTGAATACGATTCGTTATTTCAAATTTTACTGGAGCAAAAAGGAATTCGAAAATGTTATTTTTGTTTATCGTCGAGTAGTTTTTTAGGTTTTACATTCCTAACATCTATAACAATTATAGCTAACGTATTTGTTTTTAATTTCAGAAGCCATGGGTAAGTTTTATAAAATTTAAGTATCATAAAAACAATAGTTTGTCATTATTTCAACGATAGCGTCAGTGAACTTTACAATTATTTTTTACTCCTAGACTACAATAAAGTTGAATTACAGCTACAGTTATACCTAATTGTTGAATTGTCTCGTGTAAATTCCTGAAAAACAAAATAACTACATTCATGGTTTTTTAACAACCATTTTTCTTCTAATGTTTACAATGTACAAGGCATCTCCCAGAATTTTAACAAACAGTGGTACGGGTGCCAAATATTTATAGTGGTTACCAATTCTACGTGCATAAGTGAACATAATTAAAAAATGAAAATCGATAATGTCAGTAACACGATTCGTTAATGTTAACTGAACTTTAAATTAAAACTGTGTATGTCTAATCTGCAACTAAAATCATTATTATCAGAATTTTATTTAATATTCTTTCAGAGGACAGTTTTGATTTGGGGAAGCTGATGAGGAAGCATCAAAAACAGCACAAAAGCAAGCCAGCTGAATTTGTCAGTGCTGCTAGTGCGGTATGCAAACATCTGTTGTCTATGTTATATAAATTTTAAGCTATTTAAGCACTATGGAGCTATAATATGTTTAAAAAAATGTTTTTCAATTTACATATATTGTTTTTGGATGAATATGAGGTCCTTGAACTATAGTATGATTCCATTAGATTAAAAAAATAATCTTTGCAGGTGAATAAAAGGCGTAACTCAAATTTAAAGTATCGAAAAAGTATTCGTAACACTTTACTAGATAATATACGGCAACTGTCTTGTGAGAGTCCAGTTCCAGTAAAAAATAAATTATCAAAATGTGAGCATAGGAAACAACAGTTAGAGAAATGGAAGGAACAAAAAGAGAAGGAGAAGAAAGAAGCTGCAATGAAAAAGAAGAAACCGTTTATTGTTGGAGTACCAAATGTATCTCAGAAGTATATACCACCTCCTCCAATCAAACCTAGCACTTCTGGTAGAGTGACAAGATCACAAGCTTCTAGAATGAAGCAAGAAAAAGAAATAAAGTTAGCTAGCAAATCATTTGCACCTAAAAATGCTACATTCAAAGCTCCACAGATTAAAAACGCGCCAAAACTACTAAAGTTGCCAGATGCGAAAATTAAAGATAAAAAAAATTATATGAATTTGACTTTTAATCCTGTAATACACAAAGAGGATAAGAATGTTAGACAAACTAGATCGAAAGCTAACAGTGCTGTAGAAACTCTAGCTATTACTAAAAAAGTACAGAAAACTAAAGAAAATACAATGATTAATAAAGTTGATATACATAAAACGCCTATAAAACCAGTGCCTAAGAGTGAGTCTAGCTCTGAAGAGAAGTTAAGATCTCCTCAACAAGTAGATAATATAATTAAAACTCCAGAACAGATTGTAGAAGAGGCTGTAAAGAATAGTCCTTATGTTATAATGTCTAGAGGGAAAGCGAATGCTACTAAAGAATTGAAGAAAAAATTCAATGATGGTAATACTTCCTTTATTATTATTTTGCTTTCTTCATAATCAGGTGTGTAGTACAAATGTGATGCATTTATCACAAGATGTATATTTAATATTAGTATCTGTTGCATGCATGTTATCAAACTTTTGGTTTGAATTTTCAAATATTTTTGTCAATTTTAGGTTTTAGAGTGATTATATATTGCCTATATTATGCTATTCGACATATTATAAGCTGTATATCTATACAGGTATTATCTATCTAGATATAAAGTTTTATCCTAATTTTTTCAGTAGTTAATGTGTAATAAATTTTTTGATTGTTAGTATGCCACAGGGAGTTAACTAAGACCAACCCTATGGTGCCTGCCTAAGTTGCTTGGAGGTGTATGTCCTTTTTTATGTGTTACAACAAGAACTTCATATTACTTTTTCAATTTTCGAGTTTTAAAAAAATCCTTTTTTCTTGCTCAAATTTGTAATGATGCTGCTTATACTTCCAGCATTATTTGATGAGGAAGATGATGATGAGGAGCTTGACAATGTGGGATACTTCCGACAGCAGTTGTCATCAGAGATCAAACGGTTGACAGATATGTGTGACACATGGACCACTATATCTGAACAAACTGTCCTACCTGAATTTGCACAGGTAAGGGTTGCTTTTTAACATTATTAGCTTCGTTTGTATCTACGACAGTTTTAAATTCGATTTTACCACACCCCTAAAAAACCTAGCTAGCTGAAAACCAAATGTATGGCGTTGTTATATATCCATTTCCCACGACGCAACACTGACGCACAGTGCTGTGTGGACTGACCTTAAGGTAGCAAACAAGTTTACATTCCGATGGTTACCATAGCCTATAGTTTGAAACACTACCACTTTGCCGATACACCAAAAATGTTTATATTGTTTCCTTGGAGAACTCCATGCTAAAGTCCAATGGAAAGACCTTGGCTCATAGTTAATTTCACATTTTTGCTTCTGTTTTCCAGGAGGCAGTACTGTCAGCGCTAGGTCAGGCTCGTCTGCTGATGTCTCAGAAATTTGGTCAGTTCTCATCGCTGGTAGACACATGTGCAGATCCTCAACCACATCAACCATTAGTCACTGTCGCTGATCTACAGGGATTCTGGGATATGATGTTTATGCAGGTAATAAGACAATAAAAAAATTCCGTGATGTTACGTCATACGTCTTTTTCCCATGGGTGTAGGCCGAGACTATACATATAGCGTCATCAGCTGCTATGATCTATAAAAATGAAATCAACAATTTTAATTGAGTGATTAAAGTTTAAACAATAAATCTACAATTTAAGCAGTAAATTTATCATATTTTATTATTTAAATATGGTGGAAAAAATTTACTGCCGCAAGCGGGACTGCATATTTTGTTATTGTTACAGGTTGAAAATGTAAACATGCGCTTTAAAAAGTTGGAAGAGTTACAGTCTCGTGGTTGGGAGGAACAGAAGCCATTACAAGTTCAAAAGAGAGTTGTTAGAGGTAATGCTAAGAAAGTTGTGAAACCTGCAGCCGGACCTAGTCGCTTGAGAGAAATGATTGCCGGTGAGTTGAATTACATTACTAGCCATATCCCGCGACTTTACTTAGCCATAACATACCTTAACAAATTGTATGAATAAACTTTCTTCATGAACCATAAACTGCATTAAAATCAGTTGCGTAGTTTTAAAGATTAAAGCTCACACAAAGATACACAGAATAAGGTGACTGAAAAATCTCCGCTACAAGCTACAATCCCAACTAATATTATAAATGCGAAAGTAACTCTGTTTGTCTGTTACGCTTTCCCGCTTAAACCGCTCAACCGATTTTGATGAAATGTGGCACAGACAATCTTTAGACCTTGAGAAAGGACATAGGCTACCTTTTATTGCGAAAAAAATAGTTTCCAAATTCCACGCGGACAAAGTCGCGGGCAACAGCTAGTTTAAAATAAATATACGCGTCCAAATTCGTATAAAGTGCTTTTATTTAAATCGTTTCTTTGTAACTATATCTTGGCTCTGCATGTTGACTAAATACTGTACGTATTAATTATTTTAGCTGCACGCAAAGCAAAAAAGGAATTAGAATCACCAGTGAAGCCTGCTACTCAAAATGAAGGTGACAACAAGACTTTTGACGCAGGGTTTTTCAGTGTGAGCTCACCCATCCATTCCCCGAACGCAAGGTCGCCCTCTTACCACAGTTCAGCTAACAACAGTATGCTTAAAGCTGTTCTGTCCAGTGAAGCTAAGAAATCTGCTAGAAAGGTTTGTTTTATTATTTATTTATTTATTGTTATATTAGATAAAGATGTCTTTTTTTATTACTGTATAGTAATGTCTTTTTCCCGTGAGGGTACACAGAGACTTCAAAACGCCATATGCTATCATCTAAACTTAAATTCTTTCGCTTCATTTGTGCTCATCTCTGCAATCATGCCTAATTTATATATGACGGAGCGACAATTAAAATAAACAAATGTGAACGTATGATTTGTTCACATAAAGAATTGTAGACAAGTCCTAACACGTGTTTTCCCTACCTTGTGTTTTACGTTTCCCCACCTCACAGTCAGTATAAATACGAGACAGCCACAGAGCTAACAATCAGTATCGTTTGAGACGTTAGACAGGGCGAATCTCTGTCTGACTAGTTGCTCACGGTAGTGATAAAGAGTTAATACTGTAACCACGTGTGCATAATTATAAAGTGTGTATTTGAAAGAAAGTGTAAAGTGACGATTGAGAGGTGACGTTTTGAGTGAACATCATTATCTTGGTGGATGTAGGGCGATTTGGTTGGAGACCTGCTGTTGGACCCTTTTATGTGTGAAAGAGAATGTCAGATTGATGTATGAACATCTAAAAGACAGTTTCTACAATTTGTATACTGATTATAAATCATAGCAGTTCCATTCTCTATTATGTTACTCCGACATATTTAAAATATATGATAGTTTCTGTTAGTAGTAATCAAAAATAATTTAACCTATTGAAAAAATGTTTGTCTATAGTTTTATTTACCACTCAATTCTCTGTTATTTTTATCGTATTGTCTATTCAATATAACAGATAATTAGATAAATAATTTAATAACATAAACCTTGCGTCTGACGCTTGCAAGGTTTAATGCATTATCATCATAAAATCACGCCTTTTTCCTATGGTAGTAGGCAGAGACTATCTGTAGATCTTGGCTGTAGATATAAATTCAGATTTATGAGAAATTAAAAGAAATTACTTTTACATTATGTAGCATCAAAACATATTTAAAACTGCAGGAGAAACTATTATAATTTCAGAGTTGTTCATCATTCGCAATACTTCGTGCTTCTGTTATGGGAAAGAACATGGAGGTGGATGGAATAGCTCCCATACCGGTTAGTTTTGCATCAACATCCTTGACTTACATACCTATACATAAATATCACGTTGTTTATTCGTATTTTTTCTTTTTATCTATAGCAAACACCATTAACACCAGTCAATATATACGCAACGCCTGGACGGAGTATACTTAAAGCACCAAATACTAATCAAAAATCAACTGGGAAATCTGTTAAGATGGTCTTATTCAACAAATCGGATGATGAAGATACAGACACTTGTCAAACTATAGAGAATTGTATTGATAATTCGGAGAAATGTCACGAAATCGCGGAGAACCGTCACGATATCGCGATGAATAGCTACGAAAATACGGAGAATAGTCACGAAAACACAAAGAATAGTCACGGAAATACGGAGAATAGTCAAGTAAATGCGGCGAATAGTCAAGTAAATGCGGAGAATAGTCAAGTAAATGCGGAGAATAGTCACGTAAGTGCGGAGAATAGTCAAGTAAATATGGAGAATAGTCACGAAATCACGGAGAATTGTAATCAAACCTCCAAAGACAATAAGGAAATAACACTTGAAATGGAACTGACAGACCATGATGAAAATAAAGAGAACAAAGTAAGTTCTAGAAGGAAATCCAAGTTGGTAAGACAAGACGCAGAATATAGAAGTCCTATTCTTACAAGGAGTAGAAGAAAGAGTACTGTTGCTGATGAAACTCCAACAGGTAAGACAAGACGCAGAATATAGAAGTCCTATTCTTACAAGGAGTAGAAGAAAGAGTACTGTTGCTGATGAAACTCCAACAAAGAAACATGATGAAACGTTAAATATCAATGACGTCACGCCTGCTAAACGTGGGGTAGTTCCTCGAAGATCTCTAAGGAAAACATTACAGGAAGGGGAAGTTGAGGAAAATTCAAGAAAACGTCGTTCATCAAGGATGAAAAGCAGTCCACAAGCGAGTTGAAAAGAAAAACTATAAAATAAATAAGTATTTTGACCGCGGCTTGTTTAAATTTTAATTAATATTAATGGTCTTAATCATAATAACATTAATAACTTATTAGAGGTTTAAATAGAGATTTTATCGCAGAGATAATAAACGTTTTAGCGTAAAAAGACTATAATGAATAACAATTTTTCGCGAACCGATTTTAGCGATCTTTTAAACCTCTGATAAGTCATTATGAATAAGACCAATAGCCTCTAGCGCCCTAGGAGACTGTAGCTTCCTATTATTGGTAGATTTTCAGTAACCAGACCATTAATTTAGTAGATTATGCTACATTATATTACAAACTTTACCTTTTTATTACATATATTATAGACTATGTTTAGTTGGTAGTACTGCCGCTTTCATTGTTAATGTTCTTGTCTCTCCTTTCTGTATATTTAATTTTTATTTTTAAGTTAGATTTAATTTATTTAAAAAGATGAACGAATTCGAAAGAACGAATTTCGATATTATCGAGAGTCTTCTGTAACTGCTTTTAGATGCCTTTTAAATTTTACAGGGAAACTTTTCTATACAAAACAATTGTACAGAGAATTTCCTGAACCTTATGTTTTAACCAAATTTTCCTAAAATCAATAGTTTCAGCCTACAAGAAGAAAGAAAGAAAGAAAGAACCCGCCATTATCTCGTATGCTCATGACTTTCCTCGTCTATCATCCATTTCACCTTACCAATCACTTATCTTCAAACCGCAACGTTTTATATGACTTTTCCTTAATATTTATTTCTATCATTCAAAGTTATGCCAACATAAAAAAAAACACACTACTGCAAAAATTATTGTCTCAAAAGCAATCTGGGCCCTGAGTCGGGTATTTCAACGGTGTCACAACTGTACCATTATTGTACCATTATGGTGCAATAGTAAAGTTTTTGGTAGTCTACTATTAATGTGTCGTCATAACGACTTCATCATTGTCTTACAATTGTCAAAGTGACATAAATTGCTAGTCTCGTACACAACTGCTTCACAATTGCAATTCAATGACTGAAATGTTTCGGTAGTCTGCTATTTTGAATTTGACAGTAATATTTTTAAATTGTCCTGTGTCGACAGATTGCCATAAATAAAAAATAGATAGATAGAAATATTAGAAATTGTTCTTTGTAATTTATTGCAATTTACTAATCTCCTAAACTTCACATTGCTTTTTATACTAATAAATAGTATGTACAAATATATTTAAACGAAGTCTAGCATGATTAAATGTTTAAATTTATTAGTAGTTTTTCGAAAATCACTTCAACTAACGCATTTTTTAAAAACGGCAACACATACATACCATTCTAACACAATCCATAGATAAAAGAGACCGAAAATTCAATGCATAGATAAAAGAGATCGACAATTCTATTACCATTGAAAGACCGTTATGACGGCATATAGCAGACTACGGATATTTGACTTCAATTGCAACGGTATCGTGCCGGTATTGTGCCGGTATGACAATTGTTCCAAAATAGTGGACTTGAGCACCTGTGCAAAAGCCGTGAAGATACGGCGTGATGATGATATCCTACCTACGGCTATGAGAGTACCCATGGAAAATAGTTGCTATTACAAATACCCATGTAGTCATATTTTAGTTAAGTTTGTATAAATTAGGTGGCATCCATATATTACGTGACATTTTAGTATTATTATGTTGTAATGCGCTCCACAATGGTATCAATTCCACGTGTACAAAAAAACTTAACTAAAAAATGAAAACGACTATATTGCGTATATTGATTATACACTATTTCGTTGTGCACATTTTTTTTATTAAAATCTTTTATAATATACAGATTTTCTAATAAGAAAGTTCAGTTAACATTGCCGAATTGTGCTATAGACACTATCAATTTCCATTTTTTAGTTGAGTTCAGTTGTGCACGTAGAATGTATCAATGTCGGTATATTTTGTATCACATCTCTCTGTCAATTAATTATTGATAATGTGTTTGTTTGTATGTAAATATGTAACGTCTTAACTGATAATAATGTTAGCAATTATATACAATGTTTTTATAACATATTGTTGTTTTATTTATAGAATCACAGATAATATAATAAAGATAGATAGTATAAACATTAGTATATAACACGTTGTATTGGATATTATTCATGTAAATTATTACGATACTAGTTCTTGCCCACGACGTCGGCGTCGTCTGCGTGGGATTTAGAAAAGAAGTCCAAACAAATTACACAACAAATCACATCCTCTTGAACCATTCTGTCAATAAAAAAAACCGCATCAAAACCCATAGCGTTGTTTAGAAGATATAAGCTTACATAGCAAATACATACAAAAATAATGACTTTGTTTTATAATAAGTAAGGTAACGATGGTTGAACTTTAAATAAAAAGTAGGTAGCTACTTTGTAATTCAAATAAATAACAGAAAAACCCAACTTCGTAAATGAAACAGATCATTCACTATTATTAAAACAGCGTGTTGGTATAAGCATAAATAAAATACTGTATAAGCCTATACCCCCTTATTACAAAACGCGGCTCAACGTTAAATCCAGATTTAACAAAATTTATTTACGAGGAATTGGATAGTTAGGCCCGCTCTGACACTAGTTTGGCGTCGGTTTAAGACTAAGGTCGTTGTTAGATGAGAAAAATCTGCTTGAAATGCGCAATTGAAGTGTTTAAAAAGCCAGGCTTAAACTGTGGCTTAAACTTAGTCCACGTTTTGTAATAAGGCGGATAGAGTTTAGTTTTTCAAGTTTGATGTTAACTCCGTAAACTATTCATTGGCTGGTTTGAAAAGCACCTTGAGAAGGGAATGGAGTAGTGACACATCTAAATCTGTTAATGGTCAACGCATAGTTCAGTATCAGATCATAAAAATCCGTTTTTCTGGACAGTGCTGTCAATGTTATGATTACATATGAAACGTTTGAATGATTAAGCAGTCTTTAGCAATTTAATGTTTCAAGACAGGTGAAAATATTACTGACTAGCAGTAAATTGCTGAAAAACGGCCGATGGGACAGAGTTGCCGGTATTTTTACAATGATGCTACGTACAAGGAGTACCTAATCTATTATATATTAAATTTCTGAAAAAATAAAGGATTCAACCCTGCGATCTTGGTCTATTATGACGGCAATGCTTCTGAAAGACACCGAAGTTTCAGATAATACCCATTACATAAGAATCCTGTATTCAAAACAGTAGTGTTTGCCAAGTGGTGTAATAACTAAGTGTAGTTATCTGCTGGGCTGGCCCACTACACTGACACATTAAGCGCGTTGCCAACACGTTATCTATATCGGAGCACTACAGCCTTTCAAATTATATACTGAACTGAATCCACCTACATTCACAGTCGTTAAGATCTCATGCAAATACTTTTTAGTGCTTAACTAAGTATTAGGAATTTAGAAAACAATCCATTACAAATTGTACAAAGAAAATTAAGGATTTTGTTTTATAATAATTAAAGATAATAATCGCTTTTTAATTTTTAAGTATATGTTTTTTCAATATATTATCTAGGATCGCATAAACTCAGAAACACGATTGAAAAAAGTTTTCTGGATAGAAAATCTTAGCGAAACAACCTCTCTTATTTTTTATTTTTTTCATTTGTCGGTCTATTATTGCGTATTAACTAATGAAATAAATTTCAAAACATAAGTAGGTAACTATTATATATAGAAACACGTAAACCAGAATTAAAATATACTTAGTAGATTTTGAGTAAACAAAAAAAATATCCCTAATTCTTCATTGTCTATACCAGGGCTGTCCAAACAAAGGCCCTCGGGCCGCATGCGGTCCGCGGCTTGTTTTCATGTGGCCCGCGACACGCATTTTAAAGACTACGATACTATTGTTAAATATAAATTAACGAAAAATCAATAAACATAGAAAGACAAAATTACCCTGTAGAGTCTGTCAAGCGAGTCGAGTCCACAACCCTTTTACTGATTTCTTATAATGGCAATACTATGATCTGTCAAACAGATTGTCACAAATTCTGTTGAAACCTCGTAATAATCCGGTTTTTGTTGAGTTTTTTAATGTTATAATGCCGAAAACTATTAAAATTAGTGTCAGGAGCTTGTTGTTTACAATGATTAATAAATATAATCGTGTACAGAGTGAATCTGACGACGTGTTATCGCAAAAACGACGACTTTTGGATGAAATCGTTTCAACATCAGGTAGGTTGGCAACAACGTGTTGATACTTTTAGCACAATTGTCTAACTTTTTTTATTTTACTGTGATGTGATCACGATTTCCGTTTTGGTTTAGATCCAGACGTCGTGTTCATGACTTTGAAACTTACTGGAGCATCTTTAAGTGAAAACTACCATAAAGATTGTTGTCATTTTTTTCAGCCACCTTGGATGACTGTGACATTGTGACACTGATCATTGTGACCTGAACGCTATTGAACTCATATGGATTTTGGCTAAAAGAAAAATAGCCAGCAAAAATTTAGGGATTCCAGGTAATGAAATGGAGAACCTTATAAAAACATTCTGTTTTAATAGTGTCACAGCCAATGATTGGAAAAAGTGCAGCGATCACACTATTAGTGTCGAAAACAAATATAAAGTAAGAGACAGGATATCCGAAACTGAGTTGGAACCTTTCATCATTTCTGTGCGTAATGATGATACTGACAGTGATTTCTCATATGAAGGCATTGAATTTCTTGATTCTGATTTTAGTTCTGATTGTGACAAATAAATACTTACATTGAAATCCTTTTTTTTTATTTATTTCAAATATGTTTTTTTTTATTAAAAATTCAAGTATCAATAAGTTTTTAGCGTGTTATATCAGTGTTGACACCTGAAAGATTTTTGAATTTGCCGCCTTTTTCATGGGACTAGACTCGCTTGACAGACTCTATTATATTTACTTGACAACTGAAAATATTTTTCTGGCCCTCCAGCTTTTGTATGAAATTTAATTAGCCCGCGAAGGTGTATAGTTTGGACAGCCCTGGTCTATACCTACTAGCTGTGTTAATAGGTACATGTCGACGATAATATTAACGTAGGCCCTTAACGCGCTAATCTTAGGAACTACTGGTTCGAATTAAAAGAATAATTTTGTGTTGGTTAGTCCACTTATCGAGTAATATATAGACTATATAACATCACAATGCCACCAATAGGAGTAAAGCATTAGTGAAACATGTTGCTAAAATAGGGTTTTTTTTAAATTCCACGCGTACGAAGTCGCGGGCAACAGCTATGGACATAGGATGGACGAGCCCCACATCTTTTGTTGCTATACATTTCATGTAGTTAGTTTAATAGAAATTAAATTCGTTTTTGAAAATATTTATTCACTTTGCAAGGATTTGAATCCGCATTATCCGGATGTTCATTCCATCTTCGGCAGCACGTTTTCTTAGCTCACAATCATTTTAGGGTTGTCAATATTTATTGTAGTAAGAGGAGAAGCTGTTTATAATAATTAGTTTTAATTTGAAATAAGTTGATCCGTAGCGTAAGTCAAATCATTCAAAACAACTATTGTTACTGCGGTGAACTCCGTGACCTCTGAGGGCTGTACGGCCATTGTTTTTGCCTCTAGCGTCATAGGGTGAAGCAAAAAATAGTTGTCTATGTCACAAAAGTACGGCAGTGCAATGCGAATAATCCACTCGTAATAAAAACACTGTCTCTTTGCTTTGGTTGGGGGAAATTGAGATGACGTTTAATTATGAGATATGGGGACAGTCCTGTTTTTGTTATCTTCTAGCCAAGAAAATAGGTATATCACATAATTGTATACTTATTCATTAATAATAATATACTTACATTATTATTGTTTGTGTTGATATTCTATTAAGCGTTAGAGGCGAAATTTTAATGCATTAAATGTGATCTAATACATATTAAGAGGGTACTGTACTCCTTATTTAGGTATTTGCCTTAGGTATTGCTGTCCCTATTCTCGAGCGCCGCGCTGAAAGGGACAAATATAGCTGAAGCAGATTTTACCTACAAATTCTTTGAAAAAAAGACCTTTCGTACTTCCCATTTTTCGGGACTTTCGGATGGTCATATTTCTTTTAGTTATTATGTTTTGAAAAAAAGAAAGTGATACAAGCGTAAATATACTCTATATCTATAATAAAACGTAAAAGCAATTAAAATCGGTTTAACTTTCGCGAAGAAAAAAGGGAAGTACGATACCCATATTTTTGTATGGAGCATAATTTGGTATCGAGCCCTCATAAAGTGCATTTAAGTTCTTGCATCTACATCTTCAGCAGATGTTTGGTTAAAGGAAATAACATGCTAAATGAAGTGACATAATTTATGAGGAATGTGTTAGAGAACTATCACTGCTATGTGATTGTTATTATATTATATTACCACATATACAGTAATTAGTTACCACCTAAATTCAGATGGATTATACACTTAAATACTTAAACGCCGATATAATATATAAAGCAATACCTACCACGCAGTCATTCTGCAAGGCTAAAGGCGCTATCACTACCCAAAAATCATCGGGGGAAACCCTATGTCCAGCAGTGGACGTATAAAGACTGACGAATAGATGAATGAATGGAATCGCCAAAAAATTATTATCAATAACTAGCTGTAGCCTGCGACTCCGTACGAGTTGAATTTAGAACATTGTCCCCGTTTTTGCAACATCTTTCACTACTACTTCGCTCCTCTCAGTTGCAGCGTAATGTTATAGGTATAGCCTCGATAAATGGACTATTCAACCAAAAAAAAATTATTCGAGCCAGTCGTTCCGGAGATTAGCGCGTTCAAACAAACAAACTTTTTGTAAACATTATGTCTCATATTTTCGTCTTATATCATGGTGCACATTCCTCAACTCACTAAGAGTGAGTTTATTAAAAATTGGATTTGCGTCGTGGTAGCGCCGCACGCTGGCTGTTCCGCCCCCGCCTTTGCCTACCGGTACATTTTTTTTTTTATTATTACCCCATAAATAGGGAGTGGCTGCAGATGTGTAAATATTTTGATTTGCTCAAATACGATATCCCTTGGGTTTATTAACTCTTGGAAACGTTAGAATATGACGATCAATATTTATAAACAACTTCCGAAATTAGTAGCTGGTTTCCACAAAAAATTCACACTTATTGTATAATTGGCAACTCTACCTTGACGGTCTGGTGCCCAAATAATTAAAGCAGGCGGTGCCTTTATTTTAAAGACGACAAACATTTTTTAGTTTAAGATTATACGCTTTATTGTAATTAATACTTGGTATTGTCAATGAACCAAAAGTAAAAATAAATTCTTTTTAACTAAAGACAGATCAAGTAGAAAGTGTAAATAAATTAAGTGTAAGAAAATGAACCCACGAGGGATATTACAAAAGCCAAATTAAGTGTGTATTGTAATTTGTGACTTTCAGATACAGTTATTAAAACAAACATAATATGAAAACAAATTACGTATACACGCTCTTAAATATAATACAAATTAAATATACAGGTTGATACATTTATGAATGAAATTATAATTTGAGGGAGGAAAAAATAAAAATATAAGCATAAAAGCTAATTAAAAACTGTAGAGGCTACAGTTTAATAGAGATGATGTGTGACTAATTAGCTTTTCCGATTGTCAGAATTTTTTTTCTTATTAAATGTAATGATGATGTTATTCTTTCTCTCCAGAACCCATTAATCTCCCACTATTGGACGCGAGCCTCAAGTACTTTAGAGGGGTATTTATTATTTATTAGTCTACAATGCGGCGCTGACCAAGCGCCAATCTATAAATAATATAAAATAATAATAATAAATATTCATGGACATTTCACACAACGTCCTCTGGTCCCAAGCTAAGCTTATATGCTTGTGTTATGGGTACCAGAATACGGATATACTACATATACTACTTTTTCTTTTGTAAATACATACTTATAATACATAGAAATACCCAGACGCAGAACAAATATTTGTATGACATTTATAAACCTCACACAAATTATTGTCCCGAGCGGGAATCGAACCCGCGACCTCGTGAACGGCAGTGTCGGCAGTCCGTTACATGAATCACTAAGCCACGAAGCCCGTCTGGAATCCGTCCGAATCTGGAGATCTGGAGAAGCTTTCATTAACTTTAATATAAAAATAAGTACCTACAGCGCTATTTTAACATCTTGTCTTCTTTTCCATAGCTCATTAACGTTTTCCTATTGGAAGCGGACTTCCTAGTAGGCATGTAGTTTGAGTTTTAAGTTTTTCATCCCTCAACGCAGTTCTGCTTCTAATATCCCTTAGCTTTCTTATGATATTTTCTAAATAAATAATGTTAGTATCAACCTGTATGTGTGTAGCCCGAGGCGTAAGATTTGTGCTTCAAATTTAGGCTAACTGCGCTGTTGGTTTAATTAATATCGTTTAGGTTCGGGGCTTCACTTCAATATGTTATAAATTAGATTCATTATATTACATTATGTACCATGTGTTTGCTAAATTGTTAGTAAAATGGAAGCTACTTTCATTTTCTATATGAATAGGTATCTTTATTCTTATTCAAGTTTTAGTCTGAAAGTGAAACTACACATAACGCAAACGAAAACGCTTAATAAAATCTGTAGCTACATATTTAGATACAGTTAAATATCATTATAGTTAAATTATATGTTTCTTCTTTGTTCCTATATTATATACATATACGATGTGAGCAATAACTTGCAGTTTTTGAATTGAGAAAATAATTATAGAAACAATATACGTACATAATTGTTTAGATCTTAGCAGATGACATTCTGTAGCCTATGTCTACCTCTATCGGAAAAATGTATTATGTTATGTAAATCTCGTATTTACTAGTAATAAATTACAATAAAGATGGCGACTCTACCAAAATTCCATTAATAAAACAAACTACTTTGAAATATGTCGGCAATGAGTTATAACTCAAATATTGTTTAACTGTAATATATCAAAGAGATATTTTCAACAAAATTAATTCACCACCCCTTCGGAGGGTAAACAAACGCATCTCGTTATAACTATCCCTCATTATAGGGTGAACTCGCCTAAGTCCCTGAAAAATGTCAGCAATATTTTAGGCTGATAACCCTGAGGGCGGGCACTGACTGGATTATACAAGTTCGGATCTAATTCACAAATGCGATACTCTGCTAAATGTTTTAATGACATTAAATAGAAAATTGTTTAATCATTTTAATGTTTGTGTATTCAAGACGGGTTTAGTGGCATTATTTGTAGTAATACTGATTTGTGTCGAGGTCGCGAGTTCGATGTCTATAAAGACTACTGTGTATGTGCATTATGCATAGTGATTTTGTATTATGTCTATGTATTTTCTACATTATCTGTTGCTTTATTAAAATAAATAAATAAATAATACGGATATAATACATATACTACTTTTCTTTAGTAAAAAACATAGGTATATATAAGTTATAATACCTAGTAAACACCCAGACTCAGGAAAAACATTTGTATGAAAATTATTAATATCACACAAATGATTGTCCCGAGCGGGAATCGAACCCGTGGCCTCGTGTCTAAAAGAAGAGCCATTTAAATATTTCTACATCCGTAATACACATAGGTATAAAGTGTTACATTAAAATTTCTCTAATAATTGTGTCTTTTATTAAATGACTTTTATTTCATTTCAATCTGTATTAATATCAAAGGTACTATTATATTGGTATTAGTCCGGGTGGTCTGAGTTGTGGCGACTCATGGTATACTCGTAGCGTCGCCAATCGCTTGGACACGCCAACTTGATCATCGCGGTGCTCACAGCGCATGAACAGTAAGTTCATCTCAAATGAGATTTAGTCTTATTTTTATATAAAAACTAGCTGACCCGGCAAACGTTGTTTTTTTTGAAAAATAGATGTTGGCCGATTCTCAGACCTACTGAATATGTATGTAAAATTTGAGAAGAATCGGTCAAGCCGTTTCGGAGGAGTACGGTAACTAACACTGTGACACGTGAATTTTATATATAAGATATCAGCTGTTATCCGTGGAAATTATAAAACAAACCCTAATAAATTGTACATATAAATCTTTTTCAACCACTGTATCTATTAAAAGCAAACCACATTAAAATCCGTTAATTTTAAATATGCTCACATATGAACATACAAAAAAACTGCTTTATATAACAACCAAAGATAGGTTATATTCTTCCTTCTTCAGTGTTGTACATTTTACGTGATGCACGCACAGACAAACATCTAAACAGACAAACAGACAAAAATTTCAAAAAGGCGTGAAATGGATTCTGTTGGTTGTCCTTTACCCATCTGGCTATTTTTTTTTGAAAATAATAATATATTCAATGTACACAAATTTTTTTTCTACAGATTTATAACCTTTATATATATCCAATTAATTAGCCCCCTGAAGCGAGATATGTGAATCTGTTTATTTGTTGTTTAAAAGCTAATATATAAGCTATGAATAATTTAACGTGCCGTCTGTCTGTCTGCGACGAAGCCATTTGGTTATCGTCACTTCGGAAATACATTTTATTATACGGTGATTCATCTAAGAAAATATCTCTTTATATTGGAAATACTTTGATCACCTTTGTTTAATACATAGATGAGTAAAAAAGTTTGTATATTAAGTAAGTAAATGATTTGTAACAATAATTTTCGTAATTATTGATTTTAAACTTACGCGATTTGAACTCATAAATTGTTAATATTACCGGGACAATAATCACGTTAATTATTATTAAAATGGTTCAATACTTTCACTCCCGACGTTTCGTGATCATAATCGCCGAAAATCTGTCAATACGTCGGGAGCGAAGGTATTAAACATTCTTGTAATAATAAAAACATGGTAAATTTAAACCAAAATTAAAAAAAATTGTCCACCATGTCTTCAGAGTACACCACTTTCGCCACAAGACAGTATATAGTTATGCTTGGAATAGAGATTCGTAGCGATCTTAATCCAAAGAATCACATCGAGACTGTGCTCAAAATAGCCTCACGAAAACTCGGCATCCGATATTTCACGCCTCAACAGCTATGCCTGTTGTACAAAACACAGGTACGCTCTTGCGTTGAGTATTGCTCGCCCCTTTGGGACGGCTCCGCTCAGTATCTGCTCGATGCTTGGTGACTCTTTTCACCTCTAACATGTGGAATTCTCTACCTGCGCACGTCTTTCCGTCTGGATACGAAATGGGGTCTTTTAAAAAAGGCGTGAAGAGGCACCTTGCGGGCCAGCAAGGCGGGGGCGGCTAGTGCATATACACTGTAGTAGCCGCCCTCGCATTTAGATTGCACTTCCACTTAACATCAGGTGGACTGCAGTCATTTGCCCAACGCTTTCGATAAAAAAAAAGTTAGTTCTAAATTATAAAAATTTTCTCTGATTCCTGGACGTGGTTTATTTTTTACTTCCAAAGGCTATTTCATATATTTTTGTCACTAAAATTTTGCTCTACAATTAGTTTTTCTTTTAATTTTGTTATCCTAGTTTTCTTTACCTATTCCCTGGGAACGAAATGAGGTGGTGACGTGTTGTCGCTATAAATACCACAATGTATCGCTAGTATTACATTACCAGGGAAATATTAAATCCCCGTATGTTCAAATCTGTCAGTGAGTGAAGGTCGACGCTTGATAAAGGTAGCCTTACCTATCAGTTGTTATTGCCCGGCAAGAAAGAGGCTAAGGCTATATATATAGTTAAGTTTTGAGAAGGGATGTACCCAAGATAATGTGGATCGAAGCTGATATATGTCTTTTTAAGCCTCTAACCTGTATGATGATAGATTATTGTTCTAAGTTATTTGTAGTAGATATATTGGTAAGACATCTTATTTGTATTGTGATATTGGTGAATATAATAAATCTATATTAATATTATAAAGCTGAAGAGTTTGTTTGTTTGTTTGAATGCACTAAACTCTAATAATTCAAATATCAACTATCTGTAGCTAATACAAATACATATTATACAGTACACTATAACAATGACAATATCATTGTGCACTAGAATCTATTACGCGGCGGTAGGTGGCGACACCACTGCACTCTACTCATTGCCTTACTTTATACCTCTCTACTCATTGCCTTACTCTCTAATATGTGTGACACACTTGAAGCTATAATATAACTATGCTATATAAGCGTGTTATGCTAATCAACAGATGGCGCTTTATGGTCACTGCCTAACTTAATGGAAAAACGGTGTGACGGTATGTAACGTGGTAAACAGACGTCTTAAAGTACCATCTTGCCATCCACTTTCTTGACTTTATATTTGCTTCTGTGTATTTAACTCATCATAATTTAATTTCATATTACTTATTTCTACCTGTTTAATACGTTTTATATAGACAAGCAAACTAAAGGATTAATTTACACTTTTGAACAGGCTTCTATCAGCTTTGTTTGCAAGTATATTTGTATCACAGAGTGTTTTTTTGTAATTTTTACTCCTTCAAAACGTTGGAAAATATTTGCAAACAATCAAATTTGATGAATGTCCAGCAGTGGATGACGAGCAGAAACGACAAGATACAATGGAAATGGGAGTTTGAGTTTTTACTTTAGATAGATAGATAATTCTTTATTGTACGATTTAAATGATACAACCTTGAACTACTTAAAATTATGTACAATTGGCGACCTTATCGCGTAAAGCGATTTCTTCCAGGTAACCACGGGATGGAAAGAACTGATAAAAAACGTTTACCGGTAGGGTAGATTGCTCTGTACAGATAAAAGAACTAATTAGTTTTAAAATAAATGATAATAAAATATACATAAGACAAATTATACATACATAAATACTTAAAAATAATAATATATAATAATATACCTACATACATACATACAACATAATATATACATACATTTACATTTAATTTCTTAGATAGATTTTTCTTAGGTAAAGATGCAAATATTTGAAGACTATTTTGCAAATATTGTCCGTATATACGCGTCCAAATCCGTATAAAGTAGTTTTATTTAAAGAAATTAGTTTATGTGTCACGCATGTGATAGAGAACATTATAATGTCCATATTAACATCAGAAGCTATATTTTATATCTAGTAGTGGTTTGTATACCTGTTCGTTTCTTGTCGCATCACGGTGCAGTAATTAACAATGTTCAGACTGTGCTTAATAGCGCTAATGTGAGTTTGAGCTCTCGCTGTGACGCTGTGGTTTAATGTAACGTCTTGGGTGACCATAGAAAACTCATGCTAAGAAATACCTAAATTACCAAAGGTTATTTTTTTATAAAACAAAGCTGTAATTTTTGTACGTACCTATGTCCCTATGTAAGCTTAATACTTCAAAACTACGCAACGGATGTTGATGCGTTTTTTTAAATAGATGGAGTGGTTCAAGAGGATGGCTTTTTCTATAATTTGTTTAGGTTTTACGAGTTCGAATTCGCGGGTGACAGCTACAATGTAATAAACTAAAGTTTATGAAAAACAAAAAGTACCTAATGCCTTGAATAGTCAAAAATAATTAATTCATTTTGATTTACTTAATTTAGTTAAGGTATAAACATAGATCAATGTTTAAACCTCAGTCTAATTCTTTTTGATATTGTGATGGAATTTAATATTGAGACTTTGGACCCACAAGGAGACTATAATAATAATCTTTACCGAATTCCAGAAATACAAGTTTCTATGTTTAGTTATGTTCCTTTCTTAATTGAGAGTATTATTAACACACTTTTATTAGATCGGAACGTATCTATCATTGTATTAATCTATGTAACGGAATATTTAAAAGTGATTTTCACCCACTTGTTGTAGTCGGATTGATCTGAAATTGCACACGTATTCATATTATGGACCAATGACAATGCAATAATTTAACAAATATTCAGGACTAGCCATTGCCCGTGTTTTCACTGATACTTTGCTCCTATTAGTAGCAGCGTGATGTTTTATAGCCTATAGCCTTCCTTGATAAATGTACTATCTAGCAATGAAAGAATTTTTCTAATCGGATCAGTGGTTTCTGAGGTTAGCGCGTTCAAACAAACAAATGAACAAATTCTTCAGCTTTATAATATTATGTTGCAAGTTTATTAGTTTTTGAACTAAGCAAATTCTTCAGTCTATATGTATATAAGCGGTGCTCATGCATATGTTTTTAGTTGGCACACCTACAAGATATCGAGACTACATACAAACAAACACACTAAATCAACATATAACAATAGAGAGCGACTCGTAACCGCTTCCATAAAGTAATAAATATGTGTAGCGGCTCTATAAATTCATTACGAATGTATACCGCCACCATTTTCTTTTAATTTATTGTCACAGAGCATATGCACTGTGTTATTGTCTAACATATCTTATTATTGTTTATTCTTGAGCAAGATTTGATAATATTTAACCTTTGTAAACTATATTATGAGTATTGTATGATTATTAGGATGTACTAGGATTTGCTAACAACTAAATACGCGTGGAATGGAGACCTAATAGATTTTACAAAGAGCTATCTTCTTAAACCACTCTATCTATTCAAGGAAACTGCATTATATCCGTGGCGTATTTTTTAAGATTTTTGTTAACACAGGGACATACATACAAAAATAATAACTTTGTTTTATAATTAGTAAAAATTAGACATTTGCAGTTTCACCAGCTTTTGTAGGTATAGCAAAGCTCTGTAAGATAAAAGCGTGATGGTATCCAGGTAATATATTATTCTGATGTGTGTTGTTAACTGTAAATTTTCATTAAAAGCCTATCTTAATTTTTGATCAAGGAGTTATTAAACATTCATACGTAGCGTCATATTTTGTCTTACCACCTAGACTCCTGGATAAGAATGCTTATTATTTGCTAAATTTTACTTTATTTACTGTAGAATAAATTTTGAATCAAGTGGCTTGTGAAAACTCTAAAAAATACCTACTATAAATACAAATAAATAAGTAACAAACGACACATTAATTTTCTGAAAAGAAATAAGTCAAATTAATTTCTGACTGCAACTTTAAACAATATTCTGTACTAGAAACATATAGATTAGACAAGACTTGTCTGTTTAAGTTATAACGAAATCCATCCATTCATAACTAGCTCTTGCCCGCGTCCCCGTCCGCGTGAAATTTAGAAAGCTTTCCCCGTTTTTGCAACATTTTTCACTACTGCTTCGCTTCTACTGGTCGTAGCGTGATGTTATATAGCCTTCCTCGATAAATGCCCTATCTAACACTGAAAGAATTTTTCTAATCGGCCCAGTGGTTCCTGAGATTAGCGCGTTCAAACAAACAAACAAACTCTTCAGTTTTATATATTAGTATAGATGACTTATCGGAGGTTTAAAAGTTCGCTAAAATCGGTTCGCGAAAATTGTCAAAACTTGTTAGTCTTTTTACGATAAAACGTTTATTATCTCTCCGATAAAATCTCCGTTTAAACTTCCGATAAGTCATTATGAATAAGACCGTTGTTCACCTAAATTCTAAAGTATCGTGCACCGAATAAGTAAGACCATTTTAGCTTTTAGTAGAATTATTATATTGATTGTGTAAACAATACGAGTTTAGTATTTCAACTGAATAATAATATCGTACGGCGACATTTGTATTTCGTAGTACTCGTATATTGAAATAGAATTTGAAATTTATAAAAAACTAGATTTTACATGTGGTTATGTCGCCTTATTATTTTATTTACAAGAACCTTGATTGATTTGTACAGGTAACTAAAAAGTCAACCTCGAGTTAGACAAAAAAATTTACATAGGTCATTCGAACTAAGTTAGTAGATTTAGTCCACTCTTTGAAATATTATTACCAATTCTATGTTCACAACTAAATTTAACTTATCTAAAAGTGAGTTAGTTTAGTTAAGTTATTAAGTTAGTTAAGTTTTCTTGTGCACGTAGAATTGACACCATTGATTTAAAGTTCTCGAATCCACAACCTCGTGATAGAAACATGCCGAATGAACCGAATAAACGGTTCATTCGGTAGGCAGCGGCTTAGCTTTGCCCCTGGTATGGCGGAGTCCATGAGCAACGGATGCCACTTATCATCAGGTGGGCCGTTTGCTAGTCGTCGACCGAAGCAAAAAAAAAAAAATACTGTACCGTTATCGGAATACGCGCTAAAGCATATTTATGTATGTAGGTATAATATTTTACTTGATATAAAAAGATGTATATTATACGAAAAACATGCAGGACAAAATTACTCTTTACGTATAACTATTTGTGTTTTAATTAGATCAAAATAATAATTATTTATGAAATATAATTAAGCAACACGGTCCCTTGTCTCAGTTACCTACTCGGAACACTCCCCTTCTAAATATTGTCCCATTCTATTAACGAACCCTATTGTCTTATTAATTATATTAATGGTCATAATAATCCATAATAAATGTAATAAATAGGTTGGTAATTAGCCGTAATAAGCAATGGTAGGGAACATAACGCTTATTTGTTACGTTAGAGTTGCATTAGAGATATATTTCTTCTTGAAATCTCAAGTAATTCAACATCTCCTCATGAATATTTCAGTTCTGTGTTTAGGGAATGCTAAAACAATCTCTCTCTCTCTCTCTCTCTCTCTCTCTCTCTCTCCAGCCCATGAACGTACCAATATTGGGCACGGACCTCCTCCACTTTGGGAGGGATAATGGTCTACTGTGCCGCGCTGACCAGGCGTGTTGGCACCGGGTTTATTTTCGAGTTTTCCATCTCTCACAGAGGATGTTATCTGTGTGTACAATATCCTCTAGCTGGCTTTTAAAATACCCTGGGGAGGAAGTGGGGTGGCGACACTTGCATTCTTAATTCGTCACCACATGGACAATCGACAAATCCATTTAGCTAGAATATTAAAACAAAGTTAAGAAGCTAAGTGTTACCCGGCCTGAAGTTAAAAGTAAATTTAATATGACGGGGTTCGTGGTCTAGTGGTTCATATAACGGACTGTCGTTCACGCGGTCGCGGGTTCGATTCCCGCCTCGGACAATCATTTGTGTGATGTTTGTAAATGTCATACAAATGTTTGTTCTGCGTCTGGGTGCTTCTACGTATTAAAAGTATAAATAAAAAAAGTAGTATATCCGTATTCTGGTACTCATAACACAAGCATACCTATAAGCTTAGCTTGGGACCAGAGGACGTTGTGTGAAATGTCCGTAAATATTTATTTATTATTATTTATTATATCCTGAAGCGGCTGAAAATCATGATTAAATATGCCAATAAATAGATGTAGGTGGCTCAAAATCACCAAGGTGCAGAATTGGCTTTGCTAGCAATTTAATGTCTTAAATCTTGACTTATTTGAGAAAAAAAAATTAATAAATTACTTCAACTAACCTGTTTTGTGTGTACATCAAACAATATAACTAATTAATAAAGCAAATTTTAAATAAAATCAATATACATGCATGGATAATCATGTCGGGAACGCGTCCTAATGTACAATCTTCAGCAACAAGTCCAAAATTTAATATAAAAATTTAAGGTAATTTACACATTTCATTACTCAATACACCGTATTTTTTATACAAAATTTAATTTTAGAAAGGATACTAAAAGATTATATATTTTTAACTATAAAAATATCCAATATAGTTTGTTCGATACCGCACAAGTCATTTCAGTGAACGTATCGATAATCGATCAAAAATAATTTTAAGTGAACGCAGCCATTCGGTGTCTAACGTCAGTCGAGGAAGAAAACAATAACAAAGCGGGCTGTCAGAGTATTTATCGTCAAATAAAATAAATCTAAATGGTAAGTACCTTTCAATTCATTATTCGTAGAGCGTACATCAATAGTCCGTCAATTCGTGAACGTAATTATTACATTTAATTATTGATGAAATTCTTTTTTACGACACGAAATAACAAAGTAACCTCAAATATTTTCCTATTGACAAACCTAGATTGCATTTAAGATGGCCGCCGTCTAATCAAAGCGCGCGCTTATTTGAAATCGTCATTTCGTGAACGGTCATTTCGGAAACGTTCCCGGACATGATGACACGTTCCCGAAATGACTGTTGCGTTCTCGGAATGATGATTATTATTTCTAAGGGCGAATCCTTTACAATTCTTTAATAAATTTATTTAAAATTTTTGTTTCTTTATAATTACAGCATAATGGAAACCCCTGATAAAGATAAAAATAAAAAAAAATCTCAAAAAAAGCTTAAAAAGATAGTGCAGCTTATTTGCGCCAAAGAGAAAAGGCGAATGCTAGAAAAAGAAAGTTTTTGGATAAGATGACTGAAGAGCAGAAAGAAATTAAACGGGCTAAGGACAGAGAATATTATAGAAAAAAAAAGGCAGAGAAAAAAGTGAAGAAAATTACTGATATGACCGACATCATATATAATGGACATCACAAAAGTGTACTGGCAAAAAGGACTAGACGTTTTAGTACAATTATATCGATACGAACATTTTCATAAAGAGCTAAAACTTTCGAAGCTTTCTAGCCTTTGTAATATGAGTGCAGTTGAACCTGAGGAAGTTTTTATGCCTGCAATTGAATCTCATCCTGTTGACGAAGAGCCTATGATCACAGATAACGATTTGAGATTTAAAAATAGAGTAAGCATTTATAAATCTGTATACTGGTCATCTTCCTCGGACAATGAAGATTTAGAGACAATATCTCGTCGTCAGCAGATTAAAGTTAAACAGATTGATGTTGAAGCAAATTCGTCTTATGGCAAAGAAAATATACATCCAAATCTCGTATCCCCTGGGACATTCTTGCTTGTTAAAGTTCCTACTGAGAAGCCAAATGTTTGCTTCAGATATGTTGCTACCTGCCAGACATGTGTCGATGACAATGATGGAGAAATCTTAGTAACTTTTTTGAGATCTGTGCGTAACAATATTAGAAAATTTAAGCTGGAACCTAAGGATATATCATATATTGATTTTGAGCAAATAATCAGTATTATTCCAACACCAACGCTGAAAAAAGAAAAAAGTCAAGAATATTATTATTTTGATAATGATATTGATGTTTTCGAAAAATAATAAGTTTTGTTTTGTATTTTTAATATTTTTTTAGTTAACTTCTTGTTCGTGACAGAATTTATTGTTGATTTTCTTAAGTTTCTTATATATTATTTGTATTATGTACAGAAGTTTAGTGAAGTAGACTGTGATTTAAGGTCAAAAGACTGAAATTATAAGAACTGATTAAAACTTATAAAAGATATAATATGAGTATAGAAGTTTAACTAGACTGATTTATGAAGATGTTAACACTGAATTATAATAAGAATTTATTAAAGAAGAGTAGTTTTTCTTAAGTGTGAACAATATGGCAATATAAATAAATAACTTAGTTATTTAAACCGTTGTTTATAATTTAAATATTTCCTTATTTCTACCTAATTATATCAATATCATCATTTCGAGAACATTTTTGTCATTCTGGGAACGGTTGATCATTTTCGGGAACATTACAATATTTCAATAAAATACGCATAAGTGGAGGTATTTCAATATTATATATATATTTATTACATTACAGAACTTTTGTTCTGTACATATTACGTTAATTCGATTATAAGAGTTTTAAATATTTTGAAATTTCTTAAATTGTATGCGCAATAATAGCAACTTCTTTAATTTTTTGACGTATTTTGCTAGTAGAAAATTTTGAAGTTATTGATTTCATTATTGCTTATTCAATATACATACATAATATACCCATGTTTTTAAACAAATCTCAAATTATGCGCTTTGTTTGGTTTTTGCGGATTTTATGAAACTTAGGAAAACGTTCCCGACTTGATGGTTTTCTGCAAGATATTTACTACTAAGCAATATTACTAAAAAAATCAAGAATTCTGTGCGCTGCCCTGTCAAGGTTTAAAAATATACAAATTAAGCAACAGTATAAACTAATAGTCCTCATTATAGCTTGCAATTTTTTTTGTCATAAAACCGATTTTGAAATTCGCAACCTTGGTGATTTTGAGCCAGGTAAGCTATTAAATAAAACCGTGTTACCCCGCTATAAACAAGGGACATTATGCAAACTGAATTGCCGACAGATGGCGTTTTATTCAGTTATGAATTATTTATCAGTTGCCATCAGCTATCTCCGATTGTGGCAAGCCTGTGTAGCTGAATGGTGAAAAATTACCTTCGATTGAAAGTAATTGGATGTAGCATTGAAATCAGATAAATCAGTATATTATTATATATGTTTGATAGATTTACAACGAATATTTACGATAGGCTTTGGCCTGAGACTTCGTTTATATAACACAGAGCGCGAGAACCTTTCGGATAATTAGAAATTGATACTAGTTAAAACGAACTGTAAATTTTCTATAGAAATGTCGAAAAAATTAAAATAACCGAAATTATAGGAATAATGGGGATTTTTTGCTAATCACAGCGGGGTGCGAGGCCTCTTCAGGCGCGGTATTGTCTGCGGTCGCCTTCCGCCGCTTATAGTACAAAGATTATTTATATATATAGTAAATCTAGATTATATTATCTATATTATCCAATCCCTTTTAAGTAAATTTACATATTTATTTTATCACACAATGTTGTCAATGGTCTTCCTATACATCTAAATTGAATACAAGTAGTCTAGTGTATTTGTCGTGTCTCGTAAAGACACATTCTGGTCACGCGCAACTTAATGCACTCCCAACGAGCCTCCCAATACACTCTTAATACACTATACATATAGTATACATCGTGTATTATTGTGTATTGTATGTATGTATGCATCAATAAATAGGGCTGTCACATTTATTTGCTAATTTTTTTTTTCGATTTGTTACTTAGCATTCAACGGAGCCTTTGAATGTAGGTTAACTCCTTTTAATGGTAGTAGCCAAAGAATCTTTTAAATTACAATTTTACTCTTTTGGAAGTTTTATAGTAATCAATATTATAATCATCATAAAATCACTGCTTTTTCCCATGGGGGTAGGCAGAGACTATAGAACGCCATCTGCTACGAATAGCCAATTTAAATACTTAAATGACATCATAACTCTATAATTCTCATATTTCTAATAGTTTTTAGATCACCTTTTTCTTTTTCTTACTATAAGGGTGACAAACAAGCTCACGGCTTGCCTGATGGTAAGCACCAGTGCAACACCAGAGGTATTACTTGCGCGTTGCCGACCCTGCAGAAACCGTTTAACGCCCTTTTTGATTTATCACCTATCAATAACCTGCATCTCTCAACAGTAACTATCAGCTGGTGACGTTAAACGTCGGATTAATCGGAAGATTCGTACAAATATTGAAATCGGACGATGTGTTTTTTATTTAAATCCTTCAAGTATTAGTGGACAGGTAGAAGTTATGAAGAAGTTAGAAAACTTGACTTAAAAATCAGATAAATGTCTTGTATTAAAGTTCTAAAATGATTTCTATTTAGTTCTGTTCGTAGTTATAGTATAGTGGCAACCCTAGAACAGAGGTTGCTGTATTGCGCTGTATTTATTGAAATATTCTGAGAGGTTGTACGTGCAGACATATTGGGAGATGTGCTTTATGTTACAATCTGATGACGAACACAATTATTTATTATATTACATATCTACTTTATATTTTGTGATTGACAACCAGCCCAGGCCTTGCATGAGCAATTTTTTTAATGAAAGCTCCCAGCAAGTTTTTACTGAAATTTAATTTAAACACATTTAATTGGGACTTGAACCCACGACCTCGGAATACCGTTCCTTCACTTTTTCCATATATAAATTTATATATATTTCCATTATATAAATATCCAGGACATTTCACACAACGTCCTCTGGTCCCAAAGTAAGCTATATTTCTATGCTTGTATTATGATATATTGTACTATGTATATATATTGTATTATGTAAGTACTATATTGTATATCAATTGCAAAAATGAGTAAATTACTTTGAATTTTACACAATCTTTAATTTTGTAAAGATTACTTATGTAAATTAATTTAAATTAAATACTAATATCGCGTTGATGAGCTATTTTAATTGTTGGTGAAAAGCCTATTAGGTGATATTTGTTTGGTCATTTTTGAGTATATCGCAAACAAACATACATAAAGTCGAAACAGACTACAATTATCCCACAGTTTTTCTACCATCACACCTGTAGATGACGTGAGGGTGTAAGTAGATTACGTATTATTACTTACCTACATTGTTCGACTATCTACTCAATATTAGCAGGGCTTTTTGATAAGAACAATGAGGAAATATTACATAATTTCCTACTTACCCCTGGGGTAATAAGCGTGAAGATTTTGCGTCATAAGCAGGTTGTGTTTTGTATCGATGCAGTAGTTGTAATATCCGGTGATGTCTCCCACAGGCACTTAATTAAACTATAATATGTATACATTTAACTATGTATTGTAATATGCTAGAGTTTGGTACATTATGTTTTGTTAGGTTAGATATTGAGGTAATTAATCTAATATATAAAATTCTCCTGTCACAGTGTTTGTAATTATACTCCTCCGAAATTCGACCGATTTTCGTGAAATTTTGTGTACATATCCGTTAGGTCTGAGAATAGGACAACATCTATTATTCATCCCCCTTAATGTTAAGGGTGGTCCACTCCTGACATTTGTATGGCAAAACAACGTTTGCCGGGACAGCTAGTCTTATATATAAAAATCAATTGCTGTTCGTTAGTCTTGCTAAAACTCGCGAACGGCTGGGCCGATTTTGGTAATTTGGGTCTTAAAATATTCATGAAAGTCCAGGGAAGGTTTAAACAGTTCCTAAAATTCTACGCGTACGGAGTAGGGGGGTCAGCTAGTAATAAATAAATATTCATGGACATTTCACACAACGTCCTCTGGTCCAAAGCTAAGCTTATATGCTTGTGTTACGGGTACCAGAATACGGATAAAATACACATACTACTGTTCTTTTGTAAATACATACTTATAATACATAGTAACACCCAAAAGCAGCTCAAACATTTGTATGACAATAAAAAATATCACACAAATTAATGTCCCAAGCAGGAATCGAACCCGCCACCTCGTGATCTGCAGTCTGTTACATGAACCACTCAACCACGAGGCTCGTCAAGTTTATTATTAACATTATAATTATCATTGCCATGCCCTTATCTTATTATTTAGAGTCGAGACTATGTGTCTTTTTTTCGACAATCTTCTGTTGCCCTTCGTAGTCTTTTGTCTCTTCTAGACGTCATATTTGTATCTACTCCTAGGAGGATAAATATATAATAATTATATCTACTCCTCTTTCTTTCATATCTTCTTTCAGATGTCTATCTGTTTGAGTTAAACATAAACTCATCCTTAATTAGTAACTGCGAAAGTTACTTTTTTGTCACGTCAGTTTTTGTCAGTTACGTTGTTTGTGTTGCTTTTTTACGCCAAAGCTACTGAACTGATTTGATAGACAGTCTAGCTAAACTAAAGGGTATGTAGAGTGATGTAGAGATCCCCAATTTGGCGCTTACGAAGTCGCGAGAAGTTTTCCGTGTGGTGACGGATTAAGAATACAAGTGTCACCACCCCATCTCCTCCCAAGGGTGCTGTAAAAGTCAGCTAAGGGATATTGCACACAGATAACATCCTCCGTGAGAGACGGAAAAGTCGAAAATAAACCCTGTGCCAATACGCCTGGTCAGCGCGGTACAGTAGACCATAATCCCTCTCAAAGTGGAGGAGGCCTGTGCCCAACAGTGGAACGTAAATGGGCTGGAGAGAGAGAAAGAAGTGGCGAGCAACAACTAATCTTTATACCAGAGTATAGAGTCAAAAACACATCACCACCATAATTACAAGTGAAAAGTTTTGCTACTCCTTCTTATTTTATTATGTCGCAAGCGAATTAATCACATTAATACCTTCAGCAAATAGTTGCAAACAAAATTTAAATAGCTCACGTTACAAGAATGTTCAATTTGTTCGCAAAACAGGGGTTGAACCTGGGACCCCTGTTAATTAAATGACGCAATGGGCAGGCGACCTGAATGAAGGGTTGATTCTTATAATCCTTTACAATTTGTCACGATATTTGATATTGTATTTATTATGTTAAAAGGTTAAATGTTTGCATTTTGTATTTGTATTTTGTGTTTCTCTTTTGTTCGTAAGAAAAAGAATATGTTATCACTTTTTAGTGATATCTATAGAAACAAATAAAGTTGGAGTTTGTTTGTATAACAGCTTTTTACTGAGAAAATTTAAATGTTTACACTATAAATATTGTGTCTGTCTTTTCTTCGAAGTAATCACAAGATCAACGGAACTGATTTTTACGGGACTTTTGCCGGTAAATAGGTGATGCTATAGAAAAAAATATTATGAATCTGTGAAGGATTTGAAATACAATCTCCAGCTGAAATACTAAAATTTAAAGACAAAAGAAAAACACTGGACAAAAGTCGGTCGTTCGGATACTGTTTTTAATATATAATAAGTAGGTGCACTGTTTTTAATAGCAAGTCGGTGACGGCACAGAAGCAGAAAGCAGTCTTGCTAGAAAATGCACGTATAGTTCGTCGGTTTCTCTCCCATTAGGATCCAACACTTCGGCAGACTGTTGCCAACCTCGTTGGAGTGCGTCCTGCCGCCTTTTGAGGAAAGGCAATGTTGTATACATAGTAGGTACTAGGTACGTATATCTTATATATAAAATTCACGTGTCACAGTGTTAGTTACCGTACTCCTCCGAAACGGCTTGACCGATTTTTATGAAATTATACATGCATATTTAGTAGGTCTGAGAATTGGCCAACATCTATTTTTCAAACCATTTTTTTTAGTGTGGCAAAACAACGTTTGCCAGGACAGCTAGTATTATATAATGTTAAGGTACAATTAAGGACAATATGTCCAACACATCGGACCATATCTCGCTATCTCATGTTATATGTAATAGGACTTGTTGGTTGATAACAAGATCGGACCCAGACAACTGTTTGATTGCTGTAAAAACTTAATCAGTGCTTAGCTACAAGTAACAGATCTACTTTACAACTCACGATACGATACTTTTTAATGATGATCGTCACCTTGTTAACAAGGAACAAACAAATTGACACAGTTTAGTTTTGACGCGTTTAGTTACTACTTATATTAAAAAGAGGTTTACCGCGTTGCGAGTTTAAAGACAAATAAATTGTTTTACAAATTTGTTGTCTTTACTTATTATAAAACAAAGTCGTTATTTTTGTATGTATCTCCCTATGTGTGCTTACATCTTCAAAACTTCGCAACTGATTTTAATGCGGTTTTTTTATAAATATAGTGGTTCAGGAGGATGCCTTTTTTGTAAAGGTTGGGTTATACTTTCCATTTCACGTGAAGAAAGTCTCGCGAAAAGTCGCGGACAACAGCTAGTAAAGAATAAAAGCAATATGTAGATCCAAAACGAAAAAATACACATTGACAAATGTGGTCGTATTAGATTTATCAATATGTATTTTTTGTCCATACAACAAGGAAATAAGTGTAGTCTGTAGAGATATCCAATGATCACAATATAAATTATTTAGCTGTAAGTAAGTATAAGTCGCCCGTGGGGTGACGAATGAAAAGAATACAAGTGTCATCTCCCCATGTCTTACCCGTGGGGATCGTAGGGAATCACATCGTATGAAACCTGTGAAGTAAGTATATGTCATATTCGTGAAAGTATAAGTCCAACTCGACTAAATATCTAATACAGTATAGCAAATCAAAAAAATAAGTTAAGCCAAAACATGTCGAAAGTTAACAAAATTAAAAATAGGAAATTTAATTTTATTAACATTCTGGATCAAAAACAGCGCAGCTTATCTCGGTCCAACAAGGAAGGACCATTAGATAATCCGCAGTTAGACAAATAGACGAAATAATTCAGGGAGTGACCTCCTCTAGCGAGAGCGAGGCTTACCGTCCTCACAGAGGGATCAACAGATTCACTCCGGATATTACAAATGGAACATTTCTGTTATGGAAATAGCGAACACACTGTGTGCTATATTATTTCGCTTTTACCAATCTGCTAACTAATATTATAAGTTTATATTAATATTATAAAGCTGAACAGTTTGTTTGTTTGAACGCGCTAATATCAGGAACCACTTGGTCCGATTTGAAAAAATCTCTCAGTGTTGGGCAGTATATTTATCGAGAAAGGCTATAGATATTTAACATCGCGCTGCCATCAATTGGAGCGAAGCATCAGTGAAAAATATTGCAGAAACGGAAATAATTATCTAAATTCCAAGCGATGGTTAGCAAGTAAAATAATAATATTTAGTTATTTCGATTTATTAACACATTTTCAAATACAAGTGTTTATATTCGTGACGTCATGCTCCAAAACACAAAACACAACTCTTTATAAAAACTTTTCAAATTCCCAATAGTTTTATCTTAGTTTAAAATATTAAACGTTGTTACGTTCAACCTGGGATTTATAATTTATTAGTTTTGTGGAAGCGTGACAATTCTTCAGATCAAGACGAACGAACTTAAAATCTGCGTTTCACAGCGTTAACAAATTTATAATAGTACAAACTTACCCTGTTTTCGTCTTCAACACAGTCTTCACTTGTCAAGCCCTAGCTATAGCTTCATTAACACTAACTACGATAAATTGGCCAAAATAACGCAGAATGCTAATCAAACTATACTTAACTTTATACAGGCAGACACGAACTCTTGAAGTCCACAAAAGACCACTCCTTTGGCGCGACTCAAGCCGTGAACTTTCACCAATCGTCTTAATGCAATTATACTATCACAATTATAGTTATCAAACAGTTCAATTTACATTAAATAGTATTAAGTATGGAGACACAAAATTCACTAGTTTTTATAATACTTTTTGTCATACAAATGGCGAATACTCAACTTCGCAATGACATTTCAAGGTTTTATTTCAATGGTAATTATCGATTCACACAACAAGGATAATTAGTTTTATCAACAATTAATTCTAGTGACAATTTTTAACTCGCGAAACAATTGCAAGGAAAACGCTTCAATCGCATTCAAATCGCGACGTAACTTGCCAACAAGATGAGTTTTACGACTGACGACCGAGAAGGTCACCGCGCGGCGCTCGGTAACCGCGTCATCGATAGTGAAGTTACCATCTCCTAGGGACGCGCGCGCGCAACTTGATACAATAGGTTAAGTTTGGTACATAACATCTACCCGCCTCGGCCAGGACTACCTGGCCGCTAATTCACTGGCAGTCGCGACAAGGTTGATACAGCTCTCTTCAAAATTGAACCGTCCACCCGGACCTCAGCAAAACGGGGCACTCCATCTGCTCCAAAGACGAGGTTGAGAATGCGCCCCCTGCGCCAACACAGTGGCGGTGAGTTAGCGTCCTTAACCAGAACGAGGTCACCAACATGAGGTGGATCAGTCTTGTCAGTCCACTTAACGCGCTGCTGGAGAATGTGCAAATATTCTAAATTCCAACGTTTCCAAAAGCTCTGAGTGAGTTGTTGGACCAATTCAAACCGCGAGAGACGATTAGGTCTCACATCAACAAGGGGATATTCCGGCAGGGCGTTCAGTGGCTGCCCAATCAAAAAATGGCCCGGCGTGAGGGCTTCCAAGTCGTTAGGATCTGAAGAGATCGGGCACAACGGGCGTGAATTCAAAACGGCCTCGATTTTGCAAAACACAGTTGCGAGCTCTTCAAAGGTCAATACAGACTCGCCAATTACCCGTCGCAAATGTGTCTTAGCAACCTTTACTACGCTTTCAAATATTCCTCCCCAGTGGGGACATGACACGGGACTGAACCTCCAAGTTATTCTACGTGTAGCTAGTCTAGACGCAATTTCAGTCTCGTTAGCCGACAAAAAATCATACATCGCTTTTAAATAGTTGTTTGTGCCTTTGAAGTTGGTACCGCAATCCGACCGAATCAAGGACGGTAGTCCTCGTCGTGACACGAATCTATCTAACGTCGCAACAAATGCCTCTGTCGAGAGGGCTGAGACGAGTTCCAAATGTACCGCCTTGGTGGACAGACAGACAAAGACGCACAAATAAGCCTTGACAGTTTTACTGTTCCTGAGGGTCGAGGTTTTAACAAAAAAGGGGCCTGCAAAGTCCGTACCAACTCCAGCAAAGGGCCTTATCTCAGTGACCCGATCCGAAGGAAGGTCACCCATGATAGGCTGCATGGTAGGGGCCTTGAGCCTATAGCAAGGCATACAACGAAAGACCACACTACGGATCGTCCGACGGGCCGATAAAATCCAAAATTCCCGTTGCAAAATGGCCAATAAGGCATTACAGCCGGCGTGGGAGTTCTTGATGTGACGATCAGTCACCAACAGGTTCACCAAGTGGCCACTCTTGGGCAATAAGAGGGGGTGACGAGATCCATAAGGGAGGTTTGCGTTCCTAAGACGCCCTCCGACACGCAAAAGACCCTCACTATCCAAGAAGGGGTTCAGCTTACAAATGGCTCCAGACAGCTTGGATTTGCCTTTCCTCAAGATGTCAATCTCGTCTTCAAAATGTGCCTCTTGCACAGAACGAACCCAGTGAAGAAGAGCATCTTGGAGCTCTTGTGGCGATAAGAAGGCCTTCAAACATTTGTTCTGTGGATGTCTACAATTTCTCATGAAGCGCTTGATCCAAGCGGTGACACTCAACAATTTGTCCAATGAACTGTAACGATTAAGTAAGAAATCGGGGTCGAACGGACGGTCCTGCCGTTCGAGCGCAAGCGTTCGCAACCCGGGCAGTGCGACAATGTCTAAGGCCGGAGTTCGCGGCCAATGAGATTCTGATCTGGTCAACCACTCAGGTCCCCACCACAGAGAGTGCTCAACTAAAAGGGGGGCCATACATCCCCGTGACGCACAATCAGCAGGGTTGACCTCGCCAGGCACATGCCTCCAAACCAACGGGGTCTCCGATTTCTGTATCTGAGAGACACGATTTGCTACAAACACCTCTAAGGTGTGAACTGACGTCTTCAGCCAACATAGCACAATTTGACTGTCAGTCCATGCATATATCGTGGAAATGTCAATTGACGTGCACAAGGTAGACATGACGTGATTCAAAAGGCGAACAAGAAGGGCCGCCCCTGACAACTCTAACTTAGGGATTGTCAAGGCAGTTCGAAGAGGCGCGACCTTGCTCTTCGCCATGACCAACAACACTTTCACCTGACCATCTGTGGTCACGGTGCGCAAGTATACGGCTGCTGCGTACCCACGTTCCGAAGCGTCCGAGAAACCATGAAGGGACGCGGTGTGCTTCCCTGGCGGAAGCAGAGCACGGGGTAACGATATCCTATTGATGGCAGGCAATGAGGAAGCAAATAGGAGCCAGTCCTTCAAAACAGCTTCGCGAAGTGGCTCGTCCCATCCAAGACCTGCAGTCCAAAGTCTCTGCAGGAAGCATTTGGCCCAGAATATGACCGGGCATATCCAGCCATTGGGATCAAAGGTTCTCGCGACAGTCGACAGAACCAGTCGTTTCGTCCAAGTGTGATGCGAATCCAAATTGACATTAAATGTAAAGATGTCCTGGACTGGTCTGTACTGGATTCCAAGCACTGACATCATGGTAGGGTTGTCACGGTTCTCAAATAGGTGAGGATCCTGCTGGTGGTCATCCGGTAGCCCGTCCAAGAGCGCAGGTAAGTTGGAGATCCATTTACGCAACTCATATCCTGCGGAGGCTAGAATGCCAATCAACTCGTCACGCAAGAGCAGGGCCTCTCTCTCCGTGGCCGCGCCAGTGCACACATCGTCAACATATAGGTCCTCCTTCAAAATGGCGGCTGCGCGAGGAAAAGACATACGCTCTCGATCCGCGAGCTCCCAAAGCGAACGTATAGCCAAAAAGGGACTAGACCGCAGCCCGTAGGTGTTCGTGTTGAGCTCGTAGACAAGCATGGGATCTTGCTGGTTTTCTCGCCACAATATCAGCTGGTATCGGCGATCATCCGGGTGAATTACCGTTTGCCTGAACATCATCTTGATGTCAGCCACAAAAACAAATTGATGACGTCGAAACCGCGTGATGACGTCACAAAGGTCCTTCAGCAATTTGGGACCAGGATGCAGACACTGGTTCAATGACACTCCTGAAGTAGTCTGCGCAGAACCATCAAATACTGTGCGTAGCTTACCACTGGATGGTTTTATTACAGCATGATGCGGAAGAAAGAAGTGCTCCGTCGAACGCCAATCCAATTTTGACACAGACATGTGTCCCAAATCCTCATACTCCCGCATGAAGTCAATATACTTCTCCTTGAGTAGTGGGTCCCTGCTCATACGGCGTTCCATCGCCAACAAACGCTTCTCTGCAATAGGCCGCGAGACGCCAAGTGGCGGACGTACGGCGAGAAATGGCAATCTTGTCATGATCCGGCCAGAACGGAGATAACTGGTGTTGGTCTTGTAGAACTGCTCACACTCTTCATGCTCCGGATCAGAGCGGGGAGCTTGTGGTGGCTCCTCCACTTCCCAGAATCTCTGCACGGCGTCAGAAAGGGCGGACCCCACCATCAAGGCCGTTCCAAGTTCGGCAGGGGGGGGAGTCCTCAATACAGGCCCCATCAGTGCGAACCCAAATATGGTCCGGAGGGCTACCAAGCCACCTGGCTGCAAAACACGATCCTTGCCGAGTAATATTTTACCCAAAACATCGGCACCAAGCAACAAATCGACCGTGCCAGGCAGGTCAAATTTAGGGTCAGCCAAATTCAAATCCGCGGTCAATTTTACCGCATCCGCAGACAAACGAACTTGCGGGTGATTGCCTAAGATATTCTCCATCACAATGGCCGACGATTCCAACGTCGGACGTGGAGAATTTGAGGGGGAGAACTCAAACCAAACGCGGCCCTCTACCGTGGCCACGGGGGCGTTCCCGACACCCCTTATTACATCTGAATATTTTTCAATAGTCTGGCCAGTCTGCCCTACCAACCAAGACGAGGCTATGCACCCCTGTGAGCCTGTGTCCAATATCGCTCGGACTACAACTGAGGCGCCCGTCCGTCCCCAGACCCTGACATGGGCCGTGGGCAAGAGGACGGTCTCAAAGGGGGGCGGTGCATAGCGGGGGCAGACGCCAACATCCTAATGCTGGCGTGGCGGCGACTGAGCGCCGTTGTCCCGAGACGGCAAATCAAAGTGCGGGTAGTGCCTAAACTCGGCCTCCTCTCGGTGACGACTGCCACGAGCCATAGACGGCGGTTCGTAGCGCCTGGAGCGTCCGTACCGAGGGTTGCGCGTCTCCAAACGGGGACGTTCCGCCAGAGGGGGGGACGGTAGTGGTACCGGACGTGCGTCACGGTAATCGTGGTACACTACCGGAGGTGATCTCGCTTGATCACGTGGAAGCGGGGAGGGCGAGCGGGACACAAAGGTGCGGGATTGAACCCGGGGCCCGCTTTCATACCCGCCCGTGGGGCTGCGCGCCGAACCAACTCGGCGATCGATGGCAGCACAGTCTGCGGGGCGTGGGGGTGATGAGCCGGACTCCAAATTGCGGGACTGGTCCCGGTGTCCACTGGCATACCCGCCCGAAGGCGACCCCGCGTGGTCGCGACGGCCATTCGCGTTGGCGCACAGGATTTTCAAATGGTGCCCTCCGCAAATAGGACACGGGTGAGTGTCGGGGCAGGCGCGCTGGTAATGGTCCCCTAGGCAAGAGAAACACCAGCCGCGGGCCTGGGCAATCCGCCTACGAGCGGCCACGTGCAGGACCGCGAAGTCTGGGCACCGCACCGTTTGGTGTCCCTGCGACTTGCAAAACCGGCAGTCCGGTGGCGCAGCTTGAGCGACAGCGAAGCGGGCGGCCGTACCTCCTCTTGGTGCAGGTTGGGCATTGCGCCGTTGGTTGGTGGGTCTGGGACGTGATGCTTCCACCGGCGTGTCGGCGACCATGACGTCACCCATGCGACACTCGTCCTCCAGGAACGTCAGGAGCTGGTCAAAGGTAGGGAGAGCAGATGCCTCATCCCTAGTGTGCCCCTGTTCAAAACGTGCCCTCAAAGACACCGGCAATCGCTTGAGTACGATACGCACCAGTAGGTAAGACCACTTGGCAACCGGCAGTCCTAAACGGTTGAGCGAATTGGTGGCTATTAGGAGGGGGTTCAGCAGCTCGGTCCTCAACTGGGCAGCATTGCTCACGACGGGAAGGTTCAAGATCTGGTCAACGTGGGTATCTGCCAGACAGCGCTGGTTGTGATAGCGCTTGGTGAGCAACGCCCGCGCGATCCCATAGCTCCCGTCACATATTGGGAGGTGCTGTACTAAGCCCCTCGCCTCTCCATCAAGCACGGAGAGTAAATAGGCCAGTTTCTGAGACGGACCCAAATCGTCCCTCGAGTCCACAAGGCTCTCAAACAAACCAATGAATCCCATCCACATGTCTAGTCGACCATCAAAACGTGGAAGATCCAAGTTGGGTAACCTGGTCAAAAGGCCCACGGGAGTCTTCAAGGGGGCCCGGTGAGCCGGTACTCCGGCGCGCGAGGCTAAAATCTCCCGCGCGCTCTGGGCGATGTCGTCGGCAAGGTCCATAATTTGGACGTAGTCCTCGTGGACTTGGTCCCGTCGCTCCTGGGGGAATGACTCCAGGGGCACATCATCCAGATGCAAGATGAAGCGCCGGTAAAGCGCCTCCACCTCCTGAAGTCGTGTAGGGCATTTCTCATGCCTGTCCAACAATGCCTCGATTCGGTTCTCCCTTTTCACCAAGGCGGCAGCTGACGTGAACCATCTCAAATGAGTCGCAATCCCGGAATATGTCTCGCGGACAACATTATACGCGGCGGTAGACATCTTCAAAGCACAAACGGCACGAAACAAACAATCTTATAATAACACAAAAAAAAAACAAATATCTTTCACAAACAAACAATATTACAATAGCGAAAAACAAAATATCTTTCAATGAGACAAGCCGCTATTACTCTAAACAAATATCAAATCTTAAATAGTTTAAATCAAACAAACAAAACAATTCTTTGCCAATGTGCAATTAATTTAAGACTTGAATTATTTATTTTAAGGTAAACAACAAAACAAACAAACGTATAAAATAAATGTTGTATTATACAAACGCACAACGCCACAATTTAACTATAACGTTGTTCAATATTAGACAATAATTAAATAATAATTTATATTAAATAATAACCTGAGCAACAACAAATACGATTAGCAATAGCACAATAATTATCAAACCCTTTAAAATCTAATTGCCAATTCAAGTGCTCAAATTAATTATGCAAAACTATACCAACAATTTAGATTAAACAAACAAACAACCAAATTAATCAAATTAAATTAATTAAATTAATTAAATCAATTTTCACAAATAATGAGGGTATAGTTTGTTCAACATGGAACATTCGAGAAACGGAGTTTAAACCACGCTCTGGGTACCAAAATTTGTTACGTTCAACCTGGGATTTATAATTTATTAGTTTTGTGGAAGCGTGACAATTCTTCAGATCAAGACGAACGAACTTAAAATCTGCGTTTCACAGCGTTAACAAATTTATAATAGTACAAACTTACCCTGTTTTCGTCTTCAACACAGTCTTCACTTGTCAAGCCCTAGCTATAGCTTCATTAACACTAACTACGATAAATTGGCCAAAATAACGCAGAATGCTAATCAAACTATACTTAACTTTATACAGGCAGACACGAACTCTTGAAGTCCACAAAAGACCACTCCTTTGGCGCGACTCAAGCCGTGAACTTTCACCAATCGTCTTAATGCAATTATACTATCACAATTATAGTTATCAAACAGTTCAATTTACATTAAATAGTATTAAGTATGGAGACACAAAATTCACTAGTTTTTATAATACTTTTTGTCATACAAATGGCGAATACTCAACTTCGCAATGACATTTCAAGGTTTTATTTCAATGGTAATTATCGATTCACACAACAAGGATAATTAGTTTTATCAACAATTAATTCTAGTGACAATTTTTAACTCGCGAAACAATTGCAAGGAAAACGCTTCAATCGCATTCAAATCGCGACGTAACTTGCCAACAAGATGAGTTTTACGACTGACGACCGAGAAGGTCACCGCGCGGCGCTCGGTAACCGCGTCATCGATAGTGAAGTTACCATCTCCTAGGGACGCGCGCGCGCAACTTGATACAATAGGTTAAGTTTGGTACATAACAAACGTTGTACGCTTTCATTGATACAGGAAATATATCATAACTCTTAAAGGCATGGAGCAGGACAATAAGCATGAGTTAAATACGTATAATATCTTTTATTCGACACGATAATCGTATACACTAAATAGTTTCTTCCAATACGTTTTATTATATAACTTTATTCCAAGTTTGTTTTAAGGTCCATATAACGTATAAGTTGTTACGATAAGGGCCGGTCGTACGGCTGTCTGTGTGTTTGTTTAGATTTATCATCTCATAAATAAACATAACGCGTTACAAATTATGCGCCGTCCACACAATGATATATACGTTCGACAAATTAATACAGAAATAACTTTGAACTAGTTCCTTATAAAATATATTAGTGAAACGTTTGTGGAGTGGAGACATGCCAATATAATATATTAACGTTCTTACATTTATTTAATTAGTCTCTAATATGTTAGACAATAATTTCGCAGTAAATAAAATTAATCAAGTGTGCTAAAGAGATTTAGTTTTGCGATCGCCTGTTATTTAGGGTTGTCACGAATATGGTTTATTTTTCACGCAAATTTTTGGGTTGGAACGATTGATAATACTTTTGATGCATGTTTTAGGGTTAGAACGGTAAATTATATTCAAATTACCTAGTTAAGCATATATATTATAGTCCGTGTGGTGACGGATTAAGAATACAAGTGTCACCACCCTATATTTTCCCCAGTGTGCTGTAAGAGCCAGCTAGCAAGTTATAATTATTATTTATAATCCCTCCCATAGTGGAGGCGGTCTGTGCCCAGCAGTGGGACGTTGACCGTCCTATATCTTCGAGGGTAAACAGGAAGATTCAGTTAAAGAAAAATCATAATTATCGTCTTTAATGAGAAATAAAACTTTGAAACTAAACCCTATATGTATATATATAAACACACCAGGTCAGTTTGTTATAGTGGACCTATGACCAACAGTGGGACTTTTATTGGTTAAAAAGATACCTAACATTTAGAACATCTAGGGAAATGTCCCTGAATATTTATTTATTTTATTTTTAATACTATTCTGAAACTTGATAGTGCGTAAATACTTCCAGACAAAAGTTTTCTTATACAGGGTATTTTTTCTAAGGGTACCCAAATTTTCACAGGAGGTACAGACTCGGTAGTATAATCGATTTTTGAAATAAAAACAATATGTTTTTTTTTCAAAACTTTAAGCAATTTTTTCCCTAAAACACAGAACTTGTTGACAATGTGTCTGAAATTCATTCATAATTTTATAAATTTCACTGCGCACCCACACATACCTACATACGACCGACATAGGTACCGATTCTAAATGCACAACTAAACTTAACCTAACTAAAAATGAAAATTGATATTGTCAATAACACAATTCGGCAATGTTATCAGACCTTTTTATTAGAAAGTCTGTATTTTGTAGACTAACAATTTTAATTAATAAAAATATGCACTACGAATAAGCCAATTATTCAAAATACGCCACAGTTGTTTTCATTTTTTAGTTAAAGTAAGTTTAGTTGTGCAAGTGGAATTGGCGTCCTAGCTGTAAAAGGGGAATCCCTTCTTGGCGCCCCACCGCCCGCACCGCTCGCGTCTGCCGTCATCAGTGGCTATTCGGCCGTGACCTTGTCACTACTGTTTACGCATATTTGGATTTGCTTATCTCTAACGATGGCGGCACAAATAACTTACTCGGACCGGGAGTATTACGAGATGATACGTTGCTACATTTTAAGTGGTGAAAGTTTACGTGGTGCACAGAGACTTTATGAAAGTGATTCTTTGCTGCGATTGCAAAGACAGTTTATTAAAATATCAGTGATAGTGTTTTTATGGGATTTTACGCAAAGTTTAACAGGGTAAGTTTAATTACTGTAAATAGTTTATTCCACTTTTTAAATACCCCATAATAAATACAAACATTAGTGGCGGTGACGTAGTGTTAAAATATTAAAATAGTATTTTAGTATGTAATCGTTTATTATGACGGCCCTAAGCCCGTTAAAAGTATGAAGTAAAATTGGAATCGCAACTTATTTGCCATGTTACATGTATTGGTAATAAAAATTAGTCCCAATAAAAATAGATAATTATCGTTATCATACGCAGCGGTATACACGAACATTTTCTACTCGAATACGAACATAGACAAGCGTGAGTGCGTCAGTGAGTTATGAATGATTGCGCGTACTACGAAAAGGTTGCCCATAAATCACGCATTTTTTTAAATATTTTCAAATGAAAGTTATTAAGTAAATAAGAGTGTTTTTAAATATTTGATATTTTTTATATAACATTATTTATATCTAGTATTTCACAAAAAAGTTTGGGTACCCTTAGAAAAAATACCCTGTATAAATAACAAGACTTAGAATTTGATAAATCTCTGTTGCACTTCTTAATGTTTTGATCAGATATATTTGGAACAAAGCCTAGTTTCGTTGAGATGCGCACGCGCATGTGACAGTTTAATCCCCGCCTTCCCGCTGATTGTCGCACAAATTATCACTTAATATTCCGTCAGATTTAACCGAGATCCAGTCTTGTGTTCCGTGTTAATTATAACATGGAATTTAAGTACTTAAAACGGTTGTGTTAGATACGTTACTAAGTACTTATGTTTTAAATAAATTCTTGTATTGCGGTGTTTGTTCCTAAAGTCCTCCGAAACGGCTTGACCGACTCTAGTATGTTAATTTTGCGTACATATCGGGTTTCTTTTAGAATCCGGTCAACATCTATTCTTAACTATCTTTATAAAAAAAAGGTTCTCAATTCGTCTGTATGACTTTTTTTGTTCATGTCATAACTTTTAACTAGGCGAAGCTATTTTAATTTTTTTATTTGAAATCTGGTGGTTCCCATGTCCCATTGGCACCAGGTCAGGATCTGATGATTTTAAAATATCGAGGAAACCTCTCAAATTTGAAAGGTACTCGTACATAAACACGGTGCAACACCTTTTTTCACAAATACAAAATTTTTATAATTAGATTTGATACATAATTTTTGCATACAACAAATAGTCTTAACAATATGATGTATGCAACAATATGTTTGAATGTGATCAACAAAAAACAATTTTTTGAAAGTATTCTTAAATCATCAATTGTGAAACCTCGGTGTTTGTTAAGATCTTTGATTATGTGTTATGTAATTGTCCAGTGTATCTCAACGTGTGGGGTCCAGACACCATGGGGGTCCGCAAGTCCTCGATAAGTGATCGCAAAACCACAGAAAAAAACACAATACAAAAAGTATTCTTACTAAGAAAAGGGCTTTATGCTTTCTGAGAATATAGTTCATGGTATAGTTTTGAAGTTAATAGAACTGTAGTTCGTTGTCGATTCAGTAAAAACCATGTCTATATTGGATGATGGCCGCGGAGGACACTCTGTTTTGAGGTATAAAAATAACAATAATCCTAAAATACTGCTTTAGGATTACATACATACCAATAACATATTAGCAATACCAATATTTTTCAAAATTGGTAAAATATAACCCCGGTACAAATACACTCAATCATAAAACTCTGCCATAAAATTAGTAGGAAATCATCTAATTTAAGAAATTCTTCTAATACTACCTAATTGTCTTGTCGTTATTCTCTTCCAAAACGATCATTCGTTGACCAATTTGATCTTTGTTTTTGAAAGTTTGTTTTTATATTCAGGTTTACGAATGTAAATAATTTTCATAGTCGTAAGAGCATAAACAAAGGTGCGCAAGTGAAACTGGACAATATCTATATATGATACGAGTATATCAATACGATGAACACAATTAGAAAAGTTGATATTCACTGCCTCCTCAGATGTAGCAAGGTAACTTTGTTTGGAATCTCAAATATTTTTAACGAGAAGTTTTAGAAGGTATGTTAATAACTTATTGAATATGTAGATTGGACTGTGAATGAACTTGGGACCTTATTGTTTACTAAAGTGAAAGTATTGGGGACCTTTATTTTGGACACGTTTGATTAGAATTCTTTTTTTTGGATAGGTATTGATTAGACGCTACTAAGTTGATAGTAATGCTCTCTGGATCTTGGGTTTGATTCCTGTGGTATAATATTTTTGTACGGAACCTTGTTTACAAACCAGAAAATTTTGTTAACCTATCTTTTTTCAAAAATAATGATAACTTTAAAAAAAAAACTAATACAAAAAGTTACATAGTTCACTTTTTCTAAACTTTTATGAGTAAATGAAACTCATATTTCTTTTTTACTTGTTATAATATTTTTGTATGTATGTCCCTATGTGAGCTTATATCGTCCAAACTACGCAAAGGTTTTTAATGCGTTTTCTTTTAACAGATAAAATGATTTAAGAGGATGTCTTTTTTGTATAATTTGTTAAAGCCAAAGCTTCATAAATTATTGCAAATTGTAAAAAAATATTCTAGATGACACGCGTACGAAGTTGCAGGCAACTTCTTCTCTCTCTCTCTCCAGCCCATTAACGTCCCACTGTTGGGCACGGGCCATCTCCACTTTGGGAGGAATTATGGTCTACTGTGAGGCGCTGACCAGGCGTGTTGGCACAGGTTTTATTTTCGAGTTTTTCTTCTCTCACAGAGGATGTTATCTGTATACAACAGCTAGTTAAAATATAATCAAACACTCGAGTAATATCCAAAACGACACATACACACAATCATATTGATAATCAATCCAGTACTTACCTATTTAAATGCGCGGCCATCAAATATGCCCAGATAATGAGACCCTTACATCTTAAGTATTGCTATATCAACGCTCAAAGTGCCGCCCCAGACAGACAGACAAACAACATTATCATATACACATATTTAATACATTATTCTCCTTTATATATATACAAATAAGGTTATATTTAGAATGATATGTAGAGATTTAGCTTGTACTGTCGGCATGTCAATATATTCAAACGTCAAATCACGATCGTTGAGTTGAAGTACTTTGATGACCCTACATTTTGTTTTGTTGGCGGTACTTTTATGTTTTACGTACTTTGATTGCGAAAAGTTTAAGCATATTATTAGTACATAAATGTATATAGTTACATACATACCATTAAATGTATTCACCATATCAAATAGGAAGGTAAAGACCATAGAGCACTGTCTGCTTCAATCTAAAGGAACTTTTCTCTCTCGCCAGCCCATTAACTTCCCACAGTTGGGCACGTGCCTTCTTCACTTTGGGAGAGATTAAGATCTACTGTGCCGCGTTTGCCAAGCGTACTGGCACAGGGTTTATTTTTGATGTTTCCGTTTGTCACTAACAATGTTATCTGTGCGTAATATCCCTTGCTTTACAGCACTGCTTTGCAGCTTTGGGAAGAAAAAAGAGTTGGTGTTACTTGTATTCTTAATCCGTCACCACACGGACAAAAAGAACTTACTTGGATTCATTTATATTCATGTGTTTATTTTAACTGAAAAGATTGTTGCGAAATGAGTATTTTTTTAAAAAAGTTTAACCGACTTCATGGCCTTTGAAATTTAAGGGTATTCCTCGATTTCTCAAGAGATAACCATCAGATCTTGACGTGGTGCCAATGGGACACCACGGGAACCACTATTTTTCAAATAAAAAAAGAATCAATAAATCGCTTCGCTCAGTTAAAAGTTATGAGCTAACAAACATAAAAAAAACGTACAGATGAATTGAGAACTTTCTCCTTTTTGTAGTAGGAAGAAATTGCTTCATGTATTTCAACAAAATAGCGACCAATGTCCGTTTCAAATCCATAACATATAAAATGTCTACCGAAGAACAATAAACAATACATTTTATATGAATACAAAATGTTAGACATCAACAAGTTGCGACGTTTACTAATACAAATCTAAGCTTCTCATATTATTAGTAGATTTAGTAGAGCTAACTTGACAACTTGGCATACACTACACTTGTGGATTATGACCAAGTTCTAATACTTGGGCATGTCAAGGTTTTATCATCACACAAATTAAGTAATTTATATGATTTATTGGTATTAATCCCAACTAATATTATAAATGCGAAAGTATCTCCGTTTGTCTGTTACGCTTTCCCGCTTAAACCTCTGAACCGATTTTGATGAAATTTGGCACAGACAATCTTTAGACCCTGAGAAAGGACATAGACTACCTTTTATTGAAAAAAAAATTCCAAATTCCACGCGGACGGAGACGCGGGCAACAGCTAGTAATAAATATAGAGACTTTCGTGAATCTTATCTCATTTATTTTGGACTTTACATTTTGCTCGATGTTTTAAGGTTGACGTACCAAAAAGTATAACAGAACCCTATTACTGAGACTCACTTCTTCTGTTACCAGCTGGCGTATTATGAGCTCTTTAAAATCATTCAAGTTCCAGGCAGGCCGTAAACTGCATGGCTAAATTAGGTATTATGGCAAAAATAAAACTTTTAGTTGAAAATTTTTAGTTAGTACTTTAACTTTTAGTGGTACCTTCTCCTTAAACATATTAATGTATGACTGGTTTAGCGAACTGACTGACTAATAATTTTGTTCATAATACGAATTTGCCAGACAGTTCAATTCACGGCGTAAACTGCCTGTAAATAAAAGCTCATAATACGGCCGCAGTTGTTGTAAATAAATAAATAAATAAATGATCCTTCTGTCCTTCTGTTACCAGGCTATATCTCTGGAACAGTGATAGCTAGAGAGCTGAAAATTTTGTGTATGTATACTATAAAAACAAATCATTATCATTCTCCCCTGGGAAGGAATAGGGATGGTGATAATTGTATCCTTAATCCGTCACCATTAACAGTTGTTTTTATATTAAATTCCTATCAAATTCTTTTAAGGGTTAAATTAAAAAAAATATATATATTAATATTATTTTTCAATTTCAACAAATGATTTTTTGTATCAATTCGGTGAGATTTTGTATTCGATGCTTTTTACAATATGTTTTGTTATAAAAATAAACTTTAACAAATAATTGTAACATATGCGTGAGTGGCCATCATGTAACATCAAAACTAACAGAAATTGAACAGGTTTGAATTTTTGGGAGTCCCCTGAAATGAAAAGTGTCCACTGAAATGATAAATTTAGGCCACCGAAATTAAAATGTCGCCACTGAAATGACTAGACTGTGCACAGTAAATGTTTATAAATATTAAAATCTAAATAAATTTCTGCAGTAATATCACTAGACTGCGTCAACACTCGGACAGTTATTGTGATAATAAGATACGGAACCCTTACAATGCGAATCCGACTCGTACTTGACCAGTTTTTTAAAATTAATTTCCTATAAAATTCTTTAAAACTCTTTATTTTGATGTTTATTTTCCTGTCAGACTTTCCGCGAACTCGCAATGTTTTTCCGATGTTTTTAATTCATGGCGTGTTGTGAAGTCTCCTGTACAGCTAGATGTAGTGGTTGTCATCGTATTTTGGTCAGTAGAGTGATTAGAGAGTGTTAACAGTTGGCAGAATGACCGTGACTTCGCCTGAACCGCACCACAGCTGCTAATAGCCAATTATATGTTTCCGTGAGAGGCGATCATTACGTCAATAATATGTTTTAGACGCGTTATAATGATCTTACGGATATTTATGTTATGAGAATATAATCTATACTATATTATACTAAATATCTATACTATTATTATAGAGCTGAAGACTTTTTTGTTTGTTTGAACGCGCTAATCTCAGGAACCACTGAGCCGATTTGAAAAATTCTTTCAGCGTTAGATAGGGCATTTATATTATATAACATCACGCTACGACTAGAAGAAGCGAAGCAGTAGTGAATGTTGCAAAAACGGGGAAATTTTTTTAAATTTCACGCGGACGGAGTCGCGGGCATCAGCTAGTTTGTATATAATGTTTTTTTTTTTCACGGACATTTCACTCATTGTCCTCTGGTCCCAAGCTAAGCTTATATGCTTGTGTTATGGGTACCAGAATACGGATAGAATACATATACTACTTTTTTTGGAAATAATACATAGAAACACCCAAAAATAGTAAACTAGTGTTTGTTTCTTTCGAATTATCAAATGTAAGGTCTTCGCCAGTTTTGAATTATATTGGCCTTGAGTTATGTTTAACTGTTGCCTGCGACTCCGTACGCCCGGAATTAAGAAAATTGTCCCAAATTTTGCAACATTATTTGCTAATGCTCCGCTCCTATGCGCAGCGAGATGTTATATAGCCTAAACCTTCCTCAATAAATGGACTATCCAACACAAAAAGATTTTTTTCATTCGAAGTAGTAGTTCCGGAGATTAGCGCGTTCAAACAAACAAACTCAGATTTATAATGTTAGTTCAGATTATGAGCATTGTCGTCTGTTTCACACGGTGGTGGTAAGTAAAGTGAATTTAGCGATGATGATGACTAATATTTCGTCTAGTATAACGTTACTCTGCGTGTGGTGACGGATTAAGAAAACAAGTGTCACCATCCCATCTCCTCCCAAGAGTGCTGTAAAAGTCAGCTAAGGGATATTACACAGATAACGTCCTTTGTGAGAGACGGAAAACTCAAACAATCTCAAAAATTAGCCCTGTGCTAAAAAGCCTGGTCAGCGCAGCACAGTAGACCATAATCACTCCCAAAGTGGTGGAGGCCCGTGCCCAACACTGGGACGTAAATGAGCTGGAGAGAACGTTATGTTGGTTTCTTTTCAGAAAAAAATGCTCTACCTCTTCCTTGGACCGAATTTTGTACACAACTAGCTGTAGCGCGCAACTACGTACGCGTAGAATTTAGAAAAAAAAAACATTAACAAATTCTACAAAAAAAAACCCATCTTTTTGATTAACACTTTATCTATTAAAAAATACTGCAAGAAAATCCGTTGTGTAGTTTTGAAGATATAAGCTCACATATCGCACTATTCCTGAAAGAAAGCAGTAAGTGATTTTCGCCAACTTTTCAGGAGCGTAAAAAAACTGTCGTGAAAACGTGTGTGTATTTTTTTTGTATGAGTTCTATAAATAAGTTTCAAAGAGAAAATCGTAGGTAACACTTGCCTCCAACTACACGTGTTATTTAATTTAGGAACAGCTTTATGTACTTCGAGATAATCTAAAAAAAACACGGTTACTTCTGTATTCCACGAAACGCAAAATATATTTGCAGGAGTGTTTGCACTCATGGCTTATTCGTTATAAAAGCATTTGAGTATTCAAAATTATCCAACATCAATCGTGTGAAATGTTTCGTGTAATAAAGAAGTAACTGCAACTACACTTTAAGCATTCTGAAGTTATGCTGGTTAGAAAGTACGTAACTATAATTACACAAAAGTCCTAGATTCTTAAACATGGGAACAAGTATTTAAGTACATTTGCGTTACAATTTTTTTTTGTAAATCTTCTGTTAATATTTACGTAAACGTAATTATGACTTTATGAGCGGGAAAATTTTTAAAGCGAATAAGTGTAAATATGCATACCTCTTTTTTATCTGGAATTTAATTTTTTCTAAAGTCGCAAATTTTTTGTATTTTGTCATTTACTTCTTCATTTTTGTCGATAGCTTCACCAGATTTTGACAGAAGGTGTGAGCCGTGAAGCTCTATTTATTTATGCAATAAACGTCCTTCTTTTACGGGTAGTGGACATAGGTACAAAATAACGACTTTGTTTAGCTCATGTTATTCATTGTTACGAGTTAGTTAGCAAGTAAATAAATACAGCAATACAACTTTCTACGAGAGAATACATAATTCTTTAACGTAATGCTATGTCGCCACCTGCGTTACTTTATTTATTTCAAACTTTTTATGCAATAAATGTACAAAGCTGCCTTTGTTCATTAATGCCTGGGGCATTATTTATCAGTCAACCTTATGAGGTGTAGAGAAGTTCTCTTCAAAAGTTATAATTCTTTAGTGTTAAACATAACGAAAGAAATATAACTAGTAAATTTCGGTCACATAATTATTCAGCATCTATAATACTGTTAATATACGCGTTAAACGCCAATGATGCCTTACCATGTAGTAAACAGGATCCCTAAGTAGGAATTAGCGGGATATTAAACAAAACAAAAACTGCATCTATCAAATATGGAGATATTATACATTCTGTAGTGATCGATCCATAATACTAATACTTATCTTATTCATCACATATCATTAGTATCGGGTTCTGTATAAAGATATGACAACTTCTTTGAGTTTCTACTTTGGTTTTTTATTGGCGTTCCTTGTTAAGCAAATTCTAGTTATACTAAAGTACTTAGTTACTTTACCTATACTCTTTGTAAGTATTTTTTTGCAATATAAAAAATTTCACAAGAAGGTAGAAGATTGTTATGATAACATATTATGCAGGTAAGATTTGTTTACGTACTGAAGTGCTACGTCTGTAGGGTGACGGACATAAAACAAATAAATATTCATGAATATTTCACATAACGTCCTCTGGTCCCAAGCTAAGCTTGTACTTGTGTTATGGATACCAGAATAAGGATACATATATCTACTACTTTTCTTTTATAAATACATAATTATAATACATAGAAAACACTCAGATGCAGTACAAACGTTTACGATTATAATTAATATCACACAAACGATTGTCCCGTACGGGAATCGAACCCGTCATAGAAAAAATAATACGAGTGTCACCTCCCACCTATATGTTATCAGCTAAGGTAGTAAGTGCACTCCAGAAGGTTGCAGACACGGCTGTGCACTCGTCCTGAAGATGAGCATCGGATATGCTCGAAACCTGGGTCGATATCATCGATCTCATAACAGTGAGTGTTAACCGGTAACATAATATTTCTAATTGTCTGTTAAAGTTCTAGTGGATTTCCTACTTTCGATCCTCAATTGAACCCGTTAAGTTGTTAACTTTAACAAATAGCGCCTCAGTATCAGAATACGAACTTAACTTTGTCAATACAGTTTGTAATATTTAGATGTTAAAAGTAGTATTCAAAAACTTTAACTAAAGAATAACATAAACATTAGTGGTTAAGTATTCAAGATGGACATATCTCCAACGTAGATAAGTAATTGCCGACCATAGAGGGAGCGACTGCGTGTTTCTTGCGAACATTCCTACACACCCGTTCTTGTAGACACCGCGATGTTCTTACACCGTATGGTCATGTTTCCAACATTACTGTTAACCGATTACAAAAACGCGAACTGATATTTTTAGAGATGTTTTTCGCTCTTCTGTTTACGGAACAATTCTTTTTACACTACTGCGGGCGACGGACGCTTTTATATTCTCTTTTTAGGTAGTTTACACCGTGAATTGACTAATATTCATATTAAGAACATAATTAGCAGCCAGTCAGTTCACTAAACCAGCCATAGATTAAAAGTTTAAGAACTAAGTTTAAACTTAAAGTTTTATAGGTATAATATTATTATGTTATATTACGAAATCTAGCCAGGCAATTAAATTCACGGCGTAAACTGCATGGTAATAAGAGCTTATAATACGCCCGCTGAGATGTCAAACAAGCTTACAGCCAGTCTGATGGTAAGCGATCACCATAGCCTACGTATATTTGCAATATCAGAGGCACCACCAACAAAATATTCTGTTATTGACTCAGTAGTAACATGAACCAATTAAAACAATTACTATATAATTTTGTTGTCTATAGCTAACAAACCATAAACAGATAATGGCGGTAATTAATTGTCATATTGGTGTGCAAGTTTTTATTGTAATACACCAGCAGACTGAACCTCACCATTTATGTAATTACAAAGTCACTAATCTTGTAGCTATAGGGTTCTGTAATAAAGAAACCCTTAAAGATTAGGTTCTCATCTGTCTGTACGTCTAGTTGTCTATTAGAAATATTTCTCAATGACGCTACAGATGGTACAAATTCTACATGCACAACTAAACTGAACTAAAAAATTAAAACAACTATCTGCTCTATATCTCTATATGCTATATCTCTATATCTATATGATGGATGCATCAGGTGTATTTGGATCAATTGGCTATTTCGTTGTGTACATTTTTATTATTTTAAATCGTTAGTCTATAATACATAGATTTTCTCAGATTTTCTAGTAAAAAAGTTGCGTTAAAATTACTGAATTGTGTTATTTTGACTCTATTAATTTTCATATTTTAGTTACCTATGTTATGTTTTGTTGTTGACGTAGAAAACGTATTAATTAATGGATTAAAATTTATTGTTACATAAAATTGTTTATTTAAATACAACTAGTACCGCTAATACCGTCAATGACCTATATTACAACTATAAAATATATTCTTATGTTTGTCATATTGTTTTCAAGCATTTATATTTTTGCTCCGACTGGTATGTGGAACTTAGGCGGTTTTTGGAATTTAAAATAAATATTACACAATAACTACCGCTCTATCCATATCATGTATCCATCCAAAGGTTGCCTGGTAGAAATCGCTTTAAGCGATAAGGCCGCCCATTGTACTAGATTATTTTAAGAACATCCTGTAATGTAAAACTAAATGGTGTACAATAAAGAATATAATAAATAATAATAAATAAATAAAAAATTGTAACTAAATAGATTTTAAATTGGTCTCAAAACTCAATTGCGACATAAACTAAGTTTTCTGTATTAAGTGTATGATCTAGAAAATACGGAACCATTAGAATACGAGCCATATTCCCACTTGACTGTTATTTTTTTAATCGAAGTAGATAAACTCTCCATGTAGAGCTGATAGCTTATAAACTTGGAATGTTGAATTATGGTAAGATCAATTGGATATCGTATTGGTGGTTACTGTATTGGTTCTTATAGATTTCTCTAATGCCTTTAATGTAGTTGATCACGATGTCCTCCTATCTATCCTCTCTTACTTCATGATCTCACCAGATGCACTTAATTGGTTCTCATCGTATCTTCGGGGGCGTCAGCAGTCTGTTCGAGTCGGTGATAGCTTTTCCGATTGGAGTGATTTACACTCTGGGGTTCCCCAAGGTGGGAAACTTTCTCCTCTACTTTTCTCTCTTTTTATTGATCTCTTGACGCGCGAACTTCGCTGTGCGTATCATTTGTATGCTGACGACTTGCAGATTTATACTCAGGCTAGGCTAGAACGCATAGCAGCAGCAATCGAGGATGTAAATCGTGATTTGAGAGCTGTACAAAGTTGGACGTCTAGGTTCGGCATAGCAGTAAATCCTATAAAGTGTCAAGCCCTCGTTATGGGCAGCTCATATATGATAAATAGGCTAGATACTAATAAACTCTCCCCTATTGTCTACAATGGCTCCAACATACCATACAACACTGACGTGAAAAACCTCGGTTTGTACATGGACCCTACACTGAGTTGGCGTACACAGGTTACAAAGCTCTCGCAAAAAGTGACGGGATGTCTTCGTGCTTTCTATCGTTTAAAAAATTTCCTACCTGTTCCAGCTAAGACAACGCTAGTGCAAGCCTTAATCTTTCCCATCATTGATTATGCCGATGTGTGTTACCTCGACCTGAATGCAGATCTGATCAACAAACTCGACCGACTTCTCAACAATTGCATTCGATTCGTTTTTAATCTGCGCAAATACGATCATGTCTCCATTTTTCGGTCTCGTTTAAAGTGGCTCCCAATAAGACATCGGCGAAATGTACATGCTCTGACTACCTTGTACTCTATTTTAAATAACCCAAACTCCCCACCTTATTTAAAATCCAATTTTCAGTATCTCTATTCAACTCATGATCGTAATTTGCGTTCTTCCCACAATCTTCTTCTTTCTTGTCCCGCTCATACTTCAAGTCTCGTGCACTCATCCTTCAATGTGCAATCAATCCTCCTATGGAATGGACTACCTGTTGAAGTTAGGATGGCTAAAACTAAATCTTCATTTAGAACTGGTTTACGCCGTCATTATTCTAGACTGTTGGCACAGTAACCATTAGAATTATTTCTTCACTGCAAACATGTTTATAGATTCCTGACTACTAGTTATGTATGTATATATATGTAAGTATATGTATTATTGTATATGTAGGTATATGTATATTATGTATAGGTATATTATGGTATGTATAAGTATAATTTGTGCATCATTTTTATAAATAATTATAACCTTTTATTTATTTTGTATTCACCTATAGTAATTGTTTAGATTAAGTTGATGTTTAGTTTAAGTTTATTTGGTTCTTGTTTTGTCTTTTGATATTTTTTGTATTTGGCACCCACACTGTTGCTCTGTACTATCACTGGTTGGCTGGTAGATAATGCCCAAGGCATTAAGCCCGCCATTGTACTCTTGTATGTGCATGAAGTATTAATAAATAAATAAATAAATAAATATCGAATGACAGCTAAATGGAATGAATACTTTGCCATTTTGTTACTTTATTAGTATATAACTTATGTATTATGTTTATTATATAACTTATGTATTGATAGCTATGTTAATGTTATTCTCTTCGCTTTTGAAACCCGAACTCGGAACCACTTGTAGGTAGTACAACGATATATTTAAGGTTGCAAGGAATCACTGGATACAAATGGCACATAACTATGCTGTGCGCCGATGTTAAATTGCAGTAAAAATATACCGAAAAACTCCTCCAAAATATATACATGCGCATATATATACATGCGCCCGCATATATATACATGCGCATGCATGTATATATATCGGGCTGGTATCTCTCTCTCTCCAGCCCATTTACGTCTCACTGTTGGGCACGCACGGACCTCCTCCACTTTGGGAGGGATTATGATCTATACCGCGCTGTCCATGTGGTTACGGACTATGAATACAAGTGTAGTTCGAAGTTGAAGTTCCGGAGATTAGCGCGTTCAAACAAACAAACTCAGATTTATAATATTAGTTCAGATTATGACCATTGTCGTCTGTTTCACACGGTGGTAAGTAGGAGTAAAGTGAATTTTGTGATGATGATGACTAATATTTCGTCTAGTATAACGTTACTATGCGTGTGGTGACGGATTAAGAATACAAGTGTCACCACCCCATCTCCTCCCAAGAGTACTGTAAAAGCCAGCTAAGGGATATTGCACACAGATGACATCCTCTGTGAGAGACGGAAAACTCGAAAGTAAACCCTGTGCCAACGCGCCTGGTCAGCGCGGCAAAGTAGACTATAATCCCTCCCAAAGCGGAGGAGGCCCGTGCCTAACAGTGGCACTAAATGGGCTGGAGAGAGATACCGCGCTAACGAGGCATGCACAAGGAGGCGTGTTATTAAAAAAACATCCTGTAGAACCATTTTTTCCATTAAAAAAACCGCATCAAAATCCGTTGTGTATTTTTGAAGATATAAGCTCACATAGGGACGTACATACAAGAATAACGTAATTTTTTATAAAAAGTAATAAAGAAGAAACCTGTGTGAATAAACGGATTTCTAGTATTTAATATAAATAAAATCACATACCTTTGTATTCATAGTTCGTTGAATTCCACATACAATGAGCGTTCAGTTCTCAAAAGCATTGTAATAATAAAACATAGAGTGCAACCTATGATTACCGACACAAATGGTAGATGATGAGACGCGAACAATGAGCTATCGTTGTGACACTTATTATTATATATGCATCACATATTCATTTAAATGATACTATAAAATAGAACAGTTTAAGTGTAAGTATCTACTATTTATAGAAATATATTACTAATGGTGCTTTTTTTCTGTGCGTGTGGTGACGGATTAAGAATACAAGTGTTATCACCCCATTTCTTTCCCAGGGTGCTGTAAGAGCCAGCTAAGGGATAATATAAGCAGTTAACGTCTACTATGAGACATGGAAAACTTGAAACTATACCCTGTGCCAACACCCCTGGTCAGCGTGGCACAGAAGACCATAATCCCTCGCAAACTGGAGGAGGCCCGTACCCAAAGGGACGTTAATGGGCTGGAGAGGAATGGTGTTTCTAAGTGAGTTCTAGAATATTTGCTTATGGCTACCACTTCTAACACCTGGAATTACGTACACATAGTATAATCTATACTATGAAGTTGAAGAGTTTGTTTGTTTGATTGTTTGAACGCGCTAATCTCAAGAACTACTGGTTCGAAATGAAAAAATCCTTTTGTATTGGATAGGAAGGATAGGCTTTATAATATCACGTTGTGACCAATAGGCGCGCAAAGCAACAGCTTTTGTTTAAAGTATACTAGTATAATATGTAGCCATTGAATTGTTATATTAAGAGGGTACTGTACTGCTAATTTAGGTATTTGCCTTAGGTTTTGCTATCCCTATTTCCAAGCGCCGCGTTGAAATCGACAAATATAACTGAAGCAGATTTTACCTACAAATTCTTTGAAAAAAAGACGTTTCGTAGTCTTCTTTTTTATTCGCGCAAATTAAACCGATTTTAATTGCTTTTACGCTTTATTATAGATGAAGAGTATATCTATGCTTCTATCACTTTCGTTTTTGGTAAAACCTTACCAAATATGTGTGATAAACACTGCAACAGCTTTTAAATAGTTAGGCTGAATCTAACAGAGAAGCAAGTTGTTTGAGTTTAGCAGTGATTCTACAATTCTGAAACATTTATACTAATTACAAATACAGACAAAGGTAGCAAACAAACAATATTGTGTTCCTTTGAGCTGAAATAATGCTGCCACACTCGAAATGTTACGTTTACTTGTGTTAAACGCATTATGGAATCTGACATGCAAACAGATTTTGCAAATATTTTAACATTATATTCTTACAATATTTAGACAAAAATTTTGTTCAGTAGGTATTTGTCTTTTATTTATACTAATTAAGACGACATTTTAGTATTTATATGTGTATTTTTGTTAGTAATGAATAAATAAAAAAATTGCTATGCCGATTTCAAAAATTCTTTCACCATTGGAAAGCTACATTCACCCATTCATTACACCCGGGTCGACCCGCTAGTGTATAATAAAATTGTAACAAATGAAATCTGTAATTTATTAATATTCCAAAAAAACTATCTTCTAGTGGATGCAAACGGCGCAGTATCGCAGTTATGGCCTTCTTGGAGGAGACCTATGACCAACAGTGGACAGTAAAACGCTGATGGATGGATGTTAGCAAAACTAACATTAAAAGGCATAACGGCATCTTTAAAGCTTATGAAGCAAGGGAAAAAAAAAATTTAAAATTTTGGTGTTTTTCTATAAGATTCAGGCTTTTTTAACATGCTTATATTAATAAATTATACGCTTATATTAGTTCGGTTGGTATCTATCAATGTATTAATCTATGTAACGGAATCTTTGAAAGTGCTTTTCACCCACTTGCAGTGGTCGGATTGATCTGAAATTTTGCATGCTTATTAAGGACCGATGACAATGCAATAATTTATAAATATATTCAGGATTTTTAAGCGTGTTTTTTAGTTTTTGAACCAAGCAAACTATTCTTTAAGATGGATGCATTTAACGTAAGACAGATACACGGCGTAGATCGAGCAGTGGCCAAGGAAGTGTGTTTAGATCGTACCAAATGGCACTCTATAGTCTCTTTCTATCCCCATGGGAAAAGGGCATGATGTTATGATGGTGATGATTCACGTGAACACTTCTGTACGAAATTAAATAGTGTTTTTATCTACATCTAGTTTAGGTAGTTTTACATAGAACTATTTTAGGCCTAAAGACAGGAAAATATCTTATCCTTTATTGTACATATAAAATATATTTACAGAGATTAAAATTAAATACAATGTACAGATGAGCTTAATTCACTATTGAATTTTCTTCCAGCAATCCTTATGATTAAGTGATTTGAGGAGGAAGATGGGCAGATATTGATATTGATTTAATATACAACAATAGACAAAAACAAAGCTAACTACAAATACTTACTACTTAATTGTTACAAGTTATTTCGAACATAAATACTATCTTTATTTAACCAAAACTAAAATTACTACCGAGTTCATAAATCAATAAAGGACTTAGATACGTAGTAATATAACAACATTAATAAGCAACGATACGGCAGAATAAATATAATTAACAAATTGTAGAGCACATATTTGAATAGAATATTGATATATTTTCAACCATATATTGTTGCTGTTATATAAGCTGTTGCCCGCGACTCCGTAGAACTCTGTACTCCGTAGTGGAACGTAGAAAATTTGCCCGTTTTTGCAACGTTTTTCACTAATGCTTCGCTCCTATTGGTCGCAGCGTGATCATTTATAGCATTTTTTTTTGTCTTCCTCGATAAATGTATGATTTAACACTGAAAGAATTTTTAAATTGGAGCAGCTGTTTCTGAGATTAGCGCTTTCAAACACACAAACTCTTTAGCTTTGTAATTTTAGTACAGATTTCTGATAATTATATTCTATCTATTACTGTGAGACAGAGGGTCACGGTATTTATAGTGAGGGTAGCGGAAACGGAAGTAGGAAAATAACATTAGTTTGCTAAAAGGCGACATCTGAGATGCACTTTATAGGAAATAAGTTTTGTAGAGTCAATATGCGACTAATTATTTAGTTATCAGAGATGCTAAGATGCTTATTATGTTCTGTATTTCTTAGTGTAGCTGTATTTATTGCTAATGGTAGCGCAGGTAGAGCTGAAACAATATATTTTGTAGTAGCGGCCTGCACCAGCTTTATTTATTTATTTATTTATTTATAAATTTATGCACACAGTACAGAGCATTATGAAACAACATTGGACAAGTAATGGCTGTACAAAGGATCTGCTTATTTCTTTGAGAAATCTCTTCCAGCAGACCCGCGAGAGGATAGTGCGTGTTATAGGAATTTTTTATTTGTGTGTAGGAAGGAAACTTTGAGAATAATATCTAATGAACGTAAAATAAAAAAATTAATAAATAAAAAATAGTTTAAAAAAACTAAAAAACACGCTTTATTTAATCGAATTATTGCATTGTCATCGGTCTTTGACAGCTGTGCAAAATTTGAATAGAATCTGACCGTTTAAAGTGGGTCAAAATAGCGTCCAAAGGAGTCGGTTACAAACATACAAACAAACATACAAGTGAAGCTAATATAAAGCGTGTAAAAAGGAATACATACATACAATACAATACAATACATACAATACATACAATACATACAATACATACAATACATACAATACATACAATACATACAATACATACAATACATACAATACATACAATACATACAATACATACAATACATACAATACATACAATACATACAATACATACAATACATATAATACATACAATACAATACATACATATAATACATAACATACAGCTTTTTACGAGTGAATGTCATATTTCAGCAAATTTTTCCATTAACATAGTCTATCTTAGAAAAAATATATATGTTATCGGCTAACACACCCTTTTATGGGATCGATGATGTCATCGTCGTATTACGTCATAAAAATAGAGAATACATGTCTTAGGCGGTATATATTATAATGACACAAATTCACGAAAATGTCAATACTAAAATAGTCTTTGTTACTCAGGGATAAAGTAGCAATATGTAATAATGATAGAATTGTTAAAATTCATCCAGTAGTTTTTGAGTTTATTCGTTAAAAATATACAAAAATATGTTTTCTTCTCATAATATAAGTAAGTAAATAGACATTTGACTGTTAGTGAAGAGGTGAGAAAGTAAAAAAACGTCAAAATATCTTCTAGGTGGTCTGCATGAGTCACTCATCAAGCAATCATTACAATAGTACTTTTATATAAATCTTATCAGTCCAGATTGTCAATAAAAACTGTCAGTTTGCGACTAAATTTATTGCAAGCAAACTGACGAAGGTATTTATTGAAGTGATCTATGTTGATAATTCTGTATATTTATCTATATTAGTAGGTATTGCAACATTTGAGAATAAATAACTTAGCGAAATTATTTAGATATATACTTATTTATTATCTCCGTCCTTATATTTTAACAATATTCCGTAGAGGTATTTCACTTAAGTCTGGGCTGAAATGAAGCATAATAACTATGGCGACAAATCGGAAATGTAGTACATAGTACATTCAATTACAAACAAACTCTTTTAGTACTCTAGAATAGAATAGAATACACTTTATTGTACACCATCAATTACATGTCACTTAACTAATGTAACAATAAAACATGTACAATTTTGGCGGTCTTATCGCATATTGCGATCTCTTCCAGACAACCTTTAGATGGACTCATTTTATTTGGATACTCTACACTGATATCTGCCTCACTCTTAACGTCCCACTGTTGGGCACGGTTCTCCTCCCCTCTGGGAGAGAATATAGTCTACTATGCAGCACTGACCAGGTACGTTAGCATAAGATTTATTTTCGAGGTTTCCATCTCTCACAGAGTATGTTACCTGTTCCTTAGCTGGCTTTTACAGCACCCTGAGGAAGAAATGGGGTGGTGACACTCGTATTCCTAATCCGTCTGCATACGGACAATGATATACTGGTACATTAATATAGAAATGACACATACACATACATACATACATTAATATAGAATACAAATAGAAAATGTACGTTTCTTTCAAAGCCGGCAGAGTAGATATTCTGGCAAAAGTATTATATTTACCCTTTACGTCAATGGCAAATTATTAGGTGGACATTTTCAGCACAATCCACATATTCGTTCTCTAAATAGTCGTATAGTCCCTTTCAAACACATAAACAACGCCACACGAACACAAATAAAGTCAGTATAACATCATAAAAATAGAGAATACAACCGTGTTATATAGAGCCGTGGGGCGAGGGAACCCTAAACGTACCACAATGAAAGCTCGGGGGTTCAGTCAGTTATGAATTAGTCTCAGGTAGGATGGGTGCCGCGCCAAGCGACCACGCGCATACTTACGCCGAGTGACGAATAAAAGCTCCCAGCAATCAACCGCCTTCCCATTGTGACTCTGTGGTTTATTATTATTTACAAATAGCACAGAAATTTAATTAAGTTATTTATTTTTTGTTGCCTATGTCTAATGTAAAATGCAACGCGTCTAATTCTCTAGATGTTTAATTTATAATGCTGATAATAAAGATATCTAAGTGACTCTCCTCTCGAAGTACTTATACATACTTTCTATTACGAAAGTGATTAGATCTTCTTGTATGCAATCCATCAGGAACAATGAACTTATAGTGTGTATGGTTGATACATCGAGAGGTGTAATTTATCTACTATCTAATCAAATCACATACAGTATGAAAAACAAAACTTTCACTAGGAATTTAGTCGCGTATTGCGCGCGGCTGTCGAAGCTCCAAAGCTCTCAAGCAAGCTCCGCCGCCCCGCCAGTCCGCCGCCGGCTTCCAACCGGTGCGTACGTCTCGTTACGCGCGCCTTCTCGTCGAAACTTTACGCGAGTGATTGTGACAGTGAGTGAGCATGCCCGCCCGCGTCGTGGCCCTCCTAGCCACCGCGGCCCTCGCGATAGCCGCCAGCCCGCCCGACCCTTGCTACGAAGACAGTCGCCCGCGGCGTTGCATCCCTGACTTCGTCAATGCTGCCTTCGGAGCTCCTGTAGTAGCCTCCTCCATCTGCGGAAGACGAGGCCCCGAGCGTCTATGTGATCCACCCGGAGACCAACCACCAGACAACGCTTGCAGAGTGTGTGATGCTGCCAGATCCGACCGAAGACACCCTCCTAACCATCTTACCGATTTAAACAACCCTCACGATGTAACCTGCTGGAGATCCGCTCCTATACCACCAACATCGTATGATTCTCCACCAGACAATGTCTCTCTAACTCTATCCCTTGGAAAGAAGTACGAGTTGACATACGTAAGCCTCCAGTTTTGCCCAAAGGCAGCTCGTCCTGATTCCGTAGCGATTTACAAAAGCGCAGACTATGGTGTAACTTGGCAACCATTCCAGTTCTACTCGAGCCAGTGTAGAAGGGTGTATGGTAGACCTAATAAAGCTACGGTCACTGCTGCCAATGAGCAGGAGGCTAGATGCTCAGATAGCCACAGACTGACGGGCGAAAGTTCTGGCGGAGCTCGCCTAGCGTTCAGCACTCTAGAAGGCCGTCCAAGTGCGGCTAATTTCGATATATCGCCTGTTCTCCAAGATTGGGTGACTGCTACTGATGTGAGGGTTGTATTTAACCGTCTTCATATGGTAAACGAAGGTGATGAGGTGGATAATAAGAAACAAGCAGCTTCGGGAAGTCAGCATTATGCTGTTTCGGATTTTGCGGTTGGAGGCCGATGTAAATGCAATGGTCATGCTTCAAGGTGTATACCTATGAAGGGCAGCGAGGCAGGCAGTGGTAGTGTGCAGCAACTAACTTGCGAGTGTAAGCACAATACGGCTGGGAGAGACTGTGAGAGATGCAAGCCTTTCCACTTTGACCGACCCTGGGGACGCGCCACGGCCAGAGACGCCAATGAATGCAAAGGTAAATCTTGCAAATTTATTTATTTCATATTATGTCCGGAATTTTTGCCGTGTTTATCCGGCTTCGGCAATTTTGGTGGTGGCAGCCTTGGCCCTTGCGGAACTTCGTAAGCGACAAATTTCTTAAAATATTTTCCCGTTGTATAATATTGCCTATATTTTTAGTTATACTTCTAGCAATACGACTATCTATATCAACAATAACATAGTCCTGTTACAATATTGTTATAGGAAAGGTAGTAATTCCTGTAGATAAAGATCAAAAGGTTTAATTATTTATACAAACGAAACAATTTTAATTAATCAAATGTTAGCAAACATTAAAATCTCTTGGGGATTAGCTTTGTAAATATATCTTGCGCGCGAAGGTGCTCAAAGTGATTACATTTAGGTAAATTACTCTTTGCATTTTGTTTCCTTGTAAACTAATTTGTTTAATGCTGTTTACACAAATAATTATGGAAAGTATATTTGTTTGATGGTATTTTAAAGAAATTACTGTCTTTGATCAAAATTTCATTAATAAAAATTTATATTTAACATTTTTTATAGAAGAATATCGCGCTGTTTTCGTAATATTTTTACGGACGTTTCGTACACGTCCATTTTTGAGAATGAATTAAAAGTATATAATTAAAAGTATATAATTTTACGTACTTCATACGTTATTTTTATTTTAAACATATAAATATAGATAATAGGAAGTTAAAGACATTGACGAAAAACAAATATTAGAATTTATTGCACAAATAAATTGTTTTGGCTGGAAATCAAACTCACGACCATATTCCTAATGGTTAGTTTATTACAAGACACCTTTAAACTCAGTAGCAGTGAATGAAGCATCACCGTAACGTCGGGATTGACGAACTAAAAACCGCGGTAGAATCCATAGAGGTTTATTTCAAAACGATCCTATCTCTGAAAATAAACATTTCTATCATAAAAAGCTCGAAATAAAATGCAGTTTAATATTAACTCTATCCGTTTCGTAAATATGCAATTAAGCCATGGCTCTACTTGCGCTAAAAGCTTGACTTTGACTATGAAATTTAAAAGAAAGCTAATTAATGTTGGCTAAATCTGCGTTTAACATCCACTACCCCGATACGCTGCAATTAAAGCCTTTTAAAAAGCTCATACGTCCGTGCGGTGACGGATTAAGAATACAAGTGTCACCACCCCTTTTTCTCCCAGGGTGTTGTAAAGTCAGCTAGGGATTTTATACACATATAACATCCTCAAAAACAAAAAAACAAGAAATGAAACGCTGTGCTAACACGCCTGGTCAACGCGGCACAGTAGACCATAATCTCTCCCAAAGTGGAGGAGGCCCATGCCCAACAGTGGGACGTAAATGGGCTGGAGAGAGAGCAAAAGCTCGAAAAAACGGTGTGCATTGGTACCAATTCTACACACAGAAACTAAACTAAAATTGATATTTTCTAAAACTTGCGCGACTAATTTGTTTTAAACTACTTTTTAAGGATTTAGACGCGTATAAATAGTTTTAAGGTTATCATAGGGTTTAATGTGATTTAAAGCATTCCAACACAAACATATTATGGCAGCTCCATTAGCGCCGTAAAGCACACAAGTATTATCCGTATTATTGCGGACACACTTTTCAATTTTATAGTGCAGCTGTGTTGTAGCACATTTTATAGGGATATCGTAGGTGGAGCCGTAGCTTAAAGCCTACACTGATGTTTAATGAAACGTTTCGTGTTTGTTTGTTATAAGTATTATTCTAAATTGATTTATAACTACGAGTATGTTAAAGTGTACATGCTTTTAGAAGCAGGTGGTACATATAAATATGTTTGAATGTTCTGTCATCACCCCAATACGTGAACTGTTTGTAACTAATGATTTCAAGTGATGACAGATATGAGTAGGGTTGTCAACTTGTTAAATATTTAAAAAAAAACTTAAATGTTTCTTTTTGTGATATTGTAACTTTAATAACTTTTATTTTAACACGCTTTGCTTATATTTGTACTTATCGTTTAATATAAAAATCTATGTAACGGAATATTTAAAAGTGATTTTTACCCACTTTGATGGATAATTTTGCACAACTAACCACTTTATCTCTTTTAATATGCTTAAAAGAGATTTATGAAAAAAAGAAACACATAGGGACATGTTCTTGGAAAAAAATGGCTCTACATGCATTATCCGGGGAGGAAACAGGGGACTAAGTTTGTATGGAAAAACTCCCATTCTGTTTCCGCTTATGGATCGATGATAATGCAATAAGTTAAAAAATATTCGAGTTATATTTTTAGCTGAACTAATCAAATTATTATTTAACAATAGTTAAGGGCCTACATCAATATTATCGTATATCATCGCCGACACGTACACACACACAGACACAGCCAGTAGGCACAGAAAATGAAGAATTAGGGATACTTTTCCTATTTACTCAAAATCTACTAAATATATTTTAATTCTGATTTACGTGTTTCTATACATAATAGTTACCTATGTTTTTAAAGTTATTTCATTAGTTAATACGCGATAATAGACCGACAAATGAAAAAAATGAAAAATTAGAGAGGTTGTTTCGCCAAGATTTTCTATCGAGAAAACTTTTTTCAATCGCGTTTCTGAGTTTATGCGATCCTAGATCATATATTGAAAAAACATATACTTAAAAGTTAGAGCTCTAGCCATTCAATCTAAAGAAACAATGAAAACTTCGTACATAGAAAAATGCACGAAGCTATTTTGGTATCCTCTTAACGTGGGTATAGTCGTGGTAATATTAATACATTATGAATGTCACAAATAGACAACCCTAGGTGTGATTAAGCTCGTTTTGTTTCTTTCATATTTTGACAGTTATTTAAACGTGCTGATAGCGCTGTTTCTGTGTAGACGACGAACTTGTAGCCCCTAGTGTTAAGAGATATGTTAGAAAAACACCTGGACACTTATTGATGTGAAGAATGGCTTAGACACATTATTAAACAGTTTGCCGCATAAGTTACCTCTTATCGTAGAATCACTCGTATAGTAGTTTATGTATTACACAATACAATATACAATATACATAATAAGCTTAGCTTGGGACCAGAGGACGTTGCGTGAAATGTGCGTGAATATTTATTATTATCGTTTATTATTATTATTGTACAGTTACGTAGGCTACAATTTATAAAGATATTGTGTGAATTGTCCAAATAGGACTGAAATATCAGTGAAACATATTTCAAAATCGGAAATAAATTGTAAGTGATAAATAGAATAAAGATTTTTGTAGAGAACCCATTCTATGGTCGAATTTCGATCTCTAATTAGTGTCATTAAATACAGATAGTTTTGAGAATTTTTCTCCCCCCCTTTCGTCCAAAGTAGTTAAATAATTTATGTCTATAATACTAATAGGTATATCGTCGTGTTACAAATAATCACATATTAGTCTATTTTTGTTCCGCAGCCATTCCACTTGAGGTTTATATTGGACCAAAGCCAAAATAAAATGCACTATTTCTGTACTGTCAAGCTAATTTGTAGGGTTACCGTATTTAGAATATTTTTGATGTTTTCCTGATTAATAAAGTGATTATTACTTTAGTGGAGGAGTGGGACGTTCAGTGCTTTTAGGTCTTGGGTTCAATAACTGTTTGTAAAGTATTTTTCATTTTAATATTAACCAATAGCTGTACTGTAGATAATAGAACTCATTTGATTACAAATTTCGAAAAAAATATAACTAGCTGATGCCCGCTACTTTGTACGCGTGGAATTTTAGATCTCTGTATATTTTGTCATCGTTTAAATGTTCCCTGGACTTTCACAAATATTTCAAGACCAAAATCACCAAAATCGGCGCAGTCGTTCTCGAGTTTTAGCGAGACTAACGAACAGCAATTGATTTTTAGGGTTCCGTACCCAAAGGGTAAAAACGGGACCCTATTACTGAGACTTCGCTGTCCGTCCGTCCGTCCGTCCGTCCGTCCGTCCGTCTGTCACCAGGCTGTATCTCAAGAACGGTGATAGCTAGAGAGTTGAAATTTTCACAGATGATGTATTTCTATTGCCGCTATAACAACAAATACTAAAAATAAAATAAAATAAATATTTAAGGGGGGCTCCCATACAACAAACATGATTTTTTTACCGTTTCTTGCTCGATACTAATAACATTGCCTTATGTTGCATAGATAATGGTACGGAACCCTTCGTGCGCGAGTCCGACTCGCACTTGACCAATTTTTATATTTATTGATGATAAATTTAAAAGAAAATACGATTCTAAATTAGTAAAAAGAGCTTATTTTTAGGGAATTTTTGAATATAGAATTATGAATTTTGAAATATTTCTGCGGCTAAAATCACGGGCAAAAAGCTAAGTGCTTTATGAGATTAATAAGCCGTTGGGTAAATAAGGGATCCCCACTAACCAAACAAACCCCTCCAAACTAATTTTGTGTAAAGGATAGTTCTGTTTGATAAGGATTAATTCAAAAACTTTAACTAATAATAAATAGCTATCGGATAGTTACTTATGAATATATTTATGTATAAAAAATAAAAAGTTTTGTTTATTGTTTAACTAGCTGTTGCCTGCAATTCGTACACGTGGATTACATTCGACGCGTACGTAGTTTAGCGGAACGAAACCCTAACAAACTATACAAAAAAAAAACTGCATCAAAATCCGTTGCATAGTTTTAAAATTATAAGCTTATATTGGGATATGCATACAAAAATAACGACTTTGTTTTATATTAAGTAAAGATAGTTATGAGTATGCAAACTTAGGGAACTGACGTATGAATAATGCTGTAATTATCGACAGAGGATTAATCAGAAGATAACCAAAAACCGGCCAAATACGAGTCTGAATCTTACACGAAGGGTTCCATTCTGATGATATTATAATATTCTTTATACCGGCATAATCATGTCGTCTTAGGGCACCATTAAGTTAACTAAAAATGTTGGTTGTATGGGAGCCCCGTTAAATATTTATTGTAATCTGGCTTTTAATACATATTTGTTAATGTTTGCTGACAGACAGGTGGACTAACGGATGTACAGTCAAGATTCTTCTTATTCATTAGTCTAAGGATCTAAGCAGTAGAATACTACCATAAGTAATGCAGGAGATTCAACCACATAATGAGAAGTTTAAGTGCCGATAAATAAGCAATATAGGAAAATAAGATTTTCTGTAAACCGCTTTAATATTACTTAATTCAACAGATGTGTCCAAGCTACAGAACAATTACTACAAATTAAATGTCCACTACGCGTTAACGCAGATGTTTCCCACGTCACATCCGGACCACGTTAATAATCCCTATTGACCGTCATTTGCCAATGCGACAAATACAAAATGTCCGCACAACTGTCATCCGACCTCCATTCCCGCGCTTTCTGCTACAAAATTGTTACATTTAATTCCAGGGAACTATACAACACATAATTTGATATTTGAATAGGGCTAATTACTGCGTTTATTTATTATATCCGTTTCATTGCGCGGGGGTGGCAACTGCCCCTATTTTTATTAGCAATATTCGCCCCTTTACGTTTTCCACTAGGGTGAATTTAGTCATGTTGATTTATTTCTTTTGCAACGTATGGCAACATTATGTTTTGTCTATGCCACACACAAAGGAATTTACGAAAAAGGTTTGATTTTATTGAGTTTATGTTAAAATTAGCGGAAAATACTTTTTTTATTGCAAAGATTGTAAACATAAACATTGTGTAAGAAGGATTTAGTTGTTCAGAAAAAAAAAGCAAGCGAACTCTTTTGTGTAACGAGATTAAATGAAGTTAAGGCGAAGGCTGTTAGAATTTATATAATTCAGTAAAATTTGCTTTTAGAAGGCTCGTTTATCAAGCTGATGTTAATTTATTTAATAAATCAGAATGGCGGATGGCGGGCTGCCATTAGTCAAAGAGTGCGTCTCGGGAGTGGATGCAGGGCTTGCTTGGGGCTGGATGGAGGATATATAAATGATGCTGTATGACGGTGATGGATGGTACGTCCGTTTCAATGACGGAAGACGTTTAACTTAATAATAGAGATACAAATTTAAGTACTCGTAAATGTAAAACCAACTTCAATAAAATTAAGTTTTTTAAACCATATTATTTTATTCTTTTTTTCTTTGCGTTTGTTTTAAGTTTTCAAGCTATTTAGTTAAGAATTTGGTTAGGTTTCTGTTTTATTTCTATTGTAACCGAATGCAACTGCAAATCACGATGTTCTAAATAAATATAATTTCTATTAATATCATTTAAAATACTCATAACTTTTAAAAACTAAAAACTGTATTTATTTAACGCCAGAATTTTAATTTTCTCATTGAAAACAGATTTGTTCTCATTGTTTGGTATCTTAAAATTAATTAATAAATCGTTTGAAGAAACTTATTCATGCACTCAACGAAGTTATGAACCTTCTTGTAGATCAACAGAACAAAAACAATTCGTACGAAATCAGATTAAATCCAGCCGAATATCAGAAGCAAGCTTGTCGGTTTTGAGTGAAAACTTTTGGATAATTTTACTCTCGGTTACTGAAGTTGTAATGCGATGAAAAAGTTTGTGGCTTTTTTAAGATCAATGAGGATTTTGGTTCAAGATAATGTGTATTATAGCAATGTTTGGATAAAGAAACGTTGCGACGGCTTATTATGAAGTTTTTATTTGAAATATTGGGACTAAAATGGGACTCCATTTCTGAGATTTCTTTGTCCATCCGTCCGTCCGACTGTAGGTAGTCCGTAGGCTGGAACAGTGATAGCTAGAGAGCTCATAACTTCACAGTTTGTGTATACCAGTTGATGCTATAGCAACCAGTACCTACTCATCTTCATCATTCTTCAAAGTATCAGAATAGAATAATGTGGGTTAAAATGACGCCGACCATATTACGTTTAATCTCAGCTGTAGTTCAAAACTTTACAACCACAATAAATTATAAAGGCAACCATTTGTTACGGATATTATGTCCTTTTTATTAATTACTTTCAATATAAGCTATTTCTATTAAATTATTCTTTTTTATCCTCAGTGAACCGCCTTAAGGGTACGTTCTACCGCATCGCGTCATCGCATACAGCCAGCGGATTATTACTACAACAATATCACGGAAGTTTTAGAAACTTCCCCTTAATAAAATACCATATATAATTACGACTCTATTACCTAACTTTTAAAACTTAAACTTAATTGGTTAAACAAAAATTGTTTTACAAAAAAAAATTAAAAGGTTAGGTGAAAGAAGATTTTAATAAAATGGTATATGGTAGAATTTTGTTTGTTTGGTGTTGAACAAACATTGTAGATGGGTCCAAACTCGTGTCTACGCATAATATCATTGGCACATACTCTTATTGGTGATGATTTGTCAACTTTGGGACACACACACGATATGAGACTTTAAAAAAGCAATATTTAAGGTTTATTTTACGTTTATTTTCTTTCAGAAACTATGTTTTCTTTGAACACAAAAGTAAAAAATGTATTCAAGCCAACATGTCGGCAATATAAGCACGAAATTATTATAAATTTACTTCAGGTGAACGTTTTTGGAATTTTAAAATGCTATAAAAATGTCTGCTAAGTTCATTGCTATGTTTTTTCTTTGCTTGTAAAGTTGTGAAAGCTAATATAGTCGTATGAAGACGATATCAATGCATGTTTAGAGTCGATAATGTTATTAGTAACACGTTTTGACACTTCCAACTTCAACTTTAACTTTTACAATGATTTTATGCTATTTGTACATTTATCAATGCTTTCATATTGCATGGACGTGAGCGTTCTTAAAAGATATTGATTGATATTAGTAGCGGTATGAAATTGGATCTATGTCCTTGCCACTTTCTATCGTTTTTGCTCTAGTCACGTCGCTATAAAGAACTCGAGGACTTAACTTTAAGAAGTAAGTTTAATCTGTTAAGTATATTAACGGCCATTTTTAATCAATATTTTATCTTTTCCTCTATTCTTACTATCAAAGTCAGATAAATCTAAACTTCCAATAAGCTACTGATGACAGCATTATTTATAAAAAATTAGACAGAATTTAGAAATATCTTACTGATAAACGAGAACTACAATCTATCCGTAATCTAAGATTGATTATTTAAAACGGCGGTTAATGTTTACTAGGTCAACGTGTTTGTTATATTGATGGGTAGTTAGTAAGGCTGTGAATAGGTCTTTTCTTTGCCGTTTGATAGAGCCTACATATTTATGTACTGTCATTACTACCAAAAGTCTTTGCTTAGGTAATAGATGCCTGATTCTAATTTTTGAGGCAGTGCTTCACGGAAAGCTTTATAATAATGAATATCGTGATAATTGCCAATATCTCTATTTATCTATCTCCAGCCCATTTCCGACCCACTGTTGGGCACGGGCAACCTTCATTTTGAAAGGGATTTTGGTCTATTGTGCCGCGCTGACCAAACGTGTTGGCACAGAGTTTATTTTTAAGTTTTCCGTCTCCACTGCCAATTATAAATTAGATTAATTGCCAATAGCCTTGACTTTATATCTTGTTTTGTCTTTCTCATTGTTCAGAAAGAGACGGAGTTGTTTATTAAAATTAATTATGCATCTCATTCGAAATCTATTGTCTAGAATATTCCGTGACACCTTTTATCTGCTCCTTGAACGGACCTTATTAATTTCACAAAGGAAGTGGAATGAATAAATCATGACCTCACTTCCGGTGGGACTCATTTCAAGTGATATATTTTCTTTATCTTAACGATAACATGTTTATTTTTTTCATGAAAAAACACAGTATTCTTATTAAATGAAAATTTAATTTCTTAATTTCTTATAAATAGCGTTTGTTTAGATATTTTATGTATCAGAATTCCGCATCACATTCCTTAAAATTATATTTATTAATCGTCACGCTAAATTTTGCGCACTTATTAAATAAATAAAATAAATAAATATTTATGGACATTACACACAACGTCCTCAGGTCCCAAATGAAATGAAATGAAAAATCAGAAATTTAATCAAGTAGACATAATTTTTTTGAGAAAATTACGTGCTTATGACAGGTCCAAAATTTTTTTCCCTAGCACCGATTCAGGACGCAATCTGCGTAAGAAACTCAGCAGAGCTTTTAATTAAATCAAATTTTTTTTTAAAGTAAATATCAACTATACTTACAATGCTAATAAAACTTTACAAAGTAAGCTAAAAGAAATATGTATTAAAGTGACGGTAAAGTAAGAAATAAGTTGTTATTCTATCCTTCACCTGACACATTATAGAAGAACAAAATTTTCTTTAGTTGGCGAGTGCGGCGACTTTTGTATTCTTGAAAACTGAATTATTATTAAAAGAAATAATGCGTAGATATCTTGATCAAATACTTGGTTCCCACCAGACTGCTTTATTTTATTCACATGTAATGACAAAGTATCAACTTTTAATACTTCCGCTTAGATTTATTACTATCATTTAATGAATATTAAAATAAAACGGACTTGTCACAAAATACTAGCTTTTTACAGACATTAAGTAATAAATATTCGAAAGCGAACATGTCACTAAGATTGTTAAGTCAACTTCCCTCATTTTATTAATCTATCAAAAGCTAAATTAGCTCAATTAACGAAGTATTAATTGCCTGTGTTTATTTCTTTTTAGGGTTCCGTACCCAAAGGGTAAAAACGGGACCCTATTACTGAGACTTCGCTGTCCGTCCGTCCGTCCGTCTGTCACCAGGCTGTATCTCAAGAACGGTGATAGCTAGACAGTTGAAATTTTCCAGATGATGTATTTCTATTGCCGCTATAACAACAAATACTAAAAATAAAATAAAATAAATATTTAAGGGGGGCTCCCATACAACAAACATGATTTTTTTAACCGTTTCTTGCTCGATACTAATAACGTTGCCTTATGTTGCATACGGAACCCTTCGTGCACGAGTCCGACTCGCACTTGACCAATTTTTTTAATATCTTTTCTCTCATAAATCTAAGTCAATATTTAGATGTTTTTGTGTATTCTGTGGGAAGGAACCGTTACTTTTGACTGTATAGTGACTGCCGTCTTCAAAACCTTGGGTAGAATAGATTCACAGACACGCAGATTGAACACTGAAGTGACTCTTCTATGTATGGTTCTTCTATTCTATGGTATCAATAATCCTAATGAATCGAAATAAACAATATTACTAGCGACATTGGTACCGATTCTACACGCATAACTAAACTTAACTAATAAATGAAAACATCTGTGGTATAGATTTGATTATCTGACTATTTCGTTGTGCACATTTATATGCATTAAAATCTTATAATAAGAAAGTTAATTTAATATTGCCAAATTGTGTTATTAAGACTATCAGTTTTCATTTTTTAGTTAAGTTAAATTTAATTGTGTTTGTAGAATTGGTACCACTATCCACGACATAAAGACTGAAAAAAAAAATAAGAAGCGCGGTTGGCAACACTGTTTCTAACGCATGTGTGCAAAATGCTTAAATGACTATGCAAAATGTTGCCAGCTTCCGACATCTATGATAACATTTTGTTTATTTTTTGTCACCTTACTAATCACTGTAGTTCTGTTAAAACTACTTATGGACCGGACGTGAGGGACGGCTAATGTTTTTATATTTCTAGCCAGTTTCCTCTCTTAAATCTAGTCAAGAATCTATATTCTTATTAATTTTTTTTTATTGTTTAAGCGATGAATTTAAATATTTCTTAGGGGAATCCGTCTCATGGTTTCCCCTGTACTTACGGGTGGTATAGTTTGTATATTAGTTTGTACTACAAAGAGGTACAACGGGATTCCAGTGACCGTCACTCCGTCTGTCACCAGGTTGTATCCTAAGAACAGTGATAGATAGACAATTGTAATTTTTACAGATGATGTAATTCTATTGCAATAACAATAAATCATAAATGATATCATAAAATTAATGTTTAAAAAGGTTTCTATACAACAAACGTTTTTAGTTTATCATAATTGATAATGAATGGTGCCAATTCTACGTGCTTAACACAACTTAAGACAATTCCGTAATGTGAACTGGTATAAAAACTGTGTATTATAGACATAAATGGTCTTATTCATAATGACTTAGTTAAGGTTTAAAAGTTCGCTAAAATTGGTTCGCGAAAATTGTCCAAACTTGTTATTCATAATAGTCTTTTTACGCTGAAACGTTTATTATCTCTCCTATAAAATCTCCGTTTAAACCTCCGATAAGCCATTATAAATAAGACCGTAGCTATATAGGTAATTAATAGAAATGTGTACAATTAAATAGACAATTAATAAAAACACACCATAGTTGTTTTCATTTTTTAGTTAAGTTTAGTTCTGCACGTGGAATTGGTACCATTCTTCTTCATAACTTGCGCGATTAATTTGTAATAAATAAAAACCAATTTTATGGTTTCTATCGTATTTATGAAGAGTTTTATCTTATATGAATGTTTCAGTCTTTGCAAACATGGTTTAACTTGAAAAAAATATAACCTATTATATATTTTAAAAAAAAAACTAGAGTCTGTGCGAAAAGAGAAACGTCGCGGCGTCGTGGCGTAAAATGAAACTAACATTATGATTTGTTTCGAAACCCTGTTATATAAGCACCCTAGCACAAAATCTGAAAACATTATTTTCTAATATGAAGCCACGGTGTTGTCAACATAACAAATACGCTAATTAAAGACAGCAGCGCCCTCAAATGTTACGACGGTTCTCTTTTCGCACAGACTCTACCTATTTATTTTTAAACCCAGTAAGAAGTGTTTAGACATAAAAAGTTATAATTTTTTGTAGTTAAACCATGGCTGTAAAGTCTGATGCGTACATTTTAATTTTTTGCATTTTTTCCAATATATTTATGTGTTTGTATTGACTTATAGTCCAATGCCTATATCAGTCGTCGTGTTTAGACAGCCGGGTGCCATGTTGGCATTGTGTACTCACTACCCAACGTTCTGTCAACATAAGGTGATTGGCGCGTACAATAATAGCCAGCTTTTCCACAGCTTATTTAAAAGTCTTTATTTTAATAATTCATTCATTCAACATTGTAATTTGCGGCCAAATTTTCACAGATAGCTTAGTTATCTTGATTTCCATCGTCATTCTGTCACGCCTTATTCCCATGGAGTAAGCAGAGACTGTATTATTCTAGCTGTTGCCCGGGACATCGTAATTTATCAAATCGGAGAGTGCTTCCTGAGATTAGTGCGTTCAAACAAACAAATTCTTCACCTTCATAATGTTATAAATTAAATTGCATAATCGGAAAATGTGTAAAAATAAGTTTTAAGAAAATATGCGATAAGTAAAAAGATTCGGAAGACGGATCTCAGTCTAATAAACTATCTTTCATGAGATGTAATCATCAATAAATAAATATTTTATGGACATTCAACACAGCGCCCTCTGACCTTAGCTATATTTCTATGCTTGTGATGTGGGTACCCCAATAAAGATATAATAATATTATTTTTTTAATTTTCGTACAAAAAACTCTTATAGAATCACTTCGGTGTCCGTAAGTCTGTCAATCTGTTTGTTTTTGCAATTAAATACCTATACGGCGTAATGCAAACTTGTATGACAAACATAAATATCATACAAATGATTGTTCTGTGCAGGAAATGAACCTGCAACCTAGTAAACGGTAGTCTGTTATTGCATCACTAGACCACGAAGCCTGTCAGAGGTTTTATTAATGGAATTTTATTATTATATATAGACTTTTCGGGGAAACGGAAAGCTTAGAAATCGGGGGAAGAAGTCGGTATTTAATAAAGACCATTTTCCTTATAAGTTATAACATAACGCCATAACAGGAGTATATATAGCATATTTTTGTTATGAAACCTTATGACAACGCTTTGTAAATCTGTACCACGTATCTACTCAGTATATTATGTTATGTGATATATCGTAGCAATAACAGAAAATATCAGAAACACGTACAAAACTCATTTTGTACTATATTTTTCTTGTGTCTTTGTCTCATAGATTCTAAAAATATAAGGTATTTAGTAACACTGAAATTGTCTTCGTGACTTTAGGTTTTACTATGATGGGTAGTTAGCAGCGTTTATAGGTGCCTGTGCCCGCGGCTTCGTGAGCATGGAATATAGAAAATTTTCCCGTTTTTGCAGCATTTTTCACTACTGCTTCGCTTCTATTGGTCGCAGCGTGATGTTATATAGCCTATAGCACAATAGACACACAGCGAATGCTTTGTAAGGTTCTATATTAATTTATTAATTTTTGCAACTGACTTGCTATGCTTTTTTAATAAATAACTATTCTACTACATATATTATTCAGGTTCCATTTGTTAAGGTAGAAAGTACGTAGAAAAAACCAATAATAAATATTTGTCACATAATTTCACTCAAGAAACTTATGATTAAGTAAGTTATTACATTATTTATAACTAGAGCAATAAATATACAATTTATTGTACCAGTTGTATTGCAATGTATCAATAAATATAATTTATTTGTATGAGGTATTTATTACTTTACACCCGTTGAAATAATAATACTACGTTATAACTCTAACTTTGCTTGTGTTATGTCCGCGCTTTACATCCATAATTGTGTAAAAAAAAAGAGATCCATAATTGTTTACCTGTGATACGGTAATGTTTTAACACAGTAAACTTTATTTACAACAATTAATTTACACTCTTTGATTAACTGTAAATTAGAATAAAATCATTTTACGGAACCATTCGTGTCCGAGGCCTACTCGTACTTGATCATTTTTTTTTTGTAAATAACCAACATACGTAGATAAATACACTTTTAAATTTTCGCGTTGCATTTTATTACATTGAATAACACAGGTATGAAACGCGTTTAAATTTCCACCGTCGAACAATTTTTCCAACTACGGTAGTTGGCAAAATTTTTCGACGGTGGATGAAGAGTTCACCTCAGAGGGGGAGGCGTGACAGCGCATATCCAGTCAGCCCGTGACCACGGCCTATGCAACTCGGTCGAAACGTCGGCAAAAAGGTAGGTGCTTAACACCTATACTAAAAAATTTAAACGCGTTTAATACCTGTGCTTTTCAATGTAATACGTAGATAACACCGAAATGGAGTACCAATATTTGTGTCAGAATTTGTACTCGGCGCTCTATAGTCTCTACCTATCCTTATGGGAAAAGGCGTGACTGTATAGTAATAATGATGAATCGAACTCCGTGTCCGATTGTTTGACCAAAAGTCATTTGACAAAACTACACTTGACAAACAACGTTTGACAAAACAGTGAACTCTCCTATTTTTCATTTTACTACTGATCATTTTACAAATGTTTCATTTTGCCAAATGATCAACACTTAAATTTACATTTAATAAATGATTATTTTACAAAACTAACATTTGGCAACTGAGTTATTCGATAAATCTACTATTGGTCTAAAAAATTTGGTATTCTTGTTAAAACGACCATTTTTTGCATATTTTTTGCAACGCTACTGCTCTGGATTTTCCTAAAAAGAAAATACTATAAGTATTAATTGATATATTTTATTAAATATAGATAAATAGAATGAAAAAAATTTATATTTTACATTATTTGCAAAATAATTACTTATTAACCCGTTCTTCTTTAGAGATATATATCTCTTTTATTAGATTGGGTTAGATTAGCCTTTAATAATGATTCATGATGATAATGATACATTTAAAACAACATACGTTACGAAACATATTATTTGGTGAAATGAAAAAAGGTCAAAAGACATTTGAATACTTAACACCTTTGTCAAGTGTAGTGTTTGCTAATAGAACATTTGCTGAGTAAGTTTTTGTAAGATGATAAAAGTTAATCTACAATCTTACAAAAACTTACTGGTCTAGTGGTCTAGCTCATAAGGTAGCAAGTTCGATGGTTCCCTAATGATTGACCAAAAAATCATTTGGCAAACAATACACTTGACAAAAGTGTCAAGTGTATTGTTTGCCAAATGATCATTTGGTGAAACGTTGTTTGTCAAATGATCATATTTTGTCAAAAATTTTTTGGTCAATCATTAGGGAACCATCGAACTCGCTACCTTATGAGTGGCAGTCAGGTACGTGAACCACTAGACCACTGTTTATATCTACTTATAAGTACTTTGAGTGTAGTACCTATGTTACAAGTTAACATAATAACTTACTGTTGTCATTATATAACAATCTATCAACTTGGAGACATTACTGACAACCTTATCATAGCGATCGATCTTACACTACAGCATAACAGTCGACACACATAACTGACTTGAAGTAGCGAGTTAAATAATAGTATGCTAATAAACCCTTCACTCTTTACAATACTAAATTACAATACTTTATTGTACAATATCGACAAATGATCAAATAAATCAAAATTTAATAAAAATAGCGTAAGGTATGTACAAACAGGGGTCTTACGTAGCGTTCTCTACCAGACAGCCTATATACTCGTAGAAACGATCGAGATTTCACTTTATTCCATAATACTTCGATAAAACGCGTAGTTATCTAAAATTTTTCCTTTAGTTGCATTTTTATAAAAAAACAATATCGCAATAGTAGCTGAATATAATTTATTGGTCTAAAAACGTTTGGTTACTCTTTTTGTCTCATAGTTTAATACAAAGCGTAGTACAAAACTAAACTCCGTGCCAACACGCCTGGTCAGCGCGGCACATTAGACTACCTATAATGCCCGCCAAAGTGGAGGGAGGCCTTTGCCCAGCAGTGGAAAGTTAGTGGGCTGGAGAGGATGAATAACTACTTGATATTTTGATAACTTAAATGTCATAGCATGCCGTGCCATGGATGTTTTACAAATATTACAATTTTTTGTTAAAGGTAGTTTAAACAATCTAAATTCTTATTAACAGAAGGCAACAACTACATACAACAATAACTATACTACGCACCTCATTGTGAAGGTGGCGTGTAGTCAATAATAAAAGTTTCCACGTTAACATAATATTCAAATATTAACGCTCCGCACCATATTAATGTGTGTTAACCATTAGATGTTAATCTATTACGATTGATATCCGACATTGGTATATTATATGTAATAACTAGGGTTGGCGTGTGTTTAGAGATATTCTACAGTTAATACAGTTCAATAGTTAGAGCGTGATTGAGTAACAAACATTACATTTAAATGAGACATGAGGATACGAAGTTTGAATTTAGAAAATTTTTCTCGTTTTGCTACAAACTTTACTACTTCGCTCCTATCGGTCGCAGCGTAATGTTATACCTACTATATCCTTCTTCGATAAATGAACTATCCCAACAATGTAAGAATTTTTAAAATCGGACCAGTAATATTGTTGTTAAATAAATTACTTAGTAGCAACGAATGCAAGGGAATCAGGGGGTGTAAACTAGTGCTACACTACAGTGTTATCAGGTCGTTAGTTAGAATCGTGCGCAGTAGCTCCATCTATAATAGGTCCGAGACTTAGATCTTTACATTGTATCTGGATATAGCTTTTGGCTTCAGGCGGCTTAGTATTTTGTAAGTAAACTCGTGCACTGTTCAGATTATATCCTAAACAACTGGTATTTTCTATTTTGAAAGAGTTTAAATAATAAGATAGTAACATAGTCAGTATTGATACTAACTGCAGTATATAATGTGTTTGATTCCCACTCAGGACTATTGATTATGTGATAAACATAAAAATGTTTAAACAGTCCGAGACTTTTCTATGAATTACATACAGTTTAAATAAATATGAATTTATCTAAATGAACTACCTGAAACGCATGTTTTAAGCTTAATTTGGGACCAATGGACTTGTAATCTTATTTTAATAACAATTTTTGATGGATACAACACTGCCTCGCCTCGTGCGGCGTCAGGTCGTTCTCTGACGAGGTTGGCAATAGTCGGCCGGAGTGGTGGAGCCTAATGGGAGAGAAACCGACGAACTATACGGGCATTTTCTAGCAAGACTGTTTTCTGTATCTGATTGGGATTTAACTTAAAAGCTTGGGACCAGAGGATGTTATGTGAAATATCTATGAATTTTATTTATCTGGTCACATTGTAATAAAAGTTATTATTTCTTGTTACAGGTAAACTGAAATCTTGGTGAAAACACTGCAAGAGTAACTACAAATCGTATGTTGATATCAAATTGTTATTATTTCTAACACACTTTTATTAACGTTACCTTCGATCAAATCTATCCATACATGTAGAACCATTAAATACGATGTTCAATATGAAATTGTACACTTAGTAAGGAGTGATAAAAATGTAATAAATCTCTAATTTTCAGGCTCAACTAATATCACAGGGACGTTTTTCAGTTTTCAAACTAAATACGTTGTGTAGATTTTTATGAAACATCTAATATTTTTTCTGCAAATATTTTAATACTATTTCCTTCCTTTTTTATCTCCTTTGTGACGTCGGATTTATTCATTTATTCGAATATACTCACATTTTTAAAGAATAGATTTTAACGCAATCAACTGACATCGTAATTCTTGTTTATTATCGTAATTATTGTTTTGTAAAAAGATATGAAAACCAGTATTTTAAAACAAATACTTATACAAATAGAGTAGCATATACCATCAGTAAGTAAATAAGTCGTGCCTACATCATTACCTATAATAATTTGTTACCTCCTACTCAAGTCTTAAGCAACCAATAATCTACCTTAACTAATTATACAATTACTTATATTGACATTACTAACACTAAGTACTTCGTAAAAACTACACTCTATAGTGATGGGTATAAGTTTCAAAATTATTTATCGATATATCGAGTATTACGAATTTATACCAAGTCTTTTTCGTTGCATATTCTATGGTAAACTAATTATGGTATATTTTAAACAAATATGGTATCTGAGTGTGTTTTGTTTAGTAATTACTGTGTATACATCGTTAGAATTATTTGTTTACAATACTTATGCGATTTTTTGTCTGTGGTGAGAGTCCTCTTCACTGGGTCACCTAATTATACTATTAAAAATCTAGCCAAGTAAAAAAAAAAGAATAAATAACACTTTGCTGTTCGTCTATTAATCTTTTTTCTTAGCAAAGGTTGAAGGTATCTAGGTAAAACTTATACCATAATTATGTAGCACTACGCAGTCCCTTGTTGGAAAAAATGTAGGTACAATCAAACTTTTAAGTTGACCCTCTAAAAGGCATAAGACTCTTAGTGTGAGAGTTTACCTCGCAATTGGGTGGCTTTATTTAATATTTACAGTTATTTTACATAAATTTCGCTGGTCACAAACCAAGTCTCATGCTGACAGGAATATACTTAATACAAAGAAAACTCGCAAAGGCAGTGCAAATATCTGTGTTTAAAGTTTAAATATTTAACCTGAGAGATTAAACTTACCACTTTGTGTAAAGTTCAAATAATAACTACAGCACCACAAGACCCAAGATATAACCTACCCAACAAGGTTATGAGGTGATGTCTACGAGTTTATAACTCCAAAAATAAAAAGTTTGTTAACTCTGTCACGCAAATATAACATAAAATAATTAACACAGCATTAATTAACACAACGACTCGATGTGATCACATAAATTATATTAATCTATTCATGTAACAGGTGTTTCTGACACATAATATTACAATTTTGTGTTAATTTATAAAGTTAGAGTTACGATTTACTTTAATTGATATATTGATAAATCTGGATTTCAATCGACGACGACGCAAAAAGAGGAGTGTTATGTTTAATTTGTAAATATTTTTGTGTATTGCACTTAAGCATCCAAAACTAAGCACTAGTATTAGTACAGTTTTATTTTAGAAGGGAAAGTTAGTTTCCGAAAAAGTAAGTACTTTTACAGATTTTTCTTTCGGAGATCACATATTAAAGCGCCTGGTGTTTTATATCTATGATAGGTATAATAAGGAATCTATGTTTATTCCAAAAAATAACTGTTGCAACTAGAAATCGTACTTAAGATCGCAATCATATTACAGAATACATCTGTAAAAAATTGGAAGTAGCAAGAATCCTTAATAAAGCATTTCCTGTTCATCAGTGGCGTGCACAGGAATATGGCACTGGGTATGCGGCGCAGTACTCAGTCACAAAAACTTTTTATAGATTTTTAGCATAGCCACGCGACGGATCTCTAAGTCGGAAACCATGCCAACAGAACAAGTCTTAGATGTACTACTATTTATGTACATATTCTACGGCAACGCAGACAATTAATAAGTAAAATAATAATTACTCACCTAGTCAGCTTCAATTTATTTTAAACGTTCTGGTTCACATTCACAAGGTTCTGGTTATACTCATTTCGATACGAGATTTACCAAAAGTATTTAATTTTAAGCAGGCCTCCAGATGTTTTTCTGTATGGTCATGCTTCTTTGTCGCGAAATGGAAATTATTTAAATCTGAATATCCCGAATCAGTCCACACTGTACTAGAATTACTAAACAATAAGCAAGGGAAACAAAATAATTTATTCGTGTGTACACAACCACATAGCCAGTTATACGTTTCATAACTTTTAACATGAAAATTTTCGAGTTTCATTACCTTTTTGCTGATTAAGTTGTAACTCGGGTACACACCTACCTTTAGACACAATTTGAATCTTTTCACTGAATGACAATTGTGAGAACTTGTTATTTTTAATTTTTAACAAACACACACTATAAACACACATTTCACAATCAAATAACATTTTAAAATCAACAAACGGAAATCCATACAATTATTATATTATAGGAACTCAATATTAAACAGTTCAATGAATCACATGAAAAATAAAATGGCTTCCGCCGCCACGAAAAATTTCTGCTGTTTAAATAAATAAAACCTAAACCTAAACTAAATAAAAATGCATAGTGTGCATACGTAATTTTGATTTATTAGACTTCCGACAATTATTTTTATTCGGATTATAGGCAACGAACGAACGCCGAATACTCGCGGAAACATCCGATCGCCAAAGCCGGCGGCAGGAGACACAGTACGAAGCGTCTTCAATATGCAAGCCTGTGTGCGTTTGTAAACTGTGCACGGACACCAAAATTTCTACACACATATGAACTCATGGCAGGCGGGCGGCGTCGGGCTTACTTTCGTCCGTCTGACCAATATTATTCCTTCGTCAAACGCACCAATTTGCAAGCACCAATTTGCAAGCACATATTGGTGCTATTTATGAATTATTAGGCGTTTTCAAGTTATAATACTTTGTTTAATTAATAGTAAATAAATGAATAAAGTCATCTAAAACATACGAAAGTTTTATTAAAATATCTGTGAATGGCAAGTAAAGCACTGCTTTTCTGCCTATAGGGAGCGCACGCCCCTGCTGTTCATGTGCTGATTCCAATTGTCTATAAATAAATATAATATATTAACGTAGAGTTAATAAAAAAGCTACTGTGCCTTTACAATATACAAATAATTCATCTTGAAATATCCATCCATCCATCAACCTTTCTCAGTCCACTGCTGGACATAGGCCTCCCCCATAGAACGCCACAACGTGCGGTCTTGCGGTCCAGCGGCCCCCGGCGTATTTGACGATATCGTCGGTCCACCTTGTTGGGGGCCGCCCCACGCTGCGTCGTCCGGTTCGTAGTCGCCACTCGAGGACCTTCCGTCCCCAACAGTCATCAGATCGTCGAGCGATGTGGCCTGCCCATTGCCACTTCAGCGTGCTATCTCTTCGGGCTATGTCGTACATACCAGTCCTTCTACGGATCTCCGCATTCCGGATCTTATCACGCAGGGAAACACCGAGCATAGCCCTCTCCATAGCACGCTGCGCGACTCTGAGTTTTGTTATGAGGCCGACATTCAGGGACCACGTCTCAGTTCCGTAAGTCATCACTGGTAACACACACTGGTCATAGACCTTTCTTTTCAGGCACTGAGTTATTTTGGACGTGAAGATGTGCCTAAGCTTCCCGAATGCTGCCCAGCCGAGTTGGATTCGTCGGTTGACCTCTTTCTCGAAGTTGGATTTGCCCAACTGGACTGTTTGTCCTAGGTAGACATAATGAAATTAGAATGAATTCTTGAAATATATTTATTTATACATTACTATCCTTTTGCCTGTGACTTTCGTCTAAGCTCTAATTTTCAATTAATTTCAATGCTATTGCCACTGTAGCTGAGTTGTGCACTCACGGACAGTGTAGCTTCATTTTAGTGAAACATTTAAGGATGGGATCACTACTTTTGTAGATCACCAACATACATAATACAAACTTTACCTCTTTATTAATAGTGTAGATAACTTGGAATCTCACCAGTTTTACATAAGAGTAAAATCCTTATTATAATTTATAAAGAGTAGGTTTTTTTATGCCATTGTTAAAGCACTTAATGTATCCCAACTTCACATTATATCGTGAAGTTTAGTATAGCTATTTTACTAAAGCAATACACTATAATTCTCTTAAATAAATGCCTATTTTCTACTGCAAACATTCATTAACACAGTTGTAAAAATCTTATAAAGCATTGTGGTAAAACGGTTACCATAAAATAAGATTGCTTTCGCTATTAAATTATAAATAACTCGCCAGCTAATTAAGTATGCAAACCAGTGCTATTCTTCACAGCTAAGAAACGGCATCGATAAAATGTGTCGACATTCGAAACAAAACAAAAAAATATCGATATTTATTTTCTCCGCACTAGATGTATGCTAGATTCGTGATGTGGTATAAGTAATTAAATATTTATTTATTACTTTTAATGGCTGAGCTATTAGTTTATTGTCAGGCTCCGTGGGTTATCCGTAAAAACAGCTTGCGTTTAAAAGTTCGCGGATATCACGCATATATTTGTTTTGCGTATTTTCTATCCATTCAATGTATGAATATACAAAAAATATGTCATAAAGTACATTCGCATTCTGGTACTCATCTATCAAACTATTAAGCTTTTTTTGGTACCAAAGGATACTGTGTAAAATTCCCAGACGCATTTCAGATTGCATCTATAGTCTACACAAATAATTGCCATGTGTGAGAATCGAAGCCACGACCTCAGTTTGTCATTCATTTAGTTTCTCATTATAACACACCCCGTGGTGTAGACAGTAATTATGTTATCACGTTCGAATCTTCCAAAAATTGTCACGTAATTAATGGACTATCCCTAATCACGTTCAAATCTATTTCGCTGTATATATACATGGAAATATCGCTTAATCGTTTAATTTGTACCGGCGTGCACCACAGGGGACCCCTAATTTATTTGAAGGCTCTATTACCCACACAGACTGGTCCGATAGGCTTTATTTATACACGCACAGACCGAACTACACACATTTACATATAGATGTGCATCATTGACAATACATTTTAACGTTGTGATGCAAATACTATTAGTTTAAGTTCATTTATAAAAGACTAGTCGTCACCCGACACTTGGTCCTTACTTTTAAAATTACTATCTTTTTTAGGGATTTACTAACTTTGAACGCGCTAATCTTAGAAACTACTGGTTCGATTTAAAAATTTCATCTTTTGTTGGGTAATCCATTTACCGAGGAGGGCTATAGTCTATAAAACATCACGCAGCGACCAGTAGGAGCGAAGCATTGGTGAAAATGCTGCAAAAACGGAGAAAACTTTCTAAAAATAACGCGTACGGAGTCACGGGTAACAGCTAGTATGAAATAAAGGTATGTACAAGACTTTATAACTAGATTTTAAATCTTCTTTGTTGAGAAAATAAACTTATACTTATTCTTAGTACAACGGAAATATTAATGATTTTGCGATATTACATTATTAACTATTATGTACGAGGTTTGAATCCCATTTGTAAGCAAGTTTATTTCATGTTGAAAGCTCATACAATATCTATTAGCAACCGGAAAGCATTATTACATTAATGGCGTGAGATTGAAATATGGCGGTCGTAAAACTAAACGTGATTTGAGAGGAATATAACCATCAAATAAACTGGACACAAATATTTGTCGTTAGCCAGGAATAGAATACGAGACTATAGGTTACAATGCAGTTGCCAGACTAGACATAACATTGTCTGGTCATTTTGTTTGTGTACCAAGTATCAGATGTAGTTAAATAAATAAATACATTACATTCACGTCCTCTGGTCCCAAGCTAAGCTTATATGCTTGTATTATGGGTACCAGAATAAGGATATACGAGTACTACATAAACTACTTTTCTTTTGTAAATACATACATACCTATCCTACATAGAAACACCGAGACGCAGTACAAACATTTGTTTGACAAATATAAAGATCACACAAATGATTGTCCCCAGCGGGAATCGAACCCGGGACCTCGTGAACGGCTAGACCACGAAGCCCGTTAATTTACAGCTATATGTTTTTAGACCAATGTTGCCGGCTCAATAGTTTTCTTTCGCATCTACTTTTCAATATGTTCTACAATCGAATTCCACAACAAAATATCACAAGATAAAACGTGGGAAGATGTTACCTTATCAGTCAATTCTAGCTAAGATTTATTGTATTATGGTAATATTAGTTTATGTATCTTTTTACGCGCTGTAATTGCCTTTATTGCCCATAAATTTATCTCACAATATGTACAAATATGTGTATTTATAGTGGCCTTAACGTAACTATGGATGTAGGTTGATGACTTTATAATTTTGATTCGTGAACTTTGTGTGGTAAATCTGATAAAATTGTGATTATCTATTGAAAATTATTGATACAAAAGGGCTGTCAAAGGGCTAATTTAAAAATAAATCTTATAGACCCAATAAATGAACCCCACGGGTTCCTTAGAGACAAAAAAGCTGAAAATAATGTTTGACAGACAAACGGATATTAAAGTAAAAGCTTTTGTTGTAGATTTCTCTAAAAATAACCAACATACTAGACCAATTATTCTTACTTTTCCTAAAACCCTTATAACTTGTGACCCAAATAACTATCTGAATGTGTACAAAACAATAATCTTAATTATTCCTAGCATCTACTTACTTCGATAAGATTAGAGAATACATGCCAAGGAATCGAACCCACTATACTGGTTGTATATTAATTAATGGAATTGTTACAAATACCGTTAATTACATATTCAATTACAGTATTCTGTATCTAGAAATAGAGATATTGGTACCAATTCTACGCGCACAACTAAACTTAACTAAAAAATGAAATTTGATTGTGTCAATAACACCATTCCGTAATGTTATTGATTCTTTCTTGTTAGCAAATCTGTTTATTATAGATTAACGATTGGAATTAATATAAAATTACACAACAAAACAGCCAAATAATCAATATACAGCAATAGTTGTTTTCATTTTTTAGTTAAGTTAAGTTTAGTTGTGGACGTAGAATCGACACCATTATCCTCTTAAAAGTTTAATTTATTGACTGGTCTTAGATCAGAACAGAATATTATAGTAATTAAATGTTTAACAAACAGATAGACGGAAAAACAAGTGAAACTGTAATAATATGTTTTACTATTTTATATACGTCAACAGTTCATACCTGTTAAACAACTGAACACATTTTCGTAAAACGTCGCTAAGTTCACTCCCGATTTAGCAATTGCTAAGCAATATTAGTAGAGCCTTTTTATATATCGAAGAATGAAAAGCATAAAATTACGTAGATACAATTTTTTTTACAAACTTCTATCCATCCAATCATCCATCAGCCTCTCTCCGGCCGCTGTTGGACATAAGCCTCCCCCATAGAACGCCATAACGCGCGGTCCTGTGCCGCCTGCATCCAATGTCTCCCCGTGACCTTGACGATGTCGTCGTTGGACTTTTCTTCCCCAACGATCATCAGTTCATTCAGATCATCAGTCAACGAAATTATATGCTCGTGGGACTTTACAAAATGATGCTCATATGATTACAACCTCCTACAAAGAACAACAGAATGTGCGGTCTTGCCCCAAAGATGCCCCGTTTGCATCCAAAAGCGCCTTTCGATCCGCGACGACAAGAAATCTTTGGTATATGGACAGACTTATAGACAGACGGACACCGGAGTGACACTCAAAGGGTTTCCGTTTTGAACGAAACCCTGAAAACAGACGTAACACTTACAGAATTAGGCAAATAATCTCAACAGTACCATAGGATTTTAAAAGCAAATTTGCTATAAATTTGTATGGTAAATAAATAAATGTATATTCATGGATATTAAATACAACGTCCACTGGTCCTATATTATGCTTGCGTTATGGGTACCAGAATACGGATATAATACATAAACTACTTTTTCGATATTTATAACACATAGTAAAGACGCAGTACAAACATTTGTATGTCATTTATAAATATCACACAAATGATTGTCCCGAGACGGAATCGAAGCAGCGACCTCGTGAACGGCAGTCCGCTTATAGTAATAGTGAAACATGAAGACCAATAGGATTTAATTCACCTGATACCTCCCGAGTGGAGTAGTATGGCTTCTTTGATAACAAAGCACATTATTCAATTAGACTCTGCTACAGAGCTGCTTGATTATACAGTTTATTGTGGAATAAACCGGGATTTTGACCTCATTATTAATATTTTAGTTTAACGACCCAATAGGGCCAATTCTGATACGACAAAAACATAACTAAAATGAAAACAACTATGTTGTATTTTTGTTTATTTGAAAATTTCATTGTACGCAGTCTGTAAAACAAAAAAGTTTGGGTAACAGTGTCGAATTGTTATTGACACTATCAATTTTTTAGGGTTCCGTACCCAAAGGGTAAAAACGGGACCCTATTACTGAGATTTCGCTGTCCGTCCGTCCGTCCGTCTGTCACCAGGCTGTATCTCAAGAACGGTGATAGCTAGACAGTTGAAATTTTCACAGATGATATATTTTTTAGATAAGTTTCAGTTGTGCACGTAGAATTGGTATTAAAGTCAGGTTAGGAACTTTGTCATGAGGTTTAAAAATAACGCTGTAAAGGCCGGTTTAGTTCTGCTTTTTGTGTTTACGTGATATTTCCTGCTAAGGTTTTCTCTTGCCCAACTTTGGCATCATATAAAATTCTTCAAACCACTACCAAAAACTATGAAAAACACGTTTTTCTCGTTATTCATTCCTATTGTAACCTAAGATCTAATATCTATTTTACAAGTTACATATTGTCTTAAATCGAACCTTGAATCTCGAATATTAAAAGCAGCGTTATTGCCACCTATGAAGTTCATCAAATCTGTTCCAAATATTCCATATAGATATAAAACCATTTATAAAGCTTAAAAACTATGAAAACCAAGAAAGCGTTACAATAAAACAAGAACAGGTTATATCACGTCATTAATGTGATCAGCCTAATTCCAGAATGATGGTGGGACCTCCATTATAGCAACTAGCACCACCTTTCTCTCAAACAGACGATCAAAGAAATTATCATAGATTATGTATTATAGAGCAACAGTCTTACTGAGAGCGGGAAACAATTTCTACAAACTTTTATTTTTACAGGCTTTTAATTGAACTTGAGCTTCTTGTCTTACGAATGAATGAATGAATGGATGAATGAATGATTTATTTGCAGAATATGTGTCACAAAATCCATCTATTTCAACATTATGACGAAACATTATGTTGAAATGGATTTGAGAAATGAAGTATGTACCATCGAGCTTTTATTTGTTTAATTCGCAATTTTTTTAAATTTTAAGCTATTGCATAGCTTCTATCGCGGCGAAATTCGAAATTTAAATTCCGTACGTAACGAAAAAACCTTACATTATCGGCGTTACTGCGCATGCGTAATCCCCTCTTCACCCCGCAATTTATTTCATACTGTTGATACCAAGGGTAAACGCCTTCCTCAAATTAAACAATGTATTAAAATAAGGATTTTGAATCGACAACATATATCCTAAATGTTCAGATAACAGCGTATTTTAGATTTTAATAATGTAAAATAATGTCAAAACTAAAATTGTATACCAACAGATTGACATTTGACATTTAATTTAAAACAGATTGACATTTGATTGACAATCGCTATTTTATCATAATTAATCATATTTAATCATAATTACCATAAACAATGGACAGATGTAAGCATCAGTAAATAAGTATTATTAATCATATTTTAGTTTATGGTATGTAGATTCTTGCATAAATAAAATAAATAAATAATTTTAAATAGATAAGTTTATAAAATAAAAAATTGGTCAAGTGCGAGTCGGACTCGCGCACACGAAGGGTTCCGTACCATTATCTATGCAACATAAGGCAACGTTATTAGTAGCGAGCAAGAAACGGTAAAAAAAATCAGTTTTTTGTATGGGAGCCCCCCTTAAATATTTATTTTATTTTATTTTTAGTATTTGTTGTTATAGCGGCAATAGAAATACATCATCTGTGAAAATTTCAACTGTCTAGCTATCACCGTTCTTGAGATACAGCCTGGTGACAGACGGACGGACGGACGGACGGACGGACGGACGGACGGACGGACGGACGGACGGACAGCGAAGTCTCAGTAATAGGGTTTCCGTTTTTACCCTTTGGGTACGGAACCCTAAAAATGCTATGCAATAGCCTTACCGCGGTAGTCCCCGAGTGTCACACATCTTTTTTTAAATTTTATTAAGGTTCGTCCAACGGTCTCTATCTACTCTCTTTGATATTGTGATCTCTGCACACTTGCCGGTAACCTACCGATTAAGCTAAAAATTCGGCTGATCCGTTTATGGAGGTGAAACTTGAAAGTTACCCAAATGGCTAGGTTTTTAGTTACTGTATTAAAGGAACAATGAAACTTTAACTTTTGTCTTGATTGATCCACCTTTTTTATTCTTTTCGTGAATTGCATTAAAGCTTGCTTTGAAAGTAACTATTTCTGCTTTTATTTAATAGAGGTGTGAGTAAGACCAAAGCCTTACAGCGGACTTTAATGACGCAACGTTCTGAGCGCTCATTATATTGAACATAAACATGTAGCCAGAACTGTTGTTATAATAATATTGTAACAGTTATCGATATTTATGCACCAACCAATATTATTTGATCTCGCTTACTCCGTTTACTATGTATTTTGCTAGTAACGATACAACTATGTTATGACGCCCGCGGGAGTACTTCAAAATTCAATTTTAATGAGTTGTAAGGGGGGGGGGGGCTCTTTCGTATTGAAATAAGCAAATTATTATGTTTTTAGGGTTCCGTACCCAAAGGGTAAAAACGGGACCCTATTACTGAGACTTCGCTGTCCGTCCGTCCGTCCGTCCGTCTGTCACCAGGCTGTATCTCAAGAACGGTGATAGCTAGACAGTTGAAATTTTCACAGATGATGTATTTTTATTGCCGCTATAACAACAAATACTAAAAATAAAATAAAATAAATATTTAAGGGGGGCTCCCATACAACAAACATGATTTTTTTCCGTTTCTTGCTCGATACTAATAACGTTGCCTTATGTTGCATAGATAATGGTACGGAACCCTTCGTGCGCGAGTACGACTCGCACTTGACCAATTTTTTGTAGTAGTAGCTAGCAGCTATAATATTTAAATAAAACTACTTTTTACGGATATAGACGCGTATATTTGTTTTGTTAGACTCCAGTCTCACCCGTGACCATGGTGACTGCAAAGTCTCCGAAACGTCGGGCCAACATTTAAAACAAATATACGCGTCTAAATCCGTAAAAAGTAGTTTTATTTAAACAGATGAGTCGCGCAAGTGTTAGAAAATATTAGCTATAATATTGATTGTAATATATGCTGTCTTGATATAGGAAGGTTTTATTAGGAACCAGATAATTAAGTGTTCCACCTGCTTTTGTTATTATTGCAACAGTCTAGATTTAACGGTACCAATTCTATATGCACAACTAAACTTAACTAAAAAATGAAAACAACTATAGTGTGTTATGATTAATTGTCTATTTTATTGTGCACATTTATATAATTTACAATCTATAGTCTATATTTCACTGTTGTGTGTTTATAATAAGAAAGTTCAGTTAACAATGCCGAATTGTGCTATTGACACTATCAATTTTCATTTTTAGTTAAGTTAAGAGGGTACTGTACTCGTCATTTAGGTATTTGCCTTAGGTATTGCTATCCCTATTTCCGAGCGCCGCCCTGAAAGGGACAAATATAGATGAAGCGGATTTTACCTACAAATTCTTTGAAAAAAGACGTGAGTGAGTGACGTTCGAAGAGTGATAGAAGCGAATGTGAGTGATTGAATAGATTGAGCGTGAAATATCTATGCATGAATATTTCTAAGAAGAAGATAAGTTTCAATAAACTGCGCCCCAATTACTCTAAATAAGTAAAGTAGGTTAGATTTTTTGAAAGTCATTAAGCTTTTTTTTACCTATCAAATATACTACATAAAAAACGCAACAAGTTCTCAATGCGACATACAAATATGTAAATTTAACTAAGTCTTGGCCTACGCTTCTTTGCAAATTAGTCGATAAAAACATGGTTCGTGGACTAAATTCTTGTCGTGAGAATCTACCATATTTGTGCTATAGCAAATCTAGGTTATTAGTATTTTAGTATAAAACAGAATCGGGTTAAATCAGTAGTTATGGTGTTATAGTGGTTATTTAAGCGAACCTTGGTAATCAGTCAAAGCAAAGGTTAAATGCTATTCACATGAAACTGTTGAAAATAATCGAATTAGATGGTTTATGCTAATTAGAATAAGCTTATTTTAATTATTCTTTATTCTGTGTTTAAATTATGTTATTTTCTTATCAATTCAAGTACAATTTTGTCATCAGAGTTTCCAATAAGATCTGAAAATGATCACTTTTTATTTTATTTTTTGTTTCTATAGATACCTACAAACAGACAGAGACAGATCTAAAAATTTAGTCATCGTAACTTTAGTCCTAGCATTTTTGCACCTTTGTGTAATTTTTTAGATGTTTAGGAGATAGAAAGTAATAGAAACATTAAATATTACTTTACACCTAACACCTTAAGCCTCAGCGCTTCGATACGTCCTACCACTAACGATGTGCCAGTTGTGGCCAAGCTAGCTACTTCGAAGAAGTCTCTGCCCCGAGCCGTGACGAGGGTGTCGTCCGCGTAACAGATGACGCCCAGCCCTGCGAAGACCCAGTCGTAGTCGATGTTCCACAGAAGTGGTCCCAAGACAGACCCCTGCGGAACACCGCACGACAAGGGCTTGTGTACTACGTCCCCTACGCGATCCACGTAGAGAACGTACCGACCCACATGATAGTCAGCCACCAGCTGCCTAAGGTACGTGGGCACTCCGTGATATATCTAATATACCACGTCAACTATAAAACTTAAACAGTGAAACGGTTTACGAAGCTCTTAGAAGTAAAAGTCACGTTACTTCGCATTTTATATGACTAAAGTCGGTATTTAAACACCACAGATTATTATCTATAATCAACAAAGTCAACATCAACTTGCATCTACAATGTATAATTATGACATTCAAACAACCACAATCATACAATTCGTGTCTAACTTACGTTTTATGCTTTTTATTACTTAAAACGTGTTTACAAGCTGCCATAAAAAAGTTATGAATTTTATGCGCGAATAGTGTTGTAATTTGTAGTTGTTAACACTTGCATTATTATGTATTTCACACATCAATGTGTCTGTATTTTGTATTTATTGTAGTAGTTTTGTATGTAGGTACTTATGGTTCTATGGAGGAGGAAAGTTATTATTATCACAATTCTTCTGCTCTAATCCCGTTATTTAGGTTCGGCGCAAGACATTTTGACATATGACGATCCTCGTGATTGAGTGGTTTATGTAAGGGACTGCCAATCAAGAGGTCGCGGGTTCGATTCCCTCTCGGGACAATCATTTGTGTGATTTTTCTAATTGTCATACAAATGTTTGTACTGCGTGTGGGTGTTTCTATGTATTATAAGTATGTATTTACAAAAAAAAAGTAGTATATGTATTCTATCCGTATTCTGGTACCCATAACACAAGCATATAAACTTAGCTTGGGACCAGAGGACGTTGTGTGAAATGTCCATGAATATTTATTAGAATATTTATTTTCTTTCATAGTCTTCTGTTAAACGTCATATCTGTGTTAACTCCTCTTTCTTTCATATTCTTTTCGACACTACCATCTTTTTGGTGTTCCTCTATACTTAAATCCTTATTTATTCGCAGAACTCTCATATACTGGTAAAAATATTACTTTCCTCTCGTCCGTCATGAAGACATGACATGACCGACATGACAGGCCAGAAGTTAGCAATGTTGATCTAATAACTTTTATCACTTTATGTAATATTATTAATTCACGTATTTTTTTTGTTATGAGCTCGGTACGTATACATCAATGTTTTAATCTATGTAACGGAATATTTGAAAGAGATTTTCATCCACTTGCAGTACCTACTAGGATTGATCTGGAATTTTGCACACTTATTAAGAACCGATGACAGTTGAAATTTTCAATATATTTTTATTTCCATAAACATAGTGTTCGATATACGAACATTAGGGTTAATAAAAATGATAATTTAAATACAAGGCGTTTATTACGTGCGAGTACATGTGCGTATATAGCTCGGTATTAATTATTTCACACTGGCGAGTTGGCGAGTGTGCCGACAACCGACGACGACGATGCAACGGTCGGTCCTCCTCCCCCCGGAACTCTTGTCACCCCCGAAGCCGGTATGCTGCATTGAATGCGCGAACACATAGTATACAATAAGGTGTTACAAATTTTAAGCACTTACATGTTTAGCTAATATTATAGCATGCAATTACTTAATGACTTAATTTTTACAATTAAAGAAATCATTAATATTGTAGAAGTTGTTTTTACTTGGCCATTGATACAATTTTGTCCTAAATAATGAAAATTTTAACGTTTTTATATCTTTCGGTATCTTATTAAATATTCGTATACACATAGCAATACAGTTTCTATTATATTTTGTAAAATAATATTCAGGATTTTCGAATGTGTTTTTGAATTAATTTATGTATTTATCTGTAATAATCTGTATATTAACAAATCTCTCTATCTACCAAAACTATAATATTTGAAATTGATTCCAATGATTTAGAGTTAATTAATTATTACCTAAAAGGTTAGGTTTGTTTCACACCGAACATAGCTGACACTAAATACCTCTTACTATAGAAATAAAGATTTATAATCTATATAAATGAACGTGTAAATCACTGTTTAATTGAAACACCCGACTTTTATCTGCCGCCATCTTTGTGATTTAACTGATAAATGCAGTAAGAGGTTATACTCGGCCCGCCATTGTCCCATAGACTATATAAACGACTTAAGATAACAAAATAAGATTTATTACTCTGTTTCAATTGTAAGATTATATTTAACGTGTTATTATTTTAATGTGAGACTACAATTTTGTTGTAATGCCATAGGCAAAAGAAAAATATCGGTTTCATAAAATCTAATAAAATTGTAACAGAACGAGTCTGATCATTGAAGATTTTGAAAAAAAGTCTGATGATAACCTATGACTAAAAACTTGATTTAAGTTGTTGCAATAAGCATTGTGATCGGTCCCTAATGTGTGTGCAAAGTTTCAGATCAATCCGAATACTGCAAGTGGGTGAAAATCACTTTCGAAGATTCCGTTACATAGATTAATACATTGATAGATACGTTCCGAGCTAATAAAAGCATGAAAAGAAAAAGTTTATCTGTAATAACTTAGCATATTCTCCGTGTGGTGACGGATTAAGAATACAAGTATCACCACCCCATCTCCTCCCAAGGGTGCTGTAAAAATCAGCTAAGGGATATTGCACACAGAAAACATCTTCTGTGAGAGACGGGAATCTCGAAAATAAACCCTGTGCCAACACGCCTGGTCAGCGCGGCACAGTAGACCATAATCCCTCCCAAAGTGGAGGAGGCCCGTGCCCAACAGTGGGACGTAAATGGGCTGGAGAAGAAGTATAATTTAGCATTGCATTGTAGTAAGTCTGAAAAATATTGCTATTTTAATTATTTTGTGGTTGTATTAAAAAAAATATCCCTACTTGGGTTAGTATTAAATACGACAAGTGTTTATATCAACACTGTTGACTACTATAAAGCCATCTAGTCCGTAACTAAGCAGTGTTCACTATGGTAGTATACTAGGCTATAGCCTAACAATATTGCTCTATAAATCAGTATAAGACTCTTTTAATTCTAATACAATCAATCAATTTGCAAGAAAAATTTAAAGGCTAAAATTATTTCTAATACAATTTTTTTATAAGTACTGATAGATGACAGCGAACATGGAGCAATAATAAAGTAGACAGTTCTTTAATAAACTAGAGCACAGAAAACTACAACGTACATCTGAGTAAATATTATGTTAATATAACATACCATGGACTAAATTAATTCAAAGTATAACTAGAGCGAGTTCTACGTACAATTTTTTTTTACCAAATTGAACCAGTAATAGACGAGTTTAGCCTCACCGTCTTTTTTTGTGTAATTATATAATGCTAAACGAAGCAGACAAACAGCTAAATAGGTAGAGTTAGAAAACATTTAGATAAATAGATTGACAGGTAGATGCGAATGACGTTAATAAAACCGTTTTAAAAATAGGAGAAAGGAGGTCTTCTCGTGTTAAAAAGACGAAGAAAAGCAAAAAAAAGCGGGTCAGCCTATGTATTACACGTTTTAAACCGGTGTATATATTAAGTTTAAATTAATATAACATAATAAGATAACTACGCAATCCAAACTTAAAAAATATAATCAGCCATCGGAAAATTTCATCAAAAATCGACTGTTTTTATGACTTTGTGAGGGCATAAAAACCTACATGTGACGGGCCTCGTGGTCGTGTGGTTCATATAACGGACTGCCGTTTACGAATTTGCGGGTTCGATTCCCGCCCGGGTCAATATGTGTGATATTTATAATTGTCATACAAACATTTGTACAGCGCCTGGTGTTTCATATGTATTACAAGTATGTATTTACAAAAGAAAAGTAGTATATGAAGTCTATCCGTATTCCGGTACACATAACACAAGCATAATAATGTAGCTTACTTGGGACCAGAGGACATTATATGAAATGTCCGTATTTATTTATTTAAATGTACTACTTATTACAAAATTCAAGTTTCAAGATTCCGTTACAAACAAGACAAGTCTATAAAAGCATGTTAAATAAAAATTCCAGACATAAACTAATAATAGCGTAACAATTATTTACGAATGGTCTTCATAACTAAGTTTTTTATTGGTCAGTATCGTTATAATAGTGTTCCATTTAATATTATTATAGACAGACGCATTAGGAGTTAAGTTGGATTCGATCTCGTTTATATTAACAGTCATCGTCGTGACTACAGACTACGAATTATGCATTTTGTCTATGGTACAAGTTATCAACTTTCAAATTAAGCATTCCTTATAAATTTTAGTTTAGCGAAAAGTTTAGCGAAAAGTTGATTTTTCTTGGGCTAAGTTTTACTCATTAAGCGTCATTATGTGACAAATTATTCTTCGATAGTTTGGGAAAGTTTGGACTGTAATACATTAATTTCGATATTAATAAGTTCGAGTCACTTTTCTCGTCGAGTTCGAGTCGTTTGTCTCCTAAATATATACATATATAGACTATTCTTTTTTAACCAACTTTAAAGAAAGAAGGAGGTTCTCAATTCGTCTGTATGTTTTTTATCATTCATTGTTTGTTACCTTAAAACTTTTAACTGGGCGAAGCGATTTTAATGATTTTTTTTTTATTTGAAAGCTGGTGGGTCTGGACCCACTGGACGATACACTGGTGTAGTCCCATTGGCACCGGGTCAGGATCTGATGGTTATCTCCTGAGAAATGGAGGAAAACCTTCAAGTTACAAAGGCACATAGGAAGTTGCTAGGGCTTTTTTTTTAATACTTAATTATCTGAACTGTATGATATAAAATGTTTTTTTTTTTGTTGTTTTGTGAGTATTAATTTTGTTTAAGATTTACGTGAAGCGCTTTGAAAAGGTAAAAAAAGTCTGCAAGCTACTAAAAGTTTTTTTCACCACAAACCATTTAAAGACCAAAATGGCTATTGCTATCGCTATCTCCTATGAATTAGACATTATTCACAACAACTCCTCTAGGCTGTGTCACACCTCACTGGCATTATCATTAGATTATCGATATGAGAACCTTTCCTACTATAGATTGAAAATTATGTATCATTATATTATTTTCGATAAACATAGGTTCAATATTTTTAAATCACCTTTATTTTCGTGGAAGGTACCTACTAATGACTGCATTTATATTATTATTTGTTATTTTTATACTTATTATAAAACAAAGTCATTATTTTTGTATGTATATCCTTATGTGAGCTGTGATATTCAAAACTATGCAACGGATTTCGATCAATTTTGATGTGGTTTTTTTAACAGATAGAATAATTCAAGAGGATTTTTTTTTTGTATAATTAGTCAAGGTTTAGTGTCTAAATTCCACGCGAACGAAGTTTCGAGCATAAAAAATAAATACCACTATTATTTTCTTAAATGGCTAACAAATAAAAACACGGCAAAAGTCAACTCGTTGTCTCTATCAATTATCAAACAAACACTAAAAACTGTTTCGATCATGCAATATTAAAACTACTTAATAACTACCACTACGTATCTAATCAAACAAAATTAAACTGTCACAAGTTATGACACATTTAATAAAAAGCAAACATTAATATCCGCAACAGATTAAACAAAAAAAAACAAAAGAAGATGCCATGAAACAAATACGTTACATTCCACGCAGCGGCCAGAATTATAATTGCCTTAACTGCTGACGTTATAAATCTTTCACCAAGCAAGATTAGTCTGTGGAATAAAAATAAACTGTCTTGCGATGATAGCATGACAAATTAATAGGAACGCGCCATAATTTGAAAATAGAATATCCCGGCTGTATGCCGTTTGATCCAGGATTCGCTTCAATGGCGGCTATCACAAGGAATGAGGGTAAAACGCGGACATAGTTTTTTAATGTGTAATAAAACAAAGTTATGTGTGTTATATATCACAAAATTAGTAAATTCCTTGTAATATCAGGAGCTAAAACTTTCCAACACATTATACCGCAACCATCACAGAAAAGTCCATAAATCATCAAGATTAAGTACATTTGACTTAGATATTTTCTTTCTTTCTTCTTTCAAATTATGCCGCAGCAGGTGAGGCTCTAAAATGGATACGATTGGGGAATGAGTGATTGGCAGTTCGCAGATTTATTAAACGTATATTTTGTAACGACCCGAGTTGTCATATGAAAGTCATCATATGGTCATCATAATTCATATTTGGAAATATTTACACAACATTAGATTCTCATTTAAAATGTCAGAAATAAATATATTGATTTATAGTCTAATATTACGAGACGCTATTGCAATCAGCATCTCATTTTCTATTTACATATCGAATTATGAGATGTTTACAATATATTTTTCTATCTGTGGGAATAAAGCTGTCTACAAAATTTTGCAAATCAATATTAAAAAGAAAAAAACACTCGCAAAGCATGAGTTGAGACCTCGTACGAAGGGTTTCACTTCATTTTCAACAGTCATAAACATGTCGTAAAGTGTATCATTAAGTTATATTAATATCGTTTCTTATGGTGTTCTAGCTAGTTCTAGTATCTACTGTGTTATAGCATCAACAGATATACATCATCTGTGAATTTTGACTGTCTAGCTATCACTGTTAAAGTAGTCTTAGTAGTAGTATAGAGTCCCGTATTTTACCCTTCGGTCCGAAACTCTTAAAATTTAACACTACACGATGTCGGCTCATTTCTCTAAAACTTTCCAATGTTTTACCTATTCAAAGTATGTAACTATGCAATAAGTTTATGAAATTACTAGCTATTAACTTCAGTTTTACTCACGTTTATAGCTGCATACTTCCTTGCGCGGTGTTAATGCAGATTTTAAACTTCTTAAAAACTAAATTATTGTTCATAAACTTTGTGTAAGTTCAGATATTAAATTCATGTTGTTATAAAATATGAATATTGTAGTGTCGTTAGCAAAACTAACAAAACCTGTAATGAATTGCTTATTGTGTAATGCACAATGGCGCTGAAAATTGCTTCTTATGTCGAAGAGAAATTAATTTGCCAAACTTATTACAAAGTAGGATACCTTGGAAGTAAATTTTAAATTAGTTATGCATGATTTTTGCTTTAATTTGAGAGATGTTAGCAATTGGCATTATTCATTTTTTTTTTAAGCTCATAATTCGAAAACCATTTCTGGGAATATGGTTTCTAATCATAATCTATAAGTTTATTTTAGTAAATTTACTATACTTAAGATTATTTTTCAAAAAAAGCAAATTACCTATGTTTGCCCTCGTAATGAAGGACTTAGAATTTTTAAGCATACTCAGAGATACGCTACTCTGTATTATAGTTGTAATGACAATTTTGAAAGATACAGTTACAACTAGTCTGTGGTTACGACTTACGTCAGCGCTGTCAAACAAAAATAAAAACAAATAAACAATGTAAGAAAAAATTGGTCAAGTGCGAGTCGGACTCGCGCACGATGGGTTCCGTACCATTATCTATGCAACATAAGGCAACGTTATTAGTATCGAGCAAGAAACGGTAAAAATATCATGTTTGTTGTATGGGAGCCCCCCTTAAATATTTATTTTATTTTATTTTTAGTATTTGTTGTTATAGCGGCAATAGAAATACATCATCTGTGAAAATTTCAACTGTCTAGCTATCACCGTTCTTGAGATACAGCCTGGTGACAGACGGACGGACGGACGGACAGCGAAGTCTCAGTAATAGGGTCCCGTTTTTACCCTTTGGGTACGGAACCCTAAAAAACTGTAAAAAAGTACAAAGTAAAAATTATGAAAACTTTAATTCGCTTAGTGCAAGTGGATTGAAAATAATTTTCAAAGATTCCGTTACACATTAAATTATACATACATTTATAGATAGATACTAACGAAGCTAATAAAAAGCGTGTTAAAAGGAAGTATAATTTAAATCACAACACAATCAAACTAGTTAGTGGGTGGTAAATTAGTTTACCATTAGTGAAGTGTAAGTGGTAACTACCAGACGGGAAGACAAATTGATGAGATGAATGCAACTGGGACAAATGGTTGTTTTATTGACCACGTCATCTGTTGATGAGATATTATATGTAATGTGATGTAATGATACACCGACATTTTGTGTCAACGCGCATCTATTTACATTTATAAATGTCTTGTTAGTAGATTGTTTGTGATATCACAGACGCTTTCAAATTTAGATTTAGTATATTGCCCGCGCAACAGTTTTAACCGCCATTTTTTCGGAAATAGTTTTACCGACCTTTATGAAACTTTGCGTGTATATATTAATTAAACTCTTTTATGTATCCTTTAGCTAAAAATCCCTTCCAGTTATTACGCAAATGAAACTGCCGGGCCCATATAGTAATACATATTAACTGCAGTAGATTGTTTATATCTTCAAAACTACGCAACGGATTTTGATTCGGTTTTTTTAAATGATAGAGTGGTTCCACAGGATAGATTTTTTGTAAAAGTTAATGTTTGGTTTCTAAAACATGCGGACAAAATTGCGGGTAACAGCTAGTTATAAAATAAATAACACATGCATATTAAAGAGAGAAAAAGCTATTCATAAAATTACTTACTTCTTAATATTTTGGAAAAGACACCTAGTTTCTGACTACTAAAGTAACTTTTAAATTTATTGATTTTTATTCTAAGAATTCCGACACGAGATTTTATTATGAGCGGAACCTACGATACTTAAAATTGAAAAATATTATAGCCGATTGTTTTGTAAACAAATAACAATAAAAATGTAGTAACAGCGACCACAGTTTAATTACAATGGATCGTTATAACACGCTCGGGGTCTGGTTGTAAACTGCAAACGTATTTATAAAATATATTTTATTAAAATTGTTTTTAGTAGTAAAAGTTTAGAGCTTAATAACCCTTATATAATAAAATGCAAGCGATTTATTTGTCATAGAATTAACACAAATTCTTAAAACTTACAAGTAATTGCAATGAGTATTTAATTTCTTTTGAATTAATAAGTTAATACCTAATTCTTGTTTACTTATTACATTTTGCATACACAAGACGCGCGAGAAAAATCCAACAGTGTAGTATTTCGTTATAATAGCTCTTTGATTATAATGTCGTATTCGCATTTCTTTCCTACGTTTCTCCTTTTGTTTGGGACTTCTATTCCTGTTTAGTCACGGCCCGTGCCCAAACTGTCTTAAAAAAGACGTTGTCTGCTTACACAGTACTTTAGCTGACTCTTACATCACTCTGACAAGAAATAAGTTATTGACCCTTGTATTCTTAATCCATCAACACATGACATCACTTTTAACACGCTTTTATTAGCTCAATGCGTATCTATCAGAGTATTAATCTATGTAACGGTATCTTAGAAAAATATTTTCACCCACTTGCAGTTGTGGGATTGATCTGAAATTTTGCACACATATTAAAGACCGATGTCAATGCAACAATAAAAAAAATTAAGAATATTTTTTTTTAGTTCTTGAACTATACAAATTTTATTTTAGTAGAAGTTAATAAAAGTACATAACAAGAAATATTTGTAATCGTTATAATGATTCATATGCTTCACAAACTCTTACCTGTTTAAAGTTATATTCTTTCGTAACATATATACTTAGTATGATGAAGTGTAAGCCCATTCATTACTAATTAAATAGTATTATAGGTGTTATCTGTGTTAAGTTGAGTGATGGCGAGGTGATGCCCACGCTAACTATCCGTCATACGATCGTTCATGTCGCCTTATCTACCATTGAGAGGCTGCTCTCAACAACGGGTAGTAACTGCTTTATGAAATTAATAATAGTAGCTTAAGTTGTAGGCAACTATTCTATGTTAAGTATAAGATACGATCTTTCAAATTTATTAAAGATTTTTCACGTTTTCAAGAAAATTCAAATCCAAATTGAAATGGTTATTTTTTTCCTCCTTGGACTCTCTCAGGGCACATACCATGGCCCGGTGGTCATGTGTGTTATGGGGAAGTAATATTTTGAACCTCTAAAACATACCATTGAACATATTAGCCTGTGACACTCTCTGCCCGGTCTTCTACGGCTATTAGGTCTCAACTAAATAGTGTTTATTACTTAAAATAACAATAAAAATTCTATAAAATGAGATTTAAAATTTTTACAAAATAAAATACAATTGTTACGCTCAATATATTACTGCTATTTTAATTAAAAAATAATTCAAAAATTTTTCAATAATTTAATTTATAAATAAATTCCAATTCAATATTTAAATTAATAAATAAATTTTGTTACAGAAAATAGATTTTGTATCTAATTTTAAACAGACATAGCGATTAAATTAACTATAACATCGCCACAAATACGAACTAAATTCAAATGAATAGCTACATCGATTTGAAACTAACCTAAATTGAAATCGTTTGCATCAAAGCCAACAGCTATATGAATCGTGAGCATTTCTATGTATTACGAAACGTTACTTTACGTATCGAGTGAGGACACGATAATCGATATAAAAGGGTGGTCGGGAATCGATACTCGTTGATAATGCAAGCTTCTAGTAACCATTTAGGTCTTAGCTATGTAGAGTAACACTTTATGTAGCTTTTTGCTTTGTTTTTATCGCGATTCGGTATTCTTAGGGTTCATATATATAAAGAAAACCGTCAATATATCGTCTGTTTAGGTGTCCTTCAGCTCTCGTGTTTGTTTTATTTCGTTAAATATTTGTTTTTCAGCTTCTATGAATAATTAATCAAAACCGAAAGAACTAGAATTAAATACATGTTATATAAAGAAATAAATACTCACGGTCATTCCACACAACACCCTCTGGCCCCAAGCTAAGCTTATATGCTTGTGTTATGTGTACCAGAATACGGATATACTACATTTACTACTTTTTTGTAAATACATACTTATAGTACATAGAAAACACCCAAGCACAGTACAAGCATTTGTATGACAATTGTAAAATGGGAATCGAACGTGCGACCTCGTGAACGGCAGTCCGTTACATGAACCACACGACCACGAGGCCAGTCATAACTGCATTTTTTTTTGCAACGTGATAAAACTTAGGTACCCATCGACCCTCTAGATATTGGGATTATTCAGGATTATAATGAATATTTACATATAAGCCTGAAACCAGTGCATCGTCTCGAAATCAAAGGGCTGGACTCTGTTGACTTTGGGAGCTCAGACCCCAAACTTCACACCCCACGCAATTCCAATGAGTTTAAACTGAAACGTGAAAGTACAGTCACTAACAATATTCGTAATTATTTTAATATTCATGGACATTTCACACAACGTCCTCTGGCCCCAAGCTAAGCTTATATGTATACTTGTGTTATGTACCAGAAATGGGGTAGAATACATAAACTACTTTTCTTTTGTAAATACATACTTATAATACATTGAAACACCCAGACGCAGTACAAACATTAAGTATGACATTTATGGGTGACATATATAAATATAACAAAAATGACTGTCTCGCGGGAATCGAACCCCCGACGGTTGTGAATGGCAGTCCGTTACATGAACCAATCGACTACGACGACCGTCAATAAAATCTCAATATATCTTTTAGCTATAAGATATAATATCTATTAACTAGCTTTATTAGTCTCGTTCACCCTTTAACCCATTTGCATTAGCCAGATTAATCTAAAATTTGTTACGTGTTAAGTACGTTTTGTAGTTTTAAACCTAAGTAAATTTTAAAAGCTGGGTAACACTTTTGTAAGCTCGTGTACAATTGCACATTGCCTGAGGCATCCACCGATCCAGACATTTCATTACAAATCCTACACCACCAATTTAAATAGACCCCTTTTAACACCGTATTTGACTCCTCTCCTCTCTTCTATTCAAACATTAAGCGGGGGTCAATAGCTCAACTTTATTGGACAATAGTTTGCACTAGTTAATTCCAACAGTTAGTTTTGATAAAATTTGCATAGTTATTAGCTTTAGCTTATTTATTTAATAAACAGTGTATTTGTTTTAAACAAAATGGAGGGGAAATTTTTAATTAAGTAAGGATTAAGTGTGGTTTAATTTCCCCTACATACACCCTACGCTATCAAGAAAAATGAATTGTATTTTTTTTAAGAATACTTACTGTGTTGTATGGTAATCATGCTATACCTCTTAGGGTGTAAGCAGTTCGTAAATCGTCTAATGCTGCTTCTATTTTTAACAATTTTTATTTACAGAATTTTCTGGAAACTCATTACATATTTTATTATGTATCTACCTATTTAATTAAGATATTTAAAGTTCACTCCTTATTTGAAGTGATAAAATAAGTATTTCATAAATAATAATAAATATAAATATTCGTGGACATTTCACACAACGTCCTCTGGTCCCAAGCTAAGCTTATTATGCTTGTGTTATGGGTACCGGAATACTGATATAATACATAAACTACTTTTCTTTTGTTAATACATACTTAAAATACATAGAAACACCTTTATAGTGTGTACCCATTATAATGACATCCTTCCCGAATGCTTTATCTCCAAAACGGCGGTTAATAGATATTACGAAAGATAAGCGGTTTTTTTTATTAGCTAAGCTTTGTCAACTGTGTGGCACCATTAGGAGGAAAATATATGCCAAAATACAAGTTGAATAAAACACAATATTTTTAGACAATTCCTGGCACATAGCTGTGAATCTAAAATTACAAGATAGTATTTAAAACAAGAACAAGATACAACAATATTAGGAAGTGCGCAAGCGCAGCAGTATTGTATGTCGCCTAGACACAAGACAGAACAATGGCCTCTGTGACAAACAGACCTACACTGAGCCTGGCTTTTATATCTAGATAATATCTAGCTACAATAGTAGAGAAATAACTCAGTCTATGCTTGACTTAATAGTATCAGATATTTAAGCTTTAGTTATATTTAAACAAACTCTTTCTAATGACATTTTCGTGTGGTATTATTACATTAATACATTTTGGATATATATTACCAGGTTACCACCCTATTTCCTCCTAAGGATTCTCTGAAGGCCTTACTAAATACATCGCCACAAAGAGAAATCTGTATTTGCGAAAAGGTAAACTAAATGCTCTTTTTATATCAATTAAAGCAGACAGAGTGGAAATCCGTTCTACTGTTGTGAACTAAACAGCTTTCTGCTTTATGCGCTTGAAATTTTATAAAATAAAATGCCCAGCTAGTCTATTGCAAAACATTACAAAAATGCGATATTCTTTTTTTTATCTTGAACTCAAAGAGTTTTTAACCAAAATGCAACCTTTTTAGCGACAGACTTTTATACCAGAACATGTTGTAGTACATCGCTGTAGGTTCTGAAACCCAACACCGGTTCGAACCCACTGACCGTGCCATCTACGACGTGGACACGTTTCCTTGAACACAACTAGGGTTACCAGATGTTGCAAAACTCCGGAAACTCATGCAAAGCTTATAGCTCCTTGTTCAGCCGGCGTATTATGAGCTTTTTAAAATCATTCAAGTTACAGGCAGGCCGTAAACTGCATGGCTAAATTAGGTATTATGGCAAAAATAAAACTTTAACTTGAAAATTTTTTGTTAGTAGGTACTTTAACTTTTAGTTGTACCTTCTCCTTAAACATATTAATGTATGACTGGTTTAGCGAACTGATTGACTAATAATTTGTTCATAATACGAATTTGCCAGACAGTTCAATTCACGGCGTAAACTGCCTGTAAATAAAAGCTCATAATACGGCCGCTGGTTGTTTTTAAAAATCGAACACGGTTCCGTTGACTAGAGTTCTGGCAACAAAAGAAAAATTTCTACTACCACAGACTAAGCAATGCTGTCTGTGATCTGTGCTATTTAAGTTTTATACCCACACAGCTGATGATTGTCTTTTCTTAATCGCAGGAATGGAATAAATCAATGTTACTTTTTGCTAATAAAGCTGCATCAGAAATTATAAACTGACTAGCTGTTGCCAGCGACTTCGTACGCGTGGAATTTGGAAAATTTTCTCCGTTTTTGCAACATTTTTACTACAGCTATGCTTCTATTAGTCGCAGCGTGATATTTTAAAGCCTTCCTCGATAAATGGATTAACCAACATAAAAAGATTTTTTTAATTTGAACGAGTAGTTCCTGAGATTACAGGGTTCAAACAAATATAAATAAAATAAATAAAATAAACAAACAGCTTAGTAAGTAAAATAAAGTATAGATTGTAGTCAAAATGGTACTAAATAAGTTGTACAATATCTGGCATGAGTGGCAACCCTGTTGCCACCGGCTCTGTCAGTTACCGACATGGTTTGTGAACTAGCATTAACTATTCGCAAATTGTTCTAGTGTATTGTATCCATGTTTCATTATTTAGTAAGGTTATGGTTTTGTACTCAGTATAAAGCTCTATTTAATAGGATTAAATAAGGTTCTGTGACATTGTATTGCATGTAAAGACATCTTATCAGACATCTCATCTATCTCTTTGATTGTAGCGTGATGAAAAGTATACTATAACCTGCCCAGGAGTATGAAGAATAATTGTACCAAGTTTCGTTACAATCTGTCGAGTAGTTTTTGTTTTTATAAGGAACATACAGACGGACAGACGGACAGACAAAAATTTTACTGATTGCATTTTTGGCATCAGTATCGATCACTAATCACCCCCTGATAGTTATTTTGAAAATATATTTCATGTACAGAATTGACCTCTCTACAGAATTATTATAAGTATAGATAAAAATATGGAATTTTAATATACAAAGAAGCAGCGTGTTATCATTCTTTATATTTTTGGAGCGTTACATAATAGATATTTGCGTAACATATTTACAAAACAATGATGACGGATGTCGTGGAGTATTAAAATCAATCCTACATCGCACTATGAAAGTTAGACAACAACTTAGCATAGATACATCTGAACGTGTAATAGCGGAAGAAGCCCACCAGAAAACCACTCCAACGTGGTGCTACCGCTAGAGAAGAATCTAAGAATCTTATCCTTTATACCCGACGACCTAAGCAAAATAAACCACTGAAAAGCGCCCGCACCTCCAGGGTCTGTGAGAAGACGAAGTGTGTAGTGGAGAAATAAGCCCTAACAAGGTTGATATTGGGGGGAATATAATCAATAAACTATTCCTAATTTCCACATAACATGCAGAATTTCGCCAAATTTGAGACTTAATCCCTTTACTTGGATTAGTGAACGGACGTACGTATGTGTAAGCCATAGATAACTGGGATGGAATGTCTATTACATATACATGATTAATCACAGTTAACCCTTGTCGATAATGTTGTGAAATTCTCTCCATAAAGCCACATGAGTTAACAGATATGTAACTTCATTCAAGCGCAATGTACGTTGTTTACTTCCTACCTTATTATTAAAGTTTGTATATTTCTTTACAGTTTAAATGAAATATTGATTTTGAAAGCTGTCAATTTAAAATTTATTTCTCTTCTAAATTAATCTTTCTTAACATACCTACTATTAAGCACAAGACTAATGCTGAAAAGGAGATCTAGTATACTACGCTGGAGAGGCGTGTTGGTATAGGGTTTTGTTTCGTGACGCTAGTCCGCCACCCTCAGTGATGTCCCAGTGTGCCCGAATATCGCCCGAGAAAGGATGCTCTCAGAGCAGCCACTAGGTGAGCAACCACCGCGGTACCGGTGCCCAATCCATAGCTGAGGTGGCACACGGCGTGTATTTTAGTAGGTGAGGGCCCCCACACTACCTTTCTCCATCTTCCCCGGACAGAGAGGAAAAAAAGGGTTTGTTTCAAGGCTTCTGTCTGTTATCCGTTTTAATTATCCCTTAGCTGTCATTTGAAGCAAACATTAGAAATAAGTATTGGATTTTGAATCCTTAATCACATCTATCCTCAGAAAGAGACAAAATCAGACTTTCTTTTCTTACTTAGGACGCCACAACGCGTGGTTCTTCACAACTTACATCCAACGTCTTCCTCTGATCTTGATGATATCATAGTTCTAGCTTGTTTTGCTACATCACCATAATAATAGATGTAACGCAGTATCTATCATATAGAGTATAATTTGTTCCTTCGCCATATATTTTGCTCCTCTATACAATAAGTTAATTAATTGGATACTTCCCTGGGCGGAAAGCGTCGGGACGCTACGGATGGGCCACGACCCTATTATATTAATTACCGACGAAGCAATATATTCAGCCAATTTATTATCGCTCTGCACAAAGAAAATATACCTTAGTGTATCTACCATGACCTATTCAAAATTTTCTATATGTTTTCTTTCTTCTTAACCATTAAGGATGTGTGAATTTGATGTCGACTTAGACCTGGCGGGATGGTACAGAGTTCAGTTACGAATTTTCGTGTCCCACTAATTTAATTTGATTACACTTTTATTTCTTCTGTGGTCAGAAATGAAAAGGGGAATTGTGTGTTCTTTAAACAGTATCACGTGGATTTACGTAGAGGTGACATTATTGAAGTCGATGTCAAGCTTATCTTAAACATATCTAACGGAAGTCTATTAACATCTTCCAATTCTAAGAATCTATCGTATAAGAAATTTAAAATTCATCCCACGGGACTAAAATATTACAACTCACTCAATGTTTAATAGCAGGTAGTTAACCGCCATTTTATGTTATTTATTTTTAAGTTCTTCGACTCGGCGGTTCTCAATGGAGGACGATTTACGACAGACATCATGGCAACAAAACGAACCTTTTTTTCACTTTTCAAATTTCGAACACGGCTGCCCATTCATAAAGACGATCTTGTAAAATCATTTTGTAATTGTATTAGAACATTTTCAACTTTATTGCGCCGCATACAGTGTTAATTTTTCTTTGTGATTTTATTATGCTGATAATGGTTTATTTGGAACGATTTATCCGAATATATCGATGCGTTATTTTTTTTAGTTTGACAGAATTATTCGCACCTAAAATGACAATGTGGATATTTAAAATTGAAATAAATCTTAGCATTATGGCTATATCCTTAATTTGATGTCCTTTTAGCTTCTGATACAAATATTTATTTTGAATAAACATGTATTAATTTCGGCTTATCCCGTGACTTATATGGATAAACTTGTCTTACTGTATAGGTACTTAGTTACTTATTTTGAATTTGGAAAAGCATTTTTTTACTTTATGCTTTCGTTTTTCGTCTTTTTTTGGTCTGCCTGTGACGCCACTGATTCATGCCATCAAATATAAGAATTCTACTAAAAGTTTATTATTCTTTACTCTGAGCCTATAGAAGCGATTTTTAGGTATAATATATAGAAAAAAAATGTAGGCTTTCATGATAATATTTAAACCAAGAAAGTGGTAATTTTGAACGTGGTTAGGACCGCTATTAGTCTTTACTTTCTTGCACAACAAACTAAATTTAATAAGTTCTTGAACTCTCTTAGTAAAACAATTAATGTTTTTGCTACAATATTATAAATGTATCAAGTTACAAAGAATAACAATAACTTTGCCTTTGCCTCCGGTTCAGCCAAGTTGAGTTAAAAATATAACGGGCAGTGCAATCAAACAAGTTAATTACAAACTAACAACATTTACGATTGTTATATGTAAACATTTGTGCGGCAGACATAACAGTGTAACGTTGTTAATACGCGTAAATATTTGTCTGTCCGGCTGTATGTCCGAGGGTCTGTGCTCCCGCTTTCTTTGTAACGGTTTAGTAAAAAAAAACTTAATGTCTATGGTGTAATGGATTGGATACCTGTATTGGTAAGTGAACAATTCCTTTGAGCTATTTTTGATGAGAGCATTCCATAATGTTACTGTTATACTAATGTGGCAGTGATGTTAGCAGGATTAACTCATTGGGTTCATTAAAAAGGATAATGAAAATAGGCAGTAGGTACAATCTTATTCCTTTTTACACAGGCGTATGGCTGTCAGAGTGATTTATTTCAACTGCAAAAAGGTTAACTTTAATCCTATGTGTGTTGGTGTACCTACTCTGTCTTTGAGTGACTTTGTATTCATAACTTATAACCACAGACTAAAAAAAATATTCCATAGTCTGTGCTTATTACATTCTAAATTTTATACATGTCATTTTGAAGATAGAATCACGTACAACCCTAATCCATAGAGTATAAACATACTTTGCCATATTTAAATCAAACTCCATTTCAGAAATGACGACTGAAAATTTAAGAATTTAACGGTCGGCGAGCACAAACAATGGGTTTTAAGACAAGATGGCGATGCTTTATAGCTCTTTGTTTAGTCAACCGTGGTGAACTGATTACTGTTGTGAGTCTGTGTTCACCAAATAGCACTTGTCATGTATTAATGCTGGCATATATGACAAATTACATCAAAAGCTTTTTTTCTCCTCATATTTTGTTCTTTCAGTACCTACCTAGTTTACTGCTACTGCCAGGCTCATAGTATATTTTTAATGTGCCACTGTCAATACAGTTTGATTGATACATCAGGTAATCAAACAATAAAAAATGATGCCCGAAAGTATAAAAAACCCAATACTTGTGTAACTAAAAGTCACGAAATTATTTCAGAGTCCTTGAATTTATATAATTTTTGCCATAGCAAGGCAAGTCAAAAAAAAATTAACCACACTAAAGTACTTAGGTATATTATCTTCCTTAGTTAAACACCCAGTTGCATCCCTTCATTATCGAAGTGTCCCATTTGTTCAAGTGTACTTCAACCTTCAACTCGCTAATTTTGCAACATTCGAATGCATTAGTACTGCAAATATTTACAAAATGATAAAATGTTGTCTTAACAAGCTTCGGGATTTTGGGACGCGCTGTGTAAAAGGCTCTTAATTATCAAGGTTTTCACTTAAGAGGATACCAAAATAGCTTCGTGCATTTTTCTACGTACGTAGTTTTCATTGTTTCTTTAGATTGAATGGCTAGAGCTCTAATTTTTAAGTATATGTTTTTTCAATATATGATCTAGGATCGCATAAACTCAGAAACGCGATTGAAAAAAGTTTTCTCGATAGAAAATCTTAGCGAAACAACCTCTCTCATTTTTAATTTTTTCCATTTGTCGGTCTATTATCGCGTATTAACTAATGAAATAACTTTAATAACATAAGTAACTATTATATTATATAGAAACACGTAAATCAGAATTAAAATATATTTAGAAGATTTTGAGTAAACAAAAACAAATATCCCTAATTCTTCATTTTCTATACCTACTAGCTGTGTTAATATGTACATGTCGACGATAATATTGATGTAGGCCCTTAATAATAAGTATGGAATATAAATACATATATGGAATTGAATATACTATTTATGTTTATGAATAATTAAGATGACAATATTGGCTGGTATTCCTACTTTTTTTGTTATAAACTGTTCAATCTTAGTTTGTTCTATTTTTAAAACAAAACCACTTTACTAAATTATTGGAGTACAAATATTTACTTTCGTTATTGTAAAATTCTAGCCGATTCCCGCGATATCACACAGGTTTATAGTTATTGCCCTGCTCCTTGGGCTTAGGGTCATGATATACCTACTACTGTAATGTTTCATAAAAATCGATTAGTAGTAGTATTAGCAGATTTTGCGTGAAAGAGCAACACACATTTTTAGATCCATTCATAAATTATACCTTTGGCACTAATCTAAAATTAGTAGTATTTAATATAATCAACAAGTAACAATATTAATTGCTTCCGAGAGTATGTATTTAAGATTGAAATGCTCATTGCATTTCTGTTTATGATTCATGAAAACGTTAACAAGCTGCAAATATTCACATTTATGATCAAATATAAACATTCAAATAATTTGTTTGGTACAACGTCAATTAACACCTATAAGATCACTTACAGTTGAAAGTGATGAGTGAAATGGAACGTTTTGTGTCTATGGTTTTATGGCGCGAAAATATTCCACAATGTTATATGTGCTCTAATATTGTATAGGAGTTCTCTGGGCAACAATTTTGTTATTATTGTTTCTATATTTTCTGTTTCTATATAATGGGCTGAAATTTATCTCTCCACTGTTGAGCACGGGCCTAATCTAGTTCTAGGGGAGTATATGGTCGTCTATGCCAGCCGTGTAGACATAGCGTTAAACTTTGAGTGTTTCTTCTCTCGCAAAGGGTGTTGTTTGCTTATATTATTCTAGGTTGGTTAACCCTTAGTTCTATAACTCACTCCATGCTTAATCCGATGCTGACGCTGATCTGCACCTGGAATGATGCTAAAAGCGTGTTAAGGGCCTACATCAATATTATCGTATATCATCGCCGACACGTACATATTAAGACAACCAGTAGGCACAGAAAATGAAGAATTAAGTAGGGATACTTTTCCTATTTACTCAAAATCTACTAAATATATTTTAATTCTGATCCACGTGTTTCTATACATAATAGTTACCTATGTTTTTAAAGTTATTTCATTAGTTAATACGCGATAATAGACCGACAATTAAAAAATAAAAAATTTGAGAGGTTGTTTCGCCAAGATTTTGCTATCGAGAAAACTTTTTTCAGTCGCGTTTCTGAGTTCATGCGATCCTAGATCATATATTGAAAAAAATTATATGTACTTAAAAATTAGAGCTCTAGCCATTCAATCTAACGAAACAATGAAAACTTCGTACATAGAAAAATGCACGAAGCTATTTTGGTATCCTCTTAAATCGGTATTCGGACAAATAATTTTTAGTTCGACTGGATTCTTGTTGGAATGAAAGTAGAAAGCAAATAAAAATATCTTGTATAATACCAGTAAAAGTCGTAAAATCCTCTACAAAGGCATTGCTATGTCTGAAAATATTTTGTTTATAAGTATATTATTTTTATATAATATTTTTGAAGTAAAACCACGTTTATTCTTCCTTTATTTAATGCTTAGATTTTAGTAACGCGTAAGAAGTCTGCCTACGCGGTTTTTTGTCGAACTACAGACTCTCAACTGTTTATAGTCAAAGGGTAAAAATACCATAATATTTTTTGACGTTTCGCAATCATCTACTTTGACGCTTCACTAAGCAAGCATTTATTCAATTTCAATATTGTTTATTTATATATTTTTATTTATTTATTCATAAATTTATGCACACAGTACAGAGCAATAAGAAACAACATTGGACAAGTAATGGCTGTACAAAGAATCTGCTTATTTCTTTGAGAAATCTCTTCCAGCAGACCCGCGAGAGGATAGTGCGTGTTATAGGAATTTTTATTTGTGCGTAATGCTAAGAAATTAATATTTTAATATCAACATTAATTTAATTTGTGACTATATAAATCACGAAGTATAGATACAAGGAGTCCGAACGGTATAGGCTTTTCCATAATATTTCGTGTACACAATAATAAACCCAGATCATAGTTCTATTTTCTGGCACTGGCGGCGCAAGTATTCAGGACGTACCGATGCTATTATAGAATATCAGAATATCTCTTGGCCTTCTCTGTATTGTTGGGTTTAAAGCACTCGAAAAATTTCTAAAAATTTCCTAAAACTTATATTTAATTCCACGTTTCTCAGAATATTTTTTTCCACAGGTGTCAATATATCAAACGAGTACTTCTTGAAAAATGGCGCGCTCTACCGGCAAAAAATCTGTCCCTTAAATTGAGACCATTCGTTCAACCACGAAGTATAGATAGAAGGAGTCCGAACGGTATAGGCTTTTCCATAATATTTCGTGTACACATTAATAAACCCAAATCATAGTTCTATTTTCTGCCACTGGCTGCGCAAGTGTTCAGGGCGTACCGATGCTATTATTATTATTACATGTAAACACGCGCTGGCTCGTGAAAGTTGAATTTAATTTAATTATTATTATTAAATTAAATATTAATTTAATTAAATATTTTTTTCCACAGGTGTCAATAGCAATAAAATTTCCCGCGTAAGAATTCAAACGAGTACTCCTTGAAAAATGGCGCGCTCTACCGGCAAAAAATCTGTCCCTTAAATTGAGACCATTCGTTCAACATTACGTTCGGACTCCTTCTATCTATACTTCGTGCGTTCAACATTACGTTCGGACTCCTTGTATCTATACTTCGTGATATAAATAAAATTCCACAATAAAACTGTCATTGCGTGTACATACATAGTTGTTGAAAAGTGTGCTATATTATTTAGTAAACAGATCACAATATCAATTGCAAGTAAGTATAAACAATCAGTCATGGATGACAGATAAATGACAGATGGGTGTATAAATAAGGACACAGAATAGAATGTTATTGTTTAGTAATTACAGAGTAATGATTGTTTAATAGTTATTACGGTATAATTCGTCTCGATTGATGCGTTATTCATCACAAACTATAACATCCGACCTTATTATACTTTCTTCTAATAATAATTATAAGACTGGTTATTACGATAATAGAGTGCGCCGCGATAGTCTCTGCCTGGTTCCTTCCCATGGGAGTGGGAAAACGTCCAATTCTGTATACTTATTAATCTTAAAGCGTGTTTTAAAAACCCGCCTATACACACTGACTTTTTTTATTTCATAAACATAAATTTACTCATTTGAGTATCACTTTTCATTAAAAATGAAAAAGTTTGTAAAAAATCCATATATCTTGCACTATATGAGTAAATTATAAGAAATAAATAAAAGAACTTGAACTTGCCTTTTATTCAGATGTCAAAACTCTCATAAAACTTAAACTAAATATAATATTTACAGTAGTATTATCGTAGTGTTCTAGCTACCATCGATAGTTATGTTTGCCGGTCAGCAGTGGCCTCCTCCAACCTTTTCTATTCTTGTGCTTTACCATCTTTTATATACTTCTACTATCTTGTGTTGTTCCATTTTGAATGTCATCACAATTTTTTGTTTCTTTTGTTTCAGGTACATTGTTACCAGATATACCCACAGCTTGTGACCACGGTGGCTGAAAACTTTTTAAAACGTGGGAATATATTAAAAAAAAAAAAGTTTCGCGTCTAAATCATTAAAAATTAGTGGCAATGATTTAGATTAATACAATAATGAAAAAATATCGAGTTTTCCATCTCTCACAAATGTTATCTATTTAATTATTTTGTCTAAGATTGTTGCTGTAGGCTGCGAAAATGCTAATTCATTATTAAATTTTGTTAAAGCTAGACAAAATAAAAAGTATTTAAACTAACTATGATTATAATAGTTTTGTATTGTGCGAATCTAAACGTTTTTGTAATATTATGTTAACCTTTTAAACATACTTACATCTTAATGTCACATTTAAATAACAGTGCTTGTAAACTGTACCTAAGATTTTAACTATACGACTCTGACACATCCCTGACATAAAAAAAAATTAAAACGAATTAAATGAATAAATAAATATTCATGGACATTTCACACAACGTCCACTGGTCCCAAGCTAAGCTTATATGCTTGTGTTATGGGTGCCAGAATACGGATAGAATACATAATATACTATTTTTTTTTTGTAAATACATAGGTACATACTTATATTATAATACATAGAAACACCCAGACGTAGTACAAACATTTGTATGAGAATTAGAAAAATCACACAAATGATTGTCCCGAGCGGGAATCGAACCCGCGACCTCTTGATCGGCAGTCCGTTACATGAACCACTACACCACGAGGATTGAGAATCTCCTCCTTTTTTTGAAGAATGAAAAAGGTAAACAATAATATTTTTATAGCGTCAAGAAGACTTGAAAGCTAAACTAAACTAAAATTAAATTAACTATATTTACATTTTAATATAATTTAGTTCTTGTAACATTAGAAGTGGCACCTGTAAACAAATATTATTATATGGTAATAATGTAAAATCATTCGTGTGTTTCGTCAATATTGAAACATTTCCAAATTACTTAATTAAAATTTGAGTTAAAAAAGAGCGTGCTACAAAATAAACAGGTTGTTACTTTACCTAGTAATAATTACACAATACTCTTTTATTAATATTTTAAATTAATACTAGCTGTTGTCCGTAACTTCATACACGTAGAATTTGAAAACCTTAACAAATTATAAAAAAGTCATCCTCTTGAACCACTCTATCATTTAAAAAAAGCCACTTCAAACGTTCCGAATTTGTCAAGATATAAGCTCACCTAAGGACATACATACAAAAATAACGACTTTGTTTTATAATAAGTATAAAGATATGGTTTTATTCATAATGACTTATCGGAGGTTTAAAAGTTCGCTAAAATAGGTTCGCGAAAATTGTTAAAACTTGTTATTCATAATAGTTTTTTTACGCTGAAACGTTTATTATCTCTCCGATATCTCAGTTTAAACCTCCGATAAGTCATTATGAATAAGACCGTAAAAGTTGTTTAGCCGACTTCAAAAATAGATTATTTCTCTCTCTCTCTCTGTCTAGCCCATTAAAAGTACCACTGTTAGGCACGGGCCTCTTCCTCTTTGGAAGACATTCTGTTCTACTATACCGCACCAACCAGGCGTGTTATTTGGCATAGGGTTTAGTTTCGGGTTACTTAGTTAAGAAAGCGTACAAAACTCGACATGCATTTTTTTACTTATTATAAAACATTCGTTATTTCTGTATGTATGTCCCTATGTTAGCGTATATCTTTAAAACTACGAGATGGATTTTGATGCGGTTTTTTTAATAGCTAGAATGGTTCAAGAGGATGGCTTTTTTGTATAATTTGTTAATGTTTGGTTTTTAAATTTCACGCAAACGAATTCGCGAGCAACAGCTAGTTTTCAATAAAATAGATGGTCCATGTATTAATTCCACGATATCATCTATTTTCACATCAAATTTCATCAAAGTTGGTGACGCCCTCCCTGTTGTTATTTTCCTGTTATATTAGACCACGCTTTCTTATCTAAATGGTACATTCGATGTTATTAAACCGTATTCTGGTACCTATAACACCACCATATAAGCTTAGCTTGGGACCAGAGGACGTTGTGTGAAATGTCCATGAATATTTATTTATTTTATTTTTATGTAAAAGATTTTATTAATATATCTATATTTTCGCGTAGATATCATGAGACATATACATACAACAGTCTGTATGGTAATAATGACGTCTGAAAATGGTAATAGTATGTCACATAAGTGCGTTGTGCCCGCTGGTACGGTATGCAGAACAATCTATATTTATTGCAAAAAAAAAACAATTATAAAAACGCTTAACAAAAAATACTTAACTCAGTGGGGAAGAGGAGCTAGGGGTTCAACATCAGTAGATATTCATGGACATTTCACACAATCTGATCCCAATTTAAGCCTATATGCTTATTTTATGGGTACCAGAATTCGGATATATAACATAAACTACTTTTCTTTCATAAATACATACTTATAATACATAATAAACACCCAGATGCAGTACAAACATTTGTATGACCATTACAAATATCACACAAATGATTGCCCCATGCGGGAATGGAACCCGCAACCTCGTAAGCGGTAGTTCGTTACATAAACGACCAGACCACGATATCCGTCATGCTTATTGTTGTTTGTACCTTAATGTCAAAATCTGACAGTATTTTCTACACTCTTGTGTTTATTATCTAAAACTAAGACATGGACCGAATGAAATATCTAAAAAAATCACCACGAAACTAAGTTCTATCTATATCAACACAAAAAATTTAATAAATTTACCTACCTATTATAATATCTATCCATACCTTTGAGGATATTTTTATCTCATAAGCGTCCAATCTTCGTCGCTTCAATCACGCGAATAAATTCTACGAACTTACAATTAAGGAAACTACGTTATTAAAACAAAAAATAAATAAATAATTACCACTTATTAAGAAACTGAAATTACATCGAAACAATCCGAAATAAAACAAGGCACGGTTATTAAAAACCAATCAGCCAAATAAAGCTTACTAATTTGTTGTCGGTACTTTTCGGTCGAGCGGTCGCACTGACCGTCGTTGGCAAAAAGTCTAATAACCCATTGTTTTGTGAGACAATCGCACCGCTTCGCTTGTAATCGTATTTTTTATGGCGAATTGTCATTTTATCCGAATATAATTTAGGGTTAAATACACTATGGACTCGTTTTGATTACATTTTGTGAATTACTGTCGTGATTTTGTGATTGTGATTTTCTGCGTCAGGAAAATTGTACTTAAACTTATACCAACATAGATATTTGGTTAGATTGTACCACATTGAAGAGTGGCCACCGGCCATAGGTATTATTACAAGGGTTTTGTTTTCTTTTACTGATTATCTGCTTGGATCATCGAGATTACTGTCTATCTGAACAAAGTCAACTCTTATGGATTTCCAACTAGTGGGCTAGTGTATCTACACTGTGCCCTCGCAATTGGATTACCCTTCCACTTAACATCAGGGGAACTCCAGTCATTTGCCCAACCTATGCTATAAAAAATATGAAGTGAGGTCTTGCATACGCATTTTGGCTATGTCAGATTCTGATGATATGTAATCATTTAATATTCATATTTCATGTTAACTGTACAGATGTACTAGATGCAGTGCCTATGTCTATCTCTATATCACTCAGTTACCAGATGTAAAAATCAAAAGACCGGAGAAAAGGCCTGATTACTATGGAAAAGTCCTGAGATTTTATACAGTTTGAGAATTTTTCTCTCAAAAACGTATTATTATCGTTTTATACACTGCGGATCTAGCTCATGCGTTGCAACTTGCACATCGCACTCAAAGCGGCGCGCAGCGGGGTGGGGGGAAAAAGAAGATTTTTTTTTAGTTTGTTTTACTTGGATAAATAAGTATTGATTTTAACTGCAATTGTTATCTACCAAAAGAAGATTATTTTTAGTTTGTTTTAATTTGATAAATAAGTATTGATTTTAACTGTTAAATTGTTGCCAAAAGAAGATTTTTTTTAGTTTGTTTTACTTGGATAAATAAGTATTGATTTTAACTGCAATTGTTATCTACCAAAAGAAGATTATTTTTAGTTTGTTTTACTTAGATGAATAAGTATTGATTTTAAGTGTTTAATTGTTACCAAAAGAAGATTATTTTAGTTGGTTTAACTTTTAATTAAAGAGATCTTTAAAATGTAACCTGTGTTTTATTGAAAATCCTGAGATTTCACGAGATTTGCAAAATCCGGCCGCAATCCTGAGAAAAGTCGAAAATTCCTGTAATCTGTAATCCTGTAATGACGAGCCTCGTGGTCGAGTGGTTCATGTAGCGGACTGTCGATTAAGAGGTCGCGGGTTCGATTCCCGCTCGGGACAATCATTTGTGTGATTTTTCTCATTGTCATACAAATGTTTGTACTGCGTCTGGGTGTTTCTATGTATTATAAGTATGTATTTACAAAAGAAAAAGTAGTATATGTAGTCTATCCGTATTGTGGTACCCATAACATATAAGCTTACCTTGGGACCAGAGGACGTTGTGTGAAATGTCCATGAATATTTATTTATTTATTTATTTAATCTCAGGACAAATCCTGAGATATGGTAACCCTACACTTACATATCTAAGTGTGCGTGAAAATGTGTCTATGATACAGGCTATACGTCATACGAAACGTCATTACTCTATGAAGTACGGTTTAGTCAGGCTAAAGTTACTTGTCCTCAATTTTAAACGTTAACCCCCCATCTGGTATATCTGTTCCGTAGTTACCTGTATCAAAGTCTCGTACTTTTTTGTGTTAGTTTTACGTAGTAAACTCACTTCGTATAACAGTTCATAAAGTCACTTTTTACGGATTTAGATGCGTATATTTGTTTAAATTTTGGCGCGAACTTTCAGAGACTGAAGTCACCATGGTCACGTGTGAGACTGAGCTATTAAGTATCCTCTGGGTAAAAACTAAATCCGTTAAAAGTGATTTTATTTAAAGAAATGAGTCGCGCAAGTGTTAGAAAATATTATAGTTCATAAAGTGCTTATTTGTATTAAGAATCAAAGGGCAACCCTGGTATGAACGGCGTGTCTCTCAAAAATGGCGACATGGCGGGTTTTTGTCCATGATCCCGCGAGTGATGGACGGCAAGCTTATGTCAAGAACGTGCCCTTCCCTCGAAGAGACGAGGAAACCTGAATGGTACATGTGTTAGGTATAGAGCGAGCATAAAATATATATAGTAATTGCATTAGTTATATACTTAGTGACATTGGATGCAGGTGGCACAGGACCGCACGTAGTGGCGTTCTAAGGGGGAGGCCTATGTCCAACAGTGGACGGAGAGAGGCTGATGGATGGATGGATATACATAGTGAACGCCCAGACGTATCAATTAAATTTCACACAAATAATTATTATCCTGTGTGGAGATCGAACCCGCGACCTTGTGAACGGCAGTCCGTTACACGAACTACTTGACCACGAAGTCCGTCATAGTATGCTTATATGGTAGCAGATGGCGGTCTATAGTCTCTGGCTTTCCTCCATGGGAAAAAGGTATAGCAATACGGTATGATTTATTTATTTATTTATATACTTCATACAAAATATTGTACAGACGGACTTAATGCCTTAGGCATTTTGATAGGACACTAATATACTTATCATGAATATCATATTATATGAAGATGACGATTTTACTGTTACTGCAAATTGTCAACTAATCGCAAAGTAAATTTCAGAAATGCAATTAGAATCCGCTGAACCATTTTTTTTATCTAAACTAATTTAAACTCACTGAATCACATGCAACGTTTAGCTAGTAAAGGAACCAAATTCTACTTTCACATCTTTCTTTTATCACTTGGACCACAAGACAAAGACTCGTCTAGTTTGACAGGTGTCATTTCACTCGAGCGACAAATTCTCGGCGTGACTTTTTGTTCTTTTTTTTTGTTAGTTTAGAAGATGTTTAGTTAATTCTAATAGCCTGATTTGTTTATCAATTAAACTTAAAAAGCTTTAATTAAATATATCGCTTAGAGAAAAGCAAATAGTTTATGTGTCTTAACAAAATCTTGTGTATCCTATCAGACACGTCTGGTACAAAACGGACCGGGTTTACATTAACCCCCCCTGTTTACATTGAACCCTGTTTACACTACGGTTTATAGGGTGCCATAGACAAACCACAACGCTATGTGCCACACAAACTTGTGATTTACTGTGGCATCACAGGAGCAACTATTCAGATAGTTTAGTAACTTGCTGTACTCTGTAATTTCGTCAGCATACAATTTAAGATTTTTGAATTATGCCAAAAAGAGTAAAGAAAGAAAAAAAAAAGATTGATGAATTCAATCGATACACGAATAGTCACAGATATAACAGATGGTGGGTTGACGTTTTAAATTGAGTACAAGTAACTTTAGCTTGGCTAAATCGTGCTTCATAGAATAATAACGTTTGATATGACGTATAACTTGTATTATAGATGCGCACAGATACATTTTCACGCACACATAGATATGTGTGGCTTCTAGTCGACTGAGTGATGTAGCCATAGACACTGCTTCTGGTACATCTGTGGTCTCAGATGTAATTTTTTCAGAAAATCCTAGTTATTAAAATTTTCCCTAAAATTATTACCCCAGACAAATAGTTTTTACTTATTTACCTTTTTGGTGTCAGTGCCTTTGGGTGTGTTTTAAGAAACGCTCTGATTTGGATATTACTAGCAGTTACATACTTTATTTTTATATAAATGTAATCCCTACAGATGTGTCACGAAGTATTTTGCGTGTTCTGGTAAACTTAATTCCTCCTTTACGCTATCAGCTTTACCGAAGATGTCGCCTACCCATTGCTACTTCAGTCTGCAATTTAACACTTTACTAGAGAAAATCCAAGCTTAAAATATTTCAAGAGTATGTAATGAAAATCTTTCAAATGAGGACTGACAATAAATTCGTTAGGTTGGTACGCTGTGTGTGGTAATGGCGGACGGTGACAGGTTTACTGGTGGCAAGTGTAACACAAACCAAGTCATTCTGTTCTCACAAGAGAACATGGTGGTATTTATATTTTGAACGTAATTTATGTTGTCAGATTTTGATTTAATATTGAATGATGAGACTTGACTTAACTTATTAGTTGTATTAAGTAAAGGGTGGGTATTTCCGTGTGGTGAAGGATTAAGAATTGTCACCACATTGATTAACAAGTGTCACCACCTCATCTCCTCCCAAGGGTACTGTAGAAGTCAGCTAAGGGATATTGCACACAGATATCTTCTGTGAGAGACGGAAAACTCGAAAATAAACCCTATGCCAACACGCCTGGTCAGCGCGGCACAGTAGACCATAATTCCTCCCAAAGTGGAGGAGGCCCGTGCCCAACAGTGGGACGTAAATGGGCTGGAGAAGAAGAGAAGAAGTAAGGGGTTTTCAAAATTCTAACGATATAATGTACATCCACAGTGTATGTTTACCCATAATTTCTATTAATTTAGATCAACTGTTTCAAATATTCACGTCTTAGTGTTAATCTAACTCAGTTTACCAATGTTGCAAGTACATATTATTATTAATCACAAAACAAAAAAAATGGACTTCGTTCATCTTTGTTTCATAAATAATTTTAATAAAACCTCCACATTAAAAGCTATTTTAATTTCACGCCTGACAAAAAAAATAACTTGGTGTCATATTTTCGCCCAATTATCCGATATTCTCGATATTAAATAAAAAGAACAAAAAGTATTAACTGGCATAACATACTTCTTTACCTTTGCCCATGCCATTTTAAAAATCGAAGCCGAGTGCTTCGCGCGCCTTTTTTTAATAATATTATTTTTCTTTTATGATGGATGATGCACAAGCCTCGCCGAAAGGATGCACGGTGCAAAAAGTCTGCTGTATTAAATAACAATTTTTCATTTTGATAAATTTTTGTCTGTGCTATAAATGTCATTTTATGGAGCTTTTATATTTTTCAGATTTGAAAGTCAGCTTGGTATAAATATTTAATATGGAATAAGTGTAATTTATTTTCTTTTTTTTGTCATGAAATTCCGAACTAAATGTTGTACATACAAAATTAACGAACTTTTTTCTTAGTTCCAGCTTAGATTTGCATTGCAGGGTTTAATTTTAAAATTAACAAATAAAAAAGCCATCCTCTTAGATCTTTCTATCTATTGAAAAAAAAACCGCATCAAAATCAGTTGCGTAGATTTGAAAATATAAGCTTACATACTACATAGGGACATACATACAAAAACAACGACTTTGATTTATAATATGTAAAGATTACTTGTTAAATAACAATTACCTACGATCAAGCAAGGAGCCGAATTTATTCTTTATCAAATATAGCTATATTAAACCGTATAATTTGGTAGTAAGTAGAATTGAAATGTAAATTGAATCATGGAATCAATTTGTCGATAATTTTATATATCAAGCTACTCTTTGAAGTGTCGACGGGCGAGATTTGATCAAAGCAATACATATAAGTGTCTGTCTGTCTGTGCTTTCGTCAACACGTATTTTATGTACTTTCTTAGTTAATTTATTGATGTAAATTGAACTGGTAGCGGCGAGTAAAATAGTTACTTAGAATCTGTAAATCTGTAGGTATATGTAAAGCTGGATTCGCTGTACCTCTGAAATGATGAATCAAAGGAGCTGAATTTTAGTTAAAAAAAAATTCTAAAAAAAATGAAAATATGTTGACGCTACAACAATAAATTCTCGTCAACAAATTTTCCCTGCGCGTATTCCTTTGTTTATATCCCGTTATTTGGGGTCGGATTATATTATGCTACTGACGGTACAAAACCTTTTGTGTGCGAGGTCAACTCGTACTTGACCAGTACTGAAATATTAACTGAATCGAATCTAACCGCTACCTTCATCGGTCACCGTCTTTTAACGGTAAGGATTTCATTAAGACTAACAATGTACCTACATACATAAATAGAAAGGATCTGCTTTATACATATATACCTAACGTAAGTAATGAGTTTTACTAACTTGTACAGCGCGGGGTGAAAAGTGAATATGATATATTATATTCTAAATCCATAAAAGTCCCAGATTTATGTACAATGAAGAGTTTAAATCAAGGATAAGCGCACGATAATGATCTAATATCCGTGACCAGTAATTTGACGTCCATAAAGAACTCATATCAGATCAGGTGTTGCACTTTATGTATGTTATTCTTCAACGTCGTATAATCAAAATGAATATGACATAAAAGTGAAAAAATTACCAAAAAACACTTGAAGGCGAGCGCTCGCCGCGTAGACATGCTATCGCGACAATTAATCGCGAGCGCTCGCTACACTATCGCGCAACTTATCTAGGGTTACCACTCGGCTGAAATTTAATGCCCTCTTTGTACCCAATATTTATTCAAAGCCATTATACTTTATCTACTCATAATATGTTTTTGCTTACTTTGTTTATATAAACTGCAAAACATTTTTTAAGAACGCTGCAGAAGAAAGAGTGACTGTGGCAAAAAAGTATGGCTAATCTGGATGGTTAACGATTATCGAAAGGCATACACGGCGATATAATTATCCGCGTGGTGACGGATTAAGAATTCAAGTGTCACCACCCGTTTGCCTTCCCGGGGTGCTCTAAAAGCCAACTAAGGAAAGGTTTTTGAGGTTCTCCTCAGAGATGCCATTCTTAGACATGATGTACAGAGCGATGATGCGCATCTTGTTGAAGTTCACTACCGTACACGGATAATATCCTCTACTCAACTTGAAAATAAACCCCGTGCCAATACGCCTGGTCAGCGTGGCACTGTAGACCATAATCATAGTAGAAGAGGCCTGCGCTTAACAGTGGAACGATAATAGGCTGAGAGAGAGATACACGGCGAAGATAACTAGAACTGCTAAAGACCCAAAATGACATATTACACATTATGTTGATTTCGTCGGCAATGTCCTTGAAAAGGGCCAAGTAGAAAGCACTTAATACCGTCGTGCATGTATGACCAGATGTAAATGAAGCCAAAGAACTCTGTGAACCATGGAAAAAGGCGTGACAATATGATGATGAACTTTTTATAAATAAATATTCATGGACATTACACAACGTCCTCTGGTCCCAAGCTAAGCTTTTATGCTATATGGATAGAATACATATACTACTTTTCTTTTGTAGAATATATAGAATACGTATACTTATAATACACAGAAACACCCAGACGCAGCACAAACATTTGTATGACAAATATAAACATCACACAAATGATTGTCCCGAGCGGGAATCGAACCCGAGACCTCGTGAACGGCAGTCCATTACATAAACCACTAGACCACGAAGCCCGTCGAATTTATATATTTAGTGATTCGTGTAACACCTTATAACTTATCTATGACAACCCTAGCGTATGCCGTGTCCAACGCGGCAGCGAGTTTTATGATTTCATTTTGTCGATGTGATGTCATTTGACACTTTCTGTTTGCCTTTGCCTCAAGGGAGGTTTTTTATACAACTACATAATTTGTGACGTCATTATGATTGTATTTATGGTCTTTATGTTTTCTGTTGTGGCAACATTCGTGTTAGTTTATAATCTGTGGTGAATTGAGAATAGAAGTGCCACCACCCTATTTCCTACCGCGGAAGCTTTAAGTGCTATTTAAGAGCTAAATTTAATACTTAGCATAGAATAGTGACTCAAATATTCTAAGCCTTAACCTTAATACGTGAAGTAGATTTCTATAAAAATCTAAGCCCTAAGGTTAATAAGCAAGCTAGAAAATTATACCTAAAATCAGTTTCAAAGTTTCACAAACGCAACGGGTAAGATATCGGTTCTAGTACAATAAAAAAAAGCCTTTTTTTAATATAATCGACGGAAAAAATTTAAAAAACGACCTATTAAGTAGAATATGGTAATGTCATGTTATTTGGCTTTATTTAAATGTAGCGATTTAAGTAAATCTAACAATTTGCTACCCGTGTTCTTCACAAGACGTCGTGTTGTTAAACTCTCTTTGATGTCGATGTTCTGAAACATGGTTATGTTGAGAACTGACAGCTATATTAGTAAATATATTTTGATGGATTATCGTAACGTGAATACAAGTGATTTGTGAGTAATATGAAGGGATTATGTTGATTTGAATGAATATTACGTATTTATAGAGGGAGGGTTGTAATGTTTGGAGTTTTAGAGGTAATTGCTTTGAATTATGTTTGGTAAATATATCGTTACATGCGAATTTAGAATTTGGAAATTTTAGGTAATATTATAAGGAAGGAAAGTAGCTTGTAATGAGAATTTCTATAATTCAATGATTTCTTAGCTAAAACTTATGACTCCTAAAATAATTATTTACTCTATACTAATATTAAAAGCTGAAGAGTTTGAAGAGTTTGTTTGAACGCGTTAATCTCTGCAACTACTGGTTCAAATTGAGAAATTCTTTTTGTGTTGGATAGTCAATCTATCCGGGAAGGCTATAAGCTATAGAAAGTTACGCTACGTCAACGATAGGATCGAAGTATTAGTGAATAATGTTGCGAAAACGGGAAAAGAATTAATTCCACGCGAGCTACATGTAGTCTAGATATAGTGTGTTTACTTTATTAAAGTTACTATATGAACTGTATAATAAGAATAAAAAAAATGTTTTAACTTCAGGTTGTTAACCAAAGGATGCAGGTTCAATTCCTTCAAACAACTTAACCTTAAAAATCAGTCCCAACCGCGACGATATTGGCTAGTCTCGAAAACTTCGTCAAATATGCGTCTGAATAAATAACATTAAGGGCCTACATCAATATTATCATATATCATCGCCTACACGTACATATTAACACAGCCAGTAGGCACAGAAAATGAAGAATTAGGGATACTTTTCCTATTTACTCAAAATCTACTAAATATATTTTAATTCTGATCCACGTGTTTCTATACATAATAGTTACCTATGTTTTTAAAGTTATTTCGCGATAATAGACCGACAAATGAAAAAAAAAATAAAAAAATTGAGAGGTTGTTTCGCCAAGATTTTCTATCGAGAAAACTTTTTTCAATCGCGTTTCTGAGTTCATGCGATCCTAGATCATATATTGAAAAAACATATACTTAAAAATTAGAGCTCTAGCCATTCAATCTAAACAAACAATGAAAACTTCGTACATAGAAAAATGCACGAAGCTATTTTGGTATCCTCTTAACTTATCAGTCGTAAAATGTTAGATATATTTGTATTTTTCACTTTAGTAGAGCAGTGCTGTTCAATCGTGGACATTGGGGTGATGCCTGATGTCACTAATGTGTGCCACGCACGCTACCATGTATTAATTTGTCATACTGTCAACCATTTTGTATTTCAAGTTACAGGCGAAAGCGGAATATGAAACTATTATTACTTTGTTGTCATTAATAGCGTTATTTGCATTACATTATATTACTGATGAGATAATACAGTGTCGTCTTACTTATGTATCTTTTCTCCTACTAAAGGTTTTTTCTTTTTTTTTTCTTCGAATCTCTATAAATAATGGAAGGATGGGCTGGCCTTATTTGTCGGGCCACGGGAATAACATTGATGATTGTTGATTGATTGAATAAAAAATAAATGTGGTTGATAAAACTTACAATAAAGTAGTATTATATTTCTATCCCATGCATAATATAATCTACTTAGTTTAAAAACTAAAAAACACGCTTAAATATCCCGAATATTTTTTAAATGATTGCATTGACATCAATACTCTTGTTGTTCTTGTTCTTGTTAATTCTATGCTACCTACTTACAAAACGTTGACAGTTTATGTTGTCAGAGACATAAGTTTCTGTTGTCACATGTTGTCACAATCGTAGTAAACACAAGTAAACAATTATGATAATTTTACCTGATTCTATAAACAAAGCCTTTTTATATGAAATTATCTGATTGTATATGAAAGGCATACGTAGAAACACAATAATCTTGGTGAGTCTACTCATATACAATTAAACTATTACGTGTATATTTAAAAATACAAGTGTGGTCATAGCGATACTTCAACATGCTTTTCTAGTAATTCTGATCAAGGAATTGGGATTATTCTTTTAAATTATTGCATTGTCATCGGTCCTTGTTAGGTGTACAAAATTTCAGATCAATCCGTCTACTGCAAGTGGCTGAAAATCGCTTTCAAAGATTCCGTTACACAAATTAATACATTGATAGATACATACCAAACTTATAAAAGCGTGTTAAAAATAACTTGCATTATCACCAGAAGTCGCCACGTCAAATGTCCGCAAAAATGATATGTAACAAAAATTGGTCAAGTGCGAGTCGGACTCGCGCACGAAGGGTTCCGTACCATTATCTATGCAACATAAGGCAACGTTATTAGTATAGAGCAAGAAACGGTAAAAAAACATGTTTGTTGTATGGGAGCCCCCCCTAAATATTTATTTTATTTTATTTTTAGTATTTGTTGTTATAGCGGCAATAGAAATACATCATTTGTGAAAATTTCAACTGTCTAGCTATCACCGTTCTTGAGATACAGCCTGGTGACAGACGGACGGATGGACGGACGGACAGCGAAGTCTCAGTAATAAGGTCCCTTTTTACCCTTTGGGTACGGAACCCTAAAAAATAATAGTTAAGTAAATAAATAAATATTCATGGACATTTCACAGTTAAATAGCTTCCGCTTGTAATTTAGTCCACAATCTCACCCTCAATGGAGCACGTGTCATTAGTGACAGGTAGAATGTCCGGTGACAACACATCACTACCCTTACACACATTGTAGGTAGTTACCTATCTACTATATAAAAATAATTGGTCAAGTGCGAGTCGGACTCGCGCACGAAGGGTTCCGTACCATTATCTATGCAACATAAGGCAACGTTATTAGTATCGAGCAAGAAACGGTAAAAAAATCATGTTTGTTGTATGGGAGCCCCCCTTAAATATTTATTTTATTTTATTTTTAGCATTTGTTGTTATAGCGGCAATAGAAATACATCATCTGTGAAAATTTCAACTGTCTAGCTATCACCGTTCTTGAGATACTGGGTACGGAACCCTAAAAATCATGTTTGTTGTATGGGAGCCCCCCTTAAATATTTATTTTATTTTTAGTATTTGTTGTTATAGCGGCAATAGAAATACATCATCTGTGAAAATTTCAATCACCGTTCTTGAGATACAGCCTGGTGACAGACGGACGGACGGACGGACGGACGGACGGACGGACAGCGAAGTCTCAGTAATAGGGTCCCGTTTTTACCCTTTGGGTACGGAACCCTAATTAGTCGGATTTTCCTTCCTGACGCTATAACTCCAGAACGCACGAACCGATTTCCACGGTTTTGCATTCGTTGGAAAGGTCTCGGGCTCCGTGAGGTTTATAGTAACTTTTTTTTTTTTTTTACTTTTTTTTTGGTATGGCAAAACGACGTTTGCCGGGCCAGCTAGTACTTAATATAATTAAATTATGAATTATAAATCCTAAGGGGTGGTCGACATTCCTACGCATTACTTGTTAGGGTTCCGTACCAAAAACGGAAACCTGGCTATTACTGAGACTTCCTAGGGTGTTGTAAAAGCCAGCTAAGGGATATTGTAAACAAATAATTATACTCTGCGAGAGATGGAAACCTCGAAATAAACGCAACACGTCTGGTCAGCGCGGTACTGTAGATCATAATACCTCCCGGAGCGAAATACGCCCGTGCCCAACAGTGGTATGGTAATGAGCTGGAGAGAGAGAGAGTACGTATATTTGGTACCATTGACAGGTATTTTGAACATTGAACATTTTTACTAAATACATCCATTCATCCATCAGCCTCTCTTCGTCCACTGTTGGACATAGGCGTCCCCTATAGAACACCACAACGCGCGATCTTGTGCCGATTACATCCAATGGCTCCCCGCGATCTTGACGATATCGTCGCTCCACGGTATCGGGGGTTGCCCAACGCTGCGTCGTCCGGTCCGTGGTCGCAACTCCAGAACTTTACCTCAACGATCATCAGTCTTATAAGTGATTAGGATTGCCCATTACCACTTCAGCGAGCTAACCCTTCAGGTTATGTCGGATACGCCAGTTCTCCTACAGATCTCCGTATTTTTGCTAAATGTTTATCAACAGTAAATTACAGATTTATACCTATTTACTGTATTAATTATTAATTTTATATACCTAATAGCCCTATGTCGGTCAATTGCCTTATTAGCAATTTTACATTTAACGCCTACGTTAATTACCGTAATAAAATTTAACCCAATTTAAACTGCTCTCAACCCTGGTATAAAATATTTAATTAAAATTTGTTTTAACACTTTTAACAGCTGTCTGTTGGACCCACGTAACTTGTTTTACCTAAATTTAATATCATATTGGATGAGAATTTGTTTAGGATTGTATATTATAAGCCACACAAATTGGTAATGCGCCTGACGGCCATGTTGGTGACGTCATAGTGACGTATGGATGAGAATATTACATTTTGTTAGCTGTACTTTTTCTTTGCTGATGACGTCACAAGGGCGTTAATTTGACAAGGTTCCAGCGCATTACCAATTTGCGTGGCTTATAGTTAGTTACTGTAATATGTGGAAAATATATAACAAACATTATATTACTATGTATCAGTATCTTCTATACATGTACCTGCTAAAACTACAGAAGTCAGGAGCCAGAAAGCATGCTGGTTCTTTTTACCACCTACAACAAACCATCACAGAGAAATGATTCGAATGAAGAACCGGAAGTACTATCTTGCATTTATGAAATTTTGTATTTCGAATATTAGATATATACATATAACTACATACATATATTTTCTACGCAGATGAAAAAAAAAAAATATGTTAAATTTCTTGTCTGTTCTTCTCCAGAGGTTACACATAATGGATTCACCCAAATAAATTTTGACATTTTTTATTTATTTTTATAGAAAATCCTTATATGGGGGATATAAGGATTTTCTCAATTAATAATAACGTTACAGATTATTCAAATTATTATGCCCACAAGTACGAGTTTTACTTTCATATTTCTTGATCGATCTACCTACCCACTTAACCTTCGAAGCCTTAAGGCATCATACTTAATGTCCAATAAAATTATCCACAGGTCCCTCATCACAAGTACATTATTAAAGTGGTTAAGACCGAGTTTAAGTCATGCTGGTGGTTCTGTACTCTGTAATCTGCTAATATCATATTCCCGCCTTTTTCCTAAAAGAAAACTACTGCGATCTAAGTACACTTCCTTGGTTTTACTTAAGTTTGGTGCTGGACACCTGACCTTTACATATTATTTTACACAGGAATATAAAAACATACATTTTTTCTTAAGTCGGTTTTTCTTAGTGGATTGCTTATTTTAAATAAGTATTTAATTAATAAACCAAATTAAAGAAAAAATATTAGCATGTGCGGAATACCGTTCCGTTGCTCTCCCATCTGAGCTATCATAGTTCCCGCACATGTTTATCAAATCTTCCACTACAATCTTCTCAATGTGAGTTAAACATCGAAAAAGCAATGGAATGGTATTTCGAAGTCAAGCAAGTTTCAAGCCCCGCTCATGGTGATAATTTTGTCCACTGTAATTTGGTTTATTATTAAAGCATAGTATGTCAATTGCAAAAATTAATGTATTAAAGTATTTAGTTAATAAAATATTGTGCACTTTTCTTTAGAAAGTTTGCTTATTTCAATTTGTAATAAAGTAATAATTCAGCTCTGTCTGAATGAAATCATACCTTAGCGACCTCGTATGAAAAAAAAGCTGGAATAACGGTTTTACCGCCAAAAATAACCTTAATTTATAATGAAAAATAAAAAGTGTTCCATATTGACCGCAGCTCAGCTGTGATTACTCGAATTGTTCATTCGGTTATTAAGTGGCGGACAATGTGTATAACGAGCTGAATATTAATGGCTTCAATGCGGCATAATCTCGTCCGTTATCGATAATTATGAATTTATGCGCCATGTTGGACATGAGGGCCCTTGGCGACCATTTGTCTTTGGAAAACGTTTTACTAGGAATTTCTGAAATATAGACGTAGAAACTAGTCTACTATTACATTAAAATATGAAAGGATAAATACGAAGAAGTGCTGAAAATATTTTAATTGACGGTTTATTTAAAAATTGTTTATTTTAGGCGAAGAACTTTAAAATTAGCAATTGATTTCCCCCAATTTCCTCTTCGGTAAATTTTTTTTAAACTAGTTTATATAAACATATTAATGAAACATTCTAAGTAAATATTGGTACCAATTCTACGTGCACAACTAAACTTAACTAAAAATTAATTTGATAGTGTCAATATATCTATTATTTGGTATTTTGTTATACTAATTTATGTTAATTAAAATCGTTACTCAATAATACACGGCTTTTATAACAAGAAATTTTAGTTATCATTCCCAAATTGTGTTATTGACACTATTAATTTTCATTTTTAACACGCATAAATATATTCGGTATGTATCTATCAATGTATTAATCTATGTAACGGAATCTTTGAAAGTGATTTTCACACACTTGCAGTAGTCGGATTGATCTGAAATTTTGCACATGTATCAAGGACCAATGACTATGTAAAAAAAATTCAGACAAAAATATTCAGATTTTCAAGCGTTTTTTTTAGTTTTTGAACTAAGTAAATTATTTAGTTATGTTGTGCGTGTAGAATCAGCACCATAGTCTTTCAAAGTTATTAAAAATTAAGTATTTCAAACAGAGTATTTTCAGTTAACTAATAAACTTTGAGAATAATCATTTTAAAGGTTCATTTTGAAGGTTCGTTCATTCGTACAAAACAAAGGCAAAATAGAGAAAATCCCATTCTGTTACAAATCAAAGTCAAACTCAACTCGTATTTAATCTATCCTTTGCCGGTCCTCTGTCGGTCAAATAAAAAAAAAACTTGCACTATGGCCAGAGCCTGTGCGGATTGTTACATTTTGTTGGCTCAATACTAACTTTTCCATTGCCTTTCATGATAAACGAGCTAGGTCTAAAAAGAAGTAAATAGAAAAACAAAATTTATCCTATTCAATGATACACATATGGTTTATTTTTAAAAAAGTAAAAAAAAAATTAAAAAAGGAATGAAAAAAAGAAAAGATGAGAGAGGACATGGAGGATGAAAAAATAGACATTGTGAAACAAATATGAATTTAAAAAGAATACAATTATTTATAAAGCCTTAAATGTTTTTATTTTGTAAATGTAACAAGTCCTATAAGGGAATTAAATGAATTGTTCTGCAAGAAGAAGGTTTATGTGAAGCAGAGGCCTCACAAATTCACCTTTCTAAATCTCCTAAACACTTTCTGTAAAATTTCCGTGAATTCCCTATATTATATTATCAATATACACCATAACCCCTTTTAATTTTAAGTCCCCCAAAACTTTATCCATCATGCGTTGGAACACCGCTGATCACGACCTTTACAATACTTACGTAAAAGTGGTTATAGTTGTCAAGACTGGTTCTAAGACTATTTTTAGGTTTAGTTTTGTTGTAAGTACCTTTTTTTCTATAGTTACTAAAGAGTTTATATATTTATCTAATGATAGAATGGAAAAATCGCTATTTGTAGATTTTCCGGTAATAAAAAATATAAGTTTATTTTTTACCTACAGTTAAGTACAGTAAAAATACTTATATTTTTTTGGAAATCGGTATTCTGATATTCGTATTTGTGACTTTCGGAATAAAGTTTTTTGTGTTATGCAGTGTTCCCCCCTGGGAAGGAAAGGGACAGATAGGGACAGAAACATTTGTATTTTTAATTCGTCATCAAACGAACAATATACATTTCAATAATTTATATTCAATTTACTTTTACTTTATTGGTATCTATAGGCTATATCATAAGATTTTATTCTTGTACACATAAATCTTGTAAACGCCTTGAAATGTATCGATTTACAAGTTTCACCCACGACAGCGTACGCGATTTTACTTCTCGTAACTCAACAACACTCAGTTAAAACCATTTCGACAATTAATAAACATTTCTGGATGTGATTAATTTAAATTTATTCAAAAAAAGACGTGTATCACTCGGGGACTGCCGCGGTAAAGCTATTGCATAGCATTTTGTATCAACTTATGCAATTATAATTATTTATTTATTTTATTTATGCAGTATTTCTTTTTCTTTGATATTAATTCAAGTTACACTTTTTGAGCGTGGTGACCGATAAGAAAACAAACAAATTTTACAAGTACAGCTATTCACTGTTGTACATAAATACCTATACACCTATATACTTTCTCATAAACAGCTGCTTACGTATTCGCCCGATTTCGGAGCAGCTCGTCTCGATTCGTGCGAGCTTCGTAGAGTCGTATAATACGGCTAGTTGCACGCACACAAACACCGTGTCGAAGACTGCCGAAAAGAAACGACGTTAGACAATGTACGGCCTTCAAGCCACACCTCCGTGCCCGTCGGAGTAAGGAGCGTGAGGTTTTTTTCGTTACGGAATTTCTCTATTCGGTCCCCGCGCTCAAGGCCCTCGATAGAAGCTATGCAATAGCTTAATAAAAAAGAAATAGGTAGGTAATCTTAATACTTTTTGATTCGATCACTTTTCTTTTCCAGCATAAGAAGCTTAAAACAATAGCTATGACGTTGATATGATGAGGTATATATAGGCCAAAACTACGAGATAATATATCTCAACCTAATTTAAATTAAATTAGAACAAAAAGGTCTAAGCGGAATCGAACCCTTTTCAAAAATAGCCGTCCACCAAAACCAGTCTCACTATTAAGTAATAAAACTCGTAGTCTTTTCTGAATTCTTATAATAATCCATTTTTAGCGGTTCCTTATTCTTAAGGTGTATCTTAAAAATTGCCGTTGTGAATTAGGTAAGACATCTGGTCATTAAATTACAAAAGATAAATAATACATAAATGCAAAAGTTCCGTGCAACAACGCTATCTACGAGTATCTCCATTGAGTGGCGCCTGCGACTGCGCAGACTCGCATAAAACAGATATATCCCGTTACCATTCATGTATGCAAACTTATTCCGACGAATCTTAAAATATTCAGACATGGATTTGTTGCTTTGGAATGCTTTTTTATTGTAGTGAAAATATTCTTGTACACGAAAACATGGCCTGGCTTGGTTTCAAAAAGGATCGATCATCGTAATATATCCCTCCAATATGTCAGACATTGTGTCGGCAAAATAGTTTCTATAATGCCAAATGCATGTTTCTTAATTAATTTCTACGTCTTACAGAAATCAGACATTAACTTCTTAAGTTTTCAAAAAGAATAAAAATACATTTGACTTTGGAACATCCAGTACAAATTAAGAACGTTTAATCATATTAACAGCATCAGTACGAATTAAAAACAAACAATAAAAACTTACTATATCTTTGATCAATAAAAACCAATAAGGTTTATCTGTGGGCTCTCCACGCGGAACAGAGTCATTTTAATTGTGATCGTTTAAGTGCTATCTGATCGCTTTTGGATTGAAAAAGATATTGGGCAGTTTATTGAGCGACCCTTATCCGGATTTAAGGGCTGCCTTTAGTAATAGGACGCTATTTGAAGAGTGAAACAGAGTGGAATCACTTTATATTCAATAATTAACTTTGTTATAGATAGGTACTTCAATTAAGTAATTGAAATCTCTAAAAATGAGAACCTTTGGCTTCATAAACAGCAATATTGTTCTTCCGATTTCTCCTTCCATCTGGCAATATACGAGTAGGTACTGTTTGTTTATCTTAGGTAGTTTTGGATATTTTCATTAATTAGGTATAATAATTATGTTAAGCAATTTAAATGAGACACACGGGAGTAAAATTTGATATGAGTTGCTTTAGGTAAAGGTTATGTAACGTTGTGCTTCGCTTTGGCAGATGGCACTGCTCAGTATTATTGGTAATATTCACTTAAGATATTTTTAGAATTTTATAAATTTAATGAGATTGTTTCCCAAACCGAAACAACGAGAAAATTTTAGTCAAATTCTCATCGATGTTCGTTGAGACGGAAACTCAATCCATTCAAGCGTCAGATGATTTTTTTTAAAGAAAATAAACAAAAAAATATAAAAACAATGTTGCCATCCGGTTACGGAATATTTACAATGAGTCGATGCTCGGTTCATTCGATTGTCTCGATTTATTTTTATTCGATTCTTGTCTCCAGATCAGCGAACGGGAATGCGTGAAGCTTTCTTCGAGTTAAATATTTTAATGTACACGTTTATTTTGAAAGCAAATTGCTCATACGTTGTTAAGACATAAAGACATCGTATTCTTATTCCAATTAATGTTAATGTAAGTCTGCCAAGACGTCTTTGCTTTATTTTTCTTGTCATGTGTCAAAATCGTCAAAAATGATAATCGATCTTTATCGCTAAACCGATTTTTACCGAAATTAAATACATAGTTCAAAAACAAAAAAAAAAACGTTCAAGACGTCTTTGCTTTATTTTTCTTGTCATGTGTCAAAATCGTCAAAAATGATAATCGATCTTTATCGCTAAACCGATTTTTACCGAAATTAAATACATAGTTCAAAAACAAAAAAAAAAACACGAATAAAAATCCTGAATATTTTTTTAAATTATTGCCTTGTCATCGGTTCTTGATATATGTCCAAATTTCAGATCAATCCGAGTACTGCAAGTGGATTAACAGATTCCGTTACATAGATTAATACATTGATAGATACATACCGAACTAATATAAGCGTGTTAAAAAGTATTATGATGCAATTCACTTTATTGAATTTTATTAACATTCTTATTTCAATGAAAATAACTTGGAATTTAACACGTAACATTCCTTTATTATCTTCATTCATATCTATGTAACGGAATTTTCAAACGTGATTTTCACCCCTTTCCATTCGTTGGATTAATTTGAAATTTTGCACACTTTTCCAAGAGACGATGACAATGCAATAATCAAAAAAGAAATTCCCTTTCTCCTGATTGGGAATTTAGGGATTAGCAAAGTTTTTAATTTGGTTTTCTAGTGAAGCATGTTTTTTTTTTATTATTAATATAATATTTAGTAGATAATAATATTTATGTTTATGTTCGCTCGCAACTTTCTACCAACGCTTAGAATATAAAACCCAATCCTAACAAATTATGCAAAAAAGCCATCCTCTTGAATCAGACTTTCTATCAAAAGAAACCTAAGCAAAATGCGTAATTTTGAAGTTATAAGCTCACACGAGGAACATACATGCAGAAATTACGACCGTCTGCACACTCACAGCATTATCTTTACTTATTATAAAACAAAGTCGCTATTTTTGTATGTATGTCCTTATGTGAGCTTATATCTTTAAAACTACGCAACAGAATTTAATGCGGTTTTTTTAAAATGATAAAGTGATTCAAAATGATAGGTTTTTTTTATAATTTTATTTGGTTTCTGCACACGTACAAAGTTGCGGGGGACAGCTTTCTTTTCTCCAGCCCATAAACTTCCCACTGTTGGGCACGGGTCTCCTCCACTTTGGGAGGGATTATGGTTCAATGTACCGCGCTAACCAGGCGTATTGGCACAGGGTTTATTTTCGAGTTTTCCGTCTCTCACAGAGGGTGTCATCGCTCCCTGTGCCAACACGTTTGGTCAGCGTGGCACAGTAGACCATAATCCCTCTCAAAGTGGAGGAGGCCCGTGCCCAACAGTGGGACATAAATGGGCTGTAGAAAAGTCCGCGCTGTCCAGGGGGTTGGCACAGGGTTGGCGGGGAACAACTAGTTGACATTAAAAGATTAAACAAAAATGCATTCCTAATTGCTTTATCCAAACGTCAGTTTAAGTTTTCGTCTCAGATTGTTATCGTCAAAAGATCTGGAATCAAATTTAACTTAACATTTTACAAACATTAAACTTGGAAATAAACTTCCACAGCACTCCATACTAAACTTCTTTGTACAAACTTCGAACTCAATTTCAATTTCATTTAATTAAGAACTTTAACATACAATGATAAAGCACAAACTTGTAAATATTTTTTTGTCTAATAGAGTAGAGTTGAGATTTTGTTCCTATAAATGTAGGGTTGTCACAAATTAATATTTTTGGAATAAAACAGAACTTAATAAATAACTAATTATGTTAGACAATGGTACTGATTCTACGTGCACAACTATACTTAACTAATAATATGCTTAGTTCAGAAACTAAAATAATAATATCACGCTTGAAAATACTAAATATTTTTTTAAATTATTGCTTTGCATCGGTCCTTAATATGTGTGCAAAATTTCAGATCAATCCGACTACTGTAAGTGTGTTAAATTCACTTCTAAAGAATCCGTTACATTATACATTAATAGATACCTACCGAACTTATATAAGCGTGTTAAAAAATGAAAATTGATAGTGTCATTGATAACACAATGCGGCGATGTTAACAGAACTTTTTTAATAGAAAATCTGAATATTATAAGACTAACAATTTTAATTATTAAAAATGTCCATCAATAATTTAGTATAATAAATAAATAAATATAAATATTCATGGACATTTCACACAACGTCCTCTGGTCCCAAGCTAAGCTTTATATGCTTGTGTTATGGGAATTATAATGATAAAAAGATAACATAAATATGAATAACATAAATATGAAAAGATGTACATTATAATGATAATGTACATCTTTTCACGACTTGCATTTAAATCCAACAATAAAATTTATTTCGTAATAATAATTCGTCAATTTAAGTAAGTATTTTTTTTAATAGTATAAAGCTTTTGTTATCAAGAAATCGTAAGTGCCAACCCTATTTCTTCTCAACATTATCCATTTTTACGACAGCACCTTAATAGAACCGGCGTGTTTCATCCATTAAAGTAAACTTAACTACCAATTAAGTTAATTATAAACTCTATCACCCAAGTAATACAGGTAGAAATAAACGCAACGATAAATTTGTAAGTCGGCTTTTTTGATTAGCAGCCACTAGTAGGAATTGTTTTAATCTTAAAGCTTCATTACTTCTAAGGATTTTAAACAATAGTCAAGTAGGAAGCAAACACTCGAAACTTAGGTTCCGTATATGGGGAAGCCGATTCTAATGCGTCGAAAACTTAACCTAACTTCAATTAGCAGTGACAGAAGTGCCCTAAATATTGCTTGAATTAAATTTAATGAATAAGCTTACGTTTTATGCGCATAAAGCAAGTTTGTCACTTTATTTCATGACTTTATTATGGTATTATTTGGAGTAACTCCGCAGTTTTTCATTCCTTAGGAAATGATATACCAGATGGTGGTGATGATGGTGGATTGACGTTTAAAATTGAGGACAAGTAACTTTAGCCTGGCTAAATCGCACTTCATAGAGTGATGACGTTTCATATGAAGTATAGCCTGTATCATAGACACACAAGCCGACTGACGGATATAGCCATAGACATAACATCTGGTTAATCTGTGTCCTTGGGTATATGGAATAATTCTCCAGTTTTTGGTTCCTTTGAGCGTGTGGTAAAACTCAAAAAAATTCGGGTTGAATTGACATATGAGCATTAACTTGATACTTTTGTTTAAAAAATAGCTTTTGGCAAACAGACAGACGGGCACAAAATTATGACTAAACGAAAAGGAACCCTGTATTTTTCGCTTTTTTACAGCACCCTTGAAATGGTGGCCCTAATCAGAGCCCCTTTATCTTACAGCTTATTATGTTGATTAAATCTTGTAAATTGTTTTGCTTAATTTTGTTTACTTGTTTGTTTTGTCAGCTGACTTGTGTTTGATCAGAACTGATCAATGATTTGATAGTCATTGATTTTCTGACATTAAAGTTTATGCTGACAATAATTTAACATTAAATTTGATCATAGTTGTCTGTGTACCCGTTATAAAAAACTAAAATTTCACAGTAAACTACGAATTTTATTCTTGTTCGAAAGATTTTAGAAGTTATAGTTCCGTACAGAATATGTGAAACCATTTAATCGACAAAGTGAGTTTTTATTTGCAATAACATTTTAAAAACTTAATGGGGGCTATTCTTTATAAGTTCAGCCGCACTGAACGTAACCGGGCTGTATCTGGTAATAAGTTAAATATGGTGACAATAATTCCACTACATTTACCTATGTCGCCAAGCGTAAAAGAAAACCTAATCAATCGAAGCGAAATCAGGTCAGTACCAATATAAAGTCGAATAAAAACATAAATGATGATTTCGTTCCTTATTTCTCATTATTACAATATAACTACTGCAACGAAGCGTGGCAGAGTAAAGCCAGTGTGTATATAATTCTGGTATCTGTGCACAAGTAATAGTAGAGGTAATGTTTCCGTTCATGGAGTGCCTCAGGGCGCTATCCTAGGTCCGACGTTCGCGCAATCATATCATCGACCAACAATCACCAGTCGTTTTGTTTGCTTACCCGCCGCGAGAACTCCGAATTATCTACAGCGATAATATATGTATGTTGGAAGTCTCTGGAATAAATGATTATTCCTGAATGTTTCCTACGTCAGCTAGTCCAAAAATAAACTTAGCTATTGCATAATACCTAAATAATTAAATAAAGGAAAAAGTAATGTAACTAAAGCAGCTCTAAACATCAAAAGAAGTCATCACACAGCCAGGTAAAAAAGGGGGAAAACCTGTCTTCTACGTAAGAACCTACCTATCGAGGTTTGTAACATAGTAATAGGGTTACGATGATCATCTTTCGAGTATGGAAAGAGAAACCAAGGCAAAGTAATTTTTTTTCGTCAACGTAGCGTCTTTTTTGTTCCATCGATGATGGAAGCGAAAGTAATGTGTGATTGTATGTTTTCATCGATTGCTTTATTTTCTACTGATTTCAAAACGACTAGAACTTAACAAGCTGAAGTAAGTTTCGTAGCGCCTGAGGGAGCCTTCAACCGACGATCGGTACAACCCACACAACAATTACTGCGGTTCTACTTGTCAGAAAAACTCCCAGGCGAACTCTCGTGTTCAGTGTATATTATGTGTGTTTTAAATTCACGATTTCGTAAATAAAAATATAGTTAAGTAAAGAAGCTTTTTGATGTATGCCTCAAAGAATACTCAGGGGGACAAGTAAATACTATCACCTCGCGTGGGAATCGAACTTAACACCTATTCACATTGTGCACAAAAGTCAGTACAATACCATACAAAGAGACCGCCCAAATCAAGAATAATCAGTCATCATAATTAGAAAGCCACACTCTTAACGCCAATTGTCCGCCATTATCGTTGTACAAACATAAAATACAATGTTTCAATTTTATATAATGAATAAGCGTCGCCATCGGCCATTTTTGATTGCAAAATATAGCTGGCATCGACATCATGTCTTAAATTACAAGTGCCTCGGGATAAAAATTTGTTAAATAAATGCACGATTAAGCTGATATTTATGGATTAATAATTGGGATCGTATGCCATGACAGTTCTGTTGTAAGAGGCTGGACTGTCAATATTACATGGCGTATACTAATTACTTAGCATGCAGTTAGTAAGTTCCATTACAAATACTGCATCTTGAATTAAAGAAACTAATAATTCTTTTAAAAGTTTTTCGATATAATTAATGTCTTTTTTTTTGCAAGCGGTTAGAGCATCGCAATAAACAAATTTTCGCGATAATGCCACACTTTTAACGATAAATCGACCGACGATGCGTCGTTCGATGAAACTGTGCAGACTGCAGATGAATTCGCGCAGTTTTTTTAACAATCGTGTGACAAATCACTACAAATCGAATATAATAGTCATGCTCCAAAAACAGTTAGACGTAAAATCAGAACTTAAGTGAATAATTGGGATATTGTATATGGAGGGAACAATCGAATTAGAATGTAAAATGGAATAAGACCGTGACTTTCTCCTACAGGAATTTGTGATGATTGAAACAATACAATTCCACTGTCTAATTGAATTATCGTGCTTGGAGTACTTTTAAATAGTTCGTGATCCACACCAAAAATATTCGATGTAATTGTTTTACAAGATCTAATGCACCTATGTATTGGAAAAATGTTTAGTTATTTCGTGTTAGTGTAAGAAAGTGTTTAGAATATTTGGAAATCTCATGTTGTCGATATCTTTCAGAACGGCTTGAACGATCTCTCTCTTTCTCTTTCTCTCTCTAGCCCATTAACTTCCCACTGCTGGGCAGCCTGCTCCACTTCGGGAAGGTTTACGGTCTACTGTGCCGCCCTGATCAACGTTTATTTTCGATTTTTCTGTCTCACAGAGGATATATGTGCAAAATATTCCTTATCTGGCTTTTACAACACTCTAGTCTTTTAGTATAATAATCTAGTTTTTTAGTGCGTCTTTTATAGATCTTAGAATAGGCGTGGTAAGTTATTTTTACCATTAGGTCATGGTAGCCTATGAATATAATTTTTTGTACCTACACGTAGTTTTAACAAATGAAATTATGGTGGAAAAAATTGACTGCCGCAAGCAGGACTTGAACCCACGACCTCGGAATACCGTTCCGAAGCCCTTTCCAACTGAGCTTATTGCGGTCGTGCTAGCAACATTCACATTAACCACCACATTTGTCACTCGACTGAGTTTATATATTTTTACGTACAACGCCATCTATCAAGATTGCTTTACAACATCTCGACCAGCCACCTAGCATTCTTTACAGAATCCAATTGGGTTGAAAACAAATCAAATTATTTAATTTGAATGTTGCTAGCACGACCGCAATAAGCTCCGTTGGAAAGAGCTTCGGAACGGTATTCCGAATCGTGGGTTCAAGTCCCGCTTGCGGCAGTCAATTTTTTCCACCATAATTTGATTTGTTAAGTAAGGCATAGCATGTCAATTGCAAAATCAATAAATTACTTTACACGTAGTTTTTCTTTAATTGCATCAAAAATGTACATTATGCCTGAAATTTCAATCTTCTACTATCAACCACAAGTGAAACTGCAAACGAGGTTAGTAATATTAATATAGGTAATTCTGCCTATTTTATAAAATTGTTACTTATTTATTACAGGGTATTATTCAGTGCCCCGGGCTTTTCCATTTCCATCCATCACTGTGTCACAATCTTTAATCTGCTTATGTAAAATGTTAGCAAGACTCAATTTATCATAATACACCCACACTCTATGAAATATCACTGATATTTTTACAAAAAGCTCTTAAAACGTTGAAATACTTCGTACGCTAACATGAAACCGTGTAGCGCGGGATTTATAAATATTTCGTTGTTTTATTTTTTAACAAAATTCGAAAGAGGTTCCTTATGATTTCTATAAAGATCTAGTCATAGATTAAGGAGGTTTCAACCTTGTACCCGCGTTTCGTTTGCCTACCACCGAAACACCATAGTTATTAAAAAACGACAAGTCTTATTCCAACTTTCTGGTGCTCAAGTCCACTATTTTGGAACAATTGTCATACCGGCACAATACCGGCACGATACCGTTGCAATTGAAGTCAAATATCCGTAGTCTGCTATATGCCGTCATAACGGTCTTTCAATGGTAATAGAATTGTCGATCTCTTTTATCTATGCATTGAATTTTCGGTCTCTTTTATCTATGGATTGTGTTAGAATGGTATGTATGTGTTGCCGTTTTTAAAAAATGCGTTAGTTGAAGTGATTTTCGAAAAACTACTAATAAATTTAAACATTTAATCATGCTAGACTTCGTTTAGATATATTTGTACATACTATTTATTAGTATAAAAAGCAATGTGAAGTTTAGGAGATTAGTAAATTGCAATAAATTACAAAGAACAATTTCTAATATTTCTATCTATCTATTTCTTATTTATGGCAATCTGTCGACACAGGACAATTTAAAAATATTACTGTCAAATTCTAAATAGCAGACTACCGAAACATTTCAGTCATTGAATTGCAATTGTGAAGCAGTTGTGTACGAGACTAGCAATTTATGTCACTTTGACAATTGTAAGTCAATGATGAAGTCGTTATGACGACACATTAATAGTAGACTACCAAAAGCTTTACTATTGCACCATAATGGTACAATAATGGTACAGTTGTGACACCGTTGAAATACCCGACTCAGGGCCCTGCTACCATGTTATCATTTTAAAAACCTTTCTTAGTTCTTGTCTACAGTAAAAAATAAAAGGGCATGATACATATATTTAAAAATACATAAATTTTATGTATACCTAATAAAATCGTTTTGCTACAAAAGGATCGCATCATCATTATTAATACACAAAAACACTTTACATAAAAATACTTCACATTAATTTTAATTTGCATTTTGATAAAGAAATATCATTTCACACATTATTATGTTTACATTAGGTGTTAAAATATAAATGATTTTAAAATTAAAATGTGATTATTGTTAAAAAAACACATAAATAACAGTTCTCATGCATGAGAGTGCTAAATAAAAAACCAGTGTTTAGGGTTCAGTACCAAAAGCTAAAACCCTTGCTACCCCCGTCGAGTCCGGCCCCCGTGAGGGGCAATCTTTGCCGGGTCATGGTAAAACTCAAAGCACCACCATGACCCGATAAGTAGGGCTAAAGGCGGAGCAAAATAAAACAAAGAATATGGGACTCGTGTCGGTCACCAGGCTGTACCTCTGGAACGGTGAAAGCTAGACCTGAAATTTCATAGTTTGTGTTTATCAGTTGATGCTACAACAACAAACTCTCACCATCATCATTATCCTGCCCTTATTCCGTTATTTGGGGTCCCGTGATTTGAATTTGGTGTGACGAATATAATTATAATAATAATGGCACGGAATCCTTCGAGTTTCGGTTTTATTATCGGTGCCTGTTTATATTCAAGGGACATTGATGTTTAATTAAAAAAAAAAAACAAAAAGGACCGTAATATTATTACAAATTGCTTCGGTCGTAATATTTACTTGTTATCTGAAATTTTAGATTTAAATTTTAAATTTTAGAACGGTGGCTTTATCGCTGTATTAAAAAAAAAATAAGTTATTGCTTATTGGTACATTTTGTACACGTATTAAAATATATTTCTTGGTATCAGAAACCCTTTTGATCAATATTGCCCCGCACCTTGGCTAGCGTGATGATCAGTATTAAATGATATCTAGTATTTTTATTTCACTACTAAACACATTATGATTAGTTGCCAATGATGTTCATCAAAGATATTTAAAATAGGTTTTTTCCGTGGTTAATCATTATCGAAACAAAAATATAAAATTATAATCTATCTACTCATATTCAGTCTTTCTCAGACCAATGCTGGACACCTCACCCACATAACATAACAACGCTTTACTCAGCTTAGCTTCCATTCAACAGCTCCTTGCTATCTTGCCAATACATTTGCGTTTGTTTAGTAAATTACAAAACAACATAGTAAAATAGGCAGCTGTCATTTATCTGAATGTTAATAGTCCATGTCATGCCGTCCACCGACGCAATCGTCCATTACATTTTCTCAACGAGATTTGCACGCTTCATTCATGCTACTATTGCGATCCGTAGATAAAAAATATGAAGGCAATGCATTACTCCATTCATCCTAACCTAATTTCATTGGCAACGCTCGACGATGTGTCACTACCTTTATTACGAATCTGCTTTTATTATTTGATTTGTCTACGTTTCATGAAATATAGAATTTTATAAGACATTGGTGCTAATTCTACTTGCACAACTAAACTAAACTTAACTATAAAAACCTATTTTGATAGTGTCAATAGCACAATAACACAAACTTTTTTTAAATATTGGGTCGCAATTTAGTGTGGAAAGACGAATTATTTAGCTATTAAGTAATAAAATCTAATAAATCATTTTCAGTCCGTCATAAAATGTTCGGCCATTGAAACACGACAGTTGAAATTACGCGACGCGCCTGTATGCTGTAACTAATGAGCTCATTTCGCGCGCTTTTTATTTACCGTACATATTTTTTTATTTTTTTTATTTACAGGCAAAGGAAACTGGTCACATAATTCCTGTTCTCTTTGCTCATTTGTCATTTTTATTTTATTACATCTGGTTTTCTTTTACTTCGTTAATTTAGTGTTTAATATCTGTCATCAGACGAGCCTTTCTTATTATAAAATAACCAGAAACTGAAACTGTTTGGGTACCTTCGGTATAGTTATAAATAAGAGACTTTATGCATTATGACGGGTTTAAAAATTCTATCAGTAAGAAACTGTCACGGTCTGAGTAAAAAGTACTTTTATCTATATTACTCGATCGAGTACCGAAGTCGTCTATCTGTCCTAGTATTGGGACGTAATGAGGAGGGAGAAACTCTTAACAGTTAATTAGTATACTAATTCCATGTTTTATTTGTTTCAGGTACATGACAGACCAAAACGTAACATCAACATAAATAGGGTAACCCTACTTCTATCCCACAGTCTGAGCAGTTTTGCGGTACACTTTACTAAAAATATTATCACATCTAGATTAGTGATTTATCTTAGTAATTTTGATTAGTACCTGCATGTATTATCAGTAATAAAAAATACACTTATTAAAAAACACAAAAAGCTAGGCTTTTTGCTAGTTTATTAAAACCCAGCTTGTTGTAACATATGCCAAAATAAATACACTCCCTATTATTTACAAACAAAATATAATCTATTAAATTCATCCACAGACTCCCTCCTTCTTTCGTCTAAAAATAGACAGCAGAAATCCTAAACAAACAAGACTTTTCCAATTTCCGTCAAAAAAAAATTACATTACGTTTCGTTTCACGTAACTTTTCTACTGATTTCCTGAACGAAACTTTTAAGTTAGAGACGTAACTTGGTTTACAATAACTAACAAAATAACAAATGTTAAAGGTATATTTTTTATGTTTGTTTTTTTTTTAAAGCCTCTTTTTTAATTTTAAGAAATTCCTATATTCTTTTTTCAAAATATTTTGAAGTCATTTAAAAAGCGAATTAAATATACAGTAGGTAATCTGCAATACCGCGCCAATTTTGAGACTAATTTTAATATTAAAATTGTCTCAATTTATAAATACATCTCTAGAGTAAAGCTGGTAGAGTCGCCATGAAAATATGCACGTTAAGTGCGTATCGAATGGAGTGGTCTCAGTCCATTCGATACGCGTATAAAACAATGACCTTACTGGCTTGCAAAACAGGGCCCTGAGTCGGGTATTTCAACGGTGTCACAACTGTACCATAATTGTACCATTATGGTGCAATAGTAAAGTTTTTGGTAGTCTACTATTAATGTGTCGTCATAACGACTTCATCATTGTCTTACAATTGTCAAAGTGACATAAATTGCTAGTCTCGTACACAACTGCTTCACAATTGCTATTCAATGACTGAAATGTTTCGGTAGTCTGCTATTTTGAATTTGACAGTAATATTTTTAAATTGTCCTGTGTCGACAGATTGCCATAAATAAAAAATAGATAGATAGAAATATTAGAAATTGTTCTTTGTAATTTATTGCAATTTACTAATCTCCTAAACTTCACATTGCTTTTTATACTAATAAATAGTATGTACAAATATATTTAAACGAAGTCCAGCATGATTAAATGTTTAAATTTATTAGTTGTTTTTCGAAAATCACTTCAACTAACGCATTTTTTAAAAACGGCAACACATACATACCATTCTAACACAATCCATAGATAAAAGAGACCGAAAATTCAATGCATAGATAAAAGAGATCGACAATTCTATTACCATTGAAAGACCGTTATGACGGCATATAGCAGACTACGGATATTTGACTTCAATTGCAACGGTATCGTGCCGGTATTGTGCCGGTATGACAATTGTTCCAAAATAGTGGACTTGAGCACCTGGACTACCAACATTACCATAGAAAGGAAAAGTGAGGATTATTTTCTTAGTATATTAGTAAGTAACTAATATGTTTTGTGGATGTTTTTTTAAGATTATAAGCAATTATATAGTATTTGTTTAATTGTAATCGGGACTTCCCGGTACAGTAAATTAATAATTTGCGTTTGAATTGCTACGCTTTTTCATTATCAATTCAAAGCAGAAAAGTTTGTCGTTAGATGGTAGAGCAACGGAAGGGTATTCTGAGGTCGTGGGTTCAAGTTCCGCCCGTGGTGATCACATTTTCTACTTTAATTATAGTATTAAAAATTCTTGTCCGAGATGGGATTTGAACCAGGGCCATTGAAAAAATGCTAATCGTTACTAAAGTATGTAAATATGTGAAATCAGATGCGTCATGAAATGTGGCTAAAATGAATTGCTGTTATAAATGCCACATAGACACTGGCTGAATGGTGAATACTTCAAAACATTTATTTTCAAATAACATGACATTGGACAGCAAACTAATGAGCCAAATTATTTAAACAGTCTACTTATTAATAAATATCTATCTCGACAAATCTTAACAGCGGCGCCGTTGAAAAATCGCTCGAGGAATTTTTCATTTACTTTTTAAAAAGTTATATTTCTTTTAATAGATACAAATCTAAAAGTATTACTTTATGGTTCTACAAATTGAATTTAGAAATAAAATGTTTTAAAAACCATAGATTTATAAATGTTTTTTTCTCTTTGATAAACATGGCTGAAACAATATGCCAGAATGTTATGACGAGCACTCTCGTAATTTGGATTAGTTTATAAGTTTGTTTCTAGTTCACTCATGGTCGGTGACGTGTTTACGGTATTGTTTAGACGTTATATATTTTCTAGTGTGCATTTAAAGAATGACTATTGATTGTTAGCCTTTTTAACCGAAGTTAAAATATAAATAGCCTTAACCTGTGACACGTGACTACATTGTGATCTTAACTACATTGGTACCAATTCTACATGCACAACTAAACTAAAATATGAATTTTGATAGTGTCGATAACACAATTCAGCAATGTTGACTGAACTTTCTTGTTATAAATATTGTTAATTACAGACTAAAGATATCAATTAATAAAAATGTGCACAACAAAATAGCCAAATAGTTGAAGTACGTAGAATTGGCATCATCCTATCTAGTATAGGAGTACACATAATAATTAAATATATCGGAAAAACATCATAGAAATCACCTGTATTCACAGCCAAAGCATTCATCAATCTAAAGGCCTTGTAATACTGGACAAACTAACTTCGTTAAATGCAACATTCTATTAACTACGATGAGCGAGATCCGCGGCTTACGACACGTGTAACTGGTTTGGAAGGATCCTTTTATGAATATTCAACGGGTCACCATTTCAGGTTCATCACTAACTACAGTAAATAATCAAATTACTCACCATTGACACAATTTGAGGACTTACTTCATAATCATGGAAGCCAAGTTAAAAACTAATAATCCTCAATTAAAATATTTTAATCAAGTCTCCTACGACAAGTATTTTATAAAAGGAGTTTAACCGACTTCATGTGTCTTTGAAATTTGAGGGTTTTCCTCGTTTTGTTACGACATTACCATCAGATCCTGACCTGTTGCCAATGGGATCACACGGGAACCACCAAATAAAAAAAAATCATTAAAAATAGCTTCGCCCAGTTAAAAGTTAATAATAAGGTAACAAACATGAAAAAAACGTACAGATAAATTGAGAACCTATTCTTTTTTTGAAATCGTTTAAAAACCGAATGTTTTATCTTGTTATTAGTTTAAAATAAAGGCGCTATTCTTGTGCTACCTTGATTATTACTACTCTAAATATATTTATTTATGTACTGATCCAATGTTAACGAGTAGGTAAAGGAATAACGATGTGATTACAAACTACTATGTTGTTTATAGATTAAAGCTGCGTGGTCACTAAATGCCTTTCATAAGCAAACATAAAATTTTCGCAACTAAAGTATTTGCAACAAGATAAACGAATAGAATTTATAGTGCGTTTTATAACCAAAATCGGACACAACAAAATGGCGTCGTTGACTTTTGGCGGGCTCTTGCAACAGATTCTTATCGTCATCGCAAATGGTGAAACGTAAATGACAACATTATGCGGAGTTACTGCTAAATTGTGAGATTTTTCTTTTGTGATTCAAACTCCGAAATGCTTGATGTTTATTTATACTACTTATGTATGTATATTTACTGTCTTATCTACGAACCATCCTCTTAAAACTTACCAGATGTAAGACTTATACAATATTTGAGAAAAATGTTGAGATTTTAGCATTATTTTCGTGGCGCATAAATATCCAATTATAAACTTCTGCTAGGTCTAATAATAATACATTATATATATACCTAGTCTGTAATTATTAATCTAAACACAGTATATTACTAGTAAACCTAGTGAATATGTATGCAAAATTTCATAAAAATCGGTCAAGCCGTTTCGGAGGAGTGCGGTAACTAACACTGTGACACGTGAATTTTATATATTAGATTAGTGTAAAAAAGGTTTCAATAAAATGTAAGTTATATATTTTATGTCAATAAAGATATTTCTATTTCTATTTCAATTCTATTTCTATTAATCTCCTTATTTTTACCAAAAAAATTAAAGAGAATAAATCGACATCTACCGCAGGCGTCAATAAGGGTGGATAGGTATTTTACATTGAAAACATTTTATCCTGTTTTATCTTTAAAATAAAATTCATGTATTGCCTTTGGGCAGTCGATGCCACAGAATATATTTTATATTTTGCCAAGTTTAAAACTTGATACTGAAGCTCGGATTGCAAAAAATACACCGTAGAGCGATTTTGAGGTAATATGGCGATCACTTTATTACGAGTAGAGTAAAAACAAAGAGTTTTTTTACTTAACTAGTTCAATGTTTCTTAATATTAGCGAATATATTGAAGCTAAACAGAATACTATCACGCCTGATCACTGTGGTGTAAGTAGATCAAACAATTGCCGAAAAAGCCAGGGCCTAAAAATTATTTGAGCATGAAATAGAAACTATCATACGTACAGACTAACGAACTTTTGCAAATGTAGTGTCAAGATAATTATAGTGTATTTTGCCGGCAGAATAAATATTTTTTATAATTGAGCACAATCGTTTATAGAATAATTTGTGACTTGAATAAGCCCAGCCATTACGTTAATGAACAAAACATATATTTGTTTTTAAACTGTGTTTTTATTTTACTACGGCGATTTTAAATTTAACGAAAGTTAAAATACATTGAACTCAGCTACCTACTCGTACCTATATGAAATTTATAAAAAGAAAATTTTTTATTGTTCGTTTGTTTGAGATGAATAGACTCTGAAACCACTGGACCGATTTAAAAAAATCTTTCACCGACATATAGCTACATTATTCCCGATAAACATAGGCTATGTTTTATTGTAAAAAACACTACTGTTTTTTACAATAAAACATAGCCTATGTTTACTTGACTTACATTTTTCTTATTTAGAAAATGTGAGTCAAGGTAGAAATAAAAGTAATTTCCAATAGGCCCGCCATTTGTAGTCCTATAAATTGCAACGTAGATACCTATTAAATAATTTAATAATCAATTCATTATTCTGAATCATTCTCAGCTCTTTCCACAGAAACGGAAAGTCCAATCTTTGCTTTATTAAATTCGGTTAAATTCACCAATTTATCAAGATTACTGATGACATTGTGAATTATTGCCGACGGAGTGCTTCATCGCTAATTTTACAAAGTAAGCAAAATTAATTTCAACTGAGTCTATTTGTTTAAAATCACTAGCTTATGTTCACAGTTTTACCCGTGTTTAGTAGGTACTAAATACTAATGCAGTTAGTTACTGCTTTATGGCCTGACTATAGCGTGAAGATTTCACAGTCAACAAGGTTAAAGTTTCGAATAAAGTTTGAAAAAAAAAACTGCGGTAAGAGGCGGTGACCAAACTATACCGACTTTTAACTCGACACTAACGCCATCTAGGTATCTCTACTTGAGTTATTTAATTAACCCTACGGAAATAGCGTATTTTAAGTATTTTTCGTAAGCTATCTTAATACCAATTTTTATTCAATTCCGTTACGCTGTTTGAGGCTGAAGGAGTAACAAAAATAAAAGTCGCAAAGTTAACTGATGTGTTTATTCAAAAGGTTATTTGTCATAATAATTACAAAACCCGTTAAGAATTGCCTAATACAGAACGCGTTAAAAGAACAATATTGAATAAAAACTGCATAATGCCATGCGCTTGCGCATCGATGCTTTATCAAGATTACTGTCGAGCTGAGTAATTCACTCTGATACGTGCGGGACATTGATCAATCGATTTTTATACGCAACTCGATACCGGTATATCGGTAAGAACATTACTGATCTCGCCATATTTGTAAATCTCGATTTAATCCAGGGGAAATCCGTAATTTTATTGCGTTACTTTTTTTGGTATTGTTTGAGTTACATAAATAGCAAGTATGCATAAATAAAGTTATTATGTGGTAAGCCCGAAGGGTTAGCACGCTGAAGTGCCAATGAGAGGCCACATCGCTCGTAGGACTGATCATCGTTGGGGAAGAAAAGTCTTAGAGTGGTAACCATGACCACGTACCGGACGACCGACGCAGCGTTGAGCGGCCCCCGACAAGCTCGAGCAACGATATCGTCAAGGTTGCGGGCAGCCATTGGATGCAATGTTCTATGGGGTAGGCCTGATATGTCCAACAGCGGACGGAGAGATGCTAATGGATAGATGTGGTAAGAAAGAAGATTGCAAAGCTTAAAAAGCTCAAATAGTTTCCTTATTCCATGAGATCAGCAGAAACATTAGAGCGCAATCTACTACGATGTAAATTAACCTAGTTTTCATACATCTAGTCATACATGTACGGTTGTTGTAAGTGTACCATTTCACACACTTGACCTGATCTTTTTGAAAGACCCATTACTGATGTACTTGATGATTCGTCTACGATATCATCATCAAGTTGATCAAGTCAAATGTTTGTTGTACGTGAGCTCCTTTAAATATTTATTGTATTCGTATTTTTAGTATTATAACAGCAACGCATACTTAATTTGGAAAAATATCAACTTTCTAGCTAGTTTCTGAGATACAATCTAGTCACAAACGGACTGAGGGTAAAGTCTCCTCTCTATCTCGAAGTAATAGGGTCTTGTTTTACCTTTAAACTCGAAATCCTAATAACTTAATCAAATAACCCAAATAACACAAACGAGTGCTCGAAGGGTTCAGTGATTCAAAAGTGGAGTTCAGTTACATGGAATACAGGTACCTAGAGTGAGCACGTGGCACATAATTAATTATTCAATTATTAATTACATGTTCACGCTAAGGATAAAATTCAATGTTTGAGTTTTCACCCCTCATGATTTGGGCTTGGTTTTTACTTGAATTGGCTTTATTTTTATTTAAGTTTTATAAAAAAGCTAGCTGTTGCTTGCAAGCTGCAAGCGTGGAATTTCGAAAACGAACATCTTTACTTATTATCAAAACAAAGTCGTTATTTTTGTATGTATGTCTCTATGTGAGCTTATATATTCACACTACGCAATGGATTTTGATACAGTTTTAGTCTTTAATAGATAGAGTGTTTCAAGACGATGGTTATTTTGTATAATTTGTTAAAGTTTGGTATTTTCAACACCACGCATGTCAAATTGCGGAAAACAACTAGTTAACTTAAAAATATAAACCTTCTTGAACCATTTTACCTATTAAAAAACCCGTATCAAAATCTTTTGTATGAATTGTTGTGGTTTATTTTATTTATTTTTATTTATTTATTGGTATTTGATTATATAAAAACATTGTACATAAATGGCTTGACTTCCCGTTTTTGTAACATTTACACTACTAATTCGCTTCTACTAATCGTAGCGTGATGTTATATAGCCTAAAGCCTTCTTCGATAAATCGCCCTATCTAACACTGAAAGAATTTTTCAAATCGGCCCAGTGGTTCCTGAGATTAGCGCGTTTAAACAAACAAACAACCTCTTCAGCTTTATAATATTAATATAGATACAACATAGTGGTGTGGTATAATTTAAGCTTAAATCATACAGAAATAACGGGATAAGGGCATGATGATGATAAATATTTGTCATGTGGACAGCGAAGTCTCAGTAATAAGGTCCTGTTTTAAGATATGACTTTGTTTTTTAATGGAAAGCTTTTGCCCCCTTTCTTTAGCTGTTAATAACATAAGTCTAATATCACTCCAATTCTCTATAATTTAGTTATCCAAAGCATTAAGGGCATGTGTCCTAATATCTTTGAATTCCATGAGATCTTAGTCCCCCAAACCACAAGTATGGATCGAGCCCTTAACATTAAAGGGCTAGACCCCTTTGAGTTATCACATCGCTGCACCAATTACATTACGCGCAGACATTGCTCAAAACAGAATTATTAGGGAAATACGAAATTATGTGACGACTTATCGGAGGTTTAAACGGAGATTTTATCGGAGAGATAATAAACTTTTTAGCGTAAAAATACTATTATGAATAACAAGTTTTGACAATTTTCGCGAACCAATTTTAGCGAACTTTCAAACCTCGATAATCATCATCATCATAACATCACGCCCCCTTCCCATGGTGGTAGGCAGAGACTATAGAGCGCTATCTGCTACGATCCAAACATACTTCCTTGGCTTCATCAACACTCATACATCTGGTCATACATGCCCGACGGTTGTAAGTGCTACCTACGCACTTGCCCGATAAGTCATTATTAATACGACCATTATTCTTTACTAGCTAAATATTTTCCGTTATTGCAACATTTTTCACTGACGCTCCCATTAGTCGCATCGTGACATTATGTAGCATTATATCAGCATATACTCTCCTCGATAGATATACTATCCAGCACTGAAAGAATTTTTCAAATTGGACAAGTGATTCCTGAGATTTTGCGTTCAAACAAACAAACAAACTTTTCAGCTTTGTAATATCAGTATACGTTGTAGACACAAAATATTTTTACATAGATGGTCATAAAGTTGTAGTAGTATCTATGTTATAGACGCTAGGGAAACTGCGTATATTAATAGATTAACCTAAAGGTTATTTATATGCAATGCACAAGGACTATAATGTATATCATATTGCATTAAAATCTGTGCAGTCATTTGATGTTACGCATCGCATAATTCCACACAAAGAACTGATTTAGAGCCGTGACCCTGTTATTAAGAACTGATACCTATTGCCAATCAATCTGTATACGATACGATAAGCGAGAACTTAAGGGCCTACATCAATATTATCGTATATCATCGCCGACACGTACATATTAACACAGCCAGTAGGCACAGAAAATGAAGAATTAGGGATACTTTTCCTATTTACTCAAAATCTACTAAATATATTTTAATTCTGATTTACGTGTTTCTATATATAATAGTTACTTATGTTTTTAAAGTTATTTCATTAGTTAATACGCGATAATAGACCGACAAATGAAAAAAATAAAAAATTAGAGAGGTTGTTTCGCTAAGATTTTCTATCGAGAAAACTTTTTTCAATCGTGTTTCTGAGTTTATGCGATCCTAGATCATATATTGAAAAAACATATACTTAAAAATTAGAGCTCTAGCCATTCAATCTAAAGAAACAATGAAAACTTCGTACGTAGAAAAATGCACGAAGCTATTTTGGTATAGTCTTAAGATCATTATATAAAATACTAGCTGACCCGGCAAACGTTGTTTTGCCATACCAAAAAAAAGGTTTGAAAAATAGATGTTAGCCGATTCTCAGACCTACTGAATGTGCATGTAAAATTTCATAAAAATCGGTCAAGCCGTTTCGGAGGAGTACGGTAACTAACACTGTGACACGTGAATTTTATATATTAGATATAGAAAAAGAATGCATAATGATATATTTATTAAAAACTAGCTGGCCCGGCAAACGTTGTTTTGCCATACCAAAAAAAAAGTAAAAAAAAAAACATGAAAAAAAGTGAACTATAAACCTCACGGAGCCCGAGACCTTTCCAACGAATGCAAAACCGTGGAAATCGGTCCGTGCGTTCTGGAGTTATAGCGTCAGGAAGGAAAACCCGACTTATTTTTATATAGTATATTATACAAAAAAACTTATGGTCGAATTTTGATTATTTGGTAAACACTGGTACTAATTCTAAATGCACAACTAAACCTAACTAATAAATGAAAACAACTATGGCGTATTTTGATTAATTGGCTATTTCGTTGTGCGCACTTTTATTGATTAGTAAATCTTTACGGTCCTATTCATAATGACTAATCGGAGGTTTGAAATTTCGCTAAAATCGGTTCGCTAAAATTGTCAAAACTTGTTATTCATAATAGTCTTTTTACGCTAAAACGTTTATTATCTCTGCGATAAAATCTTTGTTGAAGTGATTATGAATAAGACCATTAGTCATATACAGATTTTCTAATAAAAAAGTTCCTGTAGCTTTGCCGAATTGTGTTATTGACACTATTAGTTTTCATTTTTAGTTAAGTTTAGTTGTGTACGCAGAATCGGTACAACTGTGCAGAAAAATGCATTACACACGGTTTCTTACATTGGAATGGGTATAAACTGGTATGGACAAGCCTCGTGGTTGAGTGGTTCATGTAACGGACTGCCGATCGAAGAGGCGACCTCTTGATCGGTAGTCCGTCCGGTTTCGATTCCTGCTCGGGATAATCATTTGTGTGATTTTTCTAATTGTCATACAAACGTTTGTACTGCGTCTGGTTGTTTCTATGTATTATAAGTATGTATTTACAAAAGAAAAGTAGTATATGTATTCTATCCGTATTCTGGTACCCGTAACACAAGCATATAAGCTTAGCTTGGGACCAGAGGACGTTGTGTGAAATGTTCATGAATATTTATTTATGTATTTATAACTATAGAGTTTCATCTACTACAGTCTGAACATAATTCTTTGGTTTTATTTACACTCAAATTATACTCATTTAAACTCCTATCGTATGTTAATTATTATAATAACGGTATTCCAACAAACGTGTAATAGGTGTTCGCTCTCCATATATTGTAAACAAATTATTAATTTTAATAATTGCCACTGACAACATAATCGAACGAAGCTATAATTACTTACAGGGTTGTCAGAAATCATAATTTATTTGTAATTACTAGGACTTATCGAATTACTTGCGGGGAGAAATGTTTTTGGGTACAGCTACAGCTTGTCACTATTTGGAGAGTTACTTTAAGGCAGATACACACATAATTTGAATATTCCATAATAAAAGTGTATGCAGTCTTCGAAACTTCGAATTAAAAGCATAAAATTGTATACCTACAGCTGTGTCCATTAATATGCGATTTAATTCACGACATTATTTTTTTCTTATTCAATCGCTTTATTCAGATATGCAAAATATGCAAAAAAAAAACTCAAGGACTGAATGGGTCACCGCAAAATAAGATTGAAAATAAAGAATTATGGTAAATCAGGTCCACACAAGATACTGTATTGTTTTGTTTATGCTATAAAAGCCTCCTGGTGACTCAGCACAACGTGATTCACAAAACGGATATTGAAGCGCGTAAGTTTATTTGTTTTAAATTTTAATTTATTTTAATACGCCTCTAAACCCGTAATATGTGGTTCCATTTGAGTAGATGAGTCGCGCAAGTGTTAGAAAATATAATGCAATTTATTAAAATAATTATTGAACGTGACAGCCCTAATGGCGGTGTCGATCGCGAAGTTGATTACAAGATAATTGGCCGCCAGCGGGCGCGTGCGGCACTTCGACTGATCGCGACAATCAACTGTACATCCGTGTCGTGGTTTATTAAGAATATGTGTCACCACCTCACGTATTTAGATTAGTAGCAGTTAGTAATAAATACACTGGTAGTCGTCGTGGTGGCTTCCGAAGTGACACGTTTTCAATAAAAAATAAGCTGTTGTTTGGGCAAACTTACACGATTCCAAATAGATAGATTATATAGATAGATAGAATAGATTTTACGACATGACAAATAATGATAAGACAACATATCCGTGACCGCGGTATCTAAAAAGACTCAGAAACATGGGAATAACAGTAAACTCAAAATAATCTGGCCCAGTCTTTGAGTATTAGACCAACAAGAGCTTACACCCTGTGTTTAATTTGACAAATTATTATTTATATTCCCATGTCGGCAGGCTGAGAAGGTAAAGCACACAAACACGATACTGTAATTTCATTGATTGGTTCACTAAGAGACAACAGTATCCGTACACAATGAGTATGAGCATTGTTCTTGTACCTTTTTTAACGGGGATCGCCTTAAATTATTAACTCCTGTTGGATTATTGCTCTAAGGGCCCAGTTAATAAAATAAATCCACCAATGAACTCTTAAACTCAAAAACAAAATACTAAGAATTTGTTAAAACAAGCGTTAACAATACAAGCTCATAATAAACGCTATTATGAGGACAGAAACATGAACAACATCAGAATACTGTGAAAAACCGCGGGAACGCACAACACGGCGGCCATATTGTTTTATTGCGATCTCAATTACAAGACTTTTACGATATTTTTCAGTTTATTTCAGTTGGACCACACGCGTTTACAGCTGCACTGCAAATAAATATATGTCAATATCGTTTTAGGGTTCCGTATTCTAAAAATAAACGGCAAATCTTTATATATTTAGTAGATTACCAAGTAACATTAGTCAAGAAAATGTCTGCCTAATTAAAGCCTTACCCATTTATTGTTACGAAGCAATCTATGTAATCAAAACATCATAGTTTACAAATATAAATAGAGATAGACTAAGTTAATAGGCTGTCTACTTTAAAGGCTGTGTCCAACTTCATAAATAACATTATTAGGTTTAAGTAGACTAGTTAATGAGTGAGGTTATCCTTGTTTAGATAGTTACTGCCTTTTGGCTCTTAGCTTATTTTGTGTAAAACTAACTTTGACGGGCTTCGTGGTTTAGTGGTTCATGTAACGGACTGTTCACGAGGTCACGCGTTCGATTTCCGCACGGGACAATCATTTATGTGATGTTTAAATATGTCATACAAATGTTCGTTCTGGGTGATCCCTACTAATAGTATAAATGCGAAAGTAACTCTGTCTGTCTGTCTGTTACGCTTTCCCGCTTAAACCTCTCAACCAGTTTTGATGAAATTTGGCACAGACAATCTTTAGACCCTGAGAAAGGACATAGGCTACCTATATTGCGAAAAAAAATTTTTCCAAATTTCACGCGGACGGAGTCGCGGGCAACAGCTAGTCTATTATAAGTATATACTAATATATTTACAAAAGAAAAATAAAATATATCTATTCTATCCGTATTCTGGTACCCATAATACAAGCACATAAGCTTGCTTGGGCCCAGAGGACGTTGTGTGAAATTTCCGTAAAAAAAAACTATGTTCTAATGCATTACAGTCAATCTAGACCTTACTCTAGTTAAGGCTTGTTAGAGCAATAATCCAACACTTAGATTTAAGATGTGTTTAGATAGCAAATGAGTAAAGTCAACCTATATTTATGGCCTTATGGGAAAAACAGCGAAACCTATGAAAAACTTAAGTTGCCATTCTGCTGCCCTTATCCCGTTATTTAAGGTTGTTGCACTGAGCAACATGACTGCGAATCGCATTGGCTTTTGGCTAATGTTTACTCCAGGCCTGCCTGACTTCAACCCTCCACGGGTATAAGCGCGAGTATCTTGTGCCATGGTTTTGCATGCGGACGCCCGCGTGCTAGACATGGGGAGATTACTTGTATTCCTTTAGTTCGTGACCTCACGGACATTTTTCTTATATTTTATTACCAGATTTTTATTATACATTAAATTTTGTTTTGCTTAGTGTTTTATTCCCATTATGAATGTGGCATTATATTATCTGCTCATACTAAAAGAAGTGACGCTCCGACAGACACAATATTCATTTATATTTTGTGTAAATCATATCACACTAATGAGGTACTCGACGTTGCTGCATTCACAGATTTTTAGCAGTAATTCTGATGATGAGGCGAGTGTATGAAGATCTATTCAGTTTGTTGTAAACAGATAATTAAACAAACATAATTATAATTTATTGAAGGGTCTGATTAAATAATATAAAAGAATGACTTTACTTAAATAATTAAAAGCATAAATCATATATTTAACCGACTTCAAAAAAAATGAGGAGGATCTCAGGGTTTTTTTTTAATGTTTGTTACCTCTTAACTTTTAACCGGGCGAAATGATTGTTATGATTCTTTTTTCAGTTGAAAGCTGATGGTTACCGTGTCGTCCCATTGGCACACCAGGTCAGGATCTGATGGTTATCTCTTAAGAAATCAAGGGAAACCCTCAAATTTCAAAGGCACATGAAGTCAGTTCAACTTTTCTTTAAAAAATACCCAATGATTACGGTGTAAGCTTGTGAGAAGAAAGAACAAATGTAGCAAAGTGTAGTTAGTAGCCAGAGAGCGATCAAAATGGAGTAAGATAGTTGTTCTCTTCTCTGAAAAGAAACGTTTATCGGTTGCAGTACGATAGGTGGCGTTGAACCACAACACATAAATGTCAAAGGTAAAATATGACAGATTAGGGTTAAGAAACATCACGTCAGCTTGTGCCTATGGGCAGTGGAAACGGTATTGCAAATTAAATTAATTCCACTCAAAATAGCCAAGAAAGTATGTTTAAATAGTAGCAGATGGCGCTCTATAGTCTCTGCCTACCCCCCATTTTTGGCATAACAGTATGATGATTATAATCACTTTTCTATTTAACTAGATGTTGCCCGCGACTTCGTACGCGCGGTATTTAGAAAATGTTTCCCGTTTTTGCAACATTTTTCACTAATGCTTCGCTCCTATTGGTCACAGCGTGATGTTTTATGGCCTATAGCGTTCCTCGATAAATGTATTATCCAACACTGAAAGAATTTTTCTAATCGCACCAGTGGTTTCTGAGATTAGCGCGTTCAAACAAATAAACAAACTCTTCAGCTTTATAATTCTATTTTATACCATTTGTTTAGAACACAATAATATTACAAATTTAACAACATAACTTCTGTCAACCCTATAAACACACAAGCGCAATTGTAACAAGATATCTTTACTTTAGAAACCCCATTATGACATTATTATGACACCCCAAGGATGATACCATTGTGTTCCTAACCGTAACGTTACGGTAACAACCCTTAACCGTAACAAGTACCGGTATTGTACCGGTATTATATCGATAATATTGTTCAACAAGATAAAAGGAATTATACAGAAGTAATTCCGTTTTATCTGTTCTGTTTATTCGTTGTTTTATGATGTTATATATTCATGGCATAGTTAGAAATGCTACTGGCTAAGAGAATCATGTCAAACAAATACACGCGTCTAAATTCGTAAAAAGTAGTTTTATTTATGGGAATCTTGTAAATAAAAGACACGCACATAGTGATCACACAATACCGTCCTTGAGTCACACACCATTCTATTGAAAATTACTTAATTTTGTAACAAAACGCCGTCTTTCAAGCATTGATCATGTCAGGAGTCATCAGTGCCGATAACGAACACATTTATAACGATCTTCTATATCGCCTTTTTCTCTCTCTAACATAGGCTAATGTATATCTGTGTTTCTTTCGCACACATCGATCTCATAGCTAACCACTTTCACGGTGACCTATCGACTGTCAGCTGTCAGTCATTTGTCAAAATGTCTAGATACTCTAGTATCTTAATCATGTGTACTTACTATTTATATGCATGTATATCCCTGACTGTACAGTTACAACATCATAAATATATTTATTATAAAAATGTACAAATATACCGAGGGTTCCGTACTTACTATACGGACAATTTTAGCTTCAAAGTAATCCATGTGTTCTACTATAACCGTTATAGAAACCTAGACTACATGGATTACCCATATGGTCTACGATAAGGTTTTTTTTTTGTACGGAGCCCAAATGAACTGTAATTTTTTCTGCTGATGCCATCCCTATTTAAGGTCCTTCATTTGTCTTTTTATAGGTAGGTACTATCTCGCAAAAATCATAACTATTTTTGAAACATTTGAATTTTTACGTTATATTCAAGACTATGAAGAACCTAAAATCAGGCAAATTTATATTGATAATTATAAATTATCGCGAGCAAAACTGCACTGCACAGCTGTTTTGTAATAAATAGTTTTGGTGGCAACCCTAACGAGCTAAAAGGCGAGCTAACCACAAAAAGCCAAATCAGCTCCGAGCAATCAATTCAAACAATTTGAGCATTAAATACGGCAGTGGATACGCGAGTACGTTGCTACGTAGCAATAAGGCTACGCGGTAAACCCACACCGCACTGATTGATAACAATACGCTGCAATATGTATCAATATGGATACATTGGTTCATGTATCCATTTGGATACTTATTCAAATGAAATGGGAATTCAACATCTGTGGTTTGTAGATACGACAAATATTTCAATGATTTTGTGTTATTGTTTTTGTGTTGTTAGGGGGCATACATAAATTAGTTTAAAAAGAATGACACCCAATCCCCCATTAGTCATCACTCTTAATAATTACAATAACCCCTGTTTATCGCTTTATAAATTGTTCAACGCAATTTGCTGACGACAAATTTTGAACTTATATTGTAGTTAAGAATCAATGTGTTTTGGGGTGTCCCAAGCCATTAACTTTTCACTATTGGGCACGAGCCTTCTCTACGCCAGGGGTATATATACAACGTGAAACGAAATTACTATAGTATACTTTCAATGCTACATTATTTAAGTCATGTATATTTGTAAGATGACTATTAAATTTTAATATATCAATTAGAAAAAAAAATTAAAATTTCTTACAAAAAAAATATATTATTTTTCAATTTCTTTTGTTAGACAACCCTGACTTTATAAACACCGGACAATGTGGGGCGAGTCAATGGCGCCAAAATGGGGCGGAGTCAATGTTTGTAAACAAATCAAAAGAACTTACCATCGATCTTATTTATATCCTAGGCAGCTTTGTTATTTGCTATTTAATTAATCCAGTACAGTTACATCACAATCACAACACAATCACAGGTTAAGGAACTATACCACTAAGTCGGCCCGTACTTGGTCACGGTACCATGCACAGAAGTTATAACCTACGGAACCTACGGACCTACCCAACCTTCGGAAACAATCGTACGAGGGAAGTCTTCTGTTCATGTACCATCGCTGCCGCGCTGGTATAATTCACTAATACACAGTATTGTTATTTCTCACATTTATTCTGCTATTTCTGCCATAATTATTACGAAAAAATCACTGTACATAATATTCATTAGTTGCATAATTTGCCATAATTATTACAAAAAAATCACTTTTTTTTTTTTTTTTTTTTCTCTTTTGTCTGCTGCAACATAGCAATCTGTTTTGAAAAACAATGAGCTACTTCTTTGTTTGATCTAAGCTGTATAGTGAATGCATGTGGATGAAGCGTCCATTGACACTTTTTCCATTTATTGATCGACCTTAAATCTGGATTCTAAATTGAAGACACTCTGTCTCTTTAATCTAAAGAACTGCACTCCTCCCGTGCCCGCCAGCTGTGCCGCCAGTTCATTGACGTGTGTGGAAAGTCGTTTTTGATATTTTGTGCTATAAGTAGCTACTTCTTTTCTGATGGTATTCATATTTAGGTCTTGGTGTATGTATTTGTTGCTAACAAAGTATGGAATTTTAAGCATGGCCCTTAGGGTTTTGTTTTGAAACCTCTGCAAGATTTCGATATTGCTCACACTCGCAGTTCCCCACAGCTGTATGCCGTATGTCCATATAGGCTTCAAGATCGTTTTGTATAGCGTTATCTTGCTTTCTGCTGTCAGTTGTGATTTCGGTCCAATCAGCCAGTAAAGATTTCTTAGTTTCGTATCCAATTGTCTACGTTTTGACCATATATGCTTTTGCCATGTCAACCTGCGGTCTAGGTGCATGCCTAGATATTTGGCGTCATCCGTTTGTGGTATTGGCTCATTACTAAGAAAGACAGGTGGACAAGTTTGTTTTCGCAGAGTAAAAGTTACATGCTTGGATTTGCTTTGGTTTACCCTAATGCGCCACTTATTAAACCAATCCTCCAGATCATTCAAATGTACTTGTAGGTTGGCTGAAGCTACATCCGGGCTATCATTTACGCTCAGTATTGCAGTATCATCTGCGTATGTTGCAGTTGTTGTATTTTGTGTAGTGGGTAAGTCAGCAGTGTAGATGAGATACAACACCGGTCCCAATATACTGCCCTGCGGAATTCCTGAGCCTATTTCCTGCATTTGTGATGTGTCAAAGTTATATTTGACTTCAAAGCATCTTTTCTGGAGGTATGATTCAATGATGTTTAGAAAAGTGTTAGGTAGCATTTTCCTTACTTTAAACATAAGACCATCATGCCAGACTTTATCAAATGCTTGCCCGATGTCCAAAAAGACAGAAGAACAATACTGCTTCTTCTCAAATGATTGGCTGATGATGTCAACAAGACGATGTACTTGCTCTATCGTTCCATGTTTTGAGCGAAAACCAAACTGGTGTTGTGGAAGAATATTTTGCAAATGTTTCTGCACCCTATTGAGCAATACTTTCTCCAGCAGCTTTCCAGCCACCGGCAGCAAGCTGATAGGTCTATAGGAATCAACTTCTTGTGGTGGTTTACCTGGCTTGAGTATCATTACCACTTGCGCTATTTTCCATTGACCAGGGAAGAATTCAAGTCTCAAGCAAGCATTGAAAATTGATAACAGCAGCTGTATTCCGATCTTGGGTAGGTGCTTCAGCAGAGTCGCGTCGATCAAGTCATATCCAGGGGATTTGTCTTCCTTTAGATCTTTTATTTCTTTAATTAGTTCCTTTAGGTATGTGCATTCAATAGGAGCGCGTGTCTGAATTGGAGAGGCCAGTTCCCTATAGATCTCTTCATCATTAACAGCGTTGCAGGTTGGAGATGGCTGAAAGACCTTTCTCAAATGGTCCGCAAAAGCAGTCGCCTTTTCGAGATCCGATCTCGCCCAACCCCTGGACAGCGTTCTAATAGGAGGTATTTGTTCTTTTGGTCTCTTTAATTTTCTTGTTGTTTTCCACAATGAGTAGTTAGTATCTGAGGTTGGTTTCAAAGAACGCAAGTACGCTTGCAAAAAAATCACTGCACATAGTATTCATAAGTGGCATAATTTGCCATGTTTATTACGAAAAAATCACTGCAATCCAATACAACCGCCTGGTCAAAGCATAGACGTGCCACTAATTTATTTTATTAGAATAATTTTTGTCATTACCTAGGTACCTATAATACTGTAAAAGGGTTGTGCTCATGCACTTTAGCTATGCCCACATACATATCGATATTATGGTAATTCGATACAATAGAATACACTTAATATTTATATCGGTAAAAACAATACCATGTGTTAATTATGTGCTATCAAATTCGTATATTAACCTACAATTTATTACGAAACTTCTCCTGAAATCGAATCTTAGCTACAACCATATTGTGTTTGCAATTTGAGTAACTATTACTAGCATGTAAAAAAGTTTATCGGATTTCAATGGAATGAAATAAGTTTATAAGAAAATGTTACAACGAATAATTATAAGCCAATATGAATAATATTTGTTGTGGACAGACCATGTTTTACAATACGATATTTATTAAATAAACACCAGCGATACGATACGACGATCACTTTATCGTGTGATCTAGTATTTTACCCCGTTCGCGTTGTATTGATTTGATGCAATAAAATATAATAAAATATCGATACATAATAGAGATGACCCATCTCTATGTACACGTGTCTTCATGTCGGTTATTCCCCGACTATCATAGCGGCGCGGGCGGCACATTGACATCAAAGGAAGTCGGTTTCTTTTGACAAAGGTGTCGCTCTTTACAAAGGACTCAAGTAGCCAATCAAGTAATACAATTGGTTGACGTATTTCTAATATTAACCAATCACGATTCGTCAAAAGTGATTAAATTATTTAGAGTGGACAGTCGCATATGTGACTTTTTTACCTAACATAATTTTATGAAAAATTATATCATCGTTAATATGTCAATATCTTCGCTCCCCTCGTCACATTTTGCTAGTAGTTGACACAACTTTTCCTCAATTCACGTTCGTCATCTTCGACATGCAATTATTCATTATTTTTTCGGTAATATTACTCCTCAAAAAACTCACTCATTTTTGTATTCTTCTCGCTTTTCTTCCATCAACATCCAACAAAATTTTCTTCACCATCATGGAAAAATTTTAAACAATTTTCCTCACAGAGGCAATGAGCAGTTAGGCATATTACGTTAATCTCGATTACGGGACATGATCACTATTAGGTCAAATAGAGTTCATAAAAACAGCTGATTAGGGTTGTGCAACGTAAAAATTTTGCAAAAACTTACAACATCAAAAAACGTATTAAATTATAATGCAAGTTAATTTCTAACTTCACGTAGTCATTACTGATGACCTAAAGAATGCCGGGTTTCAAGCATAACATAGGAGTTTTGTTTCACGTTGTATATAGACTGCCATACCATGACGAGATGTTCAGACGTAATAAGTTTAATTTCGAGTTCCTCCTCTCACAGAAGCTGATGTTATCCTTCTTATTACTTGCGTTAGCTGGCTTTTACAGCATCATCATCACACCGTTAAACCTTTTCCCATGAGAATTGGCAGAGACTATAGAGTGCCATTGGCTACGATCCAAGCACACCCGACTTCACCAAGGCTTTTACCGGACCGAGAAGAAATGGGGTAAAAGAGAGAATTCACTTTGTTATCACACACAAATACGCGCTAACTTGGGGTGGTGACACTAGCATTCATAAGCCGTCACCACACCACTTATCCGTGTATATTTATAGTCAAAGTAACAAGTTTAGTAACAACTTAAGTGAAAGCTCTTGTAAACTATATTGCTACATTTTTGTGTGAGCAGCGTGTCTGCTAGTAAGTCACAACCTCACGCCGGCAGAGGGTAAAACTAAATAGTAGGAGACTATTTAGTCTAACACTGTAATATGCTGACCAGGTGAATTGGTAGTTTGGAAACTTATTCCTCAGACTTCGTCTATCCGTCTGTCACTAGGCTGTATCTCAAAAGCGACGATAGCTAGAGAGTTGAAATATTTTTTTTGCCGCTATAACAATATGTGCTACACTAAAAATAACAGAAATCAAAGAATATTTGGGATCTCCATACAATAAATGTTTTCAGTATGACTTTATGGATCACTTAAACGACATGATTATGACGACAATATATTATAATGATAAGAATAGTACGGAGTTCTTTATGCGCCACTCATACTTAGCACGTTTTTAGAACATAACTTTCAGAGTTTTATCCGCTAAGAATGGCACCAAACCCAATGTTGTAGTAAGTCGAACGACACGCTCCGAATAGTAACGGTGAACATGCGATATCGAGTTACACGTCGCGAGCGCGTTGTATACTATATAATACACTGACTACATCTCCCTGTTAGAAGGTTAAAATAAATAGATCAAAGGGGACATTCTCACAAGATAAAGAAATAAATCTTCCTGTTTTACCCAGCCCATTAATGTCCCACTGTTGGGCACGGTGGTGATGGATTAAGAATACCAGTGTCACCACGCCATTTCTTTCCTAGGGTGCTGTAAGAGCCAGCTAAGGAACAATATAAGCAGTTAACGTCTACTGTGAGAGACGGAAAACTCGAAACTATACCGTATGCCAACACGCCTGGTCAGGGCCATACCGACCATAGTCACTCTCAAGGTGGAGGAGACCCTTGCCCAGCAGTAAGAAGTGGAGAGAAAAGAAGTTGGGCTCGAGCCTTCATTTCGGGAGGGGTACTTTGGTCTACAATACCACGTTGACCAGTCGTGTTGGCATTTGTTTTTAAATGGCTTTTACTGCAGATGTTAACTACTTGTAATACCCCATAGCTTGGTTTTTATAGAACCCTTGGAAAGAAATATGGTAGTTACACTCATGTTCTTACAGATATAAATAGTGCTTGCTTACTATTACACCACATTCTTTACATGGGAAATAATATTATAACACCCTGGTATATTAAACAGAAGCTTGAAGATTTAAGTTTTGAGTTTGATATTGCGTTGCCGATGGCCGCCTATCTTTCCATCGCCTACCATCAGGTGTCATAATTTATTTAAAAAAAATCGTCTAATTTATCTTATCTGTTAAATTGATACTACAAAATCCTGAAATAAAATGTCACCAATTTGTATTCTGCCCTTTGGCTCAAGAGGTTTCCGCATTTCAATATAAATGAAACGCCAGCTGTTTTTCATCTATTCCTTAGATAAACGATGGCAAAGGTTAAGTGATCCTTTATCGCCGCATTATAAGACATTTGTGGGAAAATTGAAGGAGCGTATTGGTCTCAAATCTAATTACACAATTATCTTTACTTATTCTTTAATTTTTTATTTATTTATTTATTTATTTTTATTTATTTAATCTATACTTATTATAAAACAAAGTCGTTATTTTTGTATGTATGTCCCTTTGTGAGCTTATGTTTTCAAAATACGCAATGAATTCGATGCGGTTTTCTTAATAGATAGAAGCGTTCAAGAGAATACCTAGCTTTTTTGTGTAATTTGCTAAGATTTGTTTCTAAAATCGATGCATACGAAGTTGCGGGTGACAGCTAGTATTAAATATAACAAAAATATTAATATCGATAGCGTTAATATATTAGAGATTAGTAGAGTTAACTCCCCGTGTGGTGACGGATTAAGAATACAAGTGTCACCACCCCATCTCCTCGCAAGGGTGCTGCAAAAGTCAGCTAAGGGATATTGCACACAGATAACGTCATCCTCTATGAGAGACGGAAAATTGGAAAATAAACCCTGTGCCAACACGCCTGGTCAGCGCGGTACAGTAGACTATAATCCCTCCAAAGTGGAGGAGGCCCGTGCCTAACAGTGGGACGTATATGGGCTGGAGAGTTAGAGAGTTAACTAAACTTTACGGTAAAATTGTTAAACGATTTTAATTAATTTAGGAACTAGAAATTAAACCAAAATACGCCACATTTGGTTTTATTTTAGTTTAGTTCTTTGCGCGAATTGATGGCGTCATTCATTCTGTGAATCATTGATTTTCTTCATCATAATAAAAACAAATAAATAATTGCAGAGCAATCGACGAAAACACATTACTCGCCAAATTCAGTGAAACTGTATCAAAATTCGCACATTCACATAAATATTATTAAAAATACATTTATTTAACGTTTAAATTATACGTATTATGTTGAAACGTGCGTAATTCACATAGAAATAATTATGCGCTTTGATCAGTGGCCGTGGACTAAGAGAATTTAATATGCAGCCTCCGAAACTTCAAAGGGGAATTTCCAAACAGAAATTAACAACACGCCCGTACAAGAGATATGTGATCAGCGAACAATCTTTTTTAGATTGAAGTGAAATGCGTGATTAATTGTATGTAAATTGTCAGTGTGGTGACAGCTTAAGAATTCGAGTGTCATCAACGCTTTTCATTTCCTAGGTGATGTAAAAGCCCGCCAAAGGTAGGCAGATAACATCCTTTGTGAGAGACGGAAATCTCGATTTTAAACCCTGTGCCAACACGCCTGGTTAGCGTGGCACAGTAGACCATAATCCCTGCCAAAGTGGAAAAGGCCCGTCCCCAACAGTGGGACGTTAATGGGCTGGAGAGAGAGAGAGAGAGAGAAATAAATTGTATCTTCTGTTTTCTTGAAGAGATATTTAGTCAAACTCAGAACTATCGATATAGGTTAATTAAAATAGGTTAATTAAAACATTTTCAATAGAATAGGATAATTAAAACATTTTCAATCTTATGCGTGACATCGACGGCTTAAAAGTCTGTAAAACTTTAGACTAGATTTAAACGCATCTAAATCCACAAGAAATAATATTCACTAACACTTGTGCTACACATTTGTTTAAATAAAACCACTTTTACAGGCCCACCCGTGCCCATGGAAACTGCAGTCTCCAAAACGTCGGGCTAAAATTTAAAGCAAATATACGCATTTAAATCCATAAAAAGTTTTATCTATAAGAAATACTTTTACTTATTGAAAAGCAATTAAATTAGTTTCGATAAATTAATTAAAACTCGATAAAAATATCTATTGTAACTTTGCGGAATAAATCGATAAAACAGCAGGTCATATTTATTAATATTTTATTATTTGTTTGTGATATGAAAAGTTTAATAAAATTTAATAGTTTATTACATACATATCAATACTGTTTGATTCTCACCCTTTGCGAAGTAATAAGGTGTTATTGCCCATTGCGGAGTAACTGCACCTGGGAGAAGGGTGACCATGTATAAATAAAGTTACAAGATAAAATAAGCAATTGTTTTGGACAGGCCGTTTATTGAAGCCTGTAGAATAACGGGTTGCAATCCTATAATTTTATTTCTACAACGTGTTGCAGAAAGGTGTAGTCATATTTGACCATCGTTACACATGGCCGGGTGACTTGGCACTAGGCATGGATATAATTACAAATACTAGTTATATCATGACTTTTATGTGTTCATACAAATTTTATTAAATTATTAAATTAACCGATCTTGTTTAAATACAACACTACTAAAAGGTCATCTTTTATCGTAAGGTTCAATCGCATTTAATAAACCGTAAACATCTCATAATTGATGCGCTCCTAGTAGTGTTTCAATACTAGGCTATAAACAAAAAAAAAACTTACCAACTGTATTTTTCTATGTGTAACTGTAATATTTATAATAATTAGGGCCTATCCAATCCAACCTTAAAATATGACTCTACCTTTCTGCAACACGCTGTATAAGTAAAAATTTACAATCTTATCTCCTTGTCAAAATTAATAGATGCCTAGTATTAATTTTGATAGTTTTACAATATAGCACCGCCAACAAAATTTCACTAACAAAAAGTTACTAATACTGAACTTGTATTTGTTACACAGCTTTTTAATAAAACACTGCATGCTCTTAAAATCGATATAAAAATGTTCTACTTGTTTTAGAGTTTATCGCAATCAAATAAATGTACAATATTTTACCATAGACTTAGGATATAGATCTAGACTCAACACTCGGTACAACGAATCCGGCCTGCTGCTTTTTTTATTTGAACACATTAAGAAAAATAAATGATTTAGTAGCCTTTCTAACTCTTTCTTTTTGAACGGGAGTAAAAGAGACAGCGAGGCTACTATTTACTATTTTACTTTTAAACCATAAACAGGGCGGCTCTGTCTTGGAACAAATCTATGTTCCCGAGCTATTACTCCCTATTTATAACCTTCTTGTATTTTACACGCTTTTATATAAACGCTGTTCGTATACTATGTCAATATATTAATCTATGTAACGGAATATTTGACAAGAATTTTCACCCACTTCCAGTAGTCAGATAGATTTGAAATTTTGCACATTTATTAAGAATTGATGACAATGTAATAATTTAAAAAAATATTCAGTATTTTCTAGTGCCATTTTTTCGTTATTGAACTAAACAACATATTAATTTATTGTTTGAAAATCCTGTAAAGTCCAAAAGCATTGTCACCACTCATGTTCCAATTAACCCTCTTGATATTAAGTGTCTTAAGACGACTGGCCCTAGAGCCATAATGTAAATTGTGGTACAGTCACAGACAAAAGTTGTTAAGGTTGGATGCTGCATGTGTTACGGGACAGTTTACTCAGTATAACTAAAATAATCACGTTGAAATGGTAGCTGACATATTTTTTGAAATTGTTGCATTGTCATCTGTCCTCAATATGAATTGTGTGAATAATTTCAGGTCAATCCGTCTACAGCACGTGGGTGAAAATCACTTTCAAAGATTGCGTTAAAAACATACACAAATAGATAAGAATGAAGTTAATAAAAGGCGTGTTAAAATTATGCTGTCCTTGAAATAATTAAAATAAATAATTACTCGTAACTTTTACCACATCCTAAGGTTATTCCATATAATACACGATAATAAGTAGCTATAATATATTCATGAAATTCTCATTAAAATAGTGAACACATATGTGTGTAACTGTACACAGCGATTCATGAATTAAACTTTAACAAGTTAAACACCTCTTAAACACTTTTACGATTTTATAAATAATGCTGTTATGTACCGCTTTAGTGGCAATAATTAACAATCATTAATAAGATTTAGTTACACTGGTAGGTATTGTATTACTTTAATTCTTTTTCAAACTGTAAATATCTAAAAGACACAGGTACCAATTCAATATGTACAACTTAACTAAACTAAAAAATGATATTTAATAGTGTTCATAACACAACTCGGCAATAAGAACTGGACTTTTTAACTGTGTAAGTGCTTACGATTTTAATTAATATAAATATGAAATAAAATAATTTGTTGTTTTCATTTAGTTAGGTTAAGTTTTTAACGCGTTAGAATTGGCTTTATTGTCATTTTGATTTGTTTGAAAGCAATAAATAAAAAGTGTATCATGTATTCAATTGTAAATCACTGGCTAATTTTCACAATAGTGCATGTAACGATGCAACTGTTGTGTTGGCAACACTCCAAACTAAGATGGATGAGGTTGGTAATCGACGAGGCACCCAGTTGGCAACCCGACGTTTAGTCATACTACAAGATTAGTCACATTTATTGACATTATTGATATTTTTTGTGACACATAATTTTCACAGTTCGTAATCCATTTGTGTATTTACTGGAATCCTCATATGACCAAGTATTAGATACTGATATTTGAATGATTTTGATCTCAGACCGACCCGATTTGCTCACAAAATTTCATAAATATTAATAGAGCCATTTTGGAGGAGTTCAACGAGTTTATAGTTTGGAAATTCGTAAAACTTTCAACAGCAATCCGAGGTTTGAAGAATTTCCGATTAAGAGTGTGTTTTATTTAATAACATTTGTTTAACATCAGACTAAAAGCCAGAAAATAAAAAGTAATCTTTATTTATTATAAAAAATACTTTTGTATGTATGTCCCTACGTATGTACGGATTTAGATGCGGTTTGTTTTCGTAGATAGAGTGGTGCAAGAGGATGGCTTTATTGTATAATTTGTCGAGGTTTGTCCTGTTCCTAAATTCCAGGCACACGAAATTGCTGGCAACAGCTAGTTAGGTAAAAAATAATAATGAAACCGCTGGTGTAAGCTACTTAATTTCCTTCCTTAACTTACATAACTAAAGTCGGCTCAATGCATTTGCTATTTTGACTGGTCTTGTGAAGCAGTTAAACTGAATCTTGTAAACGAAGCTATGGGTTCGGTCCACAGTCAATTTACTTATTTTTCATTCATGAAAATTTCCATAAATATAAGTAATTTATGATTAGCGTTTGAAATTGGCAATCTTAACATCGACGGTCAAGAGCCGGCCGTCATGAATAAAACATCGCAATTGTACACTCATAAGTGAAGACGGAAGAAGACATTGACACGAGCGGTAGCGGGATTCTATAAGCTTTTCATAAGCTCGAGCGACTGGCTTAAAGTGTGTGGCCTTAACAAATGATAATAGTAATGGTGAATCCTGAATTGTACGCATATATTGTGCATGCACTATTCCTAGTCCAATATATAAAAAATTTGCTAAAAGTAATTTATTAGGTACGAGTCTCTACTTAAAATTGGCATTGGTCTAGCATATCACGCTGATAAGTTGACAATGTTGGCATAGAAGAGAACCATTGAGAGTTTTTGGGGTTATGTCATAGGTAGAATAATCACATAGCAGGAGTAGCAAATGCTAAAACGCACACTAAGACATAATACTTTAATTGAAAAACTTTTTGACTGTGGTATACGAGGTCCACTAAGTGACTGGTGTCAAGACTATATTAAAGACAGGTCGTATGTTGTCAAGGTTGGTGATGAGATAAGTAAGAAGGTCATGGTTAATGAGGGCACGGCTCAGGGATCTGTTTTGGGTCCTCTGCACTATATAACCTACGTAAATGATGCAGTCAATCTCATCACCAATTGCGAGATATATCAGTTTGCTGATGACACATGCCTTGTATCTGCAAATAAAGACATTAACATAGCCTTACAAAACCTTCAAAATGAATTTACGACACTTTGTAAGTGGTCCCATGATGCTGGGCTCGTTCTAAACGCGGGAAAAACCAAGCTAATTTACGTGAGTTCCAGCCAAAACCGTAGTCAAACCATACCTGAGATCATATCACATAGTCATGAATGTCTTCATACTAATAACTGTACATCTGACTGTGCATTAATAGAAGTAGTAAGCAAGCACAGATATCTCGGACTAATAATAGATGACAGATTCAAATGGACGGATCATATTAAATTTATAGGTGACAAGCTACGTGCAATGCTGGCTAAATTTAGTATAGTCAAACAGCAGATACCATACTCCATTGTTTTAAAATTGTACAAAGCACTAGGAGAAACAACTATAAATTACGGTCTAAGCAGTTATGGCAGAACTTGCAAGTCGCACCTCGATCTAATCTATAATCTGCAGACGCGAATATTGAAAATCATTACACCTGAAAAAATCAAGAAGAAGATTAATGGGGACATAAATAAGCTTTTCTACTACTCTAAGATAATACCCGTACATGAACAAGTCAAGTATATACTACTCATTGAAAACTATTTTAATGAGTTGTACCTAAACATTGTGCAGCACAAAAGACAAACACGAAGCGCGATGAAAATTATATACACAGTGCCTAAATACTACAATCTCTATGGCAAACAGAGTCTTCAATACCAAATACCTAGGTTAGTTAACGACCTACCTGAGAACATAAAAAAACAAATAAAAGAAACCAATATAAAATACAAGTTACAAAACTACTTCTTATCTAAATTCATGTAAAAAAAAAAAAAAATAATAATAATAATAAAAAAAATAAAAAAAAAAAATTATAAATACTTACTAAATAAAATTAATAAAATTAGTCATCATAATATTCACCCGTATGTTTTCACCGTGCGAGCTGCCGCCGTATTCGTATAAGCGGTATTCAGTGAGATAAAAACAATAAGATAACATTGTACCTACCCACAAACTAAACTTGTAACTTACTCGTAGATGTTAACCTTACGTGATGCTAGACAAAGCGGTGTTATACATACACTGTTTTGTTTGGCATCATGTGTTATTAATACAATATATTATAAATTTACGTCAAGACGAATACCAGTGTGCGGAAAAACCAATGTTTGGTTTATGCTACACTGTTAATATTAAGTTAGATTTAATAACAACTGTATGTATTTTACTTAAATAAATAAAAATAAAGACCTTCAGGATAACACGCACCTTACCCAGATACAATGGCAAGGCAAGTGTCTTAATTCTTATTATTTTACTTCACATTAGGATTTTAAATATGTTATTAATCATTTAAAATTCCCGTGCATTAGAGAAGACTACCAGACTTTGCGTGTTCTAGAGCAGCTTAGAAAATTTCGTACCACTCGCTCCGCTCGTGTCCGTCACCACAATTCTAATACAAAGGAATACATTGATTTCCCACAGCAATACACGTATAATCCGACCAAATAAATATTACATGAGGACGTTACAAAAGCCAACAGAGTCCCTGACTTCTGAACACAATGGTGTATACAAGAAATTTGTCACGGATGTTGTTTACAAACAAAATAGGAAAGAGAATTTCTTACAACGCTTAAACTAAACTTTGTTGTATAATAATTATAATCGACTGCAAAATAAAAAGAAAGTCAATTTGCCTGTATGTTTTTAACAAAACAAATAAAATTGCAGAATGTTTAAAAATATATACGCACAAGCTTATGGGCCTACATCAATATTATCGTATATCATCGCCGACACGTACATATTAACACAGCCAGTAGGCACAGAAAATGAAGAATTAGGGATACTTTTCCTATTTACTCAAAATCTACTAAATATATTTTAATTCTGATCCACGTGTTTCTATACATAATATTTACCTATGTTTTTAAAGTTATTTCATTAGTTAATACGCGATAATAGACCGATAAATGAAAAAAATAAAAAATTTGAGAGGTTGTTTCGCCAAGATTTTCTATCGAGAAAACTTTTTTCAATCGCGTTTCTGAGTTCATGCGATCCTAGATCATATATTGAAAAAACATATACTTAAAAATTAGAGCTCTAGCCATTCAATCTAAAGAAACAATGAAAACTTCGTACATAGAAAAATGCACGAAGCTATTTTGGTATCCTCTTAACTAGTCTATTTTCGGATTGCGGATTTATGAAACAAGAGGAATTTTTATATAATTTTTATATAAAATCGTGAATAAAAAAGTGAGAAATTAACTCAGATTGTGATATTTTTCGATTGATGACAATGATAAAGTACGGGCCAAACGCAAACCAATACCAAAAAATGGGCTAGTACTGAGCGAATTATTCCCTGAGGGTTCCGTCGAAATTTAAATTCATTGATCATGAAAAAAATTATGAAATTGGATGATAAGTAGTGGGTAGTGGTTTGTATCTAGTCCTTGTAGTTACGGATTAAGAATATAAGTATTGCCACCCCATTTCCTTTCAAGGATGCTGTAAAACCCAGCTAAGGGATAAAATAATAACTATGTTATCTTATTAACAGTCTTGCAAAGAAACAAAGACCAGTACAGAGTTATTTGGTGTACTGGACCCTAAAAACCTTGGTAATTAAACAGTTAGTAGGGTAGCAGTGACATGCAGGCTCTCATTTGTCAATCAGTGTCGACTATGAGTGATGAGGCAGTGAGACTTGGACGATAACACGCACGTTTACCCTCAGTTAATCTATTTTTGAAATTTCATCATTTACGTACTAATTTGATTTTGATGTTTGACAGTTTATTTATTTTAGATCACCGTACAAATAAATAAAAAGTCTCTTTGATAATGGGTTCTCTCTTAGAGATGCAATACTTGAAACAACCTCGGTGAGCGTATTATGGTCATACATAATATAGCCATTTATTTCAAGCAATTACAATTCATGTTTGTCTTATATGCTATATACATTATATAGAATGTTTTGTATCTCGGCAAAGGCTTCCTCTAACGCCTTCCACTGCGTCCTGTTTATCTCCACTCTGCCAAAGGGAACCGAGAGTCATTTCTGTTTCCGTCTCTTGAATACCAGAACCGTCACCTGTTTGCTCCACTTCTCTTGCTTGCAGCGGAGCAAGTGCCCAGTCCATCTCCATTTCAGCATGTCGATTCGCAATAGGATATCTGTAAAGTTAGTTTTGCATCTGATATCAATGCTCCTAACTTTGTCTATCAACTTTATCCCTAGAGTGCTTCATATATTTTTCCTACGTTGGTCCGTACTACACTTGTCATTCAAAACGAAAAAAAACAACGATTTTTTTAATCGAGTTTGACTGTTGTCTCGATTATTTGATTAAACAAGTTATCACTACAAAGCCTTTGTATAAAGCTATTTATAATACAAAATATTAATTAAACAATACATACAACACATGCCAGTAATACATATCCTTTGATAACTATTTCACATTTAATTATACACTACGTTAAACAGCAAAGCTGTCGTCTCCATCTTACTATGTAGTTTATCAAATTACGAACATCTGTAGAGTTACCAACATTACGGTTATAACGCCTATACCTATATAGATATTTCATTCTATAGATTGGCAATAGGTATTATTACGAATAGAACAGAGTAAATAATAAATTTGATTAAAAAATTTAATATTCTCTAAAAATTGCGCGACTCATCTGTTTAAATAAAACTACTTTTTACGGATTTAGACGCGTATATTTGTTTTAAATTTTGGCCCGACTTTTTAAAGACTTTGCAGAGACATGTTCCAATGTTAAGTCTCGACCGTGACCATGGTGACTGCGAAATCTCCGAAACGTCGGGCCAAAATTTAAAGCAAATATACATGTCTAAATCCGTATAAAGTATTTTTATAAAAAAAATTCAATTGTGCTATTCATAAATCGAGCGTAAGTAGTAACTGAGTGTTTATATGTATAATAAGTATGTATTTACAAAAAAAAAGTAGTATATGTATTCTATCCGTATTACTGAGTGTTTATATGTATAATAAGTATGTATTTACAAAAAAAAATTGTATATGTATTCTATCCGTATTCTGGTACACATAACACAAGCATATAAGCTTAGCTTCGGACCAGAGGACGTAGTGTGAAATGTCGCGATAAAAAATTTTGTTTCTTGAAACAGACTATTTTTCTATTTTCTTAAATAAATTAAGAAAATACTAATTGCTTCTACTCGCATATGATAGAAAGAAATAGTCAAAAATAGAAGTCAAGTTAGTAGACTAAACGCGTACAAGGCCAAACATTTGTTAAGAGGTATCCTCATAAGAGGATTCCTCTACCTCTATGTCTCAATATGTCTACGATCGATATTAATTGAATCATTAAACTCGTTAACTCGAGTAAGACTCGAGTGTGCCAATTAGGCAACACTGTTAGTTATAATGGTGTTAAGTTGGGGAGAATTTTAGCAAAATGTGATTATACAAATCTTATTATTACGTGCTGTGCTTAGAGTTAATGGTTATGGTGTTACTTTTTATATTAGATTAGTGATCTTATTTACACTTTAGCATATAGATATATGTATACGTTTTAAATGTAAATGGTACCAATTCTAAATGCACAGCTAAACTTAACTAATAAATGAAAACAGCTGTGGCGTATTTTGATTAATTGGCTATTGCGTTGTGCACATTTTTATTCATTAAAATCGTTATTCTATAATTAATATACTTACACATTTTCTAATAAAAAGTTCTGTTAACATTGCCGAATTGTGTTATTGACATTAACAATTTTTATTTTTTTGTAAAGTTTAGTTGGTGTCGTGACGGATTAAGAATACAAGTGTCATCATCATCAACCCCATCTCCTCCCAAGAGTGCTGTAAAAGTCAGCTAAGAGATATTGTACACAGATAACATCCTCTGTGAGAGACGGAAACCTCGAAAATGAACCCTGTGCCTACACGCCTGGTCAGCGTGTCACAGTAGACCATAATCCCTCCCAAAGTGGAGGAGGCCCGTGCCCAACAGTGGAATTAAGTGGCTGGAGAGAGAGAAGTTTAGTTGTGTATGTATAATCGGTACTAATATCTATCTATAAATAACTTAATCACATTACAATTTTGTTTACACAAAACTTAATCACTCCTACGTATAATTTACTAGCTGTTGCACGCGACTCCGTACGCGAGGAATTTAGAACATTTTTCTTGTTATTGCAACATTTTTCACTGCGTATAGCCTTCCTTGATAAATGTACTATGCAACACTGAAAAAATATTTCAAATCGGACAATCTGTTCCTGAGATTCGCGTTTACACAAACAAAGCAAACCCTTCAGCTTTATAATGTTAGTATAGACAGACTAGCTGTCCCGACAAACGTTGTTTTGCCATATAAATGTCAGCGGTGGACCACATTTAGGGAGATGAAAAATAGATGTTGTCCGATTCTCAGGACTAACGGATATGTACACAAAATTTCACGAAAATCCGTCGAGCCATTTCGGAGGAGTATAATTATTAATTACAAACGTGACAGGAGAATTTTATATATTAAAAAGAGACAACATATTTAATAGTTGATGACTAATGTACCCTTAAGAGAATATGAATTTTCAGACAACAGTATGAAATTGAAAATCTCGTTGAATGTGAAATGATTTCAGGATATTGTATAACTAAATGATGTTAAATTTATAGATGCTAAGTCCACACTCGAAAAATATAATAGTTACTGACAAAACTAAAATTTAAAACAAATACACGCGTCTATATACATAAAAAATAGTTTTTTACTTAACTTACTTTTACCTAAAATATGGAATAAAGAAAGTAGTGAGTATTTTATAACTATCAGTCATCCAAAATTTTACACGACCGATGCTGTGGGGAACAGCTTGTACAGAAAATATTTCCGAAATTGTGTCCGAAATCTTATAAAAACCTAACAAAATTCTGGTACTTAGTATGTAAGACATTACACATTGGTAATTTATCAAATGAAGTTGACGAAGCCAAAATTCACCGCTCATTTACTGCACTCGTTACAATGTACAAAAAGAAAGAGTCGCCTCTTTAGGGCGGGTGAGACCGCGTGATTGATGTTGTATAAGTAATGACTCCTCTGTGTATCACGACCGTGTCATACACAGAGTTTCTTATACCTAATAATGGGTATTTATTACTATTTACTTTCAAAATATAATAGTTATATGAAAAAAGTTTTTTGGAATATTTTGTTGAATTTCTGAAATACGGAACCCTAAAAATACCATAGAAATAGTAGCTTTAGCAATGCTAAATTCTGATTAGTATTACAACTTAATATTTTCTAACACTTGCATGACTCATCTGTTTAAATAAAACTACTTTTTACGGATTTAGACGCGTATATTTATTTTAAATTTTGGCCCGACGCTTCGGAGACTTTGCAGTCACCATGGTCACGGGTGAGATTACATATCGTATATTTAATTTGTTAAAATTACTCAGTGAAAATACATTTTAACAATTATTAGTTATGATGACGAAAAAGAAATACTTGCAATGAAATTAAAGTCAGAAAAAAGGAAGAAAAAGTAAAATAAAAAAAAACTGTTTTTTAAGAATTAGTTCCCACTCAAATGCACTAGAAACTCCTTGAAGTTATAGGAGGAAAACCTTTAGCAAAAATAAACAAGAGAATAAACAAACGTAGCCATTTAAAAGCTAATTACAGTGAGCAGAAAAACAGTAGTAAAGTTGTATCAAAGTGTAGTGGTCATCTTGATTGAGGCACGTAGCGTGCAATAAGAAAACTTGAAAGTAAATTAATTAGGGAGTCGACTGATTGGCGGACTAGCCGGCCGGACACGTGCCTGCAGGGCTGGTGAATACTATAAGTGCAGTATTTGTAACTGGCAACAAAAAATAGGGCTGTCTAGAAAATTTACATGTAAAGGAATCTGTCAAAGAGATTATCGCCTACTTAAAATAGATAATCGGATTTATCAGTAGTGTTGCAACCAAAGACAATTCATTCATTACTTTAAAAAAAAATGTTCGGTAAATTAAAAACAAAATATTTTGATAGGAGCAGTTATACCAAGACAGTTTTCGTAGACGGATTCAAAAGTTAATAATAAAACTGAATAAAAAACGGACCGTGTAAAATTAGATAGAATGATTGAAGAGGACACAGGTATGCCTCCAGACAGTAAAGCATTGAAGAAAAAGGCATACACATCACTTTATAAGAAAGTAGGAAATGCTGTTCATCCCTGTCATGTTGTGTGTTTGGTAGCCCTGCGGGGTTAGAACCGGACGTGATCCGGAACACGTGCGGCCGGTGGACGTGAGCCGGCGTATCCGAGCCTACTTGCACCACAATAAGAGCGTGATGACGAATAACGGTCAAATGAAAAAAGTTTTAATTATTCATTGACTTTTTTTTAATCATTGCAGTGAAAGGTATAATGTTAATAGTGTTTGCAACTTATTTTAGTTAAGGCTCGCTTTCTTGCGTATTTGCCAGGTATTATAATTTGTCAAGTGTTGTTCTTTTTTTGAATTTTTCTGTAAACAAGTCTTCGGTGTCGTTTAAAGTAAAGTCAGCTGTTTACAAACATATAAATTGTATTTTTTTTCACGTGTTTTCTTGTAGCTACTGTCACCCGCAGTTTTACTAGGCTTTATTTTGTGGTTACCTACGGTCCCACTCTGTAGCTTTAATAAGTTGACGAATATCCCAATCTGATCTGAACCTTTTCAAAAGATAGTGTTGCAGGGAAAACAAAAAGAAAAATAAAACAAAACACATGCGCTTCTTTACTTATTCAAATAAAAAGCACCAAGCACATTTTATATCTTTTATTTTCAGGCTACAATAATTTTAAATTATTGATCACCGCCTTCCTCCTTATTAGAAGAGTAAACGTATTTAAATATTTTTTTCTTAACCTAAATATTCCATTTAGATATTCCAATCTGTGTAGCAAACATCTGTTTTAACCATATTAATTTTCCCATTACATCAACAACACTACTTTCTCAAAACAATAAACTAAAACAGTTCAAAACTGTTCGTAAGTAACGCCTTTGCCTCCCCACCCTATCCAGTAAACCTGTCATCAAATATCATCTGTTAAAAGTTTACTATTACGTTACACAGATGGCGTTGTTACCAAAATATTCTCCCGCCCTTTGTACCTCGTGATTTGTATGTCATCTATGACAGCTCACTGACAGATGACATAAATTTCACTTTTTTATTGCGCTCTATTTGTATATGGAAGCTTTGTTGTGGCTCTGTGGGCGGTTCGTTTGATTTTAATAGTGCAGAACGATTTTTAAAGTGTTTTAGACACCAAAATTAAAGAGCATTGATTTATTAGTCCTAATGGGGCTGATTCGTAATATGAATTATCTGCTGTTACTTTTCGTACTCCTTGTGATAAAATTTAACACCAACTGGTTCTTACGCCTATTTATAAAAATCTTGATACATGTTGTCATGTCATGTCTATATACATGTCGGTATTTGATAAACACGAGTATTATTGGTATATAATTAATTTCGGTGGCATACCCATTACTTTCCGAGGGCCTTCTTTACTGGTACCTACTTAGAAAAACAAAGAGAACAAGCATCGCCATTAATAAAATGTTTCCTTTAAATATGTAACCTTTGTATGTAAATTAACTGCCTGACGATACACGAGATATCTCTACCATAAATTTAATTGAAATAAGTAGGTTGGATATCTATTAAGTTTCAATTTTACAAAACATCTATACTTATAATAAATCTGTAGAGAGGTCAATTCTGTACATGAAATATATTTTCAAAATAACTATCAGGGGGTGATTAGTGATCGATACTGATGCCAAAAATGCAATCAGTAAAATTTTTGTCTGTCTGTCTGTCTGTCTGTCTGTCTGTCTGTCTGTCCGTCTGTATGTTCCTTATAGAAAAAAAAAACTACTTGACGGATTTTAACGAAACTTGGTACAATTATTTTTCATACTCCTGGGCAGGTTATAGTATACATTTCATCACACTACAATCAATAGGAGCAGAGTAGTGAAGGGAAATGTTGGGAAAACGGGAGAAGTTACTCCATTTTTTAAGCTTCCGTCGCGTGTGCAGTCATAATGGTTAAAGTTACATAGAAATCATGTATGACTAAATATTCTACATAAAATTGTCTAAAAAATATCGCGCAACAGCATATATATTTTATGGTTGACTCACAATAACACGTGTAACTCCTGATAGCTTAGCAGTTCGGAGCATTCTGATTATAATTGTTTACTCTTACGTTTATAATACTCTCACTCAAGCAGTAGTTGAAAATGTTGCAAAAACGGGGAAAATTTCCTAAATTTTACGCGGACGGAGTCGAGGGCAACAGCTAGTAAATAATATAAATATAAATATTCATGGACATTTCACACAATTTGTAGACCTAAATAACAATAATATGACGGGCTCTGTGGTGGAGTGGTTTATGTAATGGACTGCCGATCACGAGGTCTCGGATTCGATTCCCGGTCAGGACAATCATTTGTGTGATATCCATAAATGTCATACAAATATTTGTACTGCGTCTGGGTGTTATGTATTCTAAGTATGTATTTACAAAAGAAAATTAGTTTATGTATTATATCCGTATTCTGGTACCCATAACACAAGCATATTATTATAAGCTTAGCTTGGGACCAGAGGACGTTGTGTGAAATGTCCATGAATATTTATTTATTTAATAAATAACTAGAGTAAACAAAATTAATAGGTATCCAGAAGGCTGGTTGTATCTAATAAATAATTGCAATACATTTACTACCGGGGATTCGCTTAGTGAGCTAATAGCTTCATACGTCTTGGTTGCTAATGTTATGTTCATCTTCCAAGTCATGGTTTTGCATATTTTTCACGGGAATACTCCATTTTTTATTCAAAATAATACTAGCATTATTACCTATCTCCATTCTAATTCCATCAAAATTAGTACAGCTATTGGAGTCGGTGAAAGTAACAAATATTTGTAGTTTTATGTGGAGTAAATTAGAAGACAATCACTAACTTTAATCTTTAAGACAATCAATCACTAACTATAAGCTACTCCATTTTAAAATATACATACAATATCCTTCCTAGAGTTTGACGTTTCTTTTTTTTTCAGAATGCAATTGCAACGGTCACGCGCGTCGCTGCCGGTTCAACATGGAGTTATACAAGCTGTCGGGTAGAGCGAGTGGTGGTGTTTGCCTTAAATGTCGGCATTATACTGCCGGCAGACACTGCCATTATTGCCGAGAAGGATACTACAGGGATCCTGCTAAACCTATCACACATAAGAAAGCGTGTAAACGTAAGTGTTACTAGATATTTTGAAGTTAGAAAAAACTAGCTGAACTGGTTAAAATTTAGTATGGGTATTGGCCAACGCTTGCTATATAATATAAAAGAAGAATCTTTTTTTTAGTGATATCTTCGACCCTTTCTTTTCATATTCTTTAAGTATGCAAGATACGAGTATATTAAAAAAATGCCACTACATCTATACTTAATAATATTAATATTATAAAGCTGAAGAGTTTGTTTGTTTAAACACGCTAATCTCAGGAACCTCTGGTCTGATTTGAAAAATTTTTTCAGTGTTGGATAGTCCATTTAGCGAGGAAGGTTATAGGCTATATAACATCACGCTGCGACTAATAGGGGAGAAGCAGTAGTGAAAAATTTTACAAAAACGGGAAATATTTTCTAAATTTTACGCGTACGAAGTCGCGGGCAACAGCTAGTTATTATATAATTTATCTTTAACGCTTTCCGTTTCCAAAGATAGCGCTTAGTCGAAATGACTAAAAAATATAAGCAAATTATAAACTCACCTTCTGATACATAATATAAAGCAAGCACAAAAATACTCCGTACTGTTGGATGCTCTATCATTAATCCTTAAAGCGTCACTTTAGTTTCCGTCTGTCTGTTTGTCAAACATTTTTTTATTTTTCTTAACATGCAAGACACAAAGACGATCATAAAAACAAGAGCTCCTTGTTAGAAATCTTTACATGTATTCCTAAGCAATGTCTAATACTATTGGGCCTAGTACCAATCCTTTTGCTTCTCAATATGCAAAATTGGATTTGTTTGAAATCTTATGGATAATAATATATTCCCAAGCGTACTATTACAAAGTATACTTAATTACTAATAAAACGTATTAAGTAAAGGGCGAGCCGTTTTATTTGTTAAAGTGACACTTTTTAACGACAGATAAGGAATAATTTATAGTGCGTTAAGCGCTTACACCTGTCCCGATAAAAATCTCATGTTATCATTATACAAATTTACTTGATACTTGTATAAAAAATACATACACGCTTTTAAAATTATAATATTAAACATGGTAGGCATATCAATAAATTGATTTCGTAACATATTTTTAATACAGATTAGTAACCACGACTTTTAGTATATAACTGGCTAGCTGTCCCAGCAAACATTGTTTTACCATACAAATGTCAAGGCTGGACAACCCTTATCACTTAGGGGTATGAAAAATAGATAGAAATTTCATAAGAATCGGTAAAGCCGTTTCGGAGGAGTATGGGAACGAACATAGCACGAGAATTTTATATATTAGATTTTTCATCAATTTTGAATATCTTACTTTTTATATAAATTACACGTACCTGCTTATTGTTTTACTATTGACTAAAATACTACAATGACATAATATAGCAACTCAAACGTGAAAGTAAAAAAAAAGAAACGTATTGTTCGAAAACAAATTCAAATAAATTCCACGTTCAAAAGTGAAATAGCCAAGGAGGTCGTAAAACGTTATAGGGAAGACGTTTGCACCAACAGTGACCCCTGTGGCCGGCACCACAATAGTTTTCACATAAAAATCTTGGACAAATCGCGTTGGTCCCTCAAATGTGCCCTGAGGGAGCCCTTATTTTTATTAGATCGTGCGATAGACTTTTCGCTGATTGAGTCAAGATTGCGGTGTATGGAAATGGAGAGGAACTGATGTGTGAATGGGATATCGTAAAGGGTTACTTTTGCTAACGTCATGGGAAATTGAAAATATTGCAACGCTATCGATGTATTTTTACTTGACTGGCAAAAAAGCATTGTATTTGATTTCGGGATTTATGATTTTTCAATCAAACTGAAACAAAATGCTGAACGGATTTGATGTGGTTTGAAGAATAGACACAAACAAATTCATAATTTGTTATTACTTGTTATTGTGAAAAATGTCAGTAAGAAACATGGCGCTTGGGAGCGCTCTAGTTTTGAGTAAAACAGTAACTATACAACATGTAACATAATTAACGCACACCCTGAAAGTAATTTGTTCAGAATCGGAATCTGGATCGATTTTAATTGTTTTTTATGTACCAAATTTTTTTCTAAAATTTAGTTAAAACTAAGTAAATTACAGTCACCTTACACAGCTAGCTAAACAGTTCATAGAAACGAAAATGGAACGTAAGTCGGGTGGCACTCGGAGAGCGGGGAGCGGGCGCGGCGTGTAGGTACATGTGTCTGTGTGTGCGTGCGCAGCTCAGTGTCAATCGGTGACCATTCCATTTCCACGAAATGGGAATAACTAATTTCACAAATAATCAATGTTAACGCACATATAAATAATATTTGGTGTATGCATAGCGTTTATATTATTAAAGTCTAATTGGGGTGTATGAGGGTGTGCGTTAAATATGTTACATGTTGTATATACTCGTAACTCTTGTAAGACCATATTTTAGGGGCACAAAGAAACTGAGATTTCAGAGAATTCAGACACATCGATTACGATTTAGTTTTAACAATAGTTATGGTACTATTGTTAAAACTAAATCGTAATCGATGTGTCCTATGTCATTCATTATTCACTTCATATAGTAGAACAACTATTTCAATTATCACTGAAATTTTCTAATCAAACTATATATTCAATAGCTCATCACTAGCAAAGAACATAAAAACAATGATTGGTAGATCATAAAAAAACTCGAAAGAAAATAACAAAATATGTAACCAATTTTTTACATTATGGCTTTCAACAAAATGCCTAGCCGAAAAATTCCGATACATACTATTAGATTCGATACTATATTTGGACCACAATTCCCCGCCATAATGCACGTATACCCTAGACCGTAATAAAACGAAAGGTCGCCCTTTTCGACACTTTGCCCATTCCTACCTTCATTCTCATAATTGAGTCAGTCCCTTGTCACAACTTTGCGAGAGGCCGATCATCGAATAAAATGAACTACATCAATGTAACAAATCGTTATGGACAATCGAGTTCTGTATCGAATAGTAACTATTATCGATTATTGTTACTACTGTTGTTTTATCGCAAATAATAGTCTTTGCAATATCTGAGTATAAAAAGGCAATATTTTTTTTTTTTTAATAAATATTCATGGACATTTCACACAACGTCCTCTGATCCCAAGCTAAGCTTTATATGCTTGTGTTATGGGTACCAGAATACGGATAGAATACATATACTACTTTTCTTTTGTAAATACATACTTATAATACATAGAAACACCCAGACGCAGTACAAACATTTGTATGACAATTAGAAAAATCCCACAAATGATTGTCCCGAGCGGGAATCGAACCCGCGACCTCTTGATCGGCAGTCCGTTACATGAACCACTAGACCACGAGGCTCGTCATTTTATTTCTTTTCATTGTATTTCGATGTTAAGATTATACATAAATCTACGAATAATTCAGAAAATAAAATTCTGCTACAGAATATTTGCTGCTACAGGATTTAGTACAATATTTGATGTACATTTTAAATCCTTTATTACGAGTAATTTGCGAATCAATCCCATGAAATAAAAATCCTCCTCATTTTCTTGTAGAAGATAGAGTAGTCGTTTTTTTGTAACAAATGTTTTCTTGAACAGTCGAGAAAGTTCCAGAACTTTCGTACAAGATGGCCGAACTAATGCTGAAACTACTTGCAAATAGAGTTCTAGCTAATTTAGTTCTCTTAGCAAACTGAATGAGACCTCGGAAGGAAGTTACTGCACTGCTAGACAAACGTTTTAAAATCATCTTTTTGTTGAAACTAAACAATGTACAAGGATGGTTTAACGCCTTATGCATTATCTGCCAGTATTTGTGTAAATGCTTAAGGGCCTACATCAATATTATCGTCGACATGTACCTATTAACACAGCTAGTAGGCATAATAAATGAAAAATTAGGGATATTTTTTTAGTTTACTCAAAATCTACTAAATATATTTTAATTCCGGCTTACGTGTTTCTATATATAATAGTTACCTATGTTTTTAAAGTTATTTCATTAGTTAATACGCGATAATAGACCGACAAATGAAAAAAATAAAAAATTAGAGAGGTTGTTTCGCTAAGGTTTTCTAACGAGAAAACTTTTTTCAATCACGTTTCTGAGTTTATGCGATCCTAGATTATATATTGAAAAAACATATACTTAAAAATTTGAGCTCTAGCCATTCAATCTAAAGAAAAAATGAAAACTTCGTACGTAGAAAAATGCACGAAGCTATTTTGGTATCCTCTTAAGAATTATTTTAGCGACACGGTTGGCTGGTATTTACTGATTTCAAGGGACTTTTCTACAAAAAAACGTAATCTGCTAAATGTTCCACAGCACTGTCACACACATAAAGCAATATCGTTCACAACTATTCATTTGTCTTTTAGTATAAAACTGACTAACTGCGACCATAATATTTTCTAACACTTGCGTGACTCATTTGTTTAACTAAAACTACTTTTTACGGATTTAGACTCGTATATTTGTTTTAAATTTTATAAAAACCCTGTAATAAAACTGTAATAGCCCTGGTAAGCCCTGTAATAACTGATCGCAGAAGACACATTACAGCTCAGTGTGACCATGGTGACTGCAAAGTCTCCGAAACGTCGGGCCAAAATTTAAAACAAAAAGTAAAAGTTGTAAAAAGTGTTTTTGTTTAACTGCGATCGTGATACCGTCGCTACGAATTTCTGGTGGTTTTCCTACACTTAGAACCCTTCGTTCCTCAAATATTTCTATTCTCATTGTAAATCAAAACCTTTTTAATATTTGTTTGCCACCAGCATGTGATTGCCACCCAGTAGGAGCAAGTGGCAAGACATGCAACCAGACGAGTGGACAGTGTCCCTGCAAGGATGGAGTGACAGGCACCACTTGCAACCGCTGTGCCAAGGGGTACCAGCAGTCTAGAAGTCACATCGCACCTTGTATACGTAAGATATATTTGTCTTTTAAAAAATTTAGTAGCATTGTCTACTGTTTGTATTTCATAATCTATTCCAGTTGAATATTAGAAGAAGAAAAACATAGAATAAGTCATATTACAAAAAAAAAAATGTCTAGAACATTTTTTACAAATCTTGGGTAATACATATTCAGATGAAATTATGTATTATTGTCACATTAATTACATATTGAATATTTATCCAGGTATACCACGCGTGGTGACTGCAGTGCAAGCCATGGAGGCTGTGGAAGGCGAGCCGGGCCGCGGTAAGTAGTAAGTGTACCATCATGCACTCTCACTTCACACACACGCTGACAAACATACTTGTAATCACAACATGCAAATCACTTTAAAATATGAACAGTATTAATGTGTGCCAGTTACAAAATTTTTGGAAAAAGAAATTAAAAGTTTTTTTTTATATTCCTTGAATACTCATATAAAAGCCTAAGAGTTTGTTTTTTTTTTATTGAAAGGGCTTGGTCGCTTTGCGACTATATCGCCCTAAGAGTTTGTTAATGTACTAACATCAGAAACTACTGGTACGAATTAAAAAAATACGCTGCGATCAATGAGTGCAAAACATCAGTAAAATATAATGTTTATAGGTGGAAGTCGCAGGCAATACCTAGTGTAATATACAATACAATTTGTTTGCTAATTTCCTTCTTCGGAAGGACTATTTAGACACTATAAAAGCAACAAAAATGATTACTGAATAGTGCAGTTTATAGCGATTTATGAAATAATAATTAAAAAAATTCTTAAAAGCTGATTAAAATAATTTACCAAAAAGCCAAAATTGTGATTAAAAGTCTGTTTAGAAAAATGCTTTACTATTCTTGATGGAGTTTTAATTATTTTTTTGCAAGTCCTTGTAATTCTCGTTTATCTCTGTCAAATTACAAAACGTAAAGCATTCTTCACATTAAAATTAATTTGCACTTTAATTTTATTTACAATAATAATACCTTTTCGTATTGGGAAAGTTATAAGATGTTGTATGTTTCAATATTCTAAATTGGAACTGAGTTATTATTTTATGAAATGCACATACTTGAGCCCTGTGCCCAAGTTAATTGTACAAAAAGGTAGTATTTCCAAAAACCATTCTCACATCACACAACAACCATAATTAAAACGTATACAGTACAGTAAATAAAATAACAAATTCTCATGACAGTATTAAATTAACTAAGCACCACAATTAGAAATATAGACCTACTAAACAGCTAACATTTCCATAATATAAAAATTACATTTTGTTTTGAAATAATTGGAATTATATTTTTTTTTAATTAAACAATGCCATTTGGTATAATTAAAAAATAATCTTAAGAAATGATCTATCTCGAGGTATAGGCTGTATGGAGTATTTCCTTTGCCTGTCATCAAGAGAAAAATTCATAAGCATTAAAAACAGTTCTATGCCTTTGCCAAAAAAAGAAAAAATAAAGGAAAACAAAATTTTTTATAGTAGATACTGTAGATAGGACTTTTTTTATCGTTATGTTGTGTGAATTTGTGTTGAGAATGTTGTGTCGTATTTTTAATCTGTAATTAATTTGCTTATTTCCATCCATTGTCGTTCTCATAATGTTTTGTTTTTTTACGTTATCAGTGCCGAGTGAGAGGTAACTCATTGATTTAATATTAATAGCTTCCGCTTTAATTAATTTAATTTAAAAAATGCTTTATATAAGAGTAAATATTATTGTGATGCAATATGTATAACCAGTTTAACAATTTTGATTTTCTTTTCGTAAATTATAAATCATTGTTTCCTTTTATTCCTTTCATACTTATTTTATCCATAAATATAATAATAGTATTAGTCTGTAATAGATATTTTATAATATTGTAATTTATATCTGTTTTCATATCAAACACTTCCGATTTTGGTGTGTATCAGTTTTCTACGTGATGGCTATCACTTTTGGATCAATATTAAATTTATTATTTTGTCAACATGCCTATCACAAAACGCTGTGTGCTTATTACATTATTAATATCATCCTAATAATAATTATGATCTGTATCACTGTTCTACGTGATGGTTATCACTGTATCACTGACATCTGACATATGATGTATCACAACAGCGGAGCAGTGCGGCCGATGTCGCGCCGCCGCTCGCACTCTAAATCTCAACAAGTTCTGCAGCCGAGATTACGGTGAGTCTGTATTTTAGGAAATTGTCTTGTGTCGTTTTGAAAAAAAAAGATAACAACAATATAAAGGATAATAATATAATTTACTCTAGAAGTTTTACAGTATTGTTAGGGGGCTTATAGCAAAGTTTTCATACACTGCACAAAGTTACCATATCTTGAATAATGCTATTTTAAAGATTGGTTAGCTTGTTTCTTGGACTTTCTTCGTCTCAGTCCATAATCATATCATTATTAGGGACTGGCGTGCTCCACAACTGGAGTACTCTCCCTGACGGGGTGTCTTGGTATAGGATTTGGTTTTAAATTCGCCATCTATCACAAACGATGCTTTTTTCTAAGAGTGATTAATGGAATTATTTTCGACCAAAAATGCAACTTCTTCATTACTACTATTAGTCATTACTCTGAAGATACTTAAGTAAACATGCTGGCCATTGCCAGCATGTTTACTTAAGTATCTTCAGAGTAAAATATTAATATGTACGTTTGTCGGTCCAGTCATAATGGGCAAGGTGGTGGGTCGAGAGGCGGGAGAGGGAGGCGAGGGCGAGGCTTGGGTGCGTCTGGCTCTCAGCGTGCAGGCCGTCTACAAGCGAGCACCACGCAGCAGACTGCGGCGAGGCACCACGGCGCTGCGCGTGCGCGCCAAGGACCTCGCCTGCAAGTGTCCTAAGATCAAGATTAACAAGTTAGTAATACTGTTATTACGCTATACTATGTATATTAACTCAGTAAGAAGTCAGAATATTACACACTGTTCTTTTCCTAAAACTACATTTGTCCTGATAGTTATCACCAAGTAGTTTTGGGGGTTAAACAAAATATTATGCTGAAATTGTATCTACCTAAGTCTATAAAAACAAAAAGTGCTAATACATATTTACTGCATGTTTCTACTGTTTCTATCACTAAAAAACTAATTACACTAGTGGCATTCAAGGACATACTCTATAATTTAAGTCAAATTGTGGCAAAAATGTTATTTAGCTCCAGTTTGAGGAATAAGAAATTCTGCCAATAAAATATAATCCAACGGTCTCTTAAATATTATGTCATTTCTAAAGTTTAAAATCGACGTGATTCGCTTTAGTATCTATTCTGATGACAATCACAACATATAGTAAGACATTTGTATTAATTTGGTTTTAGCGGATACCTATTTTGACGGGCTTCGTGGTCTAGTGGTTCTGGTAACGGACTGCCGATCAAGAGGTCGCGGGTTCGATTCCCTCTCGGGACAATCATTTGTGTGATTTTTCTAATTGTCATACAAATGTTTATACTGCGTCTGGGTGTTTCTATGTATTATAAGTATGTATTTACAAAAGAAAAGTAGTATATGTATTCTATCCGTATTCTGGTACCCATAACACAAGCGTATAAGCTTAGCTTGGGACCAGAGGACGTTGTGTGAAATGTCCATGAATATTTATATTTATTAATATTTAACAACATAAATTATACTGAATTATAGCTTATAATTGTTATAAAAATACATCTCTGTTCGTGGTTCTAAAATGAATCAAGATGAACCATTATTTGAAGCATTAGAAGTCAACGAGGCGTCAATAACTTGCTCTCAAGTTTGCAACCAAATAACAGTTTAAATTAATTTAGTATTATTATTACTAAAATATTTATATTCCTTGTTTGTTTTATTTAATTAATTAGATTTAGAATAGAGATTATTTTTGAATTTGACGTGTGTGTGGATTTAATCTGCGATTTTATTTGCCGTTCTTTTTAGATCCAAAAATACATTGGTGTCTTAATACATAGCTATTTTATTTGTAGATTCTTGATTTTATAAGAATGAATACAACATTTTGTTAGATTTGAAGTGAAGATTTGTAGAAAACTTTTGTATCAGCCAGTCTGGTTAGTTAGGCACCAATCTAATCTTTAAAAAAGTTCAGAGCTAGGACTTGAAATATTTGTGTGCTGTCTGAAAATTTACGTAATAATAACTACATATTTTGGTATTACTTGACTATGAACAGTGTTAGTTTATTAATAAATTAGTTTATTTATGATTAATAAGTTAGTTATTTATGATTAATAAGTTAGTTTATTTATGAACAGTGTTATTCGGAACAAAAGTAAGATCGTGGGTGGGTAAGCCTACGTTCTATTCGGAGTAATCAATATATTTAATAGCAAAGGTATCTTAGCTTAGTAATAAAGATACGGACTATAGTTAAGATCGTGATAGCAAAATCTATTGTTTACAGATATCTTATTGAAATTGAAACATAATTTAATTCTGACCAAATTCTGCTATATCTATAGTAGCACTTATAATACATAATGTGACTTAAACGTCAGGATTTCCATTAAAGATTATTGGAGTAAAAACTTCAACTGCTGGGAAAGTTATCTATTATAGCACAAATTTGCCAAATGATTTGTGTCAATGACTAAATAAATCACTCGTCTTGAAGCCATATCAACACAATCATTTGTGTGATATTCATAATTGTCATACAAATGTTTGTACTGCGTCTGGGTGTTTTCAATGTATTATAAGTATGTAAGTATTTACAAAAGAAAAGTAGTTTATGTAGTATATCCGTATTCTGGTACCCATAACACAAGCATATAAGCTTAGCTTGGGACCAGAGGACGTTTTGTGAAATGTCCGTGAATATTTATTATTATTTATTAATATAAGTAACTATATGTACGCGAAATACGTCTATGTATGGTATGTATCTGATAAACGCCACAGGTTCAATTAAACCAATAAAACAGGTCTCTTTCCACATTATGTCTTGTTTTATTGATTGTAAAAGAGACTTTTGTAGATTACGAAACTAATATGTTAATTATATATATATACTAGCTGACCCGGCAAACGTTGTTATGCCATACTAAAAAAAAAAGTTTGAAAAATAGATGTTGGCCGATTCTCAGACCTACTGAATACGTATGCAAAATTTGAGAAGAATCGGTCAAGCCGTTTCGGAGGAGTACGGTAACTAACACTGTGACACGTTAATTTTATATATTAGATATACGAGTATATTAATTGATAATACCATAACTCATGACTACTCATGAGACTATGAAATAAGATTTTTTTACGACGTAAAATGACGAAATTCACCTGTCTTCAAGATTAAATGCTAACCCCCAATCTTAAAAATCTGTGTTTAAATATTAGTGTATATTTCCATGGTTTTCTACGTTTATACGTATTATATAGCTGAAAAGACCATGCATTACACTTGATAACTTTATCCAGATTTTAAATAACATGGAACACTGAAAAATTCTTTTATTTACAGGTCATACCTAATCCTAGGAGTGGAAAAAGAGGGCAGTGCAGCCGGCTTCCCGGGACTAACAGTCGGCGAGAGGACATTACTATTGGAGTGGCGCGACGACTGGCACCGACGCATCCGACGTCTTCAACGGCGCGCGATCAACTGCCATTAGCCGACCGCCATCTTGGAAATGGTGGGGATAAAACAACCAATGAGAACGCTCCGTTCTCGCCATAATCCGTCGTTGCAATTTGCAAACCAACGTGAATTAAAATAGTTGTTTTAATTGTTACTGCCATAAATGTACTGCCTATTTTTTATTCATGATACTGTTGCAAAAGGAATGAATGTTTTTTCTATAATAAAAAAATCCAATAAAACGAATGAGTAATTACTTTTAAGACTGAATTTTCTAAGTTTATATGCCAATAGTGTTATCGGTATTATTAGGCACTTCATTGCCAAAACTCCGTATTTCATATCTTAGTAATATATCTAGTAGTATTTAGTGTTGTATCTTGTATATTACTATTAGTTACTGTTCTGTCTACCTCTATTACCTCTATCATTTGTTGAATAGTCTTACGTATTTTATTATGCTCTCTAGGTATTACTTAATTATCTCTTCCCAATATACCTCCATTATCTTTACGTTATATACTTATATACTTTTATTTATGATCATTACAATAATTAAAGTAGGTATGCTAAATACAACTCCATTTTTTTAAACTGTGGACTTTCTACAATTATGCAAACAATTCGTCTAATTTGAATTTGGAACTCGGACGCAATTGTTTGTTTTTCTAATAACAATTTAAAATTAAATTAAGTTTAAAGAAAAACATGAAAAATATCATTTTTAAATTTGGAACTGTAATTTAGTCTTAATTTTTAAACACAAATGATTTGTTAACTATTGAATTTATCGCGTTTCTTTATTTGTTTCTAGAGAAATAAATATTTAAGTATATGTATGTTGTTTTTATCAAACATTCATTCCTGATTGTAACTGTCGTTGTTTACACGTCTGTATTGGGAATAATAGGTAAATAATTCAAATTTGTTACAAGTTTTACTGCCCGAATGAAATAGATACGTAGATGTAAAACGTTAGTATTCTGCATAGTGGCAGAAGCAGTAAACATAATAAAAAATGGTCGAAATTTGGCCAAATTTAAACGAATATCGAAAACGAACATCACATAAAATCACTGTCTTATTTTTACAGAGATAGCAAAGTAATCCCATCATCCTAGGATTGTGTTAAAATGTACAATAATATTATTTATTTCGAAATAATCTAAATATTTAAGTAAAATTAATGCATCGTTCCATTTCTTGCATTTTTGTATAATTGTTATTTTATATTGAAATTGCTAATGTTGATATTGTTTTATGTACAACCGTCTCCATGATTTCATGATATTTGTCAAATTCTAAAATGTATTCCTACTATTTTTTGGGCTGGCCACGCCACAGTCATACAAAAAAAAACTATAATCAATAAATTCGAAACTTAAAAATTGACCATTATTTAAATTTGAAAAAAGAACTTCGTTTCAAGGCTGACAGATCGTAGTAATACTGAGTACTTCGTTAAAGTACTTGGTTTGTTTGACAGGTGTCATGAATCGTGCGTACGATGGTACCGTTAGGTATAAGACTCATTCGAGGATGTATCACCAACATGGAAATACTAAGTATTACTTAGTATTTCCATGATCATAACATAGTCACAATGGTTTAACGTACCTCATTTATTATAAAACTTAAACTAAGATAAAGTGTTTAATTTATATTATTAGCGGTTAGATTTTATACTCTATCTACTAAAATATCAATTTAATGTGTTCGATTTATTTTATTTTCTGTAAATTTATTCATTTAAATATTAGATCTTGCCAAAGTAATTTTTATTTTATTTTATATAGAGTATTTAATTTCCTCTAATTACATTTTGCTTTTGATAATAAAAAGTTTGAATAAACACCTAATTAAGGTATGTACAGTATTACTAGCTTTACTAAGAAAAATAAAATACTTTCGCTTTTAAAAAAACTACAAATAGATTTTTTTAATTTTTTCTCGAATTGTGTACAAGCAGTGGATTTAATTGTTTTGCAATATTTTTTATTACGAAAAAATACTTCGTATGAAAAAGATAACCGCTTAATTACGTAACGAGTTACGCCGCCAGTCTGTCTGGCTTCCCTTTCTTTTACGCGTAGTTATCACTTCTCAACTTCTAATCGAGATATCTCAGATATCGTTAAGATAGCTACACGATAAATAAATATCGAACACTGCATTTTATTCTTTAAAATACTCTAAATATGCCTTTATAATAACTTTTGTTAGAAATCACGATATTAATTATTTTACAATGCAACAATAAGATTCTATAACTCCAAAAAGTAACAACTCAATCGAGTATTGTAGTACAAAAATATGCGATCATTTATAATTGAGCTGTCAAGATTTATTTATGCGATGTACCCGAGCTATAAGTACACAACGGCATAAATCAGACAACGACGTTTTATACGAGAGAACAATCAATATTACAGACTTGACTGAATTCAAAGGTATTATTGCCATTAAAATACTGGTCGAAAAAAAACAAAAATGATTCCTGGGTATTCTCAATTTACATTGTGTATTTCTGTTTACGTTATGTTAAGCATATTTGTGTTTAGTTATATGATTTCAGCTACTGATAACCGTTCGACGAAATTTTTCATTTAATTTTCCATAACAATTTTTTTAAATACCGATTAAAAAGTACCTGTGTACTAAATTAATAAAATAAATTAATATTATTTTTAAGTAACTTTTTAAATAAAGAATCGCTAGATGAAGAACGCATTTTGGAAAAAAAAGCGCGAATACGTTCCATTCGGTTTTTAAAATTTTCATTTTTTTCAGTTTTGCTTTTGTATTTTTTTTAAAAGCGAACTATAGTAATCTATAGATAAAAATAAATATTTAAAAACGACTTAGAATTTTCGCTTGATCGTTCTACGGGATTGTATAAAGTGTATTTTAGTTGTAGATGAAACTATTAACCTGTTTCTAGTTATGCATATCTTTAGATTTCATAATTAAAATTTTTATTATATTTTGGTGCATTTTTTACTAATACCATAAACAATCTATTCATTTAAAAAAAGCAAATGACAAATGTTTTTTTTTCTAATAAGATTCAGAGTGCGCCAAAGTATAATTAAAAAAATAAATAATATATTAATATCGTAATTGTATCTATAGATATAGTCAGTTTGTATTTTTACTGAATGTAACGATAAATATATGATGTGTAATAGGGTTTATTTTTAAATTTACTAAAATGGAATTTTCTAACTGGCTGGCTAAAAATATTAACCTGACCATATTGACCATAAATAATAGGACTATACGTAGCAACCTATGTTCTTTTTAAATCACTTATTTACTTTAGGAACAATCTTCATGAATTACTTATCGTTATTTATATTTACTTAACACGTAGACAACAATGATATAATGACGTTAACATTATTTCTGCGCAATAGCATGTCGCAGCCATTTAAATGAATAAGAAAACTTCTGCCATTTTTAAGTTCTTATAGCGGATCATAATTCGAAATTCAAATATATTCATAGAAACCATGGAGACTAGAAGAAAGGAGGAATATCTCAGTATATTAAAAAGTGTCCGCTGAAAGGCAGCAAATTAAGGTGGCGACATAGTAGCAAGTGGAAGGATTTTAAAAAGAGCGCCACAAATTATTAGAAAGGAAAGAAAAACTTCCGCTATGTTACAGCGCAGTTTTTTAAATTATTATATTATATAGACAAACATGACTATGAAATAAATTTATATTAATTATTATTATAACTATACGGTGTTTTTAAGTACCCCAAATATTTGTAAATAGCAAATAGAAAATAGTATTAAAGAATTACCGCAACAGTAGCACACTTCACTCTGCTTATAACTCACATTCATATCATTTCCACTTGCTACACTAGCGCTATTTCGGTGAGTGTTATTTGCTGCTTACAAGTGGACACTTTTGGGACTGATCCCCCATACAAGATATTCCTCCTTTCTTCTAGTCTCCATGATAGAAACGTCAACAATCTTTTATTTCAAATGACAAAAAAGTTCTATTTTACGAAGATTGTTAACTAAATAAAAAGAATGTCCAGCTGTTTATAATGCCAGCCTAGTTTACCTCATAATAAATTTAAAAAAATGTAGTTTGATATAAAGAAAAAGTTAATTTACGAAATCCTCTTTGGTTTGCTTAGAATACTTATTAAATTTATTATATTTACAGCTGTAATATCAGGAAGTACATATACCATGCATCAAAAGTGCTTATTACATTTGGCTAACATTGCACTAAATGTGCGGCAAAAAAAGTGCATAAAATTTTTATAAAGGTTGTGATGGTCTAAAAAAATCGGAAAAGTCTGCCATGGCGCCTTCTCTTACTCTTACATTATCTTCGCTAAAAGTATGCTCAGCATCTAGCAAAAGTGTAATAAGCACTAAAGTTAGATTTTACTTTTTGCTTTGCGTTAAATAAATGAAGTCCATGGAGTTAATATCAGAATTTTTTAACTGGATAGTTGCTTAAATTTTTAACAATTAATTATAAATTAACGCACAACTAAGGCCTATCTATGCTTCCTGTCGTGAAAGTAAATTATTAGTAATGAAATACAATTTGCGACTTAAACTGTTAATTATAGTATAAAATATCATTTAGTTAACGTATTTATATTTTAAGGGATGTCAATTGAATTTATGGATAGCGTGGCAACGTCTTTAACTCGACCATAGATTCAAAATGGCCGACATTGTTTATGGTCGTTGAAACGTTTCCCGCGTTTTGTATTGTGTTTTCAAGATACCCTGCTCCTGTGATGTAATAAATGTTATTGGTTATATTTATTTAAAATAAAACTACATTAATATACGGATGATTTGTTTCATTTTTTTGTTTCCAACAGTTATAAAAATTAGTGAACGACTTCTAATCTAAAAGCACACGAAAATATTCTAGAATACATACAGGGTAAGATTTTCATAAAATATACGAAATTACGGACAAAAACATGTATGCACAGTATTAATAAAATTGATTCAGTATTTGTATTTACATTTTCCACCGTGAATAGCAACAGCTTGATTGATTTATTGACAGAAAAATCATTTATATATTTATACTAGCTGACCCGGCAAACGTTGTTTTGCCATACTAAAAAAAAGAAAAAATTGGTCAAGTGCGAGTCGGACTCGCGCACAAAGGGTTCCGTACCATTATCTATGCAACATAAGGCAACGTTATTAGTATCGAGCAAGAAACGGTAAAAAAATCATGTTTGTTGTATGGGAGCCCCCCTTAAATATTTATTTTATTTTATTTTTAGTATTTGTTGTTATAGCGGCAATAGAAATACATCATCTGTGAAAATTTCAACTGTCTAGCTATCACCGTTCTTGAGATACTGCGTACGGAACCCTAAAAATCATGTTTGTTGTATGGGAGCCCCCCTTAAATATTTATTTTATTTTATTTTTAGTATTTGTTGTTATAGCGGCAATAGAAATACATCATCTGTGAAAATTTCAACTGTCTAGCTATCACCGTTCTTGAGATACTGGGTACGGAACCCTAAAAATCATGTTTGTTGTATGGGAGCCCCCCTTAAATATTTATTTTATTTTATTTTTAGTATTTGTTGTTATAGCGGCAATAGAAATACATCATCTGTGAAAATTTCAACTCTCTAGCTATCACCATTCTTGAGATACAGCCTGGTGACAGACGGACGGACGGACGGACGGACGGACGGACGGACAGCGAAGTCTCAGTAATAGGGTCCCGTTTTTACCCTTTGGGTACGGAACCCTAAAAAAGGTTTGAAAAATAGACGTTGGCCGATTCTCAGACCTACTGAATATGTATGTAAAATTTGAGAAGAATCGGTCTAGCCGTTTGGGAGGAGTATGGTAACTAACACTGTGACACGTGAATTTTATATATTAGAAGATGTACTTACATACGTCAACATAACAAGTAAAGAAAGTAGATTGATATCTGCCATTCGTCTGTTCCTCTCTGAGCTTATAAAAACATCGCCATAAAAGTGTACGATAAAAAGTTGCACTTTACTTATTTGTCAAAGTTTCTATAAATAGCACAGCTACGTAATAAACTTACATGTGCTGTGTAATTAATTATGAATCTAACATGATTTATAATTAATTTATTAGACTCCTATATATTAGATACAATTCAAACTTTTCCATAACATTCAAAGTTTTAAATCGTAACTTTTTGATACTTTGAACGACATAAAATTACAATAATTCAAACAAAGAAAGAAAGAGACTTGAGCCTGGCTAAATCGTAGGTACTTCATAGAATAGTGACGTTTCATATGACGTATAACCTCTATCATAGACACACAGATACAAATTCACACACGCATAAATAATAATAATTAAGTGGCTTCAAACCGACTGAGTGATGTAGCCAAAGACACTGCATCTGGTTTGTCTGTGTGTTCAGCATGCAAGTAAGTGGTATAACAAATACCCATACAATGAAGAGACCCTTATCTACAAATAGAAGGTTTTCTTAGCTAGCTAGCTTTACTAGTTATAAATAAATAATAAATATATATTCACGGACATTTCACACAACGTCTGGTCCCAAGCTAAGCTTATTATGCTTGTGTTATGGGTACCAGAATACGGATATAATACATATACTACTTTACTTGTTAGTAGTCTTATTTTGATTTCATTTCAAGGGTCTACAATTTTGACCCTTTTCAGATGTTTCTACAAAAAATACGTAATATTTATGCCATGAGTAACTACCAGGTTATGGATATAACATAAAAAACCAATGTCCCGAAGTCTATTGGACTATTCGCATAATGCTTACGTGTCTGTATGTCAACTATAAATCAGTTATGGGCCCTACACACCACGTCTAAGGGAACTAAGGGCGATGCTACACTCGCCTGATTTCCCCCGGGACAGAGCTCAACAACTCTCTACCAAGGGCCGAAGATACAATATTTTGATATTTATATCAATATTTAAACAGATTACTCTTGATGTATGTGAAAAGTCTAACATTTGATTACATGCAAATTGTTTTTGGGGGGAAATTTTGTAACTAATTTAAAGTGACAGTTACTTAATCTTTGAACATTACACTTAAACATTTCTGACATTTACACGGAACATTTAATGAAATAAAACCAATTTAATAAGCCCAGCGTAGGGAGTAGTGTAATTAAACTTCCCATTTAGATTCCTAGTATTTTTTTACCAGGTTAATAAACCTGGTAAAATCCTAGTTCTCTACCAATAGGTAGAGAACTGAGAATGCTATTAATATTAAGTTATTTTAAACTTCAAAGCGAAACAATGCAAAGATAAATAAACTATCTTTATATATCTTTAAATACAATTGATAATAGAAGCTGCGGTTAGGTACAGGTTGTATTGTGATCGAGATCGGCGCGACGCTAACATTACCGTGAGCAAATGCCCGCCTGCCCGATCACGATGCACAATGTGCGATTGTGAGCTGATTCAATTAAGCTTGCTACAAACTTGCGACTTACTATATTTCCCTTCTTTCTTCCCAAGACATAGAAGTCCCACGATTGTGTACTGGCTTCATTCATTTCGGCAGAGTATTCGGTCTACTTGCACTAAACTAGTCCTGTTTGCAGTTTGCTTCGTACTTACGTCTCGAACTGAGAATTTTATCTGCTTATATTGCGAATACTACTGAAGTCCGTTAACACGAGTATGTATGAGAAAATGTCACTTTTAGTGTAGAACTATGAAAATATTTCGTCTCTGTTAAAAATTAAAACAACACCCACTTCAAAGTGTTTTAATTATATTCTTTAAAGTTTAAATAAGTTGAAAAAGGTTTGTAAGAAAGTTTATAACTTTTTGAACTTCATGAAAATAGCTATTAAGCCGTAAGTAAGCAAGTCGCCTAAGTTGAGCACGAACTCTTAACCAACAATGGCCGGTAATAACTTTCTTTGTGTTGAAATATAAACTGTGTACGCACATTTTAATAACGCATTGTTGCTCTATTACTGAGATTCTCAAAGATGAGATGTGAATTAATACTCAATTATTTTGACGACAATCCTTCTTCAAATAAAACCACGTTTTGCGCTTAAAATGCGTATATTTTGTTTTAAACAGAGTCTGATGTATCGAAGATTTTTGGATGGGATAACGGGTAGGATGGTTCTAATTGTGTTATTGGAAGTAATAGAGTTTTAAAATATAATTTACTACGCCAACGCTGACTAATGTGTTACTACAAAGCTTAGTTTTGAGTTTTATGTCTCTGATAGGTCACTTAGGTCTGTCTCTTGTTATATTGTAGGTATACCTACACTCGTTTTAAAGCAGTCTTCCCTTCCCGGCCCTTATACATCCTACTGTTTGGTACAAGCTTGCCCCACTTTAGGAGGACTTTTATTCTGTTATACCGTGCTGACTACGCGTGTTAGCAAAAAGTTCAGTTTCAAGATTTCCGTTTCTCACAGCTGATATTAACTACTTATATTTTAACAACCTTGGATTTTACAGCATGTGAAGAAGTGGGGTTATGACAATTGTATTCTCAAATACTACACGGTCAAACGGGGTCTTAAAGCTTATTATAAAAATAAAGTTTGAGTAACTGTGTTTTATTACGAATAAACAGAACAAATATTCGGTAATGCCGTTACCGCGTGGGTGAAATTTTCCGGGTCTATTGTTCGATTGGAACTTGGAAAGAAACTTAAATCATGTTATCAACTTCATAAGTAAATTGTGCATGAAGTTAATATATGTTTTATTGTGTATACAACGTTTACGCGCCATTAATATTTGTGTAAGTTTTGTTGTAACTTACATAGAAATATTGGTACCGATTCTATTAGCACAACTAAATTTAACTAACAAATTAAAGTTGGCAGTGTTAATATCACAATTCGGCAGAGTTAACTGAACGTAATAAATCAAATTGTAGTGGAAAAAGTGATTACCGCAAGCGAGATTTGAACCCACGACCTTGGAATTCCGTTTCGTAGCTCTGCCAACTGAGCTTATTGCGGTCGTGCTAACAGTTACCAATTAGACCACCACAATTGTCACTCGATTGAGTTTACATCGCAATTTGAAGTACAACGCCATCTATCGAGAATGTTTTGCAACATCTCGACCAACCACCTAGTATTCTTTACAGAATACAATTGGGTTGAAAATAATGACGCGACTTTCATTACTAAAGTAATTTATTAATTTTGCAATTGACTTGCTATGCTTTTACTTAATAATCGGTAGTCACTTTTTATTATTTTCTTTTTACAATTTGATTTATTAAGTAAAAGCATAGCAAGTCAATTGCAAAATTAATAAATTACATAACTGAACTTTCTTATTATACAAGCTGAGCATTGGTACCAATTCTATGTGTACAACTAAACTTATTAAACCTAACTAAAAAATAAAAACAACTATAGTGTATTTTTATTAATTGGAAATTTTTTTTACAGGACGCTGACAAATTCATCCAAATGACGTGAATGGAGGCAAAAAGTAATAATAAAAAAAAAACCTTTTTTTTTTAATCTAGAACACAATATGAACCAGTTCTTTATTACCTACGAACTATTAGTTCAGCAAATACCAACATGACGGCCGGCAGCGTGCCCTCGTCCCGTATGCATAGTCATGCTGTTTTGACATCGGTATCCTTATTCGAGCACGTACCACTTGAAAGGGAAGTGAAAAATCCAATTTTATTTGATTTGTTAACCGTTCAAAAATAGAACACACGGGATATATTGGTTAATTGTTTTTTTTTTAAGAATGCGTTTAGGTACTATCTGGTTCAAATGAGAACAGGATTGACCCCGCGCCATCTTGTGATGTCATAGTTGTCAATTTGAACAATTTTGGTAGGGTCAGCAACACAAGATATTTTTATAACATAATTTATTTATCACTTTATCGTTATCGTTTACAAGGAAAACAACGATAAAAAGGCGGTTGTTAGTAATTTTCAAATCACTTTTGACAACTAAAGGTCATTCCCAATCCTATTCTCAGTTGAAACGTGTAATAGATCCATGTACTAGATAATGGTGTCTATTCTATGTGCAGAACTAAAATTAACTTAACTAAAAAATGAAAACAACTATTGCTGTATCTTAAATATTTGGCTATATTTTAGCACACATTTATATTAATTAAAATCGTTAGTCTATAATAAACAGTTTTTATATTAAAAAAGTTCTGTTAACATTGCCGAATTGTGTTATTGACGCTATCAATTTTCATTTTTTAGTTAAGTTTAGTTCTGCACATAGAATAGGCACCAATAATACATAATTATGACACGTATTATCACTAAGTTGATGATATGATTATCAGATGTTGCCTGCGACTTCGTACGCCTGGAATTTATAAAACTTTCCCCGTTTTTGCAATATTTTTCACTAATGCTTCACTGCTATTGGTCGCAGCGTGATTTTATATAGCCTAAAGCCTTCCTCGATAAATGTACTATCCAACTCTGAAAGAATTTTTCAAAACGGACTAACGGATCCTGAGATAAGTGGGTTCAAAGAAACCAATAAACTCTTCAGCTTTTTAATCTAATATATAAAATTCACGTGTCACAGTGTTAGTTACCGTACTCCTCCGAAACGGCTTGACCGATTCTTCTCAAATTTTGCATACATATTCAGTAGGTCTGAGAATCGGCCAACATCTATTTTTCAAACCATTTTTCTTTTTTTTTTTAACGTGGCAAAACAACGTTTGCCGGGTCAGCTAGTATTAATATAGATTTGAATCCAGAGTAATAAAAATCGATACTTTCACGAACTAAGTCACAAACAAAAGTTGTAGAATAACTTAGCATGGTTATAAAGTTTCTATTTAATTGTTTTAAATAAGTGCACGTGTTCGATAAGGAATAATTTTCAATAACATTGACTATTGTTTCATTTACAACAATAACATGTTTCTTATAATATGTTGTGTTAATCATTAAGTAGCTTTCGCCGGGTCATGGTAACACCTGAGTGACTACCATGGCCCGATTTCTGGGCGCGGAAAAACACCATGGGGTTTAGTGGGTAAGCCAGCCGCCGCCGCCGCCAGTAGTCTCACACGAAGCCCAAGGGTTGCCCCCGCAACTGGACAGGTGAAGTACGTAAAGCACACTTTTTTTTTTTACATAGAATAAAGAATTAAAATATTTGCAAATAGTTAATTATTATTCTAGCAAATGAATATAAAATTGTTACTCTTTTTACTCACAAGTTACTTATAAGAAATTTCCTGAAAAAATACGGCACTATAATATAAGAAATGAATATATTATTTTCTTCATAAAGTCCCGTCATGTCTACATTACCCGTCCAAAAGGCCGACTGGGCTATCTCCCTAAAGATTCAATTTGCAAAGGACTCTCGAAGAATAAAAGATAAAATATGATCCCCTAAGTGCAGCTCAAAAAGGAACTGCTTCATAATATTATTTCCCTTTTTTTCTTTATCTATTAATAAATAGAGTTATCTTAATACTAAGATAGCTAGAAGGCGTTGGCTGTAGGCGGCACAAGATTGTGTGATGTAGCGTTCTAATTAAATTTGTATTATACAAATATGTATTGGGATATTTTTCCTCATTGTCGTGTGGTGATGGATTAAGGATACAAGTGTCACCACTCCTTTTCCTTCCCAGGGTGCTGTAAAAGCCAGGTAACGGATATTACCCAGATAACATCCTCTGTGAGAGACAGAAAACGTGAAAATGAACCCTAAACCAGGACGTCTGGTCAGCGCGCCCCAGTTGATCATAATACCTCCCAAAGTGAAAGAGGCCTGTTCCCAGTAGCTGGACATTATTGGGCTGGAGAGCAGGTCCATCTTCGGGGCACACTGGTCACATGCCCAGGGACTCCTACCTCTATTGGGGCCTCTAGTCCCCACATCATCATATTTTTCTATTTATATGTAACAGGCCATAGTATGGTGTAAATACTAATACGCCTTGGATCTCAAGTGTACCGAGAGCCTCTATTAAGTAAAAGTCGGCCTTACTGGAGAAAAAGAGCGCGACTCAGAATTGCACTTGACTGTTTTTCATACCCTATCAAGCTTCGCTGTCCATCCATCCTACCCGTACATAAAAAATCTTATACACTATAGATATGCGCAAATTTTTCTAATAAGCATCAAAACATACGATCGTTAATACAAATAAAAGTATTTTTACAAATTCAAATATGTAGGAGCATTTAATCGGTCGAGTTTTAGAAGTATTTTGGGTAACACATTATTACAAAAGTTCAATCACAAAGTTTATTAATAATGAGTACAAATATGTGTGTTTAATATACTCTAGTCTTTTGTATACCTACTAACTTCAAGTGAAGTGAATATTGTTTGAATAACTTTTTTGCTTCTTCCTGGTGTGTTAAGAGAGGTCTACAGCCCCAATTTAGTTATTTGCTTTAGATATTGCTATCACAATGCCCAAGCGCCACGCTGAAACGGAAAAATATAGATAAGGCAGATTTTACCTGCAAATTCTTTGAAAAAAAGGCGTTTTGTAGTCCGCTGAAAATTAAACTGATTTTAATTCTTTAACGCCATATTATACATGAAGAGTATATTCTTTTTTTGTAAAACCTTACCAAATTATTGTAATAGAAGCAACAAGTTCATTTAAAGAAAACCGAAAAAGAACCGGAATTCGGATGATCATATTCCTTTTAAAGTGAGAGGAGCATATAGATATATATAAGACTTAGGTACCAGGAGAAACATTCGTTGCTCTGGAGGCAATATCCACGAAGAACACAGTGCCCATAGTCTGGAATTCCGATTTTGTTTCCCCATTCACTGATGCTTCACTCTTATTGGTTGCAGCGTAATTTTATATAGCCTTCCTTCATGAATCCACTATCCAACACTGAAAGAATCTTTCAAATCGGGCCAGCTGTTCTTGAGATTAGCGTGTTCAAACAAAGTCTTCGGCTTTATAATATTAGGATAAATGTACTAGCTGTTGCCCGCGACTTCGTACTCGTAAAATTTAGAAAATGTTCCCCGTTTTTGTAACATTTTTCACTACTGCTTCTCTCCTTTTAGTCGCAGTGTGATGTTATATAGCCTATAGCCTTCCTCGCTAAATGGACAATCCAACACTGAAAAAATTTTTCAAAGCGGACCGGGAGGTTCCTGAGATTAGCGCGTTTAAACAAACAAACAAACAAACTCTTCAGCTAATCTGTATATATAAAAATTACGTGTCACGTTGTTTGTCCGCGATAGACTCCGAAACTACTGAACCGATTTTAAATTTGATATGCACACCGTGTGCAATTCGACTCAACTTGAAAGATAGGATAGGTTACATTTCAATTTATAGTCGCAATATTATTTTATTGCAAACTAGCTGATGCCCGCTACTCCGTATGCGTGGAATTTTAGATCCCCATTATATTTTGTCACCGTTTAAACCTTTCCTGGACTTTCACGAATATTTCAAGACCAAAATCACAAAAATCGGCCCAGCCGTTCTCGAGTTTTAGCGAGACTAACGAACAGCAATTGATTTTTATATATAAGATTATTTGTCTACCCCTGCCATTTGTGTGGCAAAACAACGTTTGCCGGGTCAGTTAGTATTTGTATAGATTACCAACATTCTCAAAAAGGTAATATCATTAAAATGAATATATTATTATATACCTGTTAGTAAGAGCCCCTGCATAGTTAGTTTGTCTAATTGAATCAATATGTGTCTCGCGTGTTATGCCTCTCTTACACAATATTTACTTAATTAACACCCTCTATGGGATGAATTACATATTCAAGGGATGATGTTGGGATAGGAGGGGTGAATAGATTACTATTTATTTGTATCTACGTATATAATTTGGCTATTGTAGTAATAATTGTATTAGTTATTGGGGACACAGGTAGATATCATGATATTAATACTAATACACTTGTTCAGACGGGCCTCGTGTCTACGAGGTGACAGGTGCGAGTCTCACACGCGACAATCATTTTTGTAAAGACAAAAAATAAAGTAGTTTATGTAGTCTATCCCTATTCTTGTACCCATAACACAAGCATATGAGCTTAGCTTGGGACCAGAGTACGTTGTGTGAAATGTCCATGAATATTTATATTTATTTATTCATACAATTATTACTTGCAAATACACGTAATCTCGTTTACAGAAGGGCAATTTTTAGTAACCGTTTCAAAAAGAGCTTGCAAAACTACTGCGCCAGGCTATACTAAGTTAAACCAATCCATTATCATGGACAGGTTAGATATTTCTCCAAAGACATCAACTTAGAACAGTTAATGCATGAAGGCTCCTTTGGCCAGAAACTCTCTCCCTTCTTGAGGTCTGAACATCCGTGCTATGTCATGCTGTTCTGGCTAATTTCTTTTCTTTAATCTTTACAGATTCAGTAGAATAATACATTTGCCAATAAAACAGTTTCGTTAAAAGGAGAGTGCTAAAGTGTGGAGAGTTTGTTCGTGTAAAAACACACAAACAAGACGAGGGTAGTCTTAATACGTCATTAGCGACCGATTGGTAATGTTTTTACCAAATAACTGATAGGGCTGTGCTGAATAACATTTTTTGTGTTTTATTTCCGGCTTGTTTAACACATATTATAAGCCAATTTTTGGGCGCACCGGTATTTTGAGAGGAATCTAGTGTCCTGTTCTAGACAGATTAAGATACCAATTCCACGAACACAACTAAATTTAACTAAAAAATGAGAATTGACACTGTCGATAACACAATTCGGCAATGTTAACAGAATTTTTTTTATTAGAAAACTAACTGACTCGGCAAACGTTGTTTTGCCATACAAATGTCAGTGGTGAACAACCCTTATCACTTCAGGTTATGAAAAATAGATAGTAGCCGATTCTCAGACCTATTGAACATGCATATAAAATTTCATAAGAATCAGTCAAGCCGTTTTAGAGGAGTATGGGAACGAACATTGTGACACGAGAATTTTATGTTAGAAATTTTGTATAAGATAGATTTACAATGATAATTAATAAAAATGTAACTAATTAAGCTATAGTTGTTTTAATTTTTTAGTTATGCACCTGGAATTGGTATCTAAGAGTAGGCTAGGCACTCTCTGGTTTACGTTGAAAGGATGCAGCTGATAAATCTAAGCAAATAACATACCCGAATAAACATACTGATTTCTTCAAGCAGAACTCTAGAGCAGTACGCCAGATCAGCATATAGTAGAAAAGCTCTTATTATTTAAGAAGCCTGTACATACAATTAAGTGTTAACCTCAGTAACCAACTTCTGATATCACATTGAAGTAGGAAAAATAATTATTATTCCTTTAAAGAAAGTATTTAATGCACGTATTTAAGAAATCCATCTGTACATAAAATATGTTTTTGGTTTTCTTTTATACAGCGTTTACAGCTATGTCGGATACGCATAATATTTTTTTTCAACGTGACAACCCTGTTGAAATGCCCGTGGGACGATATCTCCACTAATTCTGGCCGTGATTTATATGTTCACGCGGAGGCGGGAGTGCGGATTATCCACAAGGATTACGGGTTCGATGCCCGACTAGATAATGGCAGATTTAAACCACCTTTCCTGAAAACAAATAATGGATTGTATTCCGATTGTTTCAGTGAAAAGTAAATATTAGCGTACCGATAAATTTAAAAGAGATTTGTTCGCACTTCCCTAAGTGGACTGTAGATCTTTCTTAAAACTTTCTGTGAAATGATATTTTTGTATTGAATTTGTAAATAAATTGATCAATCTTACACTTGTAGCTGAATGATGTGTTTCAATAAAATTTATAGGCTTTTTGACCTACTCGAATACTGTACTTTTATAGACCGTAATTTATATTCTCAAAAACAAAACTATATTTTTATGATGATTTTCTCTCTCTCTCTCTCTGTCCAGCCTTTAAACGTCCCACTAATGGCTAAGGGCCTCCTCCACTTTGTGAGTAATTCTAGTCTACTGTACCGCGCTGACCAGGCCTGTTAGCTAAGGGTTTATTTTCGAATTTTACAGCTGGCTTTTACAGCACCATAGGAAGAATATGTCCATATGTGAGCTTATATCTTCAAAAATACGAAACGGATTTTGATGCAGTTTTTTTCAATAGATAGAATGGTTAATATAGTTAGCTTTTTTGTATACTTTATTAAGGTTTTTTTATTTTCCAAATGTTACGCGTCGAAGTTGATTGCATCAGCTAGTTATAAATACACAGATAACACTAAATAACTCAATACACTAAACAAGTTCAGTAAAGCATCGTGACAGCCATGTGCGCAGGTAATTACCAGGAAATAGGGTAATTTCCTACAGTTTACCTAATCTCCCCGCTCACACAACGTAATTATATATACCAGTTACGCATCTAACATTATTTTAGTTACAATTTTCATCATATTCATCTCTTAAGGGCCTACATCAATATTATCGTATATCATCGCCGACACGTACATATTAACAGAGCCAGTAGGCACAGAAAATGAAGAATTGGGGATACTTTTCCTATTTACTCAAAATCTACTAAATATATTTTAATTCTGATTTACGTGTTTCTATATATAATAGTGACTTATGTTTTTAAAGTTATTTCATTAGTTAATACGCGATAATAGACCGACAAATGAAAAAAATAAAAAATTTGAGAGGTTGTTTCGCTAAGATTTTCTATCGAGAAAACTTTTTTCAATCGCGTTTCTGAGTTTATGCGATCCTAGATCATATATTGAAAAAACATATACTTAAAAATTAGAGCTCTTAAGAGGATACCAAAATAGCTTCGTGCATTTTTCTACGTACGAAGTTTTCATTTTTTCTTTAGATTGAATGGCTAGAGCTCTAATTTTTAAGTATATGTTTTTTCAATATATGATCTAAGATCGCATAAACTCAGAAACGCGATTGAATAAAGTTTTCTGGATAGAAAATCTTGGCGAAACAACCTCTCAAATTTTTTATTTTTTTCATTTGTCGGTCTATTATCGCGTATTAAGTAATGAAATAACTTTAAAAACATAAGTAACTATTATATATAGAAACACGTAAATCAGAATTAAAATATATTTAGTACATTTTGAGTAAATAGGAAAAGTATCCCTAATTCTTCATTTTCTGTGCCTACTGGCAGTGTTGATATGTACGTGTCGGCGATGATATACGATAATATTGATGTAGGCCCTTAAATCTAATATACAAAACAGTCATCCTCTTGAATCACTCTATGATTTAAAAAAAACTTCATCAAAATCCGTTGCGTAGTTTGGAAGATATAAGCTCACATAGCGACTTATATACAAAAATAACGATTTTGTTTTATGATAAGTAAATATCACGCTTAAAGCTACGGAGCTGGGCAGTTCCTATAAATGCCGATGAAACGAACATATGCATGAAATTACGTACAACATACTTACAAACTATTACAGAACGAGGGGCCACAGATTTTTGTCATAGCGTACTACAGACTATTAAGTACAATTATTGTGTACAATTATAATAGACATCGGCATAGATAAAAGAGCTAAGAGTAATTACTTAGATATAGTCATTCATCTAGGCAGGTACTAGGTGACATCACACCACTTTGTTTGCTTTATACATTTTGAAATCTTACTGCTTTTCTGATAATACATACGTACTTTAAAATACGGATATTATACTACATAAACTAGTTATCTTTTGTAAATACATACTTATAATACATAGAAACACCCAGACGCAGTACAAACATTTGTATGGCAATTATAAATAACACACAAATGATTGTCCCGAGCGGAATCGAACCCGCAACCTCGAGAACGGCAGTCCGTTACCTGAACCACTAGATCACGAAGCCTGTCTAAATAAATTTAACTATTCATTGCCATTTCACAGAACGTCCTCTGGTTCCAAGCTAAGCTTATATGCTTGTGTTATGAGTACCAGAATACGAATATGTAATTATTTTTAGTATTTTCATTTGAAAACACCCAAATAAAATGTACATAAAGTAATGAGAAAAACGTAGTAATTACTATTTATCCTTAGTGTATATTTATTATACGTCTAGACACAATAAACCATCCACTAATTGCTAATTTTGTACAAGATAATGGTCTTTCGTTTGACGCAAGCTTAAACCTTTCATTCATTACAAAACTAATTATTTATTTTATATATTACATCCATCCATCCTTTCTTCGTCCACTGTTGGACATAGACCTCGCCCATAGAACGCCACAACGCGCAGTCCTGTGCCGCCTGCATCCAATGTCTCCCCGCGACCTTGACGATATCGTCGCTCCACCTTGTCGGGGGCCGCCCAACGCTGCGTCGTCCGGTACGTGGTCGCCACTCTAGGACTTTTCTTCCCCATCGATCATCAGTCCTACGAGTGATGTGGCCTTGTATATTGTGCACATTGTTATTAATTAAAACCTTTAGTCTAAAACAAACAGTTTTTATAACAAGATAGTTAAGATATCATTGCAGAATTGTGTTATTGACACTATCAATTTTCATTCTTTTGTTTTGTTTAGATACCCTCAGCGGCTAACGCTACACGATAAAATTTTTGACAACGCCAACTCAATATGTTCTGCATTTAATAATTTTTTTAACAGCGTTTTTGTGCTTCCAACGCCCTCAGATAATTGTGACAGCAACTCTGACATGACTTACTCAAATAACGAAGTTCCATCACAAATTCATGTAACTGAAGATCGCGTACTCAAATTGTTAACGGCGTTGGACGCATCAAAGGGTTCGGGGAGTGACGGTATACCGGCAGTCTTTTTTAAGTCCTGTTCGAATAGCCTTACTCTCCCAATTACAATATTATATAGGCGTTCTATCACGGAGGGTATCTTTCCTACAGAGTGGAAGAAAGCACACATAGTGCCCATTCACAAGAAGGGTTCAAAAACAAAAATAGATAATTATCGTCCTATTTCTATTTTAAACATATTAGGTAAACTGTTAGAAAAACTTGTTTATGAAAACATATATCATATAATAGTAAGAGGTGTTCCTGAAACACAGCACGGTTTTATTAGGGGACGCTCAACTCTAACTAATTTGGCTGTTTTTTCTAACTTTGTTATTGATAGTATGGAACAAGGTGGCCAGGTTGACGTGATCTACACTGATTTTGAAAAAGCTTTCGATCGTGTGGATCACGTCATCCTGCTACGCAAATTACAATCCCTAGGTATTCATGGTGACTTGTTAAGATGGATTAAATCTTACCTTTCAAATCGTTCACAAGCCGTTGTGCTTGGAGGCTTTAAGTCTGACTATATACAGATACCCTCGGGCGTACCACAAGGTTCTCACTTAGGTCCTTTGTTTTATAACGCATACATATATGATATTTATCAATGTTTCGACAACGCACATCACCTCTTATACGCCGATGATAAAAAAATATACTTAAAGATAGACAAGTTCACTGATTGTTTACAACTTCAACATGATTTGGATAACCTGTATAATTACTACTCAAAAAACAAAATCACGGTAAACATATCTAAATGTCAATGTATAAGTTTCACTCGTAAAACAAATAGTATAATATTTAATTACAATTTTAATGGACTTTCAATACAAAGAGTTAATAGTGTGCTAGATCTTGGAGTTACACTTGATTCAAAGTTGAGAATGACCGATCACATTGATAAAATCGTTAATAAGACCTACAGGAACCTTGGTTTCATTATGCGTACTTGTCAACCGTTTAACAGTTTAAAATGTTTAAAGAACATTTTTTACGCATATGTTAGGAGTACTTTGGAATATGCTTGCCAGATTTGGTCTCCATTTTTTGCTTTACATATTAATAGGTTGGAAAGCATACAAAAAACGTTTATACGCCACCTAAACTTTAAATATAAAAACCCTTCTATAGATTACGTAGATAATTGCCGTTTATATAAATTATTTACCTTGGAGGAGAGACGTCATATGATGGACATGAGTTTTCTGTTCGATCTGATTCGCGGACGCATAGAATGTTCCACATTGCTTTCACAATTAAAATTTAAAACTCTGAAATATCGTACCCGTCACACACAAATGCTAAACGTATCGCATCATGCTACATCATATGGACGGAACGCTGTAATGACTAGGGTGGCGCGTGTTTATAACACAAGGTTTAGTAGCGTGGACCCCTTCATTCAGAGTAAATCATCGTACATGGCAAATATAAGAGCGGTTGTTGATGGCGGAGAGTAATGTTGATAGCGAAGTGAGGCTTTGCTGCTTACAAAATAATTTTTGTAAAATAATGGGTATAAGTTTGTGTATGTGAGTATTTATGTATGAATAAGTGTGTATATATGTGTATTATGTATTATTGTTTAGGTATGGGTATCGGCAAGTGTATGTGATATGTTTGTGTATTTATAAGATTATATATATATGTATTTATGTAAAAGCTTGTACAAATCAATAACATATATAACAAAGAAAGGGGCTAACAAGAAAGTCAATTATAATTACCTATGTATAATATTGTTATTCTCGAACATTATGTATAATTTCAACTGACAATTGTAATGTAAGTAAAAGAGATAAAATAAAACCACATAATAATAATAGTGTAAATTTATTAGACTAAATAAGTAACATTAGTTTTGGGCATAATTATTATTATATTGATATTTTATTTAATGTTCACAATCACTTACCATTATGCATCCAGTCGGCGCTCTTGCCGCGCCGGCTCGATCACTATTGCTGTTTTGATACCTACTTTAAGTTTAAGTAACGGGATCCCATGGTTCGAGAGGTCTAGACTTGATAGAACCATGTTGACAACAGCATTTAGGCTTCGGTCTGGACACATACCACTGAATAAATTTGCTTATCTAATGAAAAAAGTCACATCCCCACTCTGCTCAGAGTGTGGGATAGTAGAGGATGTGACACATATTCTAGTGGAGTGTGCCCGGACTGAAGATTTCAGAATGCTGAGTGTTAACCCTTACATCGATCTATCTAATGTGGGAGCATGCAACTGCAGCCTGTCTAGCCCTCTGTCAGAGACTGCAAAACTATTATATAAGATGGTCATCATTGGTGTAAAAAGGCGCACATAATTTTAAATTTGTAGTAGTTTTAAGAAGTCCTAATGGAGCAACATAATCAAAATGCTGATTAAGCTCCTTAAATAAAGATTAAAAAAAAAAAAAAAAAAGTTTAAGTATAAGTTGGATAGCTATAATTGGTCTATTTATAAGTAATTCTAAATATGTAGATTTGTTTGTGAAGACTGTTGTTATCCTTAATAAATAAATAAATAAATAAATAAATAGATGTGCACGTAGAATTGGTATCTATATATTTGAAAGAGTATTTGTATTTGCTGAGAAAAGGCAGTCAAACGTTATACAAACATTGGCCGAGTTGGGTGTACACAGGGCGCAATATGAGGGTACTACAAAATGTTCTACTGTAACAATATATGAGGGTAGAACAATTTGTGTGATTGTATCGTCTGAGGGACAAAACCAATGTTTGTTTAGATACTGCTATATTTGTTTGATGTCAACCTATTGTTTATTTATTTGGTAGTAAAATATAATATACCTATAGGTTTCAGTAAACCATTGATTTTATAACTATACTAATACTTCGAAGCTGAAGAATTTGTTTGTTTGAACGCGCTAGTCTCAGGAACTACTGATCCGATTTGAAAAATTATTTCAGTGTTGGCTATTATATTTATCGAGGAAGGCTATAGCTATATCATCACGCTGCGATAAATAGGAGCGAGGCATTAGTGGAAAATGTTGCAAAAACGTAATAGTTTATAATAATGGTCATATCATAATGTCAATGTCGTTTATGCATAACATCGATTTTCACTGAGAACTTGTTGTATGGGAAGAAGCTCGCTCAAAAGTTTTTGTTATATCCTGTCATTTAAAATTTTATTGCAATAGCAGCAATATATTAATACTGTATTTGAAAATTTCAAGACTCTAGCTATCACGGTTCGTAAAATACTGCTTGGGGAGTGGACAGCATAGTCTTTGAAGAAACCCTAACAAAAACGCTATGATACTCGTAACTTTATCTATAAAAATCCCCATCAAAACTCAAACAATAATTAAACAACGTTCCGTAAATATTTCATCTCCGCTGAACAAACCCGCAAAAATGTTATCACATTCCGCATTATGGTTTAATTTCCATAAAATTTCTAGACTACATGGAATTAAGCCATTTACTTCCATTGTCAGTTGGGAAACGGAAAAATTAGCATGCCAGAGCCCTGAGGTGGAAGGGTTGAAATGTTAAAAAGAGGGGCGGATGACTATTATCATAATGAGAGCACCAGACGGGAGAAATAACAAGGTAGAACATTTTTCATAATTCTCTGCCGTAACCTCTCTAGAGTTTAAACCTTTTTTAATAAACATAGGGTTGATAATTTCAGCCGGCTGAATGTTGTGGTGTACTGAAACAGTCAATAATACCAATTCTACTAAACTAAACTAAATAATCTACTTAGTTCTAAAACTAAAAAATACGCTAGATAATCCTGAATATTTTTTAAACTATTACAATTTCATAGGTACTTAATATGTGTGCAAATTTTCAGGTCGATCCGACTACTGCAAGTGGATGAAAATAACTTTCAAATATTCCGTTACATAGATTACATATTACATTCATAGATACGTTCTGAACTAATATAATTTCGTTCCAATTTTGTTGTGCACATTTTTATTAACTAAAATGCTTAGTCTATAATATACAGGTTTTCTAAAGTAATTTATTTATTAAATACAGGTTTTCTATTAAAAATGTTCAGTTAACATTGCCAAATTATGTTACTGATACTATCAATTTTTATTTTAGTTAAGTTTAGTTGTACATGTAGAATTGTTACCATTGGCATTGACGTCTGCTTTAAGACAATGTTTTTACAAATTCTAAATTTTCGTTGTTTAACAACATGGATTATGGTCTACTGTACCGTGCTGACCAAGCCTGTTGGAACAGGGTTTCTTTTTTCGAGTTTTCCGTCTCACAGAAGAATGTCATCTGTGTACTATAATCCTTGGCTGGCTTTTACAGAACCCTGGGAAGGAACAGGGGTAGCACTTGTATTCTTAATCCGTCACCACACGAACAATAATGATTATCTTATTTTAATAGCTAAAGTTATACTAAGAAAATATAGCACGTAGGCACGGGCGGAATAACTTTCCGTATGTTTTATTCCAACATTTTGTAGCAAATATAATCCGTTTAGTGAGAGAGGATCGCGCCTTGGATTTATCAAAATATAAGTTTCAATATAACCTATGATCTGTACACAGTATTAAGTACGACTTTATAAGAAATCTTCTTATTATAAGTGAGACGTAAATAAATAACAACGGTTAGCAACAGACTGATTTATTAACTGAACTGACCAAAGGCAACCGTACAATACTGACGTAATATTAATACATATGTAGGTACATATAAAAAGACTTAGTTCGTCACATCTCTCCTTACTTTAATTGTATAGCTATACAAGTACATTACATAAAGGAAAAAGTAAAGACATGTAATAAAACCATAAATTAGTGTCTCGCTACTAACTCGTTTACTCTAAGTTAATTAACACAAGCGTAAACGCTTGTCCCGATTTTGAGCACGCAGTGCTCGGTCAGACGCCTTTGGTGGTGCAGGCGATGACTCCTGAGAGCTGCCTTGTGTGATAGTGCGACCCGCGGAGGCCACAGAGACTTGAGGCTCTGTCGGTTGGAGTTCATCACCTTCACCACCGGCCGCGTCATCCCAAATTTCATTCTCTTCTTCCTGTCTACCTAAGTCGCTCGTTTTATATTTGGGGACAGCCCTTGAGCTCATTCGTGACAATGAAAATCTGTTCTTGTTCTCAACTGGCACCACTTGATCTACATGCCTACGCCATTCTACGCCATCATCCACAGCTACCTTATAAGAAACCGGTCCAGTCACTTTAGAAATTTTACCTTCTGCCCATTTTCCCCCCCTTACCGAGTAATTGCGAGCGAGAACTTTATCACCTATTTCGAATTTTCGCACAACACCTACATCACGTGCCACACGTCGCTCTTGTGCTGTACGCACTACTTCAGCGACATCAGGCCGCAAGGCGTCTAATCGACTACGCAGGCGTCGTCCCTGCAATGCGACTGCTGGGGAAACACCCGTCGTGGCGTGCTCGCAATTACGATATTGGAAGAGGAATATGCTTAATGCCGCTTGTACATCATCGCCCTCATGTAACGCTTTTTTAATCGTCTTTTTGATGGTTTTCACGGCATTTTCCGCTGCACCGTTACCTTGCGGCCTATAGGGGGCGGAAGTCACGTGTTTAATACAATTTATATCACAATATCTTTTAAATTCAACCGAGGAGAACGGCGGTCCGTTATCAGTCACTAGTTGTGCTGGTAAACCAAATTGTGCAAATATGTTCCTAAACGCCCGAATAGTAGCTTTCGCGTCTGTGCCCCGCATAGGCACGGCCTCTATCCATTTGGAGTGCGCATCGACCACTATCAGATACCGCGTCCCCGCACAATCGGCGAAGTCAGCATGGATACGCTGCCACGGGTGCAGCGGGAATTCCCACGGGTGCAGCCGCGCCCGCGGTGGCGCGTCGCGTACTGACTGGCACGCCTCGCAAGCTCGACACGTCTCCTCAATTTCACTGTCCATGCTGGGCCAATAAACATAGCTCCTTGATAAACTCTTCATTTTGTTCATGCCCAAATGTCCTTCGTGTATTTCATACAAAACTTTTTTACGTAGCGAAGGGGGGACTACTATTCTATATTTGAAAATTAAACAGCCCTGTGTAATGACTAAATCCTGTTTCCTATCGAAAAACGCCTTTTCTGCGTCACAGGAAGGCACCGACGGCCACCCAAACAAAACATACCCCTTTATTTTACTTAACAATGGATCTCGTTCCGTTTCTTTCGCAACATCAGTAAAACATATGGGCAAACTATCCTCCACCAAATTTAGGTAATCCACACCATCGCTTGTCCCATCTAACAAGGCCAGTGGTAAGCGCGATAATGCGTCAGCAGGACCGTTATCTGCCGAACGAACGAATGTTATTGTATAATCGTATGCCGCCAGTCGCGCCGCCCACCGCTGCAGACGACTGGCTGCAGTCTGAGGGATGCCTGCTTTATTACCAAAAATATAAGCCAGCGGCTGGTGATCGGTACGTAGAGTGAAATGCCTGCCAAATAAATACTGGTGGTGCTTAGTCACACCGAAAAAAATCGCTAATGCCTCTTTGTCAAGTTGACTATAGTTCCGTTCAGGCGCGTTTAGCGTGCGTGACACACAACTAACTGGACGCTCACTTCCATCCGGGTATCGATGCGCGAGCACCGCCCCCAGGCCGTAAGCGCTGCTGTCTACTGACAAAACTAACTCGCGACCCTCCTCGTAGTGCGCTAGCACTCGATCACTAAGAAGGGTTTGTTTTGCCTCCTTAAAAGTACGTTCACAGTTAGAATCCCATTTCCAGCTGACATCCTTTCTTAATAAATTATGCAAAGGGTGGAGCAAAGTGCTCAAATTAGGTATAAAATGCCCATAATAATTCAACATACCGAGAAAACTCTTGAGCTGAGATATGTTTTTCGGTCTAGGGGCATTAGATATCGCCTCAAGTTTACTAGGGTCTGGTCGTAAACCATCTTTCTTGATAATAAACCCCAAATACTTTACACTATCTTGTAAAAAACTGCATTTACTTAGTTTGACCGTAAGCCCCATAGTACGCAATCTTTCTAACACAGCCCGTAAGTTTTTAACGTGGTCCTCATGGCTTTTTCCCGTTATGCAAATATCATCGCAAAAAACCACACAACCCGATAACCCCCGAAGAGTCTCCTCCATTAGTTTTTGAAATTTTTCCGGCACGCACGATAGCCCGTAAGGCGTGCGGCGGTATGCAAACGTGCCTAAATGTGTTGTGATCGCTGTGTACGGTTGTGAGTCCGGTGATATTAAGCATTGTTCGTAAGCGTGTTTTAAATCAATTTTAGTGAATTTCTCCCCCCCACTGAGCACCGCGAACATTTCATCGATACGAGGCAAGGGGTAGTAATCACGTTTAAGTATCGGGTTAATTGTAACCTTATAGTCACCGCATATGCGTATTTCACCGTTACTTTTAACTACGGGGACAATCGGTGTCCCATAATCAGAATAATCAACGCGGTAAATAGTGCCATCACTTTCAAGGCGAGTTAGCTCGCGCTCAACACGTGCGCGCATTGCTAATGGAATGGGGCGCGCTCGGACGTAAATCGGTTGCTTATCAGTCAGCTGTAATTGAATGGATCGTTTACATGTGCCGAGTTTGTCTGTAAAAACTTCCGGAAACTCCTTACATAATTGATTCACGAACCCATTGTCTGTAATTGCATTGAGGTTTATTTGTTTAATTTGTAATGCATTCATCCATTCCCTTCCCAATATTGGTCGCGCCCCGTCTCTAATAATATATAACGGTAAACATGCGTGCTTAAATTTGCCCAGGCCTACTTCCACCTCAATGTAACCCAGAGACTCGATTCGTGAACCAGAATAGCTGCGTAAAATTAAGTTATCAGGATGAATTAATTTACTAGAAAACAATTTTTTATACATATTTTCGTTGATAGCTGAAATGCGGCTACCTGTGTCCACTTCGCACTCAATGATCTTACTGTCTATAGATATTTTCATAATAAGTGGTTTGTTACTTTGAGCACAAACGATACTAAACATACCATCATCAGAGTCATCCGTTACTCTCATATAGTTCTGACGGCCCGCGGTTAAACTATCACCTTTACACATCACTTTAAGATGCCCTCTTTTCCCGCACTCGTCACAGTTATAATTTTTAAAACGACACCTGTCCGCGGCGTGCGGTTTTCCGCAACGCCAGCAGGCCCTCGTCACCGCCGGGTCACTCGGCGCGGCTCCGCGCGCGGCCGGCGGCATCCAACCGGCGGCGCCCGGTGCCCGCGGCGGCGCTCGCCCGCGCTGGCCGAATCGCGCGCCGCGCGCATAGTGCAGGGCCTCACTCGATTCACCGCTCGCCGCAGAGTCAGTCGCTACCGCTCCCGTGCTACCGCTCACTTCAGCATGTTTTTCAGCTGCCTCCAAAGCCAGTGCCAGTTCAATAGCCTCCTTATATTTTATCTGTTTCTCAGCAAATATTCTAGATCGCATTGCATCGTTAGCTAGGCCGGAAACAAATTGATCTCGCAAATTTTCTTCCAATGTCGAACAATCTTTACATTTGCCGAAGTTGCAAGTCGACGCTAAATGTTTCAATGCCTGTAAATACTCCGTAAGTGGCTCGCCGGTGCGTTGTCTACGCAAGCGGAAAACATGGCGCTCCGCGATTTCGGAGCGCTGTGGCTCTAAATGTTCGGTCACTAATTTAACCAGCTGATCATAACTTTTCTGCTCAGGAAAACTAGGAGAACATAAATCACACATCAGGGCGTATGTAGCTTCCCCTGCCATTGTGATCAGCATTGGAACTTTCCGGTCATCTTCAATTTGGTTCAATATTATATATTGTTCCACCCGACGAATATAAGCTGGCCATTGTTGAGAACTCAAATTAAAAGGTTCTAATTTTCCGATAGGCATCTTGAAATAGAACACGCGATTATTCGTTACACACACGCTCGTCGCCAGTGAGACGTAAATAAATAACAACGGTTAGCAACAGACTGATTTATTAACTGAACTGACCAAAGGCAACCGTACAATACTGACGTAATATTAATACATATGTAGGTACATATAAAAAGACTTAGTTCGTCACAATAAGATGGTATTACGAACATCTGGCGAGATTTCATAATATTAGAAGTTCAGAACTATTTTGGTTTACAATCTTCTATAGAAAAGATTTTTCCTCAGATATTTTCTGCGAGAAATAGAAAATTCGAAACTAAATAGTTTTATAACAACAGTCTTGATCCGTGTAGTATAAAGTAAATATTTATACTCACTACTCACGTTACAAAGTAGGCTTGTAACCAACAGTGGGGATGGATGGAAAGAATCATGATCAAGAAAAGAAATAGACTACCAACTAAAGGAATATAATCTACTGTGCTTATTACATCTAAAATCCTATACCATTCAAGGTTTTTTATGGTCAATGTAAAATTAAAATCGTATATGGATAAACCCTGTAATAACTGATCTTAGAGGACACTTTACAGCGCAGTCTCACCCGTGACTATAGTGACTGCAAAGTCTCCGAAACGTCGTACCAAAATTTAAAACAAAAACACGCGTTTAAATCCGTACAAAGTAGTTTTATTTAAGCAAATGAGTCGCGCAAGTGTTAGAAAAAATCACTCAAGGTTTTGCTGTGGCATTCCATTGGCATTTCACACAACAACCTTTAGTCCCAAGCTAAGCGACGTTTGCTTCATTGTCTCATCACCTGGTAAGAATGCTCGGAGAATTATTCCGTAGATAGCTAGGGACTTTGTACCGTCGAGTAACGCAGTATCGCACATTAGTTGAGCTATCAATCAAGTCACATGTGCCTCTGAAGCGATACTCGTCACTCATGACCTGACGACTGACGAGTAATTGCCTCTTCCCATATGAATTATGCTTAGCCTTTTTTTTGAATGAGAAAATCCTGACAGATCAACTTGAAACGATATCTCGGAATACCGTTCCGTTGCTCTTCCAACTGAGCTATCATGGTACACGCACATGTTTACCTAATCCTCCACTACAATTTTCTCAAACGATAGATTGATCAAGTTGGCGCTCAATAGATGGCGTTGTACAAAAACATCGCACGATGTTTAACTCACATTGAGAAGATTGTAGTGGAAGATTTGGTAAACATGTGCAGGAACCATAATAGCTCAGTTGGGAGAGCAACGGTACGGTATTCCGAGGTCGTGGGTTAGAGTCCCGCTTATGGTTATTATTTGTTCCAGTATAATTTAGTTTAATAAGTAAAAGCATAGCACGTCAGTTGTAAAAATTATTATATTAATGTAGAAACGATATGGTTTAAAGGGTGAAAATACACGCCAGTTTAATTCGTTGAAAAAATTGATATAATTATGTATACATGAACTAAATATCAATTTTAGCATAAATTTGCAAAAATGCCAGACTTTGAATTTTCTAATGAAGAAAATTTATTGCAAATCATTTAGATAGGTTTTATTGGGACCAAACAAAACACATAAGTAAATACGTAAAAATGGATCTAACATGAAATAAATCGTGCATTATAATCTATAAGTAAATTATGGAATCGAAACCACGACCTTATATGCAGAATTAGCAAGCAGCAACAAATTTACCAGTACTCGTGCATGTATAGTCTATAGCTACATCACTCAGCCGAGTTTGAGCTAGGGTTAAAGCCACTTACATAACTAAGTGTGCATTAAAATATAAAACGTCGATATCCTACGGGCCTCGTGGTGGAGTGGTTCATATAACGGACTGCCGATCACGAGGTCTCGGGTTCGATTCCCGGTCAGGACAATCATTTGTGTGATGTTTTTAATTGTTATACAAATGTTTGTACTGCGTCTGGGTGTTTACTATGTATTATAAGTATGTACATATTTACAAAAGAAAACTAGTATATGTATTATATCCGTATTCTGGTACCCATAACACAAGCAATATAAGCTTAGCTTGGGACCAGAGGACGTTGTGTGAAATGTCCATGAATATTTTATTATTATTATTATTTTGTTTTTAAACTACAGTTTCTCGGTTTTCCCGGTATTATTAAGAGAACACGGGCTCAAAGCCAAGTGTTTTCTTAAGTTTGTATAGAAGGTGCAATGCTATTATCCTGATCTAATTGAAGAAATTTTATTATTATTTTGTATCTCGTTTTCTGAGTCACGGGTTATTTCTATTTAAGAAATGCTCGGTCCTTTGGTAGGCTTACATGGGGACATAGGTCCAACATGCAGAGGTCCTTTGAGAATTTTAATGAAGGAATAAAATGCAATGGGACGTCTACCAACGACACTCCACACCTGTACTATAGAAGTAGAGTCATGGAGTGCCAGTGGTAGCTGTAAATCTATTGTAAATCGAGGGCAAATAAATAAGTACTCTGTTTATGGGGTTGGTATGTTAAATAAATTGTTTACCATATACTATTGAAATAAAAACGGACGTCTGCCTTCAATACTACTAATCTTCTTGAACCGTGGCATACCGTGACTCGCCGACTCACTAGATGGGCCCCCCACACAGCCGCCAGACAAGGCAGCAGGGAGCAACACCGGTGTGAGCGGCTTGGGGTGTAGAGCGGTGCGGCACCGGTTTCACCATCGCGGGCCGAGACCCGGAGCGGGTTTCCTCGTAATTACGCCCTTGAAATTGACACTTCCACCCCCGAGCATATAGCTCTGGCGACCCCACTCTGTCCGGCCGGTGAAGTTATTATTATTATTCTATGTCATATAAAACGTCATTATTCTATGAAGTACGATTTGGCCATGCTAAAGTTACTTGTCCTCAATTTTAAACGTCTACCCATCGTCTGGTTTAACTGTGTAAACCTTACTGCAATTTGCACTGAAAATAGTTTTCAGGGCATTTCTTTTTCCTAGGCATAGACTAAAATATTTAACCGTAGAGGTAGGCATGCATTCTCTATGATCGCTTGCCGCCTGCTTTTGTTTTCCCGCGTCTTTTGTCGCTGTCCATAACCAGCCATCTTAGAACTACACCTTTTATTTTATTTTTTAAACGCTAACAACACTATGCTAACGTGCTTACGGCTGATTCATATTTTATGAAAAAATAAGCAAACTGCGCCATAAAGATAAGTACCTAATATGTAGAGATGCCTTATTTTCCACGAAGTTGGATAAATTAGAGCACATAATAAGGAAATAACAGCATTAACTCCAATTATTGTCCAGAAGACAAGCATGACAAAGGCTCCCTAGCTAAAATATTTGTAATTATTAATTGCCTCGTGATTTTATGCTAAAATATCTATTAAAAAATACCATCAAATTCTGTTGCATATTTTTGAAGAAATAAGCTCACATAAAACAACGACTTTGTTTTACAATAAGTAAAGGTAAGCAATTAAATCACTAATTTGCTATGTATACGCTACTCAGGGGTCCATATAAGTTGGTTGAAAGTCAGCCACTTAACCACCCTCGGTCGTCAAGTGGTTATATAAGCACGTTTGTTAAACCTACAGCCTCGAGATATTTCCGATAAATTCCTACCCCGTTACATTTTTATTAGGTATCGATAAAGACGAATATTTCTCGAATAACTTCTTGTATTATATTTTCTAATAGGGTTCCAATATCTTAGGAATTTCCTTTAACTGGAGACAATGTAATGAAATATTTGTCTAGCGCATAAACTATATCTTTTTGCCGTTGTCAACTTTATATCTATAATTTATGTTACTTCTAAAGACAAAGCTTAATACAATGTTTTTGAAATTAATTTTTCAATAATGGCGGACTTGATGTCGACTGCATTTTCCCCCATTCAACCAGCAAATAATGTAGAAAATGTAACCTTTATCCGCCGTATACTTATAAGTTAATATATTTTTCTTCTGTTTCGTATCGTGCATCTGTGTTCAACCATATGACTTTCAGTAAGTTGTTCAGTTCATTCAGTACCTTTTATTAATTCCCTTAATTATAAGAAGATACACACATTAGGGCAGGCTGTGTCCCTTTGTTTCCTACAGTTTGCTCCATACGGTAAATGTAATATGTACAGAACTTATTCAATTAACGCCATCTGTGTTTTTATTATGACAACACAGGGTGAGGGTCACTTGAATTAATATTGGCGCCGATTCAACGTGCACAACTAAACTTAACTTAACTAAAAAATGAAAACAACTATTGGTGTATCTTCATTATTTGGCTTTTTTATTGTGCATTTTTATATAAATAATAATCGTTAGTCTATAATAAACAGATTTTCTAACAAGAAAATTTCGTTAACATTACGGAGTTGTCTTATTGACACAATCAATTTTCATTTTTTAGTTAAGTTTAGTTTTGCCCGTAGAATTGGTACCATTAACTTAGAAAAGACTCTAAATAAAATATTTCCTTACTTCTGGCTACCCCATATGGTATTTGAGTCAAACCGTACTACACCGCCAACAATACATTCCAAAATCCATTTTGGTCACTTATACCCGCTACCGCTTCATGGGGTTTGACTCTAATCAAGTCAATATTACATTGACTTCAATGCGCGAGTTTCTGGGCTCAATTGCAAAGCAAAATTGTCTTAGTGTGATCAATAAGACCTTGTTTCACAGTGTTTAGTGTTTCAATACTGTAAATTATAATTTCAGACCTCATAGGGTACTTACCGTATGTATTAGACCGTATAAAAGCATCACACATTGTCTAAAGATGAAGGTTATTAGGTTACATTACATCATAAACTTTGTAACATAGAATGCATGTAGTCACGGGGATGATTTATGAGTTACATTTTTAAGTGTTTAGGCTCAGGGGCTGAAATTCGAAAAATTGGGCCATAAAACAAAGTTTGCTACTATTTCCGAAAAATTCCATTTTTGGTTAAAAACCTGCCTAATTGAAACAAAAAATTTTAAATTCTAAACTTAACCCTACGGCCATATTATGGGAATCTACCTCAAGACCCGACGACAACGACTGAAGTCACTGACACGCCAATAAAATTATTTTAGGGCTTGCTTCAGCAAGCCCTAAAATAATTTTAACACTAAAGTAACATTAAAGTAACCAACATAAATGCTCAGAATTCCTCCAACTCCAACCACTTAAAACATTATATTTATGAACCACACAAAGATCCTACACGCTGCTTAAGATATTGTAATTTGGCATACTTCTAGCTTACGTAGTCTTACTTAAACTGAGGACGTTACTAACGATATTCGTTTCGTACCAAAACCCCATAAGATTTTCACTTTAGTGCAATCTTTACATCAAACTATATAAACCTAGTTCCACTTGAGGTTAAATTTGGTATAGGCAAATTAAAAAAATTTAATTGTTCGATCATTAATTATAAAAAAAAAATTGGAGTCGTTCAAAATGAAATACAAAATGCTTTTTCTCCATTTTGTGTATTTGAATATAACCCGCATTACTTAGAGGTACAAGGAAAGCTTTACGATCTATTCTTATAAATATTGGCCAATATGTTATGTTATGGAGTTAAATCCCTTTCCTTTAGACCTCTCAACATACAGTTGATAGGTTCCTTTAAGGCCAGTTACTCCATTGCTATGAAAGGAGAATGCTGTAAAGCGGTCGGCGTATTTTGAGATCTTTCTAAGGCGTTTGTCTGTAATAAACTAAACACTTTTAATTTAACAACCAACTAAGCAACAGAATTTTTTGGACTTTGCAAAGAAAAGGCTTAATACAAACTCATTTTGTAAAAAAAGTAGAATCGAATGTGGTACTACTTTTAGTACCACATTCGATTCTACTTTTTTTACAAAATAGTAGGGGTTGTAGATTAACTTCTTCAAGTAGCTGAGGGCGCATTCTCTGTGCAGTGTGTCTATATTATTTTTATTCTTGAAATAATTACTTTACTGCTCTGTATTATGAGCTTTTTAAAAATCATGCAAGTTCCAGGCAGGCCGTACACTGCCTGACCAAATTATGTATTATGGTAAACATAAAACATTTAGTTGAAAAATTTTTGTTAGTACTTTAACTTAATTTTAGTTGTACCTTCTCTATAATAAACATATTAATCTATGACTGTTTTAGCGAACTGGATGGCTGGGAGTTATGTTCATATTACGAATTTGCCGGGCAGTTCCATTCACGGCGTAAACGGCCTGGGAATAAGAGCCTTCTAAACCTGGACTTCTAAAACCTGTAGAATGATAATATTACACCATCAAGTGATTTTTTCAAGTTTGTCGTAACTGCCAAAAAGATGCTTCGTTTAATATTCGAACAAAATCACAGTTCAAGTAAAGAAATATGCAAAAGGGAATCCCTGAAAATGGAATACCAGATCATGTATAACAAATGACATTATCAATCTCAAAAGCGAGGAAACTAAATAAAATAAACTCACTGAAAAATTGCAGGAGGGAGGCACGACGTCTTCCCGCAAAATCCGCCATATTGATTATCATGGCGTTCGAAAACGGCACCAAATCAACACTCGCGAGATTGGAACGCGTGCTTCGAATACGCACAGGTTTTGTAACGCCTTCGCTCGTTCTAAAACCGTTTTACATAAGAATGCGCATTCACGAATCACTGGCTCGGATAATAGTGAATGCCGGAGTGAATTTTGTAAGATCAGTAGGTATCCTTTACGACCTTTTATGACTTATAAAAAAGTTAACGACCGGGAAATTGAATTATTGGAGGCTGAAAATGCCAAAATAAAATGTGACGTATCAAAGTAAATGCTTCAATAATACTCGAAGTGCTGTTTTGAGGTCTCTACAAATATACATGTAAGCGTATGTCTCATCAAATCCCCATCTTATAGGAATAGGAATAATCCCAAGAAGATGTCCAAAAAACAAAATTGAAGACATCTCTCTTTATTAATGGAAATAAAGCCTACAGCAACTAAAATTGTCGAAGTTAATAACGTTCTAACCTGTGGTTGTGTCTAACTGTTAGCCAAACATTTCGTGAACAGCAGTATTAATAATTATAAATCATCACTAGTTAAGGATATTATTTAGTAACAAAACCACTTTTTTGAAAATAATTCGCAAGCGTCTTATTTCCTGGCTGCAAAATAATCGTTGGTAGACGTAACCGAAACGAAAGGATTCGTCCTTTGTGATCGCAATGAATTTCCCGCGTTTGTTGGGCCATTGTTGTGGAGTGCAAACAGCTTTACTCGTTTTTACTATGAGAGACGTATTTTACGTAGAAAAGACAAGTTTACAAAACTATATTAACCTCAACTCCATAGTGCTGTAAGAGTACTTCCCAGCCTATTATCGTCCAACTATTAGGCACAGGCCACCTCTACTTTGGGAGGATATTCGGTCTTCTTCTTGGCCACGGTGATCAGGCGTATCGGTATGAGGTACAATTGCAAATTTTCTCTATCATAGAGAATCTAAACTAAGGTTAATTAGCAATTTTTGCAAGAACGATAACTACAAACTTAGAAAACGCTTTCATCAGCTTTGTATAACTTAGCCTAGTTTTTGGCTTAGCTCTACCCTAGGCCAACATGGACTTTCTTGCTTAATTAACGTTTTACAAGCTTATCGTTGATGTTTTATTTATTTTATCTTAAATTCCAAGTAATAGTTAGCCTGACTAGGAGCCCTTACGTCTTAGTATCCGCTTCACGCCACGGATCGGATATTCGTCTGTCTGCAATCCTGTCTACCAGCTAAATTACTAGTAAATAAACGAAAAAATTGTAGGTATTTAGAGACGAATACCAAAAGATTTTATGAAACGAAAATATTGATATCGATCTAGTATTATTAGAACCTAAGTAATTAGTACCTACCAAATGTATTCCCGAACAACCATAATGTGGAAGTTTTCAAGTTATATTGCTATTTTCCATCAAGTGAAATATATATATTTTTATATATTTTTTTTTATTATATATTTATATATATTTTTTCCAGCAAGTGAAATATATATATTACTAGCTGCCCGGCAAACGTTGTTTTGCCATACAAAAAAAAAATTGAAAAATAGATGTTAGCCGATTCTCAGACCTACTGAATGTGCATACAAAATTTCATAAGAATCGGTCTAGCCGTTTCGGAGGAGTACGGTAACTAACACTGTGACACGTGAATTTTATATATTAGATTATATCTAATTATAAAATTCACGTGTCACAGTGTTAGTTACCGTACTCCTCCAAAACGGCTTGACCGATTCTTCTCAAATCTTACATACATATTCAGTAGGTCTGAGAATCGGCCAACATCTATTTTTCAAACTTTTTTTTTTGTATGGCAAAACAACGTTTGCCGGGTCAGCTAGTATTTTTAATATTTTATTTTATAAAAAAATCGTTTAGTTTGGAACAAATAGTTAGTGAACTTTTTTGATTATTTCTCTGTTTGGCTTAAAATCAAGACTTGATTAAGATACTTAGTATCTTTAATGTATATAACAGTTATATTCAGATCACGCGTACACTCGTCAGTCGGGACAAGGGTCCCCTCTATTTCCATGACGGCTGGCAACACTGACGTGATTACTTGAACGATCAACCTTATATTGATAAAGGATGAAACGAGGGACGAATTGAGATGTTGGGACTTTCATAATTGATGAGGATTCTTTAAGTATATGTATTTGACTTTTTAGTAGCGAGTGTTGCATTCAGGCCTATCTCTTTGCACTTCCATTTTAGGAATAAAAAGTACTGAACTATTTCCTTTTCTCTGTAAACGCTCCTTTAGAACTTTGGCTCTGAAATTTGAAATATAAAGATGTTTTTGGATATATTTACTTAATATTGGTCTTCAAGTTGAACAAGCCGTTATGTCAATAAAGACCACGAACTCTGCATATACGTATCATCAGCATTCTCTTACCCTTATCCCATTTTAAGTGGGGACTACTTGTTTATGTTGCAATGGGATTTGGCTGACTTGTATGATCGGCAGCCTTCCTGACATCAATTCTCCTTATGTGCCCAGGTGTCATATGTCGTGGTTCGCTCGATCGGTTCTTACGACCGCTGCGGGCAAAACATGGGGTGGTGACACTTATATTCTTTTTGTCCGTCACCCCACGGACATATTATACTTAATTGGAAAGTATTAATTAAAAGTAGTTCGGTAATAATATTAACCAATATTTTTAGTAAAAGATGGAAGATCTTTTTACTAAATAAATAGCTAACTGCGAAATATCGAGACTGTTGGAGAAGGGCAATTTAATAGATATCACCAGACATAAATCTCTATGATTTCGTAAGGGATGACTCGGCGGCTATTTCGACTAGGGGCATTGCCACCCTCTGCATTTGTTTTGGTAATTACGAGTGTCTTATCGACCGTATTCATGATCTTAGTTATCATCACGGTAGGTACAGGGTAGGCAGGAAGAACAGAGACCCAGTAGGCGGTAGTGTTATTCATGAGCCTAGCGTAGCATACGGAGGTTTAGGTGATCTCTACAGATTCTTGGAAACTAAGTCTGCATGTTATTTCCTTTTTTAGGGTTCCTTACTAAATAGTTAAACGGGAGCTAATGGTACCGATTCTACGTGCACAACTAAACTAAACTTAACTAAAATTTTATTTATTTATTACATTCGCTGTCGGTCGTTTCGTTGTCACCGGGCTGTTTCTGTAGAACAATGATAACTAGAGAGCTGACAACAGTTGATGCTATAACAATAAATACACATTATCATCATTCTCTTACCCTCATCCCGTTGTTAAGGGTCGAGAGTACGACGAGTATATTATGATAATATTGATAATAACGGTTCCGTGGGGTTCCGTGTGCGAGTCCAATTCGAGACTTAGTAAGGTTTCTTGGAAACCCAACACTTTGAGGTAAAAAAATTGTGAAAAATATGATTTTTACCATATTCTAAATAAGTACTTATCTATTATTTAATACTAGCTGTTGCCCGCGACTCCGTACACGTGGAAAATTTTCCCGTTTTTGCAACATTTATCACTACTGCTTCGCTTCTACTGGTCGCAGCGTAATGTTATAAGCCTAAAGCCTACCTCGATAAGTGCCCTATTTAACACTGAAAGAATTTTTCTATTGGAACAGTGGTTCCTGAGATTAGCGCGTTCAAACAAACAAACGAACAAACTCTTCAGCTTTATAATAAAGGCTGTTGCTAGTCGTCCGGTTATACGGTCGACTAATATTCAATATTTGTCCGGTTATCGGATGAATAAAATATATTAATCGTCCGGTTATCAGATTAATAAAATATTTTAATCGTTTACTTTATTATTTGTTCTAATTACGTTTCATATAACTTTAGAAATTAAACAAAATGAAGGTTTTCGAAAAAAAAAAAAATTTGGGTTTTTTTTAAACCTAACCTAACCTAACCTTCACTCGGTTAGCTTCGAGATCTAATAACTCCGCATTTTTTTTCTTTTTGCTCCTTAGTCCTCCTTAGTAGTGTAATCTTCAGCTCCGTGGACAGTGTCGAAAAAGATTTTCACTTTTTTCACGAAAAAAATTCTTAGTTATAAATTTAATAATAAAAAAATTATAATATCCGTATGAATATACTCATTCAAAAAAAAAAGCCGTACAAATAGTCAAATCCACGATTGACGGACGATTTTTTACCGGACGACTAGACACATCGTATAATAAAAGTATAGATAGCTGTTACCCGCAACTTCGTACGTGTGGAGTTTAAGAACCAAACCTTAACAAATTGCATAAAAAGGGCATTCTCTAAAACCACTCTATAAAAAAAACAATTAAAATCCATCCCGTTGTTTTGAAGATAATGTTTTTGTTGTTTTATAAGCTCATATAGGGACATACATACAAAAGTAACGACTTAATTTTGTAATATATATTTAACTAGCTGCCCCGGCAAACGTTGTTTTGCCATACAATTCTGTATAAAATAAAATTTCATCAAAATCGGTCCAGCCAATTTGTAGCCTATGTGTTATTCTGATGTATAAGCTATATTGTGGTAAAGTTTCATTCAAATCCATTCAGTAGTTTTTACGTGAAAGAGTAACAAACATCCATACATACATCCATACTTACAAACTTTCGCCTTTATAATATTAGTAGGATAAATCTAATTATAGCAGAAAAATTATTACTTTTTTTACCCTCGACCTTTATTTTATTGCTGATCATGAATTTATGCTCAATTTACTATCTAAATACAACATTTTTCACAAAAGTGTACCTCCATGTCGGGAAGACTTAACTAATTGTCGGATTCACTCTACGAAATGAAATTGTGATTCAGGATCGTCTGTCGGATTGTTTGTATTAAAACTTAGCTGTGATTCAACAGAAACAATCCGTTTAACACATTACATGGGGCAACGATCACTTTTGTTAAGTTTAACTGTGCATTTTATGTGAGTTTGAAGTACTTTGTTATGACTGTGTTTAATGAATGGTAATACTCAACCTTTTAAAAAAACTTGCAGTTTCTGTCTCTCTCTCTGTGTGTGTGTCTGTGTCTCTTTCTGTCCAGCCCATTAACGTCCGAAAGTTGGGCTTCTCCACTTCGGGAGGGATTAAAGTCTAGTATGCCGCGAGTACCAGGCGTAGGGTATACAGGGTGTCCCAAAAGTCAACGTCCAACCGAAAACCCAAGCTAGGCCTAGGTGTGGGGGCTCTCAAAAAAAAAGAAAAAAAAATCTATCTCATGTAGTTTCGAAATGACAGCCATTTTTCTTAAATTGACACCCTGTGACGAGTTTACGACTACTGGGGCTACAAATGAGCTCTTTTATAATTTTATTTTTGTGTGGAGTAGTCTTAAGTGATGCTCCTACAAATTCCAATTCATCATTTGCACACAACTTCATTGGAATTTCAGAAAATATCCGTTTTATACCGAACCATGACGTGAAAATGACTACATCACTAAACTTTGACAGTCTGTACTGAAAAAAAAATCTACCATGCAATTTCGGCAAGTGCCCTTAAAAGTTGGCGCATTTAATGGGCTTTCCAAAATGGTATAATACTTACTAAATTATTTCTTAGACGACGAGAAAAAAAAAATTAAGAAAGTCGATATTTAGCTTATTATTAGTTAGTCATAAAACTTTCTCAAAATTATTCTAATATCATCTAGGCGTTCTGTAAGGTGTAATTAAAGAAAGAGACGAAGAAAAGTTAGAGCGGGATAGTGACGCTACTAAAAGAAAGAGACGAAGAAATGTTAGAGCGGGACGGAGAGTGACGCTACTTGGTGTCAGTGAATTTTTGGGATTGTTTAAATAAAAGTCAATTATTAAAAATCGAATGTTTATTTAAATCATATCAAATGTTCAAATTGCTTGCCATCAGCGCGTATGCACGCCCTACACCTTCTTAAAAACGATCGTGTAATCTGGCGGGCGAAACGTCTGGAATTGATGTGATCAGCGGCATCTTGAATTCTCTGACGCAGTTCCTCTAAATTTTCAATTGGTTTTTGGTAAACAATTTCTTTGACCGTTCCCCAATAAAAAAAATCAATAGGATTTAAATCCGGGGAACGGGGGGGCCACGTGATCTGACCGGATCGACCAATCCACCTATTTGGATATTCTTGATTAAGGAATTCTCTCACTGGGCGCGCATAGTGTGCCGGACAGCCATCTTGCTGGAACCACATGTCTCGATAAATGCTAAGTGGCACGTCTTCTAACAAATTGGGTAACTGATGTTGTAAAAAGTCCAAATAAGCTGCCCCATCGAGGTTTTCTGGCAGTTCAAAAGGCCCAATAATGGATCCATTTAAGATCCCAGTCCACATGTTTATTTTAAAGCGGTACTGTGACCTATCTTCGCGCATCAAATGTGGATTTTCGACGTGCCACTCGTGCAAATTATGCAAATTCATGTATCCGTCTTTTTTGAAGGTCGATTCATCAGTCCAAAGAATTTTACGCAAGAATTCTGGATCTGCTCTGTGCCTTTCGAGCATTGATTGACAAAATAAAATCCTGCTAGGATAATCACGGGGTAGCAAAGTTTGTACCCGTTGCATGTGGTACGGATGCAATTCGTTTCTCTTCAGTATCCGATGTGCTGTACTTTTAGGTACCCCCAGACTTTGCTCGATTCCACGTACTGAGATACTCCGGTTCTCTGCAATTGCATTTAGGACATCTTCTTCATAAGGCACGACGGTTCTTCCCACTCTAGTAGCTCGAGTAGGAAGTTGATTTTCTGATAATAAACGGTGCACATTTACAAAAACTCGATGATCTGGGTGACGCTCGGCATTCGGATATCTCTCACGGTAGAGTCGAGCTGCAGCTCTAGCATTGCACCTACATTCCCCATAAATAAGGTGCATGTTTGCATATTCCTCTGCAGAGTACAAGAAAGGCATTTTCTTACAAAAACAGTCCAGGAGAAAGCCAAGTTCGTCAGAAACGGTTCGAAAACAAATCCAAGTCACACGCAATCAAGTCCAGTAAACAGAGCCAAGGTTGTAAGCACGAAATAAATACAAACGAATACAAAAAGATGCGCAGTAAACGAAGGCACGAAACGTACTGAATTATTGTACGTATACCACGCTGTTGTATTAGTGTGCTATCTGTTTCACCCACACTAGCCAAAATGTCAATTTCGTCTCGCTCACACATTGTAGAAAGATTCACTGACACCAAGTAGCGTCACTCTCCGTCCCGCTCTAACATTTCTTCGTCTCTTTCTTTTAGTAGCGTCACTATCCCGCTCTAACTTTTCTTCGTCTCTTTCTTTAATTACACCTTACAGAACGCCTAGATGATATTAGAATAATTTTGAGAAAGTTTTATGACTAACTAATAATAAGCTAAATATCGACTTTCTTAATTTTTTTTTTTCTCGTCGTCTAAGAAATAATTTAGTAAGTATTATACCATTTTGGAAAGCCCATTAAATGCGCCAACTTTTAAGGGCACTTGCCGAAATTGCATAGTAGATTTTTTTTTCAGTACAGACTGTCAAAGTTTAGTGATGTAGTCATTTTCACGTCATGGTTCGGTATAAAACGGATATTTTCTGAAATTCCAATGAAGTTGTGTGCAAATAGAGTGACGTCACGGATGTCAAACAGTCGCAAGTCTGCTCGTTAATTTAACAATTTTGCTTACCAATTTAACTTATAAAACAGATAAACTACAGTGATAACAGATAGTTAAGGGTTCATAGAACAACATATATTGGAGTTTTAGTGTATTTGTGTCGTGTTAAACTGCAATCTTCAGTACAACTATCCATTGTCGAGAACTAATCTTAAACTACCCACATAACTTCTTTTAAAATAATCACAAAGTGAATAGTGTTTTACGTCATTTTTTTTCTGTATAAATATCACCATGGTGAAATGTGAAGTGTGTCGCAAAACCTTAACAACTGCTGCAACAGTCAAGTGTGGTGATTGTTTGGCAGCGTATCACCGAGGTTGTGCAAATTTACCCGAAGGTGCTACTACTAGTGGATGGTTGTGTTCCAATTGCCAAAAAAAATCAATTCCAAGATGTAACCTTTCCATAGATTTGGAACACGAAATACGATGCTTTAGAGACGAGCTAAGTGCACTGAGGTCAGAAGTCCGTAGTTATCGCGATGAGATTGCCGAATTCAAGTTAACATTGAACACATGCAAAGCTGCAATGAACACTTTGGAAGTTAGACTTGCGTCGTTAGAAAATAAAACTGAAGAAAGTACATTTCAGGATGCACTTGTGGAGTTAGAAACTCAAATTAATGAACGTCACCAAGAAACCTTAGTTAATGATGTAGAAATAGATGGAGTACCAGAGACTATTGGTGAAAACTTATACCAAATTGCTAAGTTAGTTTCTGAGAATCTAGGTGTCGATGTTGCTGAAAGTGACATAGTGTATGCTGAGCGTATTGGTTCGATTCCCCAAAAAGGTAATTCTGCCGGGCTCAAACAAACAACTGCCGAACCTACAAGACCGCGACGCATAGCCGTTACTTTTACAAGACGCACAACCCGTGAGCATCTTTTGCTAGCAGCACGCACGCACCGCGGTTTTCCTTCTGCCAAAATTACGAGTAACTTATCAGGTCCACCGTCCAATATTTATATAAATGAACGCTTAACACCACATAATAAGTACTTGTTTTATCTCGCGAGAAAAATCGGAGGTGAGCTCAATTGGAAATTTATCTGGACAAAGGACGGTAAAATTTTTGGTCGCAAAGCAAGTGGTGAACAAGCGCAGCGTATACGCAATATAACAGACCTTAATAAAATTTCTTCGCTTGGTTCTGACTGATATGGTTGTACTATGTATCTGTATCTTTGTTACAGTCTTATATTGTGCCATACCAGCCTATTAATTATTTGTTTAAGTGTAGGTATAACTTTTTATAATTATATAACCTGTATAATGCATAGAAATAATTTCAATATCGTGTTTTTTTTTATTATTTTTTACATCCATTTAATGTTTCTATACATGTTCCTACATGTATTTATAAAGAATAAGTTATGTATTTTATATTATTATGGTAAATCGATTATGTATTTAGAACCGACAATTAAAAATATTGTAATTGATTAATAGATCTATGTTGTTTAAGTTGGTTTGTATTTTTTTTTTGTTATATTAAACTTTAATAAATCAGTGGGTAATTTTAGTTAGAAATTTAATGTGTATACACACAGAGTGGGTGTGAGTGTATATCCGTGGTGTATATATTATTAAGTAAGTTGTTATTAAGTACAAATAAGTTTAGGTATGGCCATAAATTTTAGTTTTGGAAGTATCATAGTTTTTAAAGTAGCTTGTATACAATTATGTATATTTAGTTTATGTAACTATAGTAGTAGTTTATATAGGTACCTATATAAATAACGTTAGTTGGCTTTTGGGCATCCATGATGTCGCTCCAAGGTCCCATTTGAAAACCAGCGTCAAGTCTTTTGAGACTTGACATTATGCTGAAATGGGACCTATTGCTGCTGACTGGACACAAATAGCTTTTATATATTATAATAGTTTAATTTTGTAATGTAGACCTATTTGATTTCTTTGCCTTTTTAAGTATTTCTTATATAATGTTTGGTTGCAGTAATAAACGTTTCTTTCTTTCTTTCTTTCTTTCAAATGATGAATTGGAATTTGTAGGAGCATCACTTAAAACTACTCCACACAAAAATAAAATTACAAAAGAGCTCATTTGCAGCCCCAGTAGTCGTAAACTCGTCACAGGGTGTCAATTTAAGAAAAATGGCTGTCATTTCGAAACTACATGAGATAGATTTTTTTTTCTTTTTTTTTGAGAGCCCCCACAACTAGGCCTAGCTTAGGTTTTCGGTTGGACGTTGACTTTTGGGACACCCTGTATAGAGTAAGTGGTATAGGGCATATTTTCGAGATTTCCATCTCACAGGGCATATTCTCTGTCATTTCTAGCAGATTTTTTAACGCTCTAAGAAGAAAAACGAGTGCTAACGCAATCATCATTGTGTATTTATTGCTAGACTTTGCTTGTGTCGCACGACTGATTGTCAACGGACTGAGGGTAGCCGAGACAAACTTATCAAAGTTTTATTTATATTTATTTATTTATACTTTATTGTACACCTTAAATACATTTAACAGTTTTACATAGTAGTACATAAGACTGAGATAGTACAATGGGCGGCCTTATCGCTGATAGCGATCTCTCCCAGGCAACCTTTGGATGGAAATGGAAATGGATTTTAAGGCTAGAGTTTTTATGGCTGCCTGTTCATATAAGATCATGTTTGTATTGTAACTGAAAAAAATAAAAATTTAATCACAATCCACACGGAAGCTTTTGCAGCTTTTCGATGAGAGGCCATTAGCATATGCTGTAGGCAATGGGGGGCCTAATGTCCTCCCCTATTGAATCGGGCCCCATCTGCCACCCCTTTTGCCTGGGTCGTGGTAATACCTGAGTAACTACCACGGCCTGGGTTTCTGGGCGCGGAGAAACACCATGGGGTTTAGTGGGTAGTCCGGCCGCCGCCGGGAGTCCCACACGAAGCCCGAAGGTTGCCCCCGCAACTGGATAGGCCAAGTGCGTCAATGCATTCCCCAGTAAAAAAAACGCTAACTAAACGTCTTAGGTTTGAATTCCCTGTCTGCCATTTTTAATATTTTTATCCATATGATTTCGTTTCGTATTATTTGTCTTTCACAAAAGATGTTATCCCTAAGCTGTCTCTCATGACCGTGAGAAGACTAGACATAGCTAGATAGAGAATGTCATGTTAGATATTTGTTGACTTCAGCCCGACCCCATATTTCATCTACATTTTTAGGGTTCCGTACCCAAAGGGTAAAAACGGGACCCTATTACTGAGACTTCGCTGTCTGTCCGTCCGTCCGTCCGTCCGTCTGTCACCAGGCTGTATCTCAAGAACGGTGATAGCTAGAGAGTTGAAATTTTCACAGATGATGTATTTCTATTGCCGCTATAACATAATATAACATAATACTAAAAAGAAAATAAAATAAATATTAAATCCCATACAACAAACATGATTTTTTTACCGTTTCTTGCTCTCATACAACAAACGTGATTAATTAAGTATTGTGTGTGTTGTTTGCTCATTTATTAATAACGTATGTTGCATAGATAATGGTACGGAACCCTTCGTGCGCGAGTCCGACTCGCACTTGAACAATTTTTACTTATTATTATTTAAAGTCGTTATTTTTGTATATATGTCCTTATGTGAACTTATATCTTCAAAACTACACATTAGATTTTGATGCAGTTTCTTTTAATGTTAGCGTGGTTCATAAAGATAGGTTTTTTATGTAAAATTATTTAAGAATTAGTTTTTAAATTCCACGCATACGAAGTTGCAGGCAACAGCTAGTTTCTGAATAAAACTACGCGCAATCACAATAAAATCAAATTGAAATCGAATGGAAAGCTCATTCAATAATCAATAAAACTTGAAGCAAAAGTTTGTTACAAATAAGGCTTTATTTAACATTCGTTGTGCGTACCGACGCGGCCAATCACAGTTGTAAAAAAGTCAGCTCGAATTGAAAAACTCGACAATATCCACATGGGCCGGAGAACACGGGTTACGCGTATTCTAGAAAAATAAAAGAGACAGATACATGCACAAAGGATAAAATCTGACCACTAAGTTATATTAAAAAAAAATATATATTTTTAAAGCGGGTAGGTTAATTATATAAACTACGCCTAATTATTTAATATAAATAAATAATTAAAATTATTTATTTCTCAAATACAAGATTGTTTAGTAGGTACAGCTGTTTACAAAAACTGTTTTTGAATATAACAAAATGTCTTTGAATTATACAACGTGTTGCAGAAAGGTGTAGTCATAATTTAAAGTTGCATTAGATAGGCCTTAAATATTATAAATATTATAGTTACACATAGAAAAATACAGTTGGTAAGTTTTTTTTTGTTTATTGCCTACTATTAAATAACTACCAGAAACGCATCAATTATGAGATGTTTACGGTTTATTGAATGCGATTGAACCTTACGATAAAAGATGACCTCATAGTAGTGTTGTATTTAAAGAAGATCGATTAATTAAATAAATTAATTAAACTTTTATAAACACATAAAAGTCATAATATAACTAGTATTTGTAATATCATCCATGCCTAGTGCCTAGTCACCGGCCATGTGTAACGGTGGTCAAATATGACAACACCTTTCTGAAACACGTTGTATAGATTCATACAAAAAACAGACCCGGTAACGGCTGTACCTTCTGGTTTCGATGAAAGAAACTCTACATCCCTTTATTTGCGTAAGATATAACTCTTAAGTACAGATTTGTCACATAGAGTGACTATACTACTTCACTCACTCCGTTTAAAGCCACTTAGATATATGTATATGTGTGCGTGAAATATGTATCTAGGAGAGGATACAGGCAGGCAGGCGTCATATGAAACATTATCTTATATATAAAATTCACGTGTCACAGTGTTAGTTACCGTAACTCCTCCGAAACGGTTTGACCAATTATTATGAAATTTTATATACATATCCTTACGGATATGTATAGACCTTACGGTCTGAGAATCGGACAACATCTATTTTTCAAAACCTCTCTGACATTTGTATGGCAAAACAACGTTTGCTGGGTCAGCTAGTTAGTCTATAAAGTAGTATTTACCAGGCTAAAGTTACGTGTCTTTAAGGTTGAACGTCAGGACACTATTTAGTATATCGACGCATGAAAGGCAAAAATGACCAAGCGACATATTGGCAACTTTACACCAGAGCAAAGTAAAGTTTTATTTTTTAAAGAAAAATTTGTTAAAAATTGTCTATTAATCACAACTACATAATTCCAACGAATTTTAATTGAACTTTAAATGCTTCATGAATTGGCATTTAAAAATAATATATAATACATGTATAGTATATGAAATAGTGTCCGTTAGTAATAATTTTATCAAAATCACAAACAGGTAAAAGTTACAAACCGACAACGAAATTTTATAAACTAATTAGTAAAATTAGCTAAATCCCATTATTTTATAATAATATAATAATAATAAATATTTATGGACATTTCACACAACGTTCTCTGGTCCCAAGCTAAGCTTATATTGCTTGTGTTATGGGTACCAGAATACACTATACACATATACTACTTTTTACTTTACATATACTACTTTTTTTTTGTAAATACATACTTGTAATACATAATTTTATGATTGTGTGTAAAGTAAAATGAAGCAATGCACTTTTAACATTTAGGTAAAATTATTTAAATAGAAAACAGAAACACTTTTCTGCCAGGCAATTTTAGTTATATTACAAATTAAATACAGTTCATTTAGAATTTTTTGACCAAGTAACAATGAACTTAGGTCTGAGTACACAAAATCAACGACTTTAATCATCGACTTTGTCTTGATCTTTATTGATCTCTCAAGTCGTATTATAGATAATTTACTTATGATAGCTTAATTTGTAAAGTGTAAATATGAAGTAAAATAAAATATGCATTTTAATTTTAAAGATATTTATTTCAAAAATTTTTGAAATCAGCCTTTTTTATCAATCATATAATAATATTGTCTCTATGAATTCAAAACAGAATTACAAACTATTGATAGTTTTTTTCCAAAAACTCTTTTCAAGGAGCATTATAACCATAAATAACATAATCTACTATATAAAAATAAGTCGGGTTTTCCTTCCTGACGCTATAACTCCAGAACGCACGAACCAATTTCCATGGTTTTGCATTCGTTAGAAAGGTCTCGGGCTCCGTGAGGTTTATAATTCCTTTTTTTTTTAATTCTATTTTAAACTTTTTTTTGGTATGGCAAAACAACGTTTGCCGGGCCAGCTAGTTACTTATAAAATGATAAAAAAAAGCAACATACTTACAGTATACTTATTATAAAACAATGAAAATAGGTCCAAGTTCGCACAATTTAGAGTAAAAAACGGCAAGTAAAATATTGTAGATTTATATAACTCAATCATCAATCAAAATAAAAATAATCGCCCAAAATGGCGCTTGGTAATTTTTGCCTTTCCAGCGTCGATATATATATGTGTTAAGATTATGTGCAAGTAAAGTTTATTAATTATGATAATCCATTTCCGCGCAGACGGTATGATATTAAAAAATAATTCAATTGAAATTTTAAATTCGGAACATCTAGGGGTTTGCTAGTTCTCGTCCAACTTTTCCCATAACATGCAAATGGGGAAAGTTTGGCTAATTGCTTGTAAGACTGTCGCCAGACGCTCCGTGGGTTCGCTCACTTAATTAAAGTAGGTACAATCTTTACTTGATATTGTTATTAATTATCAGTAATGTCGAACATCAGCAGTTATGAACTGATTAGTGATTTATTAAATGTAGAGTCACTTTAGTATAAACAGTGGTACAAATTCTGCGTACACAATTAAATTTAACTGAAAATGAAAATTGATAGTAACATTGACACAATTCGGCAATGTTAGCTGAACTTTCGTATTATAAAAAATAACGATTTAAATTATGATAAATATGTACAACGAAATAGCAAATATTAGATATATTGACACAACCATGTGTATTTTAGTTAAGTTACACGTAAAATCAGTACCAATATATTCAAATTAATGTTAACTAACGAGTCTCAATTACCCCAAGGTTTGATCAATAATAGTAATGTCGTCTTTTGTGATAACATCGTCGGTTTGATTCACACTCAAGACTAAATATTAATATGACGAACACAGATTTCTATACATTTAATTTGGTCACTTCCAAAAAGTTTATTCTAAAAAAATCCTTTTCTAGAGAACGATGTAATAAAACATTAAATACGCAGTATGTAGAAGGATTGACGAATGTTTTTAAGGGCCTACATCAATATTATCGTATATCATCGCCGACACGTACATATTAACACAGCAGGTAGGCAGAGAAAATGAAGAATTAGGGATACTTTTCCTATTTACTCAAAATCTACTAAATATATTTTAATTCTGATCCACGTGTTTCTATACATAATAGTTACCTATGTTTTTAAAGTTATTTCATTAGTTAATACGCGATAATAGACCGACAAATGAAAAAAATAAAAAATTTTAGAGGTTGTTTCGCCAAGATTTTCTATCGAGAAAACTTTTTTCAATCGCGTTTCTGAGTTCATGCGATCCTAGATCATATATTGAAAAAACATATACTTAAAAATTAGAGCTCTAGCCATTCAGTCTAAAGAAACAATGAAAACTTCGTACATAGAAAATGCACGAAGCTATTTTGGTATCGTCTTAACTAAGTTCTTTTCCTTACATACCATCTCTCACACAGTCCATTCATATTTTCTTTAGTCTTTCGCTATTTTTCCGGCCATTTAAATTTTATAGTCATCACCATTTTAACCATATAAATTTATAAATGACTTCATTCTACGCATTAAAATAATGCACATAAATGCGTTGCTTGTACTTGACATTTGCTAACTCTACAAAAAGCAACAGAATTATATGAAAGCTTATTAAAAAGTCTTCCCCAACTTGTTTAACCAAAAACTCCTCCGGCAAATTTTGTATAAACGACATTTTTTCGGCAATTACTGTTCAATTAGGAGTTTTTGTAAAGTTAGGGATAACTTTTGCGGATACGCTGTATTTTGCATTATGCGTTTGTTTGTTCAATAAATATATTATGTAAAATGTGGGGGGGGTTGGAAAACTCATCAGAATTTCATTGAAGGGGATTTGAGAGGCAGGTAGAGCCTTAAAGTTTTAGTAGCAAAAGGTTTTTTCTGCTGCATGTTGAGGGTGAAATATGAAATTGCAGTTTTATACCAAAACAAACGACCCATACTGGCTTTGGTCGGACTATAAGAGCTATATTATGCCTACATAAGTTAAGCTCACGGGTAATTTTTTTTCTGACTATTTGCAAACAAATTACGCAAAATATTAACAAAGAGTTCGTAACTTATGGAAATTTTAAGGATAAGTCGTACGTCTTCTTTTTTCATCTGAAATTATTTACACGCCAGTTTTGAATTCTATTCCTTCCGTTTTGTGAATTTTCTGTCTGCGTTGAATTTGCAGATTTTTGTAACATTAAATTTTATTGTTATGTAAGTTTTCTGTCTAAATCAAATAAATACATGGGATGAAAAAATAGTTTCGATTGACTCGTCCCTTGCCCACTTAAATGTGCAATTAATAGCTAGTCATCACTCACAAATAAAAATTATGGTAATTGTAAAGCAAAATATCGAACAGCAAGCTCTATGTAAACTCAATTCATAAACGCCAAGTATGGTAATCCGATGGACGATATAGAATTCCGCTTACTTAGTAAGTGCTCAAAACTGGCTTTGGCAAAACCTTTATAATGCATATATTAGAGATGCCGAGGATAAAATTACTCGAAATCCTAAGTATTTCTGGTCATTTATAAAGGGTAGAAAAACTGAAGCTTGTAATTATCCAAACGCAATGACAGATGGATTTATACGCAAAACAGATGGTGAAGGCATTTGTAACCTGTTTGCGACTTCTTTTGCTAAAGTTTATGAAACCAACTCTGTTTCCAATGATGAATGTATTGACACCGATTTCTTTAGGGTTATTGCGGGAGCTAGTTCTTTATTGAATGATATTTCAGTTGATACTATATCTTTACAAAAAAAAATGTCTGGTCGCGGTATCTTTAAAGAACCTGGTCCGGATTCTCCTGTATTTATAAAAAAATGTGCTGCATCTTTAGCGCTACCCCTAAGTATCATATATAATAACTCGCTCTCGTCTGGCAGATTCCCAAAAGAATGGAAATTCGCTAAAGTGGTACGAATTCATAAGGATGGTGACAAGGATTTGGTAACTAACTACAGACCAATATCGATTCTCTCAACTATGGCTAAGATATTTGAGTCACTAATATATCCGTACATCGGAGCTTACTTCAAAAAGTACTTAACCCAAAATCAATATGGATTTATTAAAGCCAGGTCAGCTGCCACAAACCTAGCTACCTTCGTGGAAGATGCCATAGGTGCTGTTGATAAACAAAAGCAGGTAGATGTCATCTATTGCGATTTCAGTAAGGCCTTTGACGTAGTTTCTCACAATAAAAAAACTCTCAGCATACGGGTTTTCTGGCAACTTATTGAATTGGCTGATATCCTATCTTGAGGACCGTTCTTACTTTGTTGTTATCAATGGATATAGATCCGATTTCCAGAAAATAATGTCAGGAGTACCACAGGGGTCTCACCTTGGGCCCCTATTTTATTTAACATATTTATTAACGATATAACGAACTGTTTTCAATACTCAAAGGTCTACTTATTTGCGGACGATTTAAAGGTCACTCGAGACATTGATTCGTCTCTGGATATCACGTTCTTACAAGAAGATCTGGATAGATTATGCAAATCGTGTAGTCTCAATGGCATGTAGCTTAATTTAAACAAATGCTATCATCTAACCTTCACTAAGAAAATACATATTAAAAATTCATCTTATAAGCATAATAGCAAAACAGTAACCAGGCAAGAGCGTACAAAAGACTTAGGTATTATCCTTGACAAAAAACTTACTTTTGTACCACATTACGATAATATTATTAAGAAATCATCAAAAACATTAGGCTTTGTTATTAGAAATTGTAAGAATTTCCGTAACCCTAGGACTAAAATAATACTCTATAACGCGTTGGTCCGCAGCTTGTTGGAATACTCCTCAATTGTATGGCGACCACATTACGCTACACACATACTGACTTGAAAGTATCCAAAAACGATTCTTATGGCACTTATCATACTCCGTGGGGCTTCCGAAAAGATTAAAGTATAGTGATAAATTGCAACATTTTAAAATGGTGTCGTTAGAAAAAAGGAGAACAATACTGGATTTAATATTTCTGTTTAAGATCCTGCATAATCGAATCGATTGTCCATCTTTATTGAGTAGCTTAAGTTTCAAAGTACCTTATAACGCTCCTCGCAAGCCTATTAACCTACTTATGCCTACATTTCGTAAAACTGTGCTCGGATACAACTCTCCAGTACCTAGACTCAGTAGAGTACTTAATCAATTTATAGGTCCAACCGATATTTTTTCCGTCGGACTCCGTAACTTTGTCAAACTGGCTCACACTAATATTAAATTGTAATAATTATATAAATTTTTAATTATATATTATATATTTTTAATTATATGACAGGCCTCGTGGTGTAGTGGTTCTGGTAACGGACTGCCGATCAAGAGGTCGCGGGTTCGATTCCCGCTCGGGACAATCATTTGTATGATTTTTCTAATTGTCATACAAATGTTTGTCCTGTGTCTGGGTGTTTCTATGTATGTAGTATGTATTAACAAAAAAAAGTAGTATATGTATTCTATCCGTATTCTGGTACCCATAACACAAGCATATAAGCTTAGCTTGGGACCAGAGGACGTTGTGTGAAATGTCCATGAATATTTATTTATTTATTTAAATTTTGTCGTACATGAAATGTGTTCTTTGTAAGTGTTATTTGTTTGATTTCTATTTTGTTGCTATTGATTATTGTTATATATATTTTGTTGACATACATTATTGTGCATGTGGTGATCATCTGTAATTGGTTGTACATTAAGTTAAGTTATTATGTTTTTACCACTTGTATATGTAACATTGTAACAACTGTAGGTGAACCAAATAAATAAATAAACGCCATTCCCAAACTCGTTTATGAATTGCTCCAAAGTAATACACTACAATACACAAAGAGGGTTTGTCGTTACGAAGACGTCTACCATAATAAAAGCATTTTGTGACATGCATTATTCTGTCGAGTTTCAAAGAATAGTTACCGTGCGTACTCTATTTGGATGGATTACCCTAAATCCCTACCAAATTGAAGATTTCCTGAGTATTGGGGAAAAATGGCATCGTTCGTCTACACACACATACACACAACATATTGTAAAATAATGTCATACAGTAGCTATTTGCCTACAATTTATTCCAAAGAATGGTGAAATATGAATACATTATGTATCCGACGTTATGTGGAAATCAATGATAATTTTAAAGAACTTTTCAACATAATAGTGTGGAGGAGCGTGGGTGATCGGGCTCCTCGAACCACAAATGGAGAATTCTCCTACCAGGCTTAGGTGATCGGCACTGGACAGGGCTTTCGCCCCCTCGGTAGTACGTTCAGATGTTGTACCTATCTTAGCTCGTATGCAAATCTTACTTGTGCAATGTAGGATTCATTGTGACGTCACATCCCTATATAATAATAAAATACTGCCTCTGTAATCCTCAACAGAGTGCAGTAGCGTTTTTTATGTAGGGCCAATATTTGCGGGACTTTTATATGTATATTTACTAGCTGACCCGGTAAACAATTTTTTGCCATACAAATGTCGGGATCCAATCTTAGGTCATTTGGTGTATCTAATTCTAATAGACTCTACTGGACTCTACCCTTAGTCCCAGTTGTCTTAGATCAGATAACAATTTACTGCAACTTTGTTCATAAATCCTTAAAAGTTAGCTTAATAAATTACTATCTAATTAAAGTGTCCGAAATTTGATAGAAAAAAAAATCAAATAATGCATAATTATAAATAATTCAATCTCCGACTTCGAACATGCTTCGAACCCGTTTGTTTGAGTAAGTACCTACTATTCCGTTTCGTTATACTTGTAAAAATACGTCACCTAGTTGTCATACTTAGAACTACGTCTTCGATAGGTAGCATTAAGGCGAGCGCTAACTATAACTTGAAATAGTTCCTAGATGGCGTTACATTAAATATAAACAAATATTGTAATATTTAAAAAAAAAACTTTGATTCCTGACTTTTATTTCATTACATGACTTTTATCCTGAATTTTATTGATTACGATTATTTACCAAGTAAAAATGTACATTTAATATAAATCGTTACATGAATCGGCTTTACTTATCTACGTCATTAATAACATTTCAGAACGTAACAATAAATGTCAAATTAATATTGTAAGTGTAACGTCAGTCGTCAAATTGGTCAATAAAAATAAAAAAAAGAGTATTTTGCGCACAGGGTATCAACTTTGTTAGCAGCCAATGCCAACACGCCGATTAAAAAGCCAGAACGAAATGGCGCTTTATAAACAAAAGAGAAAGCAAAATAGAAGTGACACTTGACCAAAAGTTGCCAGTTTAAAAAATATAGTTGCAAACTTTTTATAGCATAGTAGTTTTTAAGAGTATTATTTGCTATTTATATAGTATTTAATTTAAAAACATAAGTTGTAGAATTATTTTATATCAATTACCTTCAAAAGTAATCAAGATGTGCTCAGAAAAGTATTAATATTGTACCCGATAGCAGTTACGTAGTTATATAAGTTTTAACTAATGGTAACATTGTTATAAACAAAACAAACATTTTTCTCTAAAAACTAAGAAGTTGTAGTATAAATTTCTGTTTGTGTAATTTCTGGGGAAAATTATCCATCCACATATAATTCGTGTGCTGTTGAGGTGTTTTTTTCAAGTTAAAGACCCTTACATTGTATAATATATTGACGTTCATGAGATAGAGACTCAAGTGGTGCGACAATTAGACGCTTTGTGTTAGCAATTAATTTCTTTATTCTTATTCTTTCTAATATCTTTGTGTTTATTACTGACGATTCGTGGTGGTCCCCATGGCAGCAAACAGAAGAACCAGGTTTTATGCATGTGCTAAATGTGGCATAACCTCTAATCAAGATACTTCCTTGACGTTTCACAGATTTCCTCTGCCGTCTAAGTTTGGCTCTCTAAAGTAAGTATAGCACCTAAATATTATTTACAAGTTTCACTAGCCAATCAGTAATATTTTGTTTCATTCTACTGTAGTAGTTTATTATGTTCAGTGTTCGGACAAAGTGCCACAGTTCATGAAATACAGATTGGTGAGAAACAGACAAACAGTAGAGTCTTACTAATAGGGTTTCGTTTTTACTCTTCAGGTATGGAACCCTAAAAATCATAAAAATGTTTAATCTGTACAAGTGAACTCTGATGTCTGTTAAATAGTTGTTATGATAATTATTGTGTAAAAATCTCACGATTTTCATATCTTACGGTTTCTTTAACAAAAGTAAAGAAAAATGGACTACAAAAAAATTAAATAACTCTACAAATTGATATAATATTCATGTAACCGAAAGTACTTTTCTAATTTATAAAATATTAATTTTCAGAGCTATAGTATGGGCAAAATTTTGCTTTCCCGATAAAGACTGGACAAATGATGATTCACTAAAATTGCTGCATTCTCAACAGAAAATGTTGTGTAGCAAACATTTTGATGATTCGTCATTTACGAGCAGTGACAGGAAAAGGCTCAACAAGTTTGCCATGCCAAGTGAAGCCCGCAATGCTTATTTAGTATCCCAGCCATCTACAAGCAGTAACTTAAGTTATGTGTCTGAGCATGCACAAGATATTCAAGTAAATATTTTTTTAATACCCTAACTCAATTCTGAATGTAATCCTAAGGTCCTAGATAGTAGGGAGACTTGGGTTCAAGATCTGGGCAAGATGTTTTCTTATGGCGGCTCTTAGTAAAAATAATGATAATACTCACAATGCTAATGTATACAATATATCAATAGGTATTAGTTCAGATGAACTTACTCTAAAGCTTTGTGTCGTCAATTTTTGTATCTCATTTGTATCATCGGAAATGTTATGATAAGCATTTGACACAATTTGGCTTTTATAGGTTTTTTAAATTTAGAATATTTAACTGTAATAGTAGTAATTAAATATCATTAGGGAGTTTGTTGTTAAAACATTTATGCAATTCTCCATAAAAGAACTACTTATTTTGAGGCAATAAGTAAAGCATACATTACAAGGTTGTGCTTATGTCTAGTGTTAAGGTTATGAATGTCGCACTTCTTCAAAGGTTGTGTTTTAGTGAAAATTCTTGTCTACATACAGTATGTTTTCATATAAATATATTTTGATGCAACTGTCAAAATATTTATTATGAAATATAAGTAATAAGAAAATAACTTAAAATAACTATACACTATTCTAGCCATATCTATATTCCTATTTTAACTATATTTCAGGAGAGAAGCAAGCCAAAAGGGTTGTTATCGGAGCTAAATGTAAAGCAAATTGCAGAACTCACACCTAGGAAACGAAAATTATATGACCGATGCAGGAGAAATATATCAGAAATAATTCGGCTTAGAAAAAAATTTAACAAAGTCAAGAAATGCAAAAGAAATGTCCTAAGTACTCTTGCCTCAAGTGATACTGTGAATGAATTAATTAGGCATAATATTAGCAGTTCCTTTTGTTTACTGCTGCAGAATCAATTAAAGAATGTCCCCAGAAAATTAAATGGCAGAAGATGGACTCTAGACGACAAAATCTTAGCTTTGAGTATTTATAAGAAATCAAGTTCATGTTATAGACTTTTAAGCAGACTATTTTGTATGCCTAGTGTGAGCTCACTCAGGGCATTATTAAATAAAATACCCTTGACTTGCGGTATTAATGAGCAAATCATGAATACCGTAAAGCATGTTACTGAGCAGAGAGAAAGAATGGAAAATTTGTGCATATTAGCATTTGACGAAATGGCTATAAGGAAAAATTTACAATATAATTGCAAGCTTGATATAATAGATGGATATCAGGACCATGGCATACAAGGGCGTACAGCAGAATTGGCAAGTCATGCTCTAACGTTTATGGCTATTGGTGTTCGCAAAAATTGGAAACAGCCGATAGCCTTTTATTTTTCAGGAGATTGTGTTACAGCAGATAGATTGACTGTACTGATTAAGCAGGTAAGGTAGAATTCCTAATAAGTTCATGTATGTCAGTCTATGCATGTATGGATTCTATATTGTCTCAAACGGCTGAACTCATGCCACCAGATGTCACCTAAAGTAATTCCTTTTTCGAAATGTTAAAATTATTTAAAACATTTTTATGGATTGCTATATATATATATAGCTATTGCTCGCGAAAAAATTTAACCAAAAACATAATTTTTACCAGAATTTTTTAACCCTAATTTTATATCTAAAATAACCAGCTTACAATAATAACTTATAATAGTATTAGCTTATAAGGTATCAATATAACTATCTAATAACTATCTCTAACATTGACAACTATTTGCTGGTGCTCAAATATGTTCTAATATTTAAAATCAGACCTATAACATTTATATGAAATAGATGTTAATATATTTACAGGTCCTGACTGCTTGTTTCCTTGCTGGGTTGGATGTGGTTGGGACGGTTTGCGATCTTGATGGCGTAAACTTACGTGCCATAAATAACCTGGGATCATCAAGGGATAAACCGTACTTTGATCATGAAGGACATGAAATTGTAACAATTTTAGATCCGCCCCATTTACTAAAATGTTTCCGAAATAATTTTTTGAAACATAACATCCAATTCGAACAAGATTTACAAATAGAAGGAAAACCAAGCCAAGGTTGGTATTATGAAATATATAGACTGCTTTTGCAAAACTCTTTTATAACATTTGTTCAAATAAAACTACTTTTTAGGGTTCCGTACCCAAAGGGTAAAAACGGGACCCTATTACTGAGACTTTGCTGTCCGTCCGTCCGTCCGTCCGTCTGTCACCAGGCTGTATCTCAAGAACGGTGATAGCTAGACAGTTGAAATTTTCACAGATGATGTATTTCTATTGCCGCTATAACAACAAATACTAAAAATGAAATAAAATAAATATTTAAGGGGGGCTCCCATACAACAAACATGATTTTTTTACCGTTTCTTGCTCGATACTAATAACGTTGCCTTATGTTGCATAGATAATGGTACGGAACCCTTCGTGCGCGAGTCCGACTCGCACTTGACCAATTTATTGTGGTATTATCATGTTTATCACCCGTTACCCGACCGCAAGGAGGGTTACGTGTTTGCCGCGTATGTATGTATGTCCATTCCTATGTTGGCTCATAACTAGACATCGGATTATATGCATTTGCATATTTGCATATGCAAATGCATATATTTCTATTTTTATAGCATTATTGCATATTTTGGTACATTTTCATAAAGAGTGCTTATTTCAATAGTAATACGTGTTGTATTATGCCGGTCGACAACCCAGATCGACGCATTCGCCTCGCACACACTCAGCGACAGCGAGCGCTGACTGCTGACTGAATGTAAAATTGTAAACTTTTGGCTCGCATCGCTCTGCGCTCGATAGGCGTTGGCGGGATGCGGCGTGCGGGTGGGGAGGGGCGTACGACACTTACTACTTCACTCACGCGCCTAACGCAATTCAATTGTTTTTGTCTCGCTGTATTTGTTTATCTACGAAAACCTTATTTTATTTTAAATAAAATAATGCCGCCAGTGAAAAAAAATACCCATGCTTTAATGGAATCATGGATAAAAAAATATCCAGACCAATTTACGACTGATGGCACTGTGATTTTCTGCAAGGTTTGTGAAAAGCGAATACCTTCATCAAAAAAATATCAAATCGATCAACATGTGAGTACTGCTTCACATTTAGCTGCAAAACAGAAACCTGCAAGAAGTTGTCAACAACTGCTAACTCATATTTCGTCTTCTAATTCGGATACTTCAAACAAAGTACAATTCAATAAAGATTTGTGTGAGTTTTTTGTTGCTTGCAATATACCTTTCCACCAATTAAATAACGAAGTAAGCAGGAAATTCCTAAAGAAGTATTGCACTAATCAGATAATTCCTGAAGAATCCACAATTCGAAAAAACTACCTTTCAAATATCTACGTAGAAGTACTTGGTGAAATTCGCGTCGATCTCTCGAACGATTTGATATGGATATCGGCAGATGAAACGACAGATTCCTGTGGACGATATATAGCGAATCTAATTGTTGGGAAATTATCTAAAGAGCCCTCTATTCCCCATTTGGTTGCTTGCAAGGTTTTAGAAAAAACAAACCATTCAACTATCGCCCGGTTCATAAATGATTCCATCAAATCACTATTTCCCGATTCCTCTATGGACGAGAAAATATGTGTTTTTGTTTCTGACGGTGCGCCATATATGGTAAAAGCTGGTCAGGCTCTTAAAGTATTCTACCCAAAATTGCTGCACATCACCTGCCTAGCCCATGGATTACATCGATTGGCGGAAGAAATCAGAAATGAGTTCAGCATAGTAAATAAATTGATTTCTTCTACAAAAAAAGTGTTTTTAAAAGCACCATCACGAGTTCAAGCATATAAAGAGAAACTACCAAACGTTGCACTACCCCCAGAACCAATATTAACACGATGGGGAACTTGGTTAAAAGCTGTATTGTTTTATGCTGAGAATTTTGATGCCATAAAAGAAGTAGTTGGATCATTTGACAGATCAGATGCCATCGCAATCAAGTCAAGCCAGCTGGCATTTGAGGATCCTTCAATAAAAAAAAATATTGCTCTTATTGCAACACATTTCAGCGATATACCCGACGCAATCGAAAAATTAGAAACTAAAAACCTTCCTCTGTGCAAGTCCTTGGAAATATTAGAAAAAATGATTGAACAGAGTAACGCCCTACCGTCTGTAATATCGCAAAAGGTTCGTGGCAAATTAAATGCAGTATTGTATAAAAACCCTGATCTTGATGGAATAAGAAAAATCGATGCATTTATCAACGGCAGCGGACAAACTCTTCCTGAAGAGGTCTCTGCAGGAATGGCGCCAAATTTCAAGTTCTGTCCGGTAACGTCAGTTGACGTCGAAAGGTCATTTTCTGCCTATAAATTGATATTAAGTGACAAACGTCACAAGTTTACTATAGAAAATCTGGAAAAATATATTATTGTTTATTGTCACAAAAATTATAATAAATAAACATTACCTATTATAGGTTGTCTGCTGTCTCTTTTGATTATAATGTCACAGATTTATATGTCAATGTATAATGTATAAAAATTAAAATATAAATAAACGTAAATTCTAATTAATGATTAGAAATTACTTACTATAAATGGTTTTTTATTGTGCATATTTTGTGCATATTTCGCCCTTTTTTAGTGCATATTTGCATGCATATTTTAGCATTTTGATAGTGCATATAATCCGATGTCTACTCATAACTAATCAACGCCTTAACCGATTTGGTTAAGGGTTACATCATTCAATTCGCATCAGTGATGTGAGTGTTTTTATTATCATTATTGTGGGGAAAGAAGACCGCTACCCTCCAGCAACCAAAACACCTAAAAGAAAGCCAAATAACATCAACATAGCCACCTTAAACACACTATCTTTAAGGATAACAGAGAAACTAGTTGAACTTGAATTAGTACTAACATGAGACATTTTTTTTCAAAAATTATTTACTGTATAGATAATTTTTATCATAATGTTAACTATTTTACCTACATTTACTTAATTTACATAAAATAAATAATAATATTTGTCTAGGTAACTATATTCTGTAAAAAATAGTTTTGGTTTTATAAATGATTTGTTTACTCAGACAGTACATACCTAAATATCTCTCATGTATTTTTTACAGGCATTGCAAAATGGAGTGACATTGAAACGTTTTTTAATATAGACTCACAGAATTCAAACTTTGTATTTGCTCCAGCAATAACACAGCAACATCTCCAACCAAATAACAAACAGAAAATGAAAGTACGTTTAGCAGCTCAAATTTTGAGCCATTCGGTTGCAGCAGGCATTTTTGCTAAAGTAGCCCAAAGTAAGTTTATATAAATATAATAATGTAATCTTAGTACATTAAAAGACTTTATTGTGTTTGTTCAAATTTATTTAAAAAAACAACAAATAAAGTCAATATATTGGTTTTAATTCTAACATTACAATAATCAATAATAATATTTAAAAATTCAAATTGACATGACCTCTTTATATTTTTAATATTGTCATAAAAATAATATGTTGGTAACCAATGAGGCCGAAACTAACTAAAGAGGGCATATATGTTCTCTTTACATAAATAGAAATCTTTTGAAATTTAATTATAGTTTAATTTTAATTTTTAACTATAGTTTAATTATAGTTTAATTTTTAACCTATTTTTATAGTTTAATTATATCACCTATTTTGAGTTGTTCCTGAAAATATAAATAACTCTATACAAATTATACGTTGTTTTATGCCAACTTATTTCCTGTGAAAGTTAGAAGGGGATTAATAAAAACAAAGTCATAATATAATCCATTTTTCATGGCTTTTCGACCTCCTGTGTTAAAAATTGAATTTTGTGCTTACAGATGAATTACCTCCTGATGCAATTGGCACAGCGACAGTTCTATCCAATATGGATAAATTGTTCGACTGCATGAATGGGGATACCAAAGATAGAAAGCGAGGCAAGGAGTATCTCACGAACCTGACAGAAAAAAGTCCACATTTAAGTTTTTTTTTTAAAATGAAATATTTCTTCAATAACATGAAGTTTATAGGGAAAAGATCAAAGCCCCCGTCTCAAGACGGCTGGGTGCGAACAATCAATGGCATAGAAAGGTTATTCGATACCTTAAAAAGAAAATATGACATCAATTCTTTGTCTGTAAGGAGAATTAACCAAGACCCTTTGGAAAACTGTTTTGGGTGTATAAGATCGAATTGTGGATGCAATCCAAACCCCACTTCAGTGCAATTTGTTGCAGCATTTAAAACCAGCATTATTACGAATTTAATAAATAATAATAAGAACAGAAATTGCCTGGACGATAATAATGATGTCTTGAGCAATTTTAGACATTTTCTAGAGCAAAACCCTAATATAAAAAAAAAAGATGTAGCAATTAATTCCCCTATTACTTTTATCCAGCAGGAGGGTGTTGAAGAGACTGATATACCTCAGTGTTCTGGTGAAATGCAAGCATGTGCATATGTGTGCGGTTTTATAATTAAAAATATGGCCTTAAATTGCATCGAATGCAAAAAAATCATGCTTGCAGAACAAAATACTGAAGTGTGTCATCTTTTCACATCGTTTAAGGAATACAGGGATGTAATAAATAGTTTAAATTACGTCCAGGTCAATTTCTGTAAATTGGTCGAAAATGTTGCAACAATTATTAATAGCTATTTAGAAAAGAATTCATTTAAAGTAAAAATCAAATTTAATTTATTAGAAATATGCTCCAGTATTAATAAGGATTGGCTGAAGGGGTGCGAAACGCATTTTAATGAAAATTGTAACAGTATAGTAGAAAGCACAATTGCTATATGCCTAAAACGGTTCTGCCGAAAAAAAAATCGGCAATACGTAGAAGACGCAGCTAAAAAGTCCTTGGCCAGAAAAATAAACATATTACAAAATGTATAAATAAAACTGGCCAAGTACGAATTGGACTCACGCATAAAGGTTTCCGTACTATTATCTATACGATTAATACTATTATCAACAATTATATTATTATCAATCTAGATAAACAAAAATCTAAATTACGTAAATTTACAACGCAAGCTTGCAACGTATTTAGATAAGCGGGAATTTGGCTATTATCCTTTTCTATACCTTTCCATGTTTGTTTCTGGCATGGTTGGTCTTAATACTTTAGAATCTAGACGGAAATTTGAAGTAATCATGCATTATTTTTCTATAATTAATAATAAGGTATACAATCCATCAGTGCGTGAGTGCAAGTCGTATAAAGCATGTGTTTGTAAAACCTGTGATGTGAAAAATGTATCGGGAGACGTATTGTCTTTAATGACTGATGTGAAATAATGTATATTTATGTAAACTACAACTGGTAAATTTCATAATCCTTCGTTGGCCCAATTTTGGTAAAAAGGGGCACAAAGTTTTCGCCCAACGTATTAATATGTAGATAAAACACTTTTTATGTACCGTAATAATCTTAATATATATATTTCTTGTGTGCGTGTGTATGTGACTGAACTCCTCCTAAACGACTGGATCGATTTTGATGAAATTTGTTGTGTGTATTCAGGGGGGTTTGAGGATGGTTTAGATTCACAATTGGCTGGACCGATTTTGATGAAATTTTTTTTACACAGAATTTTATGGCAAAACAACGTTTGCCGGCGCAGCTAGTAAACATGTAAATTATTACTACTTATATAAACTGTTAGAGTAATTCTGTTGTTCTGGAGCAATATTGTTGCATTAAGATTAATATTGTTTTTGCTTTAAGCTTTAAGCTTTATTAACAATAAATATTATTACTAAATACAACTTTCTTTTTATTTTATTCTCATTCATCGAATTCTCATAGCCATTTTTACACATAATATAAAACGTAAAAAATGAAAGATTCTGTGTAAAAATGGTAATATGAGAATTCGTTGAATGAGATGTACCTCAAATTATTCAATATGCATGAGACTTTAATTCAAATATCCCGCCGCTCGATTAGTTCCTTGCCGAATAAAATGGCGGCGCTAGTGTAATCGTGTTTGCATATTTTTTGTATGAAGTTGAGCTTCTTCCTTTTAGGTAGTATTGTTCTGTGATTTTGCGTGATGCGTGTGTAGTGCATGCACGTCGCGAAATTTTTAATATCGGCATAGATATCCTTCTAAAAGTATCCATTTCTCAAGAAACACGAGATGGCTGGGAAGCTGAATAAATTTGAGACACCTAGTTCCGCCAGCTCTGATAGGTAAACCGAGTGTGTTTAACCTTATGATATGTTTTTATAAACAGCTGGATAAAGTGTTTAAAAAAAACCCTATTGAAAACCATTTTCAGTGAAGGCTTAGTCATCTTGTATTTTGCAAAGTGTGCTCGCGTGTCGTGTTTTTGTGCTAAAGATTTTATGCTATAATTCCATGGAATCAGCATTGCATTATAACCTCAACGCGGTGGTATTTTTAGAATTTCATTTAGTTCATTGGCAGCTCGCTTCTTGTTGAATGACCGCGGTGTGAGAACACGTGGTTAGCGTTATACGTGTGATTTCTACGTGACTGGATATACCATGACTATGGAGTCGGGTTCATTGATCTTCGCTAACCTGTAAGATTTTCAACTTTTATGAATATAGGGCGTCTCTGTGTCTAGCAGTAAATAAATGTGGCTTTTGTATGTGCCGATACGTATTTCATCACGATGTTTAGCTTATTTCCTTGTTAAATAACTGTAAAACTCTCACTTGCATAAAATTACTTTAACATAATATATATGTCATTAGCATACTCACAGTTGTCTAAACAAAAAACGTAAACATTACTTGTGACCTTCAATATAATCATATCTATCTCGGTAAGGAAACATAAAATTTGCATTTTATTTTATCATAGAATCAGTCTGTGATAACGAAATATGAGTGAAATGAAATATATAGTACATAGATAACTTAACCTTGAAATATGTTAAATAGTATTGTCAGTATGTAAAATTAGTAAATGTTTGATAACACGTAAAAATGACATTTGTTTTTTTTTTTTAAACATGCATGATATGTAGTAAAAACAGCACTTTGCATCGTAGATAAAGATTAGGCTATATTTTTACAATGAAAAAAACTGCAAAAAAAATGTTACACATCATTTTTCAAATTTGAATCAAATTAAATAATTTTATTCACAATAAATTTATAAAGTATATTAGATGGTCATAAACAATTAAAAAAAGCATTTCTATTTAGTATTGATAAGTAGGTAAATGTGAAGAAGGGATGAAAATTTACATGACTATTTCTAGGCTTGTACAATGACATTGTATTGTCTGTCCGGCACTCAACATCAACGTTTAAGAAAAGAGAGGCAAAATTTAATCACAGTTCTCCTGCCTCCTCCTCCTTTTATCTGGGGTTGACGTAACGGTGTCTTCCATGATATCTGTCAGACATATAGGTTGCTTTCCAATTAATACAAAAAGTGACGCAGTGTAACGCAGTGCTCGATAAAGCGCTTTCCATCAACGACACTGTTGAACACAGCCGTACACTGTTCGACACTCGAAAAAGTGGTGTTTTGAGAGTAAACATATTTGGTTTGGCTATTTAAGGGCCTACATCAATATTATCGTCGACATGTACATATTAACACAGCTAGTAGGTATAGAAAATGAAGAATTAGGGATATTTTTTTGTTTACTTTATTTTGAGACAACTAGCTGTTTCATTTACTCTTTTACACAGTGTTTGGCAGTGTTTCACAATGTAACGCAGAGTCCCTCTGTGTTAACTAAATGGAAAGCAACCATAGTTATCTATGTTAGCTTCTCTTTCTTTCGTATTCTCTATCACCCAAAACAAAAAAAAATTTTTGGTTCTTATGTAAACTTTATTTGTTCTAGCTAGTAAGTAATAATTAATGTAATAAGGTTGCAGAAAATACAGATATATAAAGGTAATAAATGTAAAAATAATCATACCTAGATGTGGATGAACTTGAAAACACTATGTATGTATTATCAAATGTAATTATAATAATTAATATGTTTGTATTTCACGACAATATTCTGATAATATTGTAAACATACAGATTTTGTTATTGTTAATTTAATTTGTATTAAAGAAAATACAATAAAATGTCAAAGGTATGATGGATAAAAAGAATAATGGTGTCACCTTCCCAAGTCCTCTTTATGAGGGTCTTAGACATCGAAGGAACCACGTTGCATAGCACCCAATGAGAATTGACGTCGAGCAGGGGGCTGGTTATAAAAATGAGTCTAGACCCACTGCAATATCAACAATAAAGTCGTGTTGCACCCCGAATAACGAGATAAGGGCAGGAGAATGATATGATAATAACAATTAAAACTTGTGGGATATGTAGCGTAAACCCATTCTAGACCTCCCTTAGATGCATACCGAGCATACAATAATACCAAATTACGCTAGCACAAGGCCTAAATCAAACCCTAGAAACGGGCTTCATTGTTATTGTTAGGGCATTGTTAGCCCTTGCTTTGGCCTTGTATAAGTAAAGAGTAATTAAATCTTCGAGGTCAAGGCCCATAGCATATGCTACTCCTATAGTTTTTAAGCCTTAATTTATTTTTGCAAGACCTTCGCAAAATCTACGCAATTTTATTTCCTATAATATAATTCTTATCATACTATAGTTAATCTTAATGTATGCAATAACATTGTCTCTTTCATCATTGATAATGTGATAACAGTATCATCACATTATCACAAGCTTGTATTAACTAAAGTTATATTTTGTGTACTAACTTACATGGTTTATGAAGCATAGGTAATATTATGATGTAAGTCAAGGCAGACTGTCCAAAAAAAATTATCGACCCCAAATAACGGGACTCCAAAGAATGAGATAAGGGTATGAAGATGATGATATTGGTTCTTGTAGCATCAACTGATATAGTTATACATACTCTGAAATTTTCAGCTATCTAGCTCTCAACATTTCAGAGATACAGCCTGATGACCGACAGATAGTGAACTCTTATCAATAGAATGCCGTTTTTCCTTTTGGTAGGAAACCCTGAAAACATACTAAAAGTTGTTTAAAAAATAAAGCCAAATCAGACACCATCATTAACACATCGGCATCGTCAAGACAACTTCTGCAAGTTGTCTTGACGACGTGTTAATGATAGTTTCTGATTTTTGATGGGACTGAGCTGCCTCAGTCCCATCCGTGATCATGATGACTAGTCTCTATAACGTCTGGCTAAAACTTAAAACAAATATGGCGTCTAAATCCGCTTAAAATGGTTTTATTTCAAAGCCAAGTCATGCAAAAACCGAAATGAATAAATAGGTTTTCGAATCAAAAAGGATTTTTGTAAATACTATGATATAATATTATGTCCGAACAAACATGAAAGAAAATACATTATTAAACATTTGATGACCCACCTTTTAGTATTAGTTAAAATACTCTACATTTATACTATTTTATTCTAATTTGGTAATGTCTAGTTACTTCCCGTTTACTGTTAAATTAGAAATACATGTAAAATGCTAATTTTATAGTCACCAACATTTGCGCGACTCATTTATTCTTATAAAATTACTTTCTATTACGTATTTTATATCGTTGTTGATAATGACATGATGGCCAACTTGTAATCATCATGGAAAAGTTTAGAGTTTTAGACCGAATGGAGATGTGACATGCTGTTTTCTTTGTTAAATTATACTGTCAGTAACACACACTAACAGTAATAACGTAATTTCATTGGTCGCTACGTACGCCCCGTCCAATATCAATTCACGCACACTGGGAGACGACGGTGTTCGTACACACATTACTTGCGTACCTTTTTCAGCAAGAGTCGCCTAACAATACTTTTGAATTAATGCTCTCTCGAAGTAAATAAGTCGTCGTTATGAAATTCAGAGTTGGCCATCATGTACACGATGAAAGAATTAGAAAATCACTAGTCTTCAATGAGTTTTCGCAACGTCGAATAGGCAAGAAGCTCCTAATTAACACGATAGAATTCTTAAATATTAGTATTATTTTGCTAGTCGTCTATTATTTTTTCCTGCGCACAAATCTGCTATGCATGTGTGTGTGAAAATCGTGGCATGTGTTTTAACAATTTGTAAACATTATGTGTGTGAACTTTAACTAATGCAGCAAAAAAATATAACGTATATGATATCACGTCGCTGGCTATCTTATTTACGTAGTATTTTTAAATTTTGTATAACTACCTCTACCTGTTTGTGAAATGTAATTAGCTTAGTCAAGTCTATCAACAAATTGACATATCATTTCAATAAATTCTCTGACTATAAAATTGATTAGCAGAACTGCATCACGAAATGCTGGTCGAAACTACCTGTCTTTGATGGCCTAGAATCTAAATAAATACAGAAAGCAGTCTTACTGCATAACGCCCGCCCGTATAAACCGTCGATTCCCTCCTATTAAGCTCCACCGCTCTGGGCAATCGATGCTAATCTCATCTGAGTGCGTCATACCGTGATTAGTGACGAGGCAATTACGTCCTAGTCACATTTTTTTTTGGGAAAAATCATAGTGCTTCATCTCTCTCTTTTCAGCTCATAACGCCCTACTGTCGGGCGCAGGCTCCACTTTGGAAGGGATTATGGTCTAATATATCACGTGTTGGCACAGGATTGATTTTAGAGGTTTCCATCTCGCATGGAGGATGTAATCTCTGTCATATTTCGTAGCAGGCTTTTACAGTACGTTGGGAATGAAAAGGGGTTATAACTGTATTCTTACTTCATCACCAAACGGGCATACCTCTTTAAAAAGCTTTTTATTCGTGTGTCTTACTTTCTAACATAAGTCAAATTTAATATTATTTGTTTTTGTACAGTGATACGGAACTAGCCCTAGAGCTGAATGAACAGGTGTTCTTGGATGATGATGAGTATTCAACTAGGGCGCCAGCATCACCGACCACCGTGCCCAATGTACGACCATACCGACCTCCTTCTACTGGTAAGTTTATAACTATCACTATTTTCTAGTACTTTGCCTATATTATTATTTATTGACGGGCTTCGTGGTCTAGTGGTTTATATAACGGACTGCCGTTCACGAGGTCGCGGGTTCGATTCCCGCCTCGGACATTCATTTGTGTGATGTTTATAAATGTCATACAAATGTTTGTTCTGTCGGATCACAGATCACAGATCACAGACGGACGGACAGCGAAGTCTCAGTAATTAGGGTCCCGTTTTTACCCTTTGGGTACGGAACCCTAAAAAGTGTTTATACTAATACCAAAGACTAAGTCTAAGACTGATTGCAGTTTAAAAGTTAAAAAAAAATTCTAGAGAGAGTGATTGAAGAGAATGGCTTTTTTGTATAATTTGATAAGTTTTGGAACGAAGTCTCAATAACAAGAAAACGCGGCTGAAATCACGGGTGAATCAAGCACGTGAAAAACAATGACCATTGTAAAAATACCCAAACACGTTATTTTGAACACGTGAGTTGTAAATAAATGGGTTGTTTGTTCACGTCTAGACATATCATTGTGTGCGTCTATGTTGTATGTGTGCTGATGGATCAATAAGAAACTATATTTTACCCTCTCCAGCACTTAGTCATAGTTATATAAGATATTTGAGAGACATCTCTCACTCCAGCCCATTAAGGCCCATTGTTGGGCACGGGCATTCTGGGCGAATATCTGAAAAGTCTGGTATAGTTTACCGAATGAGAAGACTAATGCCCAGTATTAGAATAGTTTTTAATGTAAAACAAATAAACAACGACGAGCTTCGTGGTCTAGTGGTTCATGTAACGGACTGCCAATCACGAGGTCTCGGGTTCGATTCCCGCTCGGGACAATCATTTGTGTGATTTTTCTAATTGTCATACAAATGGGTGTTCTATGTATTATAAGTATGTATTTACAAAAGAAAAGTAGTATATCTATTCTATCCGTATTCTGGTATCCATAACACAAGCATATAAGCTTAGCTTGGGACCAGAGGACGTTGTGTGAAATGTCCATGAATATTAAAAAAAAAACAAACTGACGCATCCGTCTTCTAGGAACGAAAGGAGTAGTGAAAGTTTTTTTTTATTTATTCAGTAGTTTTTGCGTGAAAGGGTAACAAACAACCATACTTACAAACATATTTATAATATTAGTAGGATTATTATAATATTTATTATAATTAAAAAGCATTATGAGTTTCAAATTTAAATATCATTTACAAGACTTAGAACTTTTACATATTATAAAAACAAAGTTGTTATTTTTGTATGTATGTCCCTATGTGAGCTTATATTTTTAAAACCACTCAACGGATTTTGATGCGGTTTTTTTTAATACGTAGAGTGGTTCAAGAGGATGTTTTTTTTTGTATAATATGTTAAGATCTTTTATTTTTTAAAGTCCACGCGTACGAAGTCGCTGGCAGCAGCTAGTTGAGTATAAACACAAGTTCTCAACTAACCGAGTAATAAACGTAAACAAATTAAATTATGATACTGTGGAGTGCGTCACGGTTTTATTTCAGTATGAGGAAATAATAACGTTGGTACTGGCCAAAGATTCTATATACATTCTTCTATAGAGCTTCTTACACTTTTCATAAATTGCAGACCTTTACTTGTCCCGCACGAGACAATCATTTGTGTGATATACATAAATGTCAAACAAATGTTTGTACTGCGTCTGGGCGTTTCTATGTATAATAATATATTAATAATATTATAAAGCTGAAGAGTTTGTCTGTTTGAACGCGCTGATCTCAGGAACCATTGGTCCAATTTGAAGAATTCTTTTGGTGTTGGATAGTACATTTATTACATAAAACCGGGATAAATTTTCTAAATACCACGCGTACGGAGTCGCGGGTAACAGCTAGTCTATTATAAGTATGAAAAGTAGTATATGTATTCTATCCGTATTCTGGTACCCATAACACAAGCATATAAGCTTAGCTTGGGACCGTTGTGTGTAATGTTAATGAATATACATAAACCAATTTATTTTTTTTTAACTTGAAAAATTAAAAAAAAAAATATGTTATGGTAATATAACGCGATATGTCATCTTTGCTTATCAAAATAATAAACAAATAAGCCGTCTTTATCAATATATCGTATTGTTTTCAACACTGATAATCTTTAAAATATACGTAATAATAATGGTATTATCCGTAGTAATATTATGTATGCATAGGATATAATATTGATTGATCATCCTACATATATGTATAGTATATAGTATATTGTATAGTATTAGTTACATAACAGTGCAGTGGCTTATTTTGAATATCAACGACCCGGAGCCCCGTTTAATTTGTGTACAACATTCCTTGACAAATTTGTGTTCTTCGATTTGTGTATAGGATACTTTATTTAAATCTTAAATTTTTATTGAGGACTTGGTTTAAAATTATACAGCATCCTAGGAAGGAAAAGGGCGGTGACGCTTGTATTCCCAATCTGTCACCGTATGGACAATGGTATATGACGATGTGTTTTTCTGATCGATAATCTATCGTCATCATAACATTACGCCTTTTTCCCATGGGGTAGGCAGAGACTATAGAGCGCCATCTGCTACGATCCAAACATACTTCCTTGGCTTCATCCACACTCATACATCTGGTCATGCCCGACGGTTGTAAGTGCTACGCACTTGCCCCTTTTGGGGTATGCCGGCGATGACATCGGAGTATATTTTTCTCGGGCGTCCTCTCCGATATCATCGATAATCTATATTATTGTAAATGCCGGTTCTTCTCAGCAGATTGCGTCCTGAACCGGTGGTAGAAAAAAAAATGTTTGGACTATGTTAACAAAAAATATGTTAACATGATTAAATTATTTTTCATTTCATTTTAAGTTTCAATAAGAACGAAATGAAATGAATGTTTTAATTTACTTTAGTTTTGTCAATAAGATTGCCACCATTGGCGTGTAAAAGCCCATATCTATTAATTTTTTTGGTTTAACTGTGCTAATTATTAGTTTTTACTACGAATTATATTTTAGTAAATTCTACGAATTACACATTATTTGCATGTTTTGAATCACTGCCAACATTTACTTACGATGATATATCATTCATTATGGTAATTATATTTTAAGTTTCCTTATTGTAATACCTTTAAGAAATATTGAAATGGGTTAAAAATACATATTTAGAACGTATATTATATTTTTAATAGCTGACTTTTACAATAGGAATGTTCGAAGGAAAATGGCGACAAAAATAATAATAGATTAGATAAGCAGTAAAATATAGAGTAAAATTTTATCAAGAGTTTTGTAGTTTTTGCGTAAAACACGTCACAATCTTCGGCCTTTCGTGCTAATACCGTTAAACTCTCAATAGCTGTTGTCTCGCCTTCAGTGATTTTTTCGCACATCCGCCATTTTCTTGCCGGACAACTTATTAATTGGATCTTTATGCCTCACAGCACAGTATCATTCACTGGCTAACCTTGAACCTTGGAACTGTTACTTTTGTACAACATTCTAGATGCTATCAATACTAATATTATAAAACGGAAGAGCTTTTTAGTTCGCGCTTCTTCTCTGCCTAGCCTTGTCCCATTTCACTTGGGCTAGGCTCTCCTCGTCATTCTTCACCAAACACGTCTTGGGTCGTCGTGCTATCTACTAGGGCTTTCTTCAGGTTGTTGTTGACCACCGACAGCCAGGTTAGAAAGGGCCTACCAAGCTTTTTCGGGCCAGTGTACATATCTAGTACTCGCCGGGCCATGTGATCTTCTGGTCTTCTCATTACATGCCCATACCACCTAAGACGGAGGCTATATAACATCACGCTGCGACTGATAGGAGCGAAACATTAGTGAAACATGTTGCAAAAACGGGAAAAAATTGCAAAATTTCACGCGTACAGATTCGCGGCCATCAAGTTTAGAATTATAATTTCTGGAGAGGGGCACGTTTCTTCTTCTCGGCCCATTAATGTCCCACTCTTGGGCACGTACCTCGTCCACATTAAGATGGTATTTAATTGCGTATGCTGCAGTGACCAGGGGCCCAATTCTGCTATTACAATTTTGTCACAATGATCAGGCACTGACGCCATAATGGCGTGATCTATACTAGAGTAGACTACCAAACTTGATAAAATTCGCCATTATGCTATCAGTGACTTATCATTGTGACAACATTGTAATATGTAGATTTAGTTCCCAGATTTTCGTCTCTTACAAAAGTTATCTGCTTATATACAGGGTGTTAGGTACTTTGCCAAATTAAATTTGCTAAAAGATTGAAAAATTGAACGCGATTAACAGCAATTTTTTTTATTTTTAGGTTTTAAAGCTCAGTATGGAATTTTTTATCAAAAATTTCCAAGACTAAAAAAAATCTGGCGGCGCAAAAATAAAATTAAATATGCTAAACTATAGCAAATGACACTATCTTTTAGCAAATTTAACTTGGCAAACGATGTACCAAACATCCTGTATAGCATACCTTAGCTGGCTCTTACAGCCCCCTGGGGCGGAAATTACACTCGTATTTTTAATTTGACTCGACACTGATATAGAAGCACACTTATTACCAAGAAATACAAAAATACCTAATGCTAGATGGTAAACAAATGTCATTTAGACTTGACCTTCGCACAGTTGACATTGACCGCTCATAAACAGTATCCTTGAGTTGTAACGAGACTAAATAAACATTATGTGCTGAATAGCAGACGTGTACTAGCTCTTGTTACATTTAAAGTATCTGATATAGAGAGCGGTTAATTGCAAATGTCCGTATAGAATACAAGTGTTATTATCTCTTGAGCATGTAAAGGCATACTAACTAAACCCTGTGCCAAAACGCTTGGTCAGCGCGGCACAGTAGACCATAAACCCTCCCAAAGTGGAGGAGGCCCGTGCCCAACAGTGGGACGTAAATAAGCTTAAGAAGAGGAGAGGAGAGACGGAAGACTCGTAATGAAACCTTATGGTTAGCACCATGGAATAAAAAAAACTAGTTTTTTCTATTCCGTGGTTAGCACTGCCCAAATAGACGAACGGCCATTTTCTATCTTTATCTAATATATAAAATTCACGTGTCACAGTGTTAGTTACCGTACTCCTCCGAAACGGCTTGACCGATTCTTCTCAAATTTTACATACATATTCAGTAGGTCTGAGAATCGGCCAACATCTATTTTTCAAACTTTTTTTTTTGTGTGGCAAAACAACGTTTGCCGGGTCAGCTAGTATTATATAAAAATTACGTGTCACGATGTTTGTCCGCGAAGGACTCCTAAACTACTGAACCGATTTTAAATTTGATTTGCACACCGTGTGCAATTCGACCCAACTTGAAAGATAGGATAGCCTACATTTCAATTTATAGTCGCAATATTATTTTATTGCAAATTATTTGTCTACCCCTAACATTTGTATGGCAAAACAACGTTTGCCGGGTCAGCTAGTATTTTATATATCCCTGATTCTTGCTATCAAAGTCAGACTAATCTAAACTTTTGTCCTTACTTGCATATCATTAAACATTGAACCTAAAAATGTGTGCACTAATAAAAATCTACAGACACCGAAAGTGCTATAGAGGCTATGTATTATTTTGTCTATATGTAGTGACTCGAAATTCCAGTCATTCGAAGTCGCAGGCAACAGTTAGCACTTAACGCAACATATAAACTACATATTAATTGGTATTAATTTGTCCGTGAACTTTGAGTTTTGATAGAATTAGACTGAAAGGTCAGAATATTTGCAAGTGAATGGTAAAATATTGAAAGTTTTTGATAGCCAACTGATACCCGTCACTTTATAAGCGGCAAAAGTTTAATGCAAAGGTTTTAGTATTTTAAAGAAATTTGCAACATCAAGTATTTTTACAAAATAGTCGAGCTACTTCCTCTACCATAGTTTACCAGTGTTATGTTTCCTCTTAATTTTTAAGTTCTTTTTATATTTATTTTTCTCATTCACTTTTTGGAGTAGCTAATGATGTATGTTATATATTATATTCAATGGGTACAGTTAGTATGTAAATAATTGTCGATTCAATCTATTTTGTATATCAAATTCAAATATTGACGAAGACATAGTTGAATGCGTCATGGCAAATTATTTATTGTCGTCGTTAATAACGAGTTTAGCTATTGACGCGATATTTAATTGAATATGACACTGTTTCGCTAATATATATGTCACAACGTGCATTGTACAAATAGATATATGTATAGTGGACAATACACAAAAACGGGAAGTATCGCCGTCTGTTATTAAGGCTACTACAGACTGAGTGCGTTTACAGCACGTAGGTATGCGTATCGTAAGTGTATTTGTACAAATTTCCTTGTAATGTACAGAATTTCTCCGTGTGGTGACGAATTAAGAATACAAGTGTCACCACCCCATCTCCTCCCAAGGCTGCTGTAGAAGTCAGCTAAGGGATATTCCACACAAATAACATCCTCTGTGTGAGATGGAAAACTCGAAAATAAACCCTGTGCCAACACGCGTGGTCAGAGCGGCACAGTAGACCATAATCCCTCCCAAAATGGAGTAGTGGAGGACAGTGGGACGTAAATGGGCTGGAGAGAGATTACAGAATTATTTGTACTGTAAGCGCGCGAGTTGAGTGCAGTCGGGGTCTGAGGTAAAGAGTGGGAGCATCTCCCCCGCAGTCCACCCGCCCCGCTTCCTTCGCCTGCGGCGTAGTGTTGTGCCGTGCAGCTATCGTAATTGTTGTATCGTGTTATCTTGTTATTACAAAAGTTGCTACTTCGTGGTATTTTTTTGATTTTAATAATGTGTGATTTGGGTAGGTACATCTAGTTCCGTTACAAAAAAACGAGTATTTATTCATCGTCAGGCTTGAGAAATGGCAAAAAATGTCTTAGACATGTGTGTGGAAGAGAAACAGAACAAAAGTTTGACATTTAATCTAAATAATGGTTTCGACCGAGCAAGCCGTTATACCGGACTTTCAAAAAGAACATTGGCTGCAATTCAATTTAAATTTATCGATATTCGTCTACTCATGGTCAACAGTAGGTCACATCACTATCGCATTCCTGAACTCTGCCTTCAACTCGCGCGCTATCTGTAGACTGTTGTGTTATTGTAAATAAATATATTACCTATTGTATTTTTGCCTCCGACTTCTTCAGCGGGCGGAAGAGGCCCGTGCGACTCGTTCGCACTTATTTACAACATATTACGATTTGACTAAATCTAGTTTTAGTTGTTATAATAACGGATGAAACTAGGTGTAAACTATACTGAGCTGCACCTAATTACCCTAGCCGGCTAAACCTAGGTCCAGCCGCACTTCGGCTTTTAGCCGTAACATTATACACACTACGTGTATGCGAAGACGTACTGCACACGCATGAGATCTGTGTCAGCCTTAATCACAACAGTAACGCAACTAAAATACTTTACTGTACATAAATCAGCTAAAACAATATTTAAAAATTGCTTAGTTCCATAACTAAGATCACACTTGAAAATCCTGAATATTTTTTTATTTATTGCATTGTCATCGGTCCTTAAAGAGTGCAAAATTTCAGATCAATTCGACTGCTGCAAGTGGGTGAAAATTACTTTCAAAGATGCCATTAAATAGATACATCTCGACCATGGAGACTAGAGTCTCACCTAATATAAGATCGTTTTAAAAAAATGTAGCGTTATTATTTTGTGACGTCATATCTATACATGAAGAGAATACTTGATGACGCATATTTTATTTGCCTGTGACGCCACTGTAACTTTTCCAACCTCTATTGATTTCTATAGCAATTGTAACCTACGCGTCTAATGTTTTGAAGGAATTCATTTGCACGAGTAGATTTTTAGTTTAGATTAATTGTTTAATTTGCTTCGTGGTGGAGTGGTTTATGTAATGGACTGCCGATCACGAGGTTACGGGTGTTCACGCTTGAACATCGTGAACATCGCGCGCTGGTTGCAAGGAACGAAACGCAGCGCGCATATTCTCAAGCATCGCCGCTAACTTAACTTAGAGGACAACTGACAACTAGGCGCGTAAGCGCATCATAATGTCGCGTCGAACTATAATTTATAATGTTATATTGATTACTAAGTAAATTAAATATGTACAAGAAGACTGACTCGTTTCATTCGCCCACAAGTTTTTTGGCGACCGTAAGGAGATGCTGCATGATTGGACAAATTTGAATAACAATAGGAGGATTGGAGTTTGTTGAGGAATATTCTACGTCGCCGCCATTATCTGAATAGACGACGCGTAGCGGTAACGGCAACCATCGTCGGCTTCGCATCAGGAGGTCCGATTCGAGGGGAGTAGCTCGTTCCTTAGATTTCCTTTGTTCCAAAATTCTTCCTATTTGTGTAAATTGTGTTCCGATAGTTACCTACCTACTTTAAAATTAAAGATATTTCAAAATTTTCTCGTAACGAGTTTAACGGAAAATTTTTGGTTCAATTTTATTTTGAATGTGTTATTTTTAAGTAATTTTGTGTCTTATGCAGTTTACAAAGCTATAATAAAGTTTGTTACGATACTTTTCTATTTGTGACAGTGGATAATAAGCCTGTTTGCATTGTCCTTAGCACCTGCCTGCCTATCATTTAATGCCTACGCACTTAATAAGCTTCCGTGCATAATACCTATTTCTTAATATTAATGTATTTGTTTTAATTACACAAAATTTTTGCAAGAAAGTTTACAGCATTGTCAGCTTAGTTAGTTTGCTCATCATTTTAACGCAATCAACGTTTTCGCCTGTTTAGGCGCTTTGCTTTGCTTCAAAACGATTTGCCGAACGTTTTCAGGATACGTGTCAAAATCGCTGGCCGCGAGCTACTTCGTGAAACACCGACCGGCAGGGGGCGCGAGCACTGCGGCTGCGCTGATCAGCTGATCGTATAGCAGCCATCTTGGGCAGAGCGATTGGAGCGTGGAACGTCATTGGGTTTGATGCACAATTTCTTTTATCTGGTTCATTATTATCAGGCAACCATTTTGTTTGCATAACGTAAAAAATATAATTTTATTTTCAACATTTTATTTTAAATAGGTAGGTAGTGGTGTTTAATGATGTCGAAAGAAAAGTTCGATACCTATTAATGAGGAATTAAATAAATAGATATTTAAAATGGCTTGAGGATCGTGACACTTTCCAATCATTATTTCAATCAAATAAATCTATCCCAGACATCAAAAAATACCATTGTTTGAGGTCCTCACTAGAGGGCGGTGCCCTTGAAAAATTATATCGTTGGAGTTTGCCTCGGATAATTTATTGCGTCGCGTGGGATTTGTTATGTAGTAGATATGAAAATAAAAAGATTTTAATAGCTAATTATGTTAAAGTGTTATTTAATTTTACGCCTATAACTAAAGAGTCACACAGATTACTGAGATATTTGGTTGATTGTGTATCATTGACGCGATGTTGACAATAACCAGGTGTTGTTGTCTACGGCTGTAGTTAAAGTTTTTAACGAGTCTTCCCGTGAAGCTCACCTTGTGCGGGCGTTATTGGACACTGGTAGTCAGTCTTCGTTTATAACTAAAACCTTAAAAAATAAATTAAAATTATCTTCTTTAACTACAAACCCGCTCCGTATATCGGGTATTAACAATTTGTCATTTCATGTACCTAATTGACTGATGCGTTATTAATATACAATCGTGTAATAGTTCATTTACTAAACAAATTAATTGTCATGTTATACAGAAAATAAAAGGTATAGTGCCGAGTACTCCTGTTAATGTTTTGATTTTAAACATACCTCAGGATGTAGATTCTCCTATCCGCATTCCCACCGCCCCGCCGTTGTTGTTGGGTGCGGACGTTTTTTGGGAGTTCATGGGGACAAGGCGTATATCTCTAGGTGGAGGTAAACCAATTCTTCAGGAGTCTCAATTTCTGTTGGTTGATTAGTGGGCCTTTTGGTAATAATAGTGACCCTAATTCTAACCACGTTCTTTGTAATTTAATAGAATAATAAAAATAAAAGGTATAGTGCCGAGTACTCCTGTTAATGTTTTGATTTTAAACATACCTCAGGATGTAGATTCTCCTATCCGCATTCCCACCGCCCCGCCGTTGTTGTTGGGCGCGGACGTATTTTGGGAGTTAATGGGAACAAGGCGTATATCTCTAGGTGAAGGTAAACCAATTCTTCAGGAGTCTCAATTTCTGTTGGTTGATTAGTGGGCCTTTTGGTAATAATAGTGACCCTAATTCTAACCACGTTGTTTGTAATTTAACAGAATAATAAAAATAAAAGGTATAGTGCTGAGTACTCCCGTTAATGTTTTGAATTTAAACATACCTCAGGATGTAGATTCTCCTATCCGCATTCCCACCGCCCCGCCGTTGTTGTTGGGTGCGGACGTTTTTTGGGAGTTCATGGGGACAAGGCGTATATCTCTAGGTGGAGGTAAACCAATTCTTCAGGAGTCTCAATTTCTGTTGGTTGATTAGTGGGCCTTTTGGTAATAATAGTGACCCTAATTCTAACCACGTTCTTTGTAATTTAATAGAATAATAAAAATAAAAGGTATAGTGCCGAGTACTCCTGTTAATGTTTTGATTTTAAACATACCTCAGGATGTAGATTCTCCTATCCGCATTCCCACCGCCCCGCCGTTGTTGTTGGGTGCGGACGTATTTTGGGAGTTAATGGGGACAAGGCGTATATCTCTAGGTGGAGGTAAACCAATTCTTCAGGAGTCTCAATTCTGTTGGTTGATTAGTGGGCCTTTTGGTGATAATAGTGACCCTAATTCTAACCACGTTGTTTGTTATTTAATAGAGTAAAAGGTTCCAGGTTCCAGATTGAGTGTTTGTTGGTACTGCTTTCGTGAACGGCGCGGTAAAACGTTGTCAACTCCGAAACTAGTTTCAAACCTATAAAATTTATATTAACTGTTTTCGTGAAGGGCGCGTTATTAAACGTTGTCAACTCCGGAACTAGTGTGGATATGACTATAGTCTTCGTGAGGGGCGCGTTGCAGAACGTTGTCAGCTTCGGGGCTAGTAACAAATTCTTGTGGTGGCAAGGACCTTCCTTGGTAAAGGAAGAATCTTCAACTTGGTTTAGCCAACCTTTCGCTTATGTCTTTGGATTTGTGTTTAACATAAATTAATAAGTATTTTAATTTAACTAGTTGTTTGCAAATTTATGAAATTAACATAAAGTAAAGTAACTTCTCAATAAAGTAACATAAGAATCTATGGAGCCTCCCATTTCTGTGCGAGCGGTACTGACTTCGGTTTTCTATATGTTTGCATGGATCCCGTCGAGGTGGGTTCCACACGATCTGTTGCGGCGTTGGCACCAAATAGATCGGTGATAATGATAATGAACTAGGTAATGTTCTACGCTCCAGTCGTAAATCAGTTATCGACTTCGCTAATAGTGGGGGCATAAAATTTATGTTTAATGTAGCAACTATATTTCATCTCTTTGAGATATTTGGAGGGCAGGTGTAAAGGATTCTACATATCACTTAAAGGAATTGTAGGATATCATTTTTGGTCTTTAAGACATTGATTACATAATTAGTACAAATAGAGACAATCCTTAATTCACATCACCTGTTTCCTATGTCATCTGACCACTGTAATTTAAATCTCCTTTCTCCCGGGCATTTCCCATCGGTCGGCCACTGATGTCGTTGCCTTCTCTTCCAGCGGACGACAGCAAGCTGAATTATCACCTGATTAAGAGAATATGTCGAGAGTTTTGGAACCGGTGACATAAGGAGTTCCTCACTGAATTGTATAATCGTATGAAGTGGCGAGCAGCGCGGCTGATTAAGAGAATATGTCGAGAGTTTTGGAACCGGTGACATAAGGAGTTCCTCACTGAATTGTATAATCGTATGAAGTGGCGAGCAGCGCGGCTGGTTCAGAGATTGTGAGAGTATAGACATATTGGATGAATAATATTTGCCCCTTTCAGCGTTGGCATTTTGGACGCACGTCTGGCTTAACATTTATACGTCAAGAATTACATTTTAATAGCAATCCATAATACTGATAGAGTTTAGATTGCCACGAAATGAAGAGCGCGTTGAAAGCTAGTTCTATTGAAGGCTTTCAACAGGGGGCAGTATGTTCACGCTTGAACATCGTGAACATCGCGCGCTGGTTGCAAGGAACGAAACGCAGCGCGCATATTCTCAAGCATCGCCGCTAACTTAACTTAGAGGACAACTGACAACTAGGCGCGTAAGCGCATCATAATGTCGCGTCGAACTATAATTTATAATGTTATATTGATTACTAAGTAAATTAAATATGTACAAGAAGACTGACTCGTTTCATTCGCCCACAACGGGTTCGATTCCCGCTTGGGACAATCATTTGTGTGATATCCATAAATGTCATACAAATGTTTGAACTGCGTCAGGGTGCTTTCTATTTATTATATGTATGTATTTACAAAAGAAAAGTAGTATATGTATTCTATCCGTATTCTGGTACCCATAACACAAGCATATAAGCTTAGCTTGAGACCAGAGGAGGTTGTGTAAAATGTCCGTGAATATTTATTTATTTATTTGTAATTGTGCGTGTAGAATCGGCGCTATTATAAATATGAATATTTGTAAAGACATGAATAATTGGGTGGATGTAGGGATGTATGTAGATCTGTTACGCAAAAACTAACTACATATATGCATTGAAACTTTACAATTGCATAGAAAATTTTGTAAATGAGCCAGATTTGCTTATTATTTCTTTAGTTTATTAATGGATTAAATAAAAGATTTATTATTTTTATGAATTCTTATTTAGAAAGAAATTTCTTTGAAGTTTAATATGTAGTGTGTGACATCATTACATTTTTATTCCTTTTATTGTATAACTAGCAGTTGCCCGCGATTTCGTGTGCGTAGAAATTAGAAATTTTTTGCAACATTTTTCACTGATTCTTCGCCCCTAAGAGTCGCAGCGTGATGTTATATAGCCTAGAGCCTTCCTCGATAAATTTACTATCCTAAAAGAATTTTTATAATCAGTCCAAAGGTTCCTGAGATTTGTGCGTTCAAATATACAAACTAACTAACTCTTCAGCTTTATTACATTAGTATTTACAACTAGCTGTTGCCCGCGACTCCGTACGCGTAGAATTTTGAAAATTTCCCCGTTTTTGCAACATTTTTCACTACTGCTTCGCTCCTATTGATCGCAGCGACCTATAAATAGACTAACCAAAAAAAAAAAGAATTTTTCAAATCGGAACAGTAGTTTTTGAGATTAGCGCGTTTAAACAAACAAACAAACTCTTCCGCTCTATAATATTAGCATAGATATCTATCCTTGTAAGAATGTAGAAATAATTGTATAATTCTTTAATATTACGTCATAGCGTTATTTTTACTTTTTATAGACAACACAGTCACCAAACTGTAACGAATATTCTGCGGAACGATTAATGACTTGTGTTTTGGCCATAATAATAATACCCACAATATATTGTCAACTCTATTATTATGGAATCAAGTTTATATTTAATTATACATGTAGAAATTATCTGTCCTTTCTACAAAAAAATAAACGCTTTGATTACTAGCCTTGTCTCGATTAATGGTCTTAATCATAACTTATCGGAGGTTTAAAAGTTCGCTAAGTTTGTCAAAACTTGTTATTTATAATAGTCTTTTTACGCTAAAACGTTTAATATCTCTCCGGTAAAATCTCCGTTTAAACCTCCGATAAGTCATCCTAACTCCTATCTAATTTATAAATGCGAAAACGAGTTGACGATAGTATAAAATTTTGACGCGCTTAAGTGTTAATGTGTGGAATGAAACCATAGCGCTATTTAAAAACTGTACAACGCCAGCTATCGAGTGACATAGTAAATTTCTGTTTGTTAAGGTTTGATTTCAAAATTTTACGCGTACGAAGTCGCGGGCAACAGTTAGTTATGAATAAGACCGTAAGTAAGTAGCTAAAATTACCCTTTTGACCAGTGAAAGTCACATTAAATAAGAAAGAAAGAAAGAAAGAAAAATCATTTATTAAATACATACTACCTTAGACATTAATTTTTTCACGTAACGAAATCTACTTCTTTTGAATACTTACACACGATTCCAAATTGATCTAGCTGATCATGATCCATTCATCCATCCATCATATTCATATTTTTTTAAAACTCTTAATTCGAAAACCATTTCGGGGAATAGAGTTTCTGATCATGATCCATTAGTTTTTTTCGGAAAATTTGCTATATTAACGATTATTTTTCCAAAAAAGCAAATGATCTCTATTTGCCCTTGAAATGAAGGACTTAAAATATTAAGGCGTTTTTAGGGATATACTACTCTGAAGTGGAATTGATATTGGTCTATTATATCAACTTGTCAACTTTGAAAAGATAAAGTGCAATCTGTATTAAGTCTATCAAGAAAAGTCTATACACAGATTGCGTAAAACGATGACGTCACAACATTTAAAGTAATATCTTCAAGAATTTTTAAAAAATTCTGACTATTGAATATTTATATTATATCTATATTGGGCCTCGTGGTGTAGTGGTTCTGGTAACGGACTGCCGATCAAGAGGTCGCGGGTTCGATTCCCGCTCGGGACAATCATTTGTGTTCTTTTTCTAATTGTCATACAAATGTTTGTCCTGCGTCTGGGTGTTTCTATGTATTATAAGTATGTATTTACAAAAAAAAAAGTAGTATATGTATTCTATCCGTATTCTGGTACCCATTACACAAGCATATAAGCTTAGCTTGGGACCAGAGGACGTTGTGTGAAATGTCCGTGAATATTTATTTTTTATTATTATTATTTATTATTTCAATAATAATGAGTTTAGTTGCTTAAAATAGTCTATATTTTCTGAAAATAATATAAAAACAGTAGGTTAAAAATTATGAACAATCCCAATTACCTATAACAAAGACACAGTTATTTCTTATTTTAGTAATTTTTATGCGTTTGCTGTTCTTGCTTTCTTTGATTGTCATTGAGTAAAACTTTGATATTTTAACAAACAGATAGGTACTCCAATTTAATATATTTGTATAGATGTGATAATGGCATGATTTGATATAGATGTGATGTGATAATGATGATATAATAAAAGTGATATGATGTAAAATATTATTTTTTGTTTTAGGTTCGAATATTTTAAAATCGCCACGTGCTCGTCGTGTCCGGACGACTTCTATGTCCCAGTCCAACAAGAGGACCACAGCAGAGAGTATACTACACGCTGACAGAAGAACTATATATACTGCGGGTAGACCACCCTGGTATAATTGTACTGGTGGACAGGAAGTGGAACCTTTTCTTATTGGTGAGATTCGGAAATCTATAGAGATTTTGAATATTTCCGGATTAACACCGGGAATACAAGTATCATCACTCTTTTTCTTTCTCAAGGTGCTGAGAAATAGTTGATGGTGCTTTATAGTCTCTGCCTATCCCTATAAGAAGCCGTATGTTTATGTTTGTCGGCGTTTGTCTACTCTTATAAGAAAAAATCCTTCTTTTCACCCAAAAAAAGCAAATAGAATATGTTAATATACTGAATTGCTTTTGATTATTGAAATAAAATAATTTCTCAGGTATATGCGGTGCGAGCGCGTCCGGTAAGACAACAGTTGCGGCCAAAATTATAGAATCTCTGAATATACCCTGGGTTACTATAGTCAGTATGGATTCTTTCTATAAAGTGAGTAAATATGTTATATTATTAATTAATTATTGAAATTGTCATAATACCTAATTGTAACGACATTACTGGCCGTCGATTTTTGCGACAGGTTTTATGGTCGGATTATACTAGTGCTGCACTCTGCAGTGTTACCAGCAGCAAACATACCAATAGAAATACATACAAATAAAAACGTAACGGTAATGTCTAATAAAAAAATCTATAGCGAATTCTAATTCGACGCCAACGCCATCTAGATGTGTTCTCGTTTACCTAGAAATAATAATTTGTGTTATTTAATTGTTCAATTAATTGTTCATTTGTTTTCTGTATTTATAGTAGCTTATTTGTTTATCTAGAATGTAAGCTATTTTTATACATAACTAGCTGGCCCGGCAAACGTTGTTTTGCCATACCAAAAAAAAGTAAAAAAAAAAAAATAATTAACTATAAACCTCACGGAGCCCGGGACCTTTCCGGAGACCGGAGTTATAGCGTCAGGAAGGAAAACCCCTTATTTTTATATATTAGATTTCATTACAATCCGTTAAGCGTGAAATATATATGTATAATGTATTGTTTATTTTTTATTTTTCAGGTTTTAAATGAGAAACAACACCAGTTGGCCAATCGTAATGAATATAACTTCGATCACCCGGACGCGTTCGACATAGAACTGCTAATAAGTGTACTACAAAGGTTAAGGGAAGGCAAGAAGGTGGAAGTACCTATCTACAATTATGTGACGCATTCCAGGGAGAATCGCACTGTTAGTATGTAAATGTAATACATATAATAATTTACTCAGTTCAAAAACGGAAAAACACACTTGAAAATTCTGAATATTTTTATAAATTATTGCATTGTCATCTATCCTTAATAAGCATACAAAATTTCAGATCAATTTGACTACTGCAATCATCATAATCATCATAACATCACGCCTTTTTCCCCATGGGGGTAGGCAGTGTAAATCACTTTTAAAGATTCCGTTACATAGATTAATGCATTGATAGATACCTACCGAACTAATATAAGCATGTTAAAAATATTGCAATTTGAACTATTCCTGTCCATCAGTTTTTCTGTCCACTCTGTAGACACGTAGACCTCTTTAATAGAAGTAATAGAACGGCGGGAATAGTGGCTCTGTGCCGCTTGCATCCAGCAACTCAACAACAACTTGCAGTGTTCGCAAAATTAGTGCTTCAAATTATTATTTAATATTTTTTTAAATTCATGGAAATTTCGGATTACTGTGCTAATTATTATAAAGCTGAAGAGTTTGTTTGTTTGTTTGAACGCGCTAATCTCAGGATCTGCTGGTCTGATTTGAAAAATGCTTTCAGTGTTGGATAGTACATTTAACGAAGAAGGCTTTATAACATCACGCTGCATCCAAAACGCTTATGAAGTCGGGGGCAACAGCTAGTATAACCTATTTAATGTTCATAAATTAAATTTTATTGGAAAAAATTCCCGAAATTACCGAAAATTCCAGTAATTCCCAGTTCTAGCAAAACCCAGCACCGAAAATCTCGCCAATTATTTTAAATACTGTTCATCATAATATCATCACGTCTTTTTGTTAATAGCTTAAATTAATTATGAATTATGTTGTTTTATAGAAAACAATGTACGGAGCAAACGTGATAATATTTGAGGGTATATTGGCGTTCTATAATGCGGAGGTGACCAAGATGTTGGATATGAAAGTGTTTGTAGACACTGACGCTGATATAAGACTAGCCAGGAGACTAAGGAGGTAAGTTCAATCTCATCCACTAATATAAATGTGATGTGAACAATTATGATATGATGTAGTTATGATATAAGCATGCTGTGATATGATATGTAATGCGATGATAATGATATAAGTGAGATATGACAATATGTAATGTGATAATGATGTGATGTGATGATAATAATAAAGTGATATGATATAATAACAACAATAACACGATATAAATATAAATAAATATTCATGGACATTTCACACAACGTCCTCTGGTCCCAAGCTAAGCTTATACGCTTGTGTTATGGGTACCAGTATACGGATATACTACATAAACTACTTTTCTTTTGTAAATATATTACATACTTATGATACATAGAAAACACCCAGACGCAGTACAAACATTTGTATGACATTTATGAATTTCTCACAAATGATTGTCCCGTGCGGGAATCGAACCCGCCACCTCGTGAACGGTAGTCCGTTACATGAACCACTCCACCACGAAGCCCGTCAATGCGTTGATGATATGATGTATTAATGATATGATTGTGATGTGATGTGATGATTATTATGTTATGATGTGATAATAATGTGATATGATATAATTCCAGAGACATAGTCCAACGTGGTCGTGACTTAGAAGGAGTACTAAAACAATACATGACCCACGTGAAGCCTGCCTATACGAGCTATATAGCCCCTTGTATGGCGCACGCTGATATCATAGTACCTAGAGGGGGGGAGAATAAGGTCGCTATACATCTTATTGTACAACATGTACATAAACAACTGCAATTGGTGAGTTATATATTAATGGTCTTATTCATAATGACTTATCGGAGGTTTAAACGGAGATTTTATCGGAGAGATAATAAACGTTTTAGCGTAAAAAGACTATCATGAAGCTTTGACAAATTTTGCGAAACTATTTTAGCGAACTTTTAAACCTCTGATAAGTAATTATGAATAAGACCATATATCTTTTTAGGCTTGTATCGACTTTCAACGATTTTTGTGAAATTTAGCATGGAGGAGGATTTTGTTCGGATTTAGACGTATATTTGTTTTAATTTTTTTTTGTTTTATATCTAAACGACAATATTATAAAGCTGAAGAGATTGTTTGTTTGTTTGAACACGTTAATCTCAAGAACCACTGGAACGATTTGAAAAATTCTTTCAGTGTTGGATACTACATTTATCCAGTAAGGCTATATAACATCACGCTGCGTCTACGTCTATAGGCAGTGATTCGAAATTATAGGCGTATGATGTTAGATAAATATAGCTATATACTTTTATACTCTGGCTGGGGTCTGATTTGAAAATTTTTTTCATTGTTTGATTATACACTTATCGAAGAAGGCTATAGTTTATATAACATCACGCTGCGACCAATAGGAGCGAAGCATTAGTGTAAAATGTTGCAAAAACGGGAAATTCCACACGTGCGGAGTCGCGGGCAACAGCCTATCCCTACTAATATTTATTATAAATGCGAAAGTAACTCTGTCTGTCTGTCTGTCTGTTACGCTTTCCCGCTTACACCTCTAAACCGATTTTGATGAAATTTGGCACAGACAATTTTTAGACCCTGAGAAAGGACATAGGCTACCTTTAAATGCGAAAATAGTACATTACGAAATTAGTGCGTAAAAATGGTTATAACATGCGAGGCGGAATTTCAGCCCGAGCCGAAGGCGAGGGCGTAATTGAGCCGAGCATGTTATAACCAATACGCACGTATATCGTACGACGTTTTTTAACACATTTGCGAGGAAACAGAAAAAAAACATTTTATATTTTGTTCAAAGTACAGAGAAAAGAAAATTTGAGAAAAATGGCGCGAGGTTTATTTTCTGCCGTGGCTGCGTGAAAATGTTGGCAAAGACGCTAGAGCATGCAGCCAAGTTTACCGAATAAACTGGTTTTTTTTTTATTTTAAATAAACTCAATCTGTGATCTGTTCGAAATTTGAATAGCAACAGCGCGCTGCTCGAGTTGTGCGGCGGCGATCAGTTCCATATTTGAAATGGCAAATAATACTGTTATGAAATTTGTATGGACTATAACTTAACTATTTGATTTGATAACACACGCGTTTGTTATGACCCGCTTTACATATTTAAAACCGGTGGAATTACATCAACTTTACGAGCAAGGGTGTTAAAAAAAAATTTCCAAATTCCACGCGGACGGAGTCGCTAGTATACTATAAAATTCAGTAATGATACAATTTTTTTTATTACAGCGAGGTTTCAAAGTGCGTGAAAAATTAGCCATAGCTCACATCGGTCAACCTGTACCAGACTCTTTGTATGTTCTCAAGGAAACGCCACAGGTATGATTTAGTTAACATAATCTATATAATATTATTTCCATTTGTCTTGATTTCAAGCTTTGATAAATAAATAAATATTCACAGACATTTCACTCAACGTCCTCTGGTCCCAAGCTAAGCTTATATGCTTGTGTTATTTGTACCAGAATACGGATATAATACATATACTATTTTTCTTTTGTAAATACATACTTATAATACATAATAAACACCCAGACGCAGTACAAACAAATGTATGACATTTATGGATTGTCCTGACCGGGAATCGAACCCGTGACCTCGTGAACGGCAGTCCGTTATATAAACCACTAGACCACGAAGCCCGTCGTTGATATTTTTATGTATATATTAATTGTCTATATTTCCAGGTAGATGGTTTACATACATTTATAAGAAACAAGGACACGCCCCGCGATGAGTTTGTGTTCTACTCCAAGAGACTGATGCGTCTAGTGATAGAGTTCGCGCTATCACTCTTACCGTACTCCGATACAACAGTCGATACACCACAGGGATTCACTTATCAAGGTTACATTATCATTATATTTAACTTGTTAAAGATTACCTCGTTTTTTTTAAGAAGATTTTTTAAAATCGGACCTGACGTTCTTGAGATTAGCGCCTTTAAACAAACAAACAAACTCTTCAGCTTTATAATCTAATATATAAAATTCACGTGTCACAGTGTTAGTTACCGTACTCCTCCGAAACGGCTTGACCGATTTTTATGAAATTTTACATGCATATTCAGTAGATCTGAGAATCGGCCAACATCTATTTTTCAAACTTTTTTTTTATAGTATGGCAAAACAACGTTTGCCGGGTCAGCTCGTATTAGTATCGATTAGTAAAGACTCCTTGTTACACTCCATAATCCTATTTTGTACCTATTTATTTTAAAATATAATTTATCTATTTATTTATAGTATATTTATAAGTTATGTTGTGCCACATTATACCCTCTATTTAATACACTATTTCCATCCTAAGGTTGTCTGTAAGAGATCACAATTTGTGATAAGACCGCCTATTGTACCTAGCATAAGTACTGTTTGTTAAAATGAATTGTAATATTTTACTGGCGTATAATAAAGAGTATTCATTCATTCATTCATTCAATATGTAAATATTAAATAAAAAAATTCTAGGTCGGAAATGCGATGTGGAGAAAATCTGTGGTGTATCAATCCTTCGCGCCGGTGAAACTATGGAGCAGGCAGTGTGCGATATTTGTAAAGATATACGTATTGGAAAGATACTTATACAAACTAACCAGGCGACGGGTGAACCAGAGGTATATATAATAGTTTTAATACTAATGATCTTATTCATAATGACTTATCGGAGGTTTTAAAATTGTCAAAACTTGTTATTCATGATATAGTCTTTTTACGCTAAAACCTTTATTATCTCTCCGATAAAATCTCCGTTTAAACCTCCGATAAGTCATTATGAATAAGACCATAAGACGCTACTCACTTCGCGTTCGGTACTTGTTTGGTCCGCACGCATTCGCAATTGTTAATCCCTACTTATTATATTATATTTGTAATTAATAGTGATGCCACGACTAATTATCGATAAGTTATCGATACTGTGGATTCTAGAAAAATGGATAAATATCTAACTAAGTCGGGGTCGACCGGCAATCTCAACTCTAAAAGACCCGGAGATGATATTACTGGCTTGTGGCAGTCTGCAAAACGCCACTCTGTTTCCAGAAACACTGAAAAATTTGATGAAACACGCAGATTACCACTTCAAAATCAATTTGCTAATCTTACTATGGACGACAAGGGCGAATCAGCAAATAGCCTGTACAATGATGCATCAACTGGAGTAAAGAAAAAAGGACATATTCCACCCTTGATTCTGGAAGTACAGGACGACTGGACACACGGTACGATTAAAAATATGATTTCCCGCTACACTGACAGATTTCATCTACAGTACAGAATGAATAACAAGGTTGCAGTAACTTGCTACACAATTGAAGCACACCAAAGCGTTAAGGATGGCCTACGTAAGGAAAATGTAGCTTTCTTAACCTACACCCGCAGAGATGAAAAAGTTCCTAAAATGGTTATAAAAGGCTTACCATCTCATGTTTTCAATGAATTACCTGCTGAACTTGAAAAGCTTGGATTTCCTAAAGCATCAGTAACCCAATTAAAGAGTCAACATGTTAATGCATATAACTGCCCACCATTCTTAGTTACCCTACCAGTTGGGACGGATATTTCAAAGTTTCGCAAAATAAAATATTTGTCGAATTGTGTGGTAACGATTCAAAAATTCATGCCAAAGAAGCTAGGTGGTACTCAGTGTTATAGATGTCAAAATTTTGGCCATGCATCAAGAAATTGTAACATGCCGGCCAGATGTGTTAAATGTACTGAACCTCATGCTACAACAGAATGTCCAAAAAAAGACCGCCTGAAACCCGCACGCTGTTGTAATTGCGGTCAAGATCACCCTGCTAACTATCATAAGTGCGAAAGTCGAATTACTTATCTAAAACGCATTCAAGAAAAGCGTGAGATTAACTCGAGGTCGACGCGCGCCATACTTGAGCATATGCCTGCTCCTACCATAAATGCATCGTCATCGTCAAAGGCAATATCGTACGCAGCTGCCGTCAAAACCAAAGATGAACGGGCTCCTGCTGAACATTTACCATCAGAAGATTCTACAACAAAGGAAATGCTTGAAATACTTAGCTGTGTTAGAAATCTTAAATCTCAATTTTCTGCCTGCAAAAATATGTTGGATAAAGTCATGCTCATTTTAACACATCTTGGACATTATGTATAATAAAAAAGCAATAAGACTGTTATCCTGGAACTCTGATGGAGTTCGATCTAAAATTCAAGAATTACTTGATTTAGCGGTATGTACCCTATCTATTGATATAATAGCTCTATGTGAAACAAAACTAACTAGTAATACTTTGCTTAATACACCAGGTTATACTTGCCATCGACAAGATAAGCACCCTAGCGGGCGTGGTCAGGGAGTAGCTATCTTGGTCAATGACAGGTTTGAAGTTGGTCCAGTAACTATTCCAGAGACCAAAAGTATCGAGGCGGTTGCTATCGAACTAAATATAAGCGGCAAAGTCTATATTTTCGTATCAGTCTATCAATCTCCTAATTTACCCCTAATAGGTACTGATTTGGACATTTTAATCTCTCTTGGTCCCCATGTTGTAATAATGGGTGACTTTAATGCCAATCATGGGTATTGGAACAGTAGTTACGTCAACTCTCGTGGCACTACACTATTTCGTCATATGCTCAAAAACGAGTACGTCATTCATTATCCTGACGCACCGACACAGGTAAACTACCGTCCTGATCTAAATTCCACAAATCCGGACTTGATTCTGGCGTCCAACGTGACTGGTTTATGCGATACTCGTACAATACCCGCTCTTTCCTCCAATCATTTTCCCATATTCTTTACTATAAATGGCGATTGTTATCGCAAAACTATTGTTAACTACTACCGATATACTGATACTAACTGGAAAAAATACAGAGCCACGCTTGACGAAAAGATTTCTTTAAGTACTAAAACATTTAATTCCATATGTGAAATTGACCGAGCAGTAAATCATCTACAACAGAGTATCGTTGAGGCCCGCGATATTTCTGTTCCTTTAGTACGTACTAGCAGTAGTGATAAACTTCCATTGTACATACTAAAAATGATCAGGTATAAAAATCAACTTCGCCGTAAAGAACAAAAAACATCTCTTCCCGATAAAAGAATATTACGGTCGGCCATTAACAAGTTGCAACATTCGATTAATCTAGCTATAAAAAATCATCAGGATAAGAACTGGAATGCTAAACTCTCAAAGGTTGACAACCCCAGCAATGACCTTTGGCGGTTAGTGAAATCTCTTAAACCAAAGTCTGATTCTATACCCCCCCTTAAAACACATCAAGGCTTATTAACTACCAGTGCCTCCGGTCAGTGCGATTTATTAGCAGATACTTTTGCGATGAATACAAATCTTACTCGTGACTGGACCAGTTGTGATACAATTGAGAACGAGGTTCGGTTATCTATTGACTTCTTGAATAGCTGTACTGTAAGTGGACTAGATCAACCTGTACGCCCAAAAGAAGTCTGGAAGGTAATTCGTAAACTCAAAACTAGGAAGGCTCCAGGTGATGATGGTGTACACAACATTATGTTAAAAAATCTTTCACAAAAGTCAGTTGTATTTTTAACAAAAATATTTAATAGTTGTATCAAGATAAGCTATTTTCCAAATAAGTGGAAAACCGCTAAAGTCATAGCATTGAAGAAACCAGGCAAAGATGCTTCCCTTCCAGTTAGCTATAGACCCATAAGCCTTCTTCCTGTACTTGGCAAATTATTTGAAGTCATGATTTATAATCGCTTACTGCATTCTTCGGCCGATCTTATTATGAACTAGCAATTTGGCTTTCGTAGCTCTCACTCTACGACACTTCAACTAGCGAGGGTTACAGAACATATTTCTTACCATCTTAATCTTAAACAATCTACCGGCATGTTCCTCCTAGATATAGAAAAGGCCTTCGATACTGTCTGGCACGAGGGCCTTCTATTCAAACTCATCGGTTATGGCATTCCTATTGCATTGATTAAACTCATTCAATCTTATTTAAGTGATCGCAAGCTTGTGGTCCACATCGGCACTAATAAGTCCTCGATCCAGACAGTATCGGCAGGAGTGCCCCAAGGATCGGTGCTAGGTCCCTATCTCTTTATTTTGTTTGTGAGTGACATCCCCGTGCAAGTACGCACTCATTTAGCTTGCTTTGCCGACGATACGGCATCTTATACTAGCGATAATGACATTGACATTATCATAAGCAGATTGCAATTGTCACTCGAATTGCTTCAATCTTACTTTAATAAGTGGAAATTAAAATTAAATGAAACAAAGACTGAGGCAATAATTTTCACCCGCCAACGTTCACTCCCCAAAAGAAAATTGAATATTTCTGATCAACAAATTCAGTGGAGCACATCAGTTCGCTATCTGGGTGTCATATTAGACAATAAGCTTAACTGGTCTAAGCATGTAAGCAAATTACGTACTAAAGGAGCCCGGGCCCTGGGTTCTCTCAGCCCAATTCTCAATCGGAAGAGTAAACTCAGTGCCTCCACAAAATTAAGGATTTATACCACTCTCATCAGGCCATGTATAACATATTCGTGTCCAGTATGGAGTAGTACTTGTGATTCTAATTATAATCTGTTACAATGTATACAAAACAAAGCTGTTAAAATTGCCTACAATACTCCATTTAAAACTAATCTTAAACGACTGCATGTGAATATAAAGTTACCTACTATCACTCAGTACATCTTAAAACTAACTCGTAAATTCTATACTCAAAGTAAAACACATAAAAATCGTCTAATTGCTAATATCGGTCAAACTGATTTAAACGTTTTGCGAAATATCGATAAATATGGTACATACAGGCTTCCACATCACTACGTATTGTTTGCGCACAATACTGATAACGCGTCATAGCTGGACCTCTGCAATGCGCTGGCGCCTCCCCGCTTACTTCTTATACGGGAGTGGGCACGCATGACGTGGTAGGTCATGCATTGCTGGTTGGCGTTGACGCGCTCGGTAACACTTACGTTCGAGCGTAGTAATTTTATTTAATTTTACCCTCAATTTATATAAATGAAATTAATACAATAATTTTCGTAGTTTGATATTTAAGATTTTAGATCGATAATTTTATTTTGTAATAAGCATAAGTCTACATTATTATTATACTTAAAAAGGCGTCGTATTTAGTCTGTAAAAGTGTTTTCTATTTTAAGTTTACTGATACATACTTAACCTGTAAGTATTTTAGTTGTCAAATTTTATTTTTGAATAAAGAATTTTATAAACAACAACATAAGACGCTACTTTCACTGCCAATCCGTCGGTTTTAGGGTCCAAACCAAAAGATAAAGACCCTAATACCGACTTTTACATGAAATCTTAATTACATTTTAAAATTTAAGTTATTCCTTATCCATGTGGTGATGGACTAAGAATACAAGTGTCATCGCCCCATTTCCTCCCGAAGTTGCTGCAAAAGCCAGCTATGAGATAATGCAGCTATATATATATAACATGAGAGACGGAATACTTGAAAATAAACTTTGTGCCAACACGCCTGGTCATCGCGGCACAGTAGACTATATTCTTTCCTAAGGTGGAAGAGGCTCGTGCCCACCAGTGGGACGTTTAATGGGCTGGAGAAAAAGATTTATGTTTAAATTATTGTGGGGTATTGACGGGCCTCGTGGTGGAGTGGGTTCATGTAACGGACTGCCGTTCACGAAGTCGCGAGTTCGATTCCCGCTCGGGTCAATCATTTGTGTGATATTAATATTTGTCATACAAATGTTTGTACTGCGTCTGGGTGTTTTCTATGTATTATAAGTATGTATTTACAAAAGAAAAGTAGTATATATAGTCTATCCGTATTCTGGTACACATAACATAAGCATAGAAATATAGCTTACATTGGGACCAGCGGACATTGTGTGGAATGTCCTTGAATATTTATTTATTTATATTTATTGTATTTTTCAGTTATACTACTTAAGACTACCAAAAGATATAAAAGACTACCGCGTTATATTAATGGACGCGACTGTAGCGACAGGTGCGGCCGCCATCATGGCTATCAGAGTACTGTTAGATCATGATGTGCCTGAACATAATATTAGTCTGGTATCATTGTTAATGGCTGAGATTGGTGTGCATAGTATTGCATATGCATTCCCACAGGTAAGAACTTGTTTATATTTTTATTAGCTTCTCCACGTAGTGTTACCAGCAATAAAAAGGATAAAATATCCGGCGGTAAAGGGTTCTTTGGTACTTGACACTTATGGTCACATTTTGGACAATTCACACAATATCTTTATAAATTGTAGCCGATGTGTTATTCTGATGTATAAGATACATTATTGTAAAGTTTCATTAAAATCCGTTCAGTAGTTTTTGCGTGAAAGAGTAACAAACATCCAAACATACATACTTACAAACTTTCACATGTATAATGTTAGTAGGATTACACTCATACATCTGGTCATACTCGACAAGGTGAGTAGCACTTACAATCGCATTTACTTGGTATTAAAAGACTAGTGATCATATAATTAAGGAATATTGTAGTGGAAAAATTGGTCAACGTGTGAAGTCCCATGATAGCTCAGATGGCAGAGCTACGGACCTGGGCCCGTAGTCCGGTAAATGAATGGTGTCACAATGACACGTTATAACCTCAAAAAATTTATAATAGACTCCCAAACTTGATAAAATTCGCCACTAAACAATTAGTTATTTAGTGTTATTGTAAACAAATACAATAATTATAATAAAAGTGACACCATTGATCAGTGGCGTGCACTCCATACAAGCTGATAGGCTCTGCTTTACTTGCCATTCACAGATATTTTAATAAAACGTTCGTATGATTTAGATGACTTTATTCATGTATTTACTATTAATTAAACAAAATATTATAACTTAAAAACGCCTACCTAATAATTCATAAATAGCACCAATATGTGCTTGCAAATTGTTTTTTGCCAGGCGTTTGGCGAAGGAATAATATTGGTCGGACGAACGCGTCGGACAAGCTCCACGCCGCTCGCCTGCCATGAGTTCATATGTGTGTAGAAATTTTGGTGTCCGTGCACAGTTCCCAAACGCACACAGGCTTACATATCCAAGACGATTTATACTGAAAATCCTGCCGTCTGCTTTCGCGATCGGATGTTATCGCGAGTATTCGGCAATGTTCGTTCGTTACTTATAACTCGGAAGTCTAATAAATCACGTATGCATTTTTGTTTAGTAAGGTTTTATTGGTGTGATTCATTGAACTGTTTAATATTGAGTTTCTTTAATTTAATAATTGTATGGATTTTCGTTTGTTGATTTTAAAATGTTATTTGATTGTGAAATGTGTGTTGATAGTGTGTGTTTGTTAAAAATTAAAAATAACAAGTTCTCACAATTGTCGTTCGGTGAAAAAATTCAAATTGTGTCTATAGGTAGATGTATACCCGAGTTACAACTTAATCAACAAAAGGGTAACGTAACTAGAAAATTTCATGTTAAAAGTTATGAAACGTATAACTGGCTATGTGGTTGTGTACACACGAATAAATTATTTTGTTTCCCTTGCATATTGTTTAGTAATTCTAGTACAGTGTGGACTGATTCGGGATATTCAGATTTAAATAATTTCCATTCCGCGACAAAGAATAAAATATAAAAAAATAGAAAGAAAGCTTAAAATTAAATACTTTTGGTAAATCTCGTATCGAAACGAGTATCAACAGTCAGTTACGATTAGATATACCGACATCTATGGACAAATTGCGTTATTTTTTGCGTCTATAAGTTGTGTAATAGATAGCTGATGAATTACTTCACAATCCATAATCACTAGATGGCAGTTTTTATTGATTTTGATTGTCGTAAGTAGTTTAGTTTTATTTATGAGTTCATAGATTATTAATATTATTATACATCAAGATAAACTAGATGATTTGTGCTTTATAATTAAGTATACATATAGCATACATATCACAGTTTTAAGAGTAAAATCGAGTTATATTTTGAATTGTTATGTTTTCTCCTCTGTCCTCTTCTGTTCTCATTTTTAATACTTTAAAATAAATTTTCAGATCTTAAAAAATAGATAGATTTCATCTGTAGTCTTCTAGTAATTTTTCGTAGTATTTGTCTTCACTCTAGGTATTATAGATAAGAAGCTATAAAGGTTTTTTGTTACAACATGCGAGCGCGGTACCGATCGAATCAGCGCCACGCGTAGCTGGACGGACAACGGTATAATAGGTATTAACTAAAAAATGAAAACAGCTATTGCTGTATCTTAAATGTTTCGCTATTTTTTTGTACACATTTATATTAATTAAAATCGTTAGTCTATAATAAACAGTTTTTATATAAAAAAAGTTCTGTTAACATTGCCGAATTGTGTTATAGACGCTATCAATTTTCATTTTTTAGTTAAGTTAAGTTTAGGTCTGCACATAGAATAGGCACCAATGTAACTCGAAAATTTCATGTTAAGACGATACCAAAATAGCTTCGTGCATTTTTCTACGTACGAAGTTTTTATTGTTTCTTTAGATTGAATGGCTAGAGCTCTAATTTTTAAGTATATGTTTTTTCAATATATGATCTAGGATTGCATAAACTCAGAAACACGATTGAAAAAAGTTTTCTCGATAGAAAATCTTAGCGAAACAACCTCTCTAATTTTTTATTTTTTTCATTTGTCGGTCTATTATCGCATATTAACTAATGAAATAACTTTAAAAACATAAGTAACTATTATATATAGAAACACGTAAATCAGAATTAAAATATATTTACTAGATTTTGAGTAAATAGGAAAAGTATCCCTAATTCTTCATTTTCTGTGCCTACTGGCTGTGTTAATATGTACGTGTCGGCGATGATATACGATAATATTGATGTAGGCCCTTAAAAGTTATGAAACGTATGTACATACATACATGTACGTATGTATGTACGTACGTAGTTATTGTTTAGTAATTCTAGTACAGTGTGGACTGATTCGGGATATTCAGATTTAAATTTGTTCTGTTGGCATGGTTTCCGACTTAGAGATCCGTCGCGTGGCTATGCTAAAAATCTATAAGAGTACTACCTACAGTATAAGAGCCTACCCTGCTTCAAATATATGTGCACGCCACTGCCATTGATATACCGGACTTGAGGACCTATACTCTAAAGTAATTAGATTTAATAGGCAAATATAGAAAGTTAATTGTAAAAAATAATAAATTGCAATTTTCCTCTTATTTTTCAGGTAAAAATTGTGACTTCAGCTCTTGACCCCGAAATTAATGAGAAATTCTATGTGTTACCCGGTATAGGTAACTTTGGTGATCGGTACTTTGGTACTGAACCATCAGACGATGACTGAGATACAATGGGACAAACAAACTGAAAGAGTGAGGGTAGAAACAGAATCTATAACCTTTGCACGTCGGTCGGTGTTAGGAGATATATAAGTATTTCGTAAATGTGATCTACGTAAGTTTGTTTAATAGAATTAGCAGACTTTTGTAACGTAAAAAATTGCAAAAATAAATTGTATAGTTTTCCCCAAAAGTTGGGAAAAGTTTCCCTAAAAATTGATGGATATCCCCAAATTTTAGGAGATTTTTCCCTAAAATTTAGGAACATTTTCCTCAATATATGGGATATTTATGTCTATATTTACTTTGTATCTTTTACAAAAAATTACTGTTGTAATTGTGTTGTATTTAAAGGACTTTATGCTTATGAGTGTGGTTCTATTAATGTGAATATAATCTGAGCCAACAAAATGGCGAAATGCAATTTTTTTTTTCCTCTAGTAATCATAAGATTTTCATAATAATAATGTATTTTTATAACCTTCAAAAATGCGTCATAAATTAAGCTTGTTTTACTGAAATCTGTTGTCTTAAATCTGTCGTTAAAAATAAAATATTACCAGTATTAAAAAGTCTCTAAATCTAGCGAAAATGTCGCCAACTGCAAAACTGCTCTCTTAATTTGGCAATACTTTGTATCACTTTTTTGTTTAATAAACATTTTTCCTATTTTATAGCCTATAACTTATTAAAAAGTTCTTTCTCAAATAAATATAGAAATAATAAGTTATTAGAAAATATTAATAATATATTACGACTCAGATCAGTTCGCTTTAATAAAACCAAACTCTAAATTGCTTTATGTGTATCCACGCACTTTATGTATCAAACAATGACATATTTAAACAACGCTTAGTGTGATAGTGTGTTTCAATAAAAACTGTTCATTCAAGGCAGGACTGCAAGACAATATCTTCTATTTATCTTTATTCTTCGACAAGCTGTTGCCCGCAATTATGTGCGCGTGCGTATACAATAAAAAATATTCTCTTATACCACTCTATCATTTAAAACATATCGCATCGGAATCTGCTGCGCAGTTTTAAAGATTTAAACTCACAATAGGACATACATACAAAAATAACGACTTTAATAATAATTTTGATTGATAAATTGAATTGATAATGAATTTGATAATAATTTAAACTATGATAATTGATAATAAGTAAAGATTCTTGGAAAAAATCTTTACGAATCTATCGTGAACCGGCGTTGCCAGAATCGCGAAAGTTATCCCAAAAAAAAATAGAATGGGCTTTGTATTTTATTATAACATAAAAAGTAATATTTTTAAAATAATAATGTCATAAAAATACTTACGCTAAACGATGTGAAACACACATTCAAATATTGTGTATGTATTAAATATCGTAAAAATTGTAGGTGAATAACTTATTTAATGAATTTGACTGACAACTTATTTTATATTAATTTTTTTTTATTATATATCTCACGCTTGTATATTCTCTCACGGGTAGGTCAAAATGAAATGATATCGTTGGTTTCTTAAAACACCGTAATGTGCTGTTTTTTTAGTAGTAAAATTTTTTTAAAAGTTATTATGATGCAGCCTGGTGACAGCGAAGTCTCAGTAATAGAGACCTATTTAATTACCTTCTGTTAAAAAAACCTTAATAAAATATATCAGTATGGCTTGAATCAGAATTGAATATGAATAAATTGAACATTATTTGATAAATAAAGTTACAAAAATACACAGACAAAAATTTTCAATCTCACAAAGTATAAAATAACCACTCCTTAAGGTATTAACAGTAATTACAAACAGATGATACTATAAAAATATGTATGTCATTTAATACTATATTTATTCATGACGTAAATTAATAAAATAATTACGCTTTTTCGTATCTATTAATTGAATTATTTATATAAATTATATTGTATTACGCACATAAATATTTTAAATGCATTTTGATAAGCATTAATGAATTTACACTGACTTTTTATTTTGTTTTAGTCTAAATGTAGTTACATCTAGTCTACTTTAGTTGTTAAGACAAAAAGTTTTGTGCTTAGTATTTTATTAAACGAATGGCGTTATAAAAATTGAGCTTAGTTTTGTTCCAAACGAGGCTTAGTATTTTATGAAAATGAATTTCAATAAGTGTAAGCATTCTTTGACAATATTTTTTCATTATCTTATGACTAAGCTTATTAATTAATAATTACAATTATTTATGAAAGGAATTTGTTACGTTTGAGGTTTCTGTCTCTCAGAGAGTACGTTATCTGCTTATAATATCCCTGAGCTGGCTTTTATAGTACCCTAGGGAGGAAATGGGATGGTGACACTTGTATTCGTAATCTGGATAACATGGAAATATAGCTTAATTTCGGACTGAGAGAAGTTTTATAAAATGTTCATAAATATTTATTGTTCAAAAAATTATATTGTCAGAGATATTTAAAACATTAATTACTTATTCGGGCCTTGTATTTTAGACATTTTTATCAATGAAATATCATTTAATTGACTTTCCATTCCTAACTCAATAATACTGCCATTTACATACTATTTTTTAGTAGGTAAATTTTATAAAACAGTTACTTAAACCCTACTTATTGAAACGATTTACATAATAAGAAAAATGATTTCCTATGAAAAAAATATCAAAGATAAAATTATTATGATATTATCTAGCTTAATATTTATTGAGCAGTATTTAAGTACTGTGCTTAGTTTTTTAAGTTTAATTTTAATTATATATTTAGTGGTAATGTGCTTAATTTTTTATGTTCATTAACGCAATCAATTTTGACAGAATTCCTATATTATATTTACGTATCTTTGTTATAAACGAATATAATTCTTTCCCCAACCAATTCTACAAACAATCTATTTTTCATATGATTTTTGAAAAAGGACATCAATAATGCAAAATAATGAAATAAAATTGGTTATATATATTCAAACTTCTTCTTTTGTATGCCTATGTCTTAAATCTATATATGAATGTTGTAATATTGATCTTAGCGTCCAGGGGCCAAGTCTGCTAATTACAATGTTGACACAATGATCATTGATTGCATAATAGCGAATTTTATCAAGTTTGGTACCTAGTCTACTCTAGTATAAATGATGCCATAATGGCGTCAGTGACTGATCATTGTGACAACATTGAAATAGCAGACTTGAGCTACAGGCATTATAATCAGAATGCACAATTATGTACACTATAAGTACTTAAATATTTATATAACTTAAGGTCGGAATTAGGTGCAGTTATTTACTAACTTATTTCATACAACGAAAGAATGAAGTGGATATGCCTCAATTACCGAACGGAATTTTTAACAGTAGTAAATATGCCGTGATTTATTATGAAAATTTTAAGCTGTTGTACGCGCTACGTTGTTAAAATTATAGTTCGAACTATATAGCTTTTTAGAATGAAATAAAACATTAGCGGAAATACACTGGCCCCAAAGGATTGTCAATAGCAATCCCGAATAGATCCATAATAATATCAACATTTCGCTGAAAATATATAACTGTTCCTAATTCCGACCTCTGTATTACTGGTGTATATATAAGTCGCTGTGAATATTAAGTGAAAAATACAAAAAAAGAGCTATGAAGCTATACGAATATGAAATAAAAGCATTTGAATATGATTCGTTTTGTTTTTATTGGTCCCACAAAAATTACCTATGTGAAAGCAGCTTATTTCAATCATGCATGCATTTTTAATCATAATTTAATGGTTTCGCCCTTAATGTTGCCTGCATAAATTAATATTTTTTAAAGCCCAAGTATTAGAATATAACTGCACTGTTAGACAAAAGTTGTATGTTCTAGACAAGACAGTAATAGCGACGTCTAATAAGTACGAATGTACGAGATAACAATGTAACGCTTAATGGGACGTTTCGGAGCTTCTCTCATTTCCCCCCCCCCCCATCACTGTTTGTATTGGTTCTTAAAGAAATCGTTAGATGGCGCTGATAATATGACGTCACTAACTAAACGGCAGTGTTAAGATTCTCCGCGAGCGAATCGCTCGGATCAATTTTGCTATTCACGGTATCGCTTCTCGGCCTTTTGGCTAAGATCAAAGTGTAGTATCTGTTCTTTTCAGCTTAATATCTGAAAGTTCCCTCATCGAGGGACCAGTATATTAAACTGATTTTTGTAAATCGACGGGATGTTCGGGGCTCGCTCCACTCCCGTCACGGGTCGGCCCGGCATTGCAGTGCCGCCGGGATCGGCCCACACAAAACCCTTGACTCTAGCTAGAATCTCTTTCTAAAATAGGCTTGATCGGAATTTTAGTAATTAGTATAATAAGTATCCAAATTCCGACTAGTCTTGGGCTTAGTAGGTCACCACTGAGAGCGCTCAATTTAGTTCATAATCCAATCGCGAACTAGTTCGCTCGCTCTATTAGTTCATTAGTTCTTTTTTTTTAAATAATTTAGTAAAAACAATAACTACTTATGAGGATACCAAAATAGCTTCGTGCATTTTTCTACGTACGAAGTTTTCATTGTTTCTTTAGATTGAATGGCTAGAGCTCTAATTTTTAAGTATATGGTTTTTCAATATATGATCTAGGATCGCATAAACTCAGAAACGCGATTGAAAAAAGTTTTCTCGATAGAAAATCTTAGCGAAACAACCTCTCTAATTTTTTATTTTTTTCATTTGTCGGTCTATTATCGCGTATTAAGTAATGAAATAACTTTTAAAACATAGGTAACTATTATGTATAGAAACACGAAAATCAGAATTAAAATATATTTAGTAGATTTTGAGTAAATAGGAAAAGTATCCCTAATTCTTCATTTTCTGTGCCTACTGGCTGTGTTAATATGTACGTGTCGGCGATGATATACGATAATATTGATGTAGGCCCTTAAAGAAAACAATATATTTAAGATCATTGCAAGTTCTGTTTATTTTTATTTACAAAATTTATATTAATAATTAATCAACAACTAGTCTCGTTTCTAGTATAATAGGTAATTATATTAGAATATTTAAAAAGTACGAATTTTTACAATAAAATTATAGTTGACTTTTTTTCTGGCACATAAAATCTGTTTGACAATTAATATATAAAATAAAAAAAAAACAAAATCGTTCATATTAATAATTAGATAAAAACCTGACTAAACTTGTTCATAGTAACACTATACTTCGTGGTAACAGATTAAAAATATCACGATAGTCATTACACGTTAGGAACTTTAAAGACAATTTTCTACATATTACTATGTAAAAATAAGAGTGTCGAAACTTTATTCGGCTTCAATAATTTGCGGCGTTGAGTAATAATTTGTCCTGCCGCTGACAAAACTCGTTCACAAGGCACAGATGTTGCGACGATACAAAATCTTTTAAGAATTGGAATTCGTCGTCACTAGCGATGTAATTATACCACTCGATACTCACGATAAATCGATTCAAGTTTCTATGAGTATTTAATAGATTTGATTAAGTATTATAAATTGCTGACAAGAGAGTAAATAAACTTGGTTGTCACAGAGCCACAGAGTACTTTATACATAGGCACAGAGCGCCACAGTCTAGTAAACGGACGCTAAAAAAAAATATTAAATTAAAAGAACTAAGAGAGCGAAATCATCGATGAATGATGAACTAGTTCGCATAGTTCACCTAAAGGAGCGAACTTCTTTCGAACTAGGTCGTTCGCGAACTACCCAAGACTAATTACGATCCGACCCCGACTTATACACCTACATCCATACATAATTACATCTGGTCTCAGCCATCCCACGTTCGTTCATTCAATCAAAAACATTCCATTCCGTCCACCCTGCTTGGGCTTGGGGCCCCACACATTAGATCATAAATTGAACAATTTTACTTTTTAATAATGTAAAATATTATTTAATTACGAACTTGTTATAGTAACATCACAAAATATGGATCCAATGCAATTTCGTTACAAATGGCGTAATGACAATATTGCTAATCATGAATTCTGTAGTGTATAGACATCCTAAATCCGACCAGCTACATTCTTCTCGAGTGCTTAGTGCCCGGATGAAGCCGCGCGCAGGTAGTTATTTATATTCCTTCGTGAACTATAAGTTTTCGCACACCGCTTGAATAATAGGCAAATAATGCATGGCTTGAATAATGGTCGGATTTTGGATATAATTTTGAAAAACCCCTCTTGATTACTTTGCCAAAAGCGTAGCGATTTCAGTCAACGAGTATTTTTTTTTTGTTAAAATTATATCAGAAATAATTATCTTGAGACTTGAACCCACGACCCAGGAATACCTTGCTGTGCCAACTGAGCTATCGTAGGAGCTAATCCATTACTGTAGTAATTAAATTTCTAACTACAAGGCGTTCTGTGGTTATTCCACATAAGATGTCAAATAAAATAATCAGTTTAATTTTTAATTTTTATTTCAAATAAAATATTTAGGTAATATTTTCCATATTTCGTGTAGTAAATAAGTCTAACACCGAATGTATTTTCATATTTTGTAAATCGTTGGAGTCATGCAACGTTAGATATGATCACAGGTGTCTATATGCCGTTGAAATATAACGTCCATTTGTTCACGTTTCGATGATACCTCTGTGTGGACATTCTGATTCTTTCTGTAATAAAATAAATAACAAAAAAAAAGATTTAATATAATATTAGCCCGCCATTTTGTTGACCTGAATACCGACCAGTTGTTTAAAACAAGTCTCTTCAAACTATATTGCAACTTAATTTTGTAGGCGAAATGTTTCGAGCTTCCTACATTTCAACTGCATAAATAAGTTTGTAGTACCAACATTTTTTGTTATGTTACCAAATTATTTTTTAAAATTACTAACCTATTTTTTGTGACATGATAACAAATTATGTATTAGAATCTTTAGTATCTTTATAAGTATAAATAATATCTTACTTGTGGTATTCTTCACATTCCTCCATAGATACGTCATTTCCAATGAGACGGGAACCAAACCCGCTATAATATGAAGCGTAGCGTTGCTGAAATTAAGATGTAATTAAATAAAAATGTTTAAATAACTCAACAAGTAAGCTCAATCTTATAATATTTCAAGAAATCTTGCAAAGAAGGTGGTCCCGCGGTTTAAGTATGAGGCTAATTACAGTTTTCAATAGATGGTCTCGCTAATATGGTTATATTTATTTAACAACTAGCTTCTGCCTGCGGCTTCGCATGCATTAGTGGTCGAATCGAATTTGAAATCAAATCTAAAATAAAAACTGTATTCTGAATTGAAATTAATAAATACTAACATTGATACTGAAATCCATAGCGAAATTTACATCAATCAACATTCGTTATATAAAATACTATGTTTACCAAATAAAATCAATTTAATTACGAAATCTAATCAATTAAAAAATAAATTTTGAAACTGAGTACCACACAAAGAGTTTTTATTCCGAACTACCGCGTAGATCGTAGATGTCAGTCTGTGATTAAAACCTTGGCCAATAAAAAAAAATACCTTTAGGTACGTCGACAGATTCTACGAGTTGCTATGACAACTGCAAAAATAACAAAATGGCCGAAATATTATTTTATACCGTATTTCACAAATATTTGCGTTTATTATCTCGTACAGAGTTTTTAGAGAAATAATACATAGCCTATTTGACTTCCAGGGCTATAAATTATATCTATACCGATTTTCGTAGATTCATCGGTAGATTTTGCGTGAAAGCGTCACAAACAAACAAACAAACTCACATTTTACTTTTATATAAAAGTACCTAAGGATTAATGTTTAAATCTGGTCAAATTACGAGCTGGGCTAGCACACAAAAGGTTCTGTACCATTAATATCATATATATTTTCGACCCCAAATAACGGCATAAGGGCATGAGAATAATGATTAGTTGTTATTTTTCAGCTCTTTATTATCACCGTTTTAGAGATACAGCTTCGTCGACCAAGTCTCTGTAATATGGTCCCCTTTTTATAAACCTTTCGGTACAGACGGAACCCTAATATCCATCCATCAGCCTCTCCATCCACTGTTAGACATAATCCTCCACTTAAGAACGCCACAACGCGCGGACTTGTGCCGCTTGCATCAAATCCCGCGACCTTAATGATATGTTCCATTTTGTCGGGACTTCAACAAAAGACTCTAACCTGTAAATGTTTAGACACAATCTGTTCAGCAATGAGGCTGCACGCAAGTCTCAAAGCCTTTGCCAAACTATCTATATACTTGACGTAATTAGTGGTTAACTCCTTAAGGTCGGTGTCACGTTGACTGTATAACTTTATATTTATACCACCAGGTGGCGCTGATCCCTGTAATTATCATAAAAAATATTCATGGACATTCCACATATTACCGGTCCCAAAATAAGCGTTTTTGATAGAAATCAAATTACAGATTCATTTACGATGATAAATAAATTTATTCGTAATAAATATATTAATGAATATTTCACACAACGTCATCTGGTCCCAAGGTAAGCTTATTTACTTGTGTTGTGGATACAAGATTACAGATAAACAAAATAAATACATACAATCGACAGTATAAACATTTATATGACAAATAGAACATCACACAAATGATTGTCCCGAGCGGGAATCGAACCCGAGACCTTGTGAACGGCAGTCCGTTACATGAACCACTAGACCAGGAGACATGTTAAATTGCCCTAAATATTTTTTTAAAGTAGGATTTAGGTATTTTAATTGGACATTTCAGTAGGAGAAAACCTTTTTGGAACCCCTAAAATAATCAATAAAATAATTTATTAATATTTGCAATTGACTTGATATGCTTTTACTTAATAAATCACATTAAAGTGGAAAAATGTATACCATGAGCGGGACTTGAACCCACGACCTCGGAATACCGTTCCGTTGCTCTCCCAACTGAGCTACTAAAACATCGCTCGATGTTTGTGTACAACGTCGTCTATCGAGCGATATGCTCGATCACTTATTGTTCTTTACAGGACACAATTGGACCGAATTAATGACTGTACATAATTATATTTCTACATTATTTTAAGGGCCTACATCAATATTATCGTATATCATCGCCGACACGTACATATTAACACAGCCAGTAGGCACAGAAAATGAAGAATTAGGGATACTTTTCCTATTTACTCAAAATCTACTAAATATATTTTAATTCTGATTTTCGTGTTTCTATACATAATAGTTACCTATGTTTTAAAAGTTATTTCATTACTTAATACGCGATAATAGACCGACAAATGAAAAAAATAAAAAATTAGAGAGGTTGTTTCGCTAAGATTTTCTATCGAGAAAACTTTTTTCAATCGCGTTTCTGAGTTCATGCGATCCTAGATCATATATTGAAAAAACATATACTTAAAAATTAGAGCTCTAGCCATTCAATCTAAAGAAACAATGAAAACTTCGTACGTAGAAAAATGCACGAAGCTATTTTGGTATCCTCTTAAGTTTTGCAATGTTTTCTCATATTAAATCAAATTATCATTAGTAATGATTTTTTCCAGTATAATTTGATATAATAATCAGTAAATGTAATATTTAGGTGGGAGACGGCACATAAAATTATTCGATAAAATAATTAAATACTAGATCTCTGACCTGCTCCACAATGCACTTGATCATTAACGTGAGTGACTTGGTGTCGTAATGGTTGACATCTTGAGATATTGACACACCACCAAGCATATTGTAACTGTAAAGAATTTTAATTATTACAAATTATACAAAAAAGCTCCGTGTGGTGACGGATTAAGAATACATGTGTCACCACCCCATCTCTTCCCAAGGGTGCTGTAAAAGTCAGATAAGGGATATTGCTCACAGATAACATCCGCTGTGATAGACGGAAAACTCGAAAATAAACTCTGTGCCAACACGCCTGGTCAGCGCGGCACAGTAGACCATATTCCCCTCCAAGTGGAGGAGGCCCGTGCCCAACAGTGGGACGTAAATGGGCTGGAGAGAGAGAGAGATACAAAAAAGCCATCCTCTTGAACCACTCTATCTATAAAAAAAAAACAAAATCCGTTGCGTAATTATTATGAAGATATAAGCTCACATAGGGCTCACAAAAATAACGACTTTATTTTTTTAATAAGTTATGTAGTTTACAGGAAACAAAATTTTACTTAATTTTAGTTTTTGTTACATATTTATACGTATATACTACATACATACAATCGTGCCAATTCTATTGGCACAACTAAAACAAATTGAACTAAATATAATAATATAAATAAATATTTTTGGACATTTCAAACAACGTCCTCTGGTCCCAAAGTAAGCTATATTTCTATGCTTGTGTTATGGGTACCAGAGTACGGATAGAATACATTATACTACTTTTCTTTTGTAAATACATACTTATAAAACACCCAGACGCAGTACAAACATTTGTATGACTTATAAACATCACATAAACGATTGTCCCGAGCGGGAATTGAACCCGCGACCTCGTGAACGGCAGTCCGTTACATGAACCACTAGATCACGAAGCCCGTCAAATTACTAAATTATAAATACATATTGATGGTACCAATTCTACATGCACAATTAAACTTAATTCAACTGAAGAAGAACATTTGTAGTTTTTTTATATTTCGTTGTAAACATAATTATGATCGTTATTCTATTACACAGATTTTCTAATCAGAAAGTACAGTTAAAATTGGCGAATTATGTTATTGACACAATCAATTTAATTGTTTTAGCTAAGTTCAGTTTAGTTGTGCAAGTAGAATCGGTACCAATGACCTATAAAAAGGTTACTTACACATTAGCCATATATAAATGATGTCCAGGAGTTACTGAAATCTTATAATAACGTTCTAAATTATAATTCTTCAGCAAATACAAACAACTAGTAACATCCCACATGTATGTATGTATCAAATCACTTTCCCGCCATTCACAGTGTTGCCAATCACCATAATAATAAAATCTACTATGGTAGAAATTACAATATGGCATTATTAATAACTGACATCGATAATTTAGTCTCTCTTTATATTCCGCTGTTAATTTTAGTAATTTAGCGAATAATTTAATTTCTCTGGCCACGTCGGTATGAAATAAAGCTTGATAGCCTTCTCTGTGTGGCCATAATAGAAAACATTCAGTGTTTAATCGTTGAGAATATTCTAGACATCTTTTTATTTGTGCGGCTGCTTGGATGAATGTCGTTGCTTCATTACTTGTACTTGCGCCTGATGCGTATCTAAAAAATAAATAAATAGTAAACATATTAAGCAAGTTGCAAGATTTTATGTGCCATAAAAGAATATAAGACGAATTATATTAAATAAACCTCAATGAATTTACGTTGTTTCTATAGCCACTCTCTAGCTTCATTTATTATCTACACACAAACATTGGGAGTATGAGCGTTGCTCTTATACCTTTTTTAACAAAGGTCTCATAATGCCAGCTCTTGTTGGATTAACGCTCTAAGGATGACCTATATGTGCCAAGTACCTAGTACCTAATTTGAATTAAAAAAAAGAAACTTATTTTCTTGTTATAATATTTTAGAAGGCATTTATATTTAATTTTGTGGAAGTAATCTTTCTTAATAGTTACGCAAATCTTTTTTAAATAGTTAATTATAAACTGTTTTACATAATTTTTCATTATCTCATCAATTATATCACATATAACAAATTTTTAAGAGCCTTGTTATTTCTTTGGCGTCTCGGTAATGTAGTTAAGTGTAGTGATCAGACTTCTGTACACGAAATCGCGGGTTCGATACCTAGTTCCCATACAGGGCCAATGTTACACATATATTTTTTGAATATTCATTAACTTTAAATACGCAACGTCCGCCCTCTGGTCCCAAGATAAGTTTATTTGTTTTTGTTATGGGAATGTATGTAATACATAGAAAACACCTTTTCCTGTACGATATCGAACTCGGGACCTTGTGAACGGTAGTCCATTGCATGACCACAAGGTCTTTATCAATCAGATTTTCGCAATGAATTAAAATAATCACCAACCTGGGATGTGAATGTAGGTCTGGGGCAATCCACAACAACTTGACATGATAACGCTGCATCAGCTCTTGAATATACTCAGTGACATCATCCCAGTTTGTTTTGTTCTCATCCCAACTTTCAGTCCACGGTACCAAGTCACTGTCGAACGCGGTCCAGTATTTGACTCCCAGTTTAGAACATAAATCAAATAACGCTTTGATAGATCTCTTGCGGTTGTCTATGGTGTCTGTATTGTCATCCCAAGATTTAGAATAATGGCGGCCGTATGCGTTGGATCCTAAATACAAGATTATTTTCTGATATTTATGATAAGCGCGACTCTTTAAAACTGCTTTCGTAACAACTGATCACAAGGAACATCCCAGTGTTACCCGTGATCGTTGTGCCTTAAAAGTGTCCGAAATGTCGGAATAGTCATTACTATAAACTTAATAACATATTTTTTAAAGAAATGCTAGCAAAACGTAGTTTTATACTTCGCTCTCTCGAACCCATTAACGTTCCACTATTGGGCACAGGTCTTCTCCAAGAGTTTGGCTGCACTGACCAGGCGACTGAAGTGTTTAATTTTGAATTTTCGGTCTCTCACAAAAGACGTTATTTGCCTTTAGCATTTCATAGCTGGCTGACAGTACCCTTGCGAAGAAATGAAGTGGTAACAATTGTATTCTTAATTTGTCTCGATTCGTATGTTTTATTAAGATTTTATCTGTCTGCATTTAACACATGTAATTATTCTGGTACACCCGCAACTACCATTTAATCTATGCAGCTAAATCTTATGTAGCTATCCATCCCAACAGTGGCGTAGCGTGCCTTATACGCACCAGCCCCCCCCCCCCCCGTATAAAAATTAATATGGGGGCCCTAAAGATTTTAATTTTTTCGCACGTTTGGGTTGGTTGTTGATACGGCGGTAGCTACGCCCCTGCATCCCAAGGTTGTCTGGCAGAGATCACTGTTAGCGATAAGGCTGCCGTTTGTACTACTTTTATGGTCTTATTCATAATGACTTATCGGAGTTTTGAAAGTTCGCTAAAATGGGTTCGCGAAGATTGTCAAAACTTGTTATTCATAATAGTCTTTTTACGCTAAAACGTTTATTATCTCTCCGATAAAATCTCCGTTTAAACCTCCGATAAGTCATTATGAATAAGACCATTAAAGTTTACAGTAAAGTGTAATTGAATAAGTGATATTAGATGTACTAACTAAAATATTACTCACCATTAGACCTGAACTCAGTGAGTGATATACTATACTTCAACCATTCCTCCATGGAGCGTGACTGCAGCCTCTCAGAGCTGTTGTAGTAACGATAACTTGTTGTCTCACAAGGAGACGCCATATTGTTGTATCCTATCTTGTCTATGCCTGTATAATTGCAATTTATTAAATAAAACGTCCTCTGGTCACAAGCTAAGCTTATTATTATTGTTAGTTTGTTAGTTGTGTTATGGAATAAATACGGAAATTCTATTTCAATTACAGATAATTATGTTCATATTAAATAAACTAAATTAAAAAGTTCATATTGTTCATATCTACATAATACAAAAATGTGCGAGAGTCAAAACTGCGACCATCAGGCCGCACTGCAATCATATTTGTCGAATAAATTATTAAGGATCCATTTTTTTCAGACATTTTACAAAACATCCACCGTCTCAAAATGAAGCTTAATGTGTCTGTGCTAATAGTAGATTATTATGTAGTCACTAGATTACTTTTTTTTTACACGCTTTTATAAGTTCGGTATGTATCTATCAATGTATCAATCTATGTAACGGAATCTTTGAAAGTGATTTTAACCCACTTGCAGTAGTCGAATTGATCTGAAATTTTGCACATATATCAAGGATCGAAGACAATGCAATAATTTAAAAAAAAAAACTGAAGCGTGTTTTTTAGTTTTTGAACTAATTATATAATACCGCAGAGTATTGTAATGATTGTAATAATACTAAAAAAATATTAAGGTTTTTTTAATTTTATAAATATACAAATATTTGTCCTATACGAGAATCAAACCCAGCGAAGCTGGCTATGCCTAATAGAGCGCACTCACTAATAAAAAAGTCCGCTTGCTTATTTAGCAATTAAACGGCAATTGAATTGAGCCTATATTTACAGGCTCTCAAGACTGAAAACCGGAAGCAGTAGTCAAAATCAGGGCTAAATAAACAAAATACACGTTCTAAATTTCAAATGAATATCGTTAAAAAAGAAAAAAAAATATTACAAATTTAAAAATAAAAATAATATTTTTAAATTACTGAATTTAAGAAAAAAATGTAATACCAACCTTGAAAATAATCCGCGTTTTCTTGTCTAGATTCCTTGGTTTTTTGTCGTTTCGCCATGGCTTGGTTATATGTGGCCATTTTAGTTGTCAAATCACTACAACGGACGGTGACAGACGGACATACATTTATATAACATTAATATGAATGGAGGCATCGGCCCGTGGTCGGCTATTGTACAGAACTGGATGTCATTGTATTGTTCGCAATACATTTACATTGGATGCGTATTATTTTACGCTATTATGTAATTTTATAACTTTTTTTTTGTTTTTATTAATTTCTAAACGTTTGTAACGCGGCTTGAATTTTTTATGTAGTTTTATGTTACGCGAGAAATTTAATTTGGTTATTAATATTTTAAACAGACATTTAAAAAAATTGTGTGGATTTCACCATATTAGTAATTTTTTATCTTTACGAAAATTTTACACAACGTTCTCTAGTCTCAAAATAGGCGTAAAGCTATGTGAGTATATTGTTAGAACATAGGGTTCATCACAAAATAATCATAAACGAAAATTGAACCTACTTACACACAACACAATAACTCTACCACGAAACTCGTAGGTATCGAAATTGCTTATACCACATATACCAAAGTAATGAATTATTTCTTTGTTTGCCAATCTTTAATTATAAAACAAATTCGTTATTTTTGTATGTATGTCCCTATGTGAGCTTATATCGTCAAAACTGCACAACGCTTTTTGATGCGGTTTCTTCTACTAGATAAAGTGGTACAAGAGGATGGCTTTTTTGTATAATTTGTTTTTTTTGTTTCTAAACTCCACGCGTGCGATGTTGGCCATGGGCTAGTAAGTATTATTATAAAATTGTGTTCATCATAAAATAATCACAAACGGAAATTGAACCTACATACAACTTCATAACTCTACCTACGCCACGAAACTCGTACTTACTGAAAATGCCTGTTTAAAGAGAATGACTTATTTATTTGGCAAAGATTAGATATTTGACAACACAGATAAATATATTTTGTGTTTGGCAATTGGCAAAATTCTCTATATTTCAAAACATTGGATAAATGAAAATAACATACAACAATATTTACATTTTTTTTTAATCTTAGCTTTGTTTAGATTCATTAAGACTTATGTACTTAATTTTTTTTTAATATATTACAAAATAATGGACATTACTAACAATAAAAAAATAAACCTAAGCTGTCATTCATATATTACGTCACATACAAACGGACTGCCCACCCTGGCAGTCCGTTACAACTCAACCACGAGGCTCGTCAATTTTTAAATACATAAATCTAGATTATTAGCTATGGCCGTGGTGGCTTTTTAAAAGACGTAAAAACATCATGAAAGATTGTCAAAGATTCGAATGGCTGATAATAAGGGTCGTCAATAAATTAAGTCTCATTAATTCTTTGGCCTTATTGATACTTTTGTTTGTATGTGACGTAATATATGAATGACAGCTTAGGTTTATTTGTTTATTGTTAGTAATGTCCATTATTTTCCCTCTCGGGACAATCATTTGTGTGATTTTTCTAATTGTCATACAAATGTTTGTACTGCGTCTGGGTGTTTCCATGTATTATAAGTATGTATTTACAAAAAAAAGTAGAATATGTATTCTATCCGTATTCTAGTACCCATAACACAAGCATATAAGCTTAGCTTGGGACCAGAGGACTTTGTGTGAAATGTAAATGAAGAAAAATATATTTTTCGTAAAAAATATAAAAATAATTTACAAATAATTATTCCTATCCCTTTGTTGGCGTAGGCTTCAAAATGTCGGGTAAAAAGCTCAAATAAAACGCAATAGTATCCTTAAAAAGTATTTTTATTAACAAATAAGACACACAAATTTTATAAAACATACAATTATAATAATTTCCACAGAAACCTAACCAGAACAGATACAAACAAAACTATTAATATTATAGGCAAAGAGAAATTCTGTCTTTTTTCACTATACAAGCCGGAAACCTCCCCTTTTTTTAATGGGGGGTTAAGGGCTATAGTTTTAGGGTTTTCAATAGGCTCTCCCATTAAGCAAAACTTTGTAGTACTTGTGATTTTAACTTTAACTATTTTTCCCATATATTTATCATCTTTTGGTATCAACACTTGGTCATAATATTGATTATGTGCCGCTAAATATTGTTTGTCAAAGGAGACATCGGTAACAAGAACATCCTGTATTTCACCAACTTTATGTGAGTAAGGGAAATATGAACGAAATAATTCTGAAAGTATTTTCGTTCTTTTCTTTACTTCATTTGCGGGTACCTGGAAATAATAATATGTTTATATAAAAAACAGTCAAACACGAGTTGATAACGACTGTTTTTTATTAAGTAAAGATATTTGCCAATATCCTGACCCCAAATAACGGGATAAGGCTAGAAAATGATGATAATGATAAGTATTTGTTGTTGTAGCATCAACTGATATATACAAACTGTGAAAATTTCATCCCTCTAGCTTTTACCGTTCCAGAGATAGAGCCTGGTGACCGACGGACGGATGGATGAACGGATCTAAGTTTCCGTTTTACCCTATGATACGAAATCCTAATAACCAATAACCTAAAAGTTAGCTAGTTTATTAATTTTTAGATAATGATTTTCGTAAACCTCCGTGTGGTGACGGATTAAGAGTACAAGTGTCACCACCCCATCTCTTCCCCAGGTTGCTGTAAAAGTCAGTTAAGGGATATTGCACACAGATAACATCTTCTGTGAGAGACGGAAATCTCGAAAATAAACTCTATGCCAACACGCCTGGTCAGCGCGGTACAGTAGACCATAATCCCTCCCAAAGTGGAGGAGGTCCGTGCCCAACAGTGGGACGTAAATGGGCTGGAGAGAGAGAGATATTTTCGTAAATATTTGTTTCTTCCTAAATTTGGACATAACCAAGGGACAAAAAAATACATTCATCCATCCATCAGCCCTTTCTCCATCCACTGCTGGCCTTGATCTCCCCATAGAACACCACAACGCGTGGTCCTGCGCTATCTGCATCCAACGGCTCCCGGCATATTTGACGATGTCAGTCAGACTTTTAGGGAAAAAATACATACCTTAGTCATATTAGCAGCAGGTGTACCAGGTCTTGGGAAGAACTGATTGATGAAAAGCATTGGAAACCTGTACTTGTCACACACCTCCATGGTTTGTTGGAAGTCAGCATCAGTCTCACCGGGGAAACCACAAATTATATCTGTTGCTATCGTTATACCTGGCACACTGGAGAAATATTCATATTTATAGACATTTTATATAGACTCTGGTCCTAAACTAAGCTTAAAACTTACGCTATCACTACTACTACCCTTAAACGAAATAACTAAGCTGGATAGATACCCGATTCGTGGGTTCAAGTCCCACTTGCGGCATTTCACTTTTACCACCATAATTTGATTTATTAATAAGAAAGTATTTTCACAACATTTTTATTTGAAATATACAAGTCTAAGTTTTTTATTTAAAGTTCACGTGCGTACTGGTGTTTTCTATGTATTATAAGTATGTATTTACAAAAGAAAAGTAGTTTATGTAGTCTATCCGTATTCTGGTACCCATAACACAGGCATATAAGCTTAGCTTGGGACCAGAGGACGTTGTGTGAAATGTCCGTGAATATTGATTTATTTATTTTATTTAAAGTTATGAAACTAAGTGTTTAGATAGTCCAAGCAAAAAGCTAGCTTATATCTGTAGGCTAAGTATAAAGGAAGGTTTTAAAAGAATAGTAAAGTGTTTGTAACCAATTGGCATTGTTCATGACCTGCTGTTTTTATTTTATTTTTGAAAACATAGTCTATTTTAAGCAACTAATTTCAATATTATTGAAATATATATTATTTTTAAAAAATACTTAAAGATATTATTTTAAATGTTGTGAGGTCATCGTTGTACGCAATCTGTGTACTGACTTTTCCTGATATACTTAAGACAGATTGCAACACATCTTTTCAAAGTTGCCAAGTTGATATAATAGACCAATTTCAACTCCACCACAGAGTAGTATATCCCTCAGAACGCCCTAATTTTTTAAGTCCTTCATTTCAAGGGCAAATAGAGATCATTTGCTTTTTTGGAAAAATAATCGTTATTATAGTAAATTTACCGAAAAAAACTAATGGATCATAATCAGAAACTCTATACCCCGAAATGGTTTTTGAATTAAGAGTTTAAAAAAAATATGAACAATGCCAATTTGTAGGTAGATTTGAGATTAGTTCCTGGTTTAGATTTTAATACAGTACAAGTACCCACTATCTACTTGATACACTACTTGCCGTGTGGGGACAGCAAGTTGCTTTAAATACGATAGGCGAACGTGCCTGGGGCTCAGTATTGTTCGGGTATTCGTGATGTGCACATCATGGCGTGTTGGTCGGAGTTGAGTTGGTCTTTATAGTCGTGTTCCATAATCTAGGCAGATTCGATACCCTAAGAAAGTGATTGAGTGAAGTGTGTCTTTGTGAGGAAGTAGAAGGTTGTTCAGACGTTGTATGTGAGAGTCCTTGAGTCTTCTATTGGAAGGTGTAAGGTGCCAGCAGAGGGAGGCTATGGAGGCTGGCTCGAGGATTTGCATCCCTGTTTTGTAGTGTTAGAGTATGATAGATTGAGGTATGAATATCGGTAAGACAGTTGTTACGCTATATGCTCGGATTCCTGTTCAGGCCTCTGGTCTATTATCCGATAAAGCTAAACCGCCTTATTACAAAACGTGGACTAAGTTTAAGCCACAGTTTAAGCCTGGTTTTTAAACACTTCAATTGCGCATTTCAAGCAGATTTTTCTCAAATCCTAGATCTAACAACGACCTTAGTCTTAAACCGACGCCAAACTAGTGTCAGAGCGGGTCTAACTATCCAATTCCTCGTAAATAAATTTTGTTAAACCTGGGTTTAACGTTGAGCCGCGTTTTGTAATAAGGGGGAAAGAGTTTGTTTGTTTCATTGCGCTAATCTCAGAAACCGATTGAGCCAATTCAAAAATGCTATCAGTGTTGGATTTTACCATTATCAATACTTACACTTCTCTTAGGAAGTCAACAACACGTTCAAAGTCAGCTCTGGTGTATTCTCTCTTCATATCAGAAAGTATTTGGTCACTGCCTGATTGTACTGGTACGTGGAGGAACCTAACAAAAAAAAAATCATTGAAACAATATATATAAATACTAGCTGTTGCCCGGGACTCTGTCCGCGTGGATCAATTTATTTTCTATCGACCCAATATATTTTTTTCTTTTTTTAACCGCTAGATGGCGTTGCAAGTAACCAAATTGAGAAATTTCGCATTATGTAAATATATCTTGATTGAGTGGACTGATTGCGATGAAACAAAGACTAAGTAAAACCTTGAGTTCTGTACAATTTTTACGTATAACATTTATATTTATAAGTGTTGTACATTTTTCATGATGCGTGCACAGACAAACATCTAAACAGAATAAAAATTTTAAAAATCCTGTAAATAGCATTTGTTGTTTGTCCTTTAACCATCTGGCAATTTTTTTTTTAATAAATTTAATATACAAAATTTTTTTTCTAGCTTTATTATACGAGGGGAGGTCCAAAAGTTCGTGGAATGGAGGGGATGGAGTGGGGATAGGGGCGCTCGCTTAGTGTCATACTAATTGGAGACTCATAATTAGTATATAAATGGAGTTTCAGCCCTATTGCGTCATTCGTTTACGAACACTCGCCTGCTAAACACGTCAATCCGGAAGAAAACTGAAACTATGGAGAAAATTGAACACCGTGCGGTCATTAAATTCCTTACCAAGCAAGGAAAGAACGCTCAGACCATTTTGAATGAAATGGAAACTGTTTACGGGGAACAGTGCCCTAGTAAATCATGATTTACAAGTGGCATGGTCTTTTTAAACATGGTCGGGAGTCGATTGAAGACGACCCCCGCTCAGGAAGGCCAGTTGAGGCCACCACATCAGACATCGTCGAAAAAGTGGAAAAAATTGTACTGGAGGACACCCGTTTGAAGAAAAAACAGTTATCTGCATTAGTTGGAGTATCAGATACCACCATTTTGCGAATCCTACATGACCACCTGGGTATGACAAAAGTCAGTGCAAGATGGGTACCGAGAATGCTCACGCCGCTTCAAAAACAGCAGCGCGTCGAAGCGTCAAAACATTTTTTGGAGTTGTGTGGCGACGATCCTGGACCGATTTTGGAGCGAATTGTTACCGGCGATGAAACATGGGTTCATCACTTTGAGCCTGAGTCCAAACAAGAGTCCATGCAATGGCATAAAAAGGGGACACCACCGCCAAAGAAATTCAAAGTGTCGGAGTCGGCTGGAAAGTTGATGGCTACTGTTTTTTGGGATTGTGAGGGGATAATACTGATTGATTATAAAGAAAAGGGCAGGACCATAACCGGAGAATACTACGCAACAATACTAGAAAAATTAAAGGATGCCATCAAAGAAAAACGTCGGGGAAAATTGACCAAGGGCGTGTTGCTCTTGCAAGACAACGCGCCGGTTCACAAGAGCAAAGTTGCAATGGCTGCTCTACACGCGCATGGCTTCGAATCACTAGTCCACCCACCCTATAGTCCAGATCTGGCCCCAAGTGATTTTTATTTGTTCCCCAATTTAAAAAAAGACTTAAGGGGAAGGAAATTTTCCGACGACAATGAGGTAAAGGAGGCAATTTTGGCTCATTTTGAGGGAAAAGATAAAAAATATTTTTACGATGGTTTAGAACAATTAATTCATAGATCTAATAAATGTATTCAGCTTAAGGGTGATTATATTGAAAAGGAAAAATAAATTTACTGTTTCATTTTTACTAAAACCCTTTCATTCCACGAACTTTTGGACCTCCCCTCGTATGTCTAGATATAGATAGAGGACCTGTATCATAGACACACATAGATACATATTTCACACACACATAAATATGTAAGTGGCTTCAAGCTGGCTAATTCCATTTATTAAAAGCTAATTAGTTTTATATTTAAAACCAAGCAGAACTTTAAAATAAAATTGGTCAAGTGCGAGTCGGACTCGCACACGAAGGGTTCCGTACCATTATCTATGCAACATAAGGCAACGTTATTAGTATCGAGCAAGAAACGGTAAAAAAATCATGTTTGTTGTATGGGAGCCCCCCTTAAATATTTATTTTATTTTATTTTTAGTATTTGTTGTTATAGCGGCAATAGAAATACATCATCTGTGAAAATTTCAACTCTCTAGCTATCACCGTTCTTGAGATACAGCCTGGTGACAGACGGACGGACGGACGGACAGCGAAGTCTCAGTAATAGGGTCCCGTTTTTACCCTTTGGGTACGGAACCCTAAAAAAACCGTAAATAGTGATCAGCCGGCGTATTATGAACTTTTTAAAATCATTCAAGAACCTCCTGCTTTTTTTGAAGTCGGTTAAAAATCTATTTAAAGTTAATAAAACAACTTGTGGTGGAAAAAGTGATTACCGCAAGCGGGACTTGAACCCACGAGCTCGGAATACCGTTCCGTAGCTCTGCCAACTGAGCTTATTGCGGTCGTGCTAACAGTAACCAAATTAGACCACCACAATCGTCAGTCGATTGAGTTTACATCGTATTTTGACGTACAACGCCATCTATCGAGAATGTTTTGCAACAATTTTTTTACGTACGTATGTTACGTAATTTGTTACGTGCTTTGGTTTGGGTATGTTACGTAATTTTGTACGTAAACGAATTTTAATAAATTGCAAAATTAATAAATTACTATTTAAACTTACTTGTAAACTCTCGGATGATGCATAATCTTGCCAATTTCAGCTAAATGTTCAAGAATGTACGGAGGGTTGGTCATACCAAGTCTGAGTCTGCATCCTTCAGGTATCACTTCAACTAGTTTCCACAATAACTCTGGTAATGATGTACCAATATCACGACCGTATGTACCTGAACAATATAACATTAAGTATCAACAGAACGATATGGGTACCGATTCTAGATTTACCGTGTTATTCATAATGACTTATCGGAGGTTTAAAAGTTCGCAAAACTTGTTATTCATAATAGACTTTTTACGCTAAAACGTTTATTATCTCTCCGATAAAATCTCCGTTTAAGCCTCCGATAAGTCATTCATTATGAATAAGACCATTAGTATCGGTTTTTGATTGATGTTTTAGCAATGATGTTTCAGTATTAATTGTAGTTTTATTTTAATTTCGATTTTAAATGCGATTCGGCCACTAATGCGTGCGAAGCCGCGGGCAGAAGCTAGTTTTAAATAAAACTTACCCGTATCTTCACTAGTCAACCATATTTCCACCACACCTTCAGTGAAAGACTGTCTCGCCCTTTCCACTATCTCCTCTGGTGGGTAACTTCCTAACTCCCCTCTTGCATGCTTCGTCTTACAATAAGTACATTGATTCAAACATCCTGTATTTATTGGGATTATTTCAATTAGAGGGTTTTTACGAACTTTTGGTAGTTGGAGCGATGCTCCACCTGCTTTTCTGCCTCCTTCCGTCTTTTTTTGACCAAACAGACGTACTGTGTGACCTGATATTGAGAAAAAACAATAATCTTTACTTAATATAAAACAAAGTCGTTAGTATAAATATATGTCCTATAGTGGTTCAAGAGGATGACTTTTTTGTACAATTTGTGAAGGTTCGGTGTACTATAAACTGCGGGCATAAGTTAGTAATATAATACAAAGTAATTCTCACCTTTAAGTGTTTCCTCAACAACTTCAACGATCCTATCAATCTGTTGTACTCCGACTACACTCAGTCCACTCAAGTAATTAGCTCTAGGTGCAGCCTGTGGTACACAACCTGCCACTACTACGTGAATACCGCGACTTTGACCCAATTCTATCTCATTCCTAAAAAGGAAATAAATTGCTTAAATAGAAAAAAAATTGTTTTCTATAAAATTTTTATTAAGGATTAAGAATTGACTTTCATAGTAACCTATTCTTAATAGTATTATACTTATAGTAACCTGCAATAATGGATTTTTACAGCAATCTAGGAAGGAAATGGGGTGGTTGTACTTGTATTCTTTGTAAAATCAAATAAAATGAGAGAGATCAATATAGCAACTTACTTAAAATGATCTTCAGCTGGTGTCTTAACGGTACATGAATTTAGTAACCAGAGTTGTGCATCAAACTTGTTCTGTGTCAACTTGTAGCCGTGTGCTGCAAGTAGACCGGCCATATACTCTGAGTCTGAACTGTTGTGTGTACAGCCCCATGTTTTGACATAAAGTGTTTGTGTTCCTAGAAACGGAGATCTTATTGTTAATATTTTTATGCAGTCACACACTTTTCCCTTCAATTGGCAGAGACTACAGATCCTAAGCTAAGCTTATCATTTCTGTTACTTGTACCAAAATATGAAATACATATTTATAATAAACAGAAAATACCCAGATGCCATAAATAATTCTTATTGACCTATATTATTGATTGATACCTGTGTGATAAATATTTCTTATTGATGATCCATACTATATTTAACACACACTTGGGGGGATGCCTTTGTGAAAAAAAGCAAATAAAGCATTGTAATTGTAATTTAAAATTTGTATGAGTAAAGGCTTATTTACTTATCTATTTGATATTTAATACATAAATATAAGATTAAATCTAATCAGAATCTTCAATCTCTAGTGTATAAGAGAATCATGTTTTAAGGATGCAAAACATGTAATTGAAGCCTTGTTACTGCCTTTCTGCCTACTCATAAAGAGCATGGCGTGATGGTAAGTAAGCGGGGAGCGTTTGTAACCCAAAAATTATACGTAATTGGTTACTTTTACTTTGAAACTAAAACTAAGCAAATACTCATTGGAATGTTATAGTAAAAGCATAAAGGTTACATAAAGACATCATATAAGTAAAAAAATATAGGAAATTGCTGCAAATGATAAATTAAAGTTTGTAAACAAAAATTTAGGTTATTACCTGGCACAACACTCTCTAATATAACCTTTTCGGTAACCTCACCATTATTTTTATTCTCACGATTTTTCGATCTAACGCTAACATTTTTCCTGCTAGAGTATCTTTCTTTCGGCGCAATGTCTTGGGAAGATATTAAATCTTCAATATCGTCTATAATTTCATCACAAACACCTGGCATTTTTCCCGAAATATTTTGACAAGCCTTATTAATGTTGCTATCTCAATTACAATTATTTGAATTATTTACATTATATATCTATCTAAAGGTCATTAGTTAGTGTAAAGGAGCTATTAATTGGTTTATTTTTTAAAAACTATACATATTTTTGTTACTTATAGTTCACAGTTATAAAATACAAATTAAGATGTAAAATGTTCGATTACCAATTTACTGTTAGTGGTAAAAATTTAATGAAGATTCCCATTACTATTGCCACTATCTGTCACATAAGGCTAATTCACAGGCACTTTATGCTATCTATTCTTTACATTCGTTTAATTCATCTAGTACATACAAAATAAAACTTGATCCCTTGATTGATGAATTTTATGAAGGTTCCTCTTCCTCTATAAAATTAACATGAATTTAGGGAGATCACCCTTCATTAGGCAACTTTAAACAGACTAGTTGAAGTTTAGATAGAGTAATAAATAAGTTTCGGTTTTAACTCTGGATTATAGTAGAGCTCTTACATAGAGGTAGTATATATAAAATTTATATTCGGGTCCATGAACGTAAAAGTTCAGTCTACTTCATTTATCATAACTTGTTCTATCGCATATTGCAAATCTATTGAACCTATAATAAAGAAAGAGATAGATACATAATTTAATACTGAAAGTTATGTTCATCTCATTACAGAAATAATAATCATTACCCAGAAAAGAAACTGAACCGACGACCTTGTGTCCTAAATTCAATCTCAATAATACAAATTACGACGCGACCTCGTATTATGTAAAACCAATCTTACCGTGGAGTGTTGGCCTAAAATGTCACCACTTCATACGTACTTGTACATACTTGTATTTTATTTATGCTTGTGGACCCGTGGGTGTCGTAAGCATTTATCACTAATATGCAACTATGGGATTACCAAGGGAACGGTCAAGAGCGTTTGCTCTCCTGAGAATGAATAACAATAATCGAGCAACAACACTAACTAGTGTAAACACCAACCCGCTGGCTTGCAAAGCGTAGCAACGTAGCAATTAAAAAATATGAAACCTGTGAACAATAGTGATTGAAGAGAAGCATAATAACATGTTTGACAACGGGTTATGCTTATGCATTTATGCTGTTATTTAATTAAATGACGTATTTTTCGATTTCGTAGGTATTTCTACTTGATACCTTTTTATCGTTGGAGATTTATAAAGTTACTTAAAGAGAAAAGAAAAATTATTTATTTCAGGCCACAAGCACATTAGGCTAATATGGAAAAAATTAACAAATTAAAAACTAAAAACTATTTCTACAAAACTAAAACTAAATCTACCTAAAAACATACAAACTAACTCTAAGCCCAATGTCACTGTGGCGAAAAAGGTACATTACTCAGCTTTGTTGGGGCAACGTGGAATGTCATCCCAACGCTGATTTTCAGTAATGCCCTAATTTCTGACTTACTTACTTACGTACTTAACTACCTACTCGTAACTTAACAGTTAACGTCCACGCGATAATTAATGGCATTTCTCATTAGTGTGGCCCCAGCATAAGACAACCAATTTGTCAATACGGTATTATAAAAATTAAGTGAGAATCAAAAAATATCGGAAGTTGTTTACTTTGATTACAACAATTGTACATTACGTAAGAAATTGGGACGATCGATATAGATGTAGTATCATTTGGTAAGACCGCAAATCGTTTCAGAACTTGCTTTGACGTCATACATATAACGGAAAAGCTCTATAAATATATTTTGAAGTGGTTTATGTTGCGTAAGACGAGGAAGGTCTTAATTATCCTATCACTGAATAGATTTGAAACTTTTTATGTTCGAGGTCGAGAAACGGTTTATGATAGGAACTTATTTCCTTCTATTATTACACGTAAATAAATGTACAGCGAAGCAATACTGATGCATCTAAATAATCTAAAAAGTTAGGTAAGTAATGTTTTTTAAGTTAACAAATAGCTACGCACACCAAAGTAGGATAAATAAGTAATAAAGTATAAATAGTCTGCTTCAAATTTGAAACTTTAATTTCATTTTCAACTTTGTCGAGTGTTTTGTGTTTAACCGTGGTGCATAACTTAAGAATACAACTTCTCTCTCTTCAGCCCATTCTCATTGTTGCGCACAGGCCTCCTCCACTTTGGAAAGGATATATCTTGTGGCCTCTCAATTCACGATTTGATATGAAATCAAGTTTATGCAAGTATGTGACCACCACAAGTGACCACAGTATGCGACTATTTTAACAAAACAATACAATCGAAATTTGTTATAATTTTTGTAAATACTTCACCATATAAAATAATAACACTTAAATTATACCATTAGACTCGCAATACTACTAATATTTCGCGCGCTTTCACTATCAGAATGAGAGACGAATAAAAACATCATCGTTATTAAAAAGACCCTGCTTAATACAGGCATAGGACTTATTTTCAGTAAATTGTCAGATTGTATGGGTCTGTATTAATCAATATCTTTAGGCCCTTTAGGCCCTTTATCTTTATTATATTATCTGTGCTTAGTGTGCTTTAGGTAAATAGATTGGTAATAAATATTTGCAACCTAGACATGGTCACAGCTTGTTCTTTTAGTAGTGGCATATCTACCTTAGTACTTCGAGCTTATAGACCTTCCAAGACCATAGGGGTCATGGCCCGGAGCAGAAGTCTGCGACTGCGGTGACGGCAAATCAATCGGGCACGTTGCCAATTTTCAAAATACTCTCATTGCCTTTAACCTATAACCCTTTATCTAAGTAGTCCTAGATACTTGAGCTCGTGAAACCAAATTTAACTGCGAAGTAAATGGTGAAACTGGGAATCTAACCGAACAGTACAGACTATTTACTACGCACGTGAGTAATGGCTGTAGTAATGATAATCCAAACCAACAAGTACCTATTTACTTAGAAACAGTGCGTAGAAACAAAAAAGAAATAAATAATTTCATAAAAGACCAAAGGTTAATTAAACAATATTTAAGTATCTAACATCACTAACATGATACTTACGCGTTAATTGAGCATTATTAACTTATTATTCTCTAACACTTGCGTGGCTCATTCGTTCAAATAACACCACTTTTTACCCGGGATCATGGTGTTTACAAGTCTCCAAAATATCGGAATAAAATTTAAAAGAAATATACACGTCTAAATCTATAAAAAGTGGCTTAATTATGTATTATTAAATCCTAAAACATAAAGTGCGTAGTTATGACTAGTGATGTCCAACCTTACCGCGCTCAACAGTTGTAATTTCAATGAAACTACAATAAAATCTACACATTCAATTAATAATAGCACAATAATAAAGGTGTGCTAACCATTAAATTACATCGTTAAAAAACGATAATCACTCTTATTTCATTCTAATACGGGTTAAAATGTATTGTAATAAATACAAAAATAAGCATTACAATGGTGACAATAGGTCGTAGAATTGGCAGCTGCCGTCGTAATGGCGGTCAAAATGATACCTTATTTTGGCGCCATTTTAGCAAGACCGAACAATATTCATGCAGGTTTAAATGCAACGAAATTTTATCAGTATCAAGCTAAATAATCCATCTGCGTAGAGGACAGGGTTTTGTTTCTTGGTCTTAGAGCTTCTCCTGTGTTCTGCCAATCGTGACGATCTACATAACAATGCTTCCCCTTACATGATATCCATAAACCAAGGGAAACTTAATGTTGAATTAATAGAAAGGTGTATTATAAATAGATTCAGAATTTACTTGCAACAGTTGCAACTCTTTTACTTATGTAGGTATTCATTTTCATAAAGTTTGGAAGAAATTATGTAGGATTGACATTTTTTAAATGTTTAGGACTTATGCAGACTAGTAACGTCTGCACAACTTTTAAATATCCATCTAAAAATTAAAACAGATTTTAAAAATAAAAGAGAAACGTATTCTTCTATAATGTCATTAACTTCACAAGTAACAAGATTTTTATTGCATTGTTACATTACTTTCTTTTACATACTCAATGTAATTAACTAATTATGTAGATAGACATTAGAATCATTTTTTATATTCGTTTGCATATTCATGTTAAAAAGCAACACGCCTAGTTCAATATTTTGTGTTACTTACTGAACTACAGTAAATACTCGTTGGTCTCTAGTTAGTTTCTTATTTTATTGTCGATTAATTTACTGATTAGATCATAGTTACGGTGTATGAATATAAATGTTATTGCAAGCAATATAATGATCATACCGTTACCGAGTATATTTTGTACTACCTCTAAATTAATTGTTGCTTTTTTGGGTGTTATACGGTTATTTGAATTTCATATAAAAATGAACGCTGACTGGATAATATTAAGAACCCCTTTTGTTTTGGCTTAGTTTAGTTGTGAAGTGAACAGCAAAAGTGAGAGCCTTTCTCTCAAAATTACACACATAACTACAATACACACTACAAACTAGCTACTTATTTGTGTTTAGGGATGAAACAAGATGATTTAACATATTATTTTGTTACTTGTTCCTAAAAATTTTACACATTATGAAATACAAAGACTTGCTAAGATTTGAAGTTGTTCCAGTTTAGGTCTTATTGCTATATTAACTTGAGGCTTTTGATTATTATGATAACTTACATCATAGTATCACAATTTTTGTCACTATTCCAGTAAAAATAATATTATCAAACTTAGTCACTTGCATTGCATAGATCTAAAGTAAAAAAGGCCTTTAGTGAAATTTTACGAAAACTTTAATCGATTACATACGATCCGGGCCTACGTTGTATCTATCAATACTTGTTTTCTGCTCTAACATTTTTATATATTTATTAAAATGCACTAGGTATTTATTATAATGCACATCCCTATACCTGAGTGGATGAATGAGCGCTTGATCTGGGTTTAGCGCCCCAGACAGGCCTCAGTTAAAAAAAAACGCGTTCGCGCGCGTCACTCCGCGTCAGCGTCAGTTGTTCGAGGCAGTTTGTGTACATCGCCTGTGCGTAGTGATATTTTTGTGAAACTTTTATCGTGTTTATGGACTGTCTGTGGAAATTAAAAACTTTAGAAAAGGTAAGGGCCCATTCAATTTTTGCCAAGTTTATTGTTATATTTCTGTTAGGTACTTTCTATCTTGAAATAATTACTGCACTAATAATTTAATATATCTTTATTGACATAAACAAACTGATAGATTGAATGCAGGCACAAATATTGGCTATTTACTTTTATTTACATTTTTATCTACATAATTAGGGCTAACGCGTCATGCATAAGTTTAATCTAAAAACCACAATTTTATTTACAGAATTTTATAATAAGTGACAATGAACCATATAATATTTATCGTATCAAACATTTAAATATTAATTAGCTTAAAAGCAAATGAAAAGTTTTACTTCAAAATAAGAAATAAAGTTTAATTTATTATTCGGTCAGTATTCCATAAAACAATGACGTGCTAAAAAACCATTTTGAGGGTGGAACGAGTTTCTAATTTTGAATGGTAAATTAAAAATAAAAACTTGCTAATGACTGACTACGTCGATTTCTTATTTATTTTAGCTGAGATATTATTCGTATAAAATTTCATTTAAAATTTTAATTGGATCAGAAATTTATGTCGATTTTTGTTCGTTTCTAGCGTTTACATAATTTAAAAATTATTTCGGTAAAAATATTTATATTCTAACAGCTAAATACTAAACGATATTATTATCATTATCAAGAGTCGTTGGATGCAAACGGCAGAGCATCCTTTCATGCGGAGTTTTTGGAGGAATATAAGTATTATTATTATAAGTATTTAAAAAAAACATGATTTAATAAAAAGCTCTGCCGTGTTTCTTACGCCGGTTCTTCTCAGCAGATTGCGTCCTGAACGTTGTAAGGAATAATAATTTGGACATGTCTTAAGCACATAATTTTCGCTAAACAATTATGGCTACATGGTGAATGGATCAAGACCCCAATAAAGACTTTAATTTTATAACAAAGTTACAGTCTAAAATCGTAATTTATGCAAAACACAGATATAATAAATTAATTAGTGTCCGACCGAAAGTTCGGTTTCAGTTGGCCAAAAGTTTTGGCCAAAAATCAAGTTTCGGCGGCAGTTACGGTTTCGGCGGCAGTTACGGTTTCGGCCAAAATCGCCCGAAACTTTTGCCGGAACCGAAACTTATGTCGCAGTTCATGCACACCCATGCTCGCCTAACTTCGTTTCCCGCGGCAACGCGCAACGCTTTGACGGCCCTGTACGGGAATTTATAGCAACCTCTATCAGAAACTACTTATGCCTAAGAAAACTGCAAATTGAAGTTTAGTGTAAGAATGTTTAAATAATAAAACTAACTATGTAAGCTTTTTACCAAATCGAATAAAAGAGAAAAAGTGATTATCACAAATGTAATTTAAAACCAAGGCCTTTAGAAGTCTTGTTTCACTCTCAGCCATCAAACTGCAGTGTTCTTACGCTTTAACGAATTGCAATAATAAATAATTATGGTACGCTTACATGATTTGCAATGAACATAGGTACCTACCTACAACTCGACTGTATCTAGGTACTTCGAAAGAAATGAGTTTTACTACGAATTGTATGTAATTTATCCCGATATTGTTGAATTCAAGTGCGGCACTCGATAATTGTACTATTAGATTTCGACATAGGGCTGCGTAATTATATCATTTTGTTTCTAGCTCTAAGAGGGATACTCGATTTCTATCCTTACATAAACTGCCCTAGAATCACTGGTGTATTTTTTAGAAAGGAGATCAATAGAAATGAAACAGCCTTCCAAATCAACTTCTTAACAGTCCAACAAAAAACAGTTTAGTAGTTCTTCAAAAAGATAATTCCTGCTTATGATTATACCTCAGGTATAAACATTTATAAGCTGGAAAGTCTCCGAAACTTCGGGTAAAAAACGGCAAAATCTGAACGCACCTACGCACGAAAGAAATAGTTGTTATAACTGTGGTTATAACTTCTACTAGCTAAATCCAGGATTACATCGTAAAAACTAAAGCGTTGACTGGCTTCAGCTTCAGAGTGTCGGATTTTTAGAGACGTTGTTCCCGGGCATCTAAAAATTACTAAATCGTTACAAATAGTTACGATAAATTCCGAAATATTAAAACATCATCCTCAAAACAAGAATTCTAATGCGCCAAATTACTGATTTATTTAGGATTGCTTTCGTTTTGAACGTAATAGTGTCGATACGATCGTAACCAAGTACCTACTTGAAATTTATGCATAGGCATAGTGTCTGTCTATATACATCTCGTCTAACTCAAGGCTACAATTCACTTTATATCCATGCCTAATGCAGAGCTTTTCATAGCGTAAAAGCTTAAAACCAAACTGTTTTAACATTGCCCACACCTAAACACTTTTACAAACAAACTTCTTATACCTATTCTATTTTCATTGCGAACGAACACCACTAAGTCTCGATCATTTAAATTAATGTTTTATTTACGTCTACATTTTTGCACTGTAAAGTTATTGGACGAAATAATTTTGTTTATTTTTAAATAAAGAAAGGAAGGTCGTTACGGACTATTGAACACCGTAAGGATGTGCTCGTTGTGCTTCAGCGTTTGGTGGCCATAGAGCATGGCTGACACGTGCCCGGCACACCTGTCGTGGGTCTTTGTCTAACAGTTGCTGTATAAAAAAGTTAAGCTTCGAATTTCAAAAGCAATAAACAGCTTTTTTCCAAAACCAAAGGGGTTTTGGAAAAAAGCTTTAGCAGATTTTAGGTACTCAAACAAAGCATTTTCCTGGTTATTAAATTATATAACTACAATATTCGCAAATCTAAATCGAGTTAAACCTATAATCTTCTTTATAGCATAGTTTTCTGTAAGGCTATTCGGTATGGTAACGAACAAACGTGCCAGCACACCATATCTGTATTGTTTTAGTAAATGCAAAAAATTATCACTTCGATTATTACGCCTAACAGTGAAATGTTTATTAATATAAAAAATAGGCGTATAAACGCATACACACTAGTTAGGCTTCATGGCCGCCACAATACCACAAATATCATTTATTTGGTGAAACAAGGATCGATATTGGGCGTAACGTATTTCTATTTTATCAAACAGGTTACGTCTACATAAATTATTTTATCTAAACATAGATAACTAATCTTTTGATGTCAATAATTAGTTCATAGTGTTCATACACATATTAGTTAATTTCATCGCAGCCATATGTTAATGTTTGGGCATAGACAATAACATTTCGCTGAATAAAAAAGTATCAGCAAAGGAAATAAAAATTCCAATTTTAAAAAATCTGAATCGGTAGATAAGAATTCGATTTGCACATCTAGGTTTCCGTATCGTTAAAGTATTATCAAATAACGATAATATGATCAGATAACGGGATAAGGGCAGGAAAATTAAGATTTTTTATTGTAGCATCAACTGATTACAGTGATTACATAAACTATGAAATTCAGTTTGTAAGTCTTGTAACAGACGGACAGCGTGCAGCGTAGTGTCAATAATGGGGTCCCGTTATACCTCGACGTTCTGTACCAAAGTACAGAACGTCGGAACCAAATAAAAATTTAGTTATAAGTTTTCGTCGGAAAAAATTTAGTTATGAGTTTTCCATAAAGCACAGCGAAACAAAGGAAAGCGGCATATTATTATAGTACCTATATGTAAATCCACAAATATTACACCATTGCATAAAAAATGTACCCACAATACACGCAAAAATTTAAACAACCCGTCAAAGAATTTACAAGAAAGTGTTTAAAAAACTGTCACAATTTAAAAACACATCACACTTTTCAAAAGTGTTTGTTTTGTAAACAAACTGTCATGGCTACCATTACTTGTCAAAAATTGAATACATTAATATTAGTATTGTGTATTTAAATGAGTTCTACATTTGTCTTGAATGAATACTACTTACGTAGTTACGTAGGTACATCTGATATGATATTCAGTAAATATTTGCGGTCAATTCTGAAATGGCATGTATTGTAAATAATTCTTTAATTGATAAAATCATTTAAAATTCGAACAGTTAAATAAACTAAAGTATAGTGGAAAAAAAGTATTCCGAGGTTGTGGGTTCAAGTCCCGCTCATCATTTTTTCCACTATAATTTAGTTTATTTAGTAAAAGCATAGCAAATCAATTGCAAAAATAATAAATTTATTCTAATAGTTGTTTTATTTTTATTTATGACAGGGTTGCCAATAAAAAAATATTTTACCTCTCTATGTCATACAGAGAGTCACTTGCCCTGGGTAAGAAATGTTACAATAAATTAAACTTTATTGTTATAATTTCATAGTTTAATTTTATCAAATTTACCTACATAATATTCTCTAACACTTGCGCGACTCATTCTTATCCATGACCATGGTGACTGAAAAGTCTCTGGAATGTAGGGCTAAAATTTAAAACAATTTACTGGCGTCGAAATCCGTAAAAAAGTGAATGAATTAAATAAAATTGTTTTTTACTTATCGGAATATAAATATACACTTCTGTCTACCACATTACCGGATACAGAAGCGTGAATATTAAATATTCAGTGACCTTCTTGAAATATAAATAAATATAAACCATAGGTTAATATGTATGTAGATCAGGTGGTTCACATCTGCATCTCCGCAACTTATCTATCGTTAGATACTAATGTAAATAAATAATATTTAGCATTACGTACATAGCGCTGCTAAATATATGCACAGATATGATAACACATGTTAATACTATCCATCCATCAGTCTCTCTCCGTTCACTGTTGTACATAGGCCTCCCCCATAGAACGCCACAACGCGCGGTCCTGAGCCGCTTGCATCCAATGTCTCCCCGCAACCTTGACTATATCGTCGCTCCATCTTGTCGGAGGCCGCCCAACGCTGCGTCCTCCGGTACGTGGTCGCCACTCTAGATCTTTCTTTTTTTTAACGCTATTGCTTCCTGATGTCCCTTTCACCGGGCCCCGAATAACAAGGCCACCCCTTTACCGGGTCATAGTCTGGCTCAAAGCAGTATACCATGGCCCAGTTAGGGCAAAGGAGAAAAAAAACCCACTATATTACTTGGTTAAATGACAAGAGAAGCAAGAGAACCAAATTCAGTGGGTATCTACATCTCTTATCCGTATCTACACTCTCTCGTGATAGTTGGGCACAGGCCTCCGCCATTTTGGGAAGGATTACTGTTTACTATGACCGGGCTGAACTGTGCGCGTTTACTTTCGACTTTTCCGTCTCTCATAGAGGATGTTATCTATCTGTATACAGGCATAGAGTTTATTTTGGTCTTTTCCGTAGAGGGCGTTATCAACATACAGTATCTTGTAGCTAACTTTTACAATCAAGATCTTGAAAACAGAAGAACAAATAATTTGACAGACAAACAGATTATTCACACGAGTGAGACCACTAAGGGTCTTTTTTACGGAACTCTAAAACAAGGCACTGTTGTCTATGCTATCAATGAAATGAATGTAAATTACATAATAGTGATAGTTTTTCAATTAGTCTGATGGTATTAGTATATTATGTTATATCGATTCATACCAACAAATTGGATAACTATTAGTCCATTTGATATGAAGATTGATGTACCAATTCTACGTCCACAACTAAACCTAAAAAAATAATTAAAATTCATTGTATCATTAGCACAAATCGGCAATGTTTACTGAACTATTTTAATAGAAAATCTGTATATTATAGACTAACGATTTTTAGCCTTATTCATAATGAATGAATTAATGACTTATCGGAGGTTTAAAAGTTCGCTAAAATCGGTTCGCGAAAATTGTCAAAATTAGTCTTTACGCTAAAGCGTTTATTATCTCTCGGATAAAATCTCCGATAAGTCATTAAGAATAAGACCATTAAATTAATAAAAATGTGTACAACGAAATAATCAATAATCAAATAAAGCTATTGTTTTCATATAGTTTTCTTGTGGCTAAGGAACAATTGAATAAATGTTATATGGGCGTAGTAACTTTGTTAAAAACCATTAAAATTACGTAAGTTTACGACATCAACATTGTCCTCCGTTATTCAGGGTTAGCGCAGCATACATATCTTGTTCATTTTGCAGTGAGTTTTAGCTGATTTTTTACAACCAACCCCCTGCCTGACATCAACCCTCCTTGGGTATATGCGCAGATGTTAAGCGACGTGGTTCGGTCGGTCTGTTCTTACAACCCTTCCGGGCAAGACATGGGTAGGTGACACTTGTGTTCTTTTTGTCCGTTACCGCACTTTTTCTGACAAAATTAGTCATTATTGACTCAAAATTCCCCAGAAATGAAACGAACAATTTGATAGCCGGCTTTAGTCAGACGAAGTCGCGGGCGAAAGGCTAATATTATATTTCCTACTTACTATTTGCGTTATCTATACATTCCGACATCCCGTCCGAAAGCTCATCGCCTCCTCCATCTAATTTAAATATCGTTGATATTACATACATTACCATACAATACGGTGCAGATTAGAATCTAAGTACAAACTCTTATGTAACTCACTTCCTTTATTTATTTGTAATTTATTCAAAAGAATTTAAACTTACACTTACTTACAAAGCACTGTCCGCTTTACTCATTAACTTCTTGTGGATTTCAGCTGAAACAAATATGTAATCCGTAATTTATTATATATTTTTAGAAAGACAGAAAGAAAAATAATAGTAAGATGTGAGTTGCTTATGACTAGCAACTAAATAGTTTATCTTGTACAAAAATATTAATGAGGCTGATATGTCATGTTAGTTGCAAAAATAACTTACTAAAGTGGTCCAATGTTAAAGTAGGTAACTACGGCATCCTCAATGTGCGACGGGGAGACCTAATGTTCCCCTGTCGGGTTGGGCCCCGATTAGCGGGGCTCTCGCTGGGTTGTGATAGAGTTAAAATTTAAAAAGAAAAATAAAAGACCCTCAATGTCTCGAGCAATGACATACAAATTATTTCCGCAGTTTTAGCATGAAAGTGCGACTGACAGATAGCATTAATTTTGTAAATATTAGTGATATGATATTAGTAACGCCTATAAGACAGGTAAATAAAAACATACCTGAGGCTGTGTGGGTGGGCAGTGCAGTTAATTTAAAAGCTATAAAAACCTATACAATGTATGTGCAATATCCTTGTTTTATATATGGCAACAACCATACATATAAACAATAATGACATAATTGTATAGGCATTTTGTTAACTAAAATAAATGGACGCACGATTGCTTCCGCGTGGGAAGTTTTATTTTGTTATGTTTGAAATATTTGTTTTTAAATTTATTAAAAAAAAAATGATTCAATCAAAAGCTCCACTGAGTTTCTGACGCCGTTTCTTCTCGGCAGATTGCGTCCTAAACCGATTGTAGGAAAAAAAAATTCGGTCTTGTCTTAAACACATTTATTATTTTCCCTAAAAATTGTGTCTACATGATTAAATGATTTCAATTTCATTTCAGTAATTGTTTTTCTATTTGTAATCTTCAGAATAATTGCAATCGTACAAAAAGAAACCTTTCTGTAAGGATACAGACTAGAATTATTCGTTGTAAACATGAATTTAATTGAAAAAACAATGGAACAATGAAAAAAAAACTTGTCTGTTCCTCTCCATAGGATTCCCTTTTGGAACAGACGCCTAGCTTCTGACTTTTTAAAAGAGCATGTATATCTTGCCTACTTAAACTAAAAATCTTTGATATTGAAATATTACAACTTATCTCTCTCTCCAGCCCATTAACGTCATAAGCCTGATGTCTCATAACTGATGGTCATAAGTCTCCTGCACTTCGGGAAAGTATTTAGATTACTGTGCTGCGCTAACCAGGCGTGTTGGCATAGGGTTTATTTTCGAGTTTTCTGTCACTGAGAATGTTATCTGTGTTTAATCTTTTACAGCACTCTGAGGAAGAAAAGGCGTGGTAGCACTGGGAACACCCAAATATTCCGAAAAACTATTTTCGTAACTTTGAAATTCCGATTTTCGAAAGTTCGATTTTTATAATACCGAAAAACTATAAATCACGAATTTTTTTTACTACTATAATACTAGGGGTTATGATACATCGGAATTGCTATGTTCGGAATTTTGAACCATTCGGATTTATGAAAATCGGTAATATGAAATTCGTATTTGTTACTTTCGGAATAAAGTTTTTCGTGTTTATGTAGTGTATCCGGTGACACTTGCATTCTCAATCCGTCACTACACTGACAAATAAAATGTATAAAGTTATCTATATAAATATGATATTTGCAATATGTCCGATATAATAATCACATAATGTGATATATTAACCACAACAACAGTAACTATATTTAGGTTGATAAGGTCATCTTGGGACTCGACACCGAGACTTTATAGTACTGACATAATTACAATAGTTCTGATATTATTTCAATTTAATTGTAAAATGGCATTGGGCAGGAAAAAGAGTAGTAAGTACTATTTTTGTGATAGGGTAAAATAATATATTTGGATAGGTAATTTCCGCTAACAATAAAATAGTTATGAAGTTTATGTAATCATTAATCTATTATTAACACACTTCCCGATTATATTTATTAACTATCTGTTACCAGCGACTTCATACCCTAGAAAATAAATGAAAAAACTTTACTTATAAAAAAAAAAATTGGTCAAGTGCGAGTCGGACTCGCGCACGAAGGGTTATGGGAGCCCCCCTTAAATATTTATTTTATTTTATTTTTAGTATTTGTTGTTTTAGCGGCAATAGAAATACAACATCTGTGAAAATTTCAACTGTCTAGCTATCACCGTTCTTGAGATACAGCCTGGTGACAGACGGACGGACGGACGGACAGCGAAGTCTCTGTAATAGGATCCCGTTTTTACCCTTTGGGTACGGAACCCTAACAAAAAAACAAAAGACATTAAAAAATAAAGTCATTATTTTTTAGTGTGATCTTCTATTATTTTCTTCAAAACTCCGCAACCGATGTGGAGTGGTTATAGAGGATGGTCTTTTGTTGTATATTAAAATGTTTGTTACGATTTTATTATTTTCTAAATTCCGTACGTACTTACGAGCAAGTAGTTAGTGAAATATAAATCACTACCGCAGCGCATGCAACGGAAGCGATCAAATATGGATAAGTTTCCCCGTTTTGCAACATTTTTCAAACTGTGATTGTAACGTCTCCAAAACTTTGTGTGTAATCAAGTGTTAATGTTACATGCGTCTAAATCCGTAAAAATGGTTTTATTTCGATAAATGAGTGGTGCAAGTGTCAGCGAATATTATTTATTATGTTATATGATATGAGGTTTTAAAAATGTCCAATGCATATTAGCCAAGGTCCATACTTAGCCTTGCCTAGGTCTCATGCGAGATGCTTGATTCTACGTACACAACTAAACTTAACTAAAAAACTGAAAGTTGATTGTGTCAATATAATAAATAAATAATATTATTTGCTATTTCATTGTACATATTTATCATAATTAAAATCATCATTGGTGAATTGTGTTATTGACACTATCAATTCACATTTTTAGGGTTCCGTACCCAAAGGGTAAAAACGGGACCCTATTACTGAGACTTCGCTGTCCGTCCGTCCGTCCGTCTGTCACCAGGCTGTATCTCAAGAACGGTGATAGCTAGACAGTTGAAATTTTCACAGATGATGTATTTCTATTGCCGCTATAACAACAAATACTAAAAATAAAATAAATATTTAAGGGGGGCTCCCATACAACAAACATGATTTTTTTACCGTTTCTTGCTCGATACTAATAACGTTGCCTTATGTTGCATAGATAATGGTACGGAAGCCTTCGTGCGCGAGTCCGACTCGCACTTGACCAATTATTATTTATTTAAGTTTAGTTGTGCGCGTAGAATTGGTACCATTATCTTTTAGTCCTGCCACAGAATAATAAGTACTACAAGTAGTCCTGCGTTTAGTTAAGAGGATACCAAAATAGCTTCGTGCATTTTTCTACGTACGAAGTTTTCATTGTTTCTTTAGATTGAATGGCTAGAGCTCTAATTTTTAAGTATATGTTTTTTCAATATATGATCTAGGATCGCATAAACTCAGTAAACGCGATTGAAAAAAGTTTTCTCGATAGAAAATCTTAGCGAAACAACCTCTCTCATTTTTTATTTTTTTCATTTGTCGGTCTATTATCGCGTATTAACTAATGAAATAACTTTAAAAACATAAGTAAATATTATATATAGAAACACGTCAATCAGAATTAAAATATATTTAGTAGATTTTGAGTAAACAAAAAAAAATATCCCTAATTCTTCATTTTCTATACCTACTAGCTGTGTTAATATGTACATGTCGACGATAATATTGATGTAGGCTCTTAAGATGAAACTTCTGCTCAATGCCTTTATTGTAACATGTTGTATATTGATGATAAGTAGGGCAGTCGTAGTTAGTTCTAGTTAGTGTCCAGTATGTAACTCACACTTATATTATACAGATAAGTAAATACATACATAGTGTGAATTTGTGACTTGATAATTAAGACGTCATGATTTTTCTAAAGATGCGATTAACACGAAGCTAAAAAGCACTAAATTTGTTAGAATTCAAGTCGATTCTCGTTTTGTTGGTCCAAATTTCGGCATTTGTAGGATTTCATTATGTTCTCAGAATTACCAAATGTCGGCTTGAAGCCACTTACATATCTATGTGTGCGTGAAAATGTATCTATCTGTGTCTATGATAGAGGTTATACGTCATATGAAACGTCATTATTATATGAAGTACGATTTAGCCAGGCTAAAGTTACTAGTCCTCAATTTTAACCGCCAACCCACCATCAGGTATTTCTGTGGTTATGTTATATTTCTACATCAATTTATATCTGTATTCTACAAAAATTAAATATCCGGCGTAATAAAAGCCAAAATAATGGTTAATGGAATTTTTGCCTGTCAGCCTGTATGTTTGTACTATACGTTTCAACTGAGAATAGGATTGGCTATGACCTTTAGATGTCAAAAGTGATTAGAATAGTACTGTCAGCAACGAAACTTTATTTACGTATCAATAATGTTTTTTTTTCTTTTACCTAAACTCAGTAATTTGAAGCTGAAAACGTCAAATTATTTAGTAATAATAGTTATAATATCATTAAAAAGAAATTCTTTCAATAATTTCATTGTTGGATACTATGATATTAAGTTGAATTGCCAACTGCCATTTTGTTGTTGTTTGTGTGCCTTGTTGAGTAAATAAATTATAAGGCATTTTATTTTAACTTCTGTTAGTTAAGTGGTTGTTTCCCGTTAAAAAAATTAATTTGTTGTTATTTCTCGGTGTTTTTGTTTGTTAGTGTGGTTATTTCGAACTATTCGTTATATGTTACAGTTTTTTATTGTATTTGTCTCGCTAATCGCTCGAAAATTAGTAAACGATAACGACAAAATGATAGATAAATCTTCTAATATATAAAATTCACGTGTCACAGTGTTAGTTACCGTACTCCTCTGAAACGGCTTGACCGATTCTTCTCAAATTTTGCATACATATTCAGTAGGTCTGAGAATCGGCCAACATCTATTTTTCATACTTTTTTTTTAGTATGGCAAAACAATGTTTGCCGGGTCAGCTAGTTATATTATAAAAATGTCTTATTTTGATGACCCAACCAAAATTGTTCAAATTGACAACGATGACGTTCCAACATGACGCAGAGACAATCCTATTCTCATTTGAACGACATAGTACGCGAATAGGCTACAATTTAAAATCTGTTTTATCTTTCTTATTGCCCAGTCATTTAAAATTTCACGCAAATGAAGTCGCTACCAACTACGTCTTGATATAAATTAAAAAAAAAACCAAAACAAACTTAGGTTTAAGCAATACAAAGTGTTCTGACTCACAAACAACTCGTTTTCAACCTTTTTCTTAAAAAGGATATGTCTCACGTCAAAATGAGTCAGATATAGACGGACGTGAACATACTGAACGTTGACTCAAATTCGAAAAAATATTTAGAAAGTCTAGAACGTGATTGATGTTGTTAGTTATTTTGTTTAGAAGTTAATTAGGACAAGTGATAAAAAAAAAATATTTATGGACATTTCACACAACGTCCTCTGGTCGCAAGCTAAGCATATTATGCTTGTGTTATGGGTACCAGATACGGATAGAATACATAAACTACTTTTCTTTTGTAAATACATACTTATTATACATAGTAAACACCCAGACGCAGTACAAACATTTGTATGACATTTATAAACATCACACAAATGAATGTCCGAGGCAGGAATCGAAAGTGATGTTAACTAATTGCAAATACTAATTAATGAACTGGATATTCCAATTGTCTCTTATCGACTTTTGCATTATGACTAAATAACGCTGCCTGTGTTTATAATATATTACAGATATGTAAAATATCTGTAAATATTTATTAATACTGGCATTAAGTCTTAAGTCTCATTAAGGCATTAACTCCGCCATTTTACATTATTTGTTAGTGCAAAAAGTTTTAAATAAATAAATAAAATAAATAAATTTTGAAGTTAATATAACGGCTTATGGAAATATTAAGAAAGTAAATCTAAATAATGCGCATACCATCAGAAAAAATTGGGCACCATGAAGTTACTATAGATAGCACTAAATACATAGCAGTAATAGCTAATGCCACAGGCCTAGAACTTCAGGGGGCCCCGCACTCAGAAATTGAATTATTTCATATAAATCAATACAGCAATTAAATCTCCTTCAGTTCTATTCTGTTAAGCGATCTTGGCGAAATTATAACATACAACAGCCATAAACTAAAAAAGAAAAAAAAAAGGTTTTTATAGTTTTCAATATAGATTTTCCTTTTCAATCTATACTTTAATATACTATCTTTACTAATATTATAAAGCTGAAGGGTTTGTTTGTTTGCTTAATCGCGCTAATCTCAAGAACCACTGATCCGATTTGAAAAATTCTTTCAGTGTTGGATAGCACATTTATCGATGAAGGCTATATGCTATATAACGCAACGCTGCGACCAATAGGAGCGAAGAAACACTGAAAAATGTTGCTAAAACGTGGTAAATTTTCAATTTTACGCGTACGAAGTTGCGAATAATATATTAACAAACATATATACACACATGTATAGATAACACAAATACCGGAATGATACACCCTTTATATATATTTATAACGTTGAGATCCGCCCGCCCACATATAAACACATGAGAAAATCCAGGAAATTGTTGCTGCTGCAATCAAAACATGTACATAATAAATTTTATTGATGACTTGCTATGCTTCACGGTATTATTCGCCGTTTTAAGATGCTTTAATATCAGTTGATACGATTTTATTTCGGTAAATCGCTTTTTTTGGAGATAAAACTTAGCTAAATCAACTAAAAGTAAAATGTAGTGTCTTTGTCTACATCACTCAGGCTTGAAGCCCCTTACATAGGTATCTATGTGTGCGTGAAAATGTATCTACGTGTGCCTATGATACAGGCTAAACGTCATTATTCTATGAAGTGCGATTTAGTCAGGCTTAAGTTAATTGTCCTCAATTTTAAACGTCAAACCACCATCTGGTACTTATATCTCTGGTTGGTGGCGTTATCAAGGTTCAGATTATGAGATACAAGATTACTTGTTATGATTCTCGTGTCACAGTCTTAAATTGCCGTTTTTTTATCCTTAACAGCTCGTATAAAATTTTGTGTATAGTATGTATTCAGTATGAGAATATGATAAAAAACTTATACCTCTACATCATTAGAGTGGCTATCACCAGAACTATATTTTTGATTTTGGACAGATGCAAGATCCTTTTGTAGTTCTATATAGAAGGCCTTTGTCTAGCAGTGGGTATTAAATTCTAATGAAAACATATCAAACCCTATGCCAACACGCCAGGGTTAGCGTGGACACTACTACTACGTCTACTGACTATAATCCCGCTCAAAGTTAAGGAGGCCCGTGCCCAACAGTGGGACGTTAGTGGGCTGGAGAGGGAAGATATTAGATTTTCTCCAATAACTTTAATCTCCTTATGGTCTTATTCATAATGACTCATCGGAGGTTTAAACGGAGATTTTATCGGAGAGATAATAAACGCTCTATCGTAAAAAGACTATTATTATGAATAACAAGTTTTGACAATTTTCGCGAACCAATTTTAGCGAACTTTTAAACCTCCGATAAGTCATTATGAATAAGACCATTAAAGTTTAGTCATAGTTCAAATTGTTGCAATTCTGATGATTAAGATTTTAACAAATAAATATTATTCACATGTGGATTCAGTGATTAGATTATTTTACTATCTATATGGTGATTGTAACATTCCTAGTAATTTTGTAATGTTTACTAATATCTGATTTTCCTTTTGTTATTTGGGAAAATGTCCAAAACCAAAACCTAGCAAGTACATTTGAGTAAATTTTTCAGGAGGAGACATTAAACATTTCCTTCTGCCATTCAATACAGAATTCCTTTTTTGTCCACATCTTGATTTTTAGGGTTCCGTATTTATAAATAAGTATTAGTTGTTTTATTTTACGAAATAGTTAAATTAAACAAAAGTGCTTTTGGACAAGTTTTATGTGCCTTACTAATGATTTATTTAGATACTTCCTGAATTGTATGATACTAAACCAATAGCAAAAACCTAGTAAGATCTCTATCTAGCTTATTAATTGGTACTATTTGGATCTAATATTGAAAACCTATCAATAAACACTAACTAGGATTCTGAATTAATATTTTTAAATTATTTCTTTTTTTGGATTCTTCATTTATTTTACTCATTAGGCAAAAAAAAACGGACTCGTAATCATCTCTGTAATAACAAACACTTCCAGAATACGCTCTTGTGTTTCTTGATGTGGCGTTGTCTTACAAAATAAAGGAATTTCCACCATTATTTTTAAATCTATATCTAAAATCTTTCAATGTTATCATCTATCCGTCAGCATTTCTCCATCCACTGTTGGACATAGGCCTCCCCAAAGAACGCCACAACGCACGGTCTAGTGCCGCTTGCATCCAATGCTCCACCTTATCGGTGGCCGCCGTACGCTGCGTTGTCCGTTCCGTGATTGCCACTTACTTTTGTTCCCAAACGATCATCAGTCCTACAAGAGTTGTTGCCTGCGCATTACCACTTCAGCGTGCTAACCTTTTGGGCTGTGTCGGATAGGTACGCCTGTTATTGGTCTTGTTATTATTGCCCGTTCTTCTACGGATCTTCGTATTTCGGATTTAATGAAATTAATGTTTAAATAAGCCATAACTGCTATGTCAATGAGACTGTACCCAAAAAAAACTGTGCTCCCCTCGCACACCTATTTCGCACTGATTTACTATGTTTTTTATAAAGAGTTTTTGATAACCGTGGTCTAAGATTCAGCAAATTTGTAAATTAAAAACCTAGTACGGGTCAATTCCAACTTTAAAAGTACCTATAGTAAAAGACTAATTTTAAATTCAAAAACCTAGTAAGTCAATTAACAAATTCGAAAACCTAGCATATACCGTATTTAATAGGAATTTGAATTTGGAAATGATACTTACTAGCTTTTTCATTTTGGAATCACCAAGTACGAATGTCACTTACTAGGTATACACATGTTCATATCTCTGATTCTATTTAAGATAGAAATACAGTTGTTTTTGCATTAGACGCAGTAAAAAAATTATGAAATATTGGTTTAAGAAAAGGAATTTAAAAAAAAATGTCCCTTGCTAGGTTTAGGTTTGAGACAGCCGATTTAATGAAATCATGATTTCTTTCTTTCTCCAACGGTGAAACTTGCAAGAGGCCTACGAAATAATGCATTAAATCTATGCTAATATTATAAATCCTAACGCGCTAATCCCAAGAAATAATGGTCCGATTTGAAAATTTTTTTTACTGTTCGATAGTACATTTATCGAGAAAGGCTAGAGGCGTGAAAAATGTTGCATAAAACGGAATTTTTCTTAAACTACACGCTTACGAAGTTGCGCGCAACAGTTAGTTAAAATATATACTCCTGATAATACGACGTGGCTCTTTTTGTTGCTTTGTCACTCCAAAATTATTGAACCAATTTAATGCAATAATAAAACACACACAGCTTGCTTGAAGCTTGAGACACAACATAGACTATTTTCGATGCTCAAAAAGGGAATTTAGCATTACAAATTTTACGCGTACGAAATTGCTGTCAACACTTAGTATGTATTACATATAGCCATTACCAACATTTTTAAAATCGCAGATGTCGCTCTATAGTCTCTGTATACCCCCATGGGAAGAAGGCGTGAGTTTAGCATTTTAATGCTGATTTCAAGTCCATATAAACAGAGATTAATGATAACGATGACTAATTACATCTAAATATTACCCAAGATTAATTGAAAATATGAAACACACCACACTCGTAAATGAACTGTAAAATGTCTAACATCAATATAAATCATATCCTGTAAATAGACGTAGTTAGACCAAGGTTGGTCATATATTCGTCAATGATCGCCCTTCAAGTCGCAGAACAAATATACCAAAAGGTAGGCTCATTTACACAACACTTATTAACGTTTACACTGTTGCTTAGGCACACGCACGTAATAAGGAATTCACAAGAAAATTACGCATGAAATGTGATTTCCTTGAAAATTTAAGACGGTACGATACCAAATTATGCTCCATACAAAAGTATGGGTATCGTACTTCCGTTTTTTCTTCGCGAAAGTTAAACCGATTTTAATAGTTTCTTCGTTATATTATAGATAAAGAGTATATCTATGCTTCTATCACTTTCTTTTTTTCAAAACATCCTACTAATATTATAAAGGCGAATGTTTGTAAGTATGGATGTATGTATGGATGTTTGTTACTCTTTCACGTAAAAACTACTGAATGGATTTGAATGAAACTTTACCACAATATAGCTTATACATCAGAATAACACATAGGCTACAAATTGGCTGGACCGATTTTGATGAAATTTTATTTTATACAGAATTGTATGGCAAAACAACGTTTGCCGGGGCAGCTAGTAATAAATAAAAGAAATATGACCATCCGAAAACCCACTTTTTCGGTTTTCTTTAGATAAAATTGCAGCGTCTATCACACATATTTGGTAAAGTTTTACCACAAAAGAAAGTGATAGAAGCATAGATATACTCTTCATCTATAAAATAGAGTAAAAACAATTAAAATTGATTTAACTTTCGCGAAGAAAAAACGGAAGTACGAAACGCCTTTTGTCAAAGAATTTGTAGGTAAAATCCGCTTCATCTATATTTGTCCCTTTCAGCGCGGCGCTCGGAAATAGGGATAGCAATACCTAAGGCAAATACCTAAATGAGGAGTACAGTACCCTCTTAACGATAACACTAACGCTTTTTACAAGCTTTTATTTAACTTGCAATCTATGAAGCGTGATTTAAATCTAGATTGTACAAACATTTGGTTTAAGAGAAAATCTTCTTATACTTGTATGTATATAAAAATTGGTCAAGTGCGAGTCGGACTTGCGCACAAAGGGTTCCGTACCATTATCTATGCAACTTATGGCAACGTTATTAGTATCGAGCAAGAAACGGTAAAAAATCATGTTTGTTGTATGGTAAAAATAAAATAAAATAAATATTTAAGGGAGCCCCCCTTAAATATTTATTTTATTTTATTTTTAGTGTTTGTTGTTATAGCGGCAATAGAAATACATCATCTGTGAAAATTTCAACTGTCTAGCTATCACTGTTCTTGAGATACAGCCTGGTGACAGACAGACGGACGGACGGACGGACAGCGAAGTCTCAGTAATAGGGTCCCGTTTTTACCCTTTGGGTACGGAACCCTAAAAATCAATTGCTGTTCGTTAGTCTCGCTAAAACTCAAGAAGGACTGGGCCGATTTTGGTGATTTTGGTCTTGAAATATTCGTGAAAGTCCAGGGAATAATATATGGGGATCTAAAATTCCACGGGCACGGAGTAGCGGGCAGCTAGTATGAAATAAATGTTTGAGGTGATTTTTTTTACCACCTAACCACACTTGTGATCGAATGTACTATTTTCAAAATTTTTCGAAATCGATAAGAAATAATTTAAGTTTGATAAAGTTAACATTGGTGCATATTCTGTGTGCAGAACTAAACTATCCTTAACTAAAAAATGAAAACAACTATTGCTGTACATATCTTAAATGTTTGGCTATTTTTTTACACACATTTATATTAATTAAAATCGTTAGTCTATAATAAACAGTTTTTATATTAAAAAAGTTCTGTTAACATTGCCGAATTGTGTTATTGACGCTATAAATTTTCATTTTTTAATTAAGTTAAGTTTAGTTCTGCACATAGAATAGGCACCATTAACTAGCACGATGTTTAGTAATAAATAACCGTCTGTACTCTGTAAGTCTCTTTAAATAAGATATCTGATAGTAAATTCCCGCCATAAAATCGATTATTATCTATGCCCCGTAACTTTTTTATCGCCATCCACTAATCCTAGAAATACGGAGGCAAACGCCACCACGCCGTCAGCCACAAAGATAATATAATTAACTCGTCAAACAATCGACATTTTATCAAATTAGTGACGTTCCTCGTAAAAGGCCTCGTATCGATTTGAGCTTTTACGAAAATAGTAAGGTGTGCAAACATTACTCGATAAATTAGATGGAATTGTCTAGTTTCTATTTTATTAACATGATGACTGTGTGTGTATTAATGTCTATATAAATGTTCTTTGTATGTGGGCAGTATTATAACGAGTAAATCATGGTGGGAGGCGTACATCTAAACCTATTTTGGCTGATTTGATTGACAACTCAGTAGCAAGCAGGGTTTGCTATTATTACGTTGCTGATTTATAATCTTCTTTTTATGTCTATTATGGAGCAAGAGCCTCTATCACAACGGGAGTGATTTTCAAACCAGGTGTAATGATCACAGTTTTGGTTTCGAACTCTAGCATGACAAATTGTTGGCTTAGATTAATCCTTAACTGGCTCATATAGCATCCTTGAATGGATATGGTGTGATGACATGTGAATTCTAAAGACGTTACCTTAAAAGCTTAGACACAACCAATCCTTTGTCACCTGAAAATTTGTGTATTTTTACTTTTTCTGCCACAATATAGCACATAGCGGCGTTTAAAATTGAGGACATATAACTTTAGCCGGGCTAAATCGTTCATAGAATAATGACGTTTCATGTTACGTATAGCCTGTATCAGAGACACATATAGATACATTTTCATGCACACATAGATGTATAAGTGACTTCAACCCTAAGTGATGTAGCCATAGACACTATATCTGGTAGATTTGTGTTTTCTGCCTTATCAATCGAAAAAATGTTCTAAAAAGTTAGAACGTTCTTTCGTTTATCAAGTCTTCAAATATGTTTTATTATCTTACGTGTAATAACCACACAGTAAATGGATACTCAATATTTTAATAAACATATTATTTAAGGATTCGTTAAAAGTTGAACAGTCACGTAAACTGTGAATATTGTTTGTACACAGAAGTCAGTTACCTCACTTCTAGAACATCAACTGTCGACATATTTACACAATTTAAGTGTTAGAACATTATTTTGGCGCCAATCCCAACTATCGCAACAGGGAAATGGCGCGTAGCAACACTAGTAACGTCCAGAAATACTAACAATTTAAAACTTGGTGCTTTACAACTATAATTAATTTACCATAGATATTTGTAGTATGTATTAAGCATAGACATACAAAACAGTGCGTCTACGGCTAAATCAATGACCCGGCTTGAGGTCACAAAAATATTTGTTACTGGTACTGTTGAATGTCCATCACTCTAGTAAAGCTTCGCTTGACAGAGTAAATGAATATTTTACATCTATTGGACGCAGTCTGGCCAATAACATATTAAATAAAATGAATACTACAGAACGCGAACTTGCACAAAAGGCAAGAAAGAAAGACACTCCTCTTCAGTCAATGTCGTTCATGCCCACTGATCCAGTTGAAATCCGAAACATTATCTTAGGGCTCAGATCACGTAGTGCACCTGGGTGTGATGAGATTAATGCGCGTATTCTGAAACTTAACATAAACTCGCTTGCAGTACCTATCGCGTATCTGTGCAATTTGAGCCTTGAGTCCGGTACGTTCCCGGAAATATTTAAAAAAGCTGTTGTGTGCCCGATATTTAAGACAGGTGATAAAACGGACCCATCCAACTATCGACCTATAGCACTTCTGTCAACATTATCAAAGGTGTTAGAAAAGGTCGTTAATAAAAGGATTACCAGTTATTTAGAAAAATATCAAAGTCTGTGCAAAAATCAGTTTGGATTTAGGGAAAGAAGATCTACTGAGGATGCTATCTTGACTCTGACAACCAATATCACATCGTACTTGGATAAAGGTGATAAATGTCTAGGAGTTTTCCTAGATCTCCAGAAAGCATTCGACACTGTATCTGTACCCATTTTACTAACAAGACTTGAAAACATGGGCATGCGAGGTCTGGTCCTGGAATGGTTCAAGGATTACTTAACTGGTAGATCTCAAAATGTTAGGGTGGCTGGCCATGACAGCGATAGCTTGCCGTGCGATTGTGGAGTGCCACAGGGAAGCACGCTTGGTCCGACATTGTTTCTTGTGTACATAAATGATTTAGCCGAGGCTGTTTCTTCGCCGTGTGTAGATTCTGTTCTGTATGCTGATGACACTGTTTTACTCTTTCATGGACAGTCCTGGGAAGATGTGCTCAAAGAGACGGAAAACGTTCTTGCCAAAATTACAGCATGGCTAGAGGATAGCCTACTATCTCTCAACATCAATAAAAGTTATCTTATGTGCTTCAGCAAGACAACCAAGGACAAACCTAGCTTTACCCTGAAAATGCATACTTTCCCTTGTAACCGAATGGTACCAAGTGACCGTGATTGTGGGTGTGCCATTATCTCTCGAGTATCCACAATTAAGTATCTAGGTGTAAATGTCGATGACCGACTTACCTGGGGTGCTCACATTGAAGCGGTTACGGCCAGAATCAGAAAAATGATCTACGTACTCAAAAATATGCGCAGCATTTGTGACACCAAGATACTGCTCAGCACATATAGGGCATTGTGTGAATGCATTATACGGTATTCTATTTGTGCCTGGGGTGGCGCAGGTAAGACTGTTCTCATGGGTGCAGAGAGAGCACAACGTGCTGTGCTAAAAGTGCTTATGCATTTGCCTTATAGGTACCCTACAAAATCGCTTTATAACGAGACAGGAGTTTTGTCTGTTAGGCAAATCTATATTCATGAGATATTACGGAGATACCATAAGAAACAAGTTCCATCCCTGCCCAGGGTTGTGACACGTGTTGCGCGCTGCCCTGTGCCTCATTTGAAGTCACATTTTGGTCAAAGACATTTTCGTTTCCTAGCCCCTTTAATTTACAATAAATGCTTATTTAAACTAAATAATAGAAATTTTAATAATACAGTTTTCAGTTGGTTGAAAACATTGGACTATGACAGCACAGAAAACCTTCTTAATGTTGTTGTTTAACAACATGCTTAACAGCGTAATTGACAGACTATCACGCACACACATACACAAACACACACACACACACACAGAGAGAGACGCACAGGGGTCATTATTTGAAATATATATAATGATAATACTATTTAATAATGAATTATTATTTTACTATATGAAATTATTATAATTATTACTTTATTTTACTTTATGAATTTTTTTTAATAACTAATTTACAATTATTAACTAATTTACTGTTTATTATAAATCATTAAACTGTGCAATAATGGGGGTGGACACTGGCTCCTGCAACACAGTTTTTACTAGCGTAGGGGCCAGGGATATCCTTAAGTGATGTAACATTTTTTTTTTGGTAGAAATAAACGATATTTTTTTTTTTTTTTTGAATTTATGTGTGTGTGAAGTACAACGTGAAGTTGCCCGGTTGCCACGGGCAACATTATTGCCGTCCGTCAAAACATGATTGTCATTAAATTAATAAATTGTGTTTTTATGTGAAAATTAATTATATGAGTTAAAATTACTTGTGAAATCCTATGTTGTGGCATTTTTTTATTATTATGATACACTAGAACACCCAAAGACTGCGCATTTCGTTATTTTTATTTTTTTGTTCTTGGCGGCGTTCACACTACAAACTGACAATGGTGTCAATTAAATATGGTGTTTTAAAACAGGTCTTAATTTTAAATGCCATACCTACTTGTATCAGTGTGTTCAGAAGTGACGTTTGCAGATTGCAAAATTAGGCAAAAATTACTGTCATCACGGTATGTCACTTATAGTAGAGTTACATATCATTTTAGACCATGAATTCAAGTTAGCCCAGGCTAACTTGACTTGTCCTCAATTTTAAACGCCAACCCACCTTCTGGTACTTCTGTGTTATTAAGTTTACATAAGTACACATCTATTTAGATTTTTTTTAAGAAACCTTTTAAGTATGTCTGTGCCCTTACAACCCGGGGCCCTGTTTCATCTATACGATCCAAAATCTAGTACCCGTGGTACACGCTTTACGTTATTACCTGAAAGTAAAAAAAAAACACATAATGAGTCAAGAAAAGCTCACAAAAGATCACCTTTTCGTAAGTCAGTAATTTTAAAAAAAGTTATTAGAAAAAAGTCATGGATGAAAATAATCATTGCATGTGCCTACATTTAATGCATCCATGATCTTAACAAGCATCAGAGGAATGTAGGATACACTAAATAGAGCATTTTATTTCAGTCCGGTTTAAATACTTCATCATCTATCACATACCATAGTGTAACATGCTTCGTAAATCATATTAATTATCTATGGTCAGATGATAAAAACGACAAAAAAATGCGTCCAACCAATTATGGAGGCAATACTGGCAATATTTATTATGTATAACGAGAGTTATATGATGTGCGAAATCGAGACTATTATCACGTACCGACGCCATATTTGAGCACGAAGCTCATTAAATTGTTTTAAGAGACATTCCAACAACAATGGGATAATTATTTCGTATTTCACTATAATAAATAGCAAATGATACGGTACAATTGGTACGGTAAATCATCAGAAGATTATATACCGTAAGCTTTTATAACTCCGTGATGTTGGCAGAAAACAAGAATTGCATATTAGTAAAATGGACTGAGTACTAACTAACTAAACTATTATTATTTACATTTAAAGAATTGATAAGAAGTCATAATAAATATAATAACCGGTTTTAATATTGGGTACCCCACAGCCATCATCAGATTTAAACAATTATATCTTGGAAAATGGTTAACTTTATATATTTATTTAAAACTCTAGCACAATTAAGTACATAGGCGGGCTTAATGCTAAAAGCATTATCTACCAGTCAACCTTAGGTGATGCAGAGATAACTTTATTAATTAAAGGTAAGGATTATCAGAAGCATAACCGTAAAAATGGTATAAAATAAATAAAAAATGTATATCTAAACCCTAGTCCAATTTTGTTGAAATTTTAAAGATAAATACTGAATGTAGATTGTAGAGTAATGTAAAGTACACTGGTAGAGTAGGTATTAGGAGGCATATTATGCATTGAGTATTTCTCATAGCTTTATCGTTCTGAATTTAAATACGGAATTAAGTATCAAGATGGCGTCCCAAACATTAATTGGCGCCATAAAGTACGTACAACGAAAGTTATATATATTAAAAAAAATAAAGCTAACAATTTCAAACATCGAACATCATTCAGTCAATTATGTTAGCCATTATTCGTCTCGCAATAGCTGATTATGGAGCAATAACAATTAGTAATAGTTTACAATGAGTTTACCTATTCCTATACTAGCTATGAAGCCCACGTGATTTCATACATACAAGTTGTTAGATGGGCGCCGGCGCACGTAAATGGTTGCAAGCGATATTTTGTCTGTAGACTAAAATAAGAACATGATCATTAGCCAGCCGGATCTGTATAAGCCGCGCTTTCAGTTGTCTTTCAAGATTGCAATGTTTCTATAACAGCATGAATGAAATTTTTTCACTTTATTAAAAAAATATACATTCGAAATTTGAAAATTAAAAACGGAAGATTTTAATCAAAATATTCCGCCTGTCTATACCTACAAAAATAACAATTATAATATAACAGTTAAATATGTAACGATTTAATTAAAGCGCGAGACTAAATATTTAGAAATTGTTAATTATAAACATGATTGTAACAATGTATTATGTAATGTTAGACTTAAACTAATACTGTAAAGAGCTTTCACGGTTCTGTATGTTTATTTTTTTTCTCGTAGGAATGCTTTTTACGCACTACCCCCCGACTGCAGGGGCAGCCGAAGGACGTCGTGTGGGACTGCCGGGGAGATATTCTCGACCCAGCCTACCCACTAAACCTACGGTGTTCTCCTCGCCCGTTGCCGGACCGTGGTAGTTACTCAGGTATTACCACGACCCGACACGGGGGCCCCCTAGTGGTGGGGGCTCACTGCGACGGGGTGGGCAACGTGCCCCCCCGTCGGACTGACCGCTCTCGCCGGAACACTAGGCGAGAGGTCGTCCGCCACTACGGTCGTACGGCAGCGACAAATTAGCGCCTAAAGTAGAATAAGGTTAGGTTAGGTAGGCTCTATTAAGTAAATATAAATATGTATATCAATTTTGTTGCGAGGTTTTACTCAACTAATTTTCAGACGCTACTAAAAATAATAATTTTTGTAAGGCTAAAATATCAGAAATATCGCTACACGGTACACCAAACAGGTTCACTGTAATGCGCCCTTTTTCTATATACAATATAATGTATATAGAAAAAGGGCGTATTTTTTCTATTATACATCTTCTTATATCTTGTCTCTTTCTCGCTATATTAATATACCGTTTGCGACGCCCTTTACAATGTATTAGCTAAAAGAGTACTAGAGTCCTACTTTAAACCTGATGATGAGAAATGGCGGTCAAGTTATTTTTACCCAAAATGTTGTAATTCTGTTTATGATCGTAAAAGTTTTGCATATGAATCAATATGGCTGTGTTTTGACAACAAACCTCCCGCGTAGATAAATGTAATTAAAATATTAAAATACATAAATGGTTATAAAATTCTGGGAGAGCCGATATTAATGTGTTCTGTTGAAAGGAAGTTTGCACACACATTCATAGTTAACGCAAATAAAACTGTATTTTATTGGTTTAATTACGATCTTAGCCAGAAACACACGAATAATTTAGTTAGTAGTGGTTTTACACATCTGTTAAACCACTAGGAGTTTCTTGTCTGTTCTTCTCCATAGGATTCGCGTTTGGAACAGACACCTAGTTTCTGACTTTTCAAAAGAGCTTGTAAAACATGCCAACTTGAAATAAAAAAAATTGACTTTGACTAGTAACTAAATTATTACGCTTAGATGTCATATTGATTTCAAGATGTAGTTATCTAGTACTAGCTGCTTCCCACAGTTTCGTGCCTACGCGTGGATTTTAAAAACTAACAAATTATACAAAAAAGCTATCCTCTTGAACCCACTCTATCTATTAAAAAAGACCGCATCGAAATCCGTTGCGTTGTTTCAAAGATACATATAAGCTCACATAAGGCCATACATACAAAAATAACGACTTTATTCTATAATAAGTAAAGAAATATCTACGTAAGTTATGTACAATTCGTTAAAATTCACATTTCAACACATATTTCAGGATATCGATCTACCTGAAAAAACGTTTTCAATTTTGAAAACACTTAAATTTAGCCTCTCTTAAACCTACTACATGGTCTAATAAGATATGGTATTCTTAATTGAATAAATAAATATTTATGGACATTTCATTCAACATCCTCTGGTCCGAAGCTAAGCGTATATGCTTCTGTTATGGGTACCAGAATACGGATATAATACACAAAATACTTTTCTTTTGTAAATACATACTTATAATACACAGTAAAAACCCAGAAGCAGGACAAATGATTGTCCCGAGCGGGAATCGAACCCGAGACCTCGTGAACGACCCACCCAGCGAGCCAAGCTCAGTGGCGTCGTTGGGCAGTACCTGTCGCTCTCGGCCGTCGTTTCAGCCATGGCCGAGAGTGAACAGTACTGGGCCGCCGTCACCTCCTTTGCTCGCGAGGTGATGGTGGCAAAGAGAGAGGCCCTGCGGGAGCGTGAGCACTCAGGTGGCACTTTGCCCCCCCGCAGGGACAGGGTTCGGGGTCGACGGCGCACGAGAGCCGGCGCCTCTGTCCGCAGAGGAGCACACACGCAGCGGGTCTCAAGACCTGCCGCGCCTTATTTGCCGGATGGCACCCTACCAAACGTTCTGGTGGGAGGCCACGCACACATGATGGGGGGGGGGGGGCTAACGTCCCTCCCATCGCGTCGTTCCCGAATAACAGGGCCCCTTTGCCGGGTCATGGTCAGGCTCAAGGCACTATACCATGACCCGGTTAGGGCAAGAAGGGAGAGAAAAAAAAACCTCGTGAACGACAGTCTGTTACCTGAACCACTAGACGACGAGGCCCGTCTTATTCAAATGACATACCTAGAGTACTTAGTTTTTACAATAATGTTGTATTTCAGAATAACGTCCTCCATTTTACTTAAGCGATGTCAAAAGTTTCGAAAGAATCAACTGTATTTAGTGTGATTGGTATTTACAAAAACATTAAAATGCAATAATTATCTACAAGCAAACATTAGCGATTGTCTCATTATTGGTACATTACTCTGTACTACTAGTGAAAAGTAACGTAATGAAAATTCCAACAGATAATTTTCCATTTACAGATTAAAAATGTCATTAACAAAAAAAAACGAAAAGGCCTAAACCTCCAGACAGCGTGTTACAATGAATTAGATAGATAATTGTTGTAACTTTTACTAATAAGGCTTGTAACGTACGAAAAACTGTTACAAAATTAATTTTAAATCTCAAAACAACACCGATCTCCTTGAAGTTTCCATATAAACGTTTAAATGCATAAACATAGTTTGCTGTTTTGGTAATACGACCTTTATTTTTGTAATTTGACTAACGCCGCGTGCTATCTCCACAAAACACTGGCTGCAATGTAATAATGTCCGTTTTTTGTTTCAGTTTGAGTTGGTGCTGCGTCTAAGAAACATCGACAAAATGACGACCAGGACATTAAAAAAATATTTTCTTTTTTAATTTACGATGTCAAGAAAAAGTTCGAAAATTAAATTAAAAATCCAGTGAAGTGTTAGTGTTGTGCTTTAACGATGGAATCATACGATAGTTTCGAAAACATTTCAAAAATGGAACTAACTCAAAATGGTACTTTTTACCCTAAAGAGGCAACTATACTAGCTGCTGCGTGTGCTATTATTTTTAGTGCCGTCGGCGTCGTTGGTAAGTAACTAAAAATTTTATTTAACTGTTTCTCTATATTTCACGAGTCATGGATGACGCATTAAATTATCTCAATAATGGTCCATGAAGTGGTCGTAATACCATAAACTGCAGATATAATAATTGAAGCTTCCGAAAGACTTTCTCGCAACAGATTTCTTTGGAAAGGCACTTCTGCTGTGCGCGGCTAAAGATTGTTTGTCACTTAGTGCCGGAGAATTTTTTGTGTTCGTGTGTCCCAGAATACTTCTCCAAGCGTCTATTTATTCATATGTTTTGTACCTAATACCTAAGTGCTTCTCACGAATTATTATGGGCTTATTAATGGCGTCTTCTTTATTATTTAGCATCTCTTCTTTATTATTCTTTATTTAGCATAGCCCTATGAAAGAAAATGGGATGATGCTTACTAATTGCTAATTAAAGTAATCAGTTTACTAAATGTTATAAGTTGACAATTTGTTTATATGGATGGTTAAAAACCATGCAAATATGTAAAGTACTTCGGTTAAGTAAAATTTAAATGATCGTTTTAAAGTGATGTAAATCTAATGCCTATCAAATAAAATAAGATCGAGACCGAGTGTTACAACACTTTTGATGAGCAATGATGAGCTAACATGGGCTATTTAAAAAATGGGTAAAGGTAAACACTACATTGCCGCATTTCCGAACGTAAACTGTAACGTAAAGTAAAAGCCGCAATCAAATAGTACAATAGAAGATCACAGGAAAAATATCCCACGCGATTTTCAGTTCTATCGTTTAATTTGAAAGATTTAAAGCTACATTTTGACTACTATAACGCATTTCTTAATATCATGCGTTTTACGCGGCAGAATGTACTCACTATCACTAGAAAGCGTTCAATAATCGGTCACTTAACACGAACGCAACATAAAACGTTAAGTGCCGGTCGTAATCGGACATCAAACGGTATGTTACACGACTCGATACCAACGCGGGAACGACCCGATCGCAGACTCCAGCTGCGTAAACAAACACACTGTGTGCCTACATCACTGGCCGTTCGATATTTGAATTATTAATTTTAAATATAGAATGCGATGTTGATCCAAAACATTCATACACCACACGATCTTGGGCTATTATTAGTATACACAAGATAACAAATTAAAAAAATATCTTACATTGCTAAAAGGCTTGTTACACATGTCTATGAATTTAATGTAGGGGCTAGCCTTTTCTGTTGAATTTCCAATAATAATACAAAACAATATCACTAGAGCAGTTCTAAAACTTTATGAGAATTATACCTGTAATCTAATGCCTCATCTCTCTTCGTAGTTGAAAAATACACTGGCGCGCTCTACGCTTTACCTATGTGGTAGAGCCGTAGAGTGTGGTAATGGATTTCGGAAAATAAATAAAAAATCTAACCGAATAGCTGATCTCTTTTTCTTACAATAATAGATTAAACTCTGTCACAACTTGTCAAACAAATATTACTTCTCTTCACTCTCTCTCTCTGTCCAGCCCATTAACGTCCCACTGTTGGGCACAGGCCTGCTCCCCTGTGGGAGGAATTATGGTCTACTGTGCCGCGCGGCCTAGGCGCGTTGGCAGTGCGTTTATTGTTTGTAATTTTGGGCATTGGATTTATTTTCAAGATTTCCGTCTTTCACAGAAGATGTTATCTGTGTATAATATTAATATTCCTTAGCTGGCTTTTACAGCATCCGAGGATGACACTTGTATTCTTAATCCGTCACCACACGGACATTATTTCATTACAAAATTACTTAATTACCAAAAACAAATATTTGCAGTTTTCATTCCATTACTAATTATTATCATAAAATTATTCGAAAACATATATGTACAACACTAGAACCATTCCATTTTTAAAATCTTGAGTACAAGATATACAGCCAATCATAGACTAAGGATCTTACTTTATAGAGCAAGGTATACATTTCTTTAATGAGTACATGCAACATATAAATTTCCCGCCATCATAAATGCTTCCCATACATCACATCTCAACGCACATGACATAAAACAGCTATAAAATCTGTTGGGCTGCATTATGAATGGACCTTTGACGACGGACGTGACTAAGCCCTTATGCACCATTGAACGTTCGCTGGAATTAATTAAAACGTTCACATTTATACTTTCGTCAAATTATTTAAATGACTCGTGTCGAAGTCGGACATGTTTTTAAAGATGTTGAAATGTTGTATTTAATTATAGAAACTTAGCATTAAAAATTATTTTAAGTTAACTATTAGTACCAATTTTGCATGCACAACTAAACTGATCTAAATTATTAAATGTCAATAACACGATCCGGCAATGTCAACTGAATATTTTATTATAAAATCTGCGTATTATTATAGACTACCGATTGAAAACTGTGTATTATAATTATAAGACTAACAATTATTGTAATTCATGGACATTGTACACAACGTCCTCTGGTCTCAAGCTAAGCATATAGGTATGCTTGTGTTATGGGTACCAGAATACGGATATAATACATAAACTGCTGTTCTTTTGTAAATAAATACATATTTGTTATATATAGAAAACACCCACACGCAATACCAACATTTATATCACAACAATTCTCCGTGTGGTGACGGATTAAGAATACAAGGGTCACCACCCCATCTCCTCTCAAGGGTGCTGTAAAAGTCAGCTAAGGGATATTGCACACAGATATCATTCTGGTCAGCGCGGCACAGTAGACCATAATCCCTCCCAAAGTGGAGGAGGCCCGTGCCCAGCAGTGGGACGTGAATGGGCTGGAGAAGAAGAAGATATCACAATTATAAATATCACACAAATGATTGTCCCGTGCGGGAATCGAACCCGCGACCTCGTGAACGGCAGTCCGTTACATGAACCACTAGACGACGACGCTCGTCGAATGTTATTTTTAGGGTTCCGTACCCAAAGGGTAAAAACGGGACCCTATTACTGAGACTTCGCTGTCCGTCCGTCCGTCCGTCCGTCCGTCCGTCTGTCACCAGGCTGTATCTCAAGAACGGTGATAGCTAGAGAGTTGAAATTTTCACAGATGATGTATTTCTATTGCCGCTATAACAACAAATACTAAAAATAAAATAAAATAAATATTTAAGGGGGGCTCCCATACAACAAACATGATTTTTAGGGTTCCGTACCCAGTATCTCAAGAACGGTGATAGCTAGACAGTTGAAATTTTCACAGATGATGTATTTCTATTGCCGCTATAACAACAAATACTAAAAATAAAATAAAATAAATATTTAAGGGGGGCTCCCATACAACAAACATGATTTTTAGGGTTCCGTACCCAGTATCTCAAGAACGGTGATAGCTAGACAGTTGCAATTTTCACAGATGATGTATTTCTATTGCCGCTATAACAACAAATACTAAAAATAAAATAAAATAAATATTTAAGGGGGGCTCCCATACAACAAACATGATTTTTTTACCGTTTCTTGCTCGATACTAATAACGTTGCCTTATGTTGCATAGATAATGGTACGGAACCCTTCGTGCGCGAGTCCGACTCGCACTTGACCAATTATTATTATTATGTGTTTAGAAAAATGACCAATTAATCAAAATACTCCAGATATTTTCATTTTATTAAATTAAGTTTTTGACGTTTCAGAACCGGTCTCAATGTTATTTTTTTTTTTTTCGATATTTGTAGCATCTTAAAGAAATAGCAATTGAATTGAGATTCGCCTACTTTTTCGGAAGTCTTTTAAATATTACAAAGACATTTAAAAGTAACCAGAATAAAGAGAGTTAGGCCAATTAATTAGGAAAAGGAAGCAAGCTCATAAATGATCACAGAAGAGTGTTTTATTGTGTTTATTTGTGTGACGTAATGATGTTATGTAGTGGTGCCCCCTAGTGTGACTAATTGTCTTTATTAATTCAATACAAGCAATATTATTGTATCAAAAATATTTTGTTTTTATTAAGGGGTTATGTAAGCAACATAGTATAGTAATAGAGGCTGTAAGTTTTAGGGATTAGATATCTCTCTCTCAGCTCACTAACTTCCCTCTGTTGGGCACGGACCTCCTCCAATTTGGGAGGGATTATGGTCTACTATGTCGCACTGACCTGGGCTCCAAGTCTGCTAATTGAATTGTCACAACCGTAGCTCAATAGCACCATTATATTCATAATCAGTTATTGCAAACAAATGCAATAACTGATTGATTAGTGGCGAATTTTATCAAGTTTGGTAGTTTATTGTTAATTTTTTGGGTTATAATGGTACCATTGAGCTACGCTTGTGACACAATTCAATTAGCAGACTTGGGGCCCAGGATTGTTGGCAGAGGTTTTAGTTTCGAGTTTTCCGTCTCTCACAGTTGTTGTTAACTGTTTATTTTATCTCTCAACTGGCTCTTACAGCACCCTGGGGATGAACTGGGTTGGTGACACTTGTATTCTTAATCCCTCATTACACGGACGTTAGTGATTATCTAATTGGGTAATATTAGCTCTCAAGACCTACGGTAAAAATAGTTTACGTCTTTTTGCAAATTCTCAGACTTAATGAATATATTCATTAAGTCTGAGAATTTGCAAAAAGAACTAACTAGTGTTCCATGTGGTGACAGATTGAGAATACAAGTGTCACCACCCCAACTCCTCCCAATGGTACTGTAAAAGTCAGCTAAGGGATATTGCACACAGATAACATCCTCTGTGAGAGACGGAAAACTCGAAAATAAACTCTGTGCCAACATGCCTTGTCAGCGCGGCACAGTAGAACATTATCCCTCCCAAAGTGGAGAAGGCTGGTGCCCAACAGTGGGACGGAAATGGGCTGGAGATAGAGAGAGAATGAATATACCTACTTACAAAATTTTATATGAATCGGTTAATTCGTTTTGAAGGAAACGATGACTAATGAATGTGATACGAGAATATTATATTTGAAAATGATTTATCTTTGTAATATCTCTATCGACGGGCCTCGTGGTGTAGTGTTTCTGGTAACGGACTGCCGATCAAGAGGTCGCGGGTTCGATTCCCGCTCGGGACAATCATTTGTGTGATTTTTCTAACGGTCCTACAAATGTTTGTACTGCGTCTGGGTGTTTCTATGTATTATAAGTATATATTTACAAAAGAAAAGTAGTATATGTATTCTATCCGTAATCTGGTACCCATAACACAAGCATATAAGCTTAGCTTGGGACCAGAGGACGTTGTGTGAAATGTCCATGAATGTCCATGTCCATGAATATCGTATGAATAAATCAGACGATATATTATTATGTACATATTTCACAATTTCCTTCTAATTTCCAACTCCATTTATTGGGATTCTTCTCCCCAGTACGTTACAATAATATTCCGAGGACCCGAGTTAATTTGTTATAGAGAGGAATTAATATCTAGGGGAGATGCTGTCACCCCTCTAAGCATACAATCTAGTTAAGAAAATAAAGCCGTTCTATTTATGTTGAATTACTAGCCGGAATTTTGACATATTCCCCCGTTTTTGCAACAATTTTCACCACTGCTTCGCTCTTATTAGTCGCAGCATGATGTTATATACCCTTAAACCTTCGTCGATAAATGTACTATCCAACATAGAAAGAAATTTTAAATTCCTGTGGTTCAAGTGGTTCCTGGGACTTACTGGACTGTTAGCCGTAGGTCCATATATCCTTTTCTTTTCTTCTCTCCGTCCACTATTGCACATAGGCATCCTCCATTGAACACCACAACACCCCGCTTTGCGCTACCTGCTTCCAACGGGTAAGTAAGTAATGATGGACTTAAATTACGATGGACAATTTCGAGTATCATATTGACAATCACAGCTCGTTAATATAATTATGTTTTTATCATGTGTGTCTCAACAATATATAAATAAATCTGCCAATGCCTGCTGATTAAGTATATTGATATAGTGGTGAGTGTAGGTGCTAGGCAGATCAATCATGTTGTCAGTGCCCGCCCGCGTCGCTGACCGACGACCCCAGGGACGAGTGGACACTTTGCAAGGGAAAATAAACATGTGGCTGCATAATGTACAAAGCTTTTGTGATTCATTGATTATTCTCTATGTCTTTACATGACTCAGTGTAGCTTGCCATTGTAGAGACAATAGAAATGTGATCAGAAGCCCAAAATGTAGGGAAATCTTTCTGGTAACTTGCAGAATCCTATGCTCTATAGTTTCCGCTGTACGTCGATACTTAATTCAGCTTTTTCTATTGAGATTTCGTAACATTGAGTCACAGTTGTGAAATAAAGAAGTATAAAAATAGTCAAATTAAAACATTTTCAATATTTTACAAGTTGGTACAAGCAGTAATCAATGAGGTACCAGACATACGTCACTAATCTTTTATATAGTTGCATTTGTAATTAGCGTCAATCAGACATCACATTTTTGATCCATTAGTAGAGTGGATCGAGTGTGTGTATTAAGATTAAAGAACTTTTTACATCGCACACGCAACTGCCGTCATAAGAAGAAAGGCGGTATCTGACAAATTTGTTGAAAATCTTGTTTTTTTTTACGGAGACAGCAAAAAATGCTATAATTTTTATGGTCACATACATATAAAGCTGTTTATAGTAAAGTTCTACTGACATTTTAAATGAAATGAATCATGGGTGCAGATTGTAGCCCCCTTGAAAATCCAATATTTCATGAAAATCCGTTCTGTAGTTTTCCTGGCAAATTTTTTTGAAGTTATGTTTATTTATATAACGGTTCATATAACGGACTGCCAATTACGAGGTCTCGGGTTCGATTCCCGGTCAGGACAAATATTTGTGTGATGTTTTTAATTGTCATACAAATGTTTGTACTGCGTCTGGGTGTTTACTATGTATTATAAGTATGTATTTACAAAAGAAAAAGTAGTATATGTATTATATCCGTATTCTGGTACCCATAACACAAGCATATAAAGCTTAGCTTGGGACCAGAGGACGTTGTGTGAAATGTCCATGAATATTTATTTATTATTTATTATTTATTATCCTACGTTTTAAACCAAGATTTATAATTAACTTTAGAGTTAGGGTGTGTGCCTGCATCATGTCTTCGTGCTTTTTGTGAAGGTGTGCACACACTTCGTAAACTTTACCTTTATATTTTTTCCTTATAGAACTAAAACAAGTAAATCTTCTAAGCTACAGGACTCTCCTCACAATAAAACATTTTCCCCGTTTTTTTAACGCATTACGGTCAATGTAAAAGTCACTTTATACTGAGTAAGGTGTTTGCACTCCTGACGTCAGTAATAGCTTTGTATTCCAACGAAATGTTGATGTCTATGTAAATCCGATCACTAAACTGTTTACAAAACGCAAATTATACTAAGTGAAATTGTTTTTTCAAGTACAACCTATTTAAGGTTCAAAATCTCTTTGTAATAAAACTGATGAACGATTTTGGGAACAAATGGACAAATACCAGATTAGAGTCTATCGCTACATCATTCAACCGGCTTGAAGTGTTGGCATATGGTTTATTTTCAAGCTTTCGTCTCTCTACTTCTACAAAACATGAATAAAACGCATAATTTCGCAATGGCCAGCGATTAACAAATTGTGCAATTTATACAATGTAGTTTCTCTCGTATGATTAATTACCCTATCATTTGTACGGTGATTTTAACTTTCACTCTATCATATTGCGCTTCTTTAGAACTATGTAATTATACTGTTATAACGCTCTAAATAACCCTTTGATTAAGCATATTTAGGGCGTGGTAATTTTAGAAAAGAAAGTGTAGTGGCAGTGGGCTGGCCACATCGCTCGAAGGACTGATGACCGTTTGGTAAGAAAGGTCCTTGAGTGACGACCACGTACTAAATGATGCAGCGTGGGATGGCCCCTAGCAAGGTGGACTGATGACGTGGTATCCTATGGGGAAGTCCTATGACCACCAGTAGACGGAGAAAGGCTGATGTTGGGATGAATGAGGGATGAATTTAGGGCGCAAAATTTAAAAAAAGAACGTGTACTAAGAACACTCTTGTCACCAACCCATAACTATTGCCATGGATGCCATAGGTGTAGCAACGATTTATGGTCTTATTCATAATGACTTATCGGAGGTTTAAACGGAGATTTTATCGGAGAGATAATAAACGTTTTAGCGTAAAAAGACTATTATGAATAACAGTTTTTGCCAATTTTCGCGAACCAATTTTAGCGAACTTTTAAACCTCCGATAAGTCATTATGAATAAGACTATTAGTGTTTAGGACGATATGTCTCGTATAGAGTATACTAGCTGTAGCCCGCAATAATACGCGTGGAATTTAAAACAAATACTAGCTGTAGCCCGCAATAATACGCCGAATACGCGTGGAATTTAAAACAAACCCTTAACAAATTATACAAAAAGCGATCATCTTAAACCACTCTATTATTAAAAAAAGCATCAAAATCCATTGCGTACTTTTGAAGATGAAAGACCATATAGGGACATACATACAGAAATATCGACTTTGTTTTATAAGAGGTAAAGATACATAATTATATATGCCTGAAAATTTTACTAGATATAAAGACAGCTAACAAAAAGGCCTATTTCACACATATCCCAGTATTCTGCATATTTTCTTCTAGGAACTAAATAGTCGGTGATATGATAACAGTTAAGTGAACCATTCATTCTTATTTATAATATGAATAAGTATGTATGTTAGTCATTGTATGTTGTTACTAAAATGTTGTTATCTGACTGGATTACTGTTACGTTAACTGTACTTCCAACTAATCATAAATTTACGTTTAAAATATGATAGTTTTAATAAAAAGAAAATTTCCGGTTAGCCTGAACTCTATAACTATTTAAAAATAAGTCTTTCAAGGGTGAGGCAGACTTGAAAAATCAGGGTTATGTACCAAATAAAGTGAACACAATCCTAATTTGTAAACGAAACATAACCATTTGACGGCAAAATATTCACAATTTGAATGTAATATTTTGTGAATAAACATAGAGTCTGATATAGATCTACTTGCCGTTAAAGAAGGTACGCAAGATAGAACTTTAAGAGGGCACGATACCAAATTATGCTCCATACAAAAATATGGGTATCCTACTTCCCTTTTTTCTTCGCGAAAGTTAAACCGATTTTAATTGTTTCTACGCTATATCATAGATGAAGAGTATATCTATGCTTCTGTCACTTTCTTTTTTTTAATACATAATAACTAAAAGAAATATGACCATCCGAAAACCCCGTTCTTTTCGGTTTTCTTTAGGTAAATAAATCTTTCTTTAGTTGCAGCGCCTATCACACATATTTGGTAACGTTTTACCAAAAAAGAAAGTGATACAAGCATAGATATACTCTTCATCTATAATATAGCGTAAAACAATCAAAATCGGTTTAACTTTCGCGAAGAAAAAAGGGGAGTACAAAACGTCCTTTTTTCAAAGAATTTGTAGGACATATCTGTTTCAGCTATATTTGTCCCTTTCAGCACGATGTTCGGGAAAAGGGATAGCAATACCTAAGGCAAATACCTAAATTAGGAGTACAGTACCCTTTGTCTTCTATGTATACAATAAAGAATACAATACAACTTTACATTATACTTATTTACAACTTTCATTGCCTGAAAGTTATAGGTACCTACCAAAACTTTGCAGCCCATAAATGAAAGCGTTTCTATTAAATTTTTTTTTGTCAAAAATAGGGATTCTTTAATATAGGTATGTTAAGAAATTCTCTTTTATACCACAATCGAGTAAAAAGCAAAAAAAAATATAATAAATGCATCGAGTACTCGTCATGTGAACATGTTTGTTAAAAGCTGAGTTTGTTTAATTTAGTTAAGTGTACTAAGGTCGAGTGCAGACACTTAACCGAATTAAAACATACTAGCTACGTCAATCGATTGATCGATTTATAAATAAATCGCAGCAACGTTAGGCTGAACAGCTTACTTGCACAAGTTAGATTGAATATTATGAATATTGAAACTACAAACATAAGAAAAATTAAAAACACACTAGCCAGTGGCCACGTCACGTATGAATGCAATTCGCTCACTCTCTCTCCAGCCCAATTGGGATTGTTCATAATTTTTGACCTGCTGTTTTTATATTTTTTTTTAGATTTTAAGTAACTAATTTTAATATTATTGAAATATTCACTATATAGAATTTTTTTAAATACTTTAAGATATTATTTTAAATGTTATGACGTCATCGTTGTAAACAATCTGTGTATTGTCTTTTCCTGATAGACTGAACAGATTGCAATACATCTTTTCAAAGTTGCCAAGTTAATATAATAAACCAGTTTCAACTCCACCACAGAGTAGTATAGTCTAAGTATATCCCTAAGAACGCCTTAATATTATAAGTCCTTCATTTCAAGGGCAAATAGAGATCATTTGCTTTTTTGGAAAAATAATCGTTAATATAGCAAATTTTCCGGAAAAAACTAATGGATCATGATCAGAAACTCTATTCCCCGAAATGGTTTTTGAATTAAGAGTTTTAAAAAAATATGAACAATGCCAATTAACGTCTCGCAGATGGGCACCGGTGGAGGTGGTAGGGAGGGATTATGGTCATATGCCACGCTGACCTGGCGTCTTGGCTCAGGGTTTACTTTCCAAGTTTCCGTCTCTCACAGAAGTAATATCTGTCTACAATATTCCTTAGCTGGCTTTTACAGCATACTGGGAAGGAAATGGGCTGGTGACACTTGTAATTATCACATTGCCGTAAACATCATTATCAAGATAGACAAACAATGTTTGTTGTTTAGGAGCCTCCGTGAATCTATGTTATTTCTATTAGGTTAAACTTTGACAGATGGTGCATAGAGATAACTGAATCGCGTTAATCTTACAGTAAATATATTTTGGCAATTAATATTTACATAATAGAAACTGCTTTTTAATAAGCGACAGATTTAAACTAAAATTAACTAAAGTAATTTATTAATTTTGCAATAGACATGCTATGCTTTTTACTTAATAAATCAAATTATGGTGGAAAAAGTGACAGCCGCAAGCCGCAAGTTAATTTGAATGTTGCAGGCACGACCGCAATAAGCTCAGTTGGAAGAGTTTCGGAACGGTATTCCGAGGTCGTGGGTTAAGTCCCGCTTGCGGGAAGAGTTTCGGAACGGTATTCCGAGGTCGTGGGTTAAGTCCCGCTTGCGGCAGTCACTTTTTCCACCATAATTTGATTTATTAAGTAAAATTAAGTAAATTAAATATTTAAATAAATAAAGATTTAATAATAATATTTGTGTTGGAACATTTGTAAATTCAAACACTCGAGTCAAAGTGTTTATGAGCAAGTCGAGTCATAACATAATAATTATAATTAATTATGATATCATGTTGATGAGTGATCAATTTCAAGTAGGGTATAGGGCGAGACTCAAGAATATGGCGATAACACTTATAAAACCGGTCATCTAAACTCTTACGACGGCCCTCGTGGTATAGTGGTTCATGTAACGGACTGCCGTTCATGAAATAGCAGGTTCGATCCCCGCAAGGGACAACAATTTGTATGATATTTATAATTGTTATACAAAGGTGTTTTCTATGTATTATTTACTTTCAAACATAAAGAATACAAGTGGAAAAACCAAAATTTCCTAGTTCTAGCTAAACACGGGACAGATAACATCATCAGTGAGAGATGGAAAACTCGAAAATTAAATTCTAAACCAATACGTCAGGTCAGCGCGGCATAGTGCATACATCAAAACAATTTCAAATAGTGGCCAACAGTGGAGCGTAAATGGGCTGGCTAAATCGCTTAGCTGGCTTTTACAACATCCCTGAAATGTAAAGGGGTAATGACACTTGTTTTCTTAATAAATCACATAAACTACTAATCCGCTATTAATAAGAGGACACAATCATCTAATATCTGTACAAAATCAATAGTAAAAAATTTCCACTACAATTTGAGAGCGAACATACCACGGATACGCCGACATCCGTTTATTTCTCGCAAGTATCCCACCGTTTGATGTAAACAGTATGGTTTTAAAATGAAACTCACCGCAATAACATTTATGTATGCTCTGTTTTCTTTTCAGCTGTTTCATGCCTGTATTTTAAACATTCAAGTTATCATAGATTCATAGTATTTTATGTTCACATATGGTTCGTTACATCCACCTTTTTCTTCTTTACTATAATATTATAAAGCTGAAGAGTTTATTTATTTGAACGCGCTAATCTCAGGAACCACTGGTCCGATTAGAAAAAATCTTGCAGTGTTTGCTAGTACATTTATCGAGGAAGGCTATAAGCTATACAACATCAAGCTGCAACCAATAGGAGACGATTGAGAAGATATAAGGTTGATAGAGAGATTGAGAAATGGATTTTCTGAACCTACGACCTTACCACTTTAATCGAATCGCATACTTATTACAGCACAACTGGCCTGTGTTTTGCTAATATTTTACTAAGTTAATAAAAACTACGTTAAAATCAACAGAGTAAGACGCCACTTAAAACTATTTTAACTAAAGGCCACTCGTTGAATGATGCTTTTTAAAACGATGTTAAAATATAGTGTTTCTTTATTTACACTGTGTAGCTGAGAAAAAAAAAACGGCTAAGTTAGAGTTGGATTCGCATATTAAGAATTCCCTATAGTTATTGTCATTAATATATTCATTACTAGCTGCTACCCGCGACTCCACGTGGATTTTAGAAAATTTTCCCCGTTTTTACAATATTTTTCACTTATGCTCCGGAGCCTATTAGTGGCAGCGTGATGTTATATAGTTTTCCTCGACAAATGTTCTATCCAAAACTGGAAGAATTTTTCAAGCGGTTTCTGAGATTAACGCATTCAAACAAACAAACTCTTTAACTTTTTAATATTAGTACAGATCTTAATATCATAACTAACTACTCTCATAATCATGATATCTAAGCTGATAATCAAGTTTAACTGCAAATGTTTGTTGATTTGTTGTATAGTATAATATAGTCTATCTATCTATATAGTATATAGTCAATGTCAGCTTTTGAGATCCAGTCCAGGCTCAGTACTAAAATGTTGTGTAATTTTTTTATATAAATTATCCTAATTTTGGAACTTTCGGTCATCATGTACACCCGCCGTCCGACGATGTTTCGACGGATGACAGACTATGCGACGGACGCTACTGAAAATCAGCGTTCTGAGAGATGGCCGCGATTCCATCTCACAACAATACCTGAGTAGCGTTCCATTTTTTCCAGCAAACGGGTTAATTTGGTTGTTATTCGTAATTTTTTATTTGCATGAATGTTGGAAAAATAATTTTTTTTTCTTCTTTTTTTCTAAGGTTCCGCTTTACCTTTTACTGTACCCTAAAAATATTCTAAAAAATGTTAGATATATCCGGTTGGGGATGAAATAGTATTTTTGTGAATCATTTTACTTACTATATTTCATCACGTACTCGTTAGCTATGGCGTATGTTTTACTGAAGAAAAAATGATTTGTTAGTCTTCGGCTGTGGGTTTTAGGAAAGAAAATTAGTGAATAGTGATAAATTGGCGATTTTAATTTTTGAAAGGATTCAGATATGTGATGTAAATACCTTGGGCACTCCTGAAATCATGGGTACCTACCCATTCTACATTAACAACTAAACCTAACTTAAAGTGTTAATAAATAAATATTCATGGATATTTCACACAACGTCCTCTGGTCCCAAGCTAAGCTTATATGCTTATATATGGGTACCAGAATACGGATATACTACATAAACTACTTTTCTTTTGTAAATACATACTTAAGTATAATACATAGAAACACCCAGACGCAGTACAAACATTTGTATGACATTTATGAATATCACACAAAAGATTGTTTCCCGAAAATAGGTTAAATAATTATACAATTCGGCAATGATAGCTGAGCTTATTTAAAATAAAAACTGTATAAATGTGTACGAGAAGTTAGCCATTAAATCAACTAAAGTCAATTTTATTCCAGTCAAGTTAGGTTCAATTTTGGATGCATCAGAATTGGTATCATTGTTTATTATAGCATCCCCCATGGCGAAAGCTAAGGTGAATTTTCGGTTAATCAGTAGTAGTAGGGGAGCCGAAGAGGGGATTTCGGGATTTACTAAAGCGCGTCAGATTAATATATAGGAGGATACCTTGTACCCGGTTAAGTACCTCCACAAAACATGAGACCCATATATAAGGCCGCCCGTGAAGGATACAGGATCAGATTAGTAAAAAAAAATTGACCATCAGAAATTCTCGAGCGCGTCAGATTAAGGTAGGGTGAGTTAATTACATCCTAAAAAGTGTATATTCCACTAATCTGACAATTTGAGAGTGACGCAAAAAAAGGGGAGGGCAACAAAGTTGTAAAAAAAAAACGTCATCTCGACATTCTCGAGCGTAGCTAAATTTTTTTTATTTTGAAGGTAATAATTCAAGAATAATGAAAAATATATAATCTGACAATTTCCGCAAGCCGAAATAACAAAAATTCGTCGATAAGGTTAAATGCGTGCAGCTGCGTGATGCCTACATTTGGGTTTGTTTGAGTTGGACTTCTAAATGTTTAATTAGGACTGTTTATGAGATATTAAGCCATCAAAATATATCGTAAAAAAAGTTGCAAAGTTACACTGTCGGCTTTTAAATTGTTAGATTTACCAGCTGCTCTGTGTCTAGCCAACCGGAGTCGCCGATAAGATATAACAATAGATAAATCATACAAATTTTTAGACAAGTATAAAATATTATTTCTATTACAGCGTGATCATTTATAATTTACAAGAATTAAAAAGAAAGTAAATATTATGATCTAAGATAATTTGTATCACAGAATAGTTTTATCACATAATGGACAATAATTTGAAAGTGTAAATACTTTCGTTAATGTTTTCGTTCTTCAAACTATTTACTTTTGAGGTGTAAGTATTTGGTACACAAGGAAACGTTGAAGTTACTAACTTTCTTTTAGTATTGAATATAGTCGCTTCAATTTTATTTTTCTCAAATCACGCTGTAATAGAAATAATATTTTATACTTGTCTAAAAATTTGTATGATTTATCTTTACAACATACTCATAAATATTCCTAAGAGCTTTTTAATTGTGCTTCTTGTCTAGCTATGATTCAATGGAGATGAGATTTTACGACTCTATTGTCCTTAAAATCTATTGTTATCTCTTATCGGCGACTCCGGTTGGCTAGACACAGAGCAGCTGGTAAATCTAACAATTTAAAAGCCGACAGTATAACTTTGCAACTTTTTTTACGATATATTTTGATGGCTTAATATCTCATAAACAGTCCTAATTAAACATTTAGAAGTCCAACTCATCTTTTTAAAATTTAACTTTTTCTAGTGTCGGCTCCTGCACTATAGTGTGGAGGACTGGGAATAAACGGCACCTTTCCCTCCTCACCCTTTTTATTCCCATTCGTCCACACTATTCCCATACCTCCACACTGTGGACGACGGGGTGTGGAGGACTGGGAATGACCCGCTGAGTTCAAAATATAGTTCAAAGTACAATTTTAAGCGCCCAGGAATGGAATTAGCGGGAAGTTGCAGGGATGGCCTTTAAGGTGAACCGTTTTTCGAATTTTTTTTTGTCAGATTAGGCGAATCCCTCTAGATAATCGTCAGATTATGAGACAGTACGTTTAGAACATAAAGATGAACCATATATATCTTAATCTGACGCGCTTGAGTATTTCAAAATGGCGAATTTTTTTTGCACATTATGAAACTGGCCGTGAGTTTGCGTCCCATCGAAATCGTCAGATTAGTGAATGAGAGCTTTTTTTTGGTGCACTTAACACTCCCTTAGAAAATCTGACGCGCTCGACAAAATTTTTTTTTTTTTCATTTTCAACCCTTAAATACAACCACCCGCATCATGCAAACGATCAGATTAACATACGTACATTATTAAAAATACGTAGGGCATTGATGCTATCAATATCTGACGCGCTCGAGGATGTCCATGCAACAGTTTTTTTTTACATATTTAAAAATCTATAGCCGCTTTCCCCACCGATAAAAGTGAAAAATCACATAACATTTTTTTCTTCTTATCATCTAAGCTTTGCAACTCAATAGGTCTCTATGACGCTCGAGTAAATCCCCATTTAGCATCGTGGGCTCCCCTACCATAGCTTTTTCGTAAAAATGTAGATAATAAACAAACTCTAATACGCAATTTAGTAAGAATAACTTTATTTTTTTGGCACGGCTGTGGAATTTACTATATATTTTTATGAGACCACATAATGCTGTCGTGTGTTGATCGCAAATTGATAATATTGTCATAAAAAGTTCACTAAGTATTATAATATAAAAATATTGTAATGACAGAAAAATGGTAACACAATTTTTTCTTTTCAGTCCTTGATCGACCCAGTATTGGTCATTGGCCTTTCTAACGAGGGGATTTCTACTCGTGTTTGTCACTACGTATTTATGCTTTAGGGTTATTCAATTTTCCTAATAAACTTAAGAAAACTAAAAAATCTTTAATTTACATTAGAATATACTTAACAAAAGTATTGTAAAGTGCAATAAAGATGCTTGAAAAACATATAATTTTTCATTGGTTTTAATTTTCCAATTTTCATATTGGTTTATCCAAAACTATTTAACACACTTATTAGCTTAGCTTGCACAGAATTCGTTTGTATGTGTAGCGGAATATCTAAAAAAAAATTCCACTTTTTGAAACATTTTTAAACGATGCTTCACTCGTATTGATTGTAGCGTGATGCTATATAGCCTACAGCCTTCCTCGATAAATGGACTATGCAACACTGAATTTTTCAATTCGAGTAGTTCCTGAGATTCAGTAGTTCCTGAGATTAGCGCGTTCAAACAAACAAACTCTTCAGCTTTATAATATTTGTATAGAACCCTCTCCTTAAACTCCCAATAATTTTTAATTGTTTTTCTTCCAGGTAACCTCGTAACAACAATAGCACTACTTATGCATCCAAAATTACGAGGTCACGTCACCACAATGTTCGTGCTATCACTGTGTGTGTCAGATCTGCTGTTCTGTTCCATCAACCTGCCACTCACAGCAAGTCGGTACATCATGCAACATTGGGGACTTGGACCCAGTCTGTGTCAGATGTTCGCGTTTGTCTTCTATGGGAATGAAGCTGTTAGTCTATTGTCTATGGTTGCTATTACGATTAATAGGTGAGTAATTACTATTTGCATGTACTTACAATTTAGGTATTCTAGCAAAATGTGATTTATGAAATATAGACAACGACAAGACACGGAAGGGATACTGGGTTAATACCAGCGCACATACATAGATTTTAATGATTTAGACGGCCAAAAGTATTTTTTTAAAAATCATTATAATGGTAAGGTATCTATACAATTGGTGAGCTATTGCTCTATGTACAATATAACACCCCCTTCCCCCGCCTTTGAAGCGCGGTAGTCGACTTTGATCAGTCGGAATTCGATAGTGAACAAGTGTGTACAAGTCGGGTCTCGGCGGCGCTCTCCTAAACTTATAACTTTCCAACGTGCATTATTCATTTCAAGCTAATATTTTCGTTTTAACTGTGATGGATTGCGATAATACAGGTAAGAACAATTTGTTTTCGTTACAGAAAAATTTAATTAACATTCTCTGTCATTCATTTTTAACACGACAAACATCACTCTGTCCAAAATTTATTTTTTTAGATATATTTAAATTCTAGTACCTTTCTAATGTACTTATGAGTCCTTCCCTGTAATAACTTTCATTCTACTATATAGTTCATATATATAACTAACTAATTCCATAAGAAATAGCCGCGCAAAATCGCGCTTTTTTTAGCTAAGCCCTTTTGAAAGGCTCTTTGTCAAATATAAGAAATATGGAGTGTGCGATATTTTGTATTAAAATTGTTTTTTATTTGTTTCAGGTCTACCTACTACCTCGGGTACTAAAGTAGTGACTCGTCAATACATATTTGACCAACTAAAGAGTCAAAATTTACCAACTTTAAATGAAAAACTTGATTATTATGAGAATTTTCTCCTTATGCGCTATGGGCACAACAAAGAGGCTAAAGAAGACTTAAAAAAAGATTTTCTTATGTAAAATCACAAATTAAGCAACGATGGGCAAAGGCAAATAAACACCAAGATGTTTTCGTGAAAATAAACCAATCATGGTTAGAGGGAACATTCGAGATTCCCATTGAATCAGCCTCCTCGCAAGGTCGACCACCCAAGTCTTTTGGAGAACTAAGTGAGCGTAGTAAAAGAAGAAAAACGGAAGAAATAAGGGGCTCCGTAGGTAATGAAGTTATTGTTCACGCTGCTACATCTGTGTTGCAGACAACGGGACATAGGACCGCCTCGAAAATGCTTAAAGATATTACGATCTCACCAACAAGGGCTAGTAAATATAGAAAAGCCTACAGTAGAGTTACCAACAACGATGAGGTACCTCAATTGACTCCTCTGCAAGCACTTAAGATGTTTGTTGAAGCTGATCTTACGAGACGACAGTATGAGATAGTAAGGGCAACAAATCCAAAACATTTCCCTTGCTATGATCTTGTTTTGAAAGCAAAACAAGAGTGCTATCCACCGAAAGAATCCCTAAGAATTACAGCTACTTGCGCGGAAAGTAACCTACAGTGCCTAATGGATCTAACCGTAACACGATTATCAAAACACCTAGAAGATGTGATAGTCCGGCTTAACGAGCAAGAAAGGAAGTCGTTAATGATAATCTGCAAATGGGGTTGTGACGGTTCTCAGCAATCCAAATTTAAACAAAGTTACGATAATGAGACTGATTCCGATGCCAACATTTTTATGAGTTCCTTTGTGCCTTTGCGCATTGTTTGTGGAAAAGAAGGCAGTAAAATTGTTTGGCAGAATCCAACTCCATCTTCGTCAAGGTTTTGCCGTCCGATTCGATTCCGATTTGTAAAAGAAACAACGGACATAACTAAAGAAGAGATAAAATATGTGCAGGAGTCCATTAAGCAACTAAACAAAACAGTTGTTACGTTGAATGAAGAGGAGTTTTCGTTCGGGCACCAACTCAAAATGAGTATGATTGACGGAAAGGTGTGCAACGCAGCCACAGACACAAAGTCAACATCCCAGTGCTACATCTGTGGAGCTACTTCGAAAACCTTTAATGATCTATCGAAGAAAAATAGTGTAAACCCTCAAGCTTTGGAATTCGGCTTGTCAGTACTACACGCCCGGATCCGCATTTTCGAAAGCATTATACACCTTTCGTATAAACTGCCAGTAAAAAAATACAGGGCAAGAAAAACTGAAGAAGACAAGGCATTAGAAGCCCAAAAGAAGTTGGAAATTCAGTAGAGGTTTCGAAATGAAACCGGTTTGCTCATTGACATGCCAAAGGCCAACTTTGGCAACACCAATGATGGCAACACAAGCCGGAGGTTTTTTGAAAACCCCGAATTGGCTTCAGACATCACAGGTATTAACTTTGAACTGATTTACAGATTCAAGGTTATTTTAGAAACTATTTCTAGTGGCCATAAAATTGATGCTGAAAAATATGATAAGTATGCATACGACACAGCAAAATTGTATGTAGAACAGTATGGTTGGCACCCAATGACGCCTACTATGCACAAGATATTGGTACATGGAAGCCAAATCATAAAAAGTTCACTGCTTCCAATTGGACAGCTATCGGAAGAAGCTGCAGAAGCCCGGAACAAGCATTTCCGATCGTACCGGCTAAACTTTGCCAGAAAGTTTTCTAGGGAAGAATGTAACTTAGATGTATATTATAGGCTTTTGTTGAGTTCAGATCCCTTCATTAGTTGCTTGAGACAAATAAGAAAACCTTCACGTAACGCATTTCTACCTGAAACGGTTAAACTTTTATTACCTGCTGACCCAAACACAGAGTCAGTAGAGACATCTGAACCTGAAGATGATGATTTTCAATGTAATTTTAGATTTAAAGAAAACTTGTAAATTCTGTTTCCATTCATTTGTATTTTTTAGTGAAGATAGCTCTGTTATATATTACTTTTCTTTATAACCTGACAAATATATGTATGTTTTAATAAATATATACCTCTTCTTTATTTTAATTGAACTTAGAACTAAAATAACCCCAAAAATAATTTTGGCCGCCTAAATCATTAAAATCTATGTATGTGCAGCGTAATAAGACAAATAAATAAAAAAGTTTACAGACGGACTGAAAAAAACGACAGGCGGGCACCGAAGTTAGCATATAAAGGTTTTTTTTTTTGTACAAAACCCTCAAAATAAAAAGGCTAAGCACGAGTTGGACACATAGGAAGAGTTTCGTACCTACCGTTAATTTCATAATACAATATATTCGTCTTCCCGACCCCCAAATATTGAAAAGAAAATAAATTTTTAATGTAAAGGCTTTAAAATTCAAATTCAATACTCTTTATTGTAGGTACACCAAAAATAGTTTACAGAGTTTTTTATATGGAATTAAAACAGGTACAAAAGGCGGTCTTATCACTATCTGCCAGCGGCGTGCACTGATATTTAACTTAGGGTAGGCAGTCACAAAAACTTTTTCTTTTATATATTTTTAGCATAGCCACGCGACGGATCTCTAAGTCGGAAACCATGCCAACAGAACAAATTTAAATCTGAATATCCCGAATCAGTCCACACTGTACTAGAATTACTAAACAATAACTACGTACGTACATACATACGTACATGTACGTATGTACATACGTTTCATAACTTTTAACATGAAATTTTCGAGGTACAATACCTTTTAGCTGGCTTAGTTGTCGTAACTCGGGTACACAGAATCTTTTTACTGAAAGACATTTGTGAGAACTTGTTATTTTTAATTTTTAACAAACACACACTATCAACACGCATTTCACAATCAAATAACATTTTAAAATCAACAAACGAAAATCCATACAATTATTAAATTATAGAAACTCATTATAAATATAAATAAATATTCATGGACATTTCACACAACGTCCTCTGGTCCCAAGCTAAGCTTATTATGCTTGTGTTATGGGTACCAGAATACGGATATAATACATAAACTACTTTTCTTTTGTAAATACATACTTATAATACATAGTAAACACCCAGACGCAGTACAAACATTTGTATGACAATTAAAAACATCACACAAATGATTGTTCTGACCGGGAATCGAACCCGAGACCTCATGATCGGCAGTCCGTTATATGAACCACTACACCACGAGGCCCGTCATTATTAAACAGTTCAATGAATCACACGAAAAAATAAAATGGCCTCCGTCGAACCAAAATATTTCTGCTATTTAAATAAATAAAACCTTACTAAACAAAAATGCATACGTGATTTATTAGACTTCCGACTATTATATTTATTCGGATTATAAGTAACGAACGAACATTGCCGAATACTCGCGATAACATCCGATCGCCAAAGCAGGCCGCAGGATTTTCAGTGTAAATTGTCTTGGATATGTAAGCCTGTGTGCGTTTGCGAACTGTGCACGGACACCAAAATTTCTACACACATATGAACTCATGGCAGGCGGGCGGCGTCGAGCTTGCTAGCTACGCTAATATTATTCCTTCGCCAAACGCCTGGCAAAAAGCAATTTGCAAGCACATATTGGTGCTATTTATGAATTATTAGGCGTTTTAAGTTATAATATTTTGTTTAATTAATAGTAAATAAATGAATAAAGTCATCTAAAACATACGAACGTTTTATTAAAATATCTGTGAATGGCAAGTAAAGCAGTGCCTTTCTGCTTATATAGAGCGCACGCCCATGCTATCTGCTTTCTCTTCCAGACAACCTTGGGATGGAATACTTAATTTCTGGAATTCGAATGTTTGTGGTGTACCTACTAATTAGTTTTTATCTACCTAATAATAGATATACATACACACATACATAAATACTTCAATACACATACATATATATTTATTATATACAATTTCATATAAGCTTATGTGGCTTTCGCCGTTCTCAGGTAAATACGCCTCTGGTTCCAGCGAAGCTAAAAATAAGAATGTCATAAATACATATTATATCGTAACTAAAATAACTACTGACTTCGGCTCATATCAATGTCCTACCATTTTATTAATAACCGAAATTCCATAACTCTTATAAAAATAGTTTTATGCAATTTTTCTTGTAAATTTCACGAAAGTATCTATTACTAGCTAATGTGGAATTCCTACTTACTTGACACTTATCGTCACATTTTGTACAATTCACACAATATCGTTATAAATTGTAGCCTATGTGTTATTCTGATGTATACAGTATAAGCTACATTATTGTAAATATTCATTAAAATCCATTCAGTAGTTTTTGCGTGGAAGAGCAATAAACATCCATACATATAATATTAGCCTATTTAAATTTTGTAAAACTCTGTAGATATTATGTTTTTAATAAATTAAATTTTATTAAAAAAGTTAAAACATCCATACTCAGAAACTTTCACATTTATAATATGTATTAGTAGTATGAGCGAACTAGCGAAGAATGTGAACATATTATTTCCTACAATAACGATTTACTAATATACCTATGTAGCTATTTTATTGTAAACATTTTCACTTCGAACTTCGGACCGATTGATAGTTCAATACTAAAGTGCTTATTACATTTTGATAAAAATGCGCTAAATATAGAGGAGACCTGAAAAGTTCGTTGTAAAAGACGAGATTAGAACTAAAACATGCTATTCTTGGTAGGACAGAGGACTGCTCGACGGATTGCCTAATAAATACATAAACTATAGCAATCATGTATTATCTTAGTTAGAGTATTTCTCTAGATTAACTTTAATTCGAATTTTAAATTCGGCCTCGTGGTCTAGTAGTTGATGTTACGGACTGCTATTCACGAGGTCGTGGGTTCGGTTCCCGCTTGGATAATCATCATTGCTCAAGTTTATTATGGTAAGGCTAATAATAACGTGCAATTTACGTCGTTATTTCATTCTTATTTAGCGGATTTTATTATCGTCTACATCTTGACGAGAGAAAAGTAATGTCGTTAGGAGAGTTCTGCGTATAAATGTGGAAGGAAAAAGTCTATAAGAAGACCTAAGAAAAAATGGATGGACTGTGTGAAAGAGGACATGAAAGTAAGAGGAGTTAACACAGACATGACGGCTGATAGAAGACTATGGAAGAAAAAGACATGTTGCGCCGACCCCAAATAATGGGATAAGGGCAGGGGAATGATGATGACATCTTGAGTAAGTGTAATAAGTACTTTACATCTACTCGACGCATCGTAAAAATACTTTTTAGTGGTAGTGTTAAACAGATTATAAATTCTATTTCTTTTTTATCCAAGAACACTCTTTAGGAAGGCCATAAAATTAATGGTCTAAGAGTCTGTGATTGCTAGATTTACGTCATACTGTAAGAGCTATTACTTATCTGGCATTGTGGACTAGTCAGTTGTGTACCCGTGCCTGCGTAGACAAGTTTTTTTTTATTTCGACGGTGGGAACAAAGCTATACAAAGATAGAATATAAAGATCTCCCTCCACTCGATTACACAATTTTCTAGTATTAAAATAGACCCCTTAGTCATCACGAAGGTTCGAGTGGAGACCTAGTGATCAGTATCACAGGTAACATTTTACCTATCTCAGACACCAGCTATCCATGGCCGAAACTGTTCAATTGCTTATTTTGATATATTTTTTTCTTTCGTGTTATTTACCTATATAATCTTCTCCAGTTCTCCGTGTGGTGACGGATTAAGAATACAAGTGTCACCACCCCATCTTTTCCCAAGGGTGCTGTAAAAGCCAGCTAAGGGATATTGCACACAAATAACATCCGCTGTGATAGACGGAAAACTCGAAAATAAACTCTGTGCCAACACGCCTGGTCAGCGCGGCACAGTAGACCATAATCCCTCCCAAAGTGGAGGAGGCCCGTGCCCAATAGTGGAACGTAAATTGGCTGGAGAGAGAGATATAATCTTTGGTTGTGGAAAGAAAATAAAGATATTTAGGTATCTATTATTTACCTATATCACAAGTTTTGTGTGACACCAGAATTAAAATAACTTGTTAACTTAAGACATTGTAGCAAGGACCTATTACATCAAATTCATATTATGCTCTTTCTGTAATAGTTTAATCATTTTGAAGAACCAAACAATACTATAATCACCATTGCCATCCCACCATTGTGTAGAGGGTTGTCGACCTCCCCCCAGATTATATCATTACCATACATTAATATTAATGCACTGTAACCAATTTAAAACTGTCCTCGGTTCAATACGTCGCCCTACCTATGTGCGTAGGGTGACTACAATATTGAAATAATCATGGATATTGCTCAATAATCTATACATATATTTAATATTATATAGCTGCAGAGTTGTGGTGACCTCCGTGTGGTGACGGATTAAGAATACAAGTGTCACCATCTCCTCCCAAGGGTGCTGTAAAAGTCAGCTAAGGGATATTGCACACAGATAACATCCTTTGTGAGAAACGGAAAATTCGAAAATAAACCCTGTGCCAACACGCCTAGTCAGCGCGGCACAGTAGACCATAATCCCTCCAAAGTGGAGGAGGCCCGTGCCCAATAGTGGGACGTAAATGGGCTGGAGAGAGGAGAGAGAGAGCTGCAGAGTTTATTTTTGTTTGTTTGAACGCATTAATCACAGGAACAGCGTGATGCGCTGATTTAAAAAAATTCTGTCAGTGTTAGATAGTACATTTATCGAGGAAGGCTACATAAGTACATATTATTATATGATATGTACTTATGTAGTCTCCTTTTAAGGAGTGAAGCATTTGTAAAAAATGTTGCATAAATGGTTAATTTTTTTTTTCAAGTTGTTATTGATTTCTTTGAGAGAGTCTTTTATTCTACGATAGAAATATAATAAATAAATATTCATGGACTAAATGAATAGTAATTTAGTTACTTAAACTTAGAACACGTGCTTTTAACAATATGTCCATGAGATTATCCATCAAAATCTGAATGTATGGTGTCACCATATTGTATGTTAACCTTCGATAAACTACAGATTAATTTTATTAGTTTTCTTAACACGTTCTATTTGGATACTAAATTATATATTATATAAACTTTCGGTGATTTTAATGGTTAAATATATCTGTATGAATGTGACATAATCCTTTTTCTATTTATTTTGCAAAGTCTTAACAACAGGGTACCGACAGTTACAATTAAATATATAAATATTCATGGCCATTCTACACAACGTCCCCTGGTCCCAAGCTAAGCTTATATGCTTGTGTTATAGGTACCAGAATACGAATATTATACTACATATAGGTACTACTTTTTTTTTGTAAATATGTACATACTTATAATACATAGTAACACCCAGACGCAGTACACACATGATTATTTCGTGTGGGAATCGAACCCGAGACCCCGTGAATGACAGTCCGTTACATGAACCGTTAGACCACGAAGCCCGTCATTTCTTGTACGGAACCCTGCTTCTGTATATGATAACTTTTAATTAATAACTCTGTTAGCGCCTTGATCTGTCATTTAAACAATAACTCAACATAATTAGCTATATATTATAACAGAACACAATAGATAATAAACTTAACGATTTTGTTTATTGAAGTCCAACGGTGAATAGGTAGCATTAAAATGAATAACGAAAAAAATCTGTCAAGTGCGAGTTGAATTCGCACCATTACTATCGTAATTTATATTTGTCGTAATCCTGGCCTCAAATAAAGGAATAAGGGCATGACAATCATGATAAATAAATAATTAATAACCTTGACCTCGTGAACGGCAGTCCGTTACATGAACCACAAGACCACGAAGCCTTGTATACACAAACTGTGTTTTAGCTCTCTACCTATCACCGTTCCAGAGATATAGCCTGGTGAAAGACAGACGAGCAGTGATCAGCGGCGTAGTTAGGCAACCAAGGGTCGTGGAGCAATTAAAAAATAGGACCCCACTACTATTTAACCTGACTAGGTTTTATCAAACAAAAATATAAAATATACAAATATTTTTATTAGGCTAAAAAAAGGGAATTCAGATATCTGGTAATGATTCAAGGGCCTCCCTGGTTAGAATTTGAGGGCCCCGGGGCACTGCCCCGCCTAGCCCCTTGGTAGCTACGCCACTGGCAGTGAACTTACAATAATAGGGAATGAAACCCTTAAAACCGCCAAAATAATTTAAACCTATGTACCATTAAGCATATAAACATTGAGAGTAGCGTTATCGTTGATGTATCAGTGATATCGATAATGAGGTGCGACTTTTTATCTGTTACTGTATAATATCACAGTTATTGATTACTGTAGTGGCTTATCTAACATGTGCATGGAGCTTACGATAATAACATCACAGGTTTATTATTGGGCTTACCATAGTTATACTAGACGCACTGGCGTATATAGCTACCAAGGGGCTGGTGCCACCCTTCAAGCTTAGGGGGCCCTCAAATCCTTACCAAAAATCTTGATCGAACTAAACTACAAATTGAACTAGGTCATTTTTTTTGCATTTTGTATATTTCATAATTTTATTTGATAAAACCATAAGTCAGTTTACATAGCAGTGTGGTCCCATTTTCTTATTTGCCCCCACAGTTTGCCCCATAGCCCTTGGTTACCTAGCTACGCCACCGACTAGACGCTAGACGGTGTGTCCATGAAGGTATAGATAAAAAAATGTGTCTATAGTCAAATTAAAAGTCAATTTTTTTATTTTATGTAGATCATAGATCATAGAATATATAGGTACTAATACTAGCTCTATGTACTAGCAGGGCCCTGAGTCGGGTATTTCAACGGTGTCACAACTGTACCATTATTGTACCATTATGGTGCAATAGTAAAGTTTTTGGTAGTCTACTATTAATGTGTCGTCATAACGACTTCATCATGTTTGTACTGCGTCTGGGTGTTCCTATGTATTATAAGTATGTATTTACAAAAAAAAAAAGTAGTATATGTATTCTATCCGTATTCTGGTACCCATAACACAAGCATATAAGCTTAGCTTGGGACCAGAGGACGTTGTGTGAAATGTCCATGAATATTTATTTATTTATTTATCATTGTCTTACAATTGTCAAAGTGACATAAATTGCTAGTCTCGTACACAACTGCTTCACAATTGCAATTCAATGACTGAAATGTTTCGGTAGTCTGCTATTTTGAATTTGACAGTAATATTTTTAAATTGTCCTGTGTCGACAGATTGCCATAAATAAAAAATAGATAGATAGAAATATTAGAAATTGTTCTTTGTAATTTATTGCAATTTACTAATCTCCTAAACTTCACATTGCTTTTTATACTAATAAATAGTATGTACAAATATATTTAAACGAAGTCTAGCATGATTAAATGTTTAAATTTATTAGTAGTTTTTCGAAAATCACTTCAACTAACGCATTTTTTAAAAACGGCAACACATACATACCATTCTAACACAATCCATAGATAAAAGAGACCGAAAATTCAAAGCATAGATAAAAGAGATCGACAATTCTATTACCATTGAAAGACCGTTATGACGGCATATAGCAGACTACGGATATTTGACTTCAATTGCAACGGTATCGTGCCGGTATTGTGCCGGTATGATAATTGTTCCAAAATAGTGGACTTGAGCACCTGACCCGGCAAACGTTGTATTGCCATACAAATGTCAGGGGGTACGCAAATAATTTGCAATAAAATAATATTGCGACTATAAATTGAAATGTAAGCTATCCTCTCTTTCAAGTTGGCTCGAATTGCACACAGTGTGCAAATCAAATTTAAAATTAGCTCAGTAGTTCAGGAGACCATCGCGGACAAACAACGTGACTCGTAATTTTTATATATAAAGATTATAAAGCTGAAGAGTATCCTATTTGGTTTTATTAGTGTTTTGTTGGTGAAGTGGTTTTAACGAAACTAACTCTATATTTTATTGCAGTTTTGTATTGTTTTTCGGTCTAGTAGGTACGAAACTCTAAATATGCGATTCTATCTCGCTCTTGACAGGTTTTTTGTATTTGTAGCCAAGCTTTATTGACGTGAGAACTAACACTTAATCACTTAACTAATAAGTTTAAGGTTTTATATTTTTAACATGTTATACACCACCACTTAGCTAACATTTGCTTGTCGTGCTTATAATGTAATCGGAGTACTTAACATGCTTATCATCCAGCCGCTCCAGCTCTGTGGGAAACCAACTGTGTTTACTTTTAGATTAGATAATTATTAACGCACATAAACTGTGTATGATACACGGTAATTAATTTATATAATGTCATTATTTAGTAACAGATGGTGCTGATTTTAGTTTTAAAATGGTAAAGCATTACTGTAATAATATATTCCCATACCGAACCTAAATAACACTGAAGAGGAACGTGGGTGATTGGGCTACTCCAACTACAAGTGGAGAATTTCCCGACCAGTCTAGGTAATCAGTAATGGCCAAGGCTCTCACCAACCCACGTTCCTAATACGACGACACCAAATAAGGGAACCCCAAGTAACAGATCCTGGAATTAGTGCGCTCAAACAAACAAACTCTCTTTCTAGCTATATTAATATACATAATTACATGTATTAATATGCTGTTTGTGATGCCCTTTAAGCTTCTAGTACTCTCTCATGAAATGTCTGTTAATATACTCTGTATTCAAACACATGTCTTGCACTGAACAGTTACAGGGTTTGTAGAACAAACAGCATCTTATAACAACCACAGAGGCCCTTTGTACTACGGCTACTGACCCCATCTCATAAAGACGTTTATTTTTGTTAAAGCCCTTTGCACGCGCCATAGGGCAGATGGCTAACTAACAGATGTACTCGTATAACGTATTAAGATGTGAAAAAAAAAGTTGTAAGAAAAAGTAATAAGTATTTAATAAGCTCTACTCTCTCTCTCTTTCTCTCCTAGTATATAAACGCCCCACTGTTGGGCACGGGCCTCCTTCACTTCAGGAGGAATTATGGTCTACTGTGACGCGCTGACCAGGTGTGTTGGCACAGGGTTTATTTTCGAGTTTTCAATCTCTCTTAGACTATGTTATCTATGCACAATATTACACTTAGCTGGCTTTTACAGCAAGGAAATGGGGTGGTGACTTTTGTATTCTTACTACATGGATTAATAGATTTATGTCCCAACAATTGGGCGTGAGACTCCTCCACTTCCTGTGGGTGTTGGACTTATTACGTGACGCTGACTCTCTCTCTCCAACCCATTTACGTCCCACTGTTGGGCACAGGCCTCCTCCACTGTAGGAGGGATTATGGTCTACTGTGCTGCGCTGACTAGGCGTATTGGCACAGGGCTTATTTTCGAGATTTCCGTCTCTCATAGAGGATGTTATCTGTATGCAATATCCCTTAGCTTACTTTTACAGCACCCTTGGGAGTAGATGGGGTGGTGACACTTGTATTCTTAATCCGTCACCACAAGACGTGTTGAAAAAGGATTTGATGTGATTTAAAGTATACCCAAACCGGCTCTTGCAGTGCCTTTATAAAGAAATAGTATGGCGATTTATTCTTAATCTGTCGTCTCCGGGATCAAATATAATAAAACAAGTTTATGTATTTGTTTCTCTATAGATATTCGGTACATAAAAGTGTGCATCTAAAATTATAATCTATATAAATATTTAGTTGATATTTTACGATCCACTATACGTAACAGTGAAACACCCTAAAATACCTTCGTGTTTATACCACATTCAGTTTATGAGTCGTAAACATATGGATATACAAAGAAAACATGTGTTATAGAACTATGAAATAATGTTGTGTACCACATCATAATAATAGCGTCATAATCTGCGCATTTATTGTGACTCTCTTACTCTCCAACTTCCCAAAGTGGAGGAGGCCCGTGCCTAACAGCAGGACAATAACGTCCTGTTAGGCACGGGCCTTCTACACTTTGAAAAAGACTACAGTCTATTTCGGCGCGCTGACCAGGTGTGTTGGCATAGTGTTTATTTTAGAGTTCTCCTCTCACAGAGTATTTTTCTGTGTACAATATTTCTTTGCTGACTTTAACAGCACCCTGAGAAGAAAAAAAGGGATGGTGACACTTGTATTCTTAATCCGACAACCCACGGATATTAGTTACATCCATCCATCAACCTTTCTCCGTCAACTGTTGGACAGAGGCCTCCCTCATAGAACGCCACAACGCGTAGTCTTGCCGCTTAACGACATAGTCGCTCCACCTTGTCGGAGGCCGCCCTACGCCGAGTCGTCCGACACGTGGTCGCCACACTAGAACTTTTATTCCCCAATAAATCCCACGAGCGGTGAAGCTTTCCCATTGCCACTTCAGCATGCTAACCCTTCCGGACTTTGTCGGATACGCCCGTTCTCCTACGGATCTCCGTACTTCGGATTTTATTCCGTAGGGCAATACCACAGGCAATACCGAGCATAGCCGTCTCCATAGCATTAGTTACATAACAACCGTTAACTAACTTGTCCTTCAATATGTCCAATATCTTATGGGTTTTATAGCCCAATGTAAGTCCTTTACTGTTTCACGAATGACGTAGTGACCACACCAAACGTCAAGCCATAACTGAAATTAATTGGAACATTGTAAATTGTATTGTATCTTCACAGTTCGACCTTTAACTATCTATTTGTTATATTTCAACAAGCACATCTAGTACTTATATTTCAATATCTCGAAATCACAGAAATAATTTTATGAATTCGCAGAATAAACATAAACGCGAAGGTATTGTAGTACAGAGCCACTACGATTTTTAGATGCTACGATTGGAAAATGTACTTTTTAAACTTAATACTGTATTTACTTGCTCTGCCTACCCTGAAAAAGACGTGAAGGTACGATGATAATAATGATGATATTTTATTTATTTGTTCACTTTATTCCGAAATTACAAAACTCTACGTGATTTCGGTCGCCCACTTATTTATATTTCTTACAAAGCTATAAATATTATTACGAAATATGCTATAATTTGTGAACGCAGTCGTAAATATAAACTAGTCAGAACTAAAACAATGCGTCAGTAGGCATACTATGAAATAGTTGGCATTGCGTGGGTAGTTAATAAAATAATGAGAGAAGTACTGCAAATAAATATGATCACAACAATGAAATATCAAAAGTGATTATACCGACCAATACTCTTTTTTATTTTGGTTCAATATGGAAAAATAATAATCTACATAGTTCAAAAACTAAAAAAAATTGGGCAAGTGCGAGTCGGACTCGCGCACGAAGGGTTCCGTACCATTATCTATGCAACATAAGGCAACGTTATTAGTATCGAGCAAGAAACGGTAAAAAAATCATGTTTGTTGTATGGGAGCCCTCCTTAAATATTTATTTTATTTTATTTTTAGTATTTGTTGTTATAGCGGCAATAGAAATACATCATCTGTGAAAATTTCAACTCTCTAGCTATCACCGTTCTTGAGATACAGCCTGGTGACAGACGGACGGACGGACGGACGGACGGACGGACAGCGAAGTCTCAGTAATAGGGTCCCGTTTTTACCCTTTGGGTACGGAACCCTAAAAACACGCCTGAAAAACCTAAATATTTTTTTAAATTATTGCATTGTCATCGGTCCTTGATATATTTGCAAAATTTCAGATCAATCCGACTATTGCAAGTGGGATAAAATCACTTTCAAAGATTCCGTTACATAGATTAATACATTGATAGATACATACCGAACTAATTTATATAACTTCGGTATGTATCTTGTGCGTGTTAACATGTTAATATAAGCTTGTTAAAAAAGAACCTTTGTCTATGCGACATAGATATAGTTGTTCGTCTGTCTATAGAAATGATGATAGTGGTGCCGATTCTAGATGCACAACTAAAGTTACAAATTAAAAAATGAATTTTAATAGTGTCGACAACACAATGCGGCAATGCTAGCTGAACTTTCTTGATAAAAAACTGTTTATTATAGACTAACGATTTCAATTAATATTAATGTGCACAACGAAATAGCCAACTTAATCAAAATACACCAATAGTTGTTTTAATTTTTTATTTAACTTTAATTGTGAACGTAGAACTGGAAAATTAGAACTAAAATAAAAGGATTTTTATCAATATTACTAAGGCTTCGCATCTATCCAAGCCTGTCTTTCATGGGCTAATGCATCAGTATAAAGCAAAGATAACATTCTCTACGAGAGATAAAAAGCTCAAAAAAATAAAGTTTATTTTATCACAATTTAGCCGAGGTGACATATTAGATCGAGTACCTTTACTCAATGATTTATTAAAACACTAGATACGCCAATGCCTTTCCTTATAAAAGGGACTTATGCCTATATACATAATATACTTAATTCAAAAACTAAAAAATTGGTCAAGTGCGAGTCGGACTCGCGCACGAAGGGTTCCGTACCATTATCTATGCAACATAAGGCAACGTTATTAGTATCGAGCAAGAAACGGTAAAAAAATCATGTTTGTTGTATGGGAGCCCCCCTTAAATATTTATTTCATTTTATTTTTAGTATTTGTTGTTATAGCGGCAATAGAAATACATCATCTGTGAAAATTTCAACTGTCTAGCTATCACCGTTCTTGAGATACAGCCTGGTGACAGACGGACGGACGGACGGACGGACAGCGAAGTCTCAGTAATAGGGTCCCGTTTTTACCCTTTGGGTACGGAACCCTAAAAACACGCTTGAAAATCCTGATTTTTTATTTTTATTATTTCATTGTCATCAGTACATAATATGTGTGCAAAATTTCAAACCCAGCCGACTATTGTAAGTGGGTGAAAGACTCGCTCACAATGATTCTGTTACATAGATTAATACATTGATTGACAGATAAATAATAATAATAAATAAATATTCATGGACATTTCACACAACGTCCTCTGGTCCCAAGCTAAGCTTATTATGCTTGTGTTATGGATACCGGACTACGGATACGTTCCGAACTAATATAAGCGTATTAAGAGGATACCAAAATAGCTTCGTGCATTTTTCTACGTACGAAGTCTTCATTGTTTCTTTAGATTGAATGGCTAGAGCTCTAATTTTTAAGTATATGTTTTTTCAATATATGATCTAGGATCGCATAAACTCAGAAACGCGATTGAGAAAAGTTTTCTCGATAGAAAATCTTAGCGAAACAACCTCTCTAATTTTTTATTTTTTTCATTTGTCGGTCTATTATCGCGTATTAACTAATGAAATAACTTTAAAAACATAAGTAACTATTATATATAGAAACACGTAAATCAGAAATAAAATATATTTAGTAGATTTTGAGTAAATAGGAAAAGTATCCCTAATTCTTCATTTTCTGTGCCTACTGGCTGTGTTAATATGTACGTGTCGGCGATGATATACGATAATATTGATGTAGGCCCTTAAAATGAAACGTTTAGACCGTAAAATTTAGGTCTACAATATTCGATGGTCTTATTCTGCTATATTCGTATCATATACAATATATTATATATTTATTTAAATTGTTTCAGATATACATTGATAGCGTACTACGACATGTACTCACAGATATATACTACCACAAAGATATGGATACAGCTGATTATGGTGTGGCTCGTCTCCTTCGGTCTTATGGTGAGTACTATACATATACCACATATATATACATATACACACAGACTATAAATAATATTATTGACGAGCCTCGTGGTCGAGTGGTTCATGTAGCGGACTGCCGATTAAGAGGTAGCGGGTTCGATTCCCGCTCGGGACAATCATTTGTGTGATTTTTCTCATTGTCATATAAATGTTTGTACTGCGTCTGGGTGTTTCTATGTATTATAAGTATGTATTTACAAAAGAAAAGTAGTATATGTAGTCTATCCGTATTCTGGTACCCATAACACAAGCATATAAGCTTAGCTTGGGACCAGAGGACGTTGTGTGAAATGTCCATGAATATTTATTTATTTATTTACTAATTTAAGTCTGCAGACCTCGCACCAGCTTCGTACAGATATTTCCATAAAAGCTAGTTACATACTTAATTTAAAAAGAACTGTAAAACACGCTTCTGTAGCTAACTTGACTAAGAAATGCTATAATAAATATAGGTAGAATAAAAAACTAAACTAAATTTTTAAAGTATTTAGGAATTTGCTTAAATTCCAATTCGCTGAAGGAAAACGTAAGCAATAAAAATATACCTACCCCTGGTTTCTACATATGGTAAAGTTTTAGTCTACTTTACTCACAAACCAGGCTTGTTACTCTACCGGTTATGTACTACAAAGAAATACAATTTAAGAAACCCTCTACAGCTTCTCATAATATTTAAAAAATTCATTACATTTTCAAATAAAAAATATATAAAAGTATAAGAATATTGTACAAAATGTTTAATATCAATCAATGCGTTAACTCGTCGAGTATTCTTGGTATTTTGATAACAAAAACAATTGCATCACATCGATATCAAAATAGACGGATCTAACAGATCAGTCGACGTACGCCTACGTACAGCTTACAACAAGTGCTCAGGAACAACTATAATAAGGTGGTTTACCCCGATCATAGCTTATAAGCGGACCAATAGTGGCCTCCTCGAGAGAAATTCTCCTATTCTTCAATTTTTCTTTCTCTTCTCTCCAGCCCATTAACGGCCCATTTTTGGGCACGGGCCTCCATCACTTTGGACGGGTTTATAGTCTACTGTGCCTTATGCGTTTCCGTCTCTCACAGAGGATGTCAGCTGTGTACAAAATCTTTTAGCTGGCTCTTACAGCACCCTGGAAAGGAAAAGGGGTGGTTAGACTTGTATTCTTAATCCGTCACCACACGGACAATAATTTCTTAATCAATCGCTTCTCTCCTCTCCATCCCATTTACGTCCCACTGTTGGGCACGGGCCACTCCTCCACTTTGAGAGGGATTACGGTCTATTGTGCCGCGCTGACCAGACGTGTTGGCACAGGGTTTATTTTCAAGTTTTCCGTCTCTCACAGAGGATGTTATTTGTGTGCAATATCCCTTAGCTGACTTTTACAGCACCCTTGGAAGGAGATGGGGTGGTGACACTTGTATTCTAAATCCGTCACCACACGGAGAGTCTTAATCAATAACCTTATTTAAGGGCCTACATCAATATTATCGTCGACATATACATATTAACACAGCTAGTAGGTATAGAAAATGAAGAATTAGGGATATTTTTTTTGTTTACTCAAAATCTGCTAAATATATTTTAATTCTGATTTACCTGTTTCTATATATAATAGTTACTTATGTTTTTAAAGTTATTTCATTAGTTAATACGCGATAATAGACCGACAAATGAAAAAAATAAAAAATGAGAGAGGTTGTTTCGCTAAGATTTTCTATCGAGAAAACTTTTCTCAATCGTGTTTCTGAGTTTATGCGATCCTAGATCATATATTGAAAAAACATATACTTAAAAATTAGAGCTCTAGCCATTCAATCTAAAGAAACAATGAAGACTTCGTACGTAGAAAAATGCACGAAGCTATTTTGGTATCCTCTTAATATATTTTTGAAACACGTATGTATGAGTTCTCATCAACTACTAGTTCGTTGCACTTCCACGTATAATAGTCAGCTAATTGCCCTCAATTAACTAACATCCTCATTAACCGTAAAACGGAATTAGAAATCAAAATATATATGTACATTGTATTTGTATATTAAAAATATGACAGAAATTAATTACCAGTTATCAAGGAAATGAAATAAACATAATAATATATCGTTATTCTATGCCAGTAATGCAGTGTTGAATATCCTGAGTTGAATCCGTGTTTTAAAGTTTTAGGGTGAATTTTCAGGACAAGAGAAATCTTACATTAAGTTTTAAATAATTTTTGTTTGTGATTGTGTCACGAATAGCCATATTTAGGTATTAGAATAGAATTAAATAAAATACTATAAAAATACTAAATAAATATATTTCATATTTTTAATGATTGTTCTGTTTAAATTTTAATACAAGTGTCAACAAACACCTAATAAAATCCAATTAATAATGTAGCCCTTCTACGGGTTTATTTATTAAATAATATGTAGGGGACTTGTTTCATAAAGTTTTTAAAATTCCCCTTTAGGCTACGTGTAAGATCATAAAATGCATTTTAGTTTCATGTTACAATGAATGTGTTGATTAATTCAAAAGTACCATTAACTTAAAAGGCTTTAATTAGGTACAGTTAAAAAAATAGTTATTATAATTCATACGGGTAGTATAATTCATACGGGTAATATTTCCATTAGTTGCTTATTTGGTACCCAAATAGAAATCATTTCAGATCTAGCTCATAGAAATAAAATAATGAAACAAATTACCAAATCTAGTGAACTAGATTTACTTCGGGTATATACCATAATTGGCGGGCTAAGTGGTCTATTGGTTCATATAACGGACTGCCGTTCACGAGGTCGCGGGTTCAATTCTCACACGAGACAATCATTTGTATGATGTTTATAAATGTCATACAAATGTTTGTACTGCGTCTGGTGTGGTCATTGTTCACTTTTTGTTAAAGAAGGTCTATTGTCTCTTACTTCTTTTTTGTTTGTTAGGCAAAACTTGCTCTACTTTCCAAACTCAAAATTGTTTTTTTTTTCAGGTGCCACCTCTACTCGGCATCTGGGGTCAATTAGGCTTAGATCCAAAAACATTCTCGTGCACAATTCTCCCCAAAGACGGGAAATCTCCTAAGAAGTACTTATTTGTGTTGGCATTTGCATTGCCATGTGTTGTGATCATCATATCATATTCTTGTATTTATTGGCGAGTGAGACAGAGCAAGAGGAAGCTGGAGGGCCGAAGGTGTGTATGTGGGTGAGGAATTAATTGTCACTTTCATTGTGACTAATCACGGTGGTGGGTTTTATGTGATTTAGATTAAATGTAATTATGGTTTATGTAATTAAGTCCCCGTTTCATAGTCCTGGTAGTAATAGGCTATGTTTTGGTTGTTATTCTGATAAATAAGCTATAACATTACAGTTAAATTTCATTAAAATCTTTTCAGCAGTTTACGCTCAAACTATGTTATAAGCATAAGCATATTTTTAGATGCACAAGGAAATCTTTGGCAATTCCGCGTAGCTCTCACAGAACTCTGAGTAAGAAATGAGGAGGTGAAAACAGGCATTTAACTATTATTTGTTACTAATTTTCTTATATTTTGCATTCTTTACAGCAAACTGAGCGGACAGACGGCCAAAGAAAAGGAAGAAGACTCCCGCTTGACCACGCTCATGTTGACTATTTTCTTATGCTTCCTAGCATGTTTCCTACCACTGATGATTATGAATGTAGCAGATGACGGAATTACATACCCTTGGCTGCATATCATAGCATCAATCTTAGCCTGGGCGTCAAGTGTAATAAACCCTTTAATATACGCAGCGACCAATAGACAATATAGAGCTGCGTATGCAAATTTATTAAAATGTTGCAAAAATAATCTAGTAACAAAACGCACGACATGGGGTAGCAAAACTGTGGGACATTCTTCAAACTCCCCGCATTACGTTGACAAACGAAATCATATGAAAGATAAACCTACTATGGCTAATTTATGAACGCAATAGTAGAATTTTATAAAGTTGGCAACATTGTCGCTCGTTTGTTACAAGCTCTAACTCCGAGCATATTGCAAAAACTTTAATTATTGGCGTCTCTACAAGGCGAATTGCACCTTTAATAGATAATATCATAATATTATTTTAAATTAGTTATACTAGCTGATTATAAATCAAAGTGGAATACCTATGTAAATAAAAAAAAAATATGTAAATTTTCATAAAAACATGATAATATAATTCTAATTTTAAAATAAAACAAAACGATTGCGCAAATTGAAACGTTTATGTGGTTTATTTATGGTTAAACCTGAAATGTAACCCACCATCTGATATATCTGTGGCACAGATCCTGAAACACAATCTTAGTTTTCTATTATGTAATTTGTTGATGTTGAAAATCACTGCGGATTTTTAGTTACCGACTGATTTGCTTTTTTTTTCTTGACTGTATATTATGTCTGTTATGTTGGCATAGGTTTAAAAACTATGACTTTAAATTTCTATCAATTACTTTAGTAGCATAGATGAGTTTGTAACTAGTACCTTCTTAATAATATTGGGAAACGACCCAAAGTATTTTCATTTGTACCGATTCTAAGTCTCCGACGAGCCTCGTGGTTGAGTGATTCATGTAACGTACAAGTAACGATCGATTCATGTAACGATCAAGAGGTCGCAGGTTCGATTCCCACTCGGAACAATCATTTGTGTGATTTTTCTAATTGTCATACAAATGTTTGAACTGCGTCTGGGTGTTTACTATTTTATGTATGTATTTACAAAAAAAAGTAGTTTAAGTATTCTATCCGTATTCTGGTACCCATAACACAAGCATTTAAGCTTAGCTTGACACCAGAGGACGTTGTGTGAAATGTCCGTGATTATTTATTATTAATATTATTTATTAAGTGTACAACTAAACTTAACCGAAAATTAATGGTTTCATCTATCACACTTTTTTTAATAGAAAATCTTTGTATTATAGACTAACAATTTTAATTAATAAAAATATACACGATGAAACAGCCAATTAATCAAAATACGCCATAGTTGTTTTATTTTTAGTTAAGTTTAGTTATGCACGTAGAATTCGCACCATTATAATTCAATTTACGTAGTCTTACCTAATACTATATTTTGTTTATACGAGTTTTGAGATATTTTTTTTATTCAGTTATTAACTTTTAAATAAAAATTTACATTTAAATAAAACTAAATACTTAAATAAATTTAAAAAACCCGACGCGTTGCAAAAGTTTAGATTTTATGTGTAAAGAACAATTTTTATTAATTTCCTTCCCTACCATTACTGCATTTATGTAATTATATGAATCTCATTGCTTGTTTACACAATTAAGAATTAATAAGAGCGAATTTCATTTTTATTAAACTAACCAAACCACAGAATTAAACTAATTTGACGACACATCTTACACGTTTATCTAATCTATGATTCGAATTTAAAAAAAAAAATTTTTCTATATCACCATTTTTTTTCTTTATTAGACTTCCATAAACGCAAAGGGAACATTGCCTCTTCAGCCAAAATGCTTTAAATGTGTTGTAAATTTTGTTTCTCGTGTCTTTGTAAATACGAATATTAAATGTAAATTAATGTATACAACCAATAAATCTATAAGTTCGATGCTTACCATTTATTTAACTTTACCAAAGTAACATTACCTTTCTTATTTTTGTATGAATAATTAGTTTATAAGTTAAATTAAGATAAATGCTTTATGATTTTTTTTAATTATTCGAAATATAAGAATTGCATTCCTTTAGTTTTTAAATTATAATTAGCAGGTGTAAGGCCAGTCCTGTATATTCAAGTATTAGATAAAAAAAAAAGATGTAATTATTCATTGAATTAGTTCACTTTCATATGCCTTGAATTATTTTTGGGAGGAGATAATTGTTTATTTTGGTTACCGCTGTAATTAGTTTTAGCAAAATATTGAAACATATTTTACAGAATACCTCAAACTATTTGCATGTTTGTGCTTATGATTATTAGTATTATTACAATCCGAAACTTACTAAAATTTTGTAAGAATTTTTGTATACCTACTTACTCAAACAAGTTCGCTGAGATCTCTTGAATTTTTGGCATTAAAACGTAAAAATATAGAGAAAACAAGATTTTATTACCTAATAAACCTCCAAAAAGCCTAATCGTTGGTTAAGCCTAGATAAGTATGTTAGGCAGATCCACCATTTGGGACATTCCACCACCCATTATGGGAGCCCGATTCATGGGGGGGAGTACTATCATTTGTCCCCTTGACTACAAGTCAACAATTTGTAGTCAAGGGGACAAATGATAGTACTCCCCCCCATCAATTATTACGCCCTACTAGTGTAGGGCGTAAAAATTGACCACAACAAACAAATATCAATAAAATAAACATACTAGCGAAATAAATATGTTATTTAAGAACTACATGTTCTAGTAAAGACTGATTCGTAAAAGTCAATTAGGATATAAATAGTCCTTGAAATAATCAAAAATTTGAACTTATTTTGTTTTATTAAGCTGTTTAGTATTAATTTTATTTATATTTATTAATTATTAATTTAAGTGCTATTGTCTTTCTGAGCGTAAATAGAAATATCTGAATCAGTTATTTATTATATTATTTGTTAGAAATAGTTTGTTAAATAATTATGTGAACCAAAGCTAAAATAAATGTATTTATACAAAACTGTTTTTAATTTTGTAAGTCATGGTACTTAGTGAAAATCTGTGGGTAGTGGTGTAACAAGTATTTTTACTACTGTAAGTAAGTACGTTAGTCGTCGCCCTTATTTATCGTACGAGACATTAGTTTTCTTTCACCTACCACGACTGAGAATATAATTAAAGATAATCATATTTTTTGTTTTCCGTACGCGTTCCGTGGGGAAAAGAGATGGACCAAAAAATGGCACCTTGTGGAACGCCTCTTGTGATAATATAGAATGGTAAAGATCTTTTATCCTTGACACCAATCGACGTTCTGGGGTCAGAATACTAATTCGATTTCTTAAAAAAAAAATGAAATGCCTTGTCAAAAAATCCACTGAACTGAACCACCTAAAATATTGCAGAGCGCAAAGTGGGTCCGTGCCACGTGGTGACTGATTAAAATTACAAGTGTTACAACCCGTTTTCCTTCCCAGGGTGCTGTAAAAGCCTGCTAAGGAAATTGTAGACAGGAAACATCCTCTGTGAGAGACGCAAATAAACGAAAATACGCCTACCAGGGCCCCGAGTCGGGTATTTCAATGGTGTCACAATTGTACCACAATGGTACCATTATGGTGCAATTGTAGTTTTTGGTAGTCTACTATTAATGTCTTGTCATATTGGTCCCATTACGACTTCATCATTGACTTACAATTGTGAAAGTGACATAAATTGCTAGTCTCGTACACAATTGCTTCACAATAATCACAATTGCAATTCAATGACTGAAATGAAATGTTTCGGTAGTCTGCCATTTTGAATTTGACAGTAATATTTTGAAATTGTCCTGTGTCGACAGATTGCCATAAATAAAAAATAGATAGATAGAAATATTAGAAATTGTTTTTTGTAAATTATTGCAATTTACTAATCTCCTAAACTTCACATTGCTTTTTATACTAATAAATAGTATGTACAAATATATCTAAACGAAGTCTAGCATGATTAAATGTTTAAATTTATTAGTAGTTTTTTCAAAAAGAAGAACTTATGAAGAAGATAACTATTATCACCACGGGCTAATTAACCAAATAAAACAAAATTGTCTATGATCTTTGACTTGATAATGGTTGCTTTCCATTTAGTTAACACAGAGGGACTCTGCGTTACATTGTGAAACACTGCCAAACACTGTGTAAAAGTTTAAATGAAACAGCTAGTTGTCTCAAAATAACACTAGAGTGCATCAATATCGCAAAATTATGGGCGTTTTTTTACCTAAATGCAAGTTCCTTGACAAAGTCTTGGCTCTATAATTTATAAACATAACCTTCCAATAAGTTAAAGAACTTTGACAATTTGTGGGCAAATAAATAATATAATAATAATAAATAAATATTCATGGACATTTCACACAACGTCCTCTGGTCCCAAGCTAAGCTTATTATTAATAAGCTTAGCTTGGGACCAGAGAAATGTCCATGAATATTTATTTATTATTATATTATTTATTTGCCCACAAATTGTCAAAGCTTGTGTTATGGGTACCAGAATACGGATATAATACATATACTACTTTTCTTTTGTAAACACATACTTATAATACATATTAAACATTCAGACGCAGGACAAACATTTGTATGAGAATTATAAATGTCACACAAATGATTGCCCCGAGCGGGAATCGAACCCGCGACCTCGTGAACGGCAGTCCGTTATCTGAACCACTAGACCACGAGGCCCGTCGATTAATTAAATAATTAATTAAATAATTGTTTTGTAATAATACTACTTTTGTTTAATAATAATTATTTGAACCAACTATCCAAGTAATACTAAACTATCCACATAATTATAAGATCCTGATACCGAGAAAAATAAATAAAAAACGCCAAAAACCCGACCCCCCGATTCGAAGTTTCCCGCGCTTTTTTTCCGTAAAACAATTTTAAATCTAAATAATTAAAAATCATAAGTAGAGAAAAGAATTCTTGTCTTATTTGTTGGTAATTCTTGCTAAGCATCTGTCAAACACCACTTTTTCGAGTGTCGAACAGTGTACGGCTGTGTTCAACAGTGTCGTTGATGGAAAGCGCTTTATCGAGCACTGATTACACTGCGTCACTTTTTGTATTAATTGGAAAGCAACCAATGTCATTCTGTGATGTCATTAACGTCAGCCAAAGTTATAAAAAGTTAACCATAGACTGCCATAGACACTGGCTGACATTTTTTCAGTGGCCGTCTGTCAGCGTTTTGTAAATTAATTCGTGATAAAACGCCGAAAAATGGCGAAAAGAATTGCACAAAGTTCTGTGAACTGGGCTGCCCTGGCTGAGAGGGTGCCAGCTGAACAAAAGGTAAACCTCGCTGCATTCAAAATCAAATCCGACTCTTATCTACGAAGGTTAGTTTTTGCTGGTTACTTGGTTACATAATTTCGCATCTTGATTTTGTTGGTACATTTATTATATATTGCAGAGTCTTAGCGAACCCTCCCGAGCCACCAAAGATTGACTGGGCTGTATACAAGAATGCCGTGCCTGTTGCGGGTATGGTGGATAATTTCCAAAAGCAATATGAATCTTTGAAGATTCCTTACCCTGCAGACAATTACTCGGCTAAAGTAGACGCCCAATGGGCTGAAGTCAAGAAAGCGATTGAAGCTTTCATCGACGAGTCAAACAACAATATAACAAAGTAAGTTGTTGCTAGTTTCTACGGAAAAAATCACTTAAGATTCTAGTGAAAAAAACATGCTTAGTTTTGTGTTCTCATATAAAATCATAAATATTAAAATTAACGAAATCAAAATTTGTCTTATGATATACATTAGTGGCAGTTTACATATCATATTCAATAAGTTCTTGTTTAAGTAGACAATCTAGTAGTAAAATGCACTTGTTGTGTCCCAACTGTGATATTGTTTAAGTTTATGAAATACCTTTATTTACATCCATAATTTTGACCTGACTACTCATCTAGTCAGAGGAACTTTCTCCAACAATGTGCCTCTTGTTTCATATTTGAAGATTTCATGCAAAAAGACTTGCTTATCAAATTAAATACATGACAAAGAATGCTTTTAGCACTAACTTTCAGTTTAATAAAAAATCTTTTAGTGGTGTCCCAGCCGCCCATAACATTGGTGAAGTTATGTCATACCAAAGCCATAAACTAAAGGAAGGAAAAGAAGGCTAGCATTAAGGCTTCAGGAGTAGCTATGTACACAAATGTACAAAAAGTTTTACAATAAATAAATAAAGACATCTTTTTCCCCATTATAAAAAGCTTTAACTATTTCATTACTTATTTAAGATAATATCAATGCATTTGCAAATAGTTTCTAAATGTTCAAAAGTACTTATAACTTTAATATAATAGTCTCATTACAGATTACAGTCAGAAATCAGCAACATCAACGCTCTATTGCCATATGATCAGATGACATTGGAAGACTTCAAGGATGCTCATCCTGACCTGGCCCTCGACCCTATCAACAAGCCTACATTCTGGCCACACACCCCTGATGAGCAACTGGACTACGTAGACCCTGACAAGCCAGCTCAATCTGCACACTAAATATGTATTATATTCTCAATGTCCGTCATAATCATTAAAATGATCGTCGTTTCATTGTGAAGTGTAAAATCAGCTGTTTATTTATGTAGGAATAAAGTGAATGTTAACATCTGTCTGGAGTTTTAATTCTTTAATGAATAGATATATTAAAGTGCCAACACGCCTGGTCAGCGCGGCACAGTAGACCATGATCCCTCCCAAAGGGGAGGAGGCCCGTGCCCAACAGTGGGACTTGAATGGGCTGGAGAAGAGAAGAACCTGCAAGTTTTGATCACGTGAACTTATCTATATACCTAGACTCACAGATTTGGCTGGACTTTATGGTTTCAGAAATCTTGATAATTTCGGTTTTTTGTTACATGTCACTGTGAAAAAGTTTGATAAATGCACATAACATATAACATACAGTGATAACAAAATATTTATTCATGAATATTCATTAGCCAGGGAAAATTTGACAGCGTCCCAGTCTTTTGATGGTGGCGTCATAAACCGCGGTGTATTTCTTCTCTTACAACCCAACATACCTACATTCATTGAGATAAGTTTTAGAATCTGTGGCGCAAACCGGTATGTAGATTCTTGGACAATTTCTACATCCGGTCCTCCATTGATTTTATCCAAATCGGTAACATCGCGAGATTTTAGTTTATAAAATTCCCACATATGCTGCAATTGATTCAATTGGCAATTGCATGGTGGTGCTTGGTGATTAAATAAAGCTGAAATATTATAAAATAAAATACCTTAAATGGTTTTTCAAAGGGCCCCAAAACATGGACTTTATAAGCACCCAACATGTGGATTTAATAAGGGGCACAAAATGTGGACTTTAGGCTCCATATGTGGGTTTCCTAAGGGCCCCAATAAGTGGAATACATAAAGAGCCCATTAAGGTAATTTATTTAGTCAGATAGCAACCAGACTAGATTAGGGCCTGTTGTCAAATCACACTTTAGGGCACCTAGAATGTTGGGTAAAAATTCCCTTCAATAAACTGGCTATCTTAATTTTAATAATAAAAAAACATAAAGAATATATAATTCATGTTGAGACACACAATATTAATATAATGCTTACTGTGCAGTTTACACACAGGCATATATGTGTTGTGTGCCACTTACCAACTTCTCCGACTTGATATTATATTTTGTAATAGTGTCTCGTTGCAAGTGTGCAAACGTTTTGTATTCGTAGGATAATGGAATAATAAATAATTTACCACAGTCTTGATATTCCCAACCGGACTCAATCAATACCTACATTTCAAAATGTTATTTATATTTTTGTGATACCTCAACAATCTTCAAACTCACCAAATAACAAAAATACAGTAAGTGTTTTCATTGCAATTCTCATAAGAAAATTAATTAACATTGACAGTAAGATAACAGCATAACTGATATAAAAGTAATGAAGTAATTATGGCGCAGATAAAACTAGAAATTCTTTTAAAAATAATTAGAAAAACATTAAGAGGCTCTAAATTTCAAAACCAAATGAAAAATAAACATAATTTCACTGTATATTCATCGTTTTCGGTCCGGCAGTTAAATATTATTACCACAATACATGTGGATGTTTTCAACTGTTACAATGATGTGGAAATGAGTCTATAAAATACCAACGAAGAAGGAATATTATATACGCTTGTATTGGGACTACACATGAAATAAAACACGAGAATTTTAACTGAGGCATTTATTGTAGTATATAAAATTATACAATATTAAACTTATGTTAGTGTGAACAAAGCATTTGCTTAAATTAATAAAATATATATTAAATAATAGGATTTCATAAATTACAGGAAAATTGGAATAAAACAGACTATTTAAAAAACTCTACTTTCTATATAAAATTCTTAGTTTGTCACTATCCTTCAAAACGGCTCGACCGATTCTTATGAAATTTTATGAATTTTGAGAAGTCTAAGAATAGGATCAAAAACTCTAATGAGTAAAGAAACAAAATACATTATGTACGATGCATTTATTTGTAACATTTCCCATACAATTTCTACATTTTCCATAATCACATTTACATAAACAGTACTAAACTAAGTATGTTTGGATCGTAGCAGATGGCGCTCTATAGTCTCTGCCTACCCCCATGGGAAAAAGGCGTGATGTTATGATGATGATGATAAACAGTACTCTCTCATCATCATCATCATAACATCACGCCTTTTTCCCATCATCATCACGCTTCATCCACACTCATACATCTGGTCATACATGCCCGACGGTTGTGTATGCGTATGTTGTTATATGTGTATGTTGAGTATGCTCATGCCTTTAAATATGTAATTACGATTGAAATATTTATTTTAATTGAATATAATTGATCGTACACATTTAACATAAGTTAAATACACATCAAATAAATATAAGTTGTCTTAATATTTTTACTTGGGGTCATTCATAAATTACGTCATGCGTTAAAATGTGAGGGTTTTTGAATTTGTGTAATCACATTTTGCAAAAAAATATCATACTAATAATTAAATATTAAAGAATTTACGAAATTAATTCGTAAAAGTAAAGAGTATATAAGCCACAAATGTGTCTGTATAAGGGGTAAAAAATAAAGAAAACGTGACCCCTTATATAATTTATAATTGACCCCAAAGATATTTCACTTATTGAGAAGTTTTTAGAAACAGAGCCTCCTAATTACGATGAATGTAAATAAAATGAATTATTCTATATCTTATTACCGTCTATAATAGACATTACAACTAATTATATTGATAAATTTTATTTAGCCCCAAAATTGTTAGCTGGGGGCGGGGGAGGTTGGGAATACATATTATAGTAACTAGTTGGGGGAGGGGCATTATATTGATTAGAATTATAACTGCTCTGATTCTGATTATCATAACCCTTATCGTTAGAAGAACCCCTTCCTCTCCCACGACCACGGAACCCATTATCCTGACGGAACCCATCCCTGGAACCCTGGTCACGATTGCCAAAGTTTGAACGAGTGCTGTGAGAGTTCTGGTTGTTGTAATCGTCTTTGGAATCGTCCCATCTTGAAGAAGTCGCTATGAGAATAAAATAGACATGATAAGATTTAATATTAGGTTAGATAGTGATACAACCCTTGCTTAACAAAGGCTGTATCGCTAAAACAATTTCGAGGATGTAAACGAGAGGTAAACAGATTAAATATAAAGCTAATAAATTAATGTTACGTCATCTAAGATGTATGAAATTAGTTGTATTTTAAATAATTATTGTATGCTCAAAAATTTACCTTTGCGTAAAACAAAAAAAAAGCTGATTAAACGCCTCTCATACTAAATGGGTTGGCTCCAATTTAACCTCGCATCGATTACGTCTTACTTTATCAATATTTCAATCAGTTAGATAAAATTGGTATTTATAATATTAGCAAAAAAATTAATTGGAATAAAAAATTTAATTTTGCCAGTTACATTATTTTAAAGACCATTAATAAAAAATAATACTCACGGAATCCCCCCTTACCTGACATTTAATATCGTTGCCAGGAGGCTGCACAAACAAAACGCATCAAGTAAATACTCACAAACTGCCGACTTTATAATCGTAGTGTGATATTAGAATAATAATAAAATTATACTTAAACACAATAGTTTTATTAATAGCCAAATATATTCGTGTTTTCGTCTGCACTTAAATATCAAATATTAACCAATACTAATTAGGAGCTTAGTCATGAACAGGTTGGCACAACTATCCCATAGACCCCACCTTTACTAGATATTAAAAACATAACCAATCAAACAAAACGTATATACATCTTTAACTTTACCCTAAGATTTAAGTTTAATTGTTAGATAATGCCCACAGTGAAGGGGTCATTTATAATTTATAACATACCGATCTTAATCACAAATTTAGAAAAAAATTTGATTAAACAAACATTTGTTCGTTTGTTGTTTATCGATCAGAAAATAAACAAATATCGTCCTGTGTGATAATTTGTGTGTAAGATGAGGGGTCAAAAATAATTAATGTGGCTTAATTTAATTTTGTAAATGACCCCATATTTGTATCAATTTACATTGCGCGCTTATATGAGCGTATCGATACGATACATTTCTTTTATTATCTTTGGCATATACTTAATTGGTATATGTGTGAATAATACAAATAATAAGGTTCATTAAAATAAGTAAATAAAAAAGAAACACAATTTAGGTGCATTCGAAAACACAAAATGAATTAAAAAATGACTAATAAAAATTACTTTTGTAAATAGAAAGTCAGCGCAATAAAAAATATTACGAAAAAACTAATTTTTAAAATATAGGAATAACTTATTTTTATTGAATAAATGCATGTAAAACTAGCACTTACACTAGCGAGAGACTAGAAGAATATTATACATAGAAGATCTCTACAACTAATTAATTAAAAACGCTAAAAACTAAATATATTGAAAAGCAAAAAGACATAATATTTTCTAACATTTGCGCTCATTTACGTCTAAGTCTAAGTCTACGAAACGTCAGGCCAAAATTTAAAACAAATGTACGCGTCTAAATCCGTAAAAAGTAGTTTTATTTAAACAAAAAGACCTTTTAGATCTATTCCATGTCTAGGAGGTCTAAGGATTTGTATCCATGTTAGTTGTAATAATATTATCTCGTAACCTAGCGGTACTGGTACTATGGTACCTGGTGGAAAAGTCGTCAAAATAGTTATTTACATAACAATAAATAAAATTATTTATTTACAATAAAAATATAAGTAACTGATGCGATATTAGCATGGAGACAACTCATTTAACAAGTGAGCATAACTGAAAAAAATTATCACACGAAAAAACACGTTTCATGTAAACATGAATATTAATATAATAAATAAGTGCATACGAACGCATGAATATTGTGCATCAAGTATATAGTTGAATTAAAATTAGATTCCAATTCATTATAATATAAATTACAGGCTGCTGTTGCCTATAACTTCGTACGCGTGGAATCTACAAACCACACCTTAACAATTTATATAAAAAGGACATCCTCTTGAACCACTCTATCATTTAAAAAAAAACCGCATCAAAATCCGTTGCGTAGTTTTGACGATATAAGCTCACATAGGGATATGCATACAAAAATAAAACCTTGATTTATATTAAGTAAAGATGTAGTTATTAGTTAGAAAATAGGTTAACTGTTTCCATTAACAATGCCAATATTTAATTAGGCCTTCAAATATTCTGGTTCAATCAGACTTTACCAAGAGGTAAAACCATATTTAGAAACAAAGGTATAACTTCAATGATCATGTAATAAAAACATTTTAATTTCTATGTTACCCGCTCTTATCATATCTCATTCGTGAACCAAATCAAAAAGTGGCAACAATATTGCCACCACATATTTTTCACTTACCTCTATCTCCACCAAATCTGCCACCACCTCTGCCGCCCCTGGGACCGTCTCTGCCACCTCGTCCACCATCACGGCCTCTGCCACCGCGACCACCACGGTCTCCGAACCTTCCGGAACCTTCATCACGGTCACGGAAACGGCTGTTGCGACCTACACAATAAATATATTTTAGTAAATAAATATTAAGTATACAATACTCTACGTGTGGTCACGGATTAAGAATACAAGTGTCACCACCCCATCTCCTCTCAAGGGTGCTGCAAAAGTCAGCCAAGATATATTGTACACAGGTAACATCTTCTGTGAGACACGGAAAACTCGAAAATAAACCCTGTGCCAATATGCCTAATCCAAAGTGTAGACAAGCCAAATAGTAGACCGTAATCCTTCCCAAAGTGGAGGAGGCTCGTGCCCAACAGTGGGAGTGAAGAAGAAGATACAATACTCAATAACATAAAGAATATTTATTATTTACTAGTGGAATTTAGAAAACATTTCCTCGTTTTTACAACATTTTGCACAAATACTTCTCTGCTATTGGTCGCAGAGTGATGTTATATAGCCATCCTCGATAAATGTACTATCCAACACATAACGAACTTTTCAAATCGAAACAGTAGTTCCTGAGATTAGCGCGTTCAAACCAGCAAACAAACTCATTACCTTATAATGTTAGTAGGTATAGGTAAAAAAATCAAAAATGAATCGTTATACCATTTTGTACATAGATACTTACTAAACTTTCCTTTGAATCCCATGCCACATTGCGCTAATTCCATAAGCTTAGGATTTATCACTTGATTTGCCTCTTGTAGTACTGACATCAGATCTTTGGCCTGCAACGTGTCAATAGTAAATTAAATAACATTAGCGTAATGGGCACCTTCTTACTGGGGATTTTATTATTTATACTACTACTGACGGCACAATTATTTCGATATTTTTGACCCCTTTCTCAACTGAGTGACCCCACATTTAAGTTAAAGATGAAAATTGTTACATTAATATTATTTTTTTATCATTAATTTTGTTTTAATACTACAAAAATTAATCGCAGACACCACTCCATTTCTAAAAGAATATTAAATGTGGCGTTATTTGTAGCTAACTACTACTGGACTAACCAAAACGATTTTATACAAATAAATTGTTATATTGTACCCCTTAAGCGATAAATGATTAGAACAAGTAAATTTATAAGACAACTTTTATAAATTGAGACAGAATATATGTGGCTGAAGCCTTAAAATTATGTTTTAGTTATTTATTTTATTCTAGACTAGCCTGTTGCCCACGGCTTCGTACGCGTGGAATTAAGAAAATTTTTAATGATGTTTCTCTCCTATTGGCCGCAACATAATGTTATTAACCCCATAAGCCCTCCTCGACAAATGTACTTACCGAAAGAATTTTTCAAATCGGATCTGTTCTGAACTGCTTGATAATATTAGTATACCTTAAATAAAACCACATTTTACGGATTTAGACGCTTATACATATTTGTTTTAAATTTTGGCCCGCCGTAAATTCTATCTTTATGGTCAACATAAAATTAAAATCGAATGTGGGTAAACCCTGTAATAACTGATCATAGAAGACACATTACAGCTCAGTCTCACCCGTGACCATGGTGACTGCAGTCTCCAAAACGTCGGGCCAAAATTTCAAACAAATTAACGCGTCTAAATCCGTAAAAAGTAGTTTTATTTAAACAAATGAGTCGCGCAAGTGTTAGAAAATATTATATTAGTATACGTTCACAATTCAAATCGATCAAGTCATACAAACAAACACTAACTAAATTACTCAATGTGTAAGTGAGCACTGCTTACCTTAGCCGAGTTGCTAGGCGTGAAGAGTGTATAAGCAGTGCCGGTGTTACGTGAACGTCCCGTACGTCCGATGCGATGCACATAGTCCTCAGAATTGTTCGGATAATCATAGTTTATCACAAATTTCACGTCTTCCACATCTGCAGCCCCAATTGATAAACAATTAAACATATTTACTTTATAATAATTAATTTACACACATTATTCATATAAAAATTATAGTGCTTAGTACAACCATTATTGTTTGAATGTTAGCCACAAAATAATAACTCAAAAAACGACTGCATCTATTATTGTTTTCGATTTGCTTTTTACGAAAAAAAATTAGTAATTTAGAAAATAGTATGAAAAAGACTATGAAAGGAATTCTTTTTCATTAATATTTTTTATCTATGTCAGAATAAATCAAAACCAAAATTTTCACTAAGAGGAAGTTACAATCTTCCGGATGCTGTTTATGCTATATTAGGAAAAATGAGAGTCAAGGCAAAAAATGGTGGTTATAAATAAAAGGAACATGGCTACAAAAAGTAATTTCAGTGAAAATCCCACACATAAATGAACACTCGTCTCAAACAAATTAGCCCTAACCCATCAAAGCGGAATTTACATAAATATTTATTTAAAGTCATAGGAACTAAAGAATAATGAATGAAATTGAACATAAATCATGACATAAAATAACATTGCATTATGTTTACCACAGAAATAGAAACGACAGAGTTCAGAAACATTATTTGGTAGGTAAACACAATTTTAATAAAATGGAAACAAGTTTGAAAATAATAATATTATACAGAAAATGAATTAAATTATAAAACCCACAGGCATCCAACTTCAACCAAATATAATCGGAATTTTGAAGGCCTATTGTCACATACAGCAGTTTTTTTTACTTTGGTGGAGATCACGGCAATCTTTACTTATTTTAAAACAAAGTCGTTATTTTTGTATGTATGTCCCTGTTTTTTTTTCTTCCCCTTGCCCTGCCGGGCCATGATGGTGCCTTGAGCTTTACCATGACCCGACGAGGGGTGGCCCCGCTAATCGGTGCCCGACCCGATGGGGGTATGTCTATATGCGAGTTTATATCTTCAAAACTACGTAACAGTTTTTGAAGCAGTTTTTTTCATAGATAAAATGGATCAAGAGGGTGCTTTTTAACACGCTTTTATAATTTGTATAATTTATTTAGGTTTGGTTTCTAAATTCCACGCGTACGAAGTTGCGAGCAACAGTTAGCCAAGTGCTAAAACATGTATATTTCGCTACAATTCACACCATCCATACCTCTCGAGTAGGCAGCAAAGGTTGCAATGTCTATAGTTGAGGTGCTGGGACACCTAAAATCAATACTCCGCTTTGATGGGTCCAGGCGTGTAAACACAATATTTACCTTGCTCATAGACGTGGTGTAGACGCCACTAGCCAGCTGGAAATAACTGTATTATGCCCGTCAGTGCCGGAGTGTTAGGCCTAATGTGAGTGTGCTGACTCATCACGCCCCATTATATTCAGTCAGGTTGCGTAGGGCTTATTTAAATCTCTCATGACACATAACCAAGCATGTATTGCTCCATACTAACGCCTAAACAGCGCTTAAATTTTGATATCTCACCCTTAACGTTATGTTTCTCAAAACTATCCGCATTGAAAGTACGTAAAAAAAGAAATTTCTAGAAAGGAGATGAACCAAAATGTGTCCATCCACCATCCGCTCTAAAAAAGCTTGTAAAGATAAACGAAAACTGTATCTAATAATATTAATTTCTGTTTTTGTTTATAGCATGGACCTTGCGAATGGAGTTCAAGTAATCATATTGAAAATAACTTACTGCGTGTAAAAACTAAAAAACACGCTTGAAAATCCTGAATATTTTTTAAAATTATTGTATTGTCATCGGTCCTTGTTATATGTATGCAAAATTTCAAATCAATCCGACTATTGCAAGTGGGTGAAAATCGAGTTCAAAAATTCCGTTACATAGATTAATACATTGATAGATACTGTAAAGGTTGTGATCATTGAATATAACCTATACAATGATACAGGCCACTTAAGATTTGTTTGTAAAAAAAGGAATAAAAAATTTAAAATTTGAAAATAAAAAAAGAAAAGAATAGATGTGAAGAGAACATGAAGTGAGGATGTTGAAAAATGATTGTAAAATAGTTTTTCTTTATTATAAAAAATATAACAAATTAATTAAATGTGTTTTAAATTATTATTATAAATTAATGTAAAGATTAAGCTTTACAAATGGTGGAGGCGCGCCGGGTATAGCGGCCCGATTGGTAAACCAGCTCCTACGCCCAGGGATGTGTTGACGAGCAAAGGGTCGACACAGGATAAATATTAATTATCAGAGAAGTAGCCGTATCTTTTTATTAAATTTTTATAAATTATTTATAACTAAGATGGAACTAGCCACGATAACTTTCGGTGGTTGCGCACAGGAGTGCCTAGATGAATTCGAAGAAATGTCTTACGCTTTAATAACTTTCAAGAGATGCTCGTCTGAAGAAGAAAAATTACTTTTCTTCCGGGGCATTAAAGACACGTGCAAAAGCGTGCAGGAGGTATTTGATAGACTAAGGGAAGAGTTCCAAGAAGTAAATTACCAAGAATGTTCGCAATAATTATTTGCATAATGATGTAAATTGGTTTAGTGATTCAATTAGATTAAGGTTATATATATAGTGATAATTATAATTTACTAATATTGTTTTATTTTGGTGTGTTTCATATTGTTCGGGATCGGCGAGACTTCATAATGACGTCAGCATATTTGTACATAAGAAAGATGCAGTGAAAAGGAACCACATCAAAAATTTAATTATTTTTTCATATTTATATTTTGAATGTTTAGTTAAAAATGTGAGATAAATATATTAACATAGTAATTGGATAGTGAGTATTTCGTACTAGATTATGATTATAGTATTAAGGTGGAACGATTAATAGGTATAATAATGGGTTGTATTGAGTTATAATGTCGAAGGGAGTGGCTTGGTAGAGTTAGTTGGATGAGTCGTATCAACGGGTAATATCTTTGAATGCAACATGGTAAGGCCATAGGCTATTTGTCATGGAATCCTGTTTTGGGATATCACGCATTTTAGAGATAGAACTCATAAGATAGGATTTAGGAAAGTAGGTGCTAGAGTAAAGTATTTGTTCATTAGGAGAGAAATGTGAAAGGTTGAAAATTGAAAGAAGTTGTATTATAGTGAGAGGTTGCTGATAATATTTTTATTTTATTTATTGGGTAATAGTTAGATGATAATGATTAGCGAATAGTTTATAATTACTTAGATAATAGAATGATTGATTATTTAAAACGTTACTTGTGGTAGAAGAATGGTTGGTAAATTTATCTCACGAGAAGGAATTCTAAATGTGGAATAAATTGGTCATTCCCGAGCATTCAGAATTACTTAGTAGAAATTATACCTAAATAATTGAAAAGAAGGTTGAGTATTATCTGAGCATACTTTAAATTTTAATTTGATAATCTCTGGATTCTGTCAATTATAATGGTTTCTTATGTAAATTTTCTCATTAAGCTGGAAAGCTGTTAAATTAGCATATCTTTCGGATTTATGATGCTGACCTCATAATTGAAGCTCGATAGTTTTTATAAGAGCATTAATTGTTTGGTGATGAACATTTTTCTGATTGATTGTTGATGATATATGCTTTATGTCTTGGTGTGATAGTTTTAAGGATGCCTTATCACTCTTGTTTATTATTGGATAAATCAATTTTAAAGATGAAGTAGTTTAATATTTTATGAAAAGAGTGATATGATATAAGGGCATCGTAGTTAGTGTGGTTCGGATAACTAAGATTAGAAAGGCAATTTTTGGTTGGTTTTTTGCTTTTCAAGTTTTTCGAAATGTATTGCTTCGAAAAGCTAGGTCCTAGCTGGATCTAATCTGGTTCATTCTAGTTTGTTATCATGCTTTCCAACCTTAGGTAGGGTGTCCAGTATTTTGTAACTTAGGAAAAAAAATTTTTTTTTTTAAAAAAAAAAAAATTTTTTTTATCCTCTAAGGGGGGGAGAATGTAAAGGTTGTGATCATTGAATATAACCTATACAATGATACAGGCCACTTAAGATTTGTTTGTAAAAAAAGGAATAAAAAATTTAAAATTTGAAAATAAAAAAAGAAAAGAATAGATGTGAAGAGAACATGAAGTGAGGATGTTGAAAAATGATTGTAAAATAGTTTTTCTTTATTATAAAAAATATAACAAATTAATTAAATGTGTTTTAAATTATTATTATAAATTAATGTAAAGATTAAGCTTTACAATACATACCGAACATATAAAAGCGTGTTAATAAAAACAATGCAACAGAATTTATGTACGCTATATTGAGGAATAGGTTTATTGGTTGCACAATGTACATAATATTTGTTGTTTTCTCCTCGGTTTACGGGACGGTGTAAGTTTTAGAACAGATTATTTTGTATAGTATTGTCCTAAAGAAAAAAAAAATTACGAGTTGATAAGACATTTCACTTAGAACAAATTAATAGTACATTACGATATTAGTGCGTAAAGATGGTTATAACATGCGAGACGGAATTTCAGCCCGAGCCGAAGGCGAGGGCGTAATTGAGCCGAGCATGTTATAACTTATAACCAATACGCACGTATATCGTACGACGTTTTTTAACAAATTTGCGAGGAAACAGAAAAAAATCGGTCAAGTGCGAGTGGGACTCGCGCACGAAGGGTTCCGTACCATTATCTATGCAACACAAGGCAACGTTATTAGTATCGAGCAAGAAACGGTAAAAAAATCATGTTTGTTGTATGGGAGCCCCCCTTAAATATTTATTTTATTTTATTTTTAGTATTTGTTGTTATAGCGGCAATAGAAATACATCATCTGTGAAAATTTCAACTCTCTAGCTATCACCGTTCTTGAGATACAGCCTGGTGACAGACGGACGGACGGACGGACGGACGGACAGCGAAGTCTCAGTAATAGGGTTTCCGTTTTTACCCTTTGGGTACGGAACCCTAATAAAACATTTTATATTTTGTTCAAAGTACAAAGAAAAGAAAATTTGAGAAAAATGGCGCGAGGATTACTTTCTGCCATGGCTGCGTGAAAATGTTGGCAAAGACGCTAGAGCATGCAGCCAAGTTTACCGAATAAACTGGTTTTTTTTTATTTTAAATAAACTCAATCTGTGATCTGTTCGAAATTTGAATAGCAACAGCGCGCTGCTCGAGTTGTGCGGCGGCGATCAGTTCCATATTTGAAATGGCAAATAATACTGTTATGAAATTTGTATGGACTTTATCTTAACTATTTGATTTGATAACACACGCGTTTGTTATGACCCGCTTTACGTATTTAAAACCGGTGGAATTACATCAACTTTACGAGCAAGGGTGTTAAAAAAGATATTATTAAATTGCACTCTAATATTTTGTATTAACTAGTACACAAAGTGGTCAATCTCCTTTTAAATTTCGTACTTACATGTACGTATTAAAACGCGATATTTTTACTTTTTGGCAATAAATTGGGCAGATATTTTGAGAAAACATTTAACTTTGTGTGATTTTGAAAACATATTTTTCCTTTATAATATTGTGATCATTGGGATTATCGTAGATTAATATTTATACAGATAAAGTAGTAGAGACATTTCGAGAAAATTTCTATGGAGAGTAAGATTGGGTTGGTATAGTGAATTTGTAAGAAAGCCTATAGTGAATAAGTGAAGATCCGCTGAAATACTATTAAAAAAAGTATCAAAATTAAGGCTATCAACTTAATTATCAATCTTCCAATTTAAAAGAAAGAAAATATTGATACTATTATTTGGAAGAAGGGAACAGTCTCACACGCGATTCGCAGAAAATTACCCATGACTGGGAAAAGTGAAAGAATAAGAGGGAGGCATTTAACTTTGGCGAGCAAAATAATCTACATCACCCAATTAAAGGAAAAATAATAACATCAAAATCACAAAACATATAAACCCATTTATAATAATTTTGAGGCAGCATGCTCTTTTAATAAAAACAGTGTGCGCTGACATCTATGCTCACAATTGCTCACTTATTAACCGACTTCAAAGAAGGAGGTTATTATAACGTTTAATTGTATTTATATATAAAGTCAGCAACACACCAATATTAGCCGTAAACACTGCACGCATGCGCCTCTGAAAGCAAAAACATTGAGAATAATGCCGAGTCAGTCATGGAAATTTAGTTTTTTTTATATCATCGGGCTAGGATCTAATATAATCTATGGAAGATGTTTATTTTAAAAAAATGCTATTCAAACGCATTTTTTTTCTGCCAAATTACAGCTTTAATAAAAAAAAAGGAGAATGTCCGTTTTAGACCAAATTGTGTTTTCAAAACTGGTTAGACAAAAAAACTATTTCTAACTGGCTATTTTTAGCCGATATATATCCTAAAGAGGTAGGAAAAAATCTTATAAAAAAATTAATATTGTGTTTTAAAATAAATATCTACCAATAGAAATAAAAATTACTTATCATGGCCCGAGAATAGTTTATTGGGTATCAATCCTACCATTGCTTTCGTTTTTAGGGTTTCTTACAAAAAAGGAACCCTTGATATGGTCATTACGTTCCAATATTCACCATAAGGCATCCTAAAATGCCTTAAAAGATATTTAATATCTCCAATTGTTTATTTTATTTCCTTAAACTTGTAGCAAATACGAGTATTAGAGTAATACGCCTGGTAGCCAATAAAGTACTACAAAAGCCAGTATTTTAGGTTTTAAAATTGATTCTGTGAATACTGGAACCTATATTATACATGGTTGTAACCATAGATGTAGAATACATTCAATAGATTGCCTGTGTAAACTATCAAATTAGAGAAAGATTTTGTAAAATATTTTTTGTAACGTTTTTTGAAGTTTTACACCCTGATAGAACACAATAAATGATAGTAAATTTTTTGACTAACATTATTGGTTAATAAATCAAATTATGGTAGAAAAAGTGAAATGCCGCAAGTGGGACTTTTTCTCACTCACTTTTTTTTTACTCTCTTTTTCCACCATAATTTGATTTATTAAGTAAAAGCATAGCATGTCAAATGCAAAAAATAATAAATTACTTTAACATTATCAAAATAAAAAAATCGATATCAATGGCAAATATTTCCCTACCAATTTTACATGCAATAATATTACAATTAAAATAACATTAGTTCATAATTTGTCAATTTAGGTAAAACAGCAATAAATAAAATACATGTCATCAAGAATTATAGGCAAATTCATATAATAATAATAAAATTACTAAAATTAAAATGTTTAGTCTGTAATAAACAGTATTTATAGCAATTTTTCAATTTTTTGTTAAGTTTAGTTGTACATGTAGAATTGGTACCATCCTCACTTTCATCACAAATACTGTAAGCAAATTAAATCTTTCTTTGAGTACCAATAGACCAATTGAGTACCATAGACCAATTGAGTACCAATAGACTTATTTTGAGTACCAATCTCAGGATGACTTAGAATAAAAGTTTGGTAAGTATCTTCAATCATTATTACTATTTAATAGGAGTTTATGTACCTCTCTTTCACTCCTATACTCTATCTATAGTACATATGCTAAATCTATGGTTATGATTCATTATTTTATTTATAGCAATGGCATAATACCTCCTCTACGCCCCTGACATCTCATAGTACATTCTAACACCCCGGAGGAACAGTGCGAGAAATATCATCATATTTAACAATTGCTGTGATTACAAACTTTCATAATTAAAAACCCTTCTTTCTTTCATTTTGTGTAATGTCTATAAAACATAAAATAACAGAAATGAATAAGTTATGCAATCACATCAACATTAATCTTTTTAATCTCGCATCTGCTTCTACAAATCTTTTGTTTGATGCCCTCATCATGGCGGGATTATGATATATCACCACCTTGTATATATATATTAATATATAAAACTATATATAGGTGGCACAAACATAAGATAGTTACTTCTGGGCAACTTACAGTGACAAATATTTGTCTCAACATCAACATCTGTAGTCACAGTGTTGTGTTTCTACTTTTCCTAACGTTTTATTTATAATTTGGAATCACTAGTATTTGAATTGCTTTAAATACTCCACTATATATAGTAGAAAAATTATGATGCTTAGCACAAATCTCAAGATTAACCGTTTTCGTTAATTCGAGGAATAATTGATTTTATTTTTTTTAAGACTTAATTACAGTGTACAATGGCGGGCTTAATGCCTTGGGCATTATCTAACAGCCAACCGGTAATAGTACAGAGTAACAATGTAGGTGCTTAATACAGAATTATTATTTTTTCTAATTATAAAAAACGTCGTTAATTTTGTATATATGTCCCTAACATAAAGTAAGTAAGTCCTATAAGTCTGTCAATAAAAAAAACTGCATCAAAATCTGTTGCGTATTCGTGAAGAAATAAGCTCTATATATCTTCACGAATACGCAACAGATTTTGATGCAGTTTTTTTTAATTGACAGACTGGTTCCAGAGGATGGCGTTTTTGCGCGTACGTTTAGATGCGCGCAATAATTAGTAAGATAAAATAATGACAAAAGTTCTTAGAGAAATACTTTTTTTTCTTGTCCTCCGCTTTGCCGGGCCATGATGGTGCCAGAGCTTTACAATAACCCGGCAAGGGGGGATTTGGTGGGTATAATTAAAAAATAATTCGATCTAAAATTGTACAGCATTTCAGTAGATCTACATTAAATTGCAGCACGATTAAAAAAAACTATGTCTATTTTCTACATTTTATTAACTTAAAGATAATGGCATGAAAATAGTCTTTACATTTTAAAATATGTATCTATAATATCTTATTCAAAATATCAGAGCTTAATTTCTTTTAGAAAATACACTATCGCACCTAAAATATATTAATATCGTACATCGAAACCGGCGGCATAAGACTGCGCTTTGCGTACAATCAATTTAAAAATCTAGTGATTCCAAAAGAATTTTAAATTTCCACATAAATACCTAGCTTTTAAAAAATACCGTCTAAGTCCAGCGATGGACCTGTAAAAGGCTGTTAAGGCCCAACAAAAATTCAATATCCTAAACCAAAATAATAGTAATAAATAAAAGTATTACTTACCGAGACCTCTAGCTGCAACATCAGTGGCAACAAGAATGCCACCATTAGACATACGGAATTGATTCAGTACATAGTCCCGGTCCTGTTGGTTCTTGTCCCCGTGGATACATAGAGCCCTCCATCCAGCACGGTTGATAGCTTTTGTTATATCATCCACCTAAACACGTTATGTTAATATTTTTAAACCCACTTTTAAATCACTTTAATAAATATTTACGCTAAACAGTCATTTGGCCTTATTCATAATGACTTATCGGTGGTTTAAAAGTTCGCTAAAATCGGTTCGCGAAAATTGTCAAAACTTGTTATTCATAATAGTCTTTTTACGATAAAACGTTTATTATCTCTCTGATAAAATCTCCGTTTAAACCTCCGATAAGTCATTATGAATAAGACCAACGGGACGAAGACGGGCCTTGTGGTGTAGTAGTTCATATAACGGACTACCGATCATGAGGTCTCGGGTTCGATTCCCGGTCAGGACAATCATTTGTGTGATGTTTTTAATTGTCATACAAATGTTTGTCCTGCGTCTAGGTGTTTACTATGTATTATAAGTATGTATTTACAAAAGAAAAGTAGTATATGTAGTATATCCGTATTCTGGTACCCATAACACAAGCATATAAGCTTAGCTTGGGACCAGAGGACGTTGTGTGAAATGTCCATGAATATTTATTTATTTATTTAATTATCTTTGCATTTAAGTCTCTATGTGAGCTCATATCCTCAATATTACGAAAACAATTCTGATGCTGTTTTATAACATTTTGTGTGCGTGCGTGTTTTTGTTACAAGTTAGTTAAAGATGGTTTCCATTAAAATTATAATAAAATCATAGCAAGTCAATTGCAAAAATTCCTGGTACCCATAAAACAAGCATATAAGCTTAGATTGGGACTAAAGGATATATGAAATCTCCTTAAATATTCATATTCTTACCCTTCGCTTAGTCTCGGCAAATATAATAGTTTTAGTTTCTTCCTCGGATGATATTTCGGTCAGCAAGGTGATCAGTTTCTCTTCCTTTTCCCAATCTTCACAACAATCAACAATCTGCAGTATATTATGGTTGGCAGACAACGACAATGAACCAATATTAATCTGAATGTAGTCATGAAGAAACTCTTCAGCTAAGTTCTGGACTTCCTTAGGCCATGTTGCTGACCACATGAGGACCTGTAGACAATTGATTCGATTCTCAGATAATATATAGAATATAATCATGAATAAAACATGAATTAGCCAGATTGGTGTCATCAGTGAAACCAATCTGGCATATTCACGTTTTATTTGTAATTGGGAGTAATTTGGCTGGATATCCCATCAGTACATCATAATGTAGACGGCGGTATCTAGCAAAGGGCGAGTGCAAGTTGAGGCCAATGGAGACGTTGGCAAAACGACAAAGGAGTGTAACGAATAAGAAAACCAAAATTCACTTATATAAAATCGATTTTGAATTTTTGAAGATGGATACCAGATAGTTATTGTGTATATATATATATCTCTAATATAAATTTATGCAGAAGATAGTAGTTTAGAACAGAAAGGGTTAGTATTTTCTGATATTGTAAAGTATTTGATTAAGTCATATAGAAAATTGTACTGACCTGTCTGTCAGGTCTGATTTGTTCAATAATCTTCCGAATCTGAGGCTCGAAACCCATGTCCAGCATTCTGTCAGCCTCATCCAGTACTAAATATGTACAGCGACGTAGATTTGTTGTCTCTGTGGATACAAATATAATTACATAATTCGATATTTTTGCGACAGTGTGCACATACAGAAGAATTTCAGTCATTATTTTTCCTTAACGTCCAAAGGAAGTATATCTTCAAATAGCCTTTGCCTGCAACTTCATACACTTGGTATTGAGAAAACAGATAATACATATAAACCACTAACGCAATGGTAACCCCCTGAGGGTTACCATTGCATTAGTGGTTTATATGTATAATTTAAATGTATAAATTTCCCCAATTTAATTTATATGGATAAATTTCCCCCTTTTTGCTTCCATTTTCACTGACGCTTCACTCCTATTGGTCGCAGCGTGATGTTATATAGCCTATAGCCTACTATCCAACAACGAAAGAAATTTTGAAATCAGACCAGAGCAGTTCCTGAGATAAGTGTATTCAATATACAATATTAGTATTGAAGTATCAATATCAACATTTTGTAACTTTTTAATTTATGTTTCTTTCATAATAATCATAATATACATAATTATAAAATATTAGTTCACTCTGATGAGGACTGATATCGATAACACAGACTACTCTGTAGTCTAGTTAGGATGCCGGTAAGTTTACAATAACTATATAATTTGTAAAACATGCATGATAATATAAATCAATGTACCATAGTTTATAAGCTGCATTTGTAAAAGATGATAAATAAATTCTATTCTATTCTAATATATTATGTATACCATTTGATACTGTACCTTTCTCTAAAAAGTCAATCAGTCTTCCCGGTGTTGCAATAACAATTTCTACTCCCCTCTCCAGGCATCTACCCTGTGGTCCTTTAGGAGCTCCACCGAATATACAAGTGTTTCTTACTTGTACACTTTGACCAAAGTCATTTGCAACCTGCAGATCGATAAATCATTAAACATATGTATGGTTTTAATATTCTGATCAATATAAAAAACAGATATAGGAGTAGTAAATTTTGGATTACAAAAAAGTTCTACCACCAAATGATGTTGGAATTTTTTTGTTTGAGCTGCAATATCTGGCAGCTTTGTTTAGTACTATGCATAGTTTATTCCTAATTCAAAAAACTATTATTACAAATGGTCAATGAATGCTTGAATTACAATAAGTAAGTTTACTTATTTTATTGTTACCGAGATTACTGAGGCTTTGCAGGGATATTTTTTTAATGAAATTTTGTATGCAGGTGATAGAAAATGTCTATTTAAATCATTGACGCCGTTTCCGTGGCTCCGATTATGTATGATATCTTATATATAAAATTCACGTGTCACAATGTTAGTTACCGTACTCCTCCGAAACGGCTAGACCGATTTTTATAAAATTTCACATGCATATTCAGTAGGTCTGAGAATCGGCCAACATCTATTTTTCAAACTTTTTTTTTATTATGGCAAAACAACGTTTGCCGGGTCAGCTAGTATATATATATTATATAGGTATATATATTTAAAATTATTATTTTATGTTAAGGTATTCGATGGATATGTAATTTCTAATTACTTTCTCCCATATCTGCCTTTTACTTTGTTTTAGATAAGCTTTAAATTAACACACAAAGTGATACAAGAGTATATAAAAGTGCTATTTATAAGCTAATAAAGTTTAAAATTCTGTGAACACAAATACATAAATATAGATATTTAATATATTGAAATCAATTCTAAACAAGACTTTGCAAGAATGAGAGTCCAATTATGTATTATCCACATATGTTATTAGATAAGTAAATGGTTATAAAATAAAAAATATTAATATACAGTGCATGAGTACTGATATTTTTACACATCCTTACTTATTATAAAAACAAAGTTGTTTTCTGTATGTCCGTATAAGCTCATATCTTTAAAACAACGCAATGGTTTCATGTTTTTTCAATAGATAGAATGGTTCAAGAAGATTTATTTGTAAATGGTTATGATTTGCTTTCTAAATATCACGCTTACGAAGTCACAAGCAACATTAAGTTGTAGTCTATTATTAAAAAGATTTCAAAACATTAAATGGTGAGGAAATAATAATATATAACATAATTAGAATTATAACTTGTAAATATAAGACATGTGATATATATCACTGCAAACTATGCTACATAATATGTAAAGCTAACCACAAAATCTAATAAAAACAAACAAAGATAAGGCCCAACTTAAAAATAAGGTTACGTTCAGAAACCACACCTATCAATTTATAATTTTGTCAATTTAACAACAATAACAGCCAACAGTTCTAATCCAGTTTGTAACAGGTTTTCGAACATAGCCTGCCTGTAATAAGCTAATTACTACAAAATGAAAGGTAATTTAATCAATTTACAATTTCCAGGTTGCCAGGATTGTCCTCAGCAGCAACTCCATTCATTGAGATCAACGCCTGGAGTAGCACAATAAAAATAAACTTATCTTATATCTTTATTACCAATAATAAATATGATTTCTAGGTTCTCTCAAATAATAAAACCATAAAATTGAAATCAGGCAGTACTATGTCTTAATTCAATAGCAGGCCTAATTACAATGTAAAAAATATAAAATTATTATAATATGCCATATTTACCTGCTGAATTTGTTGTGCCAATTCACGGGTAGGAGCCAATACAAGCACTATGGGCCCATCATCTCTGAGCAACCTCGGTTGATTAATAATGTGGACAATAGCTGGCAAAATATAAGCCAAAGTCTTCCCAGACCCTGTCTGTGCTATCCCTACCAAATCTCTGCCCGACAATGCTATCGGCCAACCCTGAGCTTGAATAGGAGTAGGGTGTGGAAAACCTTGTTTCAAAATTTCCTTCATAGCATAGTCAGGAAAGCCACCTTCCTCGAAATACATACTAGGCGCTGGAACATCCCGCCCTTTTACAGTAATCTCGTTTTGACTGCGATAAGCCTCAATTTCAGCCTGGCTACGCATTTGCACATTAGGGTGAGGCACATAGAAGTTTTTTTGGAACGGTGTTAATGTAATTGTGTCCCAACGAACTTTTCTGAGGTTACCGCCAGGCTGATCGTTTTTAAAGTTTCCACCTCGGAAGTCATCTCGACCGCCTCGGCCACCGAAGCCTCTACCACCGTCACGGCCGCCGCGACCACCGCCGAAGCGACTCCCGCCTCTTTCTTGAGATCGGTCATTGGAGCGTCCTCGAGAGACACCTCTGCCGCCACCGCGTCCACCCCGGCTTCCACCACGACCACCACCTCGTCCACCACGTCTATCGTCGTACCTAAATCACAATAAACGAAATACAGCTAAAATGTCTCGGTACATCAAGGCGAAATGAATAAATAATAACCATTCGGTACTTACATATTTTTTGTTTATTGTGGGTAATAAATACGAAAACTTTACGAACAACTAACTTTCTGAACAAACGAGAACTCCTAATGTTAAATAACACTTTTTCAATATTGACGGATATTTAATCACAATGCATAAAACAAATAAAGTAATATCTACGATTTTGCCAAATGCAAACTATCCGCCATATTGATTTGATTGATGGATGATGATTGCGTTATGTTCACTTCACAGACTAGACTTTAGACAAGCCTTAAGGCTTGTCTAAAGTCTAGTGCTAGGTGCCCATTCACGATACGTCCATCAATCCAAATGGAGTGGATGTCTTCCAAAATCGTCCCATGAATGGTAAAAAAATATTCCATTTGGATGGACGTCAGGCAGCTCTGGATTTCCAAACGGATTGAAATCCATGCGTCCAGGCCAAATGGACGTCATCCGCGGCCGTCTGTCAATGGCAGAAACGTGCGCCACGCGCCCACGCCATATGGAAGCAGTCCGAATTGTCCGTGAATGGGCGAAACGGCGTCCATTTTGTTGAGGTTATTGTTTCAGCTTATGTTTTGATGTCGACGGTGGTGCATGTGCTGTGTATTTGTCAATGTATTTCTATTGTCAATTATTTAATGTATTAATTGTATTTCAACCAATCCTTCATCCACTTTCTCTTAGGCTTTTTTTGTCTTTTTAATAAAATACACAGCTGCTGCCACCAGTAAAGTATTGTTATCCATAGTATTATTTATTTCCGTTCCGTACGATTGCAAAGTTCGAAGTGACGCCATGCATCCAAATGGAAGTATTGTGAATGGTACCGTATCTGGATAAATTTCCATTTGGAGTGCATCCAAAAGGAAGTCTACTAAATGGAAGTATCGTCAGTGGTAGCCATAAAACCAAATTTGACATTAGGAAAGATTATTTTAAATTTTAATCTATGCTGTGCAAGTACTGCAAGTGAGGTTATTTAGGTTACGGTACGGTTGTGGTACCTATTTGTTTTCGATACTTATACCCAATCATTTTAACTAGGAATATTCATCAAGCAACACCTCATTGCAACTTATTTATAAATTCAATAATACAAGAATGCTTTTCATCGATTTATATGACATGGTAATATTTAAGTTTGTGTGATTTAATTGAAATTTTATGACATTCAATGATTTTTTTTTATGATATTGTATATACAAAAGCCATAAACTAAAAGAAGTTGAAGTTGAAGTTGATTTTTATGTTGTTTATTTTTTTGTAGGTTGGTTGGTGGACGCTCGTTATTGGTGCTCAGATAATAGCAATTTCAACATACTTTTTCTATAATAAGAAAAAGACGAAGGAAGTTGACCCTTTATGTAATGGAGTCCCGATAAACTGGAAGCCTGCTCCCTTAGTTGAAGACGACGTTACTGTTGAAGAACCGCCTGTTATGGGTAAAATTAACGACCCTGAAATTAACGTTGGCTCTACCAGTTTCCTTTGCCTGAATGAAGAAGAGTCTGTTTTTAATGATGCTATTGAATCTCTTGGGAAATATGGCGTCGGTTCCTGTGGTCCGAGAGGATTTTACGGAACGATTGATGTACATTTAGAACTGGAGGAGCGTTTGGCCAAGTTTTTGGAGGTTGAAGAGACATGTGTGTACTCCTATGGGTTTTCAACTATCGCCAGTGCTATTCCATCATATGCCAAGAGGAGGGATATCATATTTGCGTAAGTTTGTTATTAATTGTTACAAACTAACATACAACTGTTGAGCATGTATGACCAGGTGTATGATAGTAATTGAAACCAAGGAACTGCGGTTCATAGAAAGAAACAAAGAATCATTTATTGCTGCGGAACCCACATTTATGTTGTAAACAGTACTTATATATTTTACAAGAAAGTAGAATCAACATAGTCATTTATATTTTCTTTAACGGACCAGCAGCAATAGGTGCCCATTTCAGCAAATGGGCACCCATTGAATAGCAGAGGGTGTTCTATAATCTCTTCCTACTCCCATGAGAAATAGTTATGACGGCATGTTGATATTAGCTATGTTATATTATCCACATGTTACTACTGAAATAATACTTTATCCTTGTCCTTTAGTAGATTACTTGGAAATAGGACAGATAGGTCTGTTTTAAAGTCTTTATGATGTTATTATTTTATTGTTTTTGCTAAAAATACCACGTATTTCTTCCTATAGATCTTGTGAGAGTCAAAAACTTGCGTAAACTTAATGGTATCAACAAGCCTATGCATGGTATTTTTTTATTCGCTCTACTGTGGTATTTTTTGACGGGCTTCTAGGTGTAGTGGTTTATATAACGGATGATTCCTGGTCAGGACAATCATTTGTGTGATGTTTTTAATTGTCATACAAATATTTGTACTGCGTCTAGGTGTTTACTATGTATTATAAGTATGTATTTACAAAAGAAAAGTAGTTTATGTATTATATCCGTATTCTGGTACCCATAACACAAGCATATAAGCTTAGCTTGGGACCAGAGGACGTTGTGTGAAATGTCCATGAATATTTATTAATTTCTTTTTAATTACTTTCTATACATTCTAACACATTTTTTTACCAACAAGCTTAAAAATAAAATAAATAAATTTAATCTGCAGGGATTGTAAAGTTTGGTTTGCAATTCAAAAGGGCCTGGATGCGTCTAGAAGTACAGTCCATTACTTCGAACATAATAATACTTATCATCTTGAAGAGTTGCTGGAAAAAGCTCTGTTGAATAAGGAACTGAACCCTCGCAGACGAGCTTTTCTGGTGATAGAAGCTATATACATGAACACTGGGACAATGGTGCCATTGAAACGTATGGTGGAATTGGCAAGGAAGTATAAACTGAGGATTATTCTTGACGAGAGTTTGACTATTGGGGTATGTATTAACTATATTTATTTATGTCTTGTTTACAATTTTTTAATAGACATTTCACATAAAATCCTCTGGTCCCAAGTTTTTGCTGTATTGCTGTGTTTGTGTTATGGATACTAGAAAAAAAATTATTATATAAGAAATACTAAAAATCATCATTATCTTGCCCTTATGCCATTATTTGGGACCCCGTTATCTCTGGAACTGTGATAGCTAGATACATATACTGCTATATCATGGTTCTTACCAAAGAATAAAATGGCAGCCTATTACTGACATTTCGCTGTCCATTCGTCCGTCTATCTATCACCAGTCTATATCTCTAGAATAGTAATGCTGAAAATTTTCCAGTATATGTTATAACATCAAATACTAATCATAATCGTTCTACCGCCGGGCGATAACCAACCTTAGTGCTTTATTGGGGGTCGGGAATATGATAATAAAGGTTCAGATACATTTGTGTGCGAGTCCAACTTTTAAAGGTTTGGAACTTTCGGTCGGACACTAAATATTCCATAAAGTACGATTTAGCCAGGCTAAAGTTACTTGTCCTCAATTTTAAACGGCAACCAACCATCTCGTATATCTGTGGCTTAATAATAATTAAAATACACGCTAAATGAATTTACTAAGTGCACTAGATTCTATAAGGTACATTTGTATCAATGAACTGTAATTAATTCACACCTCAAATAGACCTTGTTTATAAATTAGGTCATTTGTATTCGTACATTGTAACGTAACACATAACATAGGTGTTTTTTTACAATAATACTAAATAATATTTGCTTAAAACTCATAAATACATGGTTAAGTCTTTTTTTTTAGTTTTAACAAACTCGTAACCTGGGGCCCAAGTCTGCTATTGCAATGTTGTCGCAATGATCAATCACTGACGCAATTATGGCGTTATTTGTTACAAAAAATAAGAAAGTGTACCATTATGAATCGAAATTTACCATCTTAAGCATATGATTTAACATAGTTTCACCAGATAGGTTATTCGCGTTTAATCTTGAAGATTCGTAACCTTAGTCTGGCTAAATCGTACTAATAATGTTTCATATGAAGTATAGCCTGCATTATATATAGACATACATAGATAATATTTAACTATGTGTTATATGTGGCTTCAAGGTGATTGACCCCGTTTTCCAATGGCAGAGCATAATGCGACTCAGTGCCGCATAATGCCGCACAATGCTGACGCTTAATTGGAACGTGAATTAGTTTTAAAATGCGCCAGCAGTGCGCTAAGTTCAGTGTGGAAAAAAAAATTCTAAAATAAACATTGTACATATTCACATTATATTTATTTATTTATTTATTTTATTCTTAATTGTACACCATACAGAAGCATATAACTTAATAATAAAATACAAGATTGTACAATGGGCGGCCTTATCGCTAAAAGCGATTTCTTCCAGGCAACCTGGGTATGGATCTAAATGAGGAGCGAGTAGAGTTGTCGGTGCACGAATATTATTATTTTAATATATACATAAAAATATATTTTAAATCCTATTAATACATATCATAAAATATAACACACAAATATACAAAATAAAAATATAATATACACTATCAATAAACTCAATAAAATACACAAGAATACATACAATCACACATAATAAATACATATACTCTATATGCTTAAAGACAGTACAGTACAAATACTAAGTGCTTAAAATATAGTCCAACTAAGTGTGTGTATATGTGTGGAATATAAAAAAGTCATTGTTTATACCTTCATCCATACTTATATTTATTTATTTTTTAACACAGCTTGAATTAACTTTGAATATTTCCAGAAAACTCCGACGAAAAGAAAGCCTTAAATTTTTTTTAACAATAAATAATATTACTAACGATAAATAAATAAAATTTCAATAAATGCCAATTTAAAGAAAAAATACTTGTTAATTTTCTGTCGCTTAAGTTGGTATGGATTGCACGCATCACTTTTGAGAGTGCTCGATCGTGCGATGCGATGCTGTAATTGCACTCAACGTTGAGCATTGTGCCGCATAATGCGCTATTGTGCGCTGATTGGAAAACGGGGTGAATGATGTAGCCATAGACACACTATCTGATATTTCTGTGGTATGTACGCAATATTCAAAATCTCGCACTATCTGTGGTTTGGGCATAACTTATTGATTTTGGACAGGCCACGTGGTCTAGTGGTTCAGGTAACGGATTGCTGTTTCATGAGGTCGCGGGTTAGATTGCCGCTCAGAACAATCATTTGTGTGTTATTTTTATAATTGTCATACAAATATTTGTCCTGCGTCTGCTGAAATAGAAGGAACCAGCATACAACATAGACTTCATTAACTACCACACAATCCACACTTATATTACCAATGCAAAAACTCTATAACTATGTATTTATTATAAGTATGTATTTACAAAAATAAGTAGATTATTTCTGGTATCCATAACACAAGCATAATAAGCTTAGTTTAGGACCAGAGGACGATGTGTGAAATGTTCATGAATATTTATTTATTTATTATATTTTGCAGGTTTTAGGTGATTGTGGCCGTGGTCTACCCGAGGCACTAGAGATACCCCGTGAAGAGATAGATCTGACTGTTGGTTCGTTGGAACATTCGTTCGCTAGTGTTGGTGGTTTCTGTGCGGGCACACATTTTATTGTTGATCATCAAAGGCTTTCTGGACTTGGTGAGTTACTGTTAGAAGCTATTCTGCTCTTATCATACTTTCCCCTTTTTTCCATGAGTTTAGCCCTTAGAATTATACTTAAAAAAAAGCAGTAGGTTCTGGTATATCATTCGTCTGTTAGGGTTTTTTTATTTATCTTTGTTACCTGATAACTTTTAACCGGGTGAAGCGATTTTAATGATTCTTTTTTATTTGAAAGCTGGTGGATTCTGTGTGGTCCCATTGGCACCAGGTCAGGATCCGATGGTTATCTCCTGAGAAATCGAGAAAAACCCTCAAACTTCAAAGGCACATGAAGCTAGTCAATTACCTATCAAAAAACGCCCCTGGCCACGCGTGCACTAAAAAGACTACAGTATCTGCGCATAATGAGTATGAGCATCGCTCTCGTACCGTGTTCAAGGCAGGAAAGTCGCGAATAATTAATAATAATAATAAATAAATATTTTGGACATTTTACACAGTGTCCTGTGGTCCCAAAGTAAGCTATATTTCTATGCTTGTGTTATGGGTACCAGAATATGGATAGAATACATATATACTAATTTTCTTTTTTAAATACATATTTATAATACATAGAAAACACCCAGAAGCAGGACAAACAATTGTATGACAATTATAAATATCACACAAATTATTGTCCCCAGCGGGAATAGAACCCGCGACCTTGAATCGGCAGTTCAAGCAAACATTTGTATGCCAATTATATAAACATCGCACAAATGATTGACCCGAGCGTGATTCGAACCCGAGACCTCATGAACAGCAGTCTGTTATTTGAACCGCTAGACCACGAGACCCGTCGGGAATGTATCATTATATCACCTGCTTTAGGTTATTGCTTCAGTGCATCACAACCTCCAATGTTGACGCAAGCCGCCATATCAGCTCTAACCATTATTGAACGTAATCCGAACTATCTTTATGATCTCAACGCTGCGTCTATGAAACTTGACGTGTAAGTTAATATTTATTTACTAGCCATTAGCACGCGCCTTTGTTCGTCTAAATCACTATTTTCAAATATGAGGACAACTCACAGGGGGCAATTTGACAGTTTATGTGGGCAATTTGACAGTTTATGGGGCAATTTGACAGTTTATGGGGGCAATTAATGGGGATAATTAATATTAAGCCATAAAATTGATTGTTTCGACATTATTTCCTTATTCCTTAAACTTTGCAGTCCGTCTATCTCAGAAACGATAATAGCGAGAGTTGAAATTTTCACAGATGATGTATATTAATTTATTGATGCTATAACAACAGATACTAAAAACCAGAATACAATAAATGTTTAAGTGTGCGACACGTTTTTCTTGTAAGTTCATGATATCCTTAGACGACATGATTGTGTCAACGATAATATTTTGTTAATAATGTTACAGAAACATTTAAGTGCTAGTTCCACTCGTACTGTTCCTTTTTTTCGTTTTTAGGCCCAGAATATGTTAAAAATATCCGTCAATATAAATTATAAATGTGTTATTGTAAATTTCAGTGAGTTTGAGAGACTTCAGTACTTCTATCACCATGGTGATCCCCTGTCGCCTATAAAGCATGTTTATATAAAAAAACGGGACCTTACCGAGAGGTTAAGGGAATCTTACCTCCAAGCTATAACTAAATATTGTCTAGAAAAAGGTATAGCTATGACCGTTGCGACATATTTACGTGATTCTGAACTCAAATGTCCAGAACCTTCTATTCGTATCGCGGCTAATAGAAAGCTAACAACTGAAAAAATTAAATTAATCTGTACTCTGTTAGATGAGGCCTACGAAAAAGTAGGGCCTAAGCCTGAATTGCAGCCGATTCCAAAACTTTAGTTTTTTTTTTGTTTATGTTTAATGGCGGTATTGGCGGTAAGTAAGTAATGTGTGTTAGTCTGTGGTGGGTTATGTAAGAGATGTCGCTACTTTGATTCAAAAGTACCACAAGCAAAAAATTATATTTAGGTATGTTTTATTTGCAAAAATAAAATTTTTATTACTTTGTTCTTATATTTAAATGACACCCATTTATTTTACTCGTATAGATGAAGAAAAAATGCATTTTTTTTTTTGTTGCCTTTGGATTTTCTTTTTTTGGCGCGCGAAATATAATGAAATCCGCCATATTGTTTTTATAGAATTACTTTTAACATTTTAGGCAGTTCATAAAAAATATCCTTCTAACTGTGTTTAATAAAGACTCATTTAAAAAATAATAATTTTAGCATTACAAAAAAAATATCTTTGATGATAAAAGTGTAATTTTTATTAGTGATGTTATTGAATTGAAGCAGCGATATCTATAAATTGTATTTATATTCAAGTCGAGTTATTAGGTATTTACTCGAGTCAGTTGGTGTCAACAATCACAAATTTGCCTTAATGTGTAAATAATTATTTTGAGTCACAAAATAATTAAATTCCTATATTGTTAAGTTCGCGGTAAGTAATTAATTAATTATAATATTTTAATTAAATAGAAATTGATGGTTAATTGTATTAAGTATATTTACTGTGTATTTTTAACAAAATTGTGCCTTAATATTGCTTTTAAACACAGCATTTAAACTAATAATAATTTACGAACTATATTAAGAATAGAAAATGTTAAAGTTGTTAGCTAATTATAATTATTATGTATCTTTGTAAAATACATTCCAATTATGTAAATGATTTTAAAGTTACAATTATGTATTTATAATATACATAGTTTAAATCACAGATATATGTACCGGATATACTGTGGCTACGTCTCTCACCCGGCTTGAAGCCACTTAAATATTGTATGTGTGTGTGAAAAACATTTTATCTATGATATAAGACACAGGTTAAATAGAACCATAGACTAACAAAACAGGTATTCTCTTTCCAATGCAATACTTGTTTTATTGCCAGTAAAAGTGACGTTGTTGTACTGAAGTAGCCGGGCAAAATTTACGTGTCTTTAATATTGAACGCGTATCGACTGGTAAAGTTGTGTTTTATATTATACATATCAATCTTTGGGGAGCTAAAAATCCACGCGTACGGGCATCTTTTTATTTCTGTTTGTTTTTCATCTATTTTCCTAATTTATCCATTTTTTCTTTTTTCGCTTTACTTCTTTAACGTAATAAACATAAATAACCAAAGATTTTCGACCCGGGGTTAGTACCATTACTCTTATGTTTTTAAAATATGTATCGTTATTTTTAAAACTCATGTATTTTTAAGGATTTCATCAATTTTATGTTTCAATTATGTGATAATTTCTCACGAATAGTTAATGTTGTTATGCCGCTAGGGGTCGGAATTAGGCAACTTTAGTTATTTATGTACATACTAATTTTAAACGGCGAAAGATTAAATTGGATACAGCTTCAATACCGATACTTACTTTAATAGCAGAACAATCCCATAAAAAATAAGTTATTAAATAATATACAAATCAAACCACTCTCTCTCCCCAGCCCATTTATGTCCCACTGTTGGGCACGGGGCTCCTCCACTTTGGAGGGATTATGGTCTATCGTGCCGCGCTGGACAGGCGTGTTGGCACAGGGTTTATTTTTGAGTTTTCCGTCTCTCACAAAGTATGTTATCTGTGTGCAATATCACTTAACTGATTTTTGCAGCATCCTTGGGAGGAGATGGGGTGGTGACACTTGTATTTTTAATCCGTCACGCGCTAAATTGCCAAACTTGTATCAACGACATTATGTATCTGAAGTTAATTATTATATCTTACGGTATATCAGTATAACCCACACAAATTGGTAATGCGCCTGGCGGCCATGTTGGTGACGTCATAGTGACGTATAGATGAGAACATTACATTTTGTTAACTGTAATTTTTCTTTGCTGATGACGTCACAAGGGCGTTAATTTGACAAGGTCCCAGCGCATTATCAATTTGCGTGGCTTATATATGGTAGGTACATTTTATTATATAAGTTCACCTAATTCCGATCTTTGGTTATAATTTATACCTATTATAATAATATTAAGGTGCTTAATCCTGTGTTAGTATTATTCAAATAAAGATATATTTTTTATAATCTGTGGTTTATTATTCTTAATTAAACACATAATATTGCTACTGATCTAAGTTTTATTGTATTATCCATTAGAAACTAATTATGCCATATTTTGATTAATTGGCTATTGCGTCGTGCATATATTTTAATTATTTAAAATCGTTAGTCTATAATATACAGATTTTCTAATAAAAAAGTTGTGTTAACATTGCCGAATTGTGTTATTGATACTATCAATTTTCATTTTTTAGTTTATTTTAGTTGTGTACGTAGAATTGGTAACATTGTCCGTACACAATGAGTATGGGGCATTGCTTTCGTATCTTTCTCATCGGGGGTCCCCTGACAATGCCAACTCCTGTTGTCTTGATGCTCTAACACTTATTTATCCAGAACCTTGGAGCATTTAGCCAACATATACAAAATAAGTATAATATAATTGAACACGTTATGTGGTGGTGATAGTCTATATAGTATTTTTATTACACACATTAACTCATTTTTGTGTTAAAGTATAAGTAAAATACGAGTAAATAGTGAAGGATAAATGGCGACGAAATATACCTAAATCTTATTTTAAATGAAGTGTATAAAATATTCTCTAACACTCAGTGGTGGATTTACACAAGGGGCAGTCGGGGCTAGTGCCCAGGGCGGCAAAATTTGGAAAGTGGGAAAAAAATTTCTATACAATACATATTATTATAATAATATGATTAACTTATTATTTTAAATAAACATTTTATCTTTCAAGAAATATAATTTAAGTATTATGTATCAAATTAAAATTTTGTATATTATAATATAGGAAATTTAAGTAAAAACTATTCAAATAGTTTAGTTAATTTATTTCCATAAAGGTTTGAAAAATTGAAATTGATATTTTTATTTTCTGGAATTGATAAATTTATGTAGTTTTTTTGAAGAATTAAAAATATTTTCTAATTATGTATGTCTTTTTGATAGCAGAAACTTTTATTGATTATTGAATTTTTCTATAAAATTTAAGTCATAGGGCGGCATTTTCTTTAGTGCCCCAGGGCGGCACAAATTTAAATCCGGCCCTGCTAACACTTGCGCGACACATTTGTATAAATAGAAATACTTTTTACGGATTTAGACGTAGACTGATCGTAGAGGACATTTTATAGCTCAGTCTCACCCGTGACCATTGTGACTGCAAAGTCTCCTAAACGTCGGGCCAAATTTAAAACAAATACACGCGTCTAAATCCGTAAAAAGTAGTTTTATCTGAAGTGTATATTTTATATAAGTAGATTTTAACTAATAATTTCCATATTAGTTTTTGAATTTCCACACATATCATATTGCTACATTTGCTACTATTGTGGATATTTTTTAGTTTAATATTAATGAATATATTTTTCATAACTAGCAATACTAAAATGGGAATTGCCATAACAAAAAATCTATACTGGTACCAACTCATCACTCATATGGCAATACCCGACATTTCTTTTGAACTCCGTCTCGTCAGGAGAATGCATTGGTTTTCTTATTTCTATCAAACGCCTGTCTGTCTCCAATGCCTGGTTCTTGTACTGAAGGTCTTTGTTTACTCTTTGGTAGTGATTGTACATTCCATGATAAGTTGTTCTGGAGAATAAAAAATGGCTTTAAAATCGAGATATGATTAAAAACAAATGTTTACAAGTTTCCTGGGGCCTGCTATTACAATGTTCTCACAATGATCAGTCACTGATTGCATAATGGCGAATTTTATCAAGTTTGGTGTCATAATCATGACGGGCTTCGTGGTCTAGTGGTTTATATAACGGACTGCCGTTCACGAGGTCGCGGGTTCGATTCCCGCCTCGGATATTCATTTGTGTGATGTTTATAAATATCATACAAATGTTTGCTCTGCGTCTGGGTGTTTACTATGTATGTATAATAAGTATGTATTTACAAAAGAAAAGTAGTTTATGTATTCTATCCGTATTCTGGTACCCATAACACAAGCATATAAGCTTAGCTTGGGACCAGAGGACGTTGTGTGAAATGTCCATGAATATTTATTTATTTTATAATGACGCCACCCATTATGACAAAAAAATTAATAGTAGGCTACCAAACTTATAAAATTATAATAGCAGACTTGGGCAGTGGGCCCCCCTGGTGATTATCAAATATCGATTTATCGATAATGAGATTGTAAATTTTACGTCAACCGACATTAGTATCGATTCTACATGCACAACTAAACTCAAATAAAAAATGGGAATTGATATTGCCAATAACACAATTCGGCATTATTTTTATTAGAAAATCTGTTATACAACGTGTTTCAGAAAGGTGTAGTCAATATTTGACCATCGTTACACATGACCGGTGACTAGGCACTAGGCATGGATGAAATTACAAATACTAGTTATATTATGACTTTTATGTGTTCATAAAATTTAAATTAACATAAACATCTCATAATTGATGCGTTTCTGGTAGTTAGAACTTATCAACTGTATTTTTCTATGTGTAACTGTAATATTTATAATAATTAAGGCCTATCTAATGCAACTTTAAATTAAGACTACACCTTTCTGGAACACGTTGTATAAGGCTAACGATTTTAATTAACAAAAATATGCACAATGAAATAGCCAATTAATCAAAATATATGACATTTTTCAGTTAAGTTTAGATGTACAATTGGTACCAATGTTAACCACTAATGTAAATCTGTTCTTGGACACTTACAATGCATCTTCCAACTTCTTTTCCAACATATTGTGACTCGTATGTACCCTTTCAAACTCTTCGATCAGTCCACGCATCGGTTTATCCTATAGAACAATATTGTGTATGGTTAGCAAACTTAGACTTGGTTAGTAAATATAGACAAGCCTTGTGTTTGAGTGGTTGATGTAACGGACTGCCGATCAAGACGTCGCGGGTTCGATTCCCGCTCGGGACAATCATTTGTGTGATTTTTCTAATTGTCATACAAATGTTTGTACTGCGTCTGGGTGTTTCTATGTATTATAAGTATGTATTTACAAAAGAAAAAAAAGTATATGTATGTATTCTATCCGTGTTCTGGTACCCATAACAACACAACACAACACAAGCATATAAGCTTAGCTTGGGACCAGAGGACGTTGTGTGAAATGTCCATGAATATTTATTTATTTAGTACTAGCTGTTGCCCTCGACTCCGTCCGCGTAGAATTTAGTAAATTTTCCCCGTTTTTGCAACATTTTTAACTACTGCTTGAGTGAGAGTATTATAAACGTAAGAGTAAACAAATATAATCAGAATGAACGAACTGCTAAGCTATCAGGAGTTACATTACACGTGTTATTGTGAGTCAACCATAAAATAAAGATATGTGCTGTTTCGGGATATTTTTTAGACAATTTTATGTAGAATATTTCCGTCATACATGATTTCTGTGTAACTTTAACCATTAAGGCTGCACACGCGACGGTAGCTTAAAAAATGGAGCACCTTTTCCCGTTTTCTCAACATTTCCCTTCACTACTCTGCTCTTATTGATTGTAGCGTGATGAAAAGTATACTATAACCTGCCCAGGAGTATGAATAATAATTGAACCAAGTTTCGTTCAAATCCGTCGAGTAGTTTTTGTTTCTATAAGGAACAGACAGACAGACAAAAATTTTACTGATTGCATTTTTGGTATCAGTATCGATCACTAATCACCCCCTGATAGTTATTTTGAAAATATATTTCATGTACAGAATTGACCTCTCTACAGATTTATTATAAGTATAGATTGAGCCTTCTTAATGTGTATGATATCTTGTTAGGTTTTTGAATAGAGTCAATTCAGGTCTATTCAATAGACCAACTACGCCTGTAAAGATCACTTTCTCTCATTGGTCAACCTCGTTTAGGGTCTTACCGCATTATTTCATAGACGTATATTAAAATTTAATATGAAATAACGATTTTTTACAACAAAACTTCTAGAACGATTGTGACGAAATCATTTTTAGGGCTCTGGGTAGTTAGAAAATATTTCTGTCTCTATATTAAGATGATAATAAATAAATACTTTTAAAACAACTTGCCTGTACTCTTTCAAGAACTGGTCTTCGAGTTCTCATCTCCAAACGTGTTTCGACACACTTGGTTGGGTTTATTTTATCTGCAACGGCCGCGCGCAAATATTGTATCTCTTTATCCACTTTTGATAGATTTTGTTCTAACTGAAAGGGAAAACATTAATGGAAACCATATTTCACATCACTTGAAACACCAGATGCCGAGTTGAAATCAAATCAACAACTTGAATAGCCTGAAGGCTTTTAGCAGACTTTACCTTATATTTCTGCCACTCCATCTCATTCCTTGCACGTTGTATATCGAACACTCTTCTTCGCATGACCAACTCCACATGCTGACATTGGGCGTGCATCTGGTTCCGTGCAGTCTCCCTACTTTTGAACATCGTCTCTCGAAGAGCTTTAGACTCCGACATTAGCTGTTCTGCTATTTTAATCGTGTTTTCTATGCAGTGGACGTAGCTTTCTTCTGTCATTGATCTAGAGGTAGCAAACGCAACGTTATTTATTATACACTTAGTGTTATTGCAATAGGATGTTACTCTAATGTGAAAGGAATGCTCATACTATCTTACTTCTGGGACCTAATGTCTGCAAGATTTTCGGTGTGACAAATGTATCCAGCCAATTTTTATAGTTGTCATATTAAAATACTTACTCTGAAGGTATCCTAGTAGGATCTAACTTGTAACTTATGTCTGAACTTTCCCTAGTGAGATCTTTCACATGATATTCTAAGTTGAGTGTTTCATCCTTGTTTTTTATTTCTCTCTCCAGTCGACACAGCACGTTAGACAATTCCTTGATTTTCTCCCAGCCCATATGGCATACATCGGTTAGTACGCGTTTGCTGTTCTCAGCTATGTGAAGCTCCTAAATACAAAAAGGTAATATTCGTTTGAAATTTTCTATTAACTCTACAAATTATAATAATCTAGTAATATTTATTGTAATGTGACCAGGGCATTACACAAACTCCCGAAAAAGGCAATACTGGTACTGTTTCCACTTCGCTATGAATCGATGTCATTTGCTGAGTGATCACATGGGTTACCTTAAATCGTAATCTACAGACGCTATCAGAGGGTGAGGTATCACAGACCTTGTTCAATTCTTCTCCTAGTTGGTCTCGTGTCAGTTCTGGCGGTACCCTCTGGTCTCTGTTTGAGAGACAAGAAGATATCACCATTAATGGAAGCTGTAAAGACTCCAAATGTAATTCCGTCGCATGTTTCTCTTCTTTCAAAGCTCTGATTTCATCTCTGACACATTCTCTAGTAAATCTTTGTTTCTCTCTCCACGAATGGACCTCGAATATTCTGTAAAATATGTTGTCTTGGTAATAAAAAATCCCGAAAAAGAGCCAGGACCGTCGGTCAAGCTGTCGTTAAGCCACGAGTAGGTAACCAAGAGTGTTGGAAACTTGGGATTCTTGGTAAGAATACTTTATGCATAGGTAGGATAAGGGAATAAATGTCCTGTCTGGAGGAATGAAAACTCATGGCCTCTCGACGCGCGACGTCTTGTTGACGCTCTGGGCTCTTTTTCGCAACTATTTTGCAAAACTAAGGTAAGACTGCATATTTTAAGTAGTTCGTTAAGGTTTTAAATATTCGTACCTGTCTCTTAATAACTCACTGTTCACATAATTGTCCCATTTTGTAGTGACTGATGTTTCACTCCTCAATTGATTCGCCCGTTGCCTCAACTCGTATGACTCAAAGCGACGGAGTCTAGCTTCGTTCTGCAGTCTTTGGATATTTCTAGTCCATTCTAAGACGGATAAACGAGGATGTGGTTTTTCAAAAACTGGCACAGAAGCATCCATTTTAAAATTATAGATAGGTATATTTTTTTAAATAGGTAAATGCAGCATCATACTCCACGCGGTACTATCCCCATGCCTACATCGTGGATAGAGTTTCCTAAACTTTGTTTGATCAATACCTGTATGAATAAATTTTGTGGTATGGTAAGTAGGCCAAATGATCACGATATTCGTGTCACATTACGGCTATAAAATGGCAAACGTGTTTAACATAAAACCATATACCTCTAAGATAGGTATATATTAGGGTTTAGTAGCTTTATTTATATTACATGCTTCCTTGGCTTCATCCACAGATGTATGAGTGTCGATGAAGCCAAGGAAGTATGTTTGGATCGTAACAGATGGCGCTCTAGTCTCTGCCTACCACCATGGGAAAAAGGCGTGATGTTATGATGATGATACATGCTGTACTATAATCATTGAATTAAATACATCATTGCATAAAGTACAATGAACGTAGCCTGGATTAGGTTTCTGTGTGGGAGGAGTAAGTTGTGTACCTAAGCATGGATTTCATTTTTTGTAAAAAAGAATGTAGCTATCACGGTTATCACATGTTGACTGATTTGGGAATTAAGTAGATAATGGTACCAATTCTACACAGTGCACAACTAAACTTAACGAAAAAATGAAAACAGCTATGGCGTGTTTTGATTAATTGGTGATTACCTTGTGAGCATTTTTTTAAAATTAAAATTGTTAGTCGATTATAATATACAGATTTTCTAATAAAAAAGTTTTGTAAAAATTGCCGAATTGTGTTATTGACACTATCAATTTTAATATTTTAGAGTTGTGCACGTAGAATCGGTACCAATAGATACTATTTTCGACATTTCGAGTAAATGTGTTTGTATAGTAGAGATTTTGATTTATAGTCTCTGCCTACCACCATGGGAAAAAGACTTGATCGTATAAATATACTCTAATCAGCACGTCGCGCGTCTCTTGAATGTCGAGATATTTTATCCACGAGTGTCTGTGTGGTTTGAGGTAAAACTATTCACCATAGTGGTAGATATAATATATTTAATATGTATAAGGTAACTAATACAGCGTAAAAAAATAAATATAGCGATTAAATTATTTAGTCCCTTTCGTGCTACGAGTGAACGCGGTTTATGCTTAGTCTAACAAATGTCATCAGCTGTCATAATCGTCAAATGTCATCGTAACTAGCGATGGGTTATAACAGCGAAAAGGTGATATCTGTTACTCCTGTTACTGTTATACTTAAATACCAGGTGCCAATACCTGTTATTAAATAACAGGCTGTTATTTTTGGAATGAACAACCTTGACTGTTAATTTTTCACAGCAAATGCAAGGCTGTTCTGTTACTAGTTTGTTATCGAGTATCTGCGTTGAGTATTGACAGTTGATAGAGTTTGCCTGTTATTTTTAATAACAGGTATTTCTTAATCGCAGCAACAGCTAGTATCTGGTATCTTAAAATACCTGTGACGTCTACCTGTTACGATAAATACGCCTCACTCCTAATCGTAACATATGTCATCTAAATGTCAAATATTGTCAATAAAATCTGTTTTTTTTTTATTTTTGCCATTTCAAATGGTGAATTAATGGAAAACAAAATAAATAACCTTTAAAATGAATTTCGGCGGCACATTAAAACTCAATAAATTCGCATGTTTCACACTGGCTTTCGTGTTATTTTTGATAATATACTGGCAGTCTGGAGGGACGAGTTACCCGGTCGAAAAAAGTGATTTAATTAACTTAAAGAGCTTATTAAAAGCTGCTATTCATGCTGCTGAGCGTGGTGGGAAAAAGGTTCAGGAGGGTAAAAGTCGGGATTTGAATATAAAAAGTAAGGGGAAGACTAAGGAAGGTGCGAATGATCCGGTCACAGATGCCGACTATGCGTCACATTGTGCGATGTACTATAGTTTAAAAAACACGTTTTCTAAACTGATGGTGGTATCTGAGGAGCATTCTAATGCTGACTCGAGCTGTGAGGATCAGCCTGTGATAGATGTTGAGAAAGTTGTTGAAAAGAATAATGCAATTGAGTACTTGGATGATGAATTGGTGTATGTGAAAGATGTAACCGTATGGATAGATCCTTTAGACGCAACACAGGAATATACAGGTATTGTGACATATTTTTGAACAAATGAACATCAAAGCAATATGCTATCATTGGATTTTCCAATACAAGTTATTATTTGTCTTTGTTATATTAAACAACTAGCTGACCCGGCAAACATTGTTTTGCCATACAAATGTCAGGGGTAGACAAATAATTTGCAATAAAATAAAATTGCGACTATAATAAAAGATCTAAGCTATCCTATCTCTCAAGTTGGACCAGACTGCTCACGGTGTGCCAATTTAATTTAAAATCGGTTAAATAGTTTAGGAATCCATCGCGGACAAACATCGTGACAGGAGATTTATATAAATCTCCTGTCACGATGTTTGTCCGCGATATATAAAGATATGTTCTATACAATTCTTATGCTTATCACATTTGTACAAGCTATTTGATGGGATCTAAATATTTTTTTTATTAAAATTTGTGGTTAAGTGTCTCGGCTTGTATATAAATCTATGGGTTTTGTATCTTTCTATTTTTATCTATCATTTCCTGCCTTACTTTATGAATGTTGTCAACTTATTTCCATAATTAGGAAACCATAAAACAGGCTAAGCTTATATTGGTACCATAGGACTTTGTGTGACATGTCTATAGTAATTTTTTTTTCATTTCTATAAAAGTGTTCTAGCAACTTATTTGATTTTATTGATTAGTAATTCTTTCAAATTTATTTAATATGTGATTCATCCAATAAACAGATAATATAATTATTTAAATTAGTCATATTTGATTTTTTTATAATAGCTATAATAATATCTTAGATATATCTTATATATGGTTGATATATCTTATCTCTGGTCTGTTCAAAATTAATAGCAGTTTTCAATAACCATTCTACAACTACAAATAGATTGTTATCTCTATTTATCAGTAAGTAATAATCTAGCTCCAGTCAAAATTTCAATAAAAAATGCCATCTATCAGTAGCTTACTGAAGTGCAAATAAGAACACAAGTTTCAAATTGTCTGTGTTTAGTAGGACAAATTGTGGGTAGACAAAAATATTGAAAACTGCTTTTTGTCATTTGGATGGGCAAGGCCATAACATTTTGATAATTTGGCAATTAATGTATTTGATCTTTAATACATGTACATAAATTAGTTTTGACATACTGTATGTCGGAGTAACGTAGTAGAGAATGAAATTGTTATGATTTTATAATCGGTCTACAAATTGTAGACACTGTCTTTTAGACGTTCATACATCAATCTGACATTCTCTTTCACACATAAAGGGGTTCCACAGCAGGTCTCCAACCAAATCCCCTATAACCTGCGCCTCTACCACCAAGATAATAATGTTCACACAAAACATCACCTTTCTATTGTCACTTTACACTTTCTCACAAATACACACTTTATAATTATACACTCGCGACTATGACCGGTATAAACTCTTCAAACTTCTTCACTACTGTGAGAGAGCAACTAGTCGGGCAGAGATTCGCCCTGTCTAACGTCTCAAACGATACTGACCGTTAGCTCTCTCTCATTCAAGTCACGGGCCCGCAAGGGCCCCGAGGAAACTGCTTAGACATTTGTCTTTCCAGTGGCTTCAGACGCCGCCGGTTACAACAGGCGGGGCGCTGGGTGGGCTATTGAGCCATGGTGTCTTCTGTAGGTAGGCACCGAGGGCGCCGGTGGTGGTGCGATGAAACGCGCGGCAGCACGCGGGGCGCGCCCGCGCCGGCGCCTACGGTGTTCGCCTCTCAGAAGGGCAGAGGCCTTCTGGGAGGGTGTGTCGCGTCCGAGGCGTCTTCTTTTCTTCAGCTGCTGGCGAGGTTGAGCCCACCGGGTGGGACCCCGTTGGGGGAGACCCGGTGAGCGCCCGTCAGCCAGCAGCGTGGTGTCTTCGCAAGACGACGGCCCTGGCTTAGATGTTATTACACAGCCAAGCCAGGGCTGTGAGGATGGCCTGGGTCGGGTCCCGGCCTTCCGAGACGGCCGTCAGGAGCCGGGCGCGCTGTCCTCCGGAGCGACGAACGTCACAGAGGGTGCAGCTGCCGTGGTATCCTTGGTGGTGGTAGTGGTGGCTGGAGCGGAGGTGCGCGACACCGTCCCCGCCCGCTTGTTTCGCGCTTCCCTGCGAAACACGGGGCAGGTGACGCTGTTGGCGGTGTGTTCACCGCCACAGTTCGCGCACGTAGGCGGCGTTGAGAGGGGCCGCTCGCAGGCGTGAGCAGCGTGGGCACCGCCGCACTTCACGCAGGCTGGAGGCCGGTGGCAGTTGAGGGACGAGTGCCTGAAGCGGTGGCATTGTAACGGGCCGCGCCAAGCTTCAATTTTAATGCCGGGCATACACAGAAGCTCTGACACTTCGTATATGCCCGGGATTGTGTCGGCTGTTCGCGCCAGTTGCGCGAAGAAAATGCAACCTGGGCGGCCACGCCGCGCCAGGATGGGATTCACGAACTCTGGCTCGAACCCCAAGCCGTTAGCTCTGTGGCTGTCTCCCATTTATAGTCACTAAGAGGTGGGGTAGTAGACAAGGTAGGGGAAAACACGTGTTAGGACTTGTCTACAATTCTTTACGTTAACGAATTATACGTTTATATTTGTTTATTTTAATTGTCACTCCGTCATGTAATATTTTTATTTTACTACATTGATGGGCAAGGTGAGGGTTGGCTAGTGCTTTCACACTGTACTAGGTGTCTAGCTGTCCTCACATTTGGATTGCGCTACACATAATGACTGTGGGTCCCACAACCACAAAAACTTTCCTTTCTTGAGGGTTTATTTTGATAAAGATTTTCATAATTCAGTAATACAGTAATCACCATAGTACACGTATTTTAAGTAAATATTAATACATAATATAATGTTCTATAAATATCAATGAATTTTTTTTTCAGAATCACTATTTCAATATGTGACAACTATGGTTTGTGTTGCCATCCGGGGTGTACCGATCATAGGAGTAATTCATTATCCGTTTCCACCACGCACTTACTGGGGTTGGTATACTAAAAGAGGCTCAGATAATGTACTAATGCAAGCAAATGTAAGTAAATTAGAAAATTCTTACTAAATATTATAACTGCAAACATAACTATGTTAGGCTATCGCTTTTTACGGTACATAAAGGTAAATTTTATTGGAACCTTATTGTTGAAATTTCGGTATCTGTCCATCAGTCTGTCTGTGACCAGACTGTACCTCAGAAACGGTAGGTGTTTAAATTTTATATAATCTAGGGCGTAAGAAAGAACATAGACTACTTTTTAATGCGAAGTTTAATCCAAATATTACGTGTACGAAATGGCGGCAGCAGCTAAAAATGTAATACTTGCAACCATTCACGTCACCAAAGGAAACTAAAGAACTTTTTGAGATCGTAGCAAAAAGCACTCTTCTTATATTATCTCTACTTACCTTCATATAATACTAGGTTAACTTAATAGGCTACTATTTATCTCGGAAAAATGAGATGTTGACGCTGACAGAACGATTTATATTTCTCAATTATATTTTTGACAGAACAAGGAGACAATGAAACATCCAAAAGTGGTGGTATCTCGCTCACACGCAGGTAAAGTCATAGATATAGCTAAGAAGGCATTTGGTGAAAAAACTGAAGTTATTACTGCCGCTGGAGCAGGTTATAAAGTGATGCAGGTTGTTAATGGAACAGCAGATGTTTATCTTCACGCTACTGCTATTAAAAAATGGGATTTATGTGCAGGTGATGCGATTGTTAAGACTTTTGATGGGAAAATGACAACAACGAAAGGTGATTTGATTAATTATTCAAGTGATAGTGATGTTAAAGTGACCGATGGTATCTTAGTGACAAGATTTAATCATGATTATTATTTGAGTAAAATACCTAAAGTTATGGAGGGAATAAATTAGTGCTGTGGTAGTAATTATTATAGTAATTGTTGTATTTAATGTGTTAAGTTTGTCTGTCTACCCTCATGGGAAAAAGGCAGTATGATGATGATAAATTTATGAAATACTAGTTTGTGAGGATGGATAATTGTGACACTCATGTTAAAATTACTGGACAAATTGTTATGTAATTTTACAGCAATATAACTTAGAATAAATTTGGTTGCTGCCGTAAGAGTGAATAAAATAGAGTTGTAATCATGATTCATGAATAAATAAATAAAACTGAAAATCTATTGACCTGAAATTGACTATAAAAGAGTAAAGAAATGTCTGTGTGTTTATAGTAAGTTACTGCTTGACTTGGGGTCTATCTGCAAAACAAAGAGATAACACTGATGGATGAATGAAAGAAACAAACATTAGAACATTACCTAGCTGTTTGAACTACAATCGCCACGAAATACTATGAATCGAATTTGTATGAATACGTTTAGGTACCCCGATAACCATTACTAGTCCATATCATAACATTAACTCACATAAAAAAATACTTAAGTTTGTGTGTGTGTGTATGTAACATTCACTTCTTTAGAATACGGCACCAACTTAGAATAAAACACAGAAATCGTAAAATAAAACTTTTCCCAACTATTTCACTAGAATAACGTTGTTGAAAAGCAATTAGAGATTACGAATTCCTATAAATTTAAATTATTTTTTATTAGTTTGTTCTTTAAAATACTTTCATATAGTAGAGTAAATAAGTTGGCAGCAATAATAAGATAATTGTTAAGTAGTTATAAAATATTTCTAGTAATAGGTAGTCTTGGGCAATATTCAGTGCAACGCGGAGGACATAATCGAAATTTCATTAATATATCGTTGGTAAAACTCATATACATTTAGCGTAATAAATACAGTAAACAGAAAGACTAAACAATCCGCAGCGGACATGCATTTAATACAATGTATTGTGTATGTGCGGACTATCTGCGTCGCACTGAATAACGTCTTAAAAATGTCAATTTTAATAATAAAGTGAGGGTAGTTAGCTAGTTCGTACATTTCACATGATGTATCCAATATGCCTAAAATAAAATTACTAACCATCAAATATTAAATTAAATGTTAAAAATTATTCGACTTTGGGATTTTAACGTGTTTAGGGGAGAAGGGGGAATTGGAGCATACTAAGGAGAAAGTTAAATAAAAGGCATATTTATGGATATTTTAGGAACTTTTTATTAGAAAGTAAATCCTTACTCATTTGACTATTGTATAATCACAGCGTTAACGTTACATTATTAGACATTAGGCCACAGATAAACTTAAAAGAAAAAAAACAGAATCGCTCTCATTACCCGACTTGGCGGGAAATGAGAACCTATAAATTCCCATATGTGTAATGGGAGCTACTTAATAATTAAATCAGTCTCAAAAATTTCTATGTCAGTCTGAAATCGCACTAATTTATATAAATTTTAATATAAACGTAAGGGTATAACAATTAACCCTAAGGATCCAAGCAAAAAACGCAAATATAATCAACCGGGCTGTCAAAACCAGAATATTCTTTATGTGCCCATTTACCGTAACTTCTTCATTATTTTTGCCCGTGTCACAGCAAATAGCACACAATATCTCTTCTGAATATTCTGACTCATGGTCGCAAAGATTCTCAACGTCTTCTACAGACGTGTCAGTTTCACCCTCAAAAAGTTTCCTTTTTACTCTTTTGACTTTTTCTTTTTTGTTGGTTGTCTTTCGTATTTTTCCTTTACCTGCGGTACATTTTCTTTCTTTGTTACTGTATTCTCCCTTCTTCTTTACAATGATTTTAGTTTAGTTTTTTTTCTCTAAACGTTTCTTCGAAGTGGGTAAGAGTTGCCAGTAGGTAACCGTTGAGAAACGGGTATCTGACATTGAGCAGCTGAACTTGCTTGTTCATTAACTTGGCTCTGATTTTCATCTACAGTAACAAAATCGTCTTCTGAAAATACAGCAGGGTTCATGGGAAAAATTCCCGTAGCTTTAAAGCCAGAGATCCCTTTGTCTAAGTTTGCTACTCTTGCATAAGCTTTGTTGAACAATCCTGCAATATCATAGGGTGTAATTTTTACCATATTCCTGGATTTCATAAACATGTCGCATTCCTTGTTGTAGGCTCTCTTTAACGGCCCAAAAATGTCACATCCAGAGGCTGTAACCGATGTGATGAATGTGGTGGGATGGAAAGCATTATAACATAATTAGCTTTAGCCACTTCCCAAGCTTCCAAAGTACAATGGCTGTTGTGGTTGTCCATAACAAGTAGAACAGGTTGTTCAGCAGTGGGTTTTGTGTACTCAATGAAATGTCGCAGCCATTTAATGTATATGCTTTCATTATGAGAACATGTGTATACAGCCCCTGGTGGACCATCTTTTTCTAGCTGTGGTGAATGACGCTGTTGAGAGAAAATAAAAAGAGGTGGAATGAAGGACCCTGAAGCACTCATAGCACAGATAGCCGTAACGTTTTTACCTCTTTCCCATGATGTGACTGTTCCTATACGTTTTTGTCCCCTAGGCGCTATAATTTTTTCTGTTTCCTGGACCGTCGTTACACCGGTCTCATCCATATTGTAAATATGAGACGGCGGAAAGAGGTATTTTGTCATGACGTTTTCCAGATTTTCAAAGAATAGACCCACTTCGGCTTTATTGAATCCAAGTCTCCTATTGATGCTTGTCGCTTCTGGCTTTCTAATACTTAGATCAGGATGTCGTTGGAAAAAGCCAGTTAGAAAGTCTCTGCCCGCAGACTTCTTAGCTTCATTAAATCTATCTGCGACACCAAATTTGTCAGTCATGGCGTAACATACCTTAAAAAACTGAGCCCTCGTCAGTCCGTAAAATTTATTGGACATTTTATGCAGATGATCAGCCAAAATGGCTTCTTGTTCCACAGTGAACACAGAGGGTCTTCCTAGTTTTGTAGAACATTTGTAGCTAATGTCGTTGGATTTGGCTGATCGCAATCTCTTTTTCAAGGTGCTGTAGGGTATTCCAGTCTTTTTTGATACCTTGTACACTGATATACCGCCACACCGAAGTGTTTTGACATTTTTCTAAGGTTTTAACGGTCCAAGACGCTGTTGTAGTGGTGCGTTCCCTTTTTCTTGGCATTTTGGCATCTGAAAAAAAAGAAACATTAAAAAGCAAATGGGGCAATTGGAGCTATAAATAGGGTTACCATATCTCAGGATTTGTCCTGAGATTACAAGAATTTTCGACTTTTCTCAGGATTGCGGCCGGATTTTGCAAATCTCGTGAAATCTCAGGATTTTCAATAAAACACAGTTACATTTTAAAGATCTCTTTAATTAAAAGTTAAACCAACCAAAATAATCTTCTTTTGGTAACAATTAAACAGTTAAAATCAATACTTATTTATCTAAGTAAAACAAACTAAAAATAATCTTCTTTTGGCAACAATTTAACAGTTAAAATCAATACTTATTTATCCAATTAAAACAAACTAAAAATAATCTTCTTTTGGTAGATAACAATTGCAGTTAAAATCAATACTTATTTATCCAAGTAAAACAAACTAAAAAAAATCTTCTTTTGGCAACAATTGAACAGTTAAAATCAATACTTATTTATCCAATTAAAACAAACTAAAAATAATCTTCTTTTGGTCGATAACAATTGCAGTTAAAATCAATACTTATTTATCCAAGTAAAACGAACTGAAAATAATCTTCTTTTGGCAACAATTTAACAGTAAAAATCAATACTTATTTATCCAATTAAAACAAATTAAAAATAATCTTCATTTGGTAACAATTGCAGTTAAAATCAATACTTATTTATCCAAATAGGTATGTACTTAATCAGTTGTATCGTATTTAATATTTGAAGAAACATTTTTAAGAAAGTTTTTTTCTTTGATTATTGATTTATAAAATGCCTCACAAGTTAAACTCTTCAAATTATATTGAACTAAAAGTATAGCTCGAACTGAAGACACGTTTAGTCGGTTTCTTTCTTTCGACCATTGAGCTCCCATGATAGAAAAAACTCTTTCTACGTTTGCATTCTGGGCTGTAATTGCAAACAATACAATTGACAAATACGCAGTATCTCTGGTAATCGTGAAATACCTATTGTCTTGAAAATGTTTGCCCACAACGCATGAAGCATAACGTCAAACAATGGATCTTCCTGTTTTGTTAAAAAACTATTCAGAGATGTAATTTCATCGAATAATTTCACATCATCGATGTGTACTCCTTTTCCATTCAGATAATGAATTGATAAAGCAATCTGATCAAAGTCGATCATTTCGCCCTTTTTCAGCATCAACCAATTAAAGACTTTGAAATCATTTATAGGCGTCATCCACTTGATCAGATATTCTATGCAAGTCTTATACATATTTTTAAGGTCTTGCTTGAAAACTTCTTGGTTTTCCGCAGTGCACTTAGCCAGCAATTCTCGCACTTTTAGTGACATGAAGTTTGCGTTCGATCGTGCAACTAAAATTTGATGTGTGGATTCCAGGATTCTTTTAATATCTAGAACAGAATTGTTTTCTTTTTCGATGTCTTCAATTTTCGTCTGAAAGATTGACATTAATGAGTGAGTAAGAAATAAATAAACTTCGCTGAGTTCATTTGCAAAAAAGTTCTTCAAGGTGATTGGTACACCAGGAGTAAACAAAAAGTACTGCTTCAACGGCTCATATCATACATCTTCAATATTCTTTCGATCGCTGGAAAGAGACTGAGCCATCGTGTCTTGCTATGAAACAAAAGTTTCTGATAATTGACGTCTATATATTCGCTGATATCCTTCAACGCTTCCGTGCGTACGGTGTATACGGAAAAATAATTAAACAGCTTCATTAGCGGCCCATCCACTAACGTTCATTTCTTCCGACTTATCCCGTCGTGCAAACTGTACAGAAAAGCGACGGGATAAAATAAAACCGTTGAAGCCACTAATTAACCTATATCCTACGTTTTTTCCCTTGACTTTATCACCACACGCCACCGCATGCAGAAAAACAATTCTTTAGTGACCATACACACGTTTAGGTACATTCCTGTCAGTTTGCGTCTTGTCAGTCATACCGAGGGATTGCGTGTCTGTGGATGGTTATAATCCTAACATTTTATGAAGATTGTTGTCATTTAAAAGGAATGCGCGTCATTTTGAATTATCTTTATTGATTTAATCATTTTGCAACAACATGTGTACCCGTAAGCAACAGATTGCTATTGCTTTGAGTTTTATTGCGAGTGAATATCTATTTAAACCTAAAAGATACATTGACCAAAGCTTGATGCCCTTTGTACTTTAAATTCCTGTTGCCGTACAAATCTTTATTTTTAATTTGCCATAAGGCAGGATGAGATTTGTAGGTACATATTATTTCTTTTATTATGTGCTTGGGCACATTTCTAATGTCAGCTTTATCGTCGATTTCTTGTTGGGAATCCATTTTCCTTTTGGAGACGACAGACACAAACAAAATGATTACAAACACGCGCTCAATCACGCCGGACAAATGAACAGGCACTAACTTGATCACAGAGTGCGTCGCGTCCTTCACGACGGGAGGGGTCGCGGGGTTATAATACCGTCATTCTTTCTCGCTCTTGCAAATCCACTGGCGTTCATTCCGTAAAGGATAGGTTACACAGTGCGAGCAGCTGATATGACAGTAGACAGCTACTGTGCATGTGTACTCGTATGACAGTAGCTCGACTCGCCTCGCTCGGTCACACTATGCGAACTGCTGGCGTCGCAGGAAGACAGCTACTGCACCAGTGTACTCGCATAGTTCGTCTGTATCATGTCTCGTGCAATGTTGTCGCAAAATACACGTTTAATCACAGTGCATACCACTATAAAAGCAGTTACGAAAATACTTTGTGTTGAAATTGAAAGAGCTATACAAAAAAAGAAGAAGAAGAGAAGTGTTTGGGTCAGGACTTGGCTGCAAAGAAAAGGGGCAACGAATTCAATATTTAAAGAGCTATATGATGAAGATCCCCGAGAATATAAAGCGGTTATGAGATTGACAACTGAACAAGTGGAAATACTTTTAAATTTGATTGCTCCAAAAATTCAACGTGATGATACACTAATGAGGGATGCGATACCTGCGAGGGTGAAGTTGGAAATAACCCTAGTATACCTTTCTTCTGGGATATCGTATAGACTGTTGTCGGTATTTTTCAGAGTTTCAAAAGCATCCATCGTTAAAATAATACCAGAAGTGTGTGCTGCTATCAATGAAAGTCTAAAAGATTATATCAAAGTAAGTATTTTTTTTTATTCATAATCAAATTCACAATGGTTTTGTAAAGTTTTTGTACATATTATACGTGAACTTTACATATTAATACTTAATAACTACAGTACTACATAGCTTAGTTCGTTATTTTTTAATATTAGAGATTGATATTGCTTCAGCAAGTACATCATTAGATTGGGGTATAGATTCAAATTGATCCAGCAGTGGCGCAGAGAATGCAGATGTTGTAGGTTCAACAGGTTGATAAGCTTCAGTAGCGACCTCTACAAGCTGGTAGGCTACAGGCTGTGGTGATAGCGTACATTCATTATGGAGTATAGATTGTGAAGATTGTTCCACTTGCATAGAGAGTGCAGACATTTCATAATTTACTGTAGGCTGTGGTGATGGCGTACATTCGGAACTGTAATTAGAAGGTGTGTACACAATTCTACCACAGAGGGCTCTCTTACGGTATCTAGAGAGTATCGCCTGTATTTCATCTGTCGCATCAATTCTATCAATCGAAGATAACTGTTTCAGCTGCAGTGCTACATGTCTTCCAATAACATCACATTCATCTTCTAATTCACTTGTAATCGGGGCAGACACGTTTACTAAACTACTATTTAGTTCTTTGAGTTCATTTACGGCTGCTTGAATGTCAGACCGTTCTGATGATAATTTCGTCTTTAACTTTAGAGTTTTTGGTGGCTTTACCACTTTTATATGAGCAGCTTTGTTGCTATTGTCACTAGCATCAAGGTCCACGTTATTCGTGGCCTCCTCGCTTCCTGACGCTGATGCGACGTTGCTTCCTGACGTTGATGGATGATATGGTTCCTGAAATTAACATTACTCTTTTATTTTTCAGATACCGAATGTGGAAGAATGGCAAGATATCCAAATAGGATTCGCTTCGAGGTGGAATTTCCCTAATTGTTGTGGCTCTATCGATGGGAAGCATATAACAATTCAAGCACCACCAAATTGTGGCAGTGAATATTATAACTACAAAGGAACAAATAGTATAGTGCTCATGGCTGTTGTGGATCACGATTATACTTTCAGATATGTAGATATAGGCTCATATGGTCGTAACGCAGATGGTGGGGTATTCCAAAACTGCTCTTTGTATCCTTATCTAGAAAACAATTTATTGTTGCCTGAAAATGGTATTCTAGTTGGAGATGATGCCTTCCCTTTAAAACCATATTTACTAAAGCCCTACAAAAATACATTGACTACCGCAGAAAAGATTTTTAATTATAGGTTGAGCAGAGCAAGAAGGATTGTGGAGAATGGGTTCGGCATTCTAGCATCTCGTTTTTCGTGTTTTGGGAAAGCCAATTCAAGTTACAGAGGAAACTACGATAAAGATCGTCTTATGTGCTTGTACATTACACAACTGGTTACGTACTACTGCATCAAATACTTATACACCACCAGGAACTACAGATTATAAAGACATCATAAACTTTCAAATCATTCAGGGCCAGTGGAGGTCCGAAATTAATGAATTACCGAGTATTCGTCGCTCGAGAATTAATAATAGATCGAAATTAATAGCAGAGAAAATGCGTGATAAATATAAAAATTATTTCAATGACGACGGAGCAGTTGCATGGCAAAATTATATGATTAGGTAATTATAATTACCTAGTAGTAATTAGAATATAAAAGGGAAGAGAAAAATAAAGGATAGTAAATTTTGTGAACCCTGACTGGTTTGGAATGTGCCTTGTGCCTTTGTAATTATAATTTGTAATAAAATACTTACCAAATTACTTGATGTTTCCTTTTCTTTAAGATTAATTATTTTCATAATATAATCCATAGAATCGAACCATTTGATAGATGGTTTATAGATCTCATCAGTGCCAGATCCACTTTTTTTGCTCTTTTCAATTTTCAATAACTCCTGGTTATACGTTGAGCGTAAATTTTTGATTTTTTTTGTAACTTCATTCATGTTTTGTAAATTGCATTCCAAGCGGATGTGTTCTAACGACGCTTTACGCAAATCTCTGTTCTTGTAATTAGGATCCAAACAATTCCATAAGTTCGTTTGATTCTTGTATAGCTCCACAAACTTTATATTTTGATCGGATGTCCACCTTTCCGCCATTTTGATGTCAACGCAAGAAACCTACAAAAACACTGCACCGGCGGCGTGGGCCCGAGCGTACGAGCTACTGTCATTTCGCGAAATCATGCGAGTTGACGACCGAGCGACGTGCGAGTGGCGTGGTGGGGGAAGGCCAGTTGCGAGTAAAAACAAAAAATGTTGAAGTAACTCGCTTGCGAGCAACTGTCCCACTCGCACATAACAGTTACTCGTATGATGCGGTCACCCAGTGCGAGCTATTGCACCTCAGTAACTGACACGGTCAGCTCGCATGCTAGCTCGCACCGTGTAACCTAGGCTTAAGGATGGGCCGCTATTACTACAGATTCTATATCAATATGAAGATTATCAGTGCCGTGTTGAATACATTTGTGTAGTATGTGCGCTGGGCACCCAACTCCTACGATATCTTTGTCAAGTAAGTTTTTTAAATTAGTCCAAACATTTTGTTCCGGTTGCCGATTAACTCCGCCAAAATTAACATTAGCGTTGTCTGCTGTAAATGATACACATTTTAACAACAAGTCGTACTTTTGCAAGCTTGTTTTAATTATCTCTGTTATAGTGTCAGCAGTTTCATTGGGTGTGCTCAGCACATCCAGCAGTTTTGTTTTAATGCCTTCTTGCCAGTCAAAGAATTGTATCATAATAGGAAATATTTTTTCTGCGCCGTGATTACTTGCATCTGTGGAAACGCCCAAGTAGTTGACATTTTGTAATGAGACTTGTATCTACCTGTTCAATTACCCACGGAGATATCACGCTCGTAACAATTGCTTCAGTCTTCGTTCGTGCACAAGAAATGCTATTCGCAGTGTTGGAATCGGCAAATATAGCCTTAACCAGTTGGCTGGTGCAATTCATAGATTTAAATGACTAGTCATATTTCACTGTATGAAAAGCTAAAGTGGCCTCAGCGGCGGATCTTTTGTCTGTCAGTCCAGAACTTTGTGGTTGAAATAAAGAGTCGATTTTGGTGTTATTTGAAACAGTCAAAATATTTTTCTTATGTTTTTCCGTCAGTATATGTTTTTCAATATCGGCAGCTCCCTTGAATTTAATTGAAAAATAATTGTTACATATTGAACAAAACACTTCGGTAGGTTCTCTACCATCTTTCATAATCGGAAATCTTTGTTTTAAAACATCTGTGAATGTACAGACGTATCGTGGTCGCTTGGTACTTGAAGACATTTTAACTCGTGTCCAATAGCTCCGATTCTCGCTCGCTCGCCTGTTCCGTGGTGACACGCAACGCAGCATAGTCCAACCTTCGCAATGGCGCAAGACGTACTACTCTTATTGGTTTGTGGACGAACTGAATTGAATAAGCGACCGGCACTGCAGAGATAACCGCGCTGCGGTGCGGGGCGACGGACGGTGCCGCTGCCACCCCCCGCCCCGCTGCGCGCCGCTTTGAGTGCGATGTGCAAGTTGCAACGCGTGAGCTAGATCCGCAGTGTATAAAACGATAATAATACGTTTTTGAGAGAAAATTCTCAAACTGTATAAAATATCAGGACTTTTCCATAGTAATCAGGCCGGTCTTTTGATTTTGACATCTGGTAACCCTAGCTATAAAGGGCAATGAGAGCCTAATAAACTCTGATTACCCGACTACCACCATTTTGAAAGAAAATAAAATTATATACCTACTGAATGTACCTTGTAACGAAATTATACGCACAGATACTCATAATTGATAACATTAACTATAAAATAATAAACAGGTTTGATTGTAATAAACGTATAACTTCACACATACCTGGCCGATGAAATTTCGTATTTTTTATAAGCACGGACCAAAAAATCAACAAGCGTCCGTGGTCACACAATACCTGGCACTGGCGAGTCTAGCGCCGCAGGGAAACTCGACCGCAGCGCGCCGAAGGCGCCCGAGTGGCAACCGAGTGAATACGAGCTGTACTTTTGTCTCTAGTCGCACCGCTCCTATTACCCTCTGTTCCCCTATTATGACTTTGTTTTTCAACAGTTTTAGATTTTTTTTTAAATATGTGGGTAGCTTTGTCCTTAATGGCTAAACAGCCTACATCTTAGCAATTACATCGGGTGAGATAAAACTAAACTAAAGTACATTGTAAAATAATATGATCTTATTCATATAGACTTATCGGAGGATTAAAAGTTCGCCAAAATAGGTTCCCTAAAATTGTTATTCTTAATACTCTTTTTACGATAAAATGTTTATTATCTCTCCGATTATTTTATTGTTTAAACCTCCGATAAGTCATTATGAATAAGACCAATATCTTTATTTGAAGAAATGAAATTAACTAGATGATAAATAATTTTTTTTTTTGATTTTGGGTTAATATGTTTTAATATTATAGTGGAGAATTTGGGCAATAGGTATAATAGTTATTGTAAATAATTCATAAAATTATAGTATTTAATAATATAGTTAAATAAAGTGCTGATATAATTATTGATAATATTAATGTGTTCTTTTAATAACGGTAGATGTATGTATTTAATTATAGAAACCTATTTTTATTATTATGATTGGCAGTGTGTATGTGAGGGCTGTGAAATGGTATGGAAAATAAACTTTATAAAATTATTGTTATAATTTATAATATAACCTAAATTTTTTGGATGCAAAACCACTACTCATCAATGTGGCGGACACAGCTATTCTGTAATAAACCTAAAGGTTGCCTTCCGATGTTTCGCGACACGCTCTGATTTTGAACTGAAAATACAGACAGATATTCACCGCAGAATTGGCACCAATCACAGCGCGACCCACATTTGCCATTGCGAGAGCGGTGTCACCGACAAACATTAGTTTTTGGCAGACGAAAATTGGCATTGAAGACGGGTTTCGCGCCGCATACATCGGCAGGCCACTTTTAGGTTTATTTTCCCGCCACATCGTTGAGTAGTGGTTTTGGGTAGCATTTTTATTTGTAGTTCACTCCTATTAGTTGTAGAATGTGTGTCTGTGTCTCCTCCGTGTGGTGACGGATAAATAATACAAGTGTCACCACCCCATCTCCTCCCAAGGATGCTGTAAAAGTCAGCTAAGCACACATAACATCCTCTGTGAGAGATGAAAAACTCGAAAATAAACCGTGCCAACACGACTGGTCAGCCCGGCACAGTAGACCATAATCCCTCCAAAAGTGGAGGAGGCTCGTGCCCAACAGTGAGACGTAAATGGGCTGGTGAGACTTGTAGAATAATTGCTAAAATTTCGACAAATGGTCTATCAAACAACAAAAATTTTTCAATTCCCACCACTATTTTCTGAGATTGACCAGGGCGCCGTAAGAGCCAGCAGAGATATCATAAACAGATAACAGTGCGAGACGGAAGACTCGAAACTAAACAGTATGCCTTTCAGCGTCACATAGCAAACTTATAACCCTCTCGAAGTGAGGGGGCTGATGCCGAATAGGTGGAAATAATCTGGTGGGAAGAAGACTTTATACTCACTGCTTACCCCCACAAGGAAAAAGCGTGACTGTTATTTTGATAGCGATCACTTTTGTTTGTTTGTCTACAACAATAAAACTCCAGAACCAAGTTTATCTATATTTTTATTTTTTTAATAAATTAAGCAGGTTTTATTTTCTCAATACACAGTCATCAGTTAAACCAAAATGTCATTCGTCAAATTTTTATAACAATAATAATAAGGAATGTGTTGCTAGCCTAAATCGAAAATCTACATAAAAAAATTTTAAACAATTTTCTACACTGCATAGCACCAGCTCATACAAAATTGGAAATAATATAAAGATATGGATTTATTTTAAATACTAATTAGTGTTAGTTTATAATAACAGATAAATGACTACAACCATTTTAAACTCATACATCTGGTTATACATGCATGACTAAATGTATGAGCTTTAATTAATTAAAGTATGTTTAGATCGTAGCAGATGGCGCTCTATATTCTCTGCCTACCCACTTGTGGGAAAAGGCGTGACGGTATGTATGTCTTTTTCAGTTCTAATTAGGATTTATACAGATACTAACTTTTAAGTAAATAATACAATTGCAACAGAATAGTTTAGGAGTTAGATGTCCTATCATATTTGGTTGCATGGGCTTAGCCATAACTTAATTACATGTATGTAATTATTTTTGACTGGGGCTGCCATCATCACTAAAATTCATAACAGTCGATAATAGGATAAACACAAAAATTCCCGGATATGTAGAATTTTTTTTTAGGTACTATAATTAATACGTTATATTTTTTTTGTCTCCCCTGATACCAAAAGCTCTCTAGAGGACCAGACCCGGACACTTCAAACCTCTGCTCCTCATCCCGAACGTATGGCAGCCCCACCTACCCTCAATCGCTACCCATCCCTCATATTTTATACATAACATGACCACATTTGATATAAACTCATTTGAAATGTGTTGCCAGCTCAAGTTTCAATGCTAAGTACTGACTTTGACAGCGCCATCTATAAAATGTAACTTATTACCATGTCTTTCATAAAATAATACATTGTCATAAGTTTTAGAAATTTTTAGATGCGATATACAGGTTGATGTTAAAAAGAGGGAAAACACAGAAAAAAATAGTAACTAATAATAACTTTGTTCCATCACATTGATCTCCCGATCCTCACACGTTTTAAGATCAAGGTTTTTATTTAGGGCGATCATAATTGATAACTTCTAAAATAAACGCACCCTAACCGACATCATGATACTGTAGTATTTCTGAATCGCGCTTACGGTTGTCGACAAGCCGAATCATTTGATATCTAAGAAATATTTTTTGTTTGAAAAGAAAAGAGAAAAAAGTCTCCATGGAGTTTCTTGTCTGTTCTTCTCCATAGGATTCACCTCAGGAACAGACACATAGCTTCTGACGTTTCAAAAGCGCTTGTAAACATGCCAACTTGAAATATTTTTTTTTACTTTGATTTTGTTATTCTAATACTCAGTTCTGGGACCTTTTTAAAGTGTTTAAGTGTAATATCGTAACATAAATCATTTACACATATTATTATATTAAACCTGTGTATCCTTTTTTAAAACATCCTGTATATTGTAAAATTGCGGCCGATAAATTTCCCAAATATATTTTTTCACAAATCTAAACGTAAACAAATATAAAAAAAAAGCAAAAACAATGTCAATTATTTAAGTGAAAAAACTTATTTGTATAATCATATTACAATAAAATCATACAAATTATATACAATAAAAAAAAACCACGATAACTGTTTTTTTTTAAGAGTTCCAATGTAGAATAAATCACTATTTCATGTCCCTATTACTCTAATTACAAATATATTTTTAGCACTGACAAATTTATTATATAGTAAGCTACGATACATTTCAATGATACAAAATAATTACTACCCACACATAGTATTAAGGTAGCTGCACGAGTCATGAGCGCTAGCGTAAGAAGGGACTACAGTCCTAATTTAGGTATTGCTATCTTATCTATATTGCTTTCTATGGGCTGGCCATGTCTGTCGAAGAACCGATGGCTGATGGAGCAGACCGGTTCTTCACTGGAAACCGCGACTCGGGAAACGTAAGGTAGGACGCCCCCCCCCCCCCCTGCTAAGTGAACCAATGACCTGCAGAAGGTCGCAGGATGGGACTGAATGCGGAAGGCGGGGGACCGTATACTGTGGCGCGAATTGGGAGAGGCCTATGTCCAGCAGTGGATTGCAGTAGGCTGATTTGATTGATTGCTATCCCTATATACGAGCGCAGCGCTGAAAGAGACATATCGCTCATTTGCAAGAAGAACGTCATAATTCAAAAAACCGTGATATTGAGTTTTATAAACACAAATAATTAGAAAACTCTGCTTTACTTTCTGTAAAAACGACACAACTCTTCGCCTTAATATGAGTGAGTGAGAAAGTTTATGTCACTCTGTCTCAGTACCGCACACGAGCGCGCTTTTTTCGACACCGACTCATTTTTAGTTACTCCAAGTTTGTCGCGAAGAGTGCACGTACAAGGTTTCAACGGAGACGACATATTTCGTTATATGACGATCTTCTCGTAAAAGTAAGTAAAAATTGTTTTATTGGTTTGGTGTTAGAACGTCACATAATCGTTTGTGACGACGTATCAGTAAAATTGTGAATCAATAATGGCAGTCATATTTAGTATTGTGTCGTTATTCCTAATAAAAAATAAAGACTTTTTATAAGTATTGTGAGTTATGACGTTATTGGCAATAATTAAAATAATAAGCATTATTTCACAAACGACACATTAACCTATAAGCCGTTTTTGTTGTTATAGTTAGTTTACTTTCGCGACTGTATTTTTTTAATAATGTATTTTATGACGTTATTAATAATAATGTTTTAATTTTAGGCGTTTCACTAGTACGTATTAAGTACGATGGCGTCCAATAGAGGGAGGAAGATTTTGGCTTTAGTCACCCCCAGTAACGATGATGGACCAAGTACTTCGACGGATAAGAAAAGTAAATACTATTAATTTCTACTGAATATTATAAAATGCTTTATTATGTGAATAGAATTGTCAATTTTATTTATTTTCAGATGATACTGTCCAACGTTCCCGTACAAACCGTACCAGCAGCTCCTCGAGTTCTTCCAGTAGTTCTTCTGACAGTACAACGAGTTCTTCATTTAACGAAGGTATTTATGACTTACTTATTATTACCATAATTACTAGTGTTAAGTATAATATTGGCTAATAATTATTTTTATTTTCAGATAGTGACGACTCTGTGAAAGACCCTCTTTATCAACCGGAAGATCTTGTGTCACTAGTATCACCAGCAATTTTTGTCCAAGATAACAATGATAATATTCTTACTGAGAGAGATATTGACCAAGTTACAGATCAAAATGTAAACATCGAAATGATAGAAACACCACAATTAATTGCTTCTGATACCAATAATATTCCGCAGATCGATAGTTCCACAAATTCAGCGGAATCTGTTCTGCAGGATTTGTCTAATAGAGGCAGAAAACGGAAAAGAAATGAATGCAATTGGAGAAAGAATGTAATGAAGAGGCTTAAAAATTCAGGGAAATCTTATGAGAGTACAGTTACAAAAAATATTATACCCGAACGGAAAATGGGGGAACCTTGTTCCGAAAGATGCAAGTTGCGGTGCAGCACACTGCTTACAGAAAATGATCGAAAAGTATTGTTTGAAGAATATTGGGCACTCGGAGACACAGAACTGCAGTGGAATTATATTGCAAATAGCATGACTGTCATTAAACCTAAGTATCGTTATGTTCGAGAGGGTGGTATTAGAAATAAGCGACAGCTTAACAATGCGTTTTACTTACTCTTACAAGGTGATAAGGTAAGGGTTTGTAAACTATTTTTTAAAAACACTCTTGGCATCACTGATCGTCCAATCCGCACTGTAATAAGCAAACGCAATACGGTTGCAGGAATTCTTTTGTCGGGTGATAAGAGAGGCAAACACTCTAATCACCCTAAAGTTGACGATGCAATTCGAGCTGGAATCAAAGCACACATAGAATCGATTCCCAAAATCGAATCCCATTACACCCGTGCTAATACCTCCAAAGAATTCATCGATGGTAGTAGGTCTATTGTTGAAATACACAAGGACTATGTAGAGATTTGTAAGTCAAAGAATGTTCCATATGGCAATTACATAATGTTTTACAAAATGTTTACTGAAGATTATAACATTTCATTTTTTAAACCAAAAAAAGATCGTTGTGATACCTGTGCTATTTACGAAAACTGTGAAAATGAAGAAAAAGCTGTTAAAAAAGACCATTATGATAGACATTTAATAGAAAAAGATTTTTGTAGAGATGAAAAGACCAAAGATAAAGAAAATAGTCAGCTGATAGTTGCAGTTTATGATTTGCAGGCGGTGTTTCAATGCCCAAAGGGAGACACCTCGTTATTTTATTATGTAAGTAAGTTAAATGTGTTCAATTTCACGATTTATGAATTGCAATCTAAAAAAGTTAATTGTTATATTTGGGACGAAGCTACTGGTAATAGAGGTGTCAATGATTTAGGAACATGTGTTTATAAATATATAGAAAATCAAGCTATGGCTGGCACAGAAATAGAGCTGGTATTCTACTCTGACAATTGCGTAGGTCAGCAAAAAAATAAAATGATGATAGCAATGTACATGTTTGCTCTACAACGTTTCTCAAACATTAAAGCTATCACGCATAAATATTTGATTAAGGGACACACTCAAAATGAGGGAGACTCGGCACATTCGCTGATAGAACGCCAGATTAAAAAACAGGTTAGGGCTGGCCCAATGTATACGCCTGAAGCATTCATTAGTGCAGTTAAGACAGCCAGATCAAAACCTGAACCCTTTAAAGTAAATATAATGTGTCATCAGGATTTTCTGGATTGGAAGGAAGTATGCACACAGATGGGCTTAAGCATAACCAAGAATGATGTAGGTGATACTATTAAATTTACTGATCTCAAAGTTGTTAAAGTGGAAAGAGAACATCCACAATTCATATGTTATAAAACGTCTTACTTGGATAGAGAGTTTAAAAGAGCAAAAGTGATAAAAAAGAAGAAGAATGTTGACCTAGAGCTTAAACATGCATATAATCAGCGTCCCGGGTTGAGCAAGAAAAAAAAAGATGGCTTGCTTAACTTATTGACTAAAAAAGCTATTCCAAGTTATTATGGTCCATTTTATAATTCATTATAAGTTACCAACGAGTGCATATTATTTTATATTATTATAAGTACAAAGTTCATTACTTTAGCACTAAAATTTAATTAATGGTAATCTACAACTGTGATTGATTTATTAATATAAGACTAACTTTGTGCCATTTAAAGTTTAACTCGTCGTTGATTCTTATTAATACCTGATATTGTTTGTTTAATTTTGATAAAAGATAAATATTGTTTAAGCAAATGACTGATTTAGAAATAATGTTGTTGTCATAAGAAAGAAAACTATTAAACTTTTAATTTCATAATGACATTTTTTTATTTATATACCTTTAGTTTACAAAATATTTATTATCAATAATGACACAATTTAAATAATATGAAAAAAATTATGCATATTTATTAGAAATAACGACACATCTGATCCCAGGTGATATTTAAATGGGGATTATAAAAATACTGCTCACAATTTAATTATTTGTGAAACTGTTATAGAAAGATGAATAGATGCACAATACAACAAATGCAGTAAAATAACCTTATCCTTAACAGTTATTAAAAAAAAAAAACTCAAACTTTCAAATCGCATTTCCCAAAAGTTCTCGTTTTTTAGTTGTGTCGTGCTTCTTGCAAATGAGCGATATATAGTTGAGGCAGATTTTTTTTACAAATTCCAATATCCAGGAAGAGAACAAGGGACTACGATGCTCATATTTTTGTATGGAGCATAGTTTGGTGTCGTGCCCTCTTAACAATACGCAGAATACATTTTTAGGTTTGTTTGGTTGTCGGGTTGAGGTTGGCAGGCAGGGAGCGTGATCTCGTGATCTCAGTCAATAGCTGCTTTACTGACGCACATACCACACATTGATCGAAATCATTACCCATGTGCATATCCCCAATAAAATAGAGCACTCATAACTCGTGATGATACCTATAATCCGTCCCAGAATTGCAAATGTGATTTGACAGTTGCTAATGTCAAACAAAAATAATGCTGCCAAATTTTTGGCAATAGTGATGGCCAACCGTAATTTTTTTATCCCGGTTAGTACCGATTATTCGAACCGACCAGAAATATCGTACTAGCTATTGCCTGCGAAAACGTACGCACGGAATTGGGAATCACTGCGTTGTATAATACAACAGAGAGTAAATAAAATAAACATGTCTTCAAAAACAGACAAGGTTAAAAATTCGCCGTTTTACGGTTAGTCATTATTTGATTCTGGCCAGCATGGCACCATGCTAAACTCTAGTATGGTTATTAGTTATTTGTTCGCCGTGAGTGAGTTTATACGCGCATATCTCAGAAATAAAGTAATACCCAGGGTTGCAGTGGTCGTATGAATCCGTAAAAATAGTTAACTTTAATTAATTTACAAAATTATATAAATCTGCTAAAGATTTACGTTTGGCTTTTCGTTAAATTACGGTTGGAGGACATAACTATTTTAAAAGTGCAATTAACCTAGCAACACAGTAAACGTCAAATAACATTTCTAATTCTGGGACAAGCTATATACACACTTACTTGTAGCAATAAGTATGTGTACAGTAAAATACAAATGTAACAAAATGTGTAGCATATTGTAGTGCTAAATCTATAATAAATACCGTGACACAGAATTACTAAATAGTGTATCAATGGCTAAATAACTCACCAGGCTTGAAGCCACATAAATAAGTCTTTAATACATGCTACAAATTCAATTAAACCATAGACAACAGAACAGGATTCCTGCTTCTGTTCCCAATGACATACTTGTTTTATAGCTTGTAAAAGTGACGTTTATAGTTCGAGTAAACTGCTATGTCACTTGACTTGAGAATACCATAACTCATTAGTCAATGAAGTACGATTTAGCCAGAACTCGTATTCACTATCCGGTAGATCTATGGTGATACGTATTTTAACATAAAATTTGAATGTGTTCATCGAAAAAAAAAACAATTCTAGGTTAATGATTAAACAGTACATTGCAAATAGGTTATATAACAAAAAATGCTTAATACAGTATTATAAGCCACGCAAATTGGTAATGCGCTGGAACCTTGTCAAATTAACGCCCTTGTCACGTCATCAGCAAAGAAAAAATACAGCTAACAAAAAATATTCTCATCTATACGTCACTATGACGTCACCAACATGGCCGCCAGGCGCATTACCAATTTGTGTGGGTTATACTAGACATTAGCACACATAATTACACGGTTGTCTGTAAGAGATTGCAATATTTGTGATAAGACCGCCTTTTGTACCTAATATAAGACTTATTGTTATTAATATTTGTAAGTTATTTTCTGGCGTACCTACAATAAAGAGTTTTCATTCATTCATAATTACAACTGTTGAAATAAAACTACTTTTTACGGATTTAGACGCGTGTATTTGTTTTAAATGTTAGCCCGACATTTCAGAGACTTTGCAGGCACCATGGTCACGGGTGTGACTGATGATCAGATGAGATGATCAGTTGTTACAGGGTTTACCCACATTTTAAAGTTTTACATTGACCATAAAGATAGACTTTTGCCAAATTTATAACAAATATACGCATCTAAATCCGTAAAAAGTAGTTTTATTTAAACAATTAAGTCTCTCGCAACTGTCAGAGAATATTACACCAGTTAACACAATAATCAATAATAAAAATACAATATATTTGGACAGTGCTAATCTAAGCCACATACCCCAACAATTTGGTGAAATAAATTGTACTTCTGTCCCACGATGTTCATCAGGTTTGTTGTTCTTCATGTCTGGGCGTCCATCATCTCACACCACATAATATGTACATAATATTTTACATTAATAAGTATATAACACTTAACACATACTGAGATTTATCGTCCATGCTCGATATAGCAGTGTTTTGTTAGACGGAGTCATCTGAAATGTTAAGTTAATTTTTTAAGCAATTAATATTTTGCTAATATGGATTTTTTAGATTTTTTTTAATTTGATTCGACGAGCCTCGTGGTTGAGTGGTTTATGTAACGGACTGCCGATCAAGAGGTCGCGGGTTTGATTCCCGCTCGGGACAATCATTTGTGTGATTTTTCTAATTGTCATACAAATGTTTGTACTGCGTCTGGGTGTTTCTATGTATTATAAGTATGTATTTACAAAAGAAAAGTAGTATATGTATTCTATCCGTATTCTGGTACCCATAACACAAGCTTAAAAGCTTAGCTTGGGACCAGAGGACGTTGTGTGAAATGTCCATGAATATTTATAAAAAAAAAACGTTACGCCGTTTATAGGCTACGGTAATCGCTTCCCATCAGGGCCCCGAGTCCGGTAAATGAGTTGTGTCACAATGGTAGCTCAATGACACATTATAACCTCAAAAATTAACAATAGAGTACCAAACTTGATAAAATTCGAATTTTATCAAGTTTGGTAATCTATTTGGCCGTACGCTTGTTCACCAACTTAGTAGTATAAATTAAAAAGCCTTCCTCGATAAATCTAACACAAAAAGAATTTTACAATTCTAATCAGTAGTTCCGGAGATTAAAGCGTTCAAACAAACAAACTCTTCAGTTTTATAATATTTTCCCCAAACTTATCGGTTTCTCTGGTATGACCTAGCACCTGTTAACGTCATCTATTAAATAAAATTCACGTGTCACAGTGTTAGTTACCGTACTCCTCCAAAACGGCTTGACCGATTTTTATGAAATTTTACATGCACATTCAGTAGGTCTGGGAATCGGCTAACATCTATTTTTCAAACCTTTTTTTTTAGTATGAAAAAAAAAACGTTTGCTGGGTCAGCTAGTATTTTTATAAAAAGATGCATACTGTAAAAAAGACGCTCAATCAAAGTAAATAGGCGCTGTCAGCTGTTATCAAGAAAATGAAGAAATCGAAATAGTTTATCCATCAAATCTCATTATTAATTTGTCAACATATAGAATTATAGATTTTTACTTGACCGGCTTTTATTATAAACTTTATAGATTACCAATAAAGATTTGCATATCAAATACTATATCTATGCAGATAATATAGGTACAATGATAAATATAACATTATTGCATAATATTATGTCATGTTTGTGTGACAAACAACACACCAATTTTCAAAAGGTTTTTGAGGTTGTGGGTTCAAGTCAAAGGTTTGTTTTCATTAAGGTAATAAAAAAAGTAGCATGAAAATTGCTAATTATCTAAAACTAGCTATTGTCCGCAATTTTGTACGCGTGAAATATACAAAAAGCTACAGCCTCGAACCAACCTATCTTTAAAAAAAATAGTACAAATACATAAATCGTAACAAATGCTATAAGATATTATTGTTATTAAGGCGCCTTGGAAAATTTTTAATAAAGCTCACTCACCATGATACCACCATTTTGTTTTCTTAGGATTTTTGTTGCATGTCTTAACGTAAAATGAATTGTCCGGTGGCCGTTTCTGAAAATCACAACAATTATAATGTAAAATTTCTAATAATTACACAATATACAGTTTAAAATCTCTGCCTAAACACATATGAACTAACATAGCCCAAGATGGGAGGCACCCAACACGGTGGAGGGACAGTATCCCAGGGAGCTGCTGAATGCAAGCAGCACATGAATAAGCATTTTGGCGTATCATGGGTTGTCCGTGTGGCGACGTTGAAGAATACAAGTGTCACCAACCCTTTTCCTTCCCGGGCCAAAAGCCAGCTAAGGAATATTGTACACAGATAATAACTTCTGTGAGAGACGTAACTTGAAACTAAGCCCTATGCCAACAAGCCTGGTCAGCGCGTCATAGTTGGCCATAATCTCTTCCAAAGTGGAGGCCGCCTATGCCTAACAGTGGGACATGTGGCGACGAAGAGAGTGTGGAGACCTATGTAAACCCAAGGTAGCAAATTTCTGCCTATTACGATGATGGAATCCTTTTGTCCCTCATCAGGGACATAGGGCTCTAAGAAAACGTTTCCATTACACCTCACGCAGTGTGAGCGGCTTCAGCACATCCCATCATAGTTCAGTGAATGTAGTCTCCTAATTCTGTCATAAAGTCGTCGGGCACCTTAGCCTTGATGTCATTGTTTATTCATTACATTCTAATCTACGAATAAATGTGGAAGGAAAGAGTCGAAAGGAAGACCTGAGAAAAGATGGATGGACTGTGTGAATGGGGACATGAAGGAGGAATTAACACATATGACGTCGGATATAAGACAATGGAAGAAAAAGACATGTATCGAGCCAAATAATGTGAAAAGGACGGGAGATTGATTATAATTCTGATATTAATCTCACCTTCTCCTTACAGCTACTGAGCATAGACACGATGGACAGACAGACAGACTGCACAGAGAGCGCCGGCGACCAGTCGTCCGTCAAGATGGACAAACAAATGTGTCCATTAGAGTACACGTGTGGGTGCACCGGTATGTTGTTACCTACAAATGTTACCTGAAACAAATATTATAAATATATAAGTTTCCGAATAGAATCTGAAATGAAATCTTGAATCAAAACTAAAATTGCCATTGTTCATATTTTTTTAAAATTGTAACTTTATTTTAAATTCTTTATTTTTCCAGGAATGAAATGAAATGTAATGATTTTATAAGAGAAAATGTTTACCCAACAATAAATAAGCAATGGTGTATGTTGTTTTCGTCAGGCGTAACATATTAACCCGGTTACTAATATCTAATCTGATCTAGTTACTAAACTAGACTGCCTGTCTTTTAATATTATAGTTATTAAGCAATCATATAGTAATAGTCAATCTTTTTCTTAAATTTAAAAACCAATGTAATTTTAACGCGTTCGTGGGGAGACGGACAAAAAGAATACAGGCGTCACATATCCATTTCTTGCCCGCAGGGGTCGTAAGAACCCCGAATCCACGTTACAAGACACCCGCGCACATACCCAAGGAGGGTTTACGTCAGGCAGGTGGACGGTTGTAAAAATCAGCCAAAAACCATTGCAACATGAACAAGCAGTCATATTGCGCCGACTCGGAATAACGGGCTAAGGGCAGAAGAATCTATATAACTTCGAAAACCCATGATTTCTCTGATAATTGAGCAGTAGCCTCTAGGTCTTGGTTCTCTCTGCAGACCGGCCCAGGAATATCCATTCTTTATTCCTATTTTCTTGTTGTGACTAACAATTATCAGGAATTAATTTCAGCTCAATATCCTCACACGGTAATGGAAAAAATATTCGACTTTCCTTAAAAAATGTTATGCCTCAGTTTTTATCTAAGAACTAAGGCTTTTTGTATAATCAGAATATATTTTTAGTCATTGTTATCGCGACATTTTATTGAAGCTAGTATGAGATACATTATTGTTATCTACGTTTGACAAGGAAGAATATATTTTGTTTAGTTTGCATTATCTGTCAACATAACTAATTAACAACCACTGCTTCTCCCAATTATATTGTGAACGCGACTTATAGGCAGAGGCGTGTTTTAAAATTTAGCGCTCCGGGCCGTTTGATTTGACACCCTATAAATAAATAGAGATGGAGCAAAATTTTAAACCTTAGGCTTTCGCCGCCCACCTCAGGCTGGACGACTCAGGCCATGGCCCCTATGGTAAATACGCCTCTGGATAGGCAGATGATACAGACCTATAGAGGTCGTTATCATTCCTATTACCATAATGGTGCTAGGACGACACGAAATATTTCATTTTCAAATGTCGAAATATCAGATTTTATTAAAATTCGCTTTTAGAAAATCCTTGTCCTGACGATAAGCAACACAATTATAAAACAATTATCCGATTAGGTGCAGTCGTTCGTAAGTTATACGGGTTCAATAAATTTCGTCGATTTATTTATAAATAAGAAGCAGTCGTATGCGATAAGGGTGTAATTTAACACATATAAATAACAATTTTAATAATCATACAAAAATAAAAAGAAAAGCAAACAAAACAGAAGGGTTTGTGTTAACCCCCATGTTTAGAGACGAATTTTGAAAATTAGGGCCCCAGGCCTGTATGATTTGTCACCCCATAAATTAATGGAGAAAGAGCAAAATATTAAACGCTTGTGTTGCCTCGAGCTATGGCCCCAATGGCCTTAGAGTAAATACCTCGCTGCTATTTCTTTATTTCCAAAATCTTTTCCCAAGCTCACCTATGTAATAGGAACCAGCACACAATAAACACATTACTAGTTTTGGCAGCTCTAGCCATGAATTGATGAGTTATTTTTTTTTAATTTTTTTTTTGGGAAGGGGGGGTCGATGTGGGTCCTGGTGGGGTGTGTTCTTGCCAGGAAACACATCTCTAAAAAATGCTGGGAATACCGGTAGCGCACGCCTAGTAGTGCGAAGCTAGGCTATACGGCGCGCATCGACAAGTTCTTCATACACGTCGTAATGTCCCACACAACTCCATCTGTGTGGGCCGTCCTTCCCGGGCAATGCTGTGGTCTAATAACGAGGCTTCGCACACCACCACCTTACCTTGGGACCACAGTAGCAGAATATGAAGAGCGGAAGGCGAGTCTTCGGCGCCTCAAAACCGAACATTCTGGCAAAGGGAAGGCAACCCTGAGTAAAAATACAGCAGGAAAATGAAAGCAAGAAATTACCCCAGGAGCGTACCGGACATTCCGGAGAATCCCTCCCTGAGCATAGCTCAGGCAGCCCTACGTATTTTTACAAAGCATTGCTTACCCAGGAAAACCATCAGGAAAGGCCCAAAAAACTTACACAGCAGTTGTTTCACCCAGGTCTATTTAACAAACAACGCTCGGCTTCGCTTAGTGACGCCACAGATTTGCATGACTCACAATGGCAAAGATCACCGACACAGAAACGCAACAGATCGCCTTACGAAAACCAGGGCAAAAACAGCCAAGTGAAAAGAATGCAAAAGAGACAACAGTTGACCAATACACTCAAGAGGAAATAATAGTCCAGACCATAATACTGACACAAATAAACGACCTGACATTGAGCTAAGCTACTACAGTAATGAAAATGAACCTGACACCAAAACCTCCTGCTATAATACTGTATGGTGTTGATTTATTGGCGGATCTGCCTGAAACGCCTAGAGTTATAACAGCTACCTATGCAGACGACACTGCATGCCTTGCATACAGACATATTATATTACATACAGACCCACATAGGGCCTCTGCTAAACTTCAAGTTCAATTAAACAAAATAGACTTGTGGCTGCAAAAGTGGAGAATTAGGCCTAGCGTAACCAAATCGACGCAGGTACAGTTTACGCTCCGAAAAGGAGACTGCACACCCGTCTATATGGAGGGCAAAGCCGTACCAGCAACCAGTAGTGTAAAATACTTGGGTTTACACCTTGACAGAAGATTGAAATGGGGTAATCATATTAAAGCAAAACGAACAGAAGCAAACTTACAACTCAGAAACTACCTATGGCTCATAGGCCGTCAATCTCGACTTTCTCTTTGTAATAAATTTCTCGTTTATAAAGCGATTATCAAACCAATATGGTCTTATGGGATCGAGCTGTGGGGATCTCCTAGTGACTCGAACCTGGAAATACTACAGCGATTCCAGAACATAGCTCTAAGAACAATACCAAGTGCACACTAGTTTGTAAGAAACACAAAAATTCACGAATATCTTGAAATACCGACCGTTAAACAAGAGGTTGCAAACTTTTGTAAAAAGTATAAAAATAGACTAAATGAACACAGCAATATATTAGCTAAGGATTTATTAAATGAGGAAGGGAATGTAAAACGCCTGAAGAGATGGCACATACTGTATCTTGACCACAGAAACTAAGCCATTCATGAGCTTATCTTAAAGTGTTGGTGCTATTAGATGTAATAGCCCTAAACAACACCAAACCAAAAAAAAAAATATTTTTTAGGCTTCCAAAGTCATCCTAGGTGCCCATGCCAGCCTCATGGGACTTTCAAAGTAATTCAGTACTGCCGACTGTCCCTCGTCTGAAGGGCTAACATATAATATACATACATATAATACATAAAAAACACCCAAACAAAGGAAATTTTTTTTATACTTACCTCTGGAGAGTCAAACGGGTATTTGTTTGTGAATTTAAACTGCAATACAAATTTTTCACCTTCATACAATGTGCCTGGCACTCCTTCCATATGAACTATCCACCTAAAAATATAAAAATCATTAGAGTGTGTTCATCATTAGCAGAGATTTTTATAGACAAAATGATTATGTATATTAAGTATGTGTTTACAAAACAAAAGTAGTGTATATATTTTATGTGTATTCTAGTACCCATAACATAAGCATATATGCTTGGCTTGGGATGGACCAGGCTAACTGTTGCTTGCAATGTCATATACATAGAATTTAGAGAACAAATATTAAGAAATTTTAGTAGAATACCTTTCTCATAAACAACTGTATCGTTTTAAAAATTTAATCTCACATAGGAACATACAAAAACCATGACCGTTTTTTCTTAATAAATCAAATTATGATGGAAAAAGTGAAACTTCACTTTTTCCACCATAATTTGATTTATTAAGAAAAAGCATAGCATGTCAAATGCAAAAATTAATAAATTACTTTAAACATGACTGTTTTATAAAAAGACACTAGCTTTAGCCTGCAACTTCGTATGTGTGGAATTTAAAAACCAAAACTTAACAAATTATACAAAAAGAGCCATTCCATCATTAAAAAAATTTGTTTATTGTTTTGAATATATGAGCTCAAACAGGGACATACATACAAAACAACAACTTTGTTTTATAATATGTAAAGATTTATTTACAAAAATATTATTTTGTAATTATGTATTCTTTATTTTGTGCAGGAGCTTTGTCACGCAGAGAATGTCACACTCCATAATATGGTGTAGATTGTATAAAATAATATCTTAGTGTAAGCAATCATTGTTGTATAACAACAAAATATCACAGAACTCTATCATAACATTTACTTTTATTCCTTTGCGTATAAATCAGTAAAAAAAAACTTTTTTATAAATACTGAAAAGTGTTTGTGGTCATAAAAAATATGTTTATGTTTTGGTCCACCTTACATATTAATAGATAATTTCTTCTTTAATATAACACTTATAAATATTCAAGTATGTAAATTTGTTATATACTCACAGTGTTAGATTTTGGCTGGCCTGGTCTCCGTCCACGGTAACTCCTGGAGGAGGCTCTTTCATAAGAGACATTAATTCTTTTTGTAATCTCCGCTGAAAAGATACAAAATGTTACTACACCAATAAATTTTAAATAACACCTAGTGTAAAATATAGCCTTTATTTACCTATATTTCTCATAAAACGATTTATAAATAATGTATTAATAAAAATTCTGTGACTAGAATCGCATAGCAAATCTGTCATAACAAAAATGTATCCAAAACAACATATTTATTGAATTTTACCAAATGATTATATGTAGCATTAATAAACTTACGTATTTAATCATAATTGGTGGCAAATTGATAGTGTTAAGTATGTTATTTATATTATTTTTTACTTACCTCAGACGGGGACAGAGCCGCCATTGTAAACCAATTAGACGTTTGATGTTGCTAGGCTAGTTGCTATTCTCAGAAATCTATTTTTGTGGAAAAACAAAATGACGACGAAACTTTATCAAGAGGATCCTTTTTAATAAAAAGCACAATACATGCTCTGTCTTATGTATTTTTAGCTTATTGATTTGACCAATGAATGAAGTAGAGTAACTTTTTCAAACAAGCAAAATAAGTCGAAGAAACCTTTTTAAATAATAACCACAGAACATTAATACTCTAACGAGATAATAACAATCGAATTTAGTAAGCTGAGAACGGGCAACCCTGGTTCAGCCATAGACAGTTTTGCTCATTTCGCTCCATTTTTTATGATTTTTTCTAGAGATTTTCTTTTTAGGGTTGGCTAATATTTCCCAAAAAAAAAAATCAACTTTTTAATCAGATCGATTCGAAAAAGACAGATTTACAAAGACATAAATAACTTGCTAGACTATCATTTTTAGACGGTGTACAATTGTAAACGATAATATATTAAAATCTATTTTTATCCAGACTTGAGTAGCTCTGTTACTTTCTGATAAAATAGGTTTTGAGCCGATTTGAATCGTGATTTCAATCGTGTTATATACATATTATATATTTACAGAAAGTCTTTGAATATCTACTGGATGAAATTTTTGTAAGGAGGGGCTTTCTCTGCAAGAGTAATCTATTTTGAATCTTTGTCATGACAAATCGATCACTACGTAATGGATTTTTCTTATGAAAATAGTAGATTTATTTATTTTTATCGTTTTTTTTTCTAATTACTTATCAGAAAAAAATCGATAAAAATAAATAAATTGATAAAAATAAGTAAAAGCCCCTGAATAAGTATTGATATGTATCTATAGTTACCTGTATATGTTTGTGTTTATGTACCTTAAACGTTTGCTTAGTTCTATTCTCATAATGTTTATCTTCTCTTCATTTATCACCCACACTGTTTATCTCTGCACTAACTTTGGTTGGCTGGTAGATAATGCCTAAGGCATTTAGTCCGCCATTGTATGTCTTACGTGCATTAAGTTTTAATAAATAAAATAAATAAATAAAAGCCTTCAAAATTATAATATCATTTAATAGTTGACTTGAAACTCTTTGTTATAAGCCACACAAATTGGTAATGCGCCTGGCGGCCATGTTGGTGACGTCAGTACCGTTAGCAACGTTGCCCGACGCGTACGCGTATCGAGTTGTGAGCTTTAATACCTACAACGATCGTTTTTATTGTTGTTTTTTTGTTATATAGATATAGATTGGTCGACGAGTTATTTGTTATTAACACGGGAAATGATACTGATTCTGACGAGACATCAGACTCGGATACCAATTCTGAGTCCGATGTAGATTATATGAGTGGTGTTGAAGAGTTAAGTTAAGATTTTCAAAAATGTGATGAATGATGATGATGATGATTAAAAGTTAAACATTATTCCAACATTTAGTTTTAACAAATTACCTTTATAAACTCATATTAATAGATGAGAATATTACATTTTGTTAGCTGTATTTTTTCTTTGCTGATGACCTCACAAGATTACATTTTGTTAGCTGTACTTTTTCTTTGCTGATGACGTCACAAGGGCGTTAATTTGACAAGGTTCCAGCGCATTAACAATTTGCGTGGCATATAGCACCATACTTTATCGATGCAGCGGAGTTAGACAGCTCAGAAAACTTCTTGTTACTGACACAAATATTTAGCTATATCCCTTGCTTTGCTCCTAGATAATACAAAGCTTTAATAAATTCTAAGTCTACCGGAATTACTAATTCTGTTTTAAAAGCGCAGAAAGAACATGTGCAGATGCCGTTGATGTACTGTTGATCTAATATTATAGAGATAGTATTAATCGGCAATTAGCATTTTGGGCTAGAAAACCAGACTTACTAAAATTGCACATGAAAAAACTGTGTTAATTGATAAAATAAAATACATATATAAAAATCTATTTTAATCTGAACAAAAATTATGTATAAATATCGAATAAATTTTTTTCACATCCCTAAAGTCTCTTCTCTTGTCTTTGGACAAGTGTTTAGAAAACGGGCTGTGTTTTGCGTTTTTGCAAAATTAACGGATAGAAATTGTTACGGCAATATTTTTTGTAACTACCTGTGATAGTATTACAAAAACGTGTATTATGGTTCTTTATTGAACGGTTATATTTCTTTTGCTCGCCCGCTGCCATTTAAAACCGGTGACTGTCATGGGCTCTTATTCGAAGAAGTCTTCTGCAGAATGGTTTATAGATCAACTCAACGTTGAAAATGCTAAATTAGTGGCGTTGGTATTAGTTGTGGGATTTATAGGCTATCACGGATTACTACATCTGCGTTATGGTAAAATATTGACATTATCTAACCTTTATTTTTACACTGATAATATTTCTTGTTTTCTAATTTACTACTAACAACTAGCTAGCTCGTTCGCGTGGGATTTAGAAACCAAACAAAATTATACCTAAAAGCCATCCTCTTGAACCACTCTATTCATAAAAAAAACCGCATCAAAATCCGTTGCGTAGTTTTAAAGATATAAAAGCTCATGGGAAATACATACAAAAACTACGACTTTGTTTTATAATAAGTAACCCAATTGCTACCCCCAAGTTTTCAACATTTTATTGCGTAGAACTTGTAAGTATGGTGGCGCCAAAGTACACGAAATTAATGGTACTTATCTGGTATTGCTTATGATTTTTGGTATCCTGGTATTACAGAATAAAATTTTTTTTTGAGGTTTGGAATCGCCTAATTTACTTGTTGCGTAAATCAGTTATGTTTGTAATTATATATTATTATTATTATTTTTTTTTTTTTTTTTTTTTAATTTAAGGCCTATTCCAATATTTCAGGTTCTGATTCCTGCACCTGGCTTTTAACTTCAGGCAGATATAAAGGTGACCATGAATGGCAACCGTATGGATGTATGCTGCACAGATATTCAAAAACGTTAGTAATTTTTTTCTGTAGCAAAAGGTAAAGCAAGACCTATCAATCAGACTTTGTTGTGTCCCTCTGTCATGTGTGTCCAACACATTCTTGTCTAATTTTCAATTAACACACTTTTATTAGCTTCATTTGTATCTATCTGTCTAACTATGTACGAGAAGATTCAATATCTTCATGTGTCTCAAACTATGTAACTAAATCATCATGTGGAATGTAGAAAAAACCATTCTATCTATCGAAAAAAACCCCCATCAAAATCTGTTGTGTATTTTTCCACATAGCTCATAAAAATACTAACTTTGTTTTTTATTTTTTTTTAAATTGTATAATATTAAGTAAATATTACATTATTAATATTACATTTTTAAAGAAGATTTATGCCTTTTTTAGGGATGCCAGAAGATGTCTCAGATATTTGGCATTTTGGGGCAAATACAACAGTTTTGCCTTTATTGGAGATTCAAGACTTGAGCAGCTCTATGAATATTTTATAGGTATTTTTATTTTCGCCATTTCTATTACGTAAACAATATTTTGTATAGCCAGCTAAAGAGTATAAACTTTTTAATAACTTAAATCTCGTCAAATCTCGGGGATAAAGGACGCGCCGCGCCGTGAGCAGTGACAACATTTTTTTGTCTAGCCATGCGCAATTTTCTTACTATGTAATGAAGGTTGCGGTTGCGCGTTGATTGTATCTGAAAGGCGCCTTAACAAATATTTTGTTTTATTTTGTTAACATATTAGTAACATAAACATTATTATTCTCCAACAGTAGCGCTAATTCAAGCCACTTTTTATTATTTCTAGTTATTTGTACACATTTTTACTAAAATTATTTATTTTAGGTCTAGTGAGAACCCGTATAGACATGGATTCGTCTTACTCCACACTGGACCATAAATTACCGAACTATACATATGTAGACAATAAACTGCGTCTGTCTGTCACGTTTACATACAGTGATGATGTGTCCAAGACTATGGTTGATCAGTTTAGAACGTGGTAAGTTATTATTAACTATTATCATCGCATTTTATGTTAAACTTAGGAAACAGCCATTTTATTTAATAAGTAGCTGATGCCCGCTACTCTGTACGCATGGAATTATACATCCCCATATATTTTGTCACCGTTTAAACCTTTCCTGGACTGTCACGAATATTTCAAGACCTGTAATGTGTCTTCTACGATCAGTTATTACAGGGTTTACCCACATCCAAGTAAATTTTACAATGTCTCCGAAACATAGGGCCAAAATTTAAAACAAATATACGTGTCTAAATCCGTAAAAAGTAGTTTTATTTAAACTCTACTATATGCTCAAAGACCAACAAATTGTCAGAATGTTCAAAATGTAAATTTAAAAATGATAAAGAAGTAAATTTTTCGACACCTAATTAACATGCGAGGCCTCTATACATAATTATTTAACACTAAACCTACATAGATAACAAATTGATTTTGTAGTAAAATAAATAATTTAATTACGACCTGGCTAGCGCTTTTGACTTAAACGTAAACAAGTAGTTTTGGCCGAATCAGTGATTGCTAAAGGGTAAACCATATACTAGAAACCTTAATTTCTACACCTTTAGACCTTACTAATTTATAAATGTGAAAACGAGATGATGACACAGTAAAAATACTGACGATTTTAAGTTTTAATGAGTGGAACAAAATCATAGCGCGATTTAAAAACTGTGCAACGGCATCTATCGAGCGGAGTAGATAACTTCTGTTTGTTAAGGCTTGATTTCTTAATTTCACGCGTACGAAGTCGCGGGCATTAACTAGTAATAAATTTAGTTTTATTTCGGACATCAAAAGATCCATATTTGAATTAAAAATTCAATTATCAGCTTAGCTTGGGACCAGAGAGGACGTTGTGTGAAATGTCGTGAATTTTTATTATTTATTAAAAAAAAAGAAAGAATTATGTGTTAGTAAATGTGTTATGGTCTTATTCATAATGACTTATCGGAGGTTAAAAAGTTCGCTAAAATAGGTTCGCGAAAATTGTCAAAATTTGTTATTCATAATAGTATTTTTACGCTAAAACGTTTATTATCTCTCCGATAAAATCTCCGTTTAAACCTCCGATAAGTCATTATGAATAAGACCATTAGTATCTATGATCTACCTTTGCAAGGCAAAACAGAGATATTATTTCTTTGTTCCAACTTTTTAGGGTTCCGTACCCAAAGGGTAAAAACGGGACCCTATTACTGAGACTTCGCTGTCCGTCCGTCCGTCCGTCCGTCCGTCCGTCCGTCCGTCCATCCGTCCATCCGTCCGTCCGTCCGTCCGTCCGTCTGTCACCAGGCTGTATCTCAAGAACGGTGATAGCTAGAGAGTTGAAATTTTCACAGATGATGTATTTCTATTGCCGCTATAACAACAAATACTAAAAATAAAATAAATATTTAAGGGGGGCTCCCATACAACAAACATGATGTTTTTACCGTTTCTTGCTCGATACTAATAACGTTGCCTTATATTGCATAGATAATGGTACGGAACCCTTCGTGCGCGAGTCCGACTCGCACTTGACCAATTTTTATATACTACTTATGTTAAATAAATTGAATTGAATTCGTATCATCATCATTATCATACCGTCACGTGCTTTTCCCATGGGTCACTAGAAACCAGAATAAAATAGATGTTTAAATATACTTTTTATGTGTCTTGATGATATGCTTAAGACGATGTGATGTTATGTTATGATAACATCATAATTACGTTATGACGATACGGACCCCTTCATGCGCACAGATCACCTGCAATGGATAGAGCATTATAGGATTTTTGTTAATGACGCACTAACGTTGCAGTAATATGGGGATATGAAATAATGCATTTTAATTGGTCGTCGAGTTCTCATACATTACTTATAGAATAGCGCATATGTTCTTTTTTTTTTCTTCTATATTATATATTTTTGAGTCACCCTAGGTGCCCATGCCAGCCTCATGGGACTTTCAAAGTAATTCAGTGCTGCTGACTGTCCCTCGTCTGAAGGGCTAGTTTAATACTCTTAAACAGTTTAGTTGCTTCATCAGACAGATTTTCGGCCAGCAGCACATTCACGTCACTGTCAAACAGAGAGCATTGCCTGTCGACCTGGACACACTCTGTCAACAAATGTACAACATCATCCACCTTGTGACAAGTGTCACAAAGTGGAGATGTCCTCCTTCCTATCATGTGTAAGAATTTGTGTTAAGAATAGCGCATATGGTCGGTGTGCGTCGATTGCCTTGTGCGGAATCTAACGAGTGATCTGTGCGCGTTTTGATCCATGTCCGGTTTTCTTCATAGATTTTGACTATAATAATGTTCAACAGGCAGCGTTCAGATCAACCGCCGTCAGTAATTGTAGCCTCTACTGGATTACAGCTTCTTAAGACACGAAACACGACAGAATTATTATTAGATGAATATAAAAGAAACTTAACATATTTGGTGCAAGCGATAGATTCACTTGCAGCGAGGAACACACAGGTTTTGTGGAAACTCATTGAGTCGGTTGATGCGTCTAAACTGAAAAATGATTATAAAAGAATCAGTAATAATGATATTGATGCTTATAATAGGGCTGCTATTGAGGTACGTATTACATACTATCTTTCTAATATTAAGTGAAAGTTATGGCAGTCCACACGGCGCATTGTGTCCGCGTTACGCCAAATTGAACTGTCACTTCGTCATTTTCCATCCATCCATCAGCCTCTCTCCATCCACTGTTAGACATAGGCTTCCCCCATAGGACGCCACAACTCGCGGTCTTGTGCCGCTTTGGATGCAAGCGCATGCATGCATGCATGTGGATGCAATGTCTCCCCGCGACCTAGACGATATCGTCGCTCCACCTTGTCGGAGGCCGCCCAGCGCTGCGTCGTCTGGTCCGTGGTCGCTTTTCTACCCCAACGATTATCAGTCCTACGAGCGATGTGGTCTGCCCATTACCACTTCAGCGTGCTTAGCCTTTGGGCTATGTCGTATTTTACGTTCTAAAAATGATACTGTTCACACAATGCGCAAGGGTGCAACGCACTCACGACTGGACTACAGTCCCCGAGACGAAGAGGGCGGGGGTGTCGCTGGAACGTTTACATATTTATGTTGGAACGACGCTACTTAGACTCAAGGCACCGTGTGGACGAGCCAGTCGTCAACGCGTTAAGACGCTATAGCTCAATAAACTTATAGGAATAAGCTTAGTTTGGAACCAGAGGACTCTGTGTGATGATTATAAATATTGATTGAATTTTTTACTCTACAGATCCTAACCCATAGTGCAGCTAAAATATGGAATTCAGCCCGTTTAGTAGCGGAAGATGGCGGTGACATAATATTAAGTAATACAGCGTTACGTCACGCGGCACAATTGTTACTGAATATGTTCTGTAACGATCATATGAACTTTAATGATGGATCGTGTTGTGCGGAACCCGAACCTTATACACAGCTACAGATTGTCACCTTCGCACTGTTCTTGCTATGGTGAGTCACTTAACAGAATATTACGACCGTGTAATAATAAAAAACTAAATAAAAAATAAAAAAACCTTCACAAAGTCCCATTTAAAAACAAAATAAATAGATTTGAAATTGAAAAATTTTAAATTCCGCTGCAAACCTAACGATTTATTAACAAACAGTCCCACAACTTGATTTCTTAAGGTTCCATACCAAAAGGTAAAACCTAATACTGGATCTTTGCTATCCGTCCGTCTGCGCCAGTTATTGCGCCTCGACGATCCCTCCGTTCTTTTAAGTTCGACAATATGAAGAGTTTATTTTATTACCGGTACGGAACACTTAGCGTGCGAGTATAACTCTTACTTGACCAGTTTTATATCATTTATTTATTATCCAACGAATTTCTTGTATTTTCTTCTCCATACGATTCGCCTTTGGAATGGAACAGACACTTAGGGTTTTGACGTTTCTAAAGAACTTGTAAAACATACTAACTTGAAATAAAAATGTTTGACTTTGGCTTAAATTCTTCATAACCAGGGCCCTGACTCCGGTATCACAATGTTCGTAAATGTATAAAATTCGCCACTAAACAATTAGTTATTTAGATGCAATAACTGATTGCTTAGTGGCGAATTTTATCAAGTTTGGTAGTCTATTGTTAATTTTTTGAGGTTATAATGTGTCATTGTGATACCATTCTGACACCATTGTAATACCGGACTCAGGGCCCAGTTCCAAATATCAAAACGATTAGTTACATTTCTAAAATATTGTTAACTTGTTCCAGCGCAGTGGTAGCCTTCGCTAAATCTGCTTGGTCCTGGTACGATAGAATACAAAACACTAGCAAGGGTTATACCACTGTCGGGGTTCATAATCCTACCCCACCCTCGGTCCTGGTTGCTCTAGCCAAGCTGGGCATCATCATGGCATACTTCTATCTATGTGATAGAACTAACTTCTTTATGAAAGAGAATAAATATTACTCGGAATGGAGTTTCTGGTTGCCAGTTGGCTATGTGTTTGTGTTAGGACTTTTCTTTACTGATCAAAGCAGGTCTAATAGGTAAGTGGAAATTTTCTAGTACATGTTAATTTTTTATTGCTTGATATCGCAAATGACTACACTCCATCTGATGTTAAGCGAAAGTGTAATCCAGACACGAGACGTGAGTACGTCTAGTACCTTGTCAGACCACTAGCCGCCCCAATCCTGCCACTTCTTTGCTATATAAATTTCTAAGATGCCATAAAAACATACGTAAAGTATTTAGTAAGTCAGTTTCTAAACACGCGTGCTAAATAAAGTAACATAAATAGTTTCGTGTCATTGTTGTTGTCTTAAAAGAAACAAGGGTCGGTCGGAATAAGTCAATGGCATCACACGTTTAAATAAATGTCGATAGATAAAAAAGTTGGCAGTCATCATTATCAACATATTATGTACAAGTCCCGCCATTTTTTTTGTGAGGGTAGGCTGAGACTATAGAGCGCCATCTGCTACGGTCCAAACACACTTCTTTGGCTTAGTTAACACATACTTCGCATTAAAGGTGCCATTTGGTTCCTAGCGATGCGAGCACAATGAAGAAACTACATAAAGTAGTATATTAGGTATTTGTTATATCTAAAATCTTGTATACATAGCACACAACTTTGGAATTGGAAGATATCATTGAGGAAACACTAGGTAGGACTCCTGAAAAAGACATTATACTGTCTAGGCGTTATATATGGTGTCTATTGTCTCTGCCTATCCTCGCGGGAAAAAGGCATATCTATAGATATGACGTCACTAACAGATCTGTCTTTTTCTAGCCTCGCCTTATTTCTATATACATCTGTCTCTTTCTCGATATATTAATATGCCGTTTGTGACGCCCTTCAATATGTTTAATTTCAGAGTACTTCATCGTGAACAGACCGACGAATGGAAAGGTTGGATGCAATTAGTCATATTAGTCTATCAAGTCACTGGAGCTAATAAAGTCTTACCTATCTATATGTTAGTCCGGGCTTTAGTCTCCGCTTATCTATTCCTCACCGGTTATGGACATTTCTATTATATTTGGAAGACAGGAGATGCCGGTTTGGTCAGATATTTCCGAGTGATATTTAGATTGAATTTTCTGACTGTGGTATTGTGTCTTACAATGAATAGACCGTACCAGTTTTATAGTTTTATACCACTGGTATCTTTTTGGTATACTTTGGTGAGTATTTTAATGCATTTTTTTAATTCTTATGGTCAGCCTACACGGTGCGTTGCGTCCACGTTGCGTTGAGTTAGCGCTATCGCTGCGTCATTTTACATACTGGAAATCATAGTGTTCTTACGAGTTATTTTTATATGTATGTGCCTTTGTAAGCTTATAACTTCAAAACTACGCAACGGATATAGAGATAGAGTAGTGTAATGCATAGAAACACCCAGACGCACTACAAAAACTTGTATGACATCTATAAATCTCACAAAAATGATGGTCCCAAGTGGGAATTGAACCCTCTACCTCGTGATCCATTAGTATATATGATTGTTTTCATTTCAGATGTTTGCAATATTTGCACTACCACCTCACATAACGCCATCATCAAGTCACACAGTAGAATCTAAACCGTACCAGTATTTATATATAGGGATCAAAGTGATCGGTCTGTTTGTCATAGTGACAGTGTTATATATGAGTGAGGTTTTCTTCCAAAAGATATTTGTTACGAGGCCTTGGAAGGCTTTGTTTGTGAATTCTGATGATGACATACACCAATGGTGGTTACAGTGGAAACAGGATCGGTGAGTTGGTATTTAGTTTCTTCATTCTTAGGGTTTCATACCAAAAGGTAAAACGTGAACCCTGTTTACTGAGACAATAGTGATAGCTAGATTTTTAATATATCTTTATATATATAAATCTTCTGTACGTGTGTTTGTAATTGAACTCCTCCTAAACGGCTGGACCGATTTTGATGAAATTTGTTGTGTGTATTCAATGGGGTTTGAGGATGGTTTAGATTCACAATTGGCTGGACCGATTTTGATGAAATTTTATTTTACACAGAATTGTATGGCAAAACAACATTTGCCGGGGCAGCTAGTGTTATTATATTCATTATTGCAATTGACTTGCTATGCTTTTACATAATAAACTAAATTCCGTTGCTCTCCCTACTGATCTATCGTTGCTATAGTTCCTGCACATGTTTACCTAATCTTCCACTACAATTTTTCTCAATGTGAGTTAAAAATCGCTTCGATGTTTTTGTACAACGACATCTATCGAGCGGTTTGTACCAACTCGATCTATTATTAATCATTTTTGGACTGAAATAATGACTGTACATGTATTTCTACATTAATTTGATACTATCGATAGATTAAGTTGGTTCTTCAGTTTTGTAATATTAGATAATAATGGTACAGTTACTCTAAGTGTTGAACTCCTGGTTGATTTTTAAATTCTTTATTTCTTCTAGATACTCAATGGCATACGGTATAATCTTCGCTCTTGCATACCTACTTGCTCAGCGCTACAATTTATTAGATGACAACAACCACAGCAATCTATTCACACCGGGAATATCACTCAGTGCTACTCTCCTAGCTTTCATCGGAATTGGCAGCTATGTAACATTTACATTCTTTTGTACAAATACCTTTGATTGTAATGAAATTCACAGCTATGTAGCTTTTTTACCAATAGTTAGTTATATTATATTAAGAAATGTGTCTGGAGTATTACGGATGAGACACTCATCGATGTTTGCATGGTTCGGGACAATTACATTAGAATTATTTGCAAGTCAATCTCATATTTGGTTAGCCGCTGATACCCACGGTGTCTTAGTGTTAATACCATCCGCTCCTATACTTAATTTGATATTAACTTCATATATTTTTGTATGTACCGCTCATGAAATTCATAAGTTAACCGGTATAATATTACCGTTTGCTGTACCAGATGATTGGAAGTCGGTTTTAAGAAATTTTGCTATATTTCTAGCGGTTTTAGTACCAATTGGTATACATGATGGTATGTTTTAGTGGCAATATTTTTTATAGGAATTGGAATTGACTGATTTTGTTGCCTAGCAACACTTAAGTGGGGGAATTATGCTAGTGATTTGACCAAATTAATTTATTTTGGAATAATGATTCTAAGAATGTTTTAAAAATATGTTGTAAATCTCACTGATTTAAAAAGGCATGATAACAAATATTGAAAAACTGTTAAATAATGTGAAAATAATAATAATAATAATTCGTTTATTTCATAATAATAAGAATCAATACAAACACGAAACAATATTTGCATTACACAGTAGGCATATATATTTCAAATAATTTTGAGATAAAAAATGGAACAAGACATAATTACGAAAATAGATCGATAAAAAAAACAATTAATGTATAAACGGATTAGGAACAAATTTAAATTAAATGATATCCTGAGCATACTGACTCAGTATGCTGAAGCGAATGTATGAAACATCTAGCGGAATGATACTCTCCAACTCGAGCTCCTTTCACCATATTAGCTCCACTATCATGGATTAGTAAGTGAATTTTATCTTTCTCAATATCCCAGCGAGCAGCTATAGCGTTCAGTTCGTTTGCTATATTTTCACCTGTGTGTGATCCTGAAAACGGTTTCATAGCAAGAACGCCGTGGTTCAGCTGAAATTCCGGAGACAACCAATGGGCTGTGAAACTTAGGAAACTGGAACTATTGTGCAGGCAGGTCCAAATGTCAGACGTAACAGAAATTGCAATAGCTTTAGAAATGTTTGCTTTTATTTTGTCGCGAATTCTATTGTAGATGTCTGGAATAATTTTTTGAGATATATAAGTGCGACTTGGTAATTCATAACGAGGTAGCGCTTGTTCTAAAAGTCTTTTAAACCCAACCTTTTCTACAATACTGAACGGCTCGTTATCTATTGCAATCATTTCTGCAATTAAATAATGATACTTTTTGGCTTTGGCATCATTCACATCCCAAAGTAATTTTCTTTCAAACGATTCCGACAGTGTTAGCTGTTTTTCTGCAGTTGTAGAAGGAGCAATTGGGCTGGGATTGGCACGTTGTGAAACCGTAATTGATCTTGAAACTTCGCTAGTTTTACTTGTACTTATCAATCTAGACTCCTGTGGATGTTTGGACTTTAAATGATTACTCATGGCAGACGTACCTGATGAATGAAAAAGAAACGTATTTTAAAATATTGTACCTAGTACCTACCCATTCACAATATCGTCGGTTAAATAGAAAAGTGACATTAATCAAGTAGACCAAATTTTACAGTACGCACATTTAAAGATTTCAATTTTATTATAACTCATTTTTTGGCGTCTGTTAGATTTAAAGTAATAATAAGTGTTGTATATCATTTTAAAGGTATTTTAATGCTGATTAAGATGATTTATTTGTTTTTATTAACTTGATAAAAAAAATCCAATTCTAGCTGGAAGTGTCACTTTTCCCCATATGAAATAATGATTATTGAATAGGTATTTTCTCAAAAAATAAACACTTTTGTAGTCAAAAAGCATTTAAATTAAAATAAAATGTGGTATAAAAGTAAAAATTTATTTAAAAAGTATCTATTAAGAAGTAACAATAGTAATTCAGAAAATTACATATCTTTATCTTATAGCAAATGAACTTATTAAATTATCAATGGAAACAATATTGAGATCAATAAATTGAAAGTGAAGTATTCTCATAATGTTTAAGTAAATAAAATTCAGTTTGAGTTTAATCAAGATTGTACTCAAATTAATTAGATTATTATTGTTTGATCATATCCAATACTCTTATATAATCTTAATCACATTTTAATATGAAGTCTTGTTTAACCCTTAAATGCATGAATTAATAAATTGTACTGAAAAAAATGGTTTCAATTCTTTAGAAGCTGTGATAAACGGGAAAAATAATAAAAAAAATAACAATTAATATTTTATAGGTTTTTATTAAAAAAATCAAGTTGTTGCGTTCAACCTGGGATTTATAATTTATTAGTTTTGTGGAAGCGTGACAATTCTTCAGATCAAGACGAACGAACTTAAAATCTGCGTTTCACAGCGTTAACAAATTTATAATAGTACAAACTTACCCTGTTTTCGTCTTCAACACAGTCTTCACTTGACAAGCCCTAGCTATAGCTTCATTAACACTAACTACGATAAATTGGCCAAAATAACGCAGAATGCTAATCAAACTATACTTAACTTTATACAGGCAGACACGAACTCTTGAAGTCCACAAAAGACCACTCCTTTGGCGCGACTCAAGCCGTGAACTTTCACCAATCGTCTCAATGCAATTATACTATCACAATTATAGTTATCAAACAGTTCAATTTACATTAAATAGTATTAAGTATGGAGACACAAAATTCACTAGTTTTTATAACGCATTTATGTCATACAAAAATGGCGAACATTACATTTCGCGGTGACATTTCAAGGTTTTGTTTCAATTGTAATTATCGATTCACACAACAAGGATAATTAGTTTTATCAACAATTAATTCTAGTGACAATTTTAACTCGCGAAACAGTTGCAAGAAAAACGCTTCAAATCTCATTCAAATCGCGACGTAATCTGCAAACAAGATGTGTTTTGCGACTAACTCGCGCTCGGTTACCGCTTCGCGCGCGCGCAACGAGCCACGAGGACAGATGCACCGGTCAGTTCTCGACGTCATCGATAGTGACGTTATCAATAGTTAGAGATGCCCGTGCGCAGACAAAAATATGATAAGTTAATCGTTTGGTACATAACATCTACCCGCCTCGGCCAGGACTACCTGGCCGCTAATTCACTGGCAGTCGCGACAAGGTTGATACAGCTCTCTTCAAAATTGAACCGTCCACCCGGACCTCAGCAAAACGGGGCACTCCATCTGCTCCAAAGACGAGGTTGAGAATGCGCCCCCTGCGCCAACACAGTGGCGGTGAGTTAGCGTCCTTAACCAGAACGAGGTCGCCAACATGAGGTGGATCAGTCTTGTCGGTCCACTTAACGCGCTGCTGGAGAATGTGCAAATATTCTAAATTCCAACGTTTCCAAAAGCTCTGAGTGAGTTGTTGGACCAATTCAAACCGCGAGAGACGATTAGGTCTCACATCAACAAGGGGATATTCCGGCAGGGCGTTCAGTGGCTGCCCAATCAAAAAATGGCCCGGCGTGAGGGCTTCCAAGTCGTTAGGATCTGAAGAGATCGGGCACAACGGGCGTGAATTCAAAACGGCCTCGATTTTGCAAAACACAGTTGCGAGCTCTTCAAAGGTCAATACAGACTCGCCAATTACCCGTCGCAAATGTGTCTTAGCAACCTTTACTACGCTTTCAAATATTCCTCCCCAGTGGGGACATGACACGGGACTGAACCTCCAAGTTATTCTACGTGTAGCTAGTCTAGACGCAATTTCAGTCTCGTTAGCCGACAAAAAATCATACATCGCTTTTAAATAGTTGTTTGTGCCTTTGAAGTTGGTACCGCAATCCGACCGAATCAAGGACGGTAGTCCTCGTCGTGACACGAATCTATCTAACGTCGCAACAAATGCCTCTGTCGAGAGGGCTGAGACGAGTTCCAAATGTACCGCCTTGGTGGACAGACAGACAAAGACGCACAAATAAGCCTTGACAGTTTTACTGTTCCTGAGGGTCGAGGTCTTAACAAAAAAGGGGCCTGCAAAGTCCGTACCAACTCCAGCAAAGGGCCTTATCTCAGTGACCCGATCCGAAGGAAGGTCACCCATGATAGGCTGCATGGTAGGGGCCTTGAGCCTATAGCAAGGCATACAACGAAAGACCACACTACGGATCGTCCGACGGGCCGATAAAATCCAAAATTCCCGTTGCAAAATGGCCAATAAGGCATTACAGCCGGCGTGGGAGTTCTTGATGTGACGATCAGTCACCAACAGGTTCACCAAGTGGCCACTCTTGGGCAATAAGAGGGGGTGACGAGATCCATAAGGGAGGTTTGCGTTCCTAAGACGCCCTCCGACACGCAAAAGACCCTCACTATCCAAAAAAGGGTTCAGCTTACAAATGGCTCCAGACAGCTTGGATTTGCCTTTCCTCAAGATGTCAATCTCGTCTTCAAAATGTGCCTCTTGCACAGAACGAACCCAGTGAAGAAGAGCATCTTGGAGCTCTTGTGGCGATAAGAAGGCCTCCAAACATTTGTTCTGTGGATGTCTACAATTTTTCGTGAAGCGCTTGATCCAAGCGGTGACACTCAACAATTTGTCCAATGAACTGTAACGATTAAGTAAGAAATCGGGGTCGAACGGACGGTCCTGCCGTTCGAGCGCAAGCGTTCGCAACCCAGGCAGTGCGACAATGTCTAAGGCCGGAGTTCGCGGCCAATTAGATTCTGATCTGGTCAACCACTCAGGTCCCCACCACAGAGAGTGCTCAACTAAAAGGGGGGCCATACATCCCCGTGACGCACAATCAGCAGGGTTGACCTCGCCAGGCACATGCCTCCAAACCAACGGGGTCTCCGATTTCTGTATCTGAGAGACACGATTTGCTACAAACACCTCTAAGGTGTGAACTGACGTCTTCAGCCAACATAGCACAATTTGACTGTCAGTCCATGCATATATCGTGGAAATGTCAATTGACGTGCACAAGGTGGACATGACGTGATTCAAAAGGCGAACAAGAAGGGCCGCCCCTGACAACTCTAACTTAGGGATTGTCAAGGCAGTTCGAAGAGGCGCGACCTTGCTCTTCGCCATGACCAACAACACTTTCACCTGACCATCTGTGGTCACGGTGCGCAAGTATACAGCTGCTGCGTACCCACGTTCCGAAGCGTCCGAGAAACCATGAAGGGACGCGGTGTGCTTCCCTGGCGGAAGCAGAGCACGGGGTAACGATATCCTATTGATGGCAGGCAATGAGGAAGCAAATAGGAGCCAGTCCTTCAAAACAGCTTCGCGAAGTGGCTCGTCCCATCCAAGACCTGCAGTCCAAAGTCTCTGCAGGAAGCATTTGGCCCAGAATATGACCGGGCATATCCAGCCATTGGGATCAAAGGTTCTCGCGACAGTCGACAGAACCAGTCGTTTCGTCCAAGTGTGATGCGAATCCAAATTGACATTAAATGTAAAGATGTCCTGGACTGGTCTGTACTGGATTCCAAGCACTGACATCATGGTAGGGTTGTCACGGTTCTCAAATAGGTGAGGATCCTGCTGGTGGTCATCCGGTAGCCCGTCCAAGAGCGCAGGTAAGTTGGAGATCCATTTACGCAACTCATATCCTGCGGAGGCTAGAATGCCAATCAACTCGTCACGCAAGAGCAGGGCCTCTCTCTCCGTGGCCGCGCCAGTGCACACATCGTCAACATATAGGTCCTCCTTCAAAATGGCGGCTGCGCGAGGAAACGACATACGCTCTCGATCCGCGAGCTCCCAAAGCGAACGTATAGCCAAAAAGGGACTAGACCGCAGCCCGTAGGTGTTCGTGTTGAGCTCGTAGACAAGCATGGGATCTTGCTGGTTTTCTCGCCACAATATCAGCTGGTATCGGCGATCATCCGGGTGAATTACCGTTTGCCTGAACATCATCTTGATGTCAGCCACAAAAACAAATTGATGACGTCGAAACCGCGTGATGACGTCACAAAGGTCCTTCAGCAATTTGGGACCAGGATGCAGACACTGGTTCAATGACACTCCTGAAGTAGTCTGCGCAGAACCATCAAATACTGTGCGTAACTTACCACTGGATGGTTTTATTACAGCATGATGCGGGAGAAAGAAGTGCTCCGTCGAACGCCAATCCAATTTTGACACAGACATGTGTCCCAAATCCTCATACTCCCGCATGAAGTCAATATACTTCTCCTTGAGTAGTGGGTCCCTGCTCATACGGCGTTCCATCGCCAACAAACGCTTCTCTGCAATAGGCCGCGAGACGCCAAGTGGCGGACGTACGGCGAGAAATGGCAATCTTGTCATGATCCGGCCAGAACGGAGATAACTGGTGTTGGTCTTGTAGAACTCCTCACACTCTTCATGCTCCGGATCAGAGCGGGGAGCTTGTGGTGGCTCCTCCACTTCCCAGAATCTCTGCACGGCGTCAGAAAGGGCGGACCCCACCATCAAGGCCGTTCCAAGTTCGGCAGGGGGGGGAGTCCTCAATACAGGCCCCATCAGTGCGAACCCAAATATGGTCCGGAGGGCTACCAAGCCACCTGGCTGCAAAACACGATCCTTGCCGAGTAATATTTTACCCAAAACATCGGCACCAAGCAACAAATCGACCGTGCCAGGCAGGTCAAATTTAGGGTCAGCCAAATTCAAATCCGCGGTCAATTTTACCGCATCCGCAGACAAACGAACTTGCGGGTGATTGCCCAAGATATTCTCCATCACAATGGCCGACGATTCCAACGTCGGACGTGGAGAATTTGAGGGGGAGAACTCAAACCAAACGCGGCCCTCTACCGTGGCCACGGGGACGTTCCCGACACCCCTTATTACATCTGAATATTTTTCAATAGTCTGGCCAGTCTGCCCTACCAACCAAGACGAGGCTATGCACCCCTGTGAGCCTGTGTCCAATATCGCTCGGACTACAACTGAGGCGCCCGTCCGTCCCCAGACCCTGACATGGGCCGTGGGCAAGAGGACGGTCTCAAAGGGGGGCGGTGCATAGCGGGGGCAGACGCCAACATCCTAATGCTGGCGTGGCGGCGACTGAGCGCCGTTGTCCCGAGACGGCAAATCAAAGTGCGGGTAGTGCCTAAACTCGGCCTCCTCTCGGTGACGACTGCCACGAGCCATAGACGGCGGTTCGTAGCGCCTGGAGCGTCCGTACCGAGGGTTGCGCGTCTCCAAACGGGGACGTTCCGCCAGAGGGGGGGACGGTAGTGGTACAGGACGTGCGTCACGGTAATCGTGGTACACTACCGGAGGTGATCTCGCTTGATCACGTGGAAGCGGGGAGGGCGAGCGGGACACAAAGGTGCGGGATTGAACCCGGGGCCCGCTTTCATACCCGCCCGTGGGGCTGCGCGCCGAACCAACTCGGCGATCAACGGCAGCGCAGTTTGCGCGGCGTGGGGGTGATGAGCCGGACTCCAAATTGCGGGACTGGTCCCGGTGTCCGCTGACATACCCGCCCGAAGGCGACCCCGCGTGGTCGCGACGGCCATTCGCGTTGGCGCACAGGATTTTCAAATGGTGCCCTCCGCAAATAGGACACGGGTGAGTGTCGGGGCAGGCGCGCTGGTAATGGTCCCCTAGGCAAGAGAAACACCAGCCGCGGGCCTGGGCAATCCGCCTACGAGCGGCCACGTGCAGGACCGCGAAGTCTGGGCACCGCACCGTTTGGTGTCCCTGCGACTTGCAAAACCGGCAGTCCGGTGGCGCAGCTTGAGCGACAGCGAAGCGGGCGGCCGTACCTCCTCTTGGTGCAGGTTGGGCATTGCGCCGTTGGTTGGTGGGTCTGGGACGTGATGCTTCCACCGGCGTGTCGGCGACCATGACGTCACCCATGCGACACTCGTCCTCCAGGAACGTCAGGAGCTGGTCAAAGGTAGGGAGAGCAGATGCCTCATCCCTAGTGTGCCCTTGTTCAAAACGTGCCCTCAAAGACACCGGCAATCGCTTGAGTACGATACGCACCAGTAGGTAAGACCACTTGGCAACCGGCAGTCCTAAGCGGTTGAGCGAATTGGTGGCTATTAGGAGGGGGTTCAGCAGCTCGGTCCTCAACTGGGCAGCATTGCTCACGACGGGAAGGTTCAAGATCTGGTCAACGTGGGTATCTGCCAGACAGCGCTGGTTGTGATAGCGCTTGGTGAGCAACGCCCGCGCGATCCCATAGCTCCCGTCACATATTGGGAGGTGCTGTACTAAGCCCCTCGCCTCTCCATCAAGCACGGAGAGTAAATAGGCCAGTTTCTGAGACGGACCCAAATCGTCCCTCGAGTCCACAAGGCTCTCAAACAAACCAATGAATCCCATCCACATGTCTAGTCGACCATCAAAACGTGGAAGATCCAAGTTGGGTAACCTGGTCAAAAGGCCCACGGGAGTCTTCAAGGGGGCCCGGTGAGCCGGTACTCCGGCGCGCGAGGCTAAAATCTCCCGCGCGCTCTGGGCGATGTCGTCGGCAAGGTCCATAATTTGGACGTAGTCCTCGTGGACTTGGTCCCGTCGCTCCTGGGGGAATGACTCCAGGGGCACATCATCCAGATGCAAGATGAAGCGCCGGTAAAGCGCCTCCACCTCCTGAAGTCGTGTAGGGCATTTCTCATGCCTGTCCAACAATGCCTCGATTCGGTTCTCCCTTTTCACCAAGGCGGCAGCTGACGTGAACCATCTCAAATGAGTCGCAATCCCGGAATATGTCTCGCGGACAACATTATACGCGGCGGTAGACATCTTCAAAGCACAAACGGCACGAAACAAACAATCTTATAATAACAACAAAAAAAAACAAATATCTTTCACAAACAAACAATATTACAATAGCGAAAAACAAAATATCTTTCAATGAGACAAGCCGCTATTATTCTAAACAATTATCAAATCTTAAATAGTTTAAATCAAACAAACAAAACAATTCTTTGCCAATGTGCAATTAATTTAAGACTTGAATTATTTATTTTAAGGTAAACAACAAAACAAACAAACGTATAAAATAAATGTTGTATTATACAAACGCACAACGCCACAACTTAACTATAACGTTGTTCAATATTAGACAATAATTAAATAATAATTTATATTAAATAATAACCTGAGCAACAACAAATACGATTAGCAATAGCACAAATAATTTTCAAACCCTTTAAAATCTAATTGCCAATTCAAGTACTCAAATTAATTATTTAAAACTATACCAACAATTTAGATTAAACAAACAAACAACTAAATTAATCAAATTAAATTAATTAAATTAATTAAATCAATTTTCACAAATAATGAGGGTATAGTTTGTTCAACATGGAACATTCGAGAAACGGAGTTTAAACCACGCTCTGGGTACCAAAAATATGTTGCGTTCAACCTGGGATTTATAATTTATTAGTTTTGTGGAAGCGTGACAATTCTTCAGATCAAGACGAACGAACTTAAAATCTGCGTTTCACAGCGTTAACAAATTTATAATAGTACAAACTTACCCTGTTTTCGTCTTCAACACAGTCTTCACTTGACAAGCCCTAGCTATAGCTTCATTAACACTAACTACGATAAATTGGCCAAAATAACGCAGAATGCTAATCAAACTATACTTAACTTTATACAGGCAGACACGAACTCTTGAAGTCCACAAAAGACCACTCCTTTGGCGCGACTCAAGCCGTGAACTTTCACCAATCGTCTCAATGCAATTATACTATCACAATTATAGTTATCAAACAGTTCAATTTACATTAAATAGTATTAAGTATGGAGACACAAAATTCACTAGTTTTTATAACGCATTTATGTCATACAAAAATGGCGAACATTACATTTCGCGGTGACATTTCAAGGTTTTGTTTCAATTGTAATTATCGATTCACACAACAAGGATAATTAGTTTTATCAACAATTAATTCTAGTGACAATTTTAACTCGCGAAACAGTTGCAAGAAAAACGCTTCAAATCTCATTCAAATCGCGACGTAATCTGCAAACAAGATGTGTTTTGCGACTAACTCGCGCTCGGTTACCGCTTCGCGCGCGCGCAACGAGCCACGAGGACAGATGCACCGGTCAGTTCTCGACGTCATCGATAGTGACGTTATCAATAGTTAGAGATGCCCGTGCGCAGACAAAAATATGATAAGTTAATCGTTTGGTACATAACACAAGTTGATGCATTTTTGGGACATTATGCAAAATAGACTTAAAAAATGCTTTTATTAATTAACTGTGGAATAAATTGAAACAATCGTTTCCTTTCTTTGCACAAAGGAATACATTACACTTTGTGCATTTTACAAAGCTCTGTAGCTTACAGCCAGGTCTCTTGCACCTCATGCGTTGGTCGGTTTTAATTTGGCTATGACCAAGATTGTCTAACCGAACGTCAGACGGTGGAAGAACCTGGCACCCTTTCTTTCTTTTTGCCTCTATGGTTTCAGTGATGCTGCTGTTGCTAGGACGTCCTCTTGTTGGCTGGGTCGTAGTACCATAGGTACATAAGACATCAGCCAGCTCTGACCTGAATTCTGACAGATTTTTCAGCTTTTTTGGATCTGCTCCTTTTCTTGTCTCTACAGTTTTGTATAGAACCCAGGAGTTTATAATAGTTAAATCTAAAAGGTGGTAAAAAATCCTCATATACCATTTCCTGGTCTTGACTTTTATTCTATATCTGCCCAAAAATGAATCCATGAGATCAATGCCCCCCATATGGGCGTTGTATTCTTTGACTATTTTTGGGCAGTCTATAATTATTTTTTTCTTTTCTGTTTTGTCATACCGTTCGATGGACTGTATTGGTTCAGCTCCTACGTAGGTCGAGAGCAGAACTACTTGTTTGTTATCTTTCCAGCTCACTGAAGACATGTCGACCCCATCAATATGTGTAATATATTCCACATACGACCCTCTTGGCACTTGTTTTTTCATTACATCCTGCTTTGAGGGTAATTTACATTTCTTACCTAGGCGGTTTCTTTGAACAGTTCCTACACATTGTATTCCTTCTTTGGCAAAATAATACATCAAGGGCAATGTGGTATAGAAATTATCATGGTATATAATGTGATTAGCATGTCTGGGAATTATTCTAGCAAGTTTTATCACTGTTTGTGATACAACCCCTATATCAGGCTCGTTAGGCAAACGATCATCTTTTTCTTTGCCAGCGTAAATTATAAAGCGATAAGCAAAACCTGTCAGAGAACACAATACAAATAATTTAAAACCCCATTTATGGGGTTTATTAGGCAAATATTGTTTTAAAAAATGGCCCATCTTGGTGGCACACATTTGCTCATCGATGGATAAGCGCTGACTGATTGGAATGCTAGAGAACTTGGTATTGAGATGTTCAATTACAGGGCGTAGCTTGTGAAGTCGGTCATGCTGGGGATGATCTATTGGTAGGTGTTTATTGTTATCGTTGAAGTGAAGTACTCTTCTTATTTTTTCAAATTTATTGACAGGCATCGCTTTTATAATTGCCTCAAACCCGTGCTTGTTAGCCCAGTAACCACGTACACTTGGATAGTGGTAGACACTCATATAAATCAAGATTCCCAGATATTTTCGCAGTTCTCCTAAAGTTATGACGTCAGGTCTATCAGGTTTCTTTTGTACAGCATAATTATTTGTTTCAGTAACAATTTGTGAAAGAAATTCTTCAGTAAAAAAGTAGGAAAAAAATTGGAAAGGTGTCTGAAGGTTCATCAAACTTTCAGGGTATTCTTCAGTTCCATTAAATTTTATGGCATTTTCGTTGAATGGCAGAGGTTGGTTTTTCCATATCAACCTCTGAATGTCTAAAGAATGTACCGGTGCATCATTATTATTTGAAGGAACAGCATCCGCTATTACAATAGGAGGATCGGGTATAATTTCTTCGTTATTATCATTAGACCTAGCCTCACCGTCGTCATCATCATTTTCTAAAACATCTAATATATCTTGTTGGGTAGGATAAAAATCAAGTTCGTCACCGTCCGACTCGAAATCGTCTTCAGAAATGGCGCCATCTTCTAGTTGGCTCAACCAAAACTCAATGTCACCATCTCTCCTATTATTTTCTGCCATTTCTAAAACAAAATAACCAACCACATGCATACCTCACCAAAGCAAAATAAATAAAATCACAAAATGTATAGCTTCAAATAGCAGTAGTAATTTTTACCAATAGTGCATGCTGTCCCATTTTTGCATCAAAACAAAAAAGCTTCCTTTTCATATAACAATTATGGTAAATTGAAAAAAGCATAAGTTATTGTATAAATAATAGTCATTACCTTTAGAAAACAATTTTTTTTCCCCAAAATCAGCAAATAACTTCGTGATATATGTCGCCAAAGTGCACTCAACTCAAACCTATTTGAGAAACGCGCGCCAAGAAGTGAAATGTCAATCAGCCACAGATAACAACACAAAATGTCACTAGTTGAGTTATTCTATGGTTAGAGAAGGAGCAAAAGAAACATTTCATACAGCCTAATGTATCAAACACAAATATTATGGACGGATATTGGTGGTTTAATTTGGTGATTCAATTTTGGGACACTATGCGTTTAAGGGTTAATTATTATAGGATTAAGTTATATTACCTATCTCAAAAATCAAATAAACATCTTCCAAAGCATCAAACATATATAAAATGTAAAAAATAAATAAAGCAACAACCCAATAGTATATATTTTTGAATATTAGATAAAACAAAATGACAGTAACTTACAAAATCTTAAAGAAACTAACTATTTAGAAACAGATTTTCATAAAATCTTTTATAAAACCTAGAAGTAATATTACCTGTTAATTATTTGTAGAGTAAGGTAAGTTAATCAGTCTCAAGAATCAAATAAAGCAACTTTTATAGAATTAAACTTATATAAAATATTAAAATACAAACACATTGAAATTCCAGCAACATTAAACAATATGTCATGGATTCCAAAACCTAAATGTTTAAACCTATCTATAAAATCTTACTTAGTTATCTATAGACTTTCATAAAAGCTTTTATAAAACCTAGGAATAATATTTTTATCTATTAGTGTAAGTATGCCTGCTTTTTTATTATTAGAAACGCCTAATTTTGCGGAATAAAGCCGTTGTAATTCTGTGAACTCTGTATTTTTCTTGGTTGTTCGAGTTTTGATGATAACAGATTTAAAATCATTATCTTTATAAGACAACTTATAAAAAAATCTGTCTTTATACCTTTTCTCTACTTTAAAAACTTTAATATCACCCATCTTTACCTTTTCTCTATCTTCATTTGTTGTATAATTTGGTCCTATGCCATCCGCAATCTTTTTAATATCAAAGAAATTTTCGTGGTTTAGTTCATGGACTTTATAGGGATTCCCCCTTTTTTTTGCGGTTCTAATCAATGTTATATATTGTTCTGGTACATAAACAGGAGCTGATTTTAGAGACCTGGAAATATTACGCTCAATAGTAGAATGAGCAGAATCGCCCTCATTTTGGGAGTGGCCTTTAATTAAAAACTTGTGGGTGATTGATGTCAAATTTTCTAAATTAGTTACAGCGTACAGATACATTGCAATCATGAATTTATTCTTTTGTTGTCCACAACAATTGTCACTGTAAAATATAACTTGAAAGTCTTCCTTACTTTGCTCTTGGAGGCTTCTTAAATAATTTAAAACGCAGGAGCCTATTTCATTTACCCCTCTTGATCCCTCACCTTCATGCCAGACGTAGCAATTAACATCTTTGGAGCCAAGTTCGTAAATGGTAAAGTTGAGAACATTCAGTTTAGAAATGTAAAAGAAATTTGAGACATCACCTCTAGGACATGGCATTACGGCTTGCAAATCATAGGTAGCAACTATACATTTATCATTTGTATTTTCTTTATCCAGCTCTTTTTCTTTCCTCGCCAAGTTTTTTTCTTCTAAATGAGACAAATACTTAATCTCTAACGGCTGTTTATCTTCTGCATTATTATAAGCTGTGCAATCTGCACATTGGTCTTTTTTTGGAGACCAGAACGAAATATTATATTCTTTGGTAAATATATTGTAATATATTTGATAATCAGCATAAGTTCGACTTTCTGCTTGACATTTTTCAACATAATCTCTATGCAATTGCGCAATGGACAACCCTCCTTCAATATATTCTCGGCTTGTAGTAGCTCGACAATAATGACTCTCAATTCTAGGAATGGAATTTATGTGTTTTTTAATCCCTTCAATAACTGTGTCATCAATTTTCCTGTGTTTTCCATGCCTCCCTCGGTTATCACCTGCTAGAAAACCTCCTACTACAGCATTTTGCATATAAATTACTGTTCTTATTGGTCTATCTGATATGCCTAACGTATTTTTGAAAAATGTTTTGCATACCCGGATTTCTTCTTTATCTACTTCAAAATAAAATGCGTGGTTATAATCTTTTCTAGTACTTCCTTCACGAACATAACGATATTTAGGTTTAATTGCTTTTACATATTTATTGATGAACTGACGTTGTTTTTCTATGTCTGCCATCTTCCAGTAGTTTGAAAAAATAAATTGACGCTTTTCCTCGCTTATCTTATTAAAACATTTAAGTTTGCACTTATCATTACAAGTTGGTTTTATTTCCGTTTCTTTCATTCGCTTTTGTGGTTTAGATGACGATATATACGCTTTTCCAGAGTTCCTTAATAGTTTAGCTTTATTTTTTTTCCATTCTTTTGGTACCGCTCTCCGTTTTCTTCCTTTCGTCTTTTCTTTTTCAATTTCAACTATATCTTCTCGGCGATCACTCATTGTAACTGTTTCATCTTCAGAGGTAGAAGATAATTCTAGATCTTTGTACAGGAAATCGGGATCATTATCGACATCATCAGATGAAAAGTCATTTTGACTATCAGAATATTCAGATTTAGAATTATCATCATTATCTTCTGAAGAATAATCAGATTCTGGAACTACTTTATTCAATCGTGAACTTTGAAGGTTAGAAAGTTGTATTTCATTACTTAATACTGATTCTAAACCTGTTACTGTAGGTTCCACATCTACATTACTTGGTCCCGGCAGATCATTCTTTATAAAATATGTCACAGTTTGTGAATCCGGAACATAACTGCTGCTATTTAAATTTGTCATATTATTAATATTGCTTTTTAAAGGACTGCGAATAGTATCTAGAGGACTGCGAATGGTATGTAGAGGACTGCGAATAGGTTTATTGTTAAGAACTGGATTCTCTTGGTCTTCAGACAACGCCATTTTCAAAATTGTCGCACTACGACTCATCCTAAAAATAAATTAATATATTTATATAAAGATATAATTTTAAAATAATATGTTGTGTTTGAGTCTATTCAAAAAACATTGCACTTTAAATTATGTAAAATGTCTTTAAAAAAAAGATGTCATTATTTATAAAACAAAGAAAAATACCATCGATAATAATCTATTTTCTGAACCTTGCAGTCATATTTCAAATTGTAACTTTTTTCTTTTGAATCTCTTACAATTAAATGTAAAATAATCAAATAGATAAATGTCATAAGTAGAAATCGGTCGTATTTCTTTCATATAATTTCTCAAATTGATGTCACATGTCAAAACAGACACTCTTCTTTAAAATTTTAACCACAAATAAAACTAAAATTAAAATGAAAAACGTCGTTTCTCGAAAAAAGTCATTATTCCGTAAATGTTACTTACCTTTTAGAGCCGTCGTCAAGCAATTTTTTTAGAAATGTCACTGTTCTTTGATAGCGTCAGTGTTCTCACGTTCGCGTGCGCGTTGCAAATGGCAGAGTGACATTTTTCAACAATCAAAATGGCGAATTACCACAGAGTATCAAAATGACACTGTGACAGCACGGAGTTTTTGACGTTTAATTTGATGATGTGTCATTTTTCTATTTAAATACATACGATAACAGAACGTTTGAACAGATAATGTCAATTTTCAATATTTTTGAGAAAAGTCACTTTTCTATTTAACCGACGATATGCATAAATAAACTGAAGTCTGAAGCTTGCATTAATAAAATATCGTTTAAAAAAAAATTAAATTTTAAATTTCAAATTGAGATTGTAGTAGTAGTAATGAAAATTAAAATGAAATGAATGACCAGCGAAATAACTAATTTAAGAATACTGCTAAGTAGTATGTTTGTTTATTAACAAAATAAGTTTGAAAATATAAGAGTATTCTCGCATTAAAATTGAAGCAAAAACATAACCTCTAAAACTTACATACCTGCCTTTTTTCCTTCACCACCGCGAGAAATTTCAACGTGACACAATAAACATGACGCGTACTTGTTATCGTCACTTTTTAAATCAAAATATTGCCAAATTGGCGATCTTCTTTTTGATACTGACATTTTTTAATAATCGACAAGTTAAATAGAAAGAAAAACAATGGAATAAACAAATGCATATAACCTGACATGAGCGATTACACCCGAACGCCGCGAGTCGTGCCCAGTGTTGCCAGAGTGATTTGGTCGAAAGTTACGTTAGCATCCATGAAAAGTCACATTTTTAAACTAAAACTTACGTAGTGGTAATTTTATGAGTGTGAATGTAGCAGTCATCAGCCAAATTAATAATTATTTACAAATAGAGTAAATAATTAATAATTTTTTTTTTTAAATGAAAAATAATAAAATTTAAAAATTTTCTAATTAATAAATGCATTTTTATAAATATTATTTTTTAAATTATTTACTCTATTTATTTGTAGTTTTAATTTTTTCTGATGTCTGCTACATTCACGCTCATGTAATTTTCAGCTCGCAGATCAAAAATTATTATTATTTTATATTTTCTTGTACACAATAATTTAAAAAAAATTATATTTATCAATATAATTATAACTTTTTTAATTTTTTGCGGTAGTTTTTGTTTTCATTAAATAAATTTAGATAAGAATATTTTAATTTTTCAAGATTTTTTTTCATTTTTACCTCTTTTGTAATTCTTGAGAAGTTACTTAAATTTAACTAAAATTGTTTCTTACATACATGTTACATGAACTGATCAAAAGTTACGTAAAATGTAAAAAATGTAACCTTCTGGCAACACTGGTCGTGCCGGCCGAATGCCGATCACGCCGAATGCGTCCGAATATTTCCGATCTTAATCACGCGCGCATATTCAAATCAAATTGTAACGCGATAAGCGGCCGAATATCCGGTGGCCGGATATCCGGCGCTCCGGCCTCGTAGTTAGCCGAATATCCGGTATCCGGTATCCGGCCAAATCACTATCCGTTTCATCTCTAATACTGAGCATAGGTAAACATAGTGATCAACATACAAAATAACCATGTGTGTCGACACTCACTATTTACTTTTCACTATTACTCTACACACAAATAAATTAAACACTGCTATAGGTATGACTTGCTTTATTCGGAATATTCTTAAGACTATATTACAACCGTGCGTAAATTTTGATACCGACATGTAATCTACATACAACGCCATCTATCGAGAAAAGTGTAAACATTAATGATTTTATATGATTTTATAATTTATTTGATGACAATATCTATCTACGGTTTTAGACATCCCGCCCACCTAGTCCTTTTACTAAATAAACATGTTAATGCGAATTTAAACCGCCCACCATGAGGCATAGTACACATCACAAAGTTAAACTAAATGGGCCAGACATACAAATCTTTAGACGGTTGCATACTATACAATAAAATTAAAACATTTTAAGCTTTAGTTATATAACATAACTTATTACAAGGGCGTTTACAGACGCCATTTTTTGTTTTAATAGATACCACTCTAGTAATATTGTCTGCACCAAGATGTTTCTTTATTATTTCTCCTAGCAACCATTTGGCTGGAGGTTGATTGTGATCCTTAATTATCACAACGTCATTTATTTCAGGTTCTTGTGTTTTAGCAAACCATTTATATCTTTGGTTCAATGTCACTAAATATTCTTCAGACCATCTCCAAAAATCATTTACCATCTTTTGACAGACCTTCCACCTTTGTAGCCCTGTTATTGAGGTGTTTGAGTAATTCTCTTCTGGTACTATTATCAAAGGTTCACCTACTAGAAAGTGGCCTGGAGTGAGTGGTAGAGGGTCATCGGGATCGTCACTTATGTATGAAAGCGGCCGCGAATTTAAGCACGCCTCGATCTGTGTTAGTACCGTTGACAGTTCTTCGTAGGTAAGCGTCGAATCACCTATCACGCGCTTAAGATGTGACTTCATACATCGTACTCCGGCCTCCCAGAGCCCGGCAAAATTTGGAGAATGAGGTGGGATAAAATGCCAGGTTGTCCCGTCATTGGCTAGTTGCTGACCGATGTCATAACTGTATGTAGTACATACATGTCATAACTCAGATTTCGCATCACATAACATCTTACGCAGTTCTTTTTCTGCCCCGATGAAATTTGTGCCGTTGTCGCTGTATAAGTCTTTACAGTGACCACGGCGGGACACGAAACGACGAAAAGCTGCTATGAAGCCCTTTGCAGTTAGATCGGAAACAGCTTCTAAATGTATAGCCTTTGTTATCATACACACGAATAGGCATATGTATCCCTTATACGACCTTGACCCTCGACCATGAGACATTCTTAAATTTATATGGCCGGTGAAATCTACACCTGCTGATTGAAATGGGCGTGATGGTCTTAGTCGTGCTTCGGGAAGTTGACCCATATACTGGTTATTGTCTTGTCGTGAGTATCTTACACACGTAGTACACTTTCTGTAGCATTTCTTAACCAATAGTCTTGCTCGGATGATCCAATACTTTGAACGTAGGAAATTTAGCATAATTTGTGGTCCTCCATGCAGTGTTTTTAACCCGGCGTCATTGTGGCTAATAAACAGAACTTGGCCGTTGTGGCCGGGTAAATTTTACCCATGTACATTATTGTACACTGAATCAAGCATATGTCAATATTAGTCTTCTATAATAGGGAAATAGGTAGTTAAATACATTATTAATAAAAATCAAACATTTATTTATCATAAAATGAGCATATTACTCATCAAATTAAATCTTTTTATTCTGGGATAATTTTTTTAGAACATAACTTAAAACGTTTATTCGAAAACATAACATAATAGACATTTAGAGACAAAACATAAAATTTTCTTTAGAACATAAACATGAAATTATGAACTATATAAAACAAAGCTTATTTACTAATAATATATCGACTTATTCGCTATCGAGATCAACGCAACTTTGGCATAATGGGATAATGTGTTGTATACAAATAGGCTTATTACACTTATTGCAGTTATGCCTAGTTTTTTTGTCTTTGGCAGAAGGACAGTCTTTGCATCTCGTATATGTTTTAGAACTTTTATTCGGAGGGTAGGTCATCATTTCACCGACTTGTTCGTGAATACGTTTACGTAAGCCTCTCGGTAAGTTCTCCATATTTTTTCTCACGCGAAGATGACCTTCAAGCATTGATAGACCGAGTTTTCTAAGGAAATCACGCCGGTTTGTTTTCGAGTTATTATTTTCACGAAAAATAATCACACCATTTATTGCAGCTACATTCATGACCGCATAAAATACTGTCATGGGCCAGCGTTTTGAGTTTCGAGATACATTATAGGTAGCACAGAGCTCATCAACCACATCGACGCCAGCTTTCGTAGAATTATAAAATGTAATTATCTCTGGTTTCCTTTTTTCACCACTAGCAGGATCAATGTTTTGGTCATGATGAAGAGAAGACAATACCAGCACCACTTTAGACCGTTTAGGCATGTAGGAAATAAGCGTCATATCTTTTTGGAATGCAAACTGAGTGCTGTATACTTCTTTTCTTTGCGTGGTTATAAAGTTTGGTGGGATTTCTTTTTTGTTTTTACGTAATGTACCTGTAGATGTTAGTTTATGATTTTGTTGCAAATGTGTTACCAGTGGAATGCTCGTGAACCAATTGTCCATTGTAATATTTCTATTACTTTTAGAAATAGGATGCACTAATCTGTCTACAACATCGAAAGCTTTATTACTTTGCAAAAACGGCCCCTCAGGCTGCTTACCGGGATAAATTTCAAGGTTTACTGTATAAAAGTTTTTTGCATCAACCAAAGCATAAATTTTGATGCCATATTTCGCAGGTTTATTCGGGATATATTGACGAAATGAGCACCTGCCGCGAAATGCTTCCAGTTTTTCATCGATTGTAAGATACTCATTGGGAGTATAAGTATTTTTACAGTTTGAGACAAACTCTTCAAAAAAATATCTAATTGGAGCCAGATTGTCCAGTTGCTTTCGCTCTTGGCGTGTTGTTGCATCATCAAAACGCAAACAGCTTTGTAAAAAGTAAAAACGCTGAAAAGACATAGTAGTACTAAAAATTTCCACACCAGTACCATCGGTTCTCCACAAGTCGCTCAAATTTTGGCGATTAGAACGATTTAGTCCAGCCAAGTACAACAAGCCAAACAAAGCTAATAGTTCATCTATAGTTGTTTCTTTCAATAAATACTGAAGCGATTGTTTATTGTTAGACAACTGTCTCTGTTTTATCTTAGCATTAGTATGACAAAGTATTTGTTCCAGCATATTATTATTTATAAAGCGTTTCCAACACTCTATTTCAGTCTTATCATTTTGCGCAATAGGCTTTACCCCAGGTTTTTGTAAAATTATGTTTTCTGACCTTGTGCGGACGTTGGTCCGAGGTGGTTGCGAAGACCATTTGGTGGAATTGTCTTTACCAATATAAAACTGCTGGTTACTTGTTGAAACAATTACTTCTTGCTCATCATCGCTGCATTCCTGTTCCGTATCACTGCCTTGACTTCGCTCTGAAATATGGTCGATTTCACCCTGGTCGTCTGAACTGCACTGTTCATTTTCACTGGCGTCAGCTTGTTCAAACAAGGCTAAGAGTCGACGTTGTTCGCTTTCGTAAGACATGGTTCATAAAACTGTGAAAAACGATATGCAATTTATCAATAAACAATAAAAAACAACAAACACGCTGTCTTTATAAATGTTACGATAACTGATACTGTCTGTAACGATAGCGGTCCTTGCTGAATTCATGCTGCTGATGCTTATGGGAGCGAGAAACGCTAATACCATAGACAGAACTATTTCCCCGGTGTACTGCACCTCACCGGAGCTTACCGTCTCGCCACCCACCTCGTGACAGGCCCTCCAATTCGTTATGTATTTCAGCTCAACGCTCTCGCATAGGGAAAGGTTGAATTGTGAGAGGCATGAAGGATAATTAAAATATTAGGATGTTTGGAGAGAAATGGTTGTTTTAATGATCAGTTGAACTGGTCGCCCTTTTGGAAAGTGCTGATTCAGAGATAGTGATGTGTCTGTTAGTTTTTCATATAGCTCTTCGCACTCCATTTTATCTTTTGTTAGTTTTTTCTTAATTTCATCTGGCTCTCTTTCTATCTCCCAAAATAATTTTAGAAGTTGATCATCTTTTACTTGCAGATGCAGACTAATAAGTCGTGGATTCGATTGGAGCTCTTGATTGACTCGTCCTGACAGTACCCATCCAAAATGAGTATTTTGAGCAACGGGTCCGTATTTGCCTGGGTGTTTGATTAATCCTTCTTTTATGATTTCACTGTGAATGTCAGCACCCAGTATCATATCTATTTTTGCAGGTGATCCGTATTCTGGATCAGCTAAAGGTAAGCTCTCAATTTCTGGCCAGTTGATAATGTTTGTTTCAGCTGACGGTAAAAATGATGTCTCTTCTTCAGCCATGGTGTTGTATTGTAGCTTGGCCTTGACATATTCGGTGATGACATGTTGCCTTCGGATGGACGCTGCATTTCTTATTCTCCTCTTCAGACGTAGAACCTCTTTCTTCTTCTCCTGTAGTTTCTTGTTCTTGGGGTGGGATCGCCTTTCCATGCTCCTATTTTTGGTATGGCTGTCTCACATACTTGTTGTATGACCGTGGTGTATGTGTTTATGATGTTCTCCAGATCTTGGTGACTCTCGATTTGCTTGATTGCCACCAGGGTGATGTTGTTTTCTGCTAGGCCTGTGACGAGGTTGGATGCGAAATCGGACCAGTTTGCCTTCTTCGTGTTGTACCTTCTAGTTGTTGGTGTCGGTACAGCCTCGGGCGGTTTGTCGAGGTGAACAGCGAAGGTAATGGCATTGTGGTCTGATGTTATAAGATTTCGGTTGACCGTCCAGTCCTCGATGCACCCAGCAGGGGCTGAGTGCATGTGGTTACATCTACTATACTAGTGTATAGTTGGCCCCTCCTGTTGGTTTCAAATGTCGGTGTGTCTCCTGTGTTAACGATCTGAAGATTGTTTTCGTCCGTGAAGAGGGTGAAGGCTGCGTCTCTTGGGTCTTCTAGGGCGCTTCCCCACCAATGGCTCCATGCATTGATGTCGCCTGCCACTATGATGTTTTGTGTGGGCAACTTATCAATTACATCTTTTGTTCTCTGTAGATACGGCTATATTTCCTGGTCCCCCTCCAGAGTGCTGAGTGCGACTGTAACAAAAACAAGCGAGTAACTTCAACATCGCGTTTATCGAATAAACTCCAAACGCGGTGACCATCGAGAACAAGCGAGTGCCAGTGACCTTCGATCCTAACTACTCGTTTGGCGTTTGCTCACCGTGAATACTGAACGATAACGTTCTTATGTTGGCATGACGTTTAATAACCAACCATTTTAAGAAATACATTTTTATATGGTGGACATATGGAAGCAAGTGTCTATCTATCGTGGTGGTTTTATAAGTGACGTTTTTGTTTATGTTTTGTTTTGCTCTCGTAAGTTTTAAGTTAATTATTTAGTATACGGCTTGATACTCTGGTATATTGAATTAAAATATTATAATAAGTTCAAAAATGAAGACAAGTTGGGCTCAATTTGATTTGATGGTGACGTTTATGGAGCAGTGGACTCTAGTTTTGATAAACATTTGTACTTAAAACAATTAATATTTCATACATACTTTATGTTCCATAGAAACGCGTTGAGTTGACCTAAGATTTGTTAGACGCCTTAGGTCTTTGCACAAATGTTTGAACACCTTCTTCGTAAGACGATATCTATTTCTAAATTCCGTCTCCGTAAGGTATAATATTGGATCAAAAGATGCACGAGCTTTTGCTTCAACTCGGGCGTTATAATTACGGTCCTCTTGTGCTTTAGCAGTCGAAAACATCCTCCAAGCAAAAAATAAACGTCCTGCCATATTTTTTTTATTGTTTTTCACAAAGAAAGACACCAAAAATATGTATTATGAATAATATAAATTTTATATTATTCATAATACACTTTCACTGCAAAAATCTAAGTGACAACTTTTCGATCGCTTCAACGTTAACTTTGCTCGTTTTACATGCCGAGATGTCAAAAATGTGGACTCGCACTCACGCAGCAATTGAAATCACCAATCACATGCGCTCACGATATCACTGTCGAGTGCTCGAGTGAACCTTGACTCTCGATGCTCGATAAAAAAACTCACACTCACAAATAAAGTTACCGCTTGTGGCCGCTGGGCGGCGCTGCTTCAATTTCATAGAAATCCGAGTTAACTTTTACGCGTTCGAGTGCGAGAAAAACTCGCACTAGGCACACAGGTATAATGAGATTAATCCCAGGCTTAGATTCCCGGCTTTCACCAGCACTGCCGCTTCGGTTTCGGTCACTAATTGTGGATTGTGAGTGACCTGGATCCTGTTTCCGAAGATGATGACTGCTGCTTTGTTCGGTTTTTGTCGGTTCAGGGTGCACTGGATGGTTTTCGTGCCAGGGTGTTCTTTGAGGATGTCCGTGCTTCCGACGTATGGTTCTTGGACCAGGGCGATCTCTATTCCCTTTTCCTGGGCCGTTTGCAGCAGCTCCGCAGTGGCCAACTTGGATCTTTGTAAGTTGGCTTGGATTATTCTAATCTTCTGGGAGGGGACTCGAGCCGGTACCTTGTCGTCGCCCTTAGCAGCGGTACTCCGTCCTCATCCGTGCTATGTTGTCCCATTTCTGCCTTTCGGGACAATCCGGGCAAGTTCGGGCGGAAAGTCCATGTCCTGATGTTTGTCTTTGCTGTTTTAGCAGTTGATACAGGTAGGTGGCTGTTGTTTTGCTCTGCTGGGGCATTCTTCCCATTTGTGATGTTTCCCGCAGAAGCTGCACCTGTCTTTTTCTTCCCGGCATACCGCTTTTGTATGGCCATAGCCCAGGCATCTAATGCACTGGACCAGTGGCGAGTGGTCTGCGACTGGTCTTCGCTGCAGTCCGATGTATATCCTCTCGGCATCGAGGAGGTTTTTATGGAGCTGTGGCGATACCTCCAGTACCGGGTGGCACTCCAAGGTGTTTCGTGCTCTTTTCCTGTATCTTACTTTGATGGTTCTCTCTTCTTTAGTTGTGTTTGCCATCAGCTGTTTGTTTTGGGCGAGAATCAGTTGGATCATCTCGTCGTCGGAGTGATAGGCAAGGACATCTCTGATAATCACTAGGGGATTGTTACACCTGGCGGGTTCCGTTTTCAGTGTAGCGTTCCCCTTGAGTTTGCTCTGTATCAGCGTTATGTCTTCTTTCCGTTGACAGCTGATGACGACTTTTTGGTTTTTCGCCTTCTTAAGCCTGTCGATTCTTGCCCCCGATGTCTTCGGGTCTAGGGTCTTGTTGATTTGTTCTATGACCCGGTCTCCAGTGCTGGTTTTGTCTGTGCTGGAGACTGATGGTGTGGGGGTTGCTATTTGGTCAGGCTTAGTTTTGGCTGCTGCTGCGTAGGTCTTTGGTTTAGGAGCCATGGAGGTTTTGGCTTGTTTTGCGAGCTCCGAAATTGCCAACTCTGTTTCCAGATTTAGCGAAGGTTTCGGAGCTGCCATGGTTTCCTCTCTCATGGCTCTTATTTCGCCGGACATGGACTTGAGCCTCTCCGCTAAGGGTTCGAGCTGCGGCTTAATTTCAATTCCTGTATTTTGGTGGTCACATTCATTTTTCTCTGCCAGAGTTTTTATGTCGGCTCGGACTTCTTCCAGTGCCCGCAGGATGTCTATACCCACTGTCTCCTGACTCACATTATTTTCTTTTTCGGGGGTTGGTTCCAGCATCTTCTCCGCTGTGTCTGTAGTTGTGCGGTGGATCGCGTGAGTCCTCCTCAGCGAGTCTAGCTGGTTTTGGATGCCGGTGTTCCCTAATGCGAGTTTGTTTGTTTCTTTGAGGACAGTGGGCAGCAGGTCTTCTTTGCTGGATTCCGTCGTTGTTGATAGTTAATGAATGGATTCTGTGATTTTTTTGATTCGGGAGATTTGTTCGAAGGGAGTGGTGGTCTCAAATTCCAACCACTTCCTTATGCTCTCCGTTTCTTTGATGTTTCGCTCCAATTCTTCTTTTATGGTATTTACGGTGTGTTGCGTTTGTTTATAAGTTTCCTCTATTTTTCGATGATGAGCCCTCTCGACTCGCACAAGTTCTTTTGCATGTCGGGATCGCTCCTTTTCCAAATTATATTTGTGCCTGTTGCGAGAGTCGGAACAGAGACAGGACAGTCTCGTAGAGCTGTTGAAGGCAGTCGAGGGCGATGGTCTTGTTCTCCCTCTTCATGTTTCCTGCTGTCTCCAGTGCCTCCTTTCCTTGCTGGAGGAGCTCGTTGGCCATTTTGGTCGCAAGGTCCATCTCTACGCCGTGCTTCCTCCTGCTGGTTACTAGGATGCTATGTCTACCTGCATCCGAGGCCGCTGACGTTACTGAGCTGTCGGTGTCCTCATCGTCGTACTGTATTACGATGGGTGACGCTTCCGGCTGTTCCCAGGTCTCCACTTTTTTGATGGCCTCTTTTGTTGGTGTGGGAGGCTCTATAGGGTAAGTCGCCTGGGTCGGTTCGCTGGAGGCGGACACCGTTCTGCCGCTCGTCGATCTTCGCAACACTCTCTCTCTTAGATTTGCTGATGATGTAGATGCTGATGTTGATGTCATTCTCGTTTTCTTTTCCTTTTTCTCTGCAGCTGCACTGCTGGTAGTTTTTGCGCTGCGAGTTGACATTTTTTAGGGCGCGAGTATGCTTTGGCGCTCGGGTGGTCTTCTCTTGGTGTTGTGTTGGTTGGGTGTTAGTGCTACACACTCTGCGGTTTCTCTCTCTTGTTTTGAGGGTTGGGGTGTGTGTGTGGGTGAGTGGGGAACACTAAAGCCTGATTTGGCTGTGTCCGGCCAATTGGCAGAAAAGGAAGTGGGGGATGGAGGGTGAGATGGGGTGAATGGGGGACTTAGGATACAGCAGGGTCAACCTACCTGGCTTGTCTTCACGATTGGAGTGATTTCTGAAGATTTGAGAAGAGATGGAAGGAGTGGCGGGATTCTATTGGAGCCAAAAGATGCAGCTCCTTCTCCCGAGACGAATGACGTGCCGCACTTGCTGATTGGTTCGGAATTGACCAAGTTATGGCTGGGTTGGCTTCCCATTATATACATAATTTTTCACTGTTTTCTCACTCACAGGACACTTAATTTCAATAATACTATCTTCACATATCCGATGGGATGAGGTGAGCCTGCTAACATAGGATAGTTTTTAGATAGCATTAAACCATGTATTTTAATTTTTTTTCCCAGTTTGGCACTAATAGTTTTCCTCACATCATCCTCCAATATTCTACCACGTTTCATGGCTGGCGTGTCGGGAATTTTTCCACCCATTATTACTGCCATCAGAGTGCCATCACTGGTTTTACATCTACTAAACTCATAAGCTCTTGAAGCGGTCACTCTGCCATACCTTAATTCGTACCAAATCCTGCTTTTATGTTGCTCCCTTGTTTCTTGTTCGACATTGTTGATGTCATCATCAGACAATATCACTTTTCCTAAAAATGTATCACAAGATTTTTCATTATATTTTAGCACCAAGTTGTCCATCGAAAGACTTTGTAGTCTGTCCAAAACATAATCATTTTGGTATTTCATAAGTTCACACTTGTTAAGCCTTCTTGTCTTCCCTTCCACTAAAAATTCTTCAAATACTTCAGTATTTGACGGTAAGCTAGGGCTGCCCTTTGACAACTCCTTAGCAGTTATGTATTTAAGGGTACTCCCAACCCGGGAAAGCTTGGATTTTTTCCAGTAGCATGCTATGGATGTACAAGATGGTTCCTCACTCCTGCGATGAACCCACATTAAGAATGCCATGCCATGCCAATGCCAAAGCCACACAATCATGACACTCTACTGACTTCACTGTTTCTTCCTGCTCGTCGACTACCAAAGACACCCCATACAACTTTCTATGTACTCTAAGTTCTGGGCAGGTTTTTGCTTTTAATGTGCATACGTTTCCTTCACGTTTGAGCTGGACATAGGATACAGCATCATCACCATAAGACGCCCTGGCAGACCTGAAATAAACAAAGCAATTACTTAGTTACAGAAAGAAATATGTAACATAAACATAACCTCAAAATGTAACATTGGAGTTTAAACTGAAATAGGTACAACAGCTATGGTCTTATTTTTAATTATTTTAATAACTAGGTAATGAACTGTTTAATAGAAGGTACTTACTGGGAAGTCTTAACATTTCTAAATTCTGCTGACCAAAAGTCATTGTTTGATCGCAGAAACTCTCCTAGTATTAGTACGTCGATCCCCGGTAAATTTGCGCTGGAAGCCTTTAGAAATCCTTGTTCCATGACTGAGTGTATCAAATAACAAAAAACAAATTTAAGTCGCAAACAAAACTAAAACGGCGTTTTTAGTGGTAAAATTAAGCGAGAGTCGTAGTTATCTATTGAATTATGAATAAACAATTTGACAACTACTCTAACGTGACGTCTCGCGCTCTGATTGGCGTTCAATATTACATGGCGGATTGCCGTATTTAGTGAATTTATTTTATCAATAAAAAAATAATCTCGCTTTTAAATTAAAAAATAATCAATGTTTTATAATAAACAACTTAAGTATATTATCTATACAAATTATTTCAATAAAATTTACTTGCTGTCATCATGCCTATTGTAATAATCTACTTAGTACAAAAACAAAAAAACACGCTTGTAAATCCTGATTATTTTTTTAAATTATTGCATTTTCATAATCACTCCTTGATATATTTGCAAAATTTCAGATCAATCCGACTACTGTAAGTGAGTTAAAATCACTTTCAAAGATTCCGTTAGATTAATACATTGATAGATACATACTGAACTTATATAAGCGTGTTAAAAAAGACATCTGAACCCAATTTAAGCTTTTTCTGTCAAGGGTACCTGATTATGGATATTAATAAATGTACTACTTTTGTAAATACAGTATGTATTTAGATTTATAGGGAACAATCAGACACAGTGGAATTTAGGTATCTGTTTTCATCACAAATAAAATGGTAGTAGTGCGGCAATCGAACCTGTGACTTCATGAACGGTAGTCAGTTACACTACCGCCGCGTCACGTAGCTTATCGAATATAGTGTTATTTAATTTATATTATAGAAAATCTTTAACATTGCATACATGGTGTCTGGTAACATTAAAAATATGTGTCGAAATGTGGCCATCCTTTTAGATAGTGACGTAAATATGCGTTTTGCTCTTCGATTAATTAAAGGTCTCTCACCATTTACAAGTTATGTCGAGAAGGCTACACGCCAGTTTTTTTTAACTTGTTTTCAGGATTACAGTCACCTTTTTGTCTGAAGGGATAGTTTAATGCTCTGAACTAGTGGTGTAACGGATATTCGCATCCGCATTTGCATTCGCGAAAATCCGCGTATTTTTCAATATTCGCATTCGCAAAAATTATGCGAATATTTAGCGAATTTATTTTTGTGTTTAGCTTCCAGGTGATTTCTCATAGCCAAAGAATATACCTACTACTCTCTACCGAGAGAAGAAATGCATCTCTATAGTAAAAAAATGCAACCACAGCCAATACACGTACGAGACGCTAGCGCGATTGCGGAATAGCAACAAATCAACGCGCGCGATAACTTTCAAACGCTGTAATATTTGCTCTTGGCTATACTATATATTATGATCGTGAACCATTTTAAATATATTTTGTTCCTATATTATTAAGGATCGTGTTTCATATTCTTGCCTACAGGAAGTAATTAAAACAATAATATTATTATTTTATTTATTCTTTAATATTTTCATTTTGCGTTCAAAACTTTTCTTTTTCTCCTCGTCTTCCATAGCTCTATTAATTAAAACACAATATCTTTTAATTACAATAAAAGATGTGCTTATTTTTAAATGATTTTAATTTAATTCTAAATGATTTATACATTTATTTAAAAAAACAATATTCACACATTCTAGATTTTTAAGAACATTAATTTTAAGTTGTTGCCTAAAGGCATTTGTTTTCATGAAATCATTAATTACAGTTGACATCGTTTCTACACACGTAACCATATCTTTGTTAACATAATTTAATGACTCATGACTTGAGTCATATTCCTTGAAACTTGTGAACATGTGTATGGTTTCTATATTTTGGGAAAAGATGTGGCGGATCAAATATGGTTACAATTTCTTGCCCACAAAAATTCAAAAATGGAGAAGTTGATGTTGCACCTAAGGTCTTCAGAGGTTTCTCATTAATGGTAGATAAATCACAGACAGTGCAAACTACATTCATATTTGCTGCAACGCATTGTGTAAGAATCTGAAAAAAAAAGTGTGTAGAAGTTACTTCTTATTCAGAAGTAACTTCTACACACTTTTTTTTCAGAAAATTTTTTAGAAATTATTAAGAATTAGAAAATAAATATCGTGAATACAGTTGCTAAAATGTTGATTGGCTAACTTTAGGATGAACGGTGTCCCCGCGCATCGTAACTAACTTCATGGTGTCGATTTTTTGGGATGGTGTGCGCCAGGATCGTTACAAACTTCAAGTAGTCGGATTTTCGTAACGTTCCATTGAAATCAGTCCAGCCGTTTAGGAGGAGTTCAGTGACATACCGACAGCAGCGCCATCTACCGGGTCTAATTGTGAATCTAAACCATTCCCTGTCAGGTCACTCAACCTGTGACTTGTGTTACATTTTTTTATTTCACTCACCATCAATTTTTCATAACGAGCGTAAAGTAATAACTTCAATAATTAAGAAATAGTAAAATGTAAGATACAAAGTGTAAATATTATATTTTACCTCTTTTATAATGACTGTCATCCTGTCTGCCCTTAAAATATGTGAGAAATAAAATGCTATGGGTTGCTTCCACTTTTTTCTCAACTCGCTGAGCATAAATACGAGTGCCTTAGAAGCAATATCTTGACTCCTACAATGATTGCCATGGTCTTGGAAACCTTGTATTTCATCCAGTTTTTCATTATAAAACAAATGTTTTCTTATAGACATTTCGTCGAATGACAAAATGCAAACATTGTCTTCTGAATCCTGTTTTTGGCTCATTTTTTCTAAGGAGGTAAATATATGTTTGTTTATGCCTGGTTTTAGAGGTACTTTGTTGAGCAGTTGATTTGAAACTGTTTGAGAGGGCAATGCAAACATTCTCCTTAGAAGCCTGTAACAGGCTGGGGAATTTTTATAAATGATCAAAGCCACTCTTTGCGGCACAGATTTTTGTTACCGATAAAAATAAAACAATTTTCAGAAAAATGTAGTCTCTAGGCCTAAAATAAGTCATATCTGTAATTTTTTTTTTAATTCCTTACCAGGGGGGTCTTATATGGGGTGGTTACCTAGGGTGACCACTGTGAAATAAACGTACACAATTTAACGAAAAATAATGTATTTATTTAAAATCACAGAAATGAGATCAGAATCAAATTAGGAACATTAGTATTACAAATATTCATGATGATCATTAAAACAAGTTTTTCCTTCTCGGTAGCAGAGAGGTACCTTGCATATCCTGCAGCTCCATACAGTACGTACAGGCATGTCTTTTGTGCTACATACACTGCAGCGTCTTGAAGTGCCTCTTACAGGCTGATGGTTTGCTAGAGAAACCCTTATTGCACGTGGGACTTCAGGCTTGTGCTTCTTGATGAAAGAGCAGGTAGGTGAGTTAGGTTTGCTGGAGCTGCGCGACAGTCTTCTCTTGTTACTGACATATGCAGGAGCCAACATATCTTGGTAAACATGTCGCCGAAAATCTTTCAGGCACAATTCATCTAAACAAGAGTTGGGGTCTTTTCGGAGATCTTTATAGATGATAAAAGCGTTTACCACTGTGCAATCTAGAAAATGAAAGAATATACGATGCCACCACTTCTTTGACTTGCGATTGATTGCGTAGCTCCCTTTCAGCTGGTCAAATTTATCCACGAAATTCATGTTCTCGTTGTAGTCCTTCAAGGCTAAAGGACATGGAACTTCAACCTTCTCTCCAGTTTTCTCAGTTCTTGTCACATGAACCTTATTTCGTGGGTCATGAAAGTTAGTCAAGATGAAAACAGAACGTTTGTCTTTCCATTTCATATAGGAAACCATCTGATTGTCGCTAACTCTATAATCGTATCGCCCGCGATTCAATTGCCTGTCAGTTTTCAAAGCAGGAAGATGCTTACGAGTATAATTTACCTAATATACATGTGGTACACATGCATAAACGTTTTTTAGTCGTAAATCAACCTGCAATTCATAGCTATTGAAATAATTGTCGAAATATACCCTGTGGTTCTTGTCCTCTAATCCCTCACAGAATTTCTTGACAACATTTCCTCCTAAGTTAGTTTCCGTTTTATTCCCTATCTTTCCAGTATAAATTTCAAAATCTAAACAATAGCCAGTAGAAGCACACTTCGTCCACACTTTGTACCCTCTCTTTGTAGGTTTCTTGGGCATGTACTGCTTCAAAGTACTCCTGCCTTTGAACTTTATCATGGATTCGTCAATAGCAATTTTTTCTGTGTGACTGTAATTTACTTTATAAGCTTCTCTAATCATCTCTATGAATGGTCGGATCTTGTATAATTTGTCGAAATGAGGATCGTTTAACTGTAACTTGGACTTTTTTTTATACCCATCACTAAGTTCAGAGCAATGAACACCGACATTTCATCCGTAGTAACTGGTTTATAGGTATTTCCTTTTTGTTCAGCATATAAATTCGTGTGAAATGTTATGTGCTGTATGACGTCGTCTGTCCAAAGCAATTGAAAAATTCTAAGAGGGCTCAACTGCTGGCGTGCTGCTAAACGAGATATTTCTTCAGGCAAATGGACTGATGGTGTCAGGAGCTAAAATTGTGTAAGCTCGTTTCCATTTTGGAGGTCTTATGGCAGGAACTGACGGCGTAACAGCTACGGCAGCGGGCTGTCTATTCTGTACCAGCTGAGCTAGGGGAATCTCATCATCAGAATCAAACTCCTCATCAGATGGCAAAAAACTCTCACCTAGTGTAATTTCTTGCGAATTATTTGGCCCTTCTTCAATTTCGAGTAGATCTTCTGTGTCTGAGCCATCACCACCAGCACAGCTATCAGTATCTGAAGGTATCTCTTCAAATAACAGCTCGTTTTCAATATCCCGGTCTGATAACTTCTTTTTAGGCATTTCCTGTAAAAATAATCAGTTTATTATTTTTGATAAAATTTTCGCAAAAAAAATGTTAGTTGTCTCACAGTGGTTACCGCCGCTAACCATATTGAATAAGATCACTTTTTACAAAAAGTACGGCAGCCGGACATTTATTTTTGCCCAACATGTATTTAGATAAATACTAGCTGACCCGGCAAACGTTGTTTTGCCATACTAAAAATTAAAAAAAAGGTTTGAAAAATAGATGTTGGCCGATTCTCAGACCTAGAGGATATGTACACAAAATTTCAGGAAAATCGGTCGAGCCGTTTCGGAGGAGTACGGTAACTAACACTGTGACACGTGAATTTTATATATTAGATACTGCACACAATAAAACAAAAATTAGAATTAAAATGATAATATTTACTTACCAGCAAAAAGAAACTCGCACGCACTATAACAACCTCAAATACGACGATTTTGTATGAAAGTTTAGTATAGTAGATGACCGTGGCGCTAGTAACAATTAATTGTCTCTGTGCCGTTTAGGTTCCCTTGAACGATCATAGTACACAGCACTTCCGTAAGTTGGCGCCATTCTAAAATACGCGCCAAAATATAGGTGGTTAACTTTGATGACCACCGTGAAGAAAAGAGTTAATTTTTTGATTTAGGGAATATCTTCTCCCTTTTGGTTTTTTAGGGCAATTCTGTAATTGGCTTTGTAGTAAAGTTATAAAAGAATTGCTAATATTTAGTTCATATAATTCTTGAACTTGTTGACTTTCAAGCACCCTCTTTAAACTCCCTTTCTTATTTTTGTTGCGTAATCGTATCACCTTACGCATTTTACTTCTGCATATTTCGTACAACTTCCTTTTTCTTGGTGTCATTTCGCTTACTTTTGTGACACCTAGGGTGGCCAAGATTTTGGTCTGTCATTTTTTAGGCGTATTTAAATTACTACAAGTTGCCACGCTGAGATTTTCAGGAAATGGTGCAGCCTGAAAATATAAACATTCAATATAAATTATTATTTTATTTCTAAAAATATATTATTAAGCTATTGTATAGCTTTTAACGCGGGCCTCGAGCGCGGCGACCGAATCCAGAAATTCCGTAACGAAAAAACCTCATATCATATACCATGTAGCTCGGCCGAGCGTTCGCTTAACGTGTATGTATATTGGTACCGGGTGTAACTTGAATTAATATCAAAGAAAAATAATACTGCATAAATAAAAAATAAATAAATAGGTAATTATAATTGCATAAGTTGATAAAAATGCTATGCAATAGCTTTACCGCGGCAGTCCCCGAGTGACACACGTTTTTTTACCATTTTACTTTTCGAATTTCGGGTCACAACAAGCACACGCCGTGCTTAATGGTAAAGATATGTATGGTAAACATGTGATAATGATGATGATAATAGAAACGTTGTTGTAATAACAGTATAGAGGGCAAAGAACTGTTGTTGTGTTAGCTAGCAGATAATTTACCAAATATCCTTAAATGCAGTTTTGCTCATTTTCGAAAATAAAGGAATGTACCATTCAGAAAAAAAGATAACATAAATATTTATGGTACTTTCTCTGCCAGTCCGCTATTATCAAACTTATAATAAAGATTAAAATAAAAGTCTAAAATTAATTACCTGCGTAGGGCTAATGGATTCAGTTGTTCTTATGAAATCTGCAAAAGTGTGTTGTTTTGATGACCCTGTACTGGTACTAGGTTCCATCACAACATTTTCTATTTGCGACATAAGTATTGTTAACTTTGGCTGTGCAGCAATTACATCGGACTGATTGACATTCTGAAATTAATTATTAATTTTAAACTTTTGCAAGTGCTATCATAGTATTGTAAAGTTTTAGAATCTTGATGCAGTGTGCTAACTTTTATTACGATATGCCATGGCACCCTTTATACATATTTTAACACAGTAACATGTCAAAGTTGATTAAATGTTCGAATATTCTAAAATTTGAAGAAACAAATTAAAGTTATTCTTTCTTTGTATTTAAAGCATGTGACTTGTGAGAGACTGTATAAAAAATACTTTTTAGGGTTCCGTACCTAAATGGTATTGTGCATTTTATGACATTATAGAGAGTTGTTGTTAAATGGAGAGGAGAAAAATTTTAACTAGACAAAGTTTTTTTCAGACCAGTGGTAGTAGTTATGTACCTACATAAAAACAATCTTATTTGAACGCATAACTATTATTGTATCTATAACAATAATAGTAACAATATTGACTAGATTTATAAAGTAAAACATGTTGGTCACTTCTAGGCTGGTTCTACCGACTTCCCTATATGCTTCACCACTGCTATTTAGAACAATCCTTCATCTGATCTCTTTCCAGCAGTGTTCAATTGTCATCCCGTCGGATTATGAGAGTGAGTGAATAGAGATTACACCTATGTTTGCGCACACCTCTCTCGTACACTGTAATATGTCATGCATAGTTGGCTGATCCCAACTGAGATTGGTTGCTTTTGTAGGAATTTGTTCGGGAGACTATTACTAGAACAATCTATATGAATACAATACCTGGTTGAAAATATTTTTTCTTTCATTTAGTACTTCTTCCACTATAGTCGACTCAGGAACGGCAAACTTACTCAATTTTTGCCTTTTATCGTCCATAAATTGAATTGAGTTGAAATGTCTTCCACACAACACCTTATTCCGACTATAGAGTGAATGTAATGATTCAATGGAAGTCCAATCTTCATTTGGCCAACAGTATTTAGCCCAAACACGAGTCCTGTAAAATGTCCATATAAAATACTGGTATTCAGTTGAATCTGGTAAGACTGGAAGCCCACTCCAACATAGTTTTGAAAGAAAAGGTAGAAGGATGACGAGTACAGTAGGTGATAGTATATGATGATGTAAATATAGATTAACATAGTATTTTGTTTAATATACGCATGAGGTCTTAAATATACCGGGTTGTATTTTGTACTTACCTAGTAACATTGGTTGTTCCTGGATTTGGAAACCTCTGATAGGTCACCGTCATGTTTTCGGCACGTGTTCTGCCGCACTTAGCACACTTTCTATGGTTATTCACGGATTTAATTAAATAATCAAACTTAAACAAAAATAATACAAGTAGAAAAAGTAACCTAACAATAAACGTCCTTTCGTAAATAATGTTCTCAACGCATGTTCGCGAGGAACATAAGAAAAAGACTTGGAAAATTTGGAAATTTTTATATTACAACTATTAGGTTGATAAATCATAAAAAAATGGTTGCGTTAATTTGCGTTGTCGTGTAGATGTGTAGTTGTGTAGTGTTTTGTGGTGTGGCCGCTGGAGGGCGCTTCGTTGAATGTATGTGTAGTGCTGTGATTGGTTGAGTGTTTGTTTCGATACAATAAAATATCGTTGCACCTTATTATCAAGGTGTTATGGTCGATGGCAGGGAAATCTGGCGTCGACAACGCACAACACATAGAATTCCCTCCAAGAACGTAGAATATTCAGTCAAAATTACTATAATATGTAGTACTGGAGAGTATATTTTAATAATATTTTTATTCTTTGGTTATAATATTATAGTATCACAGTAAATATTATGATAATGGCGGCCTCAATGAAGCGACAGTGTGACCAGACTAAAAATTTTTAAATTTTTCCTATGCAATACTGCTACAATAGCAACGCACACATACATTATTTGAGCATGTGTGCAAAGTAAAAAAAAATGTCTTAGAAGATAACAGAGGCTGCTCATTCATAGCACTAGTGCACAGATTACTTAGTAGATGCTACGCATCAGATGGAAATCTACCATAGTAAATATTTGACTCTACAAAAATTGCAACTAATGAAAGTGACAACATGTTTTTCTTATTTTCCCTTCACTACTTAATATATGAAACCTGACCTTTTTGCCAAGCCTTTTTTTATTTCTATTAGCATTTAAATTTAAAAAAGGTTTAATGAATAAATACATCTAATATTATTTATTGCTTTTATTTTGTAATCTTGTTTTATATTTTAACAAAGCTCTTAATTGCATTTGCGGTAAACTTTTGTTTTCTAATCTCGTGACACCAGTGCCTCTCATTATTTTGTTTAACGTATTGCACCAATTAAATACTGCTAATTTGAGACTTAGTTCCAGAAACGATTCCAGAACAGCATCTCTGTGCAGCTCACAATCCAGGAAATCAAATGGATACTTAGATTTTATTTTTTCTTTAAGCTCTCTAAGAACACCTACTTGATGAGCTTTTATTTCCAAGTATTCATTTGCTTCCTGAATTGCGTAGCCAAAATACCTCACGGCATTTTCAGTAGGGTAGGTCAGTTTTCTTTTGATGCTTTTGTATTCCTTGAATGATATCCAGTCATTCATATTGTTAGATGTATTTGTTGTTAAATTTTCTTGACATTTTTTACAATTATTTTTATTTAAAATTTTTCTGATGACCCACCCTATTGTATAGGCTCGTGAAACTACAAGTAAACTTTCTTGGATTACTGTTGTGGAAAAAGTCCCTAGAACTTCATTCTGATTGGGGGGTCCAGCTGAGCAAGTAAATTCGGGTTCATTTTCATTACTTATAAACAAAGTCTTTATTTTTACTAGTTGCTCTCCTGGATATTCTTCACAATTAAAATTATCAGAATGAAATTTAATAAACCTAGTAATTAGCAGAGATTAAAAGTGTTTTTAAAAGTAGAACAATTGGGATTGGTATTCCTGTAGTTATATGCCCATATTTGCCCAAAGAAGTTCTCAACTGGATCACTGTTGAAGTATCGAGGTCTCATAATTTTTATATGTTTATTGTGGAATAATTGCCATAACCTTTGATATCTCTCTATTAGTTTTACTATCTATAAATTTTATGTCCTTTAGTTTTTTAATGGCTAGACTCCAAAAGGCATGATGCTGGGAAGATGCTGTCACTGCTCTTCTTAAAGGTTTTCCCTTGTTTCTATTACCCCATAAACTAGCGCCATTCACCGAATCAAATGACATGAACATGAAATGACACTAATTCTGCTGTATTTTTTAATGTTGGGCTGACTGGCGACCCATCGGCATATTGAGCTGCAACAATAGAGTATGTATATATTTAGTATTTATGTTTGTTAAATAATCATCGCCCTAGCCTTTCTTTCCAAGAAGGGTCGGCTTCCAGTCTAACCGGATTCAGCTGAACACCAGTATTTTACATAGAGCGACTGCCTATATGACTTCCAGAAACCAGTGACCGGTTAACATAATACCCCCTTGGTCATACTGGTGGTCAGATTTTCAGGCTTATATTCATGGGCATTGGCATTTTCTACCAGCCACCCAATAACAATATGCTTGTGCTATCGGTACTAGATGGATAACACACATTTTTTTTTTATAAATACATACTTTTATTAGATAGAAAATACAAATATATGTATTCATAACACTAATAATTGTCCTGAGTGATAATCCCACCCACAACTTCATGCAAGGAAGTTACACTACAGACTATGCAACACTATGTTATTTTAACGACTGAGTTAGTAAGAAATTATATCTTTGTGGTTTATTATTTCCTTAGCAACAATTTTGACCCACCGTATCTACACCAAAGTTGTGAAATTAAATTTCTTTATAGTTTCACTGTAGACATTCACAATTCTATGTAAATTTATTACTAACGACTTCTCAAAACAACATAAAATGTTTTTATATAATAACAATAATGACAGAAAATAATATGCAAATATTTTTATCAGGAACTAAACATCTTTTTATCTCTAGATTATCTGAGAGCTTGGCTTTCCTAAGAAATATCTTCTATGTCAATGACTACAGAAATATCTAAATTAAAAAATCATAAAATATTCTGTAAGTAAAATACTTACAAAAGTGTGCGGTGTATGAAAGGATAGCTGCCACTGTTTTACTGAACACTCTGACACAATTTTTTACCTGAAAAATAGATATGTATGAATAGATGTATAAATGAATAATGTCTTGAATATTTATTTATTTATTACCTTCATTTTTTTAATTTTCTCTGGAATTACATGCTCGTCGTTAAGTTTATGTAGCAATCTCATCTAGGCATGGTTACAGTCAGCCTTGTACACATCCACTATGTCGTTCCATTTGGAAATTTTACCATCCAGTTTTATATTTTTTGTAAGAAAATTATTTCTCAACCCTTTTATAAGGTGGGGAGGATCATATATTATGTTCAGAGAGCAATCTTTGATGGCAATGGTATCATCTAAAAATAATCATAAGAAGGAGAACTTATAACCCACTAAAATAAATCTCTACAGTCACTACTAGCTGATCCCCGCAACTTCTGCGTCACATAAGAGAGAGAATGGGTAGAAAGAATAAATTTTCCTCTCTTCCAACATTTTTCACTGATGGTCCGCTTCTATTAATCGTAGCGTGATGTTATATAGCCTAAGTCATGTTACTCCTTATAACAACAGCTATTTGCCAGTGAAAGTCCCATTAAGTTGTCAGTGTGCTGAAATTGTGGAATGCCACTGCGAATTTCACTTAAGGTAAACAACGTGGGATAAGCACCAACACGAAGACGAGGCCTAATAGCTGTCTTGGCAATAAATTTCTTTTCGAAATGCTTCTGGCAAACATAATGCTTCCGAAGATTTTCCACAGTCATGTTTCGCAATTTGTCACACTTATGCACTCTAACCACTTTTGGAGTCCTGTCTCAGCTGTAGGAAAGCCAAATAGTTTGACTATCTTACGCTTGCTATCACAACCCACAATACAACAGTTATGGAACATGTTGCTGACAATATTTCTTTTTTGGGAATCTAAGTACCGGAAATTAATCAACGCGGAACTTCACTCGATCAAAACAGAGAAAACGTACAGCTTGGCAAAAAAGAGTGTGGAATAAATGAGGTCACTAGTATCGCATATGTGGCAGCCCGGAATATTACGAATCGATAGAAGTTGATACTTGTTATTTTTAGAGATAGGATTCCAATCCTAAGTGAGTCGGATGCAGTCTTTAGAACGCTTCAATGTCTAATATTAACAATATTAATAGACGATAATCGATAGACGATAGACATACAGATAATAATGCCCTGAGGGCATAACAATCAGGCATGTTAAGGTGCGTCTAGATATGGTGAATGCACTGCTAGCGTACATTTTAGTTTCGTACAAAGCGCGCCCGGCGCAGGGGTTTTAGTTTGTTTACAGGGATACTAAAAGAACACGTTTTGTTTGAAGATTCTTTTTAGTACAATTCAATCAGATGAATCAAAAACACTTTCATCTAGATATTCAATGCCTACATCTGCGCCTTCACCTTCAGATTTACTAGAATAGTCTAATTCTGGGGAATCGCTGCTGCTGTCATCTTTTAAATTTATTATCAGTTGTTCCATCTGTTCATACATAATCGCACCTCTGTCATAATATTCTTTTTCTATTTTCATTACATGGTTGCATGAATTTTTCCAGTCTTCGGCAGTAATGTTAGAAAATGCTTGTTCAGCAGCCACCTATGAAAAAGAAACAATCATAAAATTGTTCCAACATTACAATATTAAATAATGAAGTATGTATAAACTAGGTTACATACTTACCTTTATATTAATCGGACCAACATTGAATGAAGCAATTTTATGCTTTGCAATTCCCCATATTAACTCAATAGGATTCAGGTCACAGTGATAAGGTGGAAGGCGTACTACAGTGTGACCATGATCTCCCAAGATATGGTCAATTTCATAAACGGGCTCTGGTTTATGCCGCTTTACTAGCATTAATAATTGAGGTTTACGGAGAGACTCATCAAAAGGTATATTATTTTGTAGTAACCATATCTTTATCTCAGCAACCTTTGAAGCGCTAGTTGGCGCCTTGTTCAAGATAACCGAATGGTAAGGAGCATTATCCATTACAATAATGGAAGGTTCGGTTAGGTTGGGGATTAATTTTTCAGTGACCCATTTTGAGAAGTTGGTTTTATTCATTTTCCAGTGATAGCCTTCATTTTTGTTTGTGCCACTGAAGTTTTTAAACTTTCGCGGCTTTCACACATATTAATATATAACGAATACACATATTAATATATATTGTGACTTCACCCGTGACCACGGTCGATATAAGTCGACCGAAACGTCGGGACAAAACAGGTATCGTACCTAAAATAAATTATATTTCCCGCGGAGTAGACCCGGTCGTTATATATTAATATGTGCCACTGAAAATCAAAAGGGCATTTGGAACAAATCCTTTCTCACCCCCCGCATGTGCGATTAGAAATCTCTTGCCCTTTGATATGTTGTGTTTCACTCCGCTGACATCAACTGATTGCCAACATTTTTTTAGTTTGTATGATGAATGAATATAATTTTCATCCAAATATATTATTTGTTTTTGTAGTTCTGGCGGCAAGTTTCTGTTTTCCATAATGATTTTTAAATATTCCTCCCGCTTTGCTGCTATGTGAGGTTTCTCTATTAGAGCTGATCTGAGATCTGTCCGTTTTACATTTCTTATATAAAAAACCCAGACAGTGTAATATTTTTCTAAGATGGACTCGACTTCCATCAAAACCTAAGTCCTCTCTAACTATCGGCAGTAAATTTCTTAGTGTAGGCACCTGAAACAAGGTTTATGTTTTTAATATTCTTTTTTTATTTTTGAAATCTCGAGTAGTTTAAGAATAAAACGTACCTGCTTTTTCACAGTGTAAAAGAAATGAACCTTTTGTCTAATTGCACGTAAATCGAAATTATCTAAATCTTTCTTCGGGCGACCTTTGCGATGTTTACCCGGTGTTGAAAAAATACCATTATTTTTTTCACCTTCTTGAACAATTTTTCTTATTGTGTTGACAGATTTACCTAAAACAAAAAGCATAATAACAGTAGTTTATTATTCAATCCATGTTTATTATCTTCAAGTATCTTGTCTTGGATCATAGGAAACTTGTCAAACTATAAAACATAACCTCAATTTTCAATTTATGTAAATAAGTTTATAAGTTACATAAATCTGGATATCCACAAAAATACGCATTGAAAACATTAATAAAATCTTATTTAAGGTACAATCACTTGTTTAGAGACTATAAATACCTGTCATATCGGCAGTTCTTTGATAAACATTCTCGATATTGGACAAAACTTGTCCCGCTTGAGATTCGGCCAAACACCGCAAAAAGACGTAAATCAGGTATATCACTGCTACGAATAGTTTTATTCATTTTAAAAAATTAATTATGCAACGAAAGTAGATAATTTTTTAAATCTATGAAAAACGATTAGAATAGACGTGCTGTTGATACAGAATGTACTAGCAGTTGACAAGTGCAGCAATGTTGCCTCAATAATATATTTTTAATTCCAACTGTCACCGCGTCAGACTCTTTTTTGCCAAGCTATAACAATAATTAAAACGTAGGTAGCGATTATTATAGTCTTTGACAATAATGGCGAACGGTTGACAGTATAATTGAAGCGTCCTCACAGCCTCTGCTGCGTCAGTCAGTCGTAAACAAAAATATGACGGCCCAAAATGGCGCCTTCAAGCATAAACTGTCAAACCTATAAGTCAAACTCAATAGTTGCATCCATCGCTACGTTCTTTTTTTTTTCTATGATGATATCTACCCGTGCACTAGTGGTCCTGCCTTTGCGCGAGTACTTTTTATCACACAACTTGCAATTAACATTTTCAGCATCACATATCGTCGCTGATACTGCAATACCGCGTAACTAACAACAGACAATACCGCGTAACTTTGATGAGGCAAATTTTACAGGAGAAAGAAAAAACTAAATAACTTCTCCTGTACTTATCAAATCCGTGTCTGAACTTTTATCTATTTAGATATGTATATTAGTCACCTTATGTTATAATATATAATTCAATCCAATACATATTTAGTTAGAAAATACACTTACGCTGTTTTAAATTTTCAAAAGCATTTCTTTCTTAAGCAATTTTGGTAGTTACGCGGAATTAAAGTGTGAATAAAACAGAATTATAATAATTTCAAAAAAGTAATATTTATTCAAATAAACATCATTATCAAACAATCATAACATTGGTAGGATCTAGCCTAAACAGTCTCATAATTAGAAAGTTGGTAATTACTTATTAGCATAATTAAACTAACTCTCAGGTCCACCACACAATCATCGCCAGAAGTACGGCCAGGTCGTATGGAGTCATATATTTGATAATCTTTAATCGCGTAGTCCTTGAAAAACGTATGATCCGGTTGAATGACATTGTATGGGAAGGGTTTCTTTCTTGCTTGCTTAGATAATGTTGCGTACTGCGATGGCAAAAATATTTCTGTGTTCTTTAATTTTCTTTCAATGACAGAATGGACAGAGTCCACCTCCATCTGTGTGTGTCCCTTTTCGAGGTATTTTTGTGTAATTGTTATAGTTTTATCCATGGCTAGTCTAAGCAGTGCATTTGAAACAATACTGTTTCTATTTTGCGATGTGCAACCATCTGTCCATATTACTACATCTTTTATATCTTCGGCTAACAGATTTGTTATGTAATCCACAAAAAAAGAAGCGTAAGTGGTAGCTCATAGAGATAGTGGTAGCTCGTAGCTCGTAGACCCATGGTTCTCTCAGGCTTAGATTCTGTTTGACGGTATTTGTTATCAATCTTTTTATATCCAATATATTCTTTGCCTAACATTCTATTTTTCCTGCTATTTTTTCTTTTCCATGTCAATCTGTCAGCTTTTCGTATTCTCGATCTTGACTGTGTCCCAACCTCTGTCTCAGTATCTCTCTCAGGAAACCATTCAATATGATCCGATGATATTGTTGGTTGTTCATTTCCGATTTCAGATAACGGAACATAATCAGGATCCACAACAGAGTCATCAGACGAAAAATCCAACAGTGACTCAGTAACTTTCGAAACACCTGATGAGCTAGCTACAGGTTCTAAAGTTGTGGTTAAAGTATCACAGTCGGCAATTGAGTGATCCAAAATCTGCTTCTTTCTGCTTAAAAACATCTGGCGTCGATTTTGAAGATCTTGTAGAGTAACAATAATACTGCTGAGGTCGGCATCTCTCCATAGTACAGACTCGTCAATACCTGACTCTTCTTCTATGATCATCTAAAACCAAAGTAATACTACTTGAGAAATACTGAAAAGCTACCCTCACATTAAAATTATAATGCATGTTATGCGCTACAGATCTGTTCTAGAATTAGAAAACCCTTGGAATTAAAAAATAGTCTTTTAAATTTACTTATTTCAAATACTACGCGTATTTACTAACTAAAACATGAAGTAAAACATAAAAATTCGAAATCGCGAATCTACCATCACAACAATTAGTGCATATTTTTCTTGGATAACAAGAGAATTTACAAATTCCAATAAGTATCCAAGTTGATTGAGAAACAAGCATTATAACAATATAAAATACTTACCGACTAGCTTCGTATTACACTAAAAAAACTTTTATTTTCCGGAGCGCCACCTAAAACAATACGTCTGCTTGTTATGATCGCGAGAATGCGCGGTATTGGTGAAAATATTTTTACCGGGTAGCTCACGCGGTATTAACTAGTTCTGATTTGTCGTATTTTGAATGAGCGAAATACCGATCTGTGAATGCACTACGCACCCAATAGGCATCGATAGCGTATTGCCGCCAAATCTCAAATTCGATACTTTTGTACTTCCGCGGTATTATCCATCGTTAGTTACGCTGTATTGCAGTATCAACGACGATATTGTAAAATAAGTCCAAACTCCGCTGATGTGTACTTTACTCATGTTTTTATGCCACTTTGTCCCTTACCCATTCGATGCCACCTTTTTTGAAAAGTTGTTGACCAGGTGCCACCAGTTTTTATTATCAATTATGGTTGAAAATAGATTACTTATGGGGTAATTAGAACAAATATTAATAAATATTGTTGATAAATACGAAAAAAAAACACTAAATGCATATGGTGCGTGGGTGGCAAATGGTGAAAAAAGTTTTTCAAGAGATCCGAGAACGCACCTTTAAGAGTATATAGTGGATGGCTTTATGCACGATTAGGAAACATGAAGAAAGAATATAAATTGACAGGGTGTAGGTACTGTACAGTACATACTGTGGTGTAGGTGCTGCGAGACACATTCGCCTTTCTTTAACTTTTGATAATGTCTTTTGGGTTATTTTTTCGATTTACTCGTAAGGTTCCCGTGCAGTAAGTATTTTCAGCCAATACTTTTTCAGTCAGATCTACAGAATTATAAAAATTGCCCATAAAAACAGAAAAAACTTTATTCAAAAAATCATCTAAAAGAAGGAAAACCACTTTTGAGGAATGGTTCACGCCACCTACAATTGGGTCTCCTGCACCGGCATACACTATTTGTTTCAATATAATGCCGTTTGCATCAGTCAAAATATATAACTTTATACCATATTTATGGCTTTTATTTTTTATGTATTGTCTGAATATTAGTCGACCGCGCCACAGTACAAGGGACTCATCAATGCATAAATTCTGTAAAGGGTTGTATATTTCTCTCATCCTATTATTGAAAAACATGACCGAAGGTGAAATTTTCGCTAATCTGTTATCCCCTGCTTCTAAATTTTCAAAGTGCATTGCTCTTAGAATTAATAAAAAACGATTTCGACTCATGTGTTCACGAAAACACTGACCAGGTTAAATAATCTGTGCTTTTTCCAGTAATCTTGTATCCTATTTAGTTTTATCGTACCCATATGGAAGAGTAACCCCAAAAATATTCTGAACTCTGAAAGTGTAACATTTTTCCAATGTTTCTGATAGGAGGATTACTTTTGCGCCACCCTGTACAATTTCCCGCACTGCCGGCACTCGTGGTTCTTATACGATTTCCCCCCCTTCGGGCACTCGTGGTTCTTATATGATTTCCCCCACTGCCTGTACTCTTGATATTAACACTTCGGTACACGCACCTCTTCTTTTCACTTGAGTACACGCGTGGCCTACTATATCAAGCTATTTTAAAATATCGATAACTTGTATATTTATAACTATTTGATCTGATATCAACCAAGTGCTGACCGACACCAATTTAAACCACAACTCAAGTATAATTCTCATACCATTTAAATATTCTGGTTAAATAGCTTATGCAATCTCAACAGAACTCACTAGCAGATATTTCAGAAATCATGGGTATTTGTTATTTTAGTAATAATATAATACTTGGGGTTTCCTTAAATTCACAAATTTAAGTAGGTTTCATATAAATAAAAATAGATGAATTTGTAAGTAATGTAAGAAATATATTTTATCAATTATTAACATTCGTGGAGACTTGTAAAATAATTGTTTATCAATGCTCTCCTGACCGGATACAATTCTCTTCTATGACTGTTTGTGTTTTCCAATCTCTGTTGCCTTATTCTCCCCCTTTCAATTAATTCTTCCCATGGTGCTGGTAATTCTAAGTCTGGATCATCAATTGTATACACTCTTCCTTGTTTTGCACTATATTATGTAGAACAGCTGTGGCAACTATAATAGGTAAACAATTTTTCAAACTGACCCGGATACCTAAAGCTAGGACAGGAAAGCGCCTTTTCCAAATTTCGAAAAGTCTTTCCACAGGATTCCTAGTTCTTATTTGAGACTCATTATACAAAGCTTCTACAGGTGTTGAAACTCTATCTAATGGCATCATTATGTACTCCCTGTTCATGTAACCACTATCTGCTACAAGTAAGGAATCTTGATAATTACCAATTTCAAACAGCATTACGTCGTGAACTACCAAATATTCGTTCATCGTGGGCACTGCCAGGCCATCTTGCTACAATATCAGTAATTAATAAGTCTGCATTACATATTATCTGCACATTTATAGACATTACATTACATTTTGATAGACGGAACCGGGTTTGGAATGAAACTTCGTCGTATTCTTCGAATAAATTCCGGCGCGTTTGAATTACGCGAGGTCTTCTAGAAACTCTTTCTAAATCATCCAAATACTCAAGTAAGTTCAGATTATTATCTTCTTCCATAATAAAATCTAAAGCACGCAACATTTCTCTTCTTCTTAATTAAAAAACAATTAAACAAACTGCAAATAAACTAATATTATAGGTTAGATTATCTGACTTGAACTGTCAAATCACTATAATCAACGTTTAAACAAGGTACCAGAGCTCGATTAGAGTAACCATCTGTTTAAGGTCTTAAACCGACGGTTAGTATGTAGTGAACACCAAATTCAACATTAACAACTGTTTACACAAATAAACGGCTGTTCATGTGTTGGTGAACTGGGGCCTTAGTCTTTGATAAGTGTTCAGTAACGGACTAACGGGGGCTTCGGGTACTTCACTATAGAAAATGCGTGTCGGCATTACAATTTTATTTTATAACTAATTTAATGATAAATAATTTGCAAGAAAAGATAGAACTGGAAATAAACCATATGACATATAAAACGACTGCTCTGCCTGGTATTGTAGTCCTAAAACCTTCAGCCCTTCGGCATATCGTAAGGGGGTCAGCAGGCGTATTATGAGCTTTCAAAATATCAGGCAAGTTCCAGGCGATTCTGTTGACGGCGGCAAACGGCCAGACTTTTATTTCGTATTATGACATACATAAAACTAGCCGACTTTTTAATGGATTAAGTGTCTATGGCCGTGTAAAGCTTTTTGATAGAGTCGTTCAGAAATTTAATTATTGTGTTTATCGGCTAGTTACGGTTATATTTTACATTTTTTTTGTATTCAATATACTACGAAATATAATATAATTTGCTAAACACAAGTTACTTAGACCATTATATAACAGAAAAGAACGGTAATACTATTATCTATTTTTATATTTAGATTTTTTTATTTTATATAATTCATGTATGTTTTGGAACGACACCCGTCACTTGAACTGTCAGCTGATATAGCGGGAACATAGGCTTAGTTTTTCATTATCCTAGAACGGGCATTTAAGTTTTTTTTAAATATTTTTTGTTTGATGATTCGCATGAAAGTAACTTTAATACACATGGCGATTGTAGGAATCACATTATAAATTGTACATGTGTTTTACACAAATATCACAGTGTAAATAAGTTACAATCCCTATTGTAAGAACTGCAAACATAATAATAAATTTGAACCATTGTTACTGTAATTTATAGCTACGTAAGAACCGATTTGACCATTCTGTTTTTTTACTTAAACATTAAGAATTCATTGTTCCTCGGACTGTATAGAAATTAGTTGAATTAGTTTTAAGTTTTATTGTTGTATAGAAATTAAGTAAGATTTATTGCGGGTTTGACAGGCGCATCGCGGCGCCTTAACTTTCTTGTAGAATGTAAGCATAGAAATAAGTTAGTCGTTAATAAACACTGTTCAAGGGAACACGCAACATCTTTCAATTATTAGTATAGGTCATCTATACTAAGATCCTACGCCTACACTAAAACACACTAAAACACAACTATAAACTTAAAGTGGTAACACACAAAAATACCTCTAAAGCGATATTATGGTAATTATTTTAATAATATATTAATATTATTTTTTATATTTAACTTATTTCGCATTCGACTAGTGTTTTATTCATCATCGTCGCTCTCCGAAAATTCAAACACCTCCAATTGGAATTGTTCATAATTTTTGACCTGCTCTTTTTATATATTTTTTTGAAAATATAGACTATTTAAAGCAACTAATTTCAATATCATTGAAATATTCACTATATACAATTTTTTAAAAATACTTATAGGATATTATTTTAAATGTTGTGACGTCATCGTTGTACGCAATCTGTGTATTGACTTTTCTTGATAGACTTAAGACAGATTGCAATACATCTTTTCAAAGTTGCCAAGTTGATAAAATAGACCAATTTCAACTCCACCACAGAGTAGTTTACACCTCAGAACGCCTTAATATTTTAAGTCCTTCATTTCAAGGGCAAATAGAGATCATTTGCTTTTTGGAAAAATAATCGTTAATATAGCAAATTTTCCGAAAAAAAAGTAATGGATCATGATCAGAAACTCTATTCCCCGAAATGGTTTTTGAATTAAGAGTTTAAAAAAAAAAAATGAACAATGCCAATTCATCACCTATCGTTAATATGTAGATAATAGTTACTTTTAATTCTAAATAAACCAAAACAATTTATTATACGTAACAATGTAAGTAGCAGCTTCTATTGAATGGATTTACTTGTCACTTCTAGATAGTTAAAACGATCAACTACATGTCAAATTTGCGCTCGTAATACGCTTAACGCCAGCCAGTGAAACAAAAGTCGGGCCGATATCAGCCTGAAGTCACGTGACCACTGATTCACTGTGAATAATATACTCATAATACGAATTTGCCACGCAGTTCCATTCACGGCGTAAACGGCCTGGGAATTCTATGAAATTAGCTACGTAATCACTATTAATCTCCGAGTTAAAAAAATATATAAAATAAAATTAAAAACAATGAGAAAAATATCCCTGAAAGCAATAGCGATCACATAAAACTGTAGGACACAAAATGCTACCAAAAGGCAAATATAAAAAACATAATTAAATAATAAAAGAAAAAAAATCAATTGTGTGAAAAATATCAAGTAATATATGGCCACAGGATTCGCGCAGATGTGGGTAATCGGAGATGTTATTTTATTACCCGACGGAACCAGTAGTGAAATAACGGCTTCTTGTTCTTACAAATAAGAACAAGACTGTGGTACTTCCCCGGTCAGCCTCGTCTGTAAAGGCTTCCCACCTGGATAATAATACACAAAACAGCTAACAAAAAATAAAACAAAACAAAAACAAATAAAAAATTGGAACACCGACACCACTAAAAAACCTTCCGTTTAGTGCGCGCCAATCGCACCATTCGCTCATCGGAGACATTCCTTGCCAACTTAAGTTCCTCTAAGCGAGCAATGAAGGCACGTACAGTAGTTTTATCTCACGAAAGCGGGTGAGCCATACTTGTAGTTGTAATGTATATAGACACGCGCTCTTGTGTGCGTAACTAGGGGTAGCGATAATAATAATTACGATATTAACTTATCGTCAGTAGGTTATACTATCCTACCTTAACGATAATATACGTGACTAGCTGGCCCGGCAAACGTTGTTTTGCCATACCAAAAAAAAGTAAAAAAAAAATAATTAACTATAAACCTAAGAGCTTTCCAACGAATGCAAACCCGTGGAAATCGGTTCGTGCGTTCTGGAGTTATAGCGTCAGGAAGGAAAATCCGACTTATTTTTATATAGTAGATTAATGAATGTACGTTCAATCACCGGTTTATTATCTCAACTTTGTTCTAATAATTCTAAATTTGTTAATATTTTTCTAAAGTTTTCATTAATGCCTTTTAAATTCGATTCAACATCATAACAAGAATCTAAAACTGCATCAGCAGGATATTCTGATACGATTCTATTTATTTGTAGCCTGGGTTCCTCAACCCTGTCCTTAGGGACTAAACCACGTATGGCCACCTCATACGTGAGCTCCGGTTTAGTCAATTGTAAGTATTTTATTGTACGGTCCATTTTAAGCTGATTTATTTTAAATTTAAACTGTTAAAAATCAAGAGCGAGGTAAACTCGCACACTTAGGGTTTCGTACCTACTAGACATATAAACATAAGTAACTGCATTCAAATAATCAGTTAATTAAACTCAAAACAACTCACCAACTTAATTTTGTAGTTGAATTGAAATATAGGGAATCGCCTACAGTTCAGCTACTTTATAAGTTGGTATTAGTATAAACACTTTTTTCTTGTGATGTGATGACAAATTATAAGTTTTTGGATTTTCCCTATATCATCAGCACTATATAGACTTGATTTATGCCAAATTTCAAGGCTCTAGGGCAACGGGAAGTAACCTGTGAATTTTGATTCCCTAGCATAAGTCGAAAATTCTTAAAAATGGTCGTAATTCGGTTATATCTTTTAAATGCGTAGAGGTAAAAGGTTGATTGTATTTTTTGAAGCAAGGGACCGCGTATATCTACATTTGGTATGAGTTTCAAGTTGATACCTTCAGCCGTTGCTGAGTAAAAAAAGTTTGACAGACGGACAGACAGACAGACAGACACCGGAGTGATCCTATAAGGGTTTGTACGAAACCTTAAAAACGAAGTTAATTTAATTAATAAATTAAATTATGGTGAAAAAAGTTTCAATCACTTTTTCCACCATAATTTAATTTATTAAGTAAAAGCATAGCATGTCAATTGCAAAAAAATAAATTACTTTAATTTAATTAATTATGTTTTACGATACGACGCGCGAACTACTTGTGACATAAAAAAATATAGAAAAGCAATAAAAATTCTTGAAATTAATTACGTAATTGCAAGGATGACCACATTTTGACGCATATTTTTAATGTTAAGAGACACTTAATATCGTGTCTTTACGCCTCTACATTCGTATTTAAAGCGTTTCACATTGAATAATGTATTTAAGCAGTATCTACAGATATATCAGATAATGTATTCGCGTTCAATCTTAAAAACAACGTAACTTTAGCCTGGCTAAATCGTGTTAAAGTTCATGGACTAATATCGTTTCATTAGCCTGTATCAGAGCATTCATAGATACGTTTTCACGTACAGATATTTTTTTTTCTTATCTTTTTTTCCGGAAAAGAGGATTTTATCACAAATGATAATGTCACCCTCGAAAGGTCACTTACAATTATCTTACTACTACTTACATTATCTTCGCCTTAAACCTAACTTAACTATATCATATATCATTCTGGCATCCCGGGATGAAGGATTAGCCAGAATGCTATTGTACAGACCAATTTCTAGAACATTATAATTACATTTCATTAAAAATAAGTATCTTTCCGCTTCATTTCGGACACACTGCTGATACATGTAACACATCCTCCACTTGGTTACATTCTGTACACACTGGAAACTCTGCTCTGCCCATTAAATGCATAAAATTATTTAACGGAATGTGTCGAACGAATTTTGTCTTAAGTATTTTCATTTTATTTTTTTAGTAATCTTTCTCTCTCCTGCCCATTTACGTCCCACTGTTGGGCACAGGCCTCCTCCACTTTGGGAGGGATTATGGTCTACTGTGGCGCGCTGACCAGGCGTGTTGGCACAGGGTTTATATTCGAGTTTTCCATCTCTAACAGAGGATGTTATCTGTGTGCAATATCCCTTAGCTGACTTTTACAGCACCCTTGGGAGGAGATGGGGTGGTAACACTTATATTCTTTATCCGTCACCACACGGAGATTTTTTTTTTAGTAATAATTTACTAAAATTGCAACATTGTAAAAAAATCTCACTGCAACTATAAAATTGGCTTTAATTTGAGTATTAAGATTGTTAATTTAGAATCTCCGAAAGATTTGAAAATAATTATTATTTGTAAATTTACCATTTTTTTAATTATAAGAATTATTTAAATGTAAATAGTTTGTGTACATAAATGTAATTGTAGTACAATAATAAAATAATGTAATAAAATTATGTTGCTGTTATTTTTTTACCTGTCTATCCATCTTACATCTTTAATTGCCAATTTGATTTACCAATCTACGATTATGTCGAATTTTCAATAGAGAATGATTTTATTAGCATAATGATATGTAAATGCATTAGCATAAATGCATGTATTAGCAGGAATCCAGGATAGATAAAATATTGAAAACAGCCGTAAGTATTAGGTACTTTTTTTACCTGCTGTTAGAGAAGACTAGGGCGCGGCTCTGCTGCTTAATTTTACAAAATAGCTTTCAGGAAAGTTTTTTTTATATTCATGGACATTTTACACAACGTCCTCTGGTCCCAAGCTAAGCTTATATGCTTTTATTGTGGGTACCAGAATACGGATCCATACCTACTTTTCTTTTGTAAATACATACATACTTATAATACATAGAAACAGCCAGACGGAGAACAGACATTTGTATGACAATTAATAAATATCATACAAATGATTGACCGAGGCGGGAATCGAACCCACGACCTCGTGAACTGCAGTCCCTTACATAAACCCCTCGACCACGAGGCCCGTCAGGATTAGGAGGATATTTCGACATGGATTTGTTAAACTATTAGCTAACATTTTCCCTAAGTTCTGTAGAAAGGGGTTCTGTGGTGACTGATTAGAAATACGAGTGTCACCACCCCTTTTCCATCTAAGGTGCTGTTTAAAAGCCAGTTAAGGAATATTGTACACAGATCATATCCTCTGTGAGAGGTGGAAAACTAAAATCTCGTCTCAATACGCCTGGTCTACTTACTGTGCCGCGCCTTGGGCTGGCGAGTGTAGCATACATCTGCGTTAGACCAGACGCGGGTGTGCGGGAGGAGCGGGAGGCGTGGGTGTCCACGCAAAATGAGGACACGAAAAATAACAAGCAAAATTTATTTACTTTTATATTTTACATTTGTGAATAAGTTGTTAATAATGAATATACATTCTTAATTAATTTGTATTCTGTAAAACATTATTTACAAGACATACTTACTAATAAATATATCCAACCGTTAATAAAAACATTACAAATACGTAAAATTAAACAGAGACAATGATTTTATATAGTTAGCGCCTTATTCATAATGACTTATCGGAGGTTTAAAAGTTCGCTAAAATAGGTTCGCGAAAATTGTCAAAACTTGTTATTCATAATGGTCTTTTTACGCTAAAACGTGTATTATCTCTCTGATAAAATCTCCGTATAAACCTCCAATAAGTCATTATGAATAAGACCGTTAGTATTTTAAGCAAAGTATTTAGACATTTAGAAAACTTATTAAAATGTATTGTGCATTTATAATTCTATAGAGTTCCTTGTACGAGCTTAAATCCAATGGGAGTTAACATTGGTACCAATAAAACGTGCACAACTTAAATAAAAAATTGGTCAAGTGCGAGTCGGACTCGCGCACGAAGGGTTCCGTACCATTATCTATGCAACATAAGGCAACGTTATTAGTATCGAGCAAGAAACGGTAAAAAAATCATGTTTGTTGTATGGGAGCCCCCTTAAATATTTATTTTATTTTATTTTTAGTATTTGTTGTTATAGCGGCAATAGAAATACATCATCTGTGAAAATTTCAACTGTCTAGCTATCACCGTTCTTGAGATACAGCCTGGTGACAGACGGATGGACGGACGGACGGACAGCGAAGTCTCAGTAATAGGGTCCCGTTTTTACCCTTTGGGTACGGAACCCTAAAAATGAAAATTGATAGCGTCAGTGACACAATTCGGCAATGTTAACTGAACTTTTTATTAGAAAATCTGTGTAAGACTGTCGATTTAAATTAATAAATATTTGCACAACGAAATATCCAATTAATCAAAATACACCATAGTTGTTTACATTTTTTAGTTAAGTCTAGTTGTGCACAGGAAATTGGTACCATTGCTAAGAGACTTGTGTTTGTGTGCATTACCTCGGTACTAAAGGCTTTTTAATTGACAATAAAACAGCATTTACTGCTCCTGTATTAAAAAGTACTGGTGTTTTCTTTTTTTTTTTCATACAAGAGGGTTGGCTTCTCTTTGGATTTGCCAGCGACAAAGTTAGTGTTTTTCATTTCAATAGTAGTATTTGTGCACGACCATAGTTTATGATTATAATCTGTAAAAATTAATTAATTATATCGATGGTACGATGAGACGGAGCGAGGGATGGCAACACTTTTTTTTCCAGCGACACGGGGGCAACGCGAACCCCGCTTTCTCTTGAAGATCGCTCGCTCCGCCGCCATCTACGCCGCATTAAAACGAAAAACTCTTTTATTACAATCCTCCAGAAGTCTAGACCGCATGATAGCTAAGAGCCAGTGGAATAGCAGGGAATCGTATCTCACATCTGGCCTACGAGCCGGATTATTGGAATCGTATCAAGCGGCCGTGATTTAATAATCGAGTTGTGGTTGTGAGTATTAATGGCGGCTTCGAAAATTATTGAAGAAAATTAAAAAAGTTACTAAATGCGCTGTGTTGTGTCATCGTTAATCGTGTGTTGTGTGTTCGTTAATCCTGTTGTGTGAAATCTTTAACGTTGTGCCTACCTTTTACAGTCTGATTAAAACCTAGGTCTCACTTTAGCGTGCCTAGAATCGAGTATCGTACTATCGCGAATTTGACTGATAAAATTGTTCGTTTCAGTGGGCATAGCGTGAATAACTGTGTTTGTAAGGTATAATCCTCAAATATTGTGTATTTTAATCGCTCGAAGATCGAATCATACTTCAGTATTAGCCTAAATAAATATAGCGTTATTAGTCGTTTGTACCGGAAATTAATCTCTTCCAAATAATATAGTGTTTGATGTAATAAAATTATAATTTGAGTTTGATTGTCACTGTCATTGTACTGTCAGTCAACGTTGTGTTAATCTTGAAAAGTGTCAATTCTGTATACAAAGCTGTAGTGAAATTGTGTTATCAAAGAGTAAATTTAATATGTTATCAAAGTTATGTTAACAAAGAATAAATAAATAAGTGCTAACTTATGAGCGTTGGTATTGTGAAGTGGAATAAAATAATATATTGGTGTTATATACGGCTGCAAGTATAGATATATGTGCATTTGTGTTGTGAAGTAAATTGTAAGTACATATTGTTATACTAAAATGCCAGTAACAACGCGATCAGTTGCATCCAAGCGCAAAGCACTAAAACCTGAAAGCTGGCCAGAGCAAAACCCTGCTATTCAACCAGAGCCAGCTCCAGGTACATCAGCAGAGTTAGCACCATGCAGTAAAGGTAGCCTGTTGATGAAAACAAGCCGATCAGTAAAATCAACATCCTCAAAGAGATCGACCCAGCAGCGTGCCGACGCATTAAAGCGACTGGCTGAAGCAAAGCTTGAAGAAGCACAAGCAGCTCGAGAACTTGCAGAAGCTGAGGTAGCAAGAATAGATGCATTATCTACCAGTGCTGATGATGATGAAAGCAACTGTGGAGCAGAAAAGGACAAGTCAGTTCTAGTAAAGAGCTGGCTGGAGACACAACCAAAAGCAACTAATAATTCTTTACTCCATCATCTAGATTATACTGAGACCCAGCGTGACCAGCCCATGCTTCAAGATACAACACCAGATGCCCGGAGCATGCCTCAGCCGGTCATAGATGTGGCGGCTCTCACTGCGGCCCTAACAGCTGCAGCACAGGAAACATCACATTCCTCAGCTAAGTACCTCCAAGAATTACCATTCTTTAGTGGCCTCAGCAGTGAATGGCTAGCTTTTAAAGCAGCATACAGAGACACCAATCGTCACTTCAGCAAAGTCCAGAACTTGGTACGTCTGAGGAGATGTTTGCGAGGCACAGCAAAAGAAGCTGCAATTTCACTATTTGTCGCTGAAACAGAACCTGATGAGGTAATGCGACTGTTGGAGATTAGATTTGGTCGCCCAGATGCCATAGTAATTTCTGAAATGGAGAAGGTCAAACACCTCCCTCGGCTTACAGACAATGCACGTGATATATGTATTTTTGCCTGCCGTGTTAGCAATATAGTGACCGTGGTACAGGCACTAAACAGAACTCACTATCTATTTAATCCTGAGGCCGTCAGGACTGTAGTAGACAAAATGACACCATCCCTAAGATACCGCTGGTATGACTATGCTGCAGAAATGTCAGAGGAGGAGCCCGATTTACTAAAGCTTTCATCTTTCGTTACCAGAGAGGCAGATCTGTGTAGCCGGTATGCACAAGCTGAAATGCCAAGAGATCAATCACCGCAGCCTCAAAGGAAGCAGCAGCGTGCCTATGCCGCTATGCCTTCTGGGTCCACTTTGCGCTCGTCTACGAGTAAGCCGAAAAAGAGTCCAGAGTGTCCGCTCTGCAAGAAGGAACATGGTATTTGTGAGTGTAATATTTTCAAAGATTTGATAGTGGCAGAGAGATGGGAACATGCAAAGAAACATAACGTGTGCTTCCGATGCCTGAATAAGAGACATTTTAACCACAGATGCCGCTACAAGCCATGTGGCATAAACCAATGTGAAGGATCACACCACCCGTTACTACACACTGACAGTGATAAAAAAGAACCAACTGATTCAGTTGTTGTTGCTTCTGCAAGGCCACAGATTATAGATGAGAAAGCATATCTGAAGATAGTGCCCGTAAGAGTACAGGGTCCAGCAGCAACATTAGATACATTTGCCTTGCTGGATGAAGGCTCTACAGTTACTCTGATTGAAGACAATGTGGCGCAAGCAGTGGGTGCCACAGGACCCAAAGAGCCATTTCAAATTGAAGGAGTAGCGGGAGCACGAGTAGATGCTGCTTCATCGATGCGTGTGAAATTAAAAATATCTGGACGGAACAGGCAAAATGAACATGAATTTACAGCACGGACAATTGATAGACTACACCTCTCACCACAAACCATAGACAACACAGACATAGAGCAATGTGTGCACCTAAATGAAGTAGCAAATGACCTCATATATAATCGTGGCAAGCCAACTCTACTGATCGGCCAGGATAACTGGAATTTAATCGTTTCGAGATCAGTTAAGAGTGGAGCTCGCAGTCAACCAGTGGCATCGCTAACCGAGCTTGGGTGGGTATTACATGGATCTACCCAAAGAAAGGCACACATAGCACACATCGTGTCAAAAATTACAGTCCACAGAGATAACGAAAGAGAACGATTTGAAGACCTCATGAAGAATTTCTTTGACCTAGATGCTATAGGAATCGAACCCAAGCGCCCTAAAAACGATACAAATGAACGCGCCTTGGTTATACTTGAAAACAAAAGTCACCGCTTGCCTGATGGGCGTTTTGAGACAGGCCTACTTTGGCAAAATGAGGATGTCACACTGCCCGATAATAAAGAATCAGCGATGATGCGGCTCCAAGGTATGGAGAAAAAGTTAGATCGAAATATAGAGCTGAAGCAACAGTACACAGAGCAAATGTTACATTGGCTGGAGAGTGACTATGCTGAAGTAGCCCCACCAATATCTCAAGCTGGACGCACCTGGTACTTACCACACTTCGCTGTGCTGAACCCCTCGAAACCGAAACCTAGGATAGTATTGGATGCAGCAGCCAAAACCAGAGGAATGTGCCTCAATGATGCCCTGCTTGCCGGTCCTGATCTTCTGCAATCATTACCTGGAATCTTGATGCGCTTCCGTCAGAGAGAGGTCGCTGTAACTGCAGATATTAGAGAGATGTTCCTCAGGATTGGCATATGTGAGGAAGACCGAGATGCACTAAGGTTTTTGTGGAGGGATGACCGACGGGAGGGCCCCCCTACTGAGTACAGAATGCGCAGCGTTATCTTCGGAGCAGCCTCGTCGCCGTGTACTGCTATATATATAAAAGATAGAAACGCGAATGAGCATCGTCAACAATATCCTGAGGCAGCAGATGCAATAACTCGCAATCACTACATGGATGATTATCTACAATCTTTCGATACGATCCAGTCTGCAATACAAATCGCATCTGATGTCGACCATGTGCATCGTCAAGCTAAATTCTTTCTCCAAAAATGGGCGTCGAACAGTGCGGCAGTGCTCAATGCTATTGCACCTGAACAAGTGAGAACAGCTAGCGACGTTAAGCTTGGTGACGATGAAAAAACGGAGAGAACACTCGGTCTAGTATGGAAACCACAACAGGACGAATTGGCCTTTAATCTAGACTTAAAGAAAGTGCAGACAGAAATCATCGAAGGGTCAAAGCGGCCAACGAAACGAGAAGCCCTTCGGGCTATAATGTCCCTTTTTGATCCATTAGGTCTCGTCACTCCAGTCACCGTGTCAGCAAAGCGTTTGCTGCAGGACGCTTGGCGTCTAGGCATCGAGTGGGACGACGAGCTTCCCGACAAGCTGCATCTGGCGTGGCTCGAGTGGTTGGGCCATGTCGAACGGCTGCGACCTCTCGCCATCGCCCGGTGCTATCCACATTACGCCAATGCAGCTCATCTAGAGCTGCACACATTCGTAGACGCTAGCGAATCGTCGTGCGTCGCCGCCTGCTACTGGCGCGCGACTGCCGAGGACACCACCGTCCATCTCTCCCTGGTCATGGCCAAGGGAAAGGTGGCCCCACTAAAGACGACATCCATACCCCGCCTGGAGCTTCAGGCGGCCGTGCTGGGCAGCCGCTTGGCTCGCACTGTCGAAGGTGAGCACGACGTGAAGCCGGCGCGCAGAGTCTTCTGGACTGACTCGCGCACCGTGCTTGCCTGGCTCAGAGTCGGGCCGCGCACCTACAAACCCTTTGTCGCACACCGGGTGGCAGAAATCGAAGATGACACTAAGCTCAGCGAGTGGCGCTGGGTGCCAAGCGCATTGAACGTTGCTGATGACGCCACTCGCGGCACGCCGAGTGATTTTGGTCGCAATCACCGCTGGTTCCGCGGGCCAGACTTCCTCTATCACCCAGAGGTGTCTTGGCCGCGGGAGCCGGAACCTGTACAGACGCCAGTCACCGGAGAAGAGCGAGTGACCTTGACTACTCGCGGCTCCGAAGATCTCATCGACGCACTGCCGGCGGTATCAAGATTCTCTTCTTGGCTGCGTCTTCTGAGAGCTACAGGTAGAGTGCTGCAGTTTATTGAATTATGCCGCGCCAGGCGCGCTACAACCGCAGCCGGAGTCCTGAAGCGAATGCGCCGATCTGATGCCGACGATCTGTGGAAACCGACGTCACGACGGCCTGTGAAAAAACCACCACGCCCACCACTACCAGCTACTATGACCACGTCGAATTATATCGTTCTAGAAGCCCACCATATAACGAAGGCCGAAAAATTGTGGTGGAAGGCTGTGCAGGAGGAGAGCTTCCACAATGACTTGCTTCGCTTACGTAAAAACCTACCATTGGAACGCGACAGCAAGTTAAGAGTATTGAGTGTGATCTTGGACGATGAGGGGGTGATCAGAATTAAATCACGCATTGACGCCGCCCCACATCTACCGGTTGAGCAGCGCAACCCCCCAGTACTTGATGGAGTGAACACTTACGTCAAATTATATATCTCATGGGTTCACAGATTAAATCATCACGCTGGAACAGAGACCATTGTCAAGGAGGTGCGCTCGCGCTTATGGGTGTTACGCCTCCGACCAACGACCCGAAGAATCGTGAAAGATTGCATCAAGTGCCGCATTCTGCGAGGGAAGCCAGCAACACCCTCAACAGGTGACCACCCTAATACCAGATTGGCCCATCATCAACGCCCATTTACATACGTTGGCCTGGACTATTTCGGCCCCTGCAGCGTAACTGTAGGAAAACGCCATGAAAAGAGGTACGTTGCACTGTTTACTTGCTTAACAACTCGAGGGGTCCATCTGGAGCTCGCTGGATCCCTAAGCACTGATAGCGCAATAATGGCCCTAAGAAGGATGATGGCACGACGAGGATGTCCGAATGAGATACACAGTGACAATGGCTCGAACCTCCGAGGAGCAGACGCCGAGCTACGAAAGGCAGCGTATCACGCCACAAAAGAGGAGGCCGCGTCACGAGTGATCAGATGGCGATACATACCCCCTGGCGCTCCTTTCATGGGGGGCGCTTGGGAGAGACTTGTCCAGAGCATCAAGCGAGCCTTGTCAGCAACTCTAAATGAGCGACACCCGACAGAGGAAGTATTATCGACCCTTCTTTTAGAAGCTGAATACACAGTGAACAATCGACCACTGACGCCAGTCTCCACTTCGGCCGAGGATCCAGAAGCACTGACACCCCTTCATTTTATACTGGGAGGCCCAGCTCGAGTTCCCTCACCAGGTAGCTTCTCCGATTTAGATTTTAACGCGAAGCAAAGATGGCGACACACCCAGCGCCTGGCTGATATATTCTGGGCGCGCTGGCTTCGAGAGTACGTGCCGCTGCTTCAACACCGGCGGGAGCCGCATGGTGCTGGAAGAGTACCACAAACCGGGGATGTGGTCCTGTTGATAGACGAAAACCTGCCACGCAACACCTGGGCCCGAGGACAAATCTCCGCAACCTTTCCGGGCAAAGACGGGGTCGTCAGAGTGGTCGAGGTGAGAACTAAGACAGGTACTTTGAGGAGAGCCGTGAAGAAAGTCGTCGTGCTTACGAGCGAATGTGTACCACTCGGTCCACGGCGGGAGAATGTGCACGACCATAGTTTATGATTATAATCTGTAAAAATTAATTAATTATATCGATGGTACGATGAGACGGAGCGAGGGATGGCAACACTTTTTTTTCCAGCGACACGGGGGCAACGCGAACCCCGCTTTCTCTTGAAGATCGCTCGCTCCGCCGCCATCTACGCCGCATTAAAACGAAAAACTCTTTTATTACAATCCTCCAGAAGTCTAGACCGCATGATAGCTAAGAGCCAGTGGAATAGCAGGGAATCGTATCTCACAGTATTTTAGACGAGTATTTAATAATGCGATAATCGCATTCTGATTAGTGTTAATGCGAATATCAAATGAAAATTATAAACTCTTTGGAACTGATGGATAAATACAATGAATATTGCAATTCCTGTACAAACTGTGTGTCTACTTAGGAATAACTTTACACGTACAATTAACATTCGCCGTGTTAATTAATCAGGATACGAATAGGTTTTTAGGTAAATAGCATTTTTAATAAATTTTTGACAGTCATAATGTAGGTAGATCGAAAACTGTTAAGATCAATGGGATAGTTCTCTATAGAGATTGGGTTCAGAGATTTCATTTTAGGTAAGCTTACATATGGGGTCCATCTCATTGATACGGCCAATACGGCGGTAAGTACGCTTACTCTTATTCTAGGTAAGATAAAACTTAAAACCATTCCCTCTCTGCGAAGGTATCATATTCCGTCAGAAATGAAGTCATATAAGAACGTTGTGGTTTGAAAAAGATAAAGAGATATAAGTGAAATGTAAGCGTGGATCATAGATGATTAAAAAAGGGTAAATACATAGCGGAGATATTTAATATCGCGGGGAAGTTGCGCTGGAAGGACTTACTCTGATGTAATAGGTACTCTCATACATGTATAACCGAATGTTTGAGTGTAGATGCAGCCAGCCGCATCCATATGATGACGGGTTAAGGATACAAATGTCACTACCTCTTTTCCTCCTGAAGGCGTTGTAAGAACTAGCTAAGGCATATTGTTAGCAGATAACATCCTCTGTGAGAGACGGAAAATTCGAAAATAAACCCTGTGTCAATAAGCCTGGTCAGCACGGGACAGTAGACAAGAACCTCCCAAACTGAAGGAGACCCGTGCCCAACACTGGGACGTAAATGGATTTTGGAAACAAACAATATTTAATCAATTGAATTATGTTGGAAAAAGTGATTACCGCAAGCGGGACCTTTTCCACCATAATTCAATTTATTAAGTAAAAGCATAGCATGCCAATTGCAAAATTAATAAATTACTTTAGTAATAAACGATATTTTTCTAATTTTGATTTCGAGAAAACTGCATCCATAGTTCGAAACGAATTATAACAAGAATTTAAAATATCTCTGAAATGTAACCCGTATTTTAACTGCATGTAATCACAGAATATTTTTATTATTTACTATTCAATTAATTTTAATTTAATTATTTAATTCACTAATTTTAATATAAGTATTGCTTATCGAGTGCTCTCACGAAACTACTTAGGTACATCGACTGTCCGTTTTTGATAATTTTTTTATATTTAACATTTGCTTGTATGAAAAATGAATTATATTACAATAAAATGAATGACAATTTAAACATAATAAATTTACACATACTTCTTTCTTTTCAAGATTTAGTTGTTAGGCATGTTTCGTTTAGAGATAAAATAACTAGTTTTCGTATTTTATCAGTCGTAAATGAAGCATTTTTAAGAACTTAGATAACTGGTGCCAAAAGTTTCGCTTGCTAACGTTTTTTAGAACGTAATTGTTGAGTATGTGTAAAATTAAATATAGTCAAATTGGGTTATTGATTAAAAATGCAGAAAATTTGTCTCTTTCTTCTTAACAATATAATTTAAAATAAATTAATGACAAGGATATCCCGAATATGATAGGTTTATGGAACTTTATATCCTTGTGGTAATGGAATAAGAATACAATTGTTACTACCCCATTTCCCCCCAGGCTACTGTAAAAGCCACTTAAGGGATATTGCACACATAATAATCTTTATGAGGGATGGAAAACTTGAAAATAAACAATATGCCAATACGCCTGGTTCGCCCGGTATAGTAAACCATTATCCCTCCTAAAGTGTAGGAGGCCCGTGCGGCATGCCCAACAGTAGTTACGTTAAGACGATACCAAAACAGCTTCGTGCATTTTTCTACGTACGAAGTTTTCATTGTTTCTTTAGATTGAATGGCTAGAGCTCTAATTTTTAAGTATATGTTTTTTCAATATATGATCTAGGATCGCATAAACTCAGAAACACGATTGAAAAAAGTTTTCTCGATAGAAAATCTTAGCGAAACAACCTCTCTAATTTTTTATTTTTTTCATTTGTCGGTCTATTATCGCGTATTAACTAATGAAATAACTTTAAAAACATAAGTAACTATTATATATAGAAACACGTAAATCAGAATTAAAATATATTTAGTAGATTTTGAGTAAATAGGAAAAGTATCCCTAATTCTTCATTTTCTGTGCCTACTGGCTGTGTTAATATGTACGTGTCGGCGATGATATACGATAATATTGATGTAGGCCCTTAAATGGCTTTAGAGAGAGATGGAATTCTAAGATACCAGATTTTCCTGCATTCATGTTCACCCCATTTGAGTGTAGTGACAGAAAATATTTAATCATTTTATATTAATATGGCCAAATGTTTGCATATTCAAACGTTGAGACAGACTTGAAGGCACGGAAACGTAGATCTAACCACAAATATACCAGATGAAGTGTCTATAGCTACATTATTCAGCCGGCTTGAAGCCATTATCTATATCTACGTGAAAATGTACCTATGTGTGTCTCTGATACAAGCTATACGACATATAAAATGTCATTATTCTATGAAGTACGATTTAGCCAGGCTAATCCTCAATTTTACACGTCGACTCACCATCTGGTATGGATCTTACACAAAGTTCTCACTATTTGGAGATTTAAGTTCAAAACTATATAAATAGATAAATTAAAAATATACACACATCGATCGAGCAAAAACTAATAACGATATTTTAAGAGTTAATTTTTAGAAAATCAGTCTCCACAAACAGGCCATTTTTTTTCATAAATTTTAGTTATAAGTAGATTCTATTTTACATTTAGACGCATTCTAAGCACTGAACTTTACAACTCCGGCTGGGTTATAATATCAAAAACTTGGAATTAAAGTGACATAACTAAAATAAATTGTACTTGAATTTTATTATTGTACTTATATTAAAAAAAATAAAGTGACTTTTTAGCTGACATGTTTTAATTTTTTAATTTTAGCAGTATTACAGATACAAATAGTAAATAGATTGGTTTTATGAAAAAAAAAATTTAATCAATGTTGCAGCTAATAAAAAAATATCGATGTTACACGTTCTTTCTAGATACGATTCACACGTGAATAAAAATCATTAGAATCAAATACAAAAACACTAACTTACGTAGGTATAAAAGATAAATTATGTGTTAAAATATTAGTAATTATATTATATAGACATTGAAACATACACACGTATCTAAATTTTGTTAGTGCATAAACAATGTCAGTCTTTGTACAGTCAAATCACATAAAATTATTGCTGTTTCTGTTCTAAGCATCTAGACATCTAACGAATTTACTAATCACTAAGTTTCTAATAGTAATAAAATCAAAAGGGATAGAGTTAGGATATTTTTTTGGTAACTAGGGTATACAATACTTTTTAAATAAATATTTATGTAGGATTATAATTTACAATCTATTTTTTAAGGATATATGTACTAAGAATTCTCTTGATAAAAAGATTAAAATTTGTCAAAAGATTATAGGTTTAATTAAAGTCAGATTTACCAGATAGCTGAAGCTATATGTATATATAATGACGTGTGCGTGAAATACGTTCTACGTGTGTCTCTCATACACGCCACAGGTTCAATTGAATCATAGAATAATAAATAGATCTTTTCTTTTCAATGACATGCCTGTTTTATTGCTTTTAAAAGTGACATTTGTAGTTTGCGAAAACTGCTATGTCACTTGAATTAAGAACACCATAACTTTTTTGACCTTAAAGTACGATTTCGGCAGGCTAAAGTTACGTATCTTCAAAACTGTACGCGTATCGACTGTCTGCTAACTCTGTGAGTTTAAATTATGTAAGTTTATAATTAAGAAGGAAGGAGTATAACCTATAAATGCCGTTTAGGACTTGTGTGTCTAATATCAACAACTAGTCTATTGGTGCGTCAGTAAGAATACCTTAGGTCAAGATATATATGCTTTTCTAATATAATATGAGTGCTTAATGATATATAGTTGTTTTTAATTACCTAGTAATTGTGCAATTGGTATACAGATTTTTTTGGGCCTTTCATTTTGTTTTACACTTACTATCTAAAATATTATTATTATATGTATTATAGTCAAGAAAATGAAAAATTCTCTCGACTTTCAATATTTACAATGAATTACATTATTATTTACAAAATAGCAAAAAGTGCGCAATAAACCATTTCACAAAATATGCATTTGAGCAATACGTTTAATATATTTACATAAAGCATTTTTATACATAGAATTTTTATAAAAAAAAACTACGTATTCAGCAAAATTATTAATAGGTAATAATTAAAAGAATAATCTAGAACATGGTAAAAATGATTGTGAAGGTATTTTAAGTTTCTAAGTTTACAGTAAGACTCCCTATTATTATCTTTATATTAAAATATTACATCCTACAAATCTCCTACAAATAAGTTATTGCTATCGAAAAATTATATTTACAATAAGCTATCATTATGATTACTTCGAGACGTTCTAAGTGAACTGAAGAAAATGAAATCGTTCTAAATATCGTAACTACTCAAAAACATCACTACTGTGTATTTACTTAAGTTTAATATATCACATTAGGTTAGAATCTTGTATACTTATGCCAATGCAAGTCGTAGAATACGGTATAGAGTTTGTCTTAGTCCTTAGGCTTAATTTGGACCGATATTAAATCCTTTTACAATTTTGTAGAAAATTTAAATATTTTTTGGAAATTATTTTATTTCATAATAAATTCCAATACGAATGATAAAATTTAGTCAGAATTATCTTGGGCCGAGGCAGTGTTTAATATTCGTGTATCTTCACTAATTAATGATCTATCGTAACGTCTTTGTCTTGTGATTTTGGGTCTAACTGCACTCAATAATGGTGCTGATATTGCGTGGCTTGGCAGTCGACTCAAATCTTTTCGACCTTGGAGTAGAGGTGATGTTACACTAGAGGATTCATCTCCTTCATCATCGGAGAGAGCTGGATAACTTTCTTTCATTTTCAAACTGCGTTCTAAACGCCTTAGAAATCTGAAAAAAAAAGATATTTAAATTTAAAAGCGCTGCTACGCCTGGAATATACTTACTGGTGTCATTTCTGTTTCATAAAAAAAAATACGATATATTTGAGCTGTAGGTACACATTTTATAATTCTATATTAATACTTCTACTTCTAATGTAATATAAAACACTATAAGTATGTGTTAACGATTTAAGAACATACAGAATTGTTACCAGTATTTGTGAACGTACCTAATTTGGTTACTAATAGTTCTTAATTTGTTTACTTTTGCTGGTTTTCTTGAATCCTCCGTCAAATCTAAGCTCGAAGAAATCTTGGACGATGTATCCTGTAAAAATACATAATATTGTAGATCCCGTTTATGTTATATTAAGAAGTCTACTCGCTATTCAAACTACCGACACTTTCATCGTAGTATCATGCAATAAATATCGTATGATTATATTATAACTTATAAATAATACATTATCTAAACAATTCCAAAACCGATGACTAAACTAATCTACTTCATAATATATATGTCCAGAACCTCTACTAACTGTTACCATACATTAAGTTGTTACATTCATTAAATACAAATATATTTGAATCGAAATAAAAAATGTACATACTCATAACATATTATGTAAGTTTAAAGAAATATTACATAGTTATACATGTACTTGAAATATTGAACGATTCTAGATACACCTACAAATAAAAATGATATGTAGTCATAAAGTACATATATGAAATTCATATGTAGATAATTTTGGTGATTTACAATCACCTCAGAACTACGGCACTTTTGTCTCCGGAGCGGTTTCCTCGATCTTGTCGGCTCACACAGCTGAAATTATATTAACAGAATACCTAGTCCAACACAAACAATTATAAAAACTAAAGCTTGGCATAATTTTTCAAATCTGCTCTGTCAAATAAAAAAAGGTGCAGAAAACTAGTAATTTGGTATCAAACTTTATATGTGTATATACGATTTGGAATTGGTGCTTTCTTATAAAATTGTGGTAATTATAAGGTATTTACATTCAGTGCATATCAGAATAAATTAATAATGCGTGTTAGTCCAATCAGTTAATATTTTAAAAACCTACTTCTGTGTTAGTAAATAAATTAACGTGGAATGTGTTTTAGTAACAATAATTTAAAAATAAAATTAAATATAGACATTTTAACATAAAAAACTTGCTTTTTGTCTTCTAGACAATTTATTAAAACACAGATACTGCATAGTGACTACAACATTTTGAAAAATACGTACCTGTAATTCAATATCAGGTAGCCTTAGTTCTCTAGCAGAGGCTACACTAGCAACACTGGCGTTAGACACCGAGTCTTCTGATGACGAAGATGAGGCAGGAGCTGGTGCTTGGGAACGTGAACGTCGGCGTCCACCCTTACGACCTCGGCCACCTGCGTCACGACTACCTGGCACCTAAATGTTGAATGCTTAATTAAAACCACCATAGTAGGAAAATGGAAACTAAGATACCTACTTCAAGATTCTATTGTGATGCGCTTATGAAATCTTGGGATTGATAACACTTTTTATTTTTTGTATCCGGTAAAGTCCGGTAACTTCAGACGGTACCATTACCAGTCAATATCAAGTAAAGAAGAAAGTTAAACCTCAGCTTACATAAGCGTCAAAGGTATACATAAATAATTTTATTTGAGCTGTTGCACTTGCCTCCAACAAGTTATGCATCGAATGAGGCATGTGTGGAAGCGTGGACTTGACTTGTCCCGCGGCACCGCCTGTTACATCGTGTGATGCAGTTCGTGCCGTCCGTCGGTCCCGTTTGCGTCCACTCTTCTTCTGACAGTTGCCCCCCAACTTGCTCACACCCTTCACGCATTCTGAACTCGGGAAGTCGTACAACCCATCGGAATCTGTAAACGGCAGTTGTCGACCGTAAAATTGCGGCGAGAATCTCCCCAGACCGGTCTTGTCGCTTAGCGGACTCTCACTCCTCGAGCTGACGGGGCTCAAGGGTCTACTACCCTCGGATAATAAGGTCGGAGGCCTCAGGCTAGCCTTCTCATCCAGTCCTCTCTCTACACTTATACATTTAACTATAGAGCATTTGGTCACTCCGCTAGGGGAGCACAGGATCGCCTGCGGCACTTCCAAAGTCTCTTTCAACGCGACCAGTTCCATCTCTTTCGCACTGGAAGGTACGTCGTCCACTCTCTCATCCGTCCCTATGCCCTCATCGTTGGATTCTAACAAGGGATCGTCGGACAGCGTCTCGGAGTCAGAGCGGCCGCGCCTACGTTCCTTACTGTCGTCGTTGGAGGCGGCCGGGCTCGAGTTGGTCTTCATGAGCGGTCGTCTTCTCGACTGAAAGCAGGAGGGCCCACCACCAGAGCCGGGGTCCTCCATTTCCGATGGACAGAGAGGATTGCTCGAGCCGCAGCGGGAGGGCCCCGGGCTTGCCATCGAGCTGTATCCTGACGATGAGAGGTTGGACTCGGAGGGCGCCCGCTCGCCGCGTGCCGACATCGAGAAGGGACTCAGGTAGCACATGTTGGCGGAGGGCGGAGGCGGCCGAGGGGACAGTGGTTCGTCGGACTCCTCGCTGGCGTTGTAGGTGACGGTGATGAGGGGTGGGGGCTGCAAGTCGAGGTGCGGGGGCGTGCGGCGTGGGGGTGGCGAGCCGGGGGATGCGGGGGAAGCGTGCTGCACCACGAGGAGTGGGGGACCGGGAGGCGCGCACGGGGAGGACAACTCGCGCTCCGAGTCCTGGCTGTGCGGGTAGCTGGGGCTGGGGGAGTCGGTCACGTGTGTCGACGGGCTCGGCATATCTGTGCTTGTCAGTGGGTGACGTAGCTGTAACAGTCAGTGTGTGTTATTATGTATACAAGAAAATCCTAGATGTGTTCCACATACAAATAAAACGCTTGACATCAACATTCGATATAATATTTTATCGATATAACGTATGACCTTAGACATCTAACTATTCTACCATATTCATACGTTTCAAAATATTATATAAAATATATGTACGTATGTTCTTATTGTTTAATATACTAAATTACTAAAATACGTTAACATACCTTTAGTCTCAACCCAGACGTGGGTCTCTCAAACTTGATCTCACATTTAATTTCATCCTGTTCATCCTCACTGGGTGACACGCAGGTCACTGTAGATTCACTTTTTGCATCTATTTCTACACTAGCTCTGGGCATTCGAGGGGAAGGTAACGGAGTGGGCAGAGGTGTGGGGAGTGGAGTCGGCAAGGGTGTGGGTAGTTCTCTAATAGGTGAAAGGCACTTATTGATTCCGCTCGGGACTTCTAGAAGAATGGACGGTGGGTGAAGTAAGTTGCTTCCTGATGATGATGATTTATGTGCACTTAGTGGGTCCAGGACCTGATGAAAAAAAAACGTAATAGATACTTATATAGGCTCATTATGAGGAACAAATGACTGAATAATGGTAAAGGCAACTCATAACGATGAACACGTATCTAAATCTATTGAAGTAATAAATAAGGTAAATTATAAAACCACTCTATATAAGGTAAATCCTCTGCATAACATGTATGGCGATAGATAAGTAAATATATCAAAGAAAAAATGAGCACTCAAGCAGTAACCTGGTACAAAAAAATTTAATACCTGAATCTCAATAGTATTATGCGGCCTAGTAACTGGTGAATCAGGTGCTAATGAAGGTATATGAGATGAAGCAAGTGATATATCATCTGCATCAACTGTATCATCTTGAGGTGAGGATGCTGACGGAGTGCTAGACACTGAAACTCCGCCTGAAGATGCTCGCGACACTATCGCTGCTGATGACGATGAAAAGTTACGGAACATTGCAAGGATTGAATCTGCACTGGAAATTTTTGGCGTTCTGTAAATACAAAATAGAAATTAGTCCTGATTGATTAATTAAGTATGGTTTTTTACTTGTTTGGCATAACAGACCTTGAATATTTCTTAAGAGCAGCATTAGCCAGTGTTAAGTCTAAACTAGACATGGAGTCACTTCCTTGATTACTTGATGTGCTGTGTGGTGACCTAACTTCTACTCCTGGTGACGGAGGAGTGCTGGAAGCTTTCGCCTTCATTCCTCTGTTCGCTATAACAGCCATTGGTATTGCTATAGTATTCACCATGTCTACTTCGGAACTGGAACTCATTTCAGCCGATACTTTGTTTAATAATCTGGCAAATGTTACTTTTTTTTCTAATTTTGGATCGGAAATATGTCTCATTGAAGGTGAAGTTGACGGTGTTGATGCTTCGCTGGCAAATGATGTTTCCTTATTTTCGATGCCATAATCTATGAATGCTGGAGCACTCTCCACTGTACTTAGTGTTCTCTTTTCAGACATTTGAATAAGTTCTCCCATTGTAATTTTCTTTGAATGCTCATTAGTAGTCGCTGGACTTATCAATTGTTGTAAAATTTGCTTTTTTTCAGCTGCATTTTTCTTAGTTGGCGTAGAGTTGTTTCGCTTTTTACGTGGCGATGGTGTTCCTGTACGAAACATCTCACATATACCATCATTACGGTGTAGATGGACATGATCAGAAGCTACAACATCGAATGTTAATGACAAAAGCATCACAATATTTAGAATTCCAAAAGGGATATTAAATATGAATTTTTAAGAGATTCATCACCATGCCTTCGAGTTAATTTAGTGCACACCTACTAAGGAAGCCAATTCTTTAGGGCATGTGCGTTTATAATTAATTTTGAAGTGCCAATTAGATCTTTTATAGTGCATGTGTTCTGTTCATGGTTACAAAGTGCTAAAATGATATTAACTGTCATGTTGTATAGTTATTGTAACAATAAATAGATGCAACATTGAAAGCAACAAGAATTATTAAAAGCTAGTTTCAATATCTATACAGTAAAACAATGTTTTGTTTTGAATAACTTGTTAAATACATAGAAAGCAAGACAAAACAGTGCCCATAACAGCATGCTAGCGACATTCACAAACATATAACGCTTTTGTTTTATCAATAATATTGCTAAAGGAATTATAACAAATAGAGAAAAAAATATTGATGCTTTGAACAGTTTGATCAATGTTATTGATAAAACAATAGCCAATTTAGTTGGACGATCTAGAAAGGTGTTAACGAAGGAAGGAGCGGCTACAATAGAAAAAGTGTTTGTGCTGTAAAGGGGTGCACACATCGACATTTGAAGTAAGAGTAACAAGAATAGCGAGACCATATTATACTGGTCTTTTAGCATTCCACATAAAAAATAAACCATTCTCAGGGACACATTCAAAGTTAACTGAGCTCCCGGTTCCGCGCGCTCCGCAATATATTATGTTCATAAAATGTTTGCGATAGTGTATGATATTGTAAATTATATTAACATCGATATTGTACGTGCAAAGTTCTGTGTCTTGTAACAATATGATCTTTTGTGATTTAAAGTTTCTTAGCATTTAGGGTTATACATTTTATGGTATATTTGGAGTTGAATAAAATGACACACAGTAACTCACTAAGTAACTTGATAGGTAACGCAAGGATTAAAATCGCATTCTTTTTATTCCTTGCATTACCAGAAACCAAACGAATGGACAGTACGAGAGAGGAAGCCACAATCGTCTGATCAGACGATTTTCAGTATCTTGTTTGTATTCAATGAACAAAATGATTGAAGATAATTTAGTAAAATAGTAAAAGTACAGTTAACATTGCCGAATTGCGTTAATGTCACTATCAATTTCAATATTTTATTTAAGTTTATTTGTGCACGTAGAATTGGTACCGTTGTGAAGCATTTATGATACACATTGCTTAGTTCAAGAATTAGCAAAAAACATGCTGTATGCATGTCTTAGTAGATTTGACCGGTATAATTGATTTTAAGCATCAACGCAGTCTTCGTGACTTAATTTTGTATTGTAAATTTAGTTTATTAGCTTCATTCGAATTTGTAGTTTGACTAGCGTGGTGTATGTTTAATTAAAATGATTTCTTTGAATATAAGAATCTGCCAGTTGCTAGAACACTTGTTCCAGCAACTGGCCGAGGCAACGCATGAGGTGCGAGATGGTGTGAAGATGGTGTGTGCGGAGCGCGCGCGTGTCGTGGGCTCGCTCCAGTCCTTACGTCGAGGCGGCGGCTTTAACAGATCGTCCAAGCTAAAGGTGCGCGCGGCCCGCGGGTGCGCGACCCCCGACACCGACGGCTTGCGGATACCCAGCCGCGTGAGGAGCGTGCGCTGCGGCGCGGCGTGCGGCGCTGTGGACAAGCGCAGCGTCAGTCGCTCGCTCACGTCAGCGCCCGTCTGACGTGACGTCAGCCGCTCGCTCACGTCACCGCCGGCCTCGCGTCACGCGTCCTCCGTCGGCACCGCCGCGTAGCGCGTCCCCACCACACCGCGACCAGCTAACCCCACACATATAGGATTGCCAGACACTCTACTAACACTCAATATACCTACTGGTTTATTTAACACCATAGACTCTAATTAAGACAAAAAATATAAATATGCTCAGGTTTATAGCAGATTGAAGTCAAAAGCTAGGCGTCTACTGGTGGAACTTATAAAGATAAACTAGGAAAATAAAATATAAAAATTTTTACCCAATCGGCAAATTTTAAATATTGAATGATGACTCCATTATTTTGAACATAGGAAGAATTTCGTTTGTAAGACTCTAGTCAAAGTCAAAGAACCAAAAAAATAAAAAGAAAAAATGTAGATACATAAAACCGAAACAAACAGCAAACATTATGAAGCTGAGCCTAACATAATATGAATCTACGGCAATATTGAAGCAAGTCGATTGGGCAATAGGAATTGATGTTTATTAGTGAAAATATTTTACATTGTCTCATTGGGATTTTACGTTAATACCAATTTTATCAACATCCGGTTTGATTGTAGGTTCTGGCAATCCTTTCAACAGACATATCTATTTGCACGATTATTCTAACTTGACTGTAACATTCACTTTCCGTCATATATGTGTTAAGTTCACATATTAATATCCTAATCAAGTTTAAAGAATCGTGCTAAAACGAGCTCCAGAAATTTCCAAAATGCATCTATCGATAGACACTCATCTAGATCAATACATGCATCAGTCTCAGCAATATTTACACTATAGCAACAATATTTCTGGAGCCGTCAAGAAAACACTGAAGAGAACATATTAAAGAATAAAAGTTACTCAAAATGTGTCCTTACCATCCCAGAGACAGTGCGTTTATTGAGAAAATACATGAGTATAACAGAAACAATCTGACAAAATATTATAATAAAGCGTTATCATACTGTGAATCACAAATATTCTATCCTGTCTTCGAACGGTACATACTATGTTACCCGTGTTTTGTGAAAGTGGCAAGCTTAGGATTACTTAATGAATTTGTGCTTACAGAGCAAATTTATTAATTTTTGGTTCGAATTATTGGGCCTAAAGATTTGTCCTCCTAAATATTGTCTGTGGTACTTACGTCTTGCGCAGCGATCTGCTTCTTCGGCCAGAAGCTTTTCGATTTTTTCTGGGAAGTGACGCTTGGCACACCATACGAGTCCAATGATACCTAATACTACGAAAACAGCGATAAGTCCAAGCCAGAACGGCTCATGTATCATGCGTTGCCCAAGACTAATGATGTTTGGAGACGGATTTGGTATTTCACACCTGGAAACACACCATTAAGGTAGAATGCAATGAAAGTAACTGGCAATATGGATAAAAACAGCACTTATGGAAATTATAAAGTATGATATGCGTAGGAGGAAAATATGAAGTAAGAGATGTGACGTCTATGAGAACAATTCTGGCGTCACAAGCCAACTAATGAGAAAAGATGAGGTAAATATTCCTAATAGATTTGTCTAACTTACCTTTTACCCTTCCAAGAAGGATTGCATTGACATAGAAAGCCTCCATCTCTTTCAGTGCAAGCCCCTCTGCTATTACAAGGTTTTGAAGCACATGCACGTATTCGTTCTGCACATCGTCTTCCTTTAAAACCTCTTGCGCACACGCAAGTATACGCTTCTCCGGAATCCAAAATCGTGCCGCTGGATACCAGAGAACAGTTCCCATTAACGCAAGGTGCCCGCTCACAAGCGGTAACCAGGCAGAAGATACCTAGAAATTGAACAGTGAAGAATTAATTAAGTGTGAATATACTTTTCAGTCCAGCTTTAGAAACATCGAGGAACTTCGAAATTTCGAGTAGATCTGTGCCTAGCTGTGGTATATTTTGGCTATGGCATGTTATAAAATTATTATGTGATATTGTAAAAAATAAAACCTGTGTAATATCCCGCGCACTGACAGAAGTTCTTGGTGTCATCATTTTTACATTGACCATCGTGTATGCATGGATTCGGATAGCAAGACTCCAAGCTTGTTTCTTCAGACAACATGAGCACTTTACTGTGATATTCGGGATCTGTAATGGTAGTATTATTTATACTCTGACTGACAACAAATTGGTCTTAAATTTTTCGGAAGCATGAAACAACAAAATTTGCGATTTTGTGCCACATCTGTGAAAAGGATCAGTAAGGGGATAAATGTCCCTAGTTCAAATTAGCAGTAGGTACTGATTGAAACTTACCTTTATTGACAATAAGGGCGATGTCCATGTCGACGCCTGTCTGTCCCGAGTGTTGGGTCACAATCAACGAATGCAAATATGAATTTATAACAAGCGGTGCTCGTGGTTCCACTTTGCGAATACTGCGATGTACTGCACACAGAGTCCATTCAGTGCCATTGTCTGTGTAGCTATCCCTTACCTGTTTAATATAACGTACTAAGTATATGCTTAGGACACATTGCTAAAAGATTTCGGCTGAATATTAAAAGCTTATTTTGAGAATCCAAGGATATTACTAGATACGGAAATACATTTTTTCTCAGCCCATAAACTTCTCACTATTAACCAAGGGCCTAAGGCATCATACGAGTATTTGGACCACTGTACCAGGCTAACCGGTCGTGGGAAGATTTGATTTTGCATTATTTATTTAACGCAGCACATGTCATTTCCAAATTATCCCCGGAAAGGCAATGGGTCGCTAAATCTGTATATCAAGCCAATAATTATAGGATAAGAAAGACTTACTTGTATCCAAGCGACATCAGGTCCACAAGGCCACTCCTGGTAATTGTTTGCTAGCGTAGTACCAATAAAGGCCAGAGACAGAGTATGATGATGAGGAGCCACCAGCCTCGTCCGTAGTGCCGATCGTGGTGGAGCACTCTGCGGCCAGTTGGGAGCACGTAACCGACCTGACGCGTCAGCTGCTATCTCTACCACGTGAGATGCGTTTAAGTAGCTTACTGGAAAAGTTCAGAGACATTATTCAGAAAAAATCATCTACTGAATATCGATACTACATACTTTATTATCTTAATAGCCTCAAACAAAGGGACAAGGGCCGGAAAATAATGGGGTTGAAATGTCATATGACAAAACCCGTACTACTAAAATCTATATTTAATATTATAAAGCGGAAGAGTTTGTTTGTTTTAACGTGCTAATCTCAGGAACCGATAGTCCGATTAGAAAAATTATTTCAGTGTTGGACAGTACATTTATCGAGGATAGGCTATATAACACTACGCTGCGGGTAAAAGAAGCAAAGCCATACCAGGGGTGTAGCGAGCCTTGGTGAGGCCCCGTATAAAAATTTATTTGGGAGCCCTTAAGAAAGGTAAAAAAAATTGGGAAGTATTTATTAATTTTTGACTACGCACATCGGGCGCCCCAGTAGCCTGAGGGCCCCGTATAATTGATACAGCTGATACGGCGGTAGCTACGCCCCTGAGCCATACATATTTATAAAGTTTTACGAATAAATTTATGATTGAGCACTCATTTAGCTTTTATTTTCATTAACAATTTCCGAATCAAATTACAAAATGTAATTATGATTTGAGACGTAAAATTTTGTTATGTAGAGAATAAAATTACAACAAATGGGTACCTAAATACAATATTTTGTATTCATGAAAACGATGGATTCAACATAGGCTTAAGAGATCTCCACACGAAGCGGTAGAAATGCAGAGATTATGTGCGTAATTATTTTGAATTTATAAATGCCTTTTGTTATTACATTTTGCTAGGTAAATGATATTTATAAAACCAAGCACGTATGTGTGTGTTTGTGTGTGTGTGTGTGTGTGTGTGTGTTTTGGTGATTGACTTGAATATTATTTAGGGTAATGTATACTCTCCGTCTAGTCCGTGTGGTGACAGATTAAGAATAAAAGTGTCACCACTCCATTTCCTTCCCAGGGTGCTGTAAAAGCCAGCTAAAGAATATTGTACTCAGATAACATCCTCTGTTAGAGACGGAATACTCAAAAATAAACCAAACATGTCATGTGCCAACACGCCTGGTCAGCGCGACACAGTAGACCATAATCCCTCACAAAGCGGAGGAGGCCGTGTCCAACAGTGGGACATAAATGGGCTGGAGAGAGGAGTGAGATGTATATACTTGTAGGTATTAACTATTGCATACGACTTATGCGTGGAGTTTAGAAATCGAATCTTAACAAATTATACATTAATTAATTGATCGAGTTGGTGCAAACCGCTCAATAGATGGCGTTGTACACAAAACATCGCACGATGTTTAACTCACATTGAGAAGATAGTAGTGGAAGATTTTGTAAACATGTGCGGGAACCATGATAGCTCAGATGGGAGAGCAACGAAACGGTATTCCGAGGTCGTGGGTTCAAGTCACGCTCATGGTTATCATTTTTTCCACTATAATTTAGTTTATTTAGTAAAAGCATAGCAAGTCAATTGCAAAAATTATTAAATTAATGTAGAAATTATACATTTCAATCTCTTGAAGTACTCTATCTATAAAATACTGCAAATCCGTTGCGTAGTTTTCGAAGTAAAGATACCCTACATAGGGACAGATACAAAAATAACGACTTTGCTTTAAAATTAGTAACTAATTTATGGCCGCAACATCGTACGGTTAGAATATAGAACCCAAACTTCAACAAATTATACAAAAAAGCCATCTTATTGAATCACTCTATCTATTAAAATAAACCGCTTCAAAATATGTTGCGTAATTTTAAAGATATATAAGCTCACATATATATCCATACACTAGCTGATGCCCGCGACTCCGTTCGAGTGGAATTTAAAAAAAATTCCCCGTTTTTGCAACTTTTTTCACTACTGCTTCGCTTCTACTGGTCGTAGCGTGATGTTATATAGCCAAAAGCTTTCCTCAATAAATTCCCTATCTAACACTGAAAGAGTTTTTCAAATCGGCCCAGTGGTTCCTGAGATTAGCGCGTTTAAACAAATAAACAAACTCTTCAGCTTTATAATATTATATAAGTATATAAGTACTTATAGACTAAAGATACTTACAAAAACAACAACTTGGTTTTATAATAAGTAAAGCTAAAACACTCACTGGTTTTAAAATAAGCTAAAAATCCTTGTCCGGTAACATTCTCTCCAGTTTTGATTCTCAATCTTAATATTTCCGATTGTGACACAAATAAACCGTTGGTTAATATGTTGGGATTCAGGAACGGTCTTATGGGAGTATTCTGGGCATCTATCTGGACGTCGATGTATGATTCTTCGGGTATAGAGTCTGTTACATTAATGGGAACTCCTTTCTTGAACACACCGTAACCGAAGTCGAAATGCGTAATGTTGAGGAATACGCGTTTACCTGCAATGAGTTTAATAAAAATCCGTCAAGTACGAAGGGTACCGTACCGTTAATAACCGACTTCAAAAAAGGAGGAGGTTCTCAATTCGTCTGCATGTTTTTTTTATGTTTGTTACCCCATAACTTTTAACTAGGCAAAGCGTTTTTAAGGATTCTTTTTTTAAATAAAGCTGATGCTTTCTGTGTGGCCCCTTTGGCACCAGGTTAGGATGTGATGAAAATCAAGGAAATCCCTCTTTCAAAGGCACACGGAGTTTATAACTAAAATAATTTATTTTGGTTATAGTAGCTACTGACATGAAGTTATAATTATAGAATAGTTATACTATCCATCCATCCATCCATCAGCCTGTCTCCGTCCACTGTTGGACATAGGCCTCCCCCATAGAGCGCCACAACGCGCGGTTCTGTGCCGCCTGCATCCAATGTTATACTATTATTACTTTAAAATTGCTTTTCTTTAATGTAATTGTTATTTTATAATTAAACGTACCCGATGGGGCAAGTATGTCTATAGTGCAGTCGAGATTTGGCAAAAGAAAATGTGGATAATTCGGACTCCTTATAGCTCCTTCTTTCGATGTGAATGTCTGTGACGGACAACCTGTCAGCTCCACGGCTCTCCAGTTTACGGAGAAACCTGAGCCTTGCGTACTGAAAATATTATGATAGAATATTAACAATTATTAGTCTATGTGGTGACGGATAAAGAATACACGAGTCAGGTATTACCTCTACAGGGTACTGTAAGAGTTAAGAGATATCATATGCAAATTACAACCTATATGAGAGACGGAAATCTTAAAACTAAACCCTATGCCAACACGCCTGGTCTGCGTACCATAGTAGGACTTCCTGAAGTGAAAAGTAGAAATTTTAAGAAATATTACTGCAGTGTGTGTCTGACTGAATAATTATTATTTCTAAAACTTTCGTCGCTCATGAGTACACTGAACGGTAACGAGCTGGTAAAAAAATTCATATGTTATGGGTACCAGAATACGGATACACTACATATACTACTTTTTTTTTGTAAATACATACTTATAATATATAGAAACACCCAAACGCAGAACAAACATTTGTATGGCATTTATAAACATCACACAAATGATTGTCCAAGGCGGGAATCGAACCCGCGATCTCGTGAACGGCAGTCCGTTATTTGAATCACTAGAACATGAATCCCGTCAAATACTTATATGTAACATATATATATTTTTAAGATGACTTAAACTCACGAAAATATCAATACTAAAATACTTATATGTAGTCAAAACACTTGTAGTCACAATAGTTATTTGTAGATAATAATTATTCATAGTTTGAATCAAATACTTGTAGTCATAATAGTTATATGCACACATAATACTCGTTATCACAAATACTTATATGTAGTCATAACACTTGTAGTTACAATAGTTATTTGCAGTCTTATTACTTACTTGTAGTCAGAATGAAAGTAGAGCACAGCTCTGTTTGAGGAAGCTACCCAGCGCGCTTCACCAACTGAGCCGCAGTATCGAGAGGATTTCATATTCACCACATCACGGAGCTAAAAATTATATAATTATCAATATTATTAGCAAACTTGATGATGTTTTTACGATATAAACACGCAAATTTGTACACCTATACTAATATTGACGAGCTTCGTGGTCGAGTGGTTCATGTATCGGACTGCCGTTCACGAGGTCGCGGGTTCGATTCCCGCTCGGGACAATCATTTGTGTAATGTTTATAAATGTCATACAAATGTTCGTTCTGCGTCTGGGTGTTTCTATGTATAATAAGTAGGTATGTATTTACAAAAAAAAGTAGTATACGTAGTATATCCGTTTTCTGGTACCCATAACACAAGCATATAAGCTTAGCTTGGGACCAGAGGACGTTGTGTGTAATGTTCATAAATATTTATTTATTTTATTTTATAATATTATAAAGCTGAAGACCTTGTTTGTTTGAACGCGCTAATCTCAGGAAGTACTGGTTCGAATTGAAAAGTTATTTTTGTGTTGGATTGTTTATTTATTGAGAAAAGCTATAAGCTATATAATATCGCGCTGCGACTGAAAAGATCGAAGCATTAGTGAAAAATGTTGCAAATATGGGGAAAATAGTTGTTTTAATTTTAGTTAGGTTAGGTTTTAGATACGACAGAATTGGCCTCATTGTTAAACATAACTAATTTACTGCCATGAAAAGACATCATACAGTCCACCTACTCAAGAGAGATACATACAAACGGGGTTGATGATTCATTTGAATCACGCTTCACATGCCAATCAATTTTAGCACACAACGCACCTGCTAAAAGTAGAAATACTGATTGAAGATAAAAAAAAAAAATTATAAAATTACTGCCATGAACTAATCCCTACTAATATTATAAATGCGAAAGTAACTCTGTCTGTCTGTCTGTTTGTTACGCTTTCCCGCTTATAGCTCTCAACCGATTTTGATGAAATTTGGCACAGACAATCTTTAGACCTTGAGAAAGGACATGGGCTACCTTTTATTGCGAAAAAAAAATTCCAAATTCCACGCGGACGGAGTCGCGGGCAACAGCTAGTATATCATAAATTGCGTTATTTCCCTGAAGGCTTTTTTATCACAAGACGAAAGTTAAAATAAGACAACATTATTAATTTCTGTAAAACAATTCGGGAAAATGTAAGAATACATAACTATAATTATAAATGTTGAATTACGATTTTAGTAATTTCAACATTCGACGGGCCTCGTGGTCGAGTAGTTCATGTAACGGACTGCCGTTCACGGGGTCACGGGTTCGACTCCCGCACGGGGCAATTATTTATTTGTGTGATATTTATAAATGTCATATGAATGTTTGTACTGCGTCTGGGTGTTTTCTATGTATTATAAGTATGTATTTACAAAAAAAAGTAGTTTCTAATATTGTATCCATATTCTGATACCCATAAAATAAGCTTAGTTTGGGACCAGACGACGTTTTGTGAAATGTCCATAAATATGAATATAATTTATTAATATTTATGTAATTGCGTTTCATTATTTCCGTAATAATGGTTATTGTTTTTTTATTGGCTATTCAAATGTATGTAGATTTCAGCAAGATTTTACGTAACCTTATTTTGGATTCAAGATCAATCACAATTAATTTATTCTATATTCATAAAATCTGCTTCTTTTGTGATATTTCAATAAAATTTAATTCAAATTTGCTATCACACATTCGCTTATTTTTAGAAAAGCTTGGTTTTGGTTTAGTTCATTTTAGTTAAACTAAATATAACTAAATATTAGTTATTTAATATTAAGTGTTGTTGAAATAGAATTTGAATAACGGAGTGTCTTGTCTGTTCTTCTCCATATGGAATAGACGCCTAGCTTCTGCCTTTTTAAAAGAGCATGATTATATTGCCTATTTGAAATAAAAATACATATTTGACTTTGAATAATGTAGATCGAAAGTTTTGTAACTTTTAAGTAATATAAGTCTTGGATCTAGGTCTATGTAGTGTTTACTCACCTCAACAAAGTCATAGAGACAATCTTTCTGATATTCCAGGTCGATGGTTTGAAAGACAAAGACCAGCCTCGTATCAGCAGGTCCCACCACGTGCACCCAGTAGTCCAGATCGTTGTTGTATGTACTTGGATAGTTTGGACTTGTTAACACTCCTACAAAAAAATTATAGGTACAGACTTGACGGGCGTCGTGTACGTGGCGGGTTTGATTCCCGCTCGGGACAATCATTTGTGTGATATTTATAATTATCATACAAATGTTTGTACTGCATCTGAGTGTTTCTATGTGTTATAAGTAGATACGTATTTACAAAATAGAAACGGGCAAAGTTTTTTAATTCCAGGCAAAGTTTTGGAATGGACCTAAAAAGAACACGTTACCTGATGTGGCCTCAACAGTGGTGTTACTCAGAATATGTTCAGGGTTAAGTCTCCGCTTGCACACGTAGCCACCAGTTACAGCACATTTATGTACCGTCCAATACAACCCACTCGTTTGGGACTCTATAAGTGATGATTTCCACTGAAAATTAATAATTTAAAAATAATCAAAATATAGCAATAGTTATTTTCTTTTTTAGCTAAGTTTAGTTTTTGTATGTAGAATTGGCACCATTATAAAATTACCTGTACTCCTAAACATCCATCTTCATTGATCTCAGTGTCGTTATATGGAGGCCAGCCTTGATACCCTACAGCACTTCCATCAATCCAAGCCAGATTATCATCGCTGTTTCCTGATCGAGCTCCTAACCAGTAAACTGATCCAGCGCTATAATCGCTGCTTTGACGGATACCAGATACAATGAAACGTTCTTCGTCAGCTGAATGGACTGAAGATAAGTGCATGTTAAGACCTTCGCATACCTAGAACAAATAGATTCATTACAACAATTGAAACATTGAAAAATGAAACACAAGCAATTATTACATATTAAAAATAAATAAAATAGATAAATATTCAGGACATTTCACACAATGTCCTCTGGTCCCAAAGTAAGCTATATTTCTATGCTTGTATTATGGGTATCAGATACGGATAGACTACATATACTACTTTTCTTTTGTAAATACATACTTATAATACATAGAAAACACCCAGACGCAGTACAAACATTTATATGACATTTATGGATATCACACAAATGATTGTCCCACGCGGGAATCGAACCCAAAAGAAATCTATACATACTAATATTATAAAGTTGTTTATATGCACCAATCTTAGGAACTACTACTGGTTGAAATAGAAAAAATATTTTGGTATAGAGGAAGGCTATATAACATGACGCTGTGACGAATAGAAGCGAAATATTAGTGAAAAATGTTGCGAAAACGGGGAAATTTCCACGAGTACCTACCGAGTTGCGGGCAACAGCTAATTACATTAATAAAAGCTTTATGATTTGATTCTAGTTTATTTGTAAGTTTTGTGAAAAAAACAGCATCGAAATCCGTTGCGTAGTTTTGAAGATATAAGTTCACATAAGGACATGCATACCAAAATAACAACTTAGTTTTATAGAATAGAATAGAATACTCTTTATTGTACATCTTAACAATATTACAGTAGGTAATTAATATTATACAATTTTAGAATTTATCTAGTTAAGTACAATAGGCGGTCTTACCGCAAGTTGCGATCTCTTCCAGACTTAGACTTAGTTTTATATTTAGTATAGAGAAGCCTTCGTATTAAATTTGTCAATTATGTATAACAAGCTAATGCCCGCGGTTTCACTCGCGTTAATAGTTATTGAGCCCTCCTCCCTCAATATACAACAAACTGTAACTAGCTATACAAAAAAGCTATCCTCTCGAACCACTTTATCGATTGAAAGATACTGTAAAGGTTGTGATCATTGAATATAACCTATACAATGATACAGGCCACTTAAGATTTTATTTTTAAAAAAGGAATAAAAAATTTAAAATTTGAAAATAAAAAGAAAAGAATTTCGAGAGAGGAGAAAAGGACATGAACAGAGGATGTTGAAAAATGATTGTAAAATAGTTTTTCTATATTATAAAAAAATATAACAAATTAATTTTGCTAAAAGTGATTTTATTAGTATATAATAGTATATGAATGTAAAGAAGAAGCTTTACAAATGAAGCTTTACAATTGGTGGAGGCGCGCCGGGTATAGCGGCCCGATTGGTAAACCAGCTCCTACGCCCAGGGATGTGTTGACGAGCAAAGGGTCGACACAGGATAAATATTAATTATCAGAGAAGTAGCCGTATCTTTTTATTAAATTTTTATAAATTATTTATAACTAAGATGGAACTAGCCACGATAACTTTCGGTGGTTGCGCACAGGAGTGCCTAGATGAATTCGAAGAAATGTTTTACGCTTTAATAACTTTCAAGAGATGCTCGTCTGAAGAAGAAAAATTATCACTATTGCCCTCATTTTTAAGGGGTAACGCCTTACTTTTCTTCCGGGGCATTAAAGACACGTGCAAAAGCGTGCAGGAGGTATTTGATAGACTAAGGGAAGAGTTCCAAGAAGTAAATTACCAAGAATGTTCGCAATAATTATTTGCATAATGATGTAAATTGGTTTAGTGATTCAATTAGATTAAGGTTATATATATAGTGATAATTATAATTTACTAATATTGTTTTATTTTGGTGTGTTTCATATTGTTCGGGATCGGCGAGACTTCATAATGACGTCAGCAAATTTGTACATAAGAAAGATGCAATGAAAAGGAACCACATCAAAAATTTAATTATTTTTTCATATTTATATTTTGAATGTTTAGTTAAAAATGTGAGATAAATATATTAACATAGTAATTGGATAGTGAGTATTTCGTACTAGATTATGATTATGGTATTAAGGTAGAGCGATTAATAGGTATAATAATGGGTTGTATTGAGTTATAATGTCGAAGGTAGTGGCTTGGTAGAGTTAGTTGGATGAGTCGTATCAACGGGTAATATCTTTGAATGCAACATGGTAAGGCCATAGGCTATTTGTCATGGAATCCTGTTTTGGGATATCACGCATTTTAGAGATAGAACTCATAAGATAGGATTTAGGAAAGTAGGTGCTAGAGTAAAGTATTTGTTCATTAGGAGAGAAATGTGAAAGGTTGAAAATTGAAAGAAGTTGTATTATAGTGAGAGGTTGCTGATAATATTTTTATTTTATTTATTGGGTAATAGTTAGATAATAATGATTAGCGAATAGTTTATAATTACTTAGATAATAGAATGATTGATTATTTAAAACGTTACTTGTGGTAGAAGAATGGTTGGTAAATTTATCTCACGAGAAGGAATTCTAAATGTGGAATAAATTGGTCATTCCCGAGCATTCAGAATTACTTAGTAGAAATTATACCTAAATAATTGAAAAGAAGGTTGAGTATTATCTGAGCATACTTTAAATTTTAATTTGATAATCTCTGGATTCTATCAATTATAGTGGTTTCTTATGTAAATTTTCTCATTAAGCTGGAAAGCTGTTAAATTAGCATATCTTTCGGATCTATGATGCTGACCTCATAATTGAAGCTCGATAGTTTTTATAAGAGCATTAATTGTTTGGTGATGAACATTTTTCTGATTGATTGTTGATGATATATGATTTGTGTCTTGGTGTGATAGTTTTAAGGATGCCTTATCACTCTTGTTTATTATTGGATAAATCAATTTTAAAGATGAAGTAGTTTAATATTTTATGAAAAGAGTGATATGATATAAGGGCATCGTAGTTAGTGTGGTTCGGATAACTAAGATTAGAAAGGCAATTTTTGGTTGGTTTTTTGCTTTTCAAGTTTTTCGAAATGTATTACTTCGAAAAGCTAGGTCCTAGCTGGATCTAATCTGGTTCATTCTAGTTTGTTATCATGCTTTCCAACCTTAGGTAGGGTGTCCAGTATTTTGTAACTTAACTAAAAAATACCTAATAACTTAAAAATTTTTTTTTTTATCCTCTAAGGGGGGGAGAATGTAAAGGTTGTGATCATTGAATATAACCTATACAATGATACAGGCCACTTAAGATTTTATTTTTAAAAAAGGAATAAAAAATTTAAAATTTGAAAATAAAAAGAAAAGAATTTCGAGAGAGGAGAAAAGGACATGAACAGAGGATGTTGAAAAATGATTGTAAAATAGTTTTTCTATATTATAAAAAAATATAACAAATTAATTTTGCTAAAAGTGATTTTATTAGTATATAATAGTATATGAATGTAAAGAAGAAGCTTTACAAATGAAGCTTTACAATACCGCATAAAAATCTGTTTTGAAGATATATGTTCACATAAGGACATACATAAAAAATAAGGACTTTGTTTTATAATAAGTAAAGAAAATATTGACACTGGTACCAATTCTAGATACACAACTAAACTTAACTTAACTAAAAAATTAAAATTGGTAGTGTCAATAAAGCTATTACTTGCTATTTCGTTGTACACATTTATATTAATTAAAATCGTTAGTCTATAATACACAGTTTTAATAATAAGAACAGTAAACATTGCCGCATTATGATAATGACGCTGTCAATTTTAATTTTTTAGTTGTGTTAAGTTTAGTTGTGCGCTCAGAATCGGCACCACTATCTGTCAAAGAATTTTCATTTTTTAGTTAAGTTTCTTCCTTCTTCCTCCAGCCCATTTACGTCTCACTGTTGGGCACGGGCCTCCTCCACTCTGGGAGGGATTATGGTCTACTGTGCCGCGCTGACCAGGCGTATTGGCACGGGGTTTATTTTCGAGTTTTCCGTCTCTCACAGAGGATGTTATAGATTATATATAATTATTATGTATGCAATATCCCTTAGCTGACTTTTACAGCAACCTTGGGAGGAGATGGGGTGGTGACACTTGTATTGTTTATCCGTCTCCACACGGAACCAGAGCCACAGTAGACCATAATGTCTCCTAAAGTGAAGTAGTAAACAATATGACAGTTTTATTTTGTAAAAATACCAAAAATACAAAGTACAAAGCACGAATGAATTGACTACTATATGTTACTTTACTTAATGGTGTTGAGTGAGGCGGAAACATTGTGTTAAATATATTGGTAGATATAAATCAGGGTGTATTACTTAAGAAGAGAGAGTCCACTCCACTTCAGTTTCTTTTATGTTTTTACGATTCATGAACGAATAATGCAATGTTATGATCATCTTATTGAGTTATTTTTATTTTATTCAGCAACGACTGAAGATAGCAGATGACGATAAATATATTTATGCGGTCCCTTGCTGCAAAAAAATACAATCAACATTGTAGATTTATGCATCTAGAAGATATAATCGAATTACGTCCATTGTTGAGCATTTCAGACTTACGCTGGGGAATCAAAACCTATAGGAACCTTCCTATTGCTCTAGAGATTTAAAATTTGACATGGACTAAGCCTATATAGTGCTGATATAGGAAAACATCCAAAAACTTGTTATCACATCACAAGACAAAATTGTTTATATTAATACCAACTTATGAAGTAGCTGAAATGCGATTACAAAATGAAGTTGGTGAATTGGTTTAAGCTCAATTAACGGTTCATTTGGCTGCAGTTAAGGCAATAATAATAAATAATAAATATTCACGGACATTTCACACAACGGGAAATTAATTTAAATTAAAAATTTACATTGAGTGGTTTAAGAAGATGTTTTTTTTTGTATAATTTGTCAAGGGTTTTTTGTTTTCTAAATTGCACGCATACGAAGTGGCGGGCAACGGCTAGTTATATAGATAATTTAGATAATGTTTTATATAGATTTTTTAAATATTAATTGAAGCAGTGAACATGTTGTTACATTATGCGTATGTTTAGAGTTTCATACAAAAAGAAACACTTATAGTCTCACTTCGGTGTCCGTCTGTCCGTCGGTCAGTCTGTCTGTCGGTCTGTCTGTCCGTCCGTAAAATTATGTTTAAATTCAAAGCATTTAAGCCAGAAAACATGTAATGAAACACTACTTACTTGTTTGGCGGTACTCCAAGAGGCCATAGGATACCCGGAGAATAGATAGCAGTGTCCGTTGTACAATAATTGTTTGGAATCCATACATGAGTGTACTGTCAACAAAATATAGTTCATTTTAAAATCTATATTAATAGTAGATGACCCGGCAAACGTTGTTTTGCCAGTGGGGAGAAATGTCAGTTGGATGTTTGAAAAATAGATGTTGTCCGATTCTCAGACCTACTGAATATGCATGTACAATTTCATAAAAATCGGTCAAGCTGTTTCGGAGGAGTACGGTAACCAACACTGTGACACGTGAATTTTATATATAAGGTTATAAAGCTGAAGAGTTTGTTCGTTTGAACGCGCTAATCTCAGGAACTACTGGTCCGATTTGAAAAATTCATTCAGAGTTGGATAGAACATTTATCGAGGAAGGCTGTAACATCACGCTGCGACCAAAAGAAGCAAAGAATCAGTGAAAATGTTAAAATACGCGGAAAATTTTCTAAATTCAACAACAGCTAGTAATAAATAACAATTATAACATCAGTGGTGAGAGGTGGAAAACTCGAAACTAAACTCTATGCCAACACGCCGCGCTGGTTAACGTGATATAGTAGATCAAATACCCTCCCAAAGTGAAGTAGGACCGAGGCCAACAGTGGGACATTATTGGGCTTAAATTTATAATTTAACAAAATTATTAAATTAAAAAACAAACCCTAACAAATAATATTCTCTAACACTTGCGCGACTCATTTGTTTAAATAAAAGTACTTTTCACCATGGTTACGGGTTCGACTCCATCCCAGTCCCATCCGTGACCATAGTGGCTACAAAGTCTCCAAAACGTCAGGCTAAACTTTAAAAGAAATAAACGCGTCTTAATCCATAAAAATTGGTTTCATTAAACCCAAACAAATTTTACAAAAACTATCTTCTTAAACGGCTTTCTAAACCGTATCAAAATCCGTTGCGTAGTTTTTAGGGTTCCGTACCCAAAGGGTAACGAAGTCTCAGTAATAGGGTCCCGTTTTTACCCTTTGGGTACGGAACCCTAAAAACGGGACCCTATTACTGAGACTTCGCTGTCCGTCCGTCCGTCCGTCTGTCACCAGGCTGTATCTCAAGAACGGTGATAGCTAGAGAGTTGAAATTTTCACAGATGATGTATTTCTATTGCCGCTATAACAACAAATACTAAAAATAAAATAAAATAAATATTTAAGGGGGGCTCCCATACAACAAACATGATTTTTTTACCGTTTCTTGCTCGATACTCATAACGTTGACAGGTAGACGCTTTAACTATGTGCCTTATGTTGCATAGATAATGGTACGGAACCCTTCGTGCGCGAGTCCGACTCGCACTTGACCAATTTTTTATTCAGAATTAAGGTCATAGCTCATTAGAGCCGGGCGGCACCCACTCCGCACCGCCTCGCCTCGTGCGGTTAGTATTCTTGATATGGATTTGTATGGGTATGCGCTCGCTACATCAACTCTGTAGCGTCACCGGGTCGCCTCTGTCGTAAGCCCTCCACGCGCGGACAGCGGGTGGAGGTGACAACTCGCTGCTCGCATGCTTGCCTTGCGCTGACAGCGCATCGCAAACGCGCGGGTCCCCACCGTTCCTTCATACACAGCCTTTCTTTTATACAAGTCGGACGTATCGTTTTTGTTTTCAAAATGAATAAAGAAAAACTATTATGACAATTGTGGACAGACTACACGAAAATTCCTGGACTAAATTGTCTCCAGTCGAAGACCACGCGACGTCCACCAGCGGCCAGCGGTTCCACTGGTTGACCGCGCTACGATTAATGGTGATACCACCCGTGGACCAACTGTCGACAACGAGTGGACACCGTGCGACGAGGCGGTGCGGAGTGGGTGCCGGGGTCTAATGTGCTATGACCTTAAATCTCACATAGGACATACATACAATCCACATATTTGTACACTTTGTTTTATAAAATGTAAAAAAAGTGGATATTACAATTACAACCCGTTAAATTATGTATTCAAAAACCACAAAGCCAACATTTAATACGTCACAAATTCAATTTATACGCATACATGTCTACCTTAACTAAGGTAAATATCAAAGGCACGTTATGTTAAATTATGTCTCTGCAGGTAAAAAATCAGTAAAAACGTGCCTCTCGTTAACTAGTTTCATTCACACATTCACTCGTTCGTTCGCGAATGAAAAGAAATGTCAGATATTCTGTAGGTCAGAGGTACGTAGTATCTAAATAAACTAAATTATAATGGAAAAAATGATAACCATAAGCGGGACTTGAACCCGCGACCTCGGAATGCCGTTCCGTCGCTCTCCCATCTGAGCTATTATGGTCCACGCAAATGTTTACCAAATTTTCCACTACAATCATCTCAATGCGAGTTTTAACATCGTGCGATGTTTTTTCGTACAACGCCATCTATTGAGCGGTTTGCACCAACTCCATCAATCGATCAGTTAGCGTTCTTTACAGAACACAATTGGACCGAAGTAATGGCTGTACATGTATTTCTACATTAATATATTAATATTTTGCGATTGACTCGCTATGCTTTTACTAAATAAACTAAATTATAATGGAATGCTGGATGCAGTTAGCGCAAGACCGCACGTTGTGGCGTTCTATGGGGGAGGCCTATGTCCAGCAGTGGACTGAGAAAGGTTGATGGATGGATAATGGAAAAAATGATAACCATAAGCGGGACTTGAACCCGCGACCTCGGAATGCCGTTCCGTCGCTCTCCCATCTGAGCTATTATGGTCCACGCAAATGTTTACCAAATTTTCCACTACAATCATCTCAATGCGAGTTTTAACATCGTGCGATGTTTTTTCGTACAACGCCATCTATTGAGCGGTTTGCACCAACTCCATCAATCGATCAGTTAGCGTTCTTTACAGAACACAATTGGACCGAAGTAATGGCTGTACATGTATTTCTACATTAATATATTAATATTTTGCGATTAATGTAGAATGCGATTAATATATTAATGTAGAAATACATGTACAGCCATTACTTCGGTCCAATTGTGTTCTGTAAAGAACGCTAACTGATCGATTGATGGAGTTGGTGCAAACCGCTCAATAGATGGCGTTGTACGAAAAAACATCGCACGATGTTAAAACTCGCATTGAGATGATTGTAGTGGAAAATTTGGTAAACATTTGCGTGGACCATAATAGCTCAGATGGGAGAGCGACGGAACGGCATTCCGAGGTCGCGGGTTCAAGTCCCGCTTATGGTTATCATTTTTTCCATTATAATTTAGTTTATTTAGTAAAAGCATAGCGAGTCAATCGCAAAATATTAATATATTACGTAGTATCTTCTATCTATTCTGTGGTCAGAGGTTAACGCGTGAGGTAATACAATAATTATGCTTGCTACTATTTTGTCGTAATGTATTTCAAGATCGAAAATATACACATAGTTTTAGTCACATTTTGGTTCTCTGATCAAAAGAAAGTATAACGCTATTGGTAGGTACCTTTTTGGGCTGCGTACCAAAACGTAAAACGACCCTACCACTGGACTTTACTGTTCGTCAATCTATCGCTAAAAACGTGTGTGAAACCGCGGGCATTAGTTAGTATATAATCTATACTAATATCATGAAGCTGAATGGTTTGTTTGTTTGAACGCGCTAATCTCAGGAATCGCTCGCGCTGGTCCGATTTGAAAAATTCTTTCAGTGTTTTATAGTACATCTATCGAGATAGGCTAGGCTATATAACATCACGCTGCGACCCATAGCAGCGTAGCATCAGTGAAAAATGTTGCTGAAACGTGGAAAATGTCTAAAATTAACGCGTACGAAGTCGCGAACAACAGCTAGTGTTAAATAATATTCATACACGGTGAAGAACGGACAGGACTTTTGCTGCTATCAGACCTGATATCGTGGCGATAGATCGATCAGATCCCTCGCAATGATAGTCGATATTACGGTTCCTCATGACGATAATAATGTCATGAAAGCTGAAAAAGATAAACAGGAAAAAAACCCGGACTTATTAGCCCACGATATTGTCAACATGTGGGATGTGGACTCGGTTATTATTGGTGCCGATCGCTGTTTCGGTTATCAGATTAATAGCTAAAAGTTTCGATCGCCACCTAAACAAACTTGCGTTGGACGGTTAGATCAAGGGCCTAGTGCAGAAGGCGGCACTCCTCGCAATGTGAGAAGGTTCCTTTCTCTGTAGTTTTATCCACCAGTGGCTTGCTCCATGACAACCATGGGCCTCCGCGTAATTTTATATTATTAAATATATTATTTTATATGTTTTAAAAAAGTAATATTAATAAGAGTACATACATGAATAAAAAATAAACTAATAATAATACAACATACACTGTGATGAAAACCATTACATTATGTTAATATTGGCGCTTAAAATTATAGAACCACAAGTTTAATTTGACATTTATCAATAAACCAACGGTATTTTTGGCATCCATTAGCGAACAGGTCCTTTTTAGTTTAATATTATTATTTTAACAATATGGCAGAAGCCGCAGACATGACATAAATGTATCGATATAATATTATTATTGCTGAGAACTAGTGCTACTTATAAAGAACATATGAACAAAGTGTCTTCCCCTAATAGAGACAGTAAGATAGGTGTTAATGGACACTTCCTGAAGTAAATCGTAGTTATCAATTTTATTTAAGTTGGAATTGAATTAGTCATTAGTCTGATAGGCTAGATTGTAATGTCTGTAAATAATCTAGATATGCTAGATTATATAAATTAAAAAAAATACTGATGACTAGCTGATGCTATTGTCCGTGTGGTGACGGATTAAGAGTACTCGTGTCACCACGACACTTCCTGTCCAGGGTGCTGTAAAGCTGAGGGATAATACACACAGATAACATCCTCTTAGAGACAGAAATCTCGAAATTAACCCTTATCTGTATGACAGGTAATCCTAGTTCAGATGCCAGTCTCCCACAAAGGAACTGTACCGTACTAGCTTGTATGTATTATTGTACTTGATTTATTGTAACCTTTGTGGAAGAAAAATCAAATAAATATATTATTATTATTATTATTTTTTTATTTAAAAATACTCGGTTTTATCCGGTTTAAGAATAACGCTTACGGGTGCAACACCAAGTAAACGCTATTTAATTTTGTACATCGTTGTTTGATTCTTGACGGGCCTCGTGGTGTAGTGGTTCATGTAACGGACTGCCGATCAAGAGGTCGCGGGTTCGATTCCCGCTCGGGACAATCATTTGTGTGATTTTTCTAATTGTCATACGAATATTTGTACTGCGTCTGGGTGTTTCTATGTATTATAAGTATGTATTTACAAAAAAAAAGTAGTATATGTATTCTATCCGTATTCTGGTACCCATAACACAAGCATATAAGCTTAGCTTGGGACCAGAGGACGTTGTGTGAAATGTCCATGAATATTTATTATTATTATTATTATTATTATTATTCTACGATAGGTACAGTTGAATCATCACATTGCAGAAATTTTCGGACAATTCGACATGTATTTAAGATGGCTGCCTTTTGTATGTTAATGAAAGTGTTATGTGGTAGGTTTATAAGTTTTATGCTATGGTGTAGATGTTTAGGAATTACTCCAGTAGTAGATATTACAATTGGGACTATGTATACTTTATTAAGCTGCCATAATCTTGCTATTTCTTCCTTTAGTTCTGTATATTTATTGACTTTTTCTGTTATTGTTTTTAAAATGTTATGGGTATTAGGTACTGCTATTATTATTATCATTATCACGCCTGGTCAGTGTGGCACAGTAGACCATAATTCCTCCTAAAGTGGAGAAGGCCCGTGTCTAACACGGGTACGTGGGCTGAAGAAAGATATTATAATAAAAAAGTTATGACAACAATGCCACGGAACCTTTCGTGCGTGATTCTTACTCGTGCATTGCTGGTTTTTTAAGCTTTTTTTATTAGGGAGGACAGAGCATAGAATAGTGACACAGATATAACAACTGGTAAATCTCTGTCACTATCTAGTGTGTCTATGGCAACATCGCTCACCCGACTTGAAGCCACATATATAACTCTGTGCGTGGATGTGTAGGTACCTATCTGTGTCTATAATACAGGCTAGACGTCAAATGAAGCATTATTAGTCTATGAAGTAAACTCAAACTCATTTAGCTAAGTTAAACTTAAGTGTTTACAAGATTAAATTCGTAACCTCTATCTGGTAAATCTGAAGTAAGCGGAATATAAAGCCGCCCATGATCCGAACCGTCCGTAATATCTCAACTTAGCAAGTCATATATTTTAATAAAATTCAAAGACTTATTAAAATTTTCAACGCGTTGTGCAAAAGCTTTGGTAGAAGCTTGTATTATCTCTCATATTGTGTTGGAATTTGCAGTTAATACCATTATTGTGTTGAATTTTGGCGGGAAACTAGATTATTTAGAGATTATTTAAGGTTTTGTAATTAACTTATATTTAGTAGATATAAACTAAATTAAGTTATTATTTACTAACACATAATTGAATAATAATTGAATTTGTAATAATATGGATCTTTTTGATGTCCGAAACAATTTTTTTTATTATTATTTATTTATTATAATGCATAGAATACACTTAGACGCAAAACGAACATATGTATGACAATTATAAAAATCACACAAATGAAAGCCCCGAGCGCGGTTCGAACCCGCGATCTCGTTATCGGTAGTCCTATTGGACGGGCCTCGTAGCCATGACGCCCGTTAAAAGAAATAATTTGCATGGTTCTAAAACTAAAAAACACGCTTGATATTCCTTGAAAATCTTGAATCCTGATGAAAGCCTATCAATTAAAGAAAACGCAACAAAATCCGTTGCGTAGTTTGATAAATATAAGCTCACTTATGGACATACATACAAACATAATGACTTTGTTTTATAATAAGTAAAGATTACGTAGTTTCTAACAGCTCCATAATTCACATAATATGAATACGTGCCTACATAATATTATTTTCCCTGACGCAGATACATCCATGGTTGGTATATAAAAGGCTCGTTATGTCAAATTACGTCTCTGCAGGTGAAAAAATCAGCAATACGTGCTTCCTCGTTAACTAGTTTCATTCATACATTCACTCGTTCGTTCGCGAATGAAAAGAAATGTCAGATGTATACATATATGTAAATAGGAAACTTGTCTCCTAATTTTAAAACCCTCTTGGGTAGTAATTGCTGTTATAGTTATTAGAATACAAGAGAAATTATTAGTTTTGAAAATGTTAGAGAAGTTAAATTCAAATGCAGGAAATAAGTAAAAAGAGTTTTTATTTACTCTTTTGTAATTTAGTGCTTTTGGTACCGATTATACGTGCATAACTAAACTGAACTTAACTAAAAAATAAAAATTTATTGCGCCAATAACACAATTCGGCAATTTTTAATGAACTTTCTTATAATAAAAACTGTGTATTTAGCTTTGCTAACAAGTTTAATAATTAATATAGATATAATACAACGAAATAGCTAATCAAAATACACCATAGTTGTTTTTGCATTTTAGTTAATTTAGGTTAAGTTTTTGACGGAACAGTATATTATTTTAATTTATTTTAAAGCAAGGCTGAATTAAAATACTAAATGAAGATTGCAGAGTTGTAACGAGGCGTTGGAAGAACAAATACTAAGATAGAAAAAAAAACTAACTGAAACAAACCAAAGAACTCTCTGTACATAGGCTAATTAAAACTATTGTGAGCTTATTCTTAGTCGGACAAACTTTAAATACAACTCGATCATTCGATTATAAACTTTATGGCTATATAAGATGGTTAGTTCCACTAATTCAATAAGTTTGTTTCCACTGTTGACCGTGGCGAACAAGTTTGAACTTTATATGCTGGTATTACAGATGTTCAGAGATGCATAATACAGTTGGAAAGTCTATTTGTAGTCCGTTCCGTTGTACGGAAGCGTCCGTACGGAACATGGCTGAAAGTTGTCATTAAACAGAAAAGTACGGATTGTGTTGTTTCTACTGTATTCAATAGAGTTATGTGTTTAGAAATCACTTATTTGATGGCCACAGACGTTTGTAATAACTGTGTTTCAGATAAGGCCCCTGGTCAGTTTAGGATAATGGATTCATTTTGTAATGGAGTCTGTTGAGCCCTAACAATCGTGGCGCTCTAGGTATGTGCCCAGTGTCGAAAATGGGCCTGAAATTGAGAATCTAAGAGAATTTTAAACAAACTTCGAAATAAAGAGTTACGTTACATATAAAACCCATAAATAAATAAATAAATAGAAAGACTATCTACAAGAATCATTGGTTGGGTTGGGTTTGGGGATTCAAAGGCAAAAAGAAATACTGAAACTAGTAAATACCCTCCTCAAAATGGAATCGAGAACAAAAACCTCTGGCAACCGAATTCTGGCTATACATATGACAAGAATTGTACTTACAATCAGTGACTGTGATTTTAGCTCTGAAGCCTGCGTAGTGCCTAGAATGGTCAGCTTTAAACCGAAGTCTTATGACATTCCCTTTAGACTGGTATCGTAACAGTTTGAGCTTGTCACTCCAATCACCGCAAAGTCTTCTCGCTCTAGTTGCGTGGACATCTCGCAGCCAACCAGCGCTGATGGCATCTGATTCTGGCAGCTGAGTTTCCATGTCTTCCCATATCTGGTGGAGGACAATTCATAAAGTAAGAGATAATCCAAGAGACCTTAGTTTAGTTTAATAAAACTTGTGTTCTTTTTGTTTTTTGAATAAAACATGTTGGTGCTTGATACCACACCAACTAATGATAATTGGCAATGGAACTTTTAATAGTACACCAACCATGTAAAAAGTCTATTACAATATTCTCTAACGTGTGCACATTACAAGTCTCAAGAAACACAGATATCGGTATAATATTTCTATCCTTGGCAGTCCGTGGTATGAAGGTCTTCCTTCATACTCAGGAAGCTTAGTACGGACAGGTCCGAGAAGACCTTCCAAATCTTGGCATAGTTCATCGCAGACTCTCAAAAATGTAATTTGTAACCAGTGCCGAATTAAGACAGCGCGGGGCTCATAACAAATTCGCCAAGAGGGCCCCTGGACCTCCCACCTGGATCCTCTTGAAGTTGAACTCATATTATAGTAACCGGATAGGGGTTTAGGTAGGCGTAATAATTTTTTGAGCGTGGGGCCCCAAAAGGTGCGGCCACTGCAGCATTTGCTACTTATGCTGCCGAATTAATCCAGCTATGTTTGCACCTATGTTAGCATCTACCTCCGTGTCCGTGGAGATACGGATAGGAAAGAATACAAGTTTTACCCATGGGGATCTTGTCTTACCCATGAGGGTCGTAAGAACCGACTGAGGGAACCACATCGCATAACAGAGCATATACCCAAAGAGGTTTTACGTCAGGCAGGCGGCCGATTGTAAAATCCAGTCAAAACCCATTGCAACCTGAACAAGTTGTCATGTTGCGCCGACTTCGAATAGTGGGATAAGGGCAGGAGAATAATGATGATATGACGTTAGGTTATATTATTTATTATTTATTTTATTCTTAATTGTACACCATACAGAAGCATATAACTTAATAATAAAATACAAGATTGTACAATGGGCGGCCTTATCGCTAAAAGCGATTTCTTCCAGGCAACCTGGGTATGGATCTAAATGAGGAGCGAGTAGAGTTGTCGGTGCACGAATATTATTATTTTAATATATACATAAAAATATATTTTAAATCCTATTAATACATATCATAAAATATAACACACAAATATACAAAATAAAAATATAATATACACTATCAATAAACTCATTAAAATACACAAAAATACATACAATTACACATAATAAATACATATACTCTATATGCTTAAAGACAGTACAGTACAAATACTAAGTGCTTAAAATATAGTCCAACTAATTCTATGCTGACAGTTCCAGGTAATGCTCTTTTACCATCTTTTTAAACGACTTCAACGTTTTAGCCTGTCTAATACTCGTAGTTACAGGCAAAGCGTTCCACAAACGTGTAGCTGTAATAGTGAACGATTTTTGATAGAACGTTGTGGAATGCTGTGTCGTTCTTAGTCTCAGATTATACGAGGACCTTACACTCCTATCAATCCTATTATTATATATTATATATTATTATATATGTTATACCTCTGTGTCTTAGGTAGTAAAGTGCTTAGGGGTATTGTGAACGCACCATGGTACGTCCGAAATGCTGACCTTCACAGAGACTTAAATGTGGACACGGTCGCTAATACAATAAAAAAGTTTGCCGAAGCCCATGAACGGAGGCTTCATCATCACGTTAACGTCGAGGCTATCCAGCTCCTTGACAATACGGATCTAGTTAGAAGACTTAAAAGAACAAAACCGTTCGAACTAGTTCTTTAATAGTGATAGTGTTAATTAGTGCAGTGAGTGCTAACTTTTAGGAACACAAAAACAAAGTGCCTTCGCCTTAAATAGAGACAATAAGAAAAGTGTTGATGGACACAATCTTATATATTATTCTATTTAGTAATTTAAGTTAGACTAAAATTACCTATTAGCCTTGATTGGCTAGATTGTAATAGTTTGATGAATGTGGTCTCCAAAGACCGGAGTCATCAAAAAGAAAAAAAAAGAAAAAAAAAAAAATACCTCTGTGTCAGCGGAGTAAGAGTCGTGATGTTCTTGAAGTAACCAATCCTGGGCGTGTTCGCTGCTGTTGTCCACTCCTGCCTCCATTATTTCTAAGTAATCGTAGCTGCAACTGAAACAAAAACAATTTTATTAATACTTGAAACTTATATTTGATTTGATTTACGAACATGTCACATTGTTTTGTGGATCGTAAATGAAACTTAATTTAATGCTTTATACTAGTACATGGTAAATGCATTAAGAGGTTCAGTGGCTGATTTGCAGTCTTGGCCGCCCTAGGCCCCAAGCTATCAGTCGCCCCTTTCTCAGCATCCACCATATAGACTATGTTGGCGACCGACCAACCTTTTTTATATTTTTATAAAGTGTTGGCTGTTACTATATTTTTTTACTTAATATTCTTTTTCCAAATAACATAGATATCTATACCTTCATGATTACGAGTAGTTTTGTTTAGCCTGTCGAGGAGAATGTTTCGTGCTTTGTATACTTTCTCTAAATAAATTCTTTTCGTTATTAAAACCGAGTTATTTGTTTGTGATTCTTCATATTGGTGTCAGAAGTGTGGGATTGAGAATGCCCGTAACTCGGTCGGTAACGAAAAAGAAGCTGAACAAACCTCAAGTAAGTGAAAATGCTTCAGCCACATCTTCAGGCAATACGCCTGCTCAGTCTAGTCAAGATGAGGCTCTCAAGCAGAAGCACACTTCTAAATTGTTACCAGAATCGTTGTTATCAAAGCCACAGTCCTTAGCTTCAACAACAGTTTCAAATAAAACTCAAAAACTCACTGCTCTTGCGAAGCATGCTCGTATGAATGCGGATCGTGAGCGAAGGCTCGTTGAAGTGGAGCGGAAGGCCGCTGAACTAGAATTGCAAGCAGAACTTGCAGCAATCGATTCAGTAGCTTCAGAAAAAAGCAATTCTACACAAAAATGGTTAATAGAGGGTGATAACGTAGAGTTTGATATTAACAAACCATTCCCTTACAGCACTAATAACCCAATTTTAGAACCTGTGGATGCTTCTACTATACCGAATGTTCCTTTTGTGAGCACAAGTGTGAGGCGTTCATTATGCGGTGACTATATTCAGCATCATACGGAACAAGGAAACACTACACATACATTAGAATTAGGTACACATCACGTTAATTGCGCACCTGATTGTAATAATTATTATATCAAAAATAAAACTAATAATGTAGAGACACAAGACTCTTTTATTAAACTAGCGAAAGTCATCGCGGACCTGGGCAGCAAACAGAAACAGGTTAGTGTTATTCTTCCTTCTTTTAACGGTTGCGTCGCTGACTGGCTTCCTTTCAAGAAAGCTTATATTCGGTCAGAGGCTAGCTTCACGCCGGAAGAAAACCTAGCTCGACTTAGCACTTCATTGCACGGCGTCGCCCGAGAGACAGTCTCGGCGCTATTGATGACCGCCACTAATCCAGCACAAGTCATGCGCTCCTTGGAGAGTCGATTTGGGCAGCCGGAATTTATTATTCTACATGAACTATCTTCGATAAAATCTCTAGCCAGGTTACCACTAAATGAGTCTACCAAAGATCTCAATATATTCGCTTGCCGTCTCCGAAATTGTGTTGAGGTGATTAGAGAGTTACATCAGCCAGAGTATTTGTGCTCCCCTGAACTCTCCAACACTATTATAGGAAAGTTAACACCTCTCTTACGTTACAGGTGGGCTGATTTTGCATCATTACATTACAATTCCGGCAAATTTAAGCTAGAACTTATAGCCGATTTTATGGATATTGAATCCAATCGCCAAATAAAACATTGTATGTTATACTCCGATTTACATCAACATGTCAAAACTGCATCTATTAATTTTTCACAAGTTGTCAAACCCGGTACTGTTGCCAAGCAACCTACAAAAGTATTTCATTCTACTTCTTCTACACATCCGAAGAGTTTGGCTACATGTAGGTTTTGTAAGATTGATACACATAATGTAAACGAATGTGAAAAATTCATTTCTTTGTCTGTTGACGATCGTTGGCAATGGGTAACAAAAAATAAGGTCTGCTATAGATGCTTAAGCAAAGGATCACATAAATATACCACTTGTAAAAAACTTTGTGAGATAGCCGGGTGCAAGTACAGTCAGAAACATAATACTTTGCTTCACAGAGATGCTGTAGAAAAGATATCACGTGCGGACGTGCATACTAACGCAAATACCGAAGTTCAAATGCAGCAATCAAGTGAAGAGGCATCTACCATTGTATCTCACAGTGCTTCGTATAAGCCCATTGCAGTTAAGAGATCGTTATTAAAGGTAATTCCTCTTACTATTATTGGTCCTCTAGCTAGTTTAGATACATATGCAATGCTTGATGATGGGTCAACTAGCTCCTTTATTGATCAATCAGTTACTGATCTCATAGGCGCAGTTGGACCTAAGAAACATATACAAGTTCATTGTATTGGCGGACTTAGTAGGAACATTGAGGTCAGCTTTGTTAATATTCAAGTCAAAGGCAGACATAGCTCAGATGTTCATGATATCGTAGTAAGATCTATTCCTAACTTGACTATAGCGGAACAGTCAATTAGTTTGGATCAAATAAAAAGCTATAGTTATTTACAAGATATTACAGAACTTTTATGTTATGAAAACGCTAAGCCCATGCTTTTGCTTGGCATTGATAATTGGCATCTAACGTTCTCCAAAATTATTCGCCGCGGAACTAAATCGCAACTTGCTGCGTCTCTAACTCCCCTTGGTTGGGTTTTATATGGTTCTCCATCGATTGCGTCCAAACCAGTTGACTTTATTAATCACTCCTTCCTAGAAAAGGAAGAAAATAGTCAAGGAGATAGTAGGACCTTAGATGCTCTTATCAAAGAGTATTATAGGTTAGATTCAATCGGTATACAAAATAGAGATTTACGTTCCGCTGATGATCAAAGAGCAATAAAAATACTAGAGGAAACTGCTAGGCGTTTACCATCTGGACGATTTGAGACAGGTTTGTTGTGGCGTGATAATATTGAACGCACCCCGGACAGTCGTCCACTCGCTTTACATCGTTTTAAAATTCTAGAGCGTAAGATGATGAAAGATCCAGATTACGCGGACAAATATAGACAAAATATTCACGCTATGCTTGATAAGGGTTATGCAGAGTTGTGTAAAGCTAATACTCTTTCAAATCGTATATGGCATTTACCGCATTTTGGAGTTATACACCCACAAAAGAAAAAGCTCAGAATTGTACATGATGCCGCTGCTAAATGTGAAGGCGTGAGCTTGAATTCTTTATTGTTGCCGGGACCAGATTTACTCCAATCAATGATAGCTATATTAATGCGTTTTAGGGAAGGTCACATAGCTCTTTCGGCTGATATTAGGGAAATGTTCCCACAAATTAAAATCAGATCAAGTGATCGCGATGCACATCGTTTCTTTTGGCGAGATAACCCCACACAACCGATTCAGGTATATCGCATGTCATCGATGATGTTTGGTACAATATGTAGCCTGTTTATAGCTTTGTATCTTAAAAATAAGAATGCTACCGAACATCAACGATCATATCCAGAAGCAGCAGCTGCTATCATTCGTGATACATATATGGATGATTACTTAGGTAGTTGTGACAGTAATGAAGAAGCTGCTCAATTAGCAGCAGATATAGTCTCAATACATTCTGCCGCTGGATTTGAGATGAGATCTTGGGTATCAAATTCTACAAAAGCCTTGTCCATGTTACCTCCAGACCTGTGTGCTACTGGAACAACTAAAATAAATGTAGGCTCCGATACCCGGACACCTACACGCGTTTTGGGAGTTTCTTGGAATGTTTCTAATGACACTTTATCTTTATCGCATATCGATTTCGATGAAATGTCAAACAAATTGACTAAGCGTATTGCTCTTTCAAACTTAATGAAAGTTTACGATCCTTTTGGTTTTCTAACCCCCGTTGTTATTAAAGGTCGTGTTTTATTTCAAAAGACTTGGAAACTTGATATAACATGGGATGAAATCTTACCGAATCAATTTTCAGAAAAGTGGGCAGACTGGTTCAAAGATCTAACAAACCTATTGAACTACTCTGTTCCACGCTGTTATAATAGCTTAACTGATCAAATATTATCCGTTCAGTTACATGTCTTTGCAGATGCAAGCGAGCAGGCATACGCTTGCGTCGCTTATTGGCGTTTTGTATATTCAAACGGTGAGACTAGGCTATCTTTAATAAGTGGTAAAGCGCGCGTTGCTCCTTTAAAGCCGACAACAATACCAAGGCTTGAGCTTCAAGCGGCATTGATTGCCGCTCGATTGGCTATTTTTATTTTAGAATCTCACAAAAGAAAACCAGAGAGAATCGTTTTCTGGTCAGACTCTCAAACAGTTCTAAAATGGTTACGGTCAGATCCAAGTACCTTCAAAACTTTTGTCGCTCATAGGGTATGTGAGATTTGTGAGATTACCAATATTTCTGATTGGAAGTACGTGCCTTCCTCCTTGAACGTAGCAGACGATGCTACTAGATTCAAGAACGAAGTTACAGTAAACTCGCGGTGGTTTACCGGGCCATCATTCCTTCTTCAACCATCGGAGGAATGGCCTTGTGAACCAGCTATAGTGGACGATCCGCCTGCTCTTCAGGAGTGTAGACCCAATCGGGATCTAGTAGGGTTAACATTGACGCAATCACAAGAACCACTGTCACCTGTGATTGCTGATTATAAGCGATTTAGCAGTTGGCTACGATTTCTTCGTGCTACTGCGCGAGCCCACCAGTGGGCCTTATTACTTCAAAATTCATGTCAAAATTCTAAATTTCCTCAACGTGGCTTAGCAGTTTTGGATGTTTCTTTCATTTTATCTGCAGAGCGCCATGCCTTTATGCGCGTACAATTAGATTCATTCAATAAGGAATATAAGTTGATTGACGCTGCACGCCCCGTTTGCAAAGAAAGTAGACTTAAAAATATTTCTTTAATAATAGGAGATGATAGGCTTCTATGTTTATCCGGACGCACGGGATCTTCAGCTGACATCGACTCACAGCCAATTGTATTGGATGGAAAACATCAGATCACCCGTTTACTGATCAACTCTTACCACATCAGATTTGCTCATGGTAACAACGAACTTGTGGTGAATGAACTGCGGCAACGTTTTTACATCGTCAGTTTGAGACCGTCTGTAAAAAGTGTAACGAGCCAATGCCAACTTTGTAGAAACAGGAAAGCTAAATCATCCATACCTCCGGTGGGAGACTTACCAGAAGCCAGATTGGCTCATCATATGCGGCCTTTCACTTTTGTTGGTGTTGATTATTTTGGCCCTTTGAGCGTCACAACAGGCAGACGTTCAATGAAGATTTGGATTGCTTTATTCACCTGCCTAACTGTCAGAGCTGTTCATATAGAAATTGTCGAGTCGCTGTCATCTGATTCTGCTTTGATGGCTTTACGTCGATTCATATCTCGGCGAGGTTGTCCAACGTGTATCTACTCCGACAACGGAACAGCGTTCGTAGGCGCTTCAAACATACTATCCCAACTCTATGATTACTCAACAAACAAAGGAATAGAATGGAAATTTATTCCGCCTTCGGCCCCCTTCATGGGAGGTTGCTGGGAGCGCTTAGTGCGCAGTGTGAAGACAGCCCTACAGATAGTTTTAAAAGATCGCTCTCCACGATTGGAAGTCCTGACGACGCTGTTAACAGAAGTCGAAGCTATTGTGAATTCCCGACCACTAACGCACGTACCAGTTGATGACAAGAGTGAACAAGCGATAACTCCTTTCAACTTTCTGATTGGTACATCCTCCAACGACAAATGTCTACGAGAGTTCCATGATACTGACCTTTCGCGACGTGTGGATTGGCGGAAAGCACAACGCCTTGCGGAACATTTTTGGCAACGGTGGACGAAAGAATACTTGCCGCTTCTGTTACCGAGAAAAACAGTTCCATCCCACCAACCACTGAAAATTGGCGACGTAGTATTGATTGCTGATGGCAATCTACCGCGAAACTGTTGGCCTATGGGACGCGTTATTGAGACTTTCCCAGGTAGGGACAATATAATTCGTGTTGTAAATGTAGCAACTAAAGGGGGTGTGCTGCGTCGGCCGGTCCGCAAGCTGGTTAGATTGATTTAATAATTGGTGTTTCACACCGCCCCGGGCCATGTTGGCGACCGACCAACCTTTTTTATATTTTTATAAAGTGTTGGCTGTTACTATATTTTTTTACTTAATATTCTTTTTCCAAATAACATAGATATCTATACCTTCATGATTACGAGTAGTTTTGTTTAGCCTGTCGAGGAGAATGTTTCGTGCTTTGTATACTTTCTCTAAATAAATTCTTTTCGTTATTAAAACCGAGTTATTTGTTTGTGATTCTTCATAGACTACATAATGAAATTACTTCGTTGGGGCCGCCTCTAAATCTGGCGACCCTAGGCCTGGGCCTACCGGGCCTTAGGGTAAATCCGCCACTGAAGAGGTTTAAATCTTAAGTTAAAAAGAAGCCAACTATATAGGGAATAAATTTAAAATATATTTTTCTTAAAAAAAAAGGAACAGTAAAAAATACTACAGTACTTAAATAATTTATTATTCGGCGTCACACACGAGTGGTTAAGTACATTAAAAGTCCCATTAGGTGATCTGGTATAGATCACAGCTCGCGATAAGACCGCCGTTTCTACCTAAGATAAGTCTAGTACCTAAGTTCTGTAAATCATAGCAACAGAAAATATTTTTCTTAAACTAGTACATAAATGAAATAATTTTTTCACTGAAATATTGAAATAAAATAAACACAATTCCAAATAAGACCTTTTTAAATAACATAACAGTAAATATTAGAAAAATAAAACTGGTAAAAATATCACAACATTCTATTCAGAAATCTTTCGCAAAAAAAAAAATGTAACAAAAATATGATCCCATTTCTGATGTTGATTTCAATTTATATTAATATCTGAAATGTATAATAGTATTAAGTAAGGATAACCTTTTCAAACCATCCTGTGTAGGCTTGAATAGAATTGTAGTAATTTGTTGAAATTACTTACTTTCTACAGATAACATTTCTATACAAATAATCTTAGATTTAATTAACAAGATTGAAATTTGTTTCTTAGAAATATTACTGATATTTTTCATTCATAAATATTATATCATAAAAGGCAAACATTTGATGTTTATTCTGGTATTCGAAGATTGAGAAATTAATGGTAAGTACATACTTATATGTACTTACTTTGCCTGATTTGCCCATGTCATATTATCAGTAAGGAAAATCATAGCAGGAAATTTGCTTATTTAGTACTATTACTAGACGATTTCTGAAATGAAATGAATGCCATTTATACACGTAGATACAATTTCTAGCGAAAATACATAAGACAAATCCAATTTTTTTTCTCTGCCTATGGTTTAGGGCATGCAATCTGCTGAGAAGAAACGGGAAAACTCACTGTTGGCTTACCTACTTAAGGGCCTACATCAATATTATCGTCGACATGTACATATTAACACAGCCAGTAGGTATAGAAAATGAAGAATTCGGGATATTTTTTTTGTTTACTTAAAATCTACTAAATATATTTTAATTCTGATTTACGTGTTTCTATATATAATAGTTACTTATATTTTTAAAGTTATTTCATTACTAAGATTTTCATTATTAAGATTTTCCAAAGATTTAACCAAACACAGAAATTCTAAAGTCAAAAACTCAATAAGTCACGGAGCTAACCGAATAAGTCCCGATGAGCCGATAACTAGAGCCGAGTAGACGTCTATAACAACGGGTGCCTTTGATAAATATATCTGTAGGAATTCTTTCAGCGTCCAACCTCTTTATTTCAACATACTTTATCGGAGTGAGTGAGATAGCTATATCGTAGTGTTTTTACACAGATAACTTTCAATAAATTGAGCATTACGAGATTTTTGTTAAAGACTAAACGCACTAACGTTGGAGGAAGGCTGGGGTTGAGTGGTATTAAATAATGTAATTGCATAGACTGACAAGTTTCGTGGTTTAGTGGTTCATGTAACTGACTGCCGATCACGAGGTCGCGGGTTCAATTCCCGCACAGGACAAACATTTGTGTGATCTTTATAATTGTCATACAAATGAGTGTACGGTGTCTGTTCTATCTACTATAAGTATTTATTTACAAAAGAAAAGTAGTCTATGTATAATGTATATCCTTATTTTAGTACCCATATCTCAAGCATATAAGCTTAGCTTGGGACAAGGACGACGTTGTGTAAAATGCACTTGAATATTTATTTATTTAAAGGTCGTAGCAAAATACTCGCTGAATTGTCACACATCCGGTTTTTAACCGACTTAAAAAAAGAGGAGGTTCTGAATTCAACTGTATGTTTTTTTTAATGATTCTATTTTTATTTCAAAGCTGGTGGATCCCGTGTGGTTCCATTGGCACCAGGTCAGGATCTAATGGTTATGTCCTGAGAAATCGAGGAAATCCCACAAATTTCAAAGGCACATGAAGTCAGTTGAACATTTATTTTAAAAATACGCAATTATCCCACATATTAATATGCTTGCCAATGCATATGTTCGGTGTGTCTTAACGTGTGCAATCTATAGAGGGTGATCTATAACTTTTTACAAACTTAGTTCTTGATTCCATTCGGTTTGTTATGTGAGAAATGTTCGCATTTCAGAACAAATTGTTTGTCCAATGTATTTCTTTGTGACATATCTAATACATTTATATTGTTTAGAGTATGTTCTAGACGTTTTTAGTTTATTTTCAATCAATCTTTATATCTAGATACTCTTCTTTATTTTTAACACGCTTTTATTAGTTGGTACGTACTTATCTATTAATGTATTATTGGTCTGTTCTGCTTCTGGGTGTTTCTATATATTATAAGTAGGTTTACTTTTCTTTACTTTTCTTTACAAAAGAAAAGTAGTATATGTATTCTATCCGTATTCTGGTAAGCTCAGTTTGGGACCAAAGGACGTTGTGTGAAATGTCCATGAATGTATTAATTTATGTAACAGACTCTTTGAAAGTGATTTTCATCCAGTAGCAGTGAGATTGATCTGAAATTATGCACACATATTAAGGATCAATAACAATCCAATAATTTAAAAAATATATTCACGATTTTTAAGCGTGTTTTTTTTTTATTTTGAATTAAGAACATTATTTAAGTTTTTACCGTTATTTTTGAGACAATCAAATCTTTACTATTAACCATAACATATCATATTATTATTAGTATAGGTATCCTTGCCCTCTTTTTACTGCAGTTGGTTAAAAATATACAAAAAGGACGACGTACATCATCTGTTAACTTATACTCAAAGGGAAAAGGGAAAATTGGTACCTAACTTCCGCTTCACACCCTAGTGCGCTCATCCCTTGATACACGTCGTCAACTTTAGGGATTATAACCTATTTATGTCATACCATTTATTCAATTACTCTTTTAAATGCTTATACCATGTTTTAAGGGGCTGTAATTTATATAGGTAACTAGCTCTTGCCCGCGACTCCGTCCGCGTGTTTAGAAAACTTTTCATCCCTTTTTTTTCGCAATAAAAGGTAGCTTATGTCCTTTCTTAGGGTCTAAAGATTGTCTGTGCCAAATTTCATCAAAATCGGTTGAGAGGTTTAAGCGGGAAAGCGTAACAGACAGACAGACAGAGTTACTTTCGCATTTATAATATTAGTAGGGATATAATAAGACTTTTGTGATGCTACTAGTCGCGACCCGCTGTTTCACTTACATGTGATGACTGCCACTCGTATATAGAAACTGGTTTATTTTCTACTAGCTGTCGCCCGTAACTTCACACTCAAACCTCATCTAAATCCGTTGCGTAGTTTTACAAATATAAGCGCATATAGGGACATGTCATACATACAAAAATAACAACTTTGTTTTATATTTTTTGACGGGCTTCGTGGCGTAGTGGTTCATGTACTGGACTGCCGTTCACAAGGTCGCGGATTCGATTCCCGCTTGGGACAATCATTTGTGTGATATCCATAAATGTCATACAAATGTTTGTACTACGTCTGGGTGTTTTCTATGTATTATAAGTATGTATTTACAAAAGAAAAGTAGTTTATGTATTATATCCGTATTCTGGTACCCATAACACAAGCATATAAGCTTAGCTTGGGACCAGACGTTGTGTGAAATGTCCAGGAATATTTATTTATTTATATTAAAGTAAAGATTAAAAGTTTAACCAAAATACTTTCAGTGTTATCTGATAATTCATTTTATATTTTGCTTAAACAGTCCCAACATCGATAACTGTAGTCGCAACCAAACGGGGTGTTATCGAGTCAATATTGTAAATCGAGTATCACACGTGTTACAATCGAATCAATTCGAATATTTGGTGAAGATCGCGTAACTATGCTAACAATAGTCGAACTATAATCTGTATTGTAAAGCTGAAGAGTTTGTTTGTTTGAATGTGCTAATCTCAGGAACCACTGGGCCGATTAGAAAAATTATTTCAGTGTTGGATAGTTCTAAGGCTCTAGGCTATATAACATTACGCTGCGACACTAAACAGTTGAGTATTTTAGAATTGCGACCACACGGGAACCACCAGCTTTGAAATAAAAAAGAATTATTGAAATTTAAAAGTTATGAGGTAAGAAACATAAAAAATTCATACAGATGAATTAAGAACCTCCTCCTTTTATTGAAGTCGGTTAAAAATGTTGCAGAAACGGGGAATATTTTCTAAATTCCACGTCTACGAAGTCACGGGCAAAAGTTAGTATAAAAATAACAATACTATTACATATCTAAACATAAATATAACAGTAGAATGCTCCATTGGAGTCTCCAATTATACCAAGAACACTTGTACAAGCGCCTCGCCACAACATGCCACTTGACTTGACAACGATTTGATCACCATCTTAACTCTTAACTACCGCTTAACTTGAGCACACACTGAGCTTGCAATAAAAGAAAAATACACTATTTTATAGTTATCTATAATAATACGATGTCTTCTCAGATCGTAAACGCTCCGCTTTTGTAAATGGCCTCTTCTAGGACGAAATTTGGTCTTAAAGTCCCGTCTTACCTTTCGATACAGAATCCTAAAAACTAGCTTTTTACGGAAATCTGGTAACCAACACTGATAGGAAAGGATTTATTATTTCAGTCACGACGCAAAACCTCGTTGGTAATAATCTATAGGTACTAAGTATTTCAGACACGACCCAAAAACTCCTTTGTAATAATTGATAACATAATAAATTATAAGTTTTAGGTAACTAACAATAAATCTAACTAAATCTCCATAGTAAATCTTGGGAACAAAGAAAAACTAACGTTCTTCGTTTACAGAAACTTGCCGACTAATTGATATTTCATCAAATAGACATTACCCACGTAAAATGGATGCCATTAACGAATCGCTTGCCTTCTGTACAAAATGGCCGCCATTATACTATAATACGATGAATTATAAACGAAATTTCACGTCTATACTGCTAGATTAGGTAATCTTAAAGAACGTGTTTTTATTGCCAGCTGACTAATGTCTGCGATTTCACCTACGTATAAAGTTATTGAGACCAATATGCACAAAAACTTATTGAATTATACAAAAAAAAACATCCTCTTGAACCACTCTTATGTATTCAAGAATCCGCATCCAAATCCGTTTCGTAGCTTTGACGATTCAATCTCACATAGGGACAGAATAATAAGTAAAGAAAAGATATATAGGTTTATACCTATCCTATACCTATGTCCTCTGTTAGCCATTGAGATGAAAACGGACGTGTCAAAAACTTAACTTTATTAAAATGAAAACAACCACAAAACAACGAAAAAAGAAAATAAACTATGATTTATTTGATTCAATTGGCTCTTTCGTTATAAACATTTTTATTAAGTAAAATACTTAAGGGCCTACATCAATATTATCGTATATCATCGCCGACACGTACATATTAACACAGCCAGTAGGCACAGAAAATGAAGAATAATTTTCGCTAAGATTTTCTATCGAGAAAACTTTTTTCAATCGCGTTTGCACGAAGCTATTTTGGTATCCTCTTAAGAGGATACCAAAATAGCTTCGTGCATTTTTCTACGTACGAAGTTTTAATTGTTTCTTGAGATTGAATGGCTAGTGCTCCAATTTTTAAGTTTTTTTTTTCAATATATAATCTCGGGTCGCATAAACTCAGAAACGCGATTGAATAAAGTTTTCTCGATAGAAAATCTTAGCGAAAATTATTCTTCATTTTCTGTGCCTACTGGCTGTGTTAATATGTACGTGTCGGCGATGATATACGATAATATTGATGTAGGCCCTTAAGTATTTTACTTAATAAAAATGTTTATAACGAAAGAGCCAATTGAATCAAATAAATCATAGTTTATTTTCTTTTTTCGTTGTTTTGTGGTTGTTTTCATTTTAATAAAGTTAAGTTTTTGACACGTCCGTTTTCATCTCAATGGCTAACAGAGGACATAGGTATAGGATAGGTATAAACCTATATATCTTTTCTTTACTTATTATTCTGTCCCTATGTGAGATTGAATCGTCAAAGCTACGAAACGGATTTGGATGCGGATTCTTGAATACATAAGAGTGGTTCAAGAGGATGTTTTTTTTTGTATAATTCAATAAGTTTTTGTGCATATTGGTCTCAATAACTTTATACGTAGGTGAAATCGCAGACATTAGTCAGCTGGCAATAAAAACACGTTCTTTAAGATTACCTAATCTAGCAGTATAGACGTGAAATTTCGTTTATAATTCATCGTATTATAGTATAATGGCGGCCATTTTGTACAGAAGGCAAGCGATTCGTTAATGGCATCCATTTTACGTGGGTAATGTCTATTTGATGAAATATCAATTAGTCGGCAAGTTTCTGTAAACGAAGAACGTTAGTTTTTCTTTGTTCCCAAGATTTACTATGGAGATTTAGTTAGATTTATTGTTAGTTACCTAAAACTTATAATTTATTATGTTATCAATTATTACAAAGGAGTTTTTGGGTCGTGTCTGAAATACTTAGTACCTATAGATTATTACCAACGAGGTTTTGCGTCGTGACTGAAATAATAAATCCTTTCCTATCAGTGTTGGTTACCAGATTTCCGTAAAAAGCTAGTTTTTAGGATTCTGTATCGAAAGGTAAGACGGGACTTTAAGACCAAATTTCGTCCTAGAAGAGGCCATTTACAAAAGCGGAGCGTTTACGATCTGAGAAGACATCGTATTATTATAGATAACTATAAAATAGTGTATTTTTCTTTTATTGCAAGCTCAGTGTGTGCTCAAGTTAAGCGGTAGTTAAGAGTTAAGATGGTGATCAAATCGTTGTCAAGTCAAGTGGCATGTTGTGGCGAGGCGCTTGTACAAGTGTTCTTGGTATAATTGGAGACTCCAATGGAGCATTCTACTGTTATATTTATGTTTAGATATGTAATAGTATTGTTATTTTTATACTAACTTTTGCCCGTGACTTCGTAGACGTGGAATTTAGAAAATATTCCCCGTTTCTGCAACATTTTTAACCGACTTCAATAAAAGGAGGAGGTTCTTAATTCATCTGTATGAATTTTTTATGTTTCTTACCTCATAACTTTTAAATTTCAATAATTCTTTTTTATTTCAAAGCTGGTGGTTCCCGTGTGGTCGCAATTCTAAAATACTCAACTGTTTAGTGTCGCAGCGTAATGTTATATAGCCTAGAGCCTTAGAACTATCCAACACTGAAATAATTTTTCTAATCGGCCCAGTGGTTCCTGAGATTAGCACATTCAAACAAACAAACTCTTCAGCTTTACAATACAGATTATAGTTCGACTATTGTTAGCATAGTTACGCGATCTTCACCAAATATTCGAATTGATTCGATTGTAACACGTGTGATACTCGATTTACAATATTGACTCGATAACACCCCGTTTGGTTGCGACTACAGTTATCGATGTTGGGACTGTTTAAGCAAAATATAAAATGAATTATCAGATAACACTGAAAGTATTTTGGTTAAACTTTTAATCTTTACTTTAATATAAATAAATAAATATTCCTGGACATTTCACACAACGTCTGGTCCCAAGCTAAGCTTATATGCTTGTGTTATGGGTACCAGAATACGGATATAATACATAAACTACTTTTCTTTTGTAAATACATACTTATAATACATAGAAAACACCCAGACGTAGTACAAACATTTGTATGACATTTATGGATATCACACAAATGATTGTCCCAAGCGGGAATCGAATCCGCGACCTTGTGAACGGCAGTCCAGTACATGAACCACTACGCCACGAAGCCCGTCAAAAAATATAAAACAAAGTTGTTATTTTTGTATGTATGACATGTCCCTATATGCGCTTATATTTGTAAAACTACGCAACGGATTTAGATGAGGTTTGAGTGTGAAGTTACGGGCGACAGCTAGTAGAAAATAAACCAGTTTCTATATACGAGTGGCAGTCATCACATGTAAGTGAAACAGCGGGTCGCGACTAGTAGCATCACAAAAGTCTTATTATATCCCTACTAATATTATAAATGCGAAAGTAACTCTGTCTGTCTGTCTGTTACGCTTTCCCGCTTAAACCTCTCAACCGATTTTGATGAAATTTGGCACAGACAATCTTTAGACCCTAAGAAAGGACATAAGCTACCTTTTATTGCGAAAAAAAAGGGATGAAAAGTTTTCTAAACACGCGGACGGAGTCGCGGGCAAGAGCTAGTTACCTATATAAATTACAGCCCCTTAAAACATGGTATAAGCATTTAAAAGAGTAATTGAATAAATGGTATGACATAAATAGGTTATAATCCCTAAAGTTGACGACGTGTATCAAGGGATGAGCGCACTAGGGTGTGAAGCGGAAGTTAGGTACCAATTTTCCCTTTTCCCTTTGAGTATAAGTTAACAGATGATGTACGTCGTCCTTTTTGTATATTTTTAACCAACTGCAGTAAAAAGAGGGCAAGGATACCTATACTAATAATAATATGATATGTTATGGTTAATAGTAAAGATTTGATTGTCTCAAAAATAACGGTAAAAACTTAAATAATGTTCTTAATTCAAAATAAAAAAAAAACACGCTTAAAAATCGTGAATATATTTTTTAAATTATTGGATTGTTATTGATCCTTAATATGTGTGCATAATTTCAGATCAATCTCACTGCTACTGGATGAAAATCACTTTCAAAGAGTCTGTTACATAAATTAATACATTCATGGACATTTCACACAACGTCCTTTGGTCCCAAACTGAGCTTACCAGAATACGGATAGAATACATATACTACTTTTCTTTTGTAAAGAAAAGTAAAGAAAAGTAAACCTACTTATAATATATAGAAACACCCAGAAGCAGAACAGACCAATAATACATTAATAGATAAGTACGTACCAACTAATAAAAGCGTGTTAAAAATAAAGAAGAGTATCTAGATATAAAGATTGATTGAAAATAAACTAAAAACGTCTAGAACATACTCTAAACAATATAAATGTATTAGATATGTCACAAAGAAATACATTGGACAAACAATTTGTTCTGAAATGCGAACATTTCTCACATAACAAACCGAATGGAATCAAGAACTAAGTTTGTAAAAAGTTATAGATCACCCTCTATAGATTGCACACGTTAAGACACACCGAACATATGCATTGGCAAGCATATTAATATGTGGGATAATTGCGTATTTTTAAAATAAATGTTCAACTGACTTCATGTGCCTTTGAAATTTGTGGGATTTCCTCGATTTCTCAGGACATAACCATTAGATCCTGACCTGGTGCCAATGGAACCACACGGGATCCACCAGCTTTGAAATAAAAATAGAATCATTAAAAAAAACATACAGTTGAATTCAGAACCTCCTCTTTTTTTAAGTCGGTTAAAAACCGGATGTGTGACAATTCAGCGAGTATTTTGCTACGACCTTTAAATAAATAAATATTCAAGTGCATTTTACACAACGTCGTCCTTGTCCCAAGCTAAGCTTATATGCTTGAGATATGGGTACTAAAATAAGGATATACATTATACATAGACTACTTTTCTTTTGTAAATAAATACTTATAGTAGATAGAACAGACACCGTACACTCATTTGTATGACAATTATAAAGATCACACAAATGTTTGTCCTGTGCGGGAATTGAACCCGCGACCTCGTGATCGGCAGTCAGTTACATGAACCACTAAACCACGAAACTTGTCAGTCTATGCAATTACATTATTTAATACCACTCAACCCCAGCCTTCCTCCAACGTTAGTGCGTTTAGTCTTTAACAAAAATCTCGTAATGCTCAATTTATTGAAAGTTATCTGTGTAAAAACACTACGATATAGCTATCTCACTCACTCCGATAAAGTATGTTGAAATAAAGAGGTTGGACGCTGAAAGAATTCCTACAGATATATTTATCAAAGGCACCCGTTGTTATAGACGTCTACTCGGCTCTAGTTATCGGCTCATCGGGACTTATTCGGTTAGCTCCGTGACTTATTGAGTTTTTGACTTTAGAATTTCTGTGTTTGGTTTATAAATTTATATACTTTTTTAAATTTATTTGTCTCTGTTAAAAAATATAATATAATAAGATGACAGAAGATTATCAATATTATATGTTCTTAATTTGAAATTATTTTCTTTCTTTTTAATTAATTTTTTTTATTTCTAATAGAATTGATTCGAGTTAAAAGGCTAAACCTAAATAGGTTAGACTCAAAACTAAAAAAAAAATTCAAGATACGTTTTGTGAAAACTAACATGGTCGTGAGAATCAGAATATCAGAAGAATCAGAATCAGAATATCAGAAGTCTGCAAAGAACGGAGCGTCAAAAACCCTTTACTCTCTCTCTAGCCCATTAACGTCCCACTGTTGGGCACGGGCCTCCTCCACTTTGCCTACTGTGCAACGCTGACTATGCATGTTGGCAAAGGGTTTATTTTTGAATTTTCCGTCTCTCACAGAGAATGATATCTGTGTACAATATCCATTAGCTGGCTTTTCTCACCCTGGAGAGATAAGGTGGTGACATTTGTATTCCTAAACCGTCACCATACGAAAAAAACTCAATATACCTACGCATACAACATACCTGTAATAGTAGGTATGTTGCATAGTCTAGCATAATAGAAAAAAATATTTACTTAGTAAGAATCACCTTTCGTAATTCAGTTAACTCGTGCTATTCGTAACAAAATAGTATCACAGTATCAAATAATAGACCGGAATAGTCGTGTATGAACCAATATGAGCACTTCCGAATAGGGACGCGCGGCATTGCGGTCCGGATGTGATTTATTACGCGCCTCTATCTCGACAAAGATACGTTACGTGTCGACATTTATCGTTTAACGGAACGTCCCTACCAGTGTATTACCTGTATTAGTTACAATTATTTTTTTATTCTATATGAAATAATAAAATGGATATGATAATAAAATAATAAATAAAATATGAAATAATGATATATTATTATGTAAATAGTATATGAATGTGGTATTTTATTTATCGAAGCATAGACAGACCTATAGAGTTGGCAATAGACGAGCAATTTTACCTTTTTAAAAAATTTAAATTTTTAGCTGGCGTTAGTAAAATTTTAACTTTTTAAAAATGTTCGAACTGGCGAATTTAATTAGTGATTAGTTATAAGGGCTTTGTTTGCTAACTTTCAGAGTTAACTTAAAGCATTTCCTTTATAAATACATATTTATATAGTTTCATTTTCTTAATAAAACATCCGACATCAACAGCCCCAGACTCTCATATTCTAATAAGATCTGCCTGTGACCGATCTTTATACCGCGCCGGGAATTGACAAGAGAAGACAATTTTATATGAACGGAGAGGTACGTAGCCCAAGTAGCTGAATAGAGAGAGTTAAACGAAAGAGAACGGCACAGGCGTCGTATAAAATAACTATCGGATATTTTCTAGTCGATTCTACAATCGAGTGACCAAATTAGCATATAGTTCGGTGCGACAATACAAATGATTAATGCTCGGTCGTGCTCCGACCAATATGTCCGCAGTTCCGTACCTACATGTATCTCTAACAATAGTAAATCTACTTAACTAACTACCTCACTATATCATAAACTCTATTTACTCTATGGTTTCGTGTGGTTTAATTTGTCTATGGTTCATTGTACACGTATTCCCAAAGTTTATTGGACTGCGTAAGAATATTCAACTGAACCCACGTTGGAGTGGTCAGCATAGTGGACTGTCGTTTAAGGGTTATGGATTTGATTCTTACCTACAATTCTTTGTCTATTGTTTATACCTTTGTCAATTATGTCTTTGTTTAAATCACCCATAACACAAATAAATTAGCTTAGCTTGGGATATTGATCAACTTTATGCTATTGTTGTTTTAAGACTAGAAAAAATTGATTCTTTTTTGGGCTGAACCACGATTCGAAATTAGTTAATTATTATTAGATTAATTAGCATTACAAGACCCATAACTCATTGTAAACTATTATTGTAATTAGTCTTTTCCCAAGTATTTTATCTACAGATTACATAACAGAATTGATAGCAATTTATTTAAGTACTATAATTGACATAAACAAGAAAGTCAATATGCTACAATTATATCGAATCTTTTTCACTCAACCAAAAAGTATTCTATAAAATATTGGGCAAAGTTATTACGTCACACCACGTATTACCAGTAATACGTTTGAACAGATATTCTCAAAGTTGTCATATGACCCCATTTTAGACCCCCAGCATAAAAGTTATTTCGTCCTGCTTGCGGTGATCACTTTTTCTACAATAATTTAATTTATAATAGATGTAGATGATTTTGGTATGATTTTTTTATAGAGTTGTTTATACACATATGTAATTAAATATGTGGGTATATAATTATTGTTTTGTGATATATGTACCAAGTATTAAAAATATTATGTAATTATTTTATGGAAAGTGTTTTTTTTTGGCCCTTCTTGCCCTGCCGGGCCATGATTGTGCTTTGAACTTTACCACGACCCGGCGAGGAGTGGCCCCTTTAATCGGGGCCCGACACGACTGGGGGAGCATTAGGTCCCCCTGTCGCGTTGCCGTGACTGACAGCCACATTTGTCGTGGCGGGTCTCGGAATACCGACCCGCCGCGCATGACCACCTCGTCGGGAGCAGCCTCGGCTGGCTACTACGCGCCGACGACCCCTGCCCGAGGCCTTGCGGGGGTGAAAGTGCCACCAGAGCGTTAGCGCTCCCGCAGGGCCTCTCTCTTTGCCACCATCACCTCCCGAGAAAAGGTGGCGATGGCGGCCAAACTCGGTTCGCTCTCGGCCATAGACGAAACCACGACCGAGAGCGACAAGTCCTGACCCAGCACGCTAACGAGTTCAGCGCGCTGGGCGTCCCAGGCCGTGCATATGGCAAGGGTGTGTTCTGCCGTATCCACGGCCCCACTTCCACAATTGCGGCAAACGGGATCCGACTCGATACCGACCACCTCCCACAGGTACTTGGCAAAACAGCCGGGACCTGTGAGGAGCTGGGTTAGGTGATACGTTGGATCCCGATGCCTCGCCTCAAGCCAGTCTCTCAAGACTGGGTGGACCACCTCAGCGAGCCGTCTCTTCTCTTCTCTTCTCTATTCCTGACTGCCGCATCAGGGCCCTCCGGTGGTAGACCTCCGCTAGGACCCCACCTTCGATGTCCCACGGAAGGCTGCCCGCGATAACACAGGCCGCCTCGTAAGAGACGGTGCGGTACGCTCTGGAAGCCCTCTGCGCCATGACCCGCTGCGGACGTCGCAACAGAGACATGTTCTCGGCGCTGAGGGCCTCTCTCGCCCAGATGGGCGCCCCGTAAAGTGCCAAGGAGTGCACCACGTCGTCATAGATGGAAAGTGTTATACATGCATTTAGATTTTTCTATTTACACAGGATACCTGTACCAGACTGCTTATCTTATATTTATTAATTTATTATATTTATTTACAATGGACTAGACCAGCCTGATGTTACACGTAGTTATAAAAACAGAACGCAAAAAATAAACAAAGTACTTACTATAACAGATCACTTGTGTGCTATACTTTTTTTTAAATATTCGGGGGACAATGGACTATCAAACTTTGAGAAACACTGCAACAAGTAAAGTATTACGTCGTGATGTTGAAAAATAAGCTCAATTCATTCAAGAGTCTCGCACTTTTCTTATAAGACTTGTATGTATTCTGTATTAAGTCTGAAAGTTTTATGAGCATGTTTAAGCTTTATGACGCCTGCGGTTTTGAATATAAATCGAAAACATTTATTATTTATACGCTTGATACAAAATGGATGAATATGAAGCACATGTTATTGTAAACACTCAATACTTTGCTTTTAGCAATCAATTCATTCTGTCTACATTAATTTATTAATTATTTCATTCTGTCTATTTTACTCTCACACCCCACAAAAAAAAAAAATTAGTAAGAGAAAATAAAGAATCCATGGAGTTTTTTGTGTATTCTTCTCCTTAGGATTTGCGTTTGGAACAGACTCCTAGTTTCTCAAAAGAGCTTGTAAAACATGCCATCTTGAAATAAAAAAAGTGAGTTTGACTATTATGTATATCTCTAACGGTTGCATTTATTTAAATAAAACTACTTTTTACGGATTTCTCTTTCCAGCCCATTAATATCCCACGGTTGGGTACGGGCCTCCTCCACATGGAGGAATTATGGACTACTGTGTCACGATGACCAGGCGTGTTAGAGGCATAGGGTTTATTTTCGAGATTTCCGTCTCTCTCAAAAGATGTTATCTGTATACAGTATTACTTAGATCGCTTTTACAGCATCCTAGGAAAGAAAAGGGGTGATGACATTTGTACTCTTAACCCGTTACCACACAGAAAGGATTTACGGATTTAGGCGCGTATACCCCTTTGTTTTTATTTTAATTTTTAGCCCCACGTTTCGGAGACTTTTCAGGCACCCCGAACGTTACCATGGTGGCTGAGAAGTCTTAAAAACCTCGAGCCCCGCGCCCACCAGCGCTAGGCGGGGCTGGCAAATGCTATTTTGAATGTATAAGCAAGCAGTCCAACGCTGTCTTTATACCCATCCGTATATACAATAATACATACCTACTGTTCTATAGAATAGCTAAACGAAAGACGGTCATTCTATAAAAGTACCTATCGATTCATAAGAATAATGTGTTCTCAAAACCTAGATTGTAGGCGTCCTACAAAATACCTGTCTATAAGTACTTGTAGGACTACAATATCAGCACAAAAACATCTATAAATCTAAGATGTAATAGCATGTCGGCCGTATGAATAGCGAATTTGTAATAAATCCATCAATTATACGTCACTCTTGTCTGAGGGATCGTGTTGGCGGACGACAAATGAGTTCATGTCCCTCCTTGGGTTACTACAATGAGATAGACGCCTGAACAGATACGGTCGTGCGACATTATTGTTATCATTTCACTATTTCATTTTTTTGGTACATTTAAAAGAACTTTTAAATAAATAAATAAAATAAACTCATTTTATTTAAAAACATTAAGTCACAAATAACAAAAAAAATTGAGTGACCTAGTCACAGAGCCAAAGCCTCTAAATGAAAAAATTACGAAGATTTTATAAAGCGAACGGCCCTCATAAAATTACTGTTCGCTTTTTAAAATCTTTGGAAAATTTGTAATACGCGGTCATACAAGAATTAAAAAAAAAAGGAATTTTCAAATATAGAACGAAGCATAAATTGGTATTAATCTAAATATTTTTTACAGTAATCATTTTCTTGATATTCTCTTAACTTACTAGATAAAAGTTATTATTCAAATACTAGATACATAACCATTATTTCATTTCAAAATGTGCTGTGTTGGCGTCAGCCATATTTAATTTAGGACAAAGGCAGGAAGGTTTGTGCGATAAGTCGCAACATTGTAGCTGTAACTAATGTCTCGAAGCGATTTGTCATGTACGTAAATATATAAGGCTTATAGATAAAACATGTAAGTGGCACAGCTGAACATCAAAAAGCGATTTAGTAGTGAGATACGTCGTCTATTTGTAACCGTCATGTGTTATTCAGCTTTTATCTATGTAAAAGCTGGCACAGTTTCAAGTTGTCATCTTTACTTATTAAAAAACAAAGTCGTTATTTTTGCATGACCTTATGTAAGTTTAAATCTTTAAAACTACACAACGGATTTTAAGACGATACCAAAATAGCTTCGTGCATTTTTCTACGTACGAAGTTTTCATTGTTTCTTTAGATTGAATGGCTAGAGCTCTAATTTTTAAGTATATGTTTTTTCAATATATGATATAGGATCGCATAAACTCAGAAACACGATTGAAAAAAGTTTTCTCGATAGAAAATCTTAGCGAAACAACCTCTCTAATTTTTTATTTTTTTCATTTGTCGGTCTATTATCGCGTATTAACTAATGAAATAACTTTAAAAACATAAGTAACTATTATATATAGAAACACGTAAATCAGAATTAAAATATATTTAGTAGATTTTGAGTAAATAGGAAAAGTATCCCTAATTCTTCATTTTCTGTGCCTACTGGCTGTGTTAATGTACGTGTCGGCGATGATATACGATAATATTGATGTAGGCCCTTAATGCGGTTTTAAGCTATTGCATAGTTTCAATCGCGAGCGTTGAGCGTGGAGACTGAATCTAGAAATTCCGTAACGAAAATAATGTAATAAAAAAACCTTACATTATCGACGCTACTGTGCATGCGTAATCCCCTCTTCGCCCCGCAATTTATTTCATACTGTTGATACCAAGGGTAAACGCCTTCCTTAAATTAAACAGCGTATTAAAATAAGGATTTTGAATCGACAACATATATCCTAAATGTTCAGATAACAGCGTATTTTAGATTTTAATAATGTAAAATAATGTTTAGTTTATTTTATTGACATTTGATTGACAATCGCTACTTTATCATAATTACCATAAACAATGGACAGATGTAAGCATCAGTAAATAAGGATTATTATTCTTATTTTAGTTTATGGTAGGTACATATTTAGATTCTTGCATAAATAAAATAAATAAATAATTACAAATGCATAAGTGGATAAAAAATACTATGCAATAGCTTTACCGCGGCAGTCCCCGAGTGCCACATGTCTTTTTTACATACAACATAGAGTTGTTCAAAAAGATGTATTTTTTGCATAATTTGTTAAAGTTTTAAAAATTCCACGCGTCTGAAGTTGTGGGCAACAACTAGTTTTCAAATAGGCGGGCTTCGTGGTGGAGTGGTTCATGTAACGGACTTCAAGGTTTGAACGCGGGTTCGATTCCCGCTTGGGACAATCATTTGTGTGATGTTTATAAATGTCATACAAATGTTTGTAATGCAGTTTGTTAGTTAACACCCAGACGGTGTTAACTATGTATTGCATGTATGATTGTATGTATTTGAAAAGAAAGTAGTATAATATCCGTATTCTGGTATCCATAACACAAGCGTATAAGCTTAGCTCGGGACCAGAGGACGTTGCGTGAATTGTCCATGAATATTTAATTATTTATTTATTTAAATATTAGACTAGTTACAACTACAAAATACATAGGATTAATTAACTCTTGCTCATAGAAGTTTTATTTTTAAAATCATTTAGTAAAACGCTGAAAAATGGACACTAGACATATTTAGAAACTCTTTAGCTCAGAAAATATATTAAAATAATATATTAAGCCACATTCACACAGATCAATAAAACAAAATGGCGGTTAATTTATGCTACAACATTAATGTTAACACCTCAAGTTAAAAGTTAAATAATTAACATACACAGATAACCTCCGATAGATTGTCCATTATGAATTTTTTGTTAAAGAATCTGCGCAGCAATTTGAAAGAAGTCTCCGTATAGAATAATATATTTTCATTGGTCGTAGCAATATCCGTGTGGCTACGGATTAAGAATACAAGTGTCACTACCCATAATTCTTACCCAAGGTACTGCAAGGGCTAGCTAATGGATATAATAAGCAGTTAATAACTACTGTGAGAGACGGAAAATTGGAAACCAAACCATATGCCAACACGCCTGGTCAGCGTGGTATAATAGACTAAAATCCTCGCAAAGTGGAGAAGGCCCGTGACCAACAGTTTTTTTTTATTGGCTGGAGAGAGACAGAGAGAGAGAGAGAGAGGAGAGAGAGAGGAGAGAGAGAATGGTAGTAAAAAAATCACGCGCTGAGCTCTCATTAAATTTATCCAGTATTCAAACATAGATGTTTGCGTATATGTTCGGCGAGCGTTTATCTCTATGCGTGTGGAATCTACTATGGGTGATCAATGTTAAATAATGGCATTATCATGTCAAAGTTATATTTAATATTATATCCTTATGTTCAGACCTGTAACTTTAAGAGTAAATACGAACGTGTGACGTCATTAATTACTATACACGTTATCTAAAGATGGCTGCTAGGTTATGTCAAAAGCGATAGCGTACTGTATGTAAAGACGGCAGTTTTGAATTAGACGGTTTTCGTGGTTTGTGTTGTATAATTTCCGCACAGTATAATTATTGTCGACGAGCCTCGTGGTTGAGTGGTTTATGCAACGGACTGCCAATCAAGAGGGCGCGGATTCGATTCCTGCTCGGGACAATCATTTGTGTGATTTTTCTAATTGTCATACAAATGTTTGTAGTGCGTCTGGGTGTTTCCATGTATTATAACTATGTATTTACGAAAGAAAAGTAGTCTATGTAGTATATCCGTATTCGGGTACCCATAACACAAGCATATAAGTTTTAGTACGGGATCCGTAGTACATTTTTTTCACTTGATTACTATCAAGCTGATTTTCCGTGAGTAGCTTTATTATGACGAGACACCCAATAATTTTCTATTCCAAAATCTCGATTGTGGTAGCTAACAGAGGTAACAAGGATAAAATATCGTACTATTACTGGAAGAAAGCAGTAAGTGATTTTTTGAAATTTTTGTTTGAAATTTTTGACGCAAGTTCACTTACGTCTTTTTTTTACGGGTAGTACGATATTTTATCCTTGCTATCTCTGTTAGCTACCACAATCGAGAGTTTGGAATAGAAAATTATTGGGCGTCTCATAATAAAGCTACTCACGGAAAATCAGCTTGATAGTAATCAAGTGAAAAAAATGTACTACGGATCCCGTACTATTTAGCTTGGGACCAGAGGACGTTGTTGTGAAATGTCCAAGAATATTTATTTATTTGTGTGATAGTGTTACTCGGTCACGTTGTTCTCTATATCATTCTAAAAGCTGTAAAGTACGAGTTGTACTTGCACAGGAAGAGTTTCGTACTAGTATTATCATAGTATCCATCCATCCATCCATCAGCCTCTCTCCGTCCACTGTTGGACATAGGCCTCCCCCATAGAACGCCACAACGCGCGGTCCTGTGCCGCCTGCATCCAATGTCTCCCCGCGACCTTGACGATATCGTCGCTCCACGTTGTCGGGGGCGGCCCAACGCTGCGTCGTCTGGTACGTGGTCGCCACTCTAGGACTTTTCTTCCCCAACGATCGTCAGTCCTACGAGCGATGTGACCTGCCCATTGCCACTTCAGCGGCAGCGTGCTAACTTTTCGGGCTATGTCGGACTCGCCAGTTCTCCTACGAATCTCCGTATTTCGGATTTTATCCCGTAGGGAAATACCGAGCATAGCCCTCTCCATAGCACGCTGTGCAACCTTGAGCTTATTTACGAGGCCGACATTTAAAGACCACAGTCATCGTTGGTAACACACACTATCATAGTATATTCGTCACAAAATGATATCCAATAATGAAACCCAAAAAATGGGATAAGGTCAGGAAAATGAGAGAAATTCCCGGGATAATATCTTATTACTTTGGGAAAGCCTGCTATTAGTTTATTTTGCCTAGTCATTTATTCCATGAATGGCACAGGCAACATCTAGTACCGATTATTAATGTTTGGATCGTAGCGGATAACGTAGTCTCTGCCTACCCCCATGGGAAAAAGGCATAATTTTATGACCATGTTGATGAAAATTAATAATCGCTTAAGTTTATCACATAGACCACAAACCAACTTATAAATATGTATCGCATACTGGATGAGTAACTTAGTTAATCAACTGTGTCTAACTAAATTTGCTCTTATATCTACATAGGTAAAGTTTACATTTGGTACAGACAGCAACTGAATGAGGCTTCTTAATAAGATAAATCTAGACCACTGGTTCTCAACTGTAGTATAGCCCCCAGGGGGCAGTTGAGATTTTGGTCGGGACATTTTCAAATACAAGTTTGGGGTTAAATTTTAATATACTTAGTTAATAAACATGACAAACCAGTAATACAATAACATAAATTGAAAACTATATAAATAGATCACTTGGTTGATTATTATCATCTTTGTCCAATCAGCCTTAACAGCAATAGTGAGCTTTAATTCGATGCATTTTAGAAATGTATTACGATTTTCGTTGGAACATTCCGTAAATAAAATTTTAATAACGTATTAATGTAATATTTTAATGTAAAATTTTAATAAATATTAATGTAGTCATATTTCTTTACTTAGCCATTTACCCCTAACATATTAAACCTTTAGGTGTTAAACTTTTTTTTACAATAATTACCGTGATTATAGTCCCGGTAATTTTAACAATTTATGAGTTCAAATCGCGTAAGTTTACAATCAATAATGCTCAACACAGAGAAACAAATGAGTGGATCAATGGAAAAATAAATGTTAAATTGCGTTCGTATACATACATACAATATCGGTGTCATCTAAACAATGACGTTGTATTTATTTGTAAAGGGGGTCAAGCAGGATACAAAAGTAAAATGTATTCATTTGTAAGGGCGTCAAGCAGGATATAAAAGTTTGAGAAACTCTGATCCAAACCGCATTTAGTACACGTAAATTAATTGCTATTAGACAAATTAAAGACCGTATGTTTGTAATTTTGTAGAGCCGTGAAGAGTTTGGTACGCTTTTGTTTCTAAGGTTTTTAGGGTTCCGTAACTAAAGGTAAAACTGGACTACTTCATTGTCCGTTCGTCCGTCTGTCACTAGGCTGTATCTCTGTAATGTTAATAGCTAGAGAGGTGAAATTTTCGTATATGATGTAAGTATATCTGTTGATCCTATACGACAAATACCTAAAAACTATTTAATAATATTAATATTTAGGTCATTCCACACAACATCCTCTGGTCCCAAGGTAAGCTTATAACACTTTATTAAGAGGGGTTTCCATAAAACAAACGTTGTTTAGTATATCGCGATGATATCATTAGACGACATCTTTTGATACGGCGCCCTAAAAATAGTGATCTTTTGTAAAGAAGTTTAATAGTAAAATATTTGACGGGCTTCGTGGTCCGTTCACGAGGTCGTGGGTTCGATTCCCGACAGTCATTTGTGTGGTATTTATTGTCATACCAATTGTTGTAGGTACTGCGTCTGGGAAACACGTCTCGGAAACACAAAAACAAGTATGTATTTACAAAAGAAAAAGTAGATATAAATATAGATATGTAGTATATCCGTATTCTGGTACCCATAACACAAACATACCTTAGTTTGGGACCAGAGGACGTTGTGTGAAATGTCAATGAATTGATTTATTTATCCATTAGTCCGTGTTCCCTATATCAGCTAATGAATGAATATTGTATAGAAAATATTTATACCTGCGTCTGATATTTTGACAGTCGCACAGTATATATCGGCTATATAAACACATATTTTGAGATAATGGTTATGAATAACCAAAAAAGTCTGTCGTATGACATAGTAGAGACAATGGACGGATATTTGGAACAAAGCCTTTGTGGCGAGCTTTTCATATTAGATAAATTATATTCCATTTGACAGGATGGACATACATGACATTAGAATATGGGTTAATATATTGAAAATAAGCACAAAAAATTATACATATGTATGAAACATACAAAAATAACTTGGATACTATACAAATCACACTACTTTTTCAAAAAAATATAAACCGACGTCATCGCCGGTATACTCCAAAAGGGACAAGTGCGTAGCACTTACAACCGTCGGCCATGTATGACCAGGTGTATGAGTGTGGATGAAGCGAAGTGGATCGTAGCAGATGGCGCTCTATAGTTTCTGCCTATCCCCATCGAAAAAAGGCTTGATGTTATGGTAATGATGACCACATTTTCATTAAAATGTTATAAATAATAGTTTTTATTTATCGTGAATATTATGCTATACGTACGATTCGAATCCTAAACCTATTAAAATAACAATTGATCTTATTCATAATGACTTATCGGACGTTTAAAAGTTCGCTAAAATCGGTTCGCTAAAATTGTCAAAAATTTTTATTCATAATAATAGTCTTTTTACGATAAAATGTTTATTATCTCTCCGATAAAGTTATTATTTAAACCTCCGATAAGTCATTACGAATAAGACCAGTCACTTCAACTGTTTATATTATTCAATTACATATATTACATATATATTTTTACATAATTACATATATATATTTTATTCGTAACACTATTACGCTGAGTTTAGTCTTGATGACGTTGCATTATTTGTTTATTTTATGCTAAGTCATTTATTTCAATGATGGCCTTTTTTGGCCTTTTCAAATATTCTTAATGTACTTTTGGGCAGCTAAATATTTATTCAATATTTTACGTGGAAAATTGTACACGTGGAGTTAAATAAATAAAAGAACCTTAACAAATTATACAAAAAAATTGGCCAATTGCGAGTCGGACTCGCGCACGAAGGGTTCCGTACCATTATCTATGCAACATAAGGCAACGTTATTAGTATCGAGCTTAAATATTTATTTTATTTTTAGTATTTGTTGTTATAGCGGCAATTGAAATACATCATCTGTGAAAATTTCAACTGTCTAGCTATCACCGTTCTTGAGATACAGCCTGGTGACAGACGGACGGACGGACGGATGGACGGACGGACGGACGGACGGACGGACAGCGAAGTCTCAGTAATAGGGTCCCGTTTTTACCCTTTGGGTACGGAACCCTAAAAAACCATCCTCTTGAACCACTCTATCCATTAAAAGAAACCGCATCAAAATCTGTTGCGTAGTTTTGAAGATATAAGCTCATATAGAGACATACGTACAAAAATAACCACTTTATTTTATAATAAGTAAATACAAAAATAAATACAAAGTTTTTAATGAACAAATCAATTCAACTACAACCTTCTCAATGTGAGTTAAACATCGTGCGATGTTTTGTGTACAACGCCAACTATTGAGAGGTTTGCACCAACTCGATCAATCATTATCATTTTTTATAATTTTTTATCATTTTATCATTATGCTCATGGTTATCATTTTTTCCACTATAATTTAGTTTATTTAGTAAAAGCATAGCAAGTCAATTGCAAAAATTCATAAATTAATGTAGAAATACATGTACAGTCATTATTTCGGTCCAATTGTGTTCTGTAAAGAACACTAAGTGATCGATTGATCGAGTTGGTGCAAACCTCTCAATAGATGGCGTTGTACACAAAACATCGCACGATGTTTAACTCACATTGAGAAGGTTGTAGTGGAAGATTTGGTAAACATATGCGGGAACCATGATAGCTCAGATGGGAGAGCAACGGAACGGTATTCCGAGGTCGTGGGTTCAAGTCCCGCTCATGGTTATCATTTTTTCCACTATAATTTAGTTTATTTAGTAAAAGCATAGCAAGTCAATTGCAAAAATTCATAAATTAATGTAGAAATCAATTCAAGTTATCGCTTAAATTGTTAAGAAACTTTTAATTATTTTTAGTTTAACACAAACTAACTTAGAAGACCTCGTACATAAAGTTTTAAAAAGATTTACGTAAGTGAAGTTAGTAACAGGTTTAAAAGTAAATTTTTATAATGATTTCATGAACAGACATGTGCTTGCTCTATTTATTTTTATCCGACTATCAAGAAAAGGTTATGTTTTTATTGCGTGTTTTGTATGTATATGTAAAACTCTATATTACCTCGTATCTCGGATATATTTCGACAGTTAGGAGTGTTCATAATTTTTGACCTGCTGTCTTTATATTTTTTTTAGAAAATATAGACTATTTTAAGCAACCAATTTCAATATTATTGAAATATTTGCTATATAAATTTAAAAAAAAATATAAAGATCTATTTTAAATGTTGTGACGTCATCGTTGTACGCAATCTTTGTGTTGCCTTTTCCTGATTGACTTAAGACAAATTGCAATACATCTTTTAAAAGTTGCCAAGTTGATTTAATAGACCAATTTCAACTCCACCCCAGAGTAGTATATCCCTAAGAACGCCTTAACAATTTAAGTCCTTTATTTCAAGGGCAAATAGAGATCATTTGCTTTTTTGGAAAAATAATAGTTAATATAGCAAATTTTCCGAAAAAAACTAGTGGATAATGATCAGAAACTCTATTCCCCGAAATCGTTTTCGAATTAAGAGCTTTAAAAAAATATGAACAATGCCAATTAGTGCCTTGATAGGCTTGATAGGATATAATATTAATATATATTAATGCTTCGCTCCTATTTGTCGCAGCGTGATGTTATGTAGCCTATAGCCCTCCTCGATAAATGAAAAAGAATTTTTCAAATCACCAGTAGTTCCAGTGATTAGCGCGTTCAAATAGCGCGGATAAATAAATATTCCTGGACATTTCACACAACGTCTTCTGATCATGTAATCTCTAATATATAAAATTCTCGTGTCATATGTTCGTTCCCATACTCCTCCGAAACGGCTTGACCGATTCTTATGAAATTTTACATACATATTCAGTAGGTCTGAGAATTGGCTACCATCTACCCCTAAGTGATAAGGGTAGTCCACCCCTGACATTTGTTTGGCGAAATAACGTTTGCCGGGTCAGCTAGTATTAGTATACTATGTCTTATTTGATAAGCTAATTTATAAAATCAGTTGGCAATATTTTAACCTCGATTCAGTTACTTTACTATTTATTATTTTAGTACAGTAATTAATTATAGTGTACGGTGGTATGTTTTCCTTGGGCGATGAGTGAGCGCCATGGGAATGAGGTCAGACGTAACAGCTGACTGTATAACATATTGCAAATATAATGTGTGGTAAGATGAATTAGAAAGTGTGTTTGGAACGTAGCAGATGATGCTCTATAGTTTATGTCTATGCCCATGGGAAAAAGGCGTAATGATGAAGATGAGATACAGTGGTACCAATTCTATGTGCAAAAAAAAAAACATAAAAGCTACTAATAAATGAAAACAACTATGCTGTAGTTATTTAGATTAATTGGCTATTTCGGTGTGTACATTTATGTTAGTTAAAATCGTTAGTCTATAATATACAGCTTTTCTATTATTATTGATATTATCAAGATCCCACCGATGACCAACTAAATAAACTTGAGCGACTTCAAAACGTTTGTATTAGGTTCATATTTGGACTTCGCAAATATGACCATGTCTCAGAATTTCGTGAAAAGCTAAGTGGCTACCCATACGCCTTCGCCGAATTAAGTTTAGTTGTGTACATAGAATTACATAAATCAATAATAATAGGTAAACAAATATTCACGGACTCTTCACACAACGTCCTCTGGTCCCAACCTATGCTTATATGCTTGTGTTATGGGTACCAGAATACGGATAGACTACATATACTACTTTTTTTTTGTAAATAATAGACGCAGTACAAACATTTGTATGACATTTATAAGTTTTTCGCGCTTTCAAACAAACAAACAAATTCTTCAGCTTTATAATAATATTAGTGTAGAAGTATAATGTATGTAATATATATTATAATCATTTAACAAGCCCTCCGCATGCATCTGACAGCCCTATTAAAGAAAAGTCGATGAAATATCGACAAAATAAGAATTTTTGTAAGCAATTACACAATATTTGGAATCGTCTTTTTTATTATACTAGCTGTGCCTGTCACTTCGTCTGAGTGATTTTACGTAGTCTGAAATATACATTCTAAGTTGCTAGCTTTATTAATGACTACATATAATTTCATACAACTTTTTGTAGCTCTTTATAAACCCTATGAAATTTTTTTTTTAAATGTAAATGAACTTTTAGTATAGTCTATATCCGTTCGCAGCCTTTTAGGTTTTGGTAAACAATATTTTAATTAGATTTTGGCGTGAAAGCGTTACAAACAGAAACAATAATATTCGCTTAAATAATACTAGCTATTGCTCGCATGGAATTTGGATTTGTTAACAAATTAGCAAAATGTCTAACCTTTTGAACCACTGTCCATTAAAAAAAAGACATGTGGCACTCGGGGACTGCCGCGGTAAAGCTATTGCATAGTATTTTTTATCAACTTAAGCAATTATAATTATTTATTTATTTATGCAAGAATCTAAAGACCATAAACTAAAATAAGATTAATAATCCTTATTTACTGATACTTACATCTGTCCATTGTTTATGGTAATTATGACAAAATAGCGATTGTCAATCAAATGTATTGACATCATTGGAATTAATGTTATATATATTATATTTATTATATGTATTAGGTTATTCGCCGTTTAGCGCTGAATGTAAGGTTTATTACGCTATTTCCGTTACGTACGGAATTTAAGTTTAGAATTTTGTGGATTTAGTCTCCACGCCTAAGGCCCGCGATAGAAGCTATGCAATAGCTTAAAAACAAAATCTAAATCTGTTGCGTATCTTTGAAGATATTAGCACACATAGGGACATACAGATATACTCGTACCTACATACAAAAATAACGACTTTGTTTATAAGTAAACATTATTTGGGCTCCTCAGTGCGTATCTTTTACGATTAATGAACACCAACACCTACTAACTATGACTGCATTGTTGTTTGTTTAATCTATGTAAGAAATGTTTATATAATGTGCGCAACTATATTGTACTTGTCACGGGGTGCTGGCGTCCTGAAATACAGGCTCTGCCTAGTTTAGGCTCCAGCACTCCAATCTAGAGCGAACTTATAACTTATAATGAACTACAAAAATTTTCCCTGTCTTAGACACAGATATATAGCAGACTAGCTGTTGCCCGCGACTCCGCCCGCGTGGAATAGAAATTTTTCCCTTATTTTTGCAACATTTTCACTACTGCTTTGCTTCTACTGATCGTAGCCTCGATCTTCCTTAAATGCCCTATGTAACACTGAAAGAATTTTTGAAATCGTCCCAGTGGTTCCTGAGATTAACGCGTTCAAACAAACAAACTCTTCAGCTTTATAATATTAATATAATTAGACTAGCAGTGCGCGCGACTTCGTACGCGTGGAATTTAGAAACGAAAATTAAATGAACTAACAATAACGCTATTCAAATCGTCCGTTTGGTTTTCTTTTTTTGCACAATTCTAAAGAAGTAACACACATGGCCCCAATGTCATTTTAGTAAATGATATCTCAGAGTTTTACCTTTTTAGGGCTTTGTACAAACCCTTATAGTCTCAATACCGTGTCCGTCTGTCTGCCTATCCGCTCGTAAAACTTTTTTTTACTCGGCAACGGCTGAAGGTATCAATTTGAAACTTATACCAAATATAGATATATGCGGTCCCTTGATGCAAAAGATACAATCAATAATTTTGATCTACGCATTCAGAAGATGTAACCGAATTACTGCCATTTTTGAGTATTTTCAACTTTCGCTAGGGAATCAAAATTTACTGGTTACTTCCCACTATCCCAGACTTGAAATTTGGCATGACCAAATCTACATAGTGCTGATAAAAATCGCCGACGCCGATGCCGACGCCGACGCATTTAAAAACCAACTCAGCACCGATACGTACGTCGGGATTTGAGCAGCCTAACGACCATACGCCGACGCCGACACCTATAAAAACCAACTCAGCGTCGATACGTCGGGATTTGAGCAGCGTAACGACCATACGCCGACGCCGACACCTATAAAAACCAACTCAGCGTCGATACGTCGGGATTTGAGCAGCGTAACGATCATACGCCGACGACGACGCCGATGCCTATAAAGACCAACTCAACACCGATACGTCGGGGATTGAGTAGCGTAACGACCTGTAAGCTATATTATTGGAAAGTTTCATGAAAATCCATCCAGCAGTCTTTACGTGAAAGAACCACAAACATCCTTACATTCATACATCCAACATTAACCAAACATCAAAACACTGGAGTATGGATAGAAGACCGAGGAAACGTTCGCGTTGCTCAGCCAACAGTTTAAGTATTTTATTTTGCCGCGCGTAATTCTTTTTTCGTCATATCTCCTAAGATATTCATTCAAATTGTATGGTGTAAAAAGCAGTTATAATCAATATTAAATGCGTAAGCTAACTAAGGTATTTAATTTGATAAAAAAATGTTACCAAGTACACATAAATAGCTTTTGAAAACACCCTATTGAATTTGATATTTTTTTTGACATTCTTATGGGTACAGCAGGTTTTCGTTAAAAGATAGACATAAATGGCCTCCGGACTTTTTTAAAGATCTATAGGTAACAAACAATTTCTCCATACAATACTTTGCTGTAACTCACATGGATAAGGCAGCGTTTTCATTTAAAGTTCGCGTGCGTGACTATTTTCCCCTTTTCTTGCAACATTTTACACTGATGCTTCGCTTCTATTCGTTGCAGCGTGATGTTATATAGCCTATAGCCTTCCTCGATAAATGTACTATCCAACACTGAAAGAATTTTTCTAATCGGACCAACGGATCCTGAGATTACCGCGTTTAAACAAACAAACAAACAAACAAACTCTTTCGCTTTATAATATTAGCATAGATGGTGTGTCTACGGCTTCATCATTCAGCCGTTTGAAAACACTATTTGTGCGTGAAATAACTTCTATGTGCGTCTATGATACATGCCACAGGTTAATCTAATACTGTAATGTCAATGTCTCTTCATAACAGATACTTATTTTATTGCCTGTAAAAGTGACAGTTTGTTTGTTTTCGAGAACTATACGTCACATGAATACCATATTTTATTAGACCCTGAAGTATGATTTAGTCATTCAAAAGTTACGTATCTCCAAAATTGAACGCGTGTTCACTGTCTGGTATATTTGTGGTCCTAGATATGAAACAAAATTATTAAAACTTATGATATTTCAATGTATTTCATATCAACTTGATACCCTATACCATACCCTATTCCATCGCAATACAAATTCCCACCGGTACTGTCACAGAGTAGGCCATAACCATAAATAATATAGAGCAAAAAGGTCTATGATATGTTCATGTATTTCTGGAATGTGCCCACGAAAAAATACTGCGAGCTATGTAATATGTTTTGGCGCGAACAGGAAACTGAATTAAGATGGCGGCCTAAAAATGTTGTCGGAATTTTAGAACGCTTTTCTTATAACACAATTGGTAATACATTATATCTTTTAACTTTTACATAATTTTGGCTTTATAAAAAAACATTTAAGTGTGAAACAGACCAGAACCATTAATCTGTGTTTTGACGCACCGCGCACCGTGGGGCGCTAAACAATTAGTTATTGCATTTTTTTGCAATAACACTAAATAACTAATTGTTTAGTTGCGAATTTTATCAAGTTTGGTAGTCTATTGTTAATTTTTTGAGGTTATAATGTGGCGTTGTGATGCCATTGTGAGACCATTCTAATACGGGACTTGAGGCACAGGTGGATTGACAATATCGTCAAATATGCCGTTGGATGCCGATAGCGCAGGACCGCTCGTTGTAGCACTCTATGGGGGAGGCCTATGTCCAGTAGTGGACGGAAACTTATTGCACGGATCCCTAATTATACAGTTAATAAAATAATTATTAGATTAAATAAAATACTTATATAATACATTACTCACTGCAGTTCATGTTCTGTCAGCAACTCTTCGAAGTGAAGTTTCAATGTATGTGCGGGTGGTGCTCTTATTTCACTAACACAGTCTACATCATCAGGATATGGCCGAGGAAACCCAGGACTGGATACTATAGCGTGTGGGTGTGAGTGGGACAGCACTATTGTTTCATTGCACTGAATCTTTGATGCTATGTATGGATCTGGAACAAAGAAATAGCTAAATATTATTAACAAGTTGTTACCCGCGACTTTGAATGCGTGAAACTTGGAATCCCCCTCTCTCTCCCCAGCTTATTAAGGTTCCACTATTAGGCACAGCTCATGGCATTCGCGACATACCATCAGCGACCGCCAGGCAAACGAGGCCATCCCATGCACCCAAGTTTTAAGAGCGCCATTTAAGGATAATTTAGCTGTAATTTAGGTATTGTTTATTATTTAACAATAAATAGCTTAAACATGTGAAATAGCTTAAACATGTGAGGCCGGCCGCGTGACCTCACCTCCAGGGACGGTTTCCACCTTGCCGATTCGATCGCGCCATGGTCCAACTGTTGGAGTTAGGATTACTATTCTAGGACCAAAATCTAGATTCAAAACCTGGTCCTAAGCCCCGTGACCCGCCTACCCTTGTAAGCGGCGTCGACCCCACAGAAAAGGGCCATCACCCCAAACTGTCACCCCAGGACCCGAAAGGGACTGCGTGGAAGACCCGAGACGACTGCACGGCTCTACTCGTTTTTGGAACGGAGTAGGGTTTACTATGTCGCGCCAACCATGCGTGTTAGCTTAAGGTTTATTTTCACAGAAGATGTTACCTGTGTAATATCACTTAACTGGCTTTTACAGTAATAGCGATCATTTTTTCCACAATAATTTGATTTATTAAGTTAAAGCATAGCAAGTCAATTGCCAAAATTGATCTCGTAACGACTAAATAAATACATACCTAGAAGAAAGAACAAAGAAATGAATCAAATAACTGCATCTTTTCGGAGCAAACACATCGTCAGTAACAATTTATCTAAAAAGTTTTCACTACACAATATTGTAGTAGGAACAAAAAAGTAAAAGAACAAAACGAACAAACTTTAAGAACAATATTGTAAAGAACAAACACGTATTTTTCATATAAATAGGCGGCACAGTGCTCTTTTAGTATTCTCTCTTATACTGGGCAAAATAAAATTGAATAGATTATAAGTGTGTATGCTTTTGTGTATAAAATAACGATTTTGAGGGTTCCGTAATAAAAGGTGACGAGACCCTGTTCTTGAGTCTTCCCTATCCGTTCGTCACTGAAACGGTGATAGATAGAGAGTTGAAAATTTCATATATGATGTATATAGAAATAAAAACTCATCATCATCATCATCATCATTTTCCTGTCCTTTTCCCATCGTTTGCCTATTATTAAGGGACACATAGTGACGCGGAGCGGGCACGCGAGGCTGACCCCAATGCCGATCCGCTCCGCCGAGCGAGGCCAGGAAGGAGGAGGCGTCAATACGGCCACCTCTTTCCCCTGCCATAACTCGGAGCGATTTCCGGTAGTTGCGCCGCCAGGCCTACGTCGGAGCGTCAGAGAGAGAGCCCGGAATGGGGAACCTCTGGCGCTTCAACAAGACGAGTAGAGCGCTGCAGTTAGGTTTAGTCGGTATTTCGGCGTCCGATTCACATTTGGGCGTCGGCGAGTCCGACACTACCCACTCCTGCCATGGCAGTGCTGACCGCGTTGACAGGAGTGGGAGCGATTTTCACCCACTTGCAATAGTCCAAGACAAAGTTAAAGGCTGATGGTAAGATTCTGTTACATAGATTACACATTGATAGATACGTAACGAGCTTATAAAAACATGTTAATGTTATTAAAAAGACCATTAAGTTATTAGTTATTTGTATGTTAATTAAAAGAACAGCAAAAGAGTAAACAATATAAAACAAAGCCGTACCTATGACATAACTATTCCTACGCATTAACAAGTCGGTAGTGTGTTTATAAAACAATAGGTCTGTTTGTCCGTCCGTCATAAACAATACCGGTATTGAGGACATGGACATTGGACATTGTTTGTGTTGCTATATTTAATTCCTGACGTATATACCTATGGTACTTATAGTTGTGGTGCACTAGCTACATTTGTCTCCGTGTGGTGACAGATTAAGAATACAAGTGTCACCATCCCATTTCTTTCCTGGTGCTGTAAGAACATTAAAATCAGTTAACAGTAACTATGAGAGGCGGAAACCTCGAAACTCAATCATGTGCCAACGCGACTGGTCAGCGCGGCATAGTAGACCAAAAGCCCTAGATAACGGACTGCCGTTCATGAGGTCGCGGGTTCGATGGGTCATTTGTGTGTGATATTTATAATTGTCATACTAATGTTTGTACTGCGTTTGGGTGTTTACTATGTATTTTAAGTATATATATGTTTACAAAAAAGTAGTTTATATAGTCTATCCGTATTCCGGTACCCATAACACAAGCTTAGCTTGGGACCAGAGGATGTTGTGTGAAATATCCGTATACGAATATCTATACGAATATTATAAAGTGGAAGAGTTTGTGTGTTTGTTTGTTTGAACGCGCTAATCTCAGGAACCACTGGGCCGATTTGAAAAATTCTTTCAGTGTTAGATAGGGCATTTATCGAGGAAGGCTTTAGGCTATTTAACATCACGCTACGACCAGTAGAAGCGAAGCAGTAGTGAAAAATGTTGCAATAACTGGATATTTTTTCAAAATTTCCAGTTTTTGCGTTATTTTTTTAAACATCTAGTGTAGATACATAGATAGATTAGAGATACGAGTACGTAGATGTAGTCTACATATTCGTATGACGGTATATTCATCTTCGGAACAAACACAATAAAAATATATCTACGTAACATTTTTATACCCCTTAGGGAAATAAACAAGTGGAGTTTGTGATGTGCTAGTTTTATAAACAACTAGCTGTCACCCGCGATTTCGTACGCGTGGAATTTGGAAAATTTTCCCCGTTTTTGCAACATTTTTCACTGATGCTTCGCTCCTATTAGTCGCATCGTGAAGTTATATACACTATAGCATTCCACGATAAATGGACTATCCAACGCAGAAAGAATTTTTTAAATCGGAGTAGTAGTTTTTGAGATTAAAGCGTTCAAACAAACGACCTCTTCAGCTTTATCTTTATATATATATTTATATTATATTATTATACATCTTCTGTACGTGTGTTTGTAATTGAACTCTAAACGGCTAGACCGATTTTGATGAAATTTGTTGTGTGTATTCAAGGGGTTTGAGGATGGTTTAGATTCACAATTGGCTGGACCGATTTTGATGAAATTTTTTGTTGTTGATTTTTACACAGAATTGTATGGCAAAACAACGTTTGCCGGGACAGCTAGTAATATATAAGTATAAAAGTATAAATAAATGAAACCATGGAAATGTGTTTAGATCATAGCAGATGGCGCTCTATACTTTTTACAAACTATATAATACTATGGGGATAGTATATGATGATGATGACTATTTCTATGTGTGTGTGAAATATCTATCTATGTGTGTCTCTGATACAAGCTATCTATAGCTATACTAATATTATAAAGCTGAAGAGGTTGTTTGTTTGTTTGAACGCGCTAACCTCAGGAACCACAAGTCCGATTCGAAAAATTCTTTCAGTGTTGGATAGTACATTTATTGAGGAAGGTTATAGGCCATTATTACGCTGCGACCAATAGGGGCGAAGCAGTAGTGAAAAATGTTGCAAGAACGGGGAAAATTTTCCTAATTCCACGCGTACTGAGTCGCGGGCAACACCTAGTACATCATATGAAATATTATTAGTATACGAAGTACGATTTAGTCAGGCTAAATTTACGTATCGTCAAGATTTTACTATATGGTAAATCTGAGGCGTTACATAAATCCAACAAAAAAGTTTACAAAATCACTGAAATCATGGCTTTTGGAAAAAAACTATTATAGTGTAAGAGATATGTATGGTCCAGTGACTTAGTTACAAAATGTGAATTCTGTGCCTATGACATATTAAATTTAATGAAATTGATAATAATAAATACTAATTAATTAAATTTATTTCCACATTTATATATATCTATTTATTACGATGACAATTTATGTATTTATGTGACTTGACTGGTTATGTCAAATATTGCAATTTTTCACATGCCTTTCCGTGGCTAAATAGATGGACTATTGTAACAAAATGTAACACCTTTGTTAACTCTATTTTAAGTGAAATAAAGTTCATTCATTCATTCAATGATTCCTTTTAAAAGCTGGTATAAAAAACGATTGATAACTCTTGAGCACGGGCCTGCTTTGGAAGGGTTTATGGTCTTCTGTGCTGCGCTGATCAGGCGTGTTGGTACAGTGTTTATTTTCGAGGTTTCCGTCTCTCACACAGGATGTTATATGTGTGCAATATCCCTTAGCTGACTTTTACAGCACCTTTGGAAGGAGATGGGGTGGTACCACATGTAATCCGTCACTACACGGAAAAGATAGATACAGATACACGTAGATAGAATCAATATTCAGCAATTACTTGTACTAAAACAGTTTAAAACTGATATCCAAGTTATCAATTATTCCTATCTCGTTCTCCACTTGGATAAAGATCGAGCCTTCACGTCACTTCGATCTACCCTCACTTGTGTATTCACAAGACGTCTTTTTGCTATTGAGTCGTAACAGGCACTTAATAACATCTCATTCGATTCACGTAAGAGTAAAAGAGATAGATAATGTTGAGAATTTCAAGTAAAAAACGGACTGTATTTTATTTATTTTGGATTGTTATTGAAATAAGTAGTATTTCGATTTGTTTACCTTTTTACGTTGTGGTCTCTTGACAACACGTTAGGTCAGCGGAGCACAGTAGACCATAATCCCAGCCAAAGTAAAGGAGCCTGTGCCCAAGGAACTTTAATGGGCGGGAGAGAGAGAACTTTTTTGTAATTTTTTTTATTTATCACTACGCTTTCATATTGCGAAAGGAATTTATAAAAACGCGTTAACATAGGACCTCTGATAATTTGATAAAATTTAACAACGATGTTGATCCTAGAAACTCAATGTATAATCTAATTTATACAGTTAATTCAACTGTCACTTCAAAAAAATCTCGATAATATTTTCTTTTTTACTTTTATTCCTATCCGGGACACTGAACTTTGATCTATAGAGCTGTTTTACCTTTCGTTTTCGTTCCTTAAAAGCGTTTAGTTTATCCGATGTTTTAAATCGATATTGCCACTAAGTGGTGACCTAAAAACCCTTATTTGTACGATTACACAACTGATTTTATTTATTACTAGCTGTTGCCCGCGACTTCGTACGCGTATTTCCCCGTTTTTGCAACATTTTTCACTACTGCCTCGCTCCTATTGGTCGTAGCGTGATGTTATATAGCCTATAGCCTTTCTCGATAAATGTACTATCCAACATTGAAAGAATTTTTCAAATCGAAACAGCAGTTCCTGAGGTTAGAGCGTTTAAACGAACAAACTCTTTATAATTTGTATAAGATAAATATAGCTCTATGACGTCGCCTAACAAGTTAGTCAAGTAAATCTAAGTTTAGATTAGTTTAATGTAGAAATCTAGGGCAGCTAAATGGAGCTTGCAAGTTTACTCAATCAAACCTTAATTAATCAAATAACTCGTGATTTTGTTAATTTATGTATGTGTTGCCACATACGAAAATTTAACAATGCTAAATTCTACATAGTTAATGTACTAACCACTTGTAATGCCGGTCATTTCGAAAATAAAAAAGTCATAACTAATTTTTTCTAACACTTGCGCGTCTTATTTTGTTTTAAATTTTGGCCCGATGTTTCGGAGACTTTGCAGTCACCATGGTCGCGGGTGAGATTGACTGACTGTCATGGTGACTGTAAAGTCCCCGAAACGTCGGGCCAAAATTTAAAACAAATATACGCGTCTAAATCCGTAAAAAGTAGTTTTATTTAAGACATAACAAATTATACCAATAAACCACCTTCTGGAACTACTCCATCTATTAGAAAAACTGAATCAAAAGCAGTTGTGTAGTTAGGAAGATATAAGTTCAAGTAGGTATATAAATAACGTAAAGTTTTATTGGATAGAATAAATAAACTACTTTTTTTTTATAATACTTACTTCCATTATCGCTTTTTATTTTATTATTTATTGCTTCTTATTTTTTTTTTTTATTATTATTATCGCGATAATTAATGGCATTTCTCATTAGTGTGGCCCCAGCATTAGTGTCTATATGTACTATCAACGAACAACGTACCTACATATTGCTACGATACACGCGTAGATGAAATTTTGCTACAAATTTATATCCTTGAGATAAAATCTACTAGACGGATTTCCATATGATTTTAAGGACATACATACAATAATTGGGATTGTTCATAATATTTTACCTACTGTTTTTATATTCTTTTCAGAAAATATAGACTATTTTAAGCAACTAATTTCAATATTATTGAAATATTCACTATACAGAATTTTTTAAAAATTCTTGATGATATTACTTTAAATGTTGTGACGTCATCGTTTTACGCAATCTGTGTATAGACTTTTCTTGATAGACTTAATACAGATTGCACTTTATCTTTTCAAAGTTGACAAGTTGATATAATAGACCAATTTCAATTCCACTTCAGAGTAGTATATCCCTAAAAACGCCTTAATATTTTAAGTACTTCATTTCAAGGGCAAATAGAGATCATTTGCTTTTTTGGAAAAATAATCGTTAATATACCGAATTTTCCGAAAAAAACTAATGGGTCATGATCAGAAACTCTATTCCCCGAAATGTTTTTCGAATTAAGAGTTTTAAAAAAATATGAACAATGCCCATTATGACTGTTGTATAATAAGTACAGATTGTACACAATTTCAATTTCTCGTATTTTGTAAAAACTATATAGTCTTTAACTTTTACTGTCGTTCAGTTGGTTACTGTAACAACTATAAGATCATAAAAATGTTCATTAAGTCTTCTAGGGGTCTTCTAAGATCCACTAAACACTGCAAAGAATGTTCTAATTACAACCGTTGTCTCATTTCAACTCGAATTACAAATTGCTTTTGAAGTTAAAAGTCAAATGTATTAATTAAGCTCGGAGTAAAGACCTAATGTAATTGTCACTCAATGTTGTGAAGAGTTCTTGAAAAAGTACTCGTTTCAATAATATGGCATTGTCGAAACAAGTTTGAAGTAGCTTTCTAATTTGCAAAGGTTTTAAATAAGATTTTATTAGTTTTTTCAAAGAACGCATACATATTGAGGATTGATTATCTTTTCTTCTCAGCCTATTAATGCCCCCCCCCCCCCATTCGGCTTCCTCTAATTCGGGAAGGTATTTAGTTTAGTATACCACGCGATCAGCCGTCGCATCAAAAATAAACCATGCGGTTTATTTTCGAGTTTTATGTCTTTCTTAAAAGATATATATATTTATAATATATATTTCTTTTAGCGACACTAACGAACAGCAATTGATTTTTATATATAAGAAGATTTTACACACGGGACAGTTGAATAAAAACATGTATGGAACAGTTTGTGTAGGGATCTACATATTTTTTAAAGAAATCTCTGCCTTTGACCCGCGAGAGTACATCGTGATAAGAAATGAAAAATAGATCCTACACACGGATAGATAGAATGCATATAACACTAAAATTAAAATTATTGAACTAAAGTACAGAAAATTTCGAAGTACATAAATACATATTGTAAAAGTAGATAAACATACTTCGGAAATAATGAATATATACATAAACATACATTATTATTAACACTCAGTGGCGTGCACATAATTTTGAAGCAGGGTAGGCTCTTATACTGTAGGTAGTACTCTTATAGATTTTTAGCATAGCCACGCGACGGATCTCTAAGTCGGAAACCATGCCAACAGAACAAATTTAAATCTGAATATCCCGAATCAGTCCACACTGTACTAGAATTACTAAACAATAACTACGTACGTACATACATACGTACATGTACGTATGTACATACGTTTCATAACTTTTAACATGAAATTTTCGAGTTACATTGGTGCCTATTCTATGTGCAGACCTAAACTTAACTTAACTAAAAAATGAAAATTGATAGCGTCTATAACACAATTCGGCAATGTTAACAGAACTTTTTTTATATAAAAACTGTTTATTATAGACTAACGATTTTAATTAATATAAATGTGTGCAAAAAAATAGCGAAACATTTAAGATACAGCAATAGCTGTTTTCATTTTTTAGTTAATACCTATTATACCGTTGTCCGTCCAGCTACGCGTGGCGCTGATTCGATCGGTACCGCGCTCGCATGTTGTAACAAAAAACCTTTATAGCTTCTTATCTATAATACCTAGAGTGAAGACAAATACTACGAAAAATTACTAGAAGACTACAGATGAAATCTATCTATTTTTTAAGATCTGAAAATTTATTTTAAAGTATTAAAAATGAGAACAGAAGAGGACAGAGGAGAAAACATAACAATTCAAAATATAACTCGTTTTTACTCTTAAAACTGTGATATGTATGCTATATGTATACTTAATTATAAAGCACAAATCATCTAGTTTATCTTGATGTATAATAATATTAATAATCTATGAACTCATAAATAAAACTAAACTACTTACGACAATCCGCTGGAACTTCAAAACCACTTGTTTACTAAACACAAAGCGTAAAGTGGACTGAAGATAAAAACTGCCATCTAGTGATTATGGATTGTGAAGTAATTCATCAGCTATCTATTACACAACTTATAGACGCAAAAAATAACGCAATTTGTCCATAGATGTCGGTATATCTAATCGTAACTGACTGTTGATACTCGTTTCGATACGAGATTTACCAAAAGTATTTAATTTTAAGCTTTCTTTCTATTTTTTTATATTTTATTCTTTGTCGCGGAATGGAAATTATTTAAATCTGAATATCCCGAATCAGTCCACACTGTACTAGAATTACTAAACAATATGCAAGGGAAACAAAATAATTTATTCGTGTGTACACAACCACATAGCCAGTTATACGTTTCATAACTTTTAACATGAAATTATCTAGTTACGTTACCCTTTTGTTGATTAAGTTGTAACTCGGGTATACATCTACCTATAGACACAATTTGAATTTTTTCACCGAACGACAATTGTGAGAACTTGTTATTTTTAATTTTTAACAAACACACACTATCAACACACATTTCACAATCAAATAACATTTTATAATCAACAAACGGAAATCCATACAATTATTAAATTAAAGAAACTCAATATTAAACAGTTCAATGAACCACATGAAAAAATAAAATGGCCTCCGTCGAACCAAAATATTTCTGCTATATAAATATTATTTATTCGGATTATAATAGGTAACGAACGAACGCCGAATACTCGCGAAAACTTCCGATCGCTAACTCATGCCGCATGACATGCAGTACAAAGCGTCTTCAATATGCAAGCCTGTGTGCGTTTGCGAACTGTGCACGGACACCAAAATTTCTACACACATATGAACTCATGGCAGGCGGGCGGCGTGGAGCTTGCTCGCTACGCTAATATTATTCCTTCGCCAAACGCCTGGCAAAAAACAATTTGCAAGCACATATTGGTGCTATTTATGAATTATTAGGTAGGCGTTTTTAAGTTATAATATTTTGTATAATTAATAGTAAATAAATGAATAAAGTCATCTAAAACATACGAACGTTTTATTAAAATATCTGTGAATGGCAAGTAAAGCAGCGCTTATAAGCTTGTATAGAGTGCACGCCACTGTTAACACTAGACCTTAAAAATAGTTGACTGAAAAATAAAACGCACATTAAAGTTATCGATAAAATAATTTAATTAACTTAAATATTTCTTAAATGAGTATATTAATGTATAATATTCGTGTTTAGGACACGTTTCAGAACGTAAGAATTTTAACAGGGGTGATACTAATCACGCTTCGAATTTTAAACAGTTGAAAATTATTCGGGCATCGCACCGACCTATATAACGGTCGGATCTTGCACTTGTTACAGTGCTGCCAACTATCGCATGGCCCCAAGAAATAAAACGTGATCGGAATTACAAGCATGAAAACTTACGTAATGTATAAAAGTTATAATGATAATAATAATAATAATGGAAGCTTTATCGTGATGCAAATAGTAGTTTGTTTACAAAGTTTTCATCAATTTTATTAAGTTGAGGTTAGATTGAGTTTAAATTGTAACCTAAATAATTATGCTAATTTCTATGATCATAGTTATTATTGAAATGTAGGAAAGAGGGCCATAATGGCTGGTAGAAAATTAAATAACAGTATGGCCAGGCCCGCAGATTGTAGTTACTGCCTTGCTCTTTGGTTTTAAGCGTCACCATATAGAGCTTACGTATTATTCTATTCCATTTCGTAGCTTTCACGTTCATAATATTAGTAGTAGTCGATTTGTGTAGTTATGGATTAAGAATACAATTGTCACCATCCCATTTCTTCCCCAGGGTGCTGTAAAAGCCAGCTAAGAGATATTTTACATAGATCTCCGTGAGAGACGGAAAAGTCAAAATTAAATCCTATTACAAAACGCCTAGTTAGCACAACATAGGAGACCAAAAACCCTTCCAAAGTGGAGGAGGCTCAAGCCCAGCATTGGGATGTTAACAGGCTGGAGAGAGAGAATATTAATAGAAAGTAGAATTTTTCTCATACTTAGTTTGGTAACTCTTGATTGTAAGGTGCACCAAGGAGAATATCATTTAATTAACAATATTATGAAGGAGGTCGTCTATGCGTTGAAGTGTTTTTCGAAATACGAATATTTTGGCAGTTGTCATTGCTTGTGTTGAATTTATAAAAGTAACAACTATTATTGAAGATTCATAAATATTTGATAATAAATGTATAATAATGATACTGGAAGTATACTAGTATTATTTATTTGATGATGAGTTACCCCTTTTATGATTAATCACGGTTAATCAATATTAGTATTAATGCGAATGGTGACATTCAGACAAATACAATAGAGTAACTATAAATTTGCAAAACTCCTAAATAACAAGTAATAAATCTTTAAATTAATATTGGCTACGAGTCTGGAACAAAGGATAAAGTTAAAACACGAATCTATAATCTATACTAACTATGCTACTGTTTGTTTGAAAGCGCGAATCTCAGGAACTGCAGATCTGATTTGAAAAATTCGTTCAACGTTGGATAGTACATTTATCGAGAAAGGATATATAACTTCACGCTGCAAGCAATAGGAGCCAGGTATCAATGAAAAATGTAGAGAAAGCGGAGAAGAATTCTAAATTCCACGCGTAAGAAGACGCGGGCAATAGCTGGATGTACTTTTATAAATAAAACTGAAACTCTCAAATGTACGAACGAATTTTCTAGCATAATACTCATAGTGGTTTTATACAAAATGGATTTGAAACACGCAACATTCCGATAAGTATTCAAAACGTGTACCGTTAACACGAACATCTTTTATCGGAAATATTAGTTATATTTCCCGCCAAAAATTCAATTTTGCCACAGAAAAGTATTCGAATTTTCGTTGTGTTGGATTTAAGTTTAACGTAATGCATAGTAAAACTTCTGCAGCTACAAATGATTCATTTATTATTCTATTTACATTTAATATAATAAATAATACCTACCTACTGATTAAAGGGATTTCTCTCTCCAGCCCGTTAACGTTCCACGGGCCTGCTTCACTTTGGGAGGGATAATGGTGCACTATGTCGCGGCCGCTCTGACCAATCACTAAGCAATCAGTTATTGCATTCGTTTGCAATAACGCTGAATAACTGATTGATGATTAATGACAATAAATTATTACATAAGAAACAGTTTGGATTCACGAAAGGATGTTCAACTACAGAAGCAGGGGTTGAACTGTTAAAAGGTATATTCTCGGCCTGGGAGAACTCGCAAGATTCGTTAGGTGTTTTTTGCGATTTGTCCAAAGCTTTTGACTGTGTACAACATGAAACCTTAGTTAGGAAACTACATCATTATGGTATCAGAAATAAAGCACTCGATCTTTTAAACTCTTATTTAGACAATAGAATTCAGAAAGTTGATGTTAACGGTAAACGATCTCCAGGAGCTGCTGTTACATTGGGCGTCCCACAGGGCTCCATTCTCGGCCCATTCCTTTTCCTTACTTATATTAATGACTTACCGTACTATGTTGGGAACGATCAAGAGATTGTTCTGTTTGCTGATGATACTTCCTTGACTTTTAAAATTAATAGACAAATGCGTGATTATGACGAAGTAAACAGTGCACTCTCAAAACTTGTACAATGGTTTAATGTTAATAACTTATTGTTAAACTCTAAGAAAACAAAAGTAATAAAATTCTCCATGCCAAATGTTACCCAAGTAGAAACCAATGTACATTTGAGTGGTGCGAAATTGGAACCAGTACATTCAACTATATTTTTAGGAATCACTATTGATTCGAAATTACAGTGGGGCCCACAAATTGAAAAAATGTCTGGCAAACTTAGCTCTGCGGCATATGCGGTGAAAACAATTAGACGACTTACGGATGTAGATACGGCTAGAATGGTTTACTTTAGTTATTTTCACAGTGTAATGTGCTATGGAATTCTTCTTTGGGGAAGCTGTGCGGACATTAATCGGATATTTGTGCTCCAGAAACGCGCTGTTAGAGCTATATATAACCTAGGTCCGCGGGATTCTCTAAGGGAGAAATTCAAAGACATAAATATTTAACGGTCGCTTCACAATATATATATGAAAATTTATTGTATGTTCATAAAAATATTCATAATTTTACAAAAAAAAGCGACCACCATAATGTAAATACAAGGCATAAACACAATCTTGTGATGCATGTAACCCGTCTCCACAAAATATGTAACTCTTTCATGGGTCATTGTATACGATTTTATAATAAACTCCCTATTGATGTAAGAGAATTAAATAATTCTAAATTTAAAAAATTCATTAAAACTAAATTATGTAAAAAGGCGTATTATAAAATTTCTGATTATGTTAAAGATGATAAAGCTTGGGAGTAGGTTGCTCTGGAGCAATACATATTCTATATTGTAAAGTTATTAGCATTGTAAGTATAATTGACATTTAATTTAAAAATATTGATTTGATTAAAAGCTCTGCTGAGTTTCTTACGCCGGTTCTTCTCAGCAGATTGCGTCCTGAACCGGTGGCAGGGAAAAAAATTGGACATGTCATAAGCACATAATTTTTCTGAAAAATTGTGTCTACGTGATTAAATGATTTTTCATTTCATTTCATTTCATTTCATTTCATTTCATTTCATTGCTTAGTGGCGAATTTTATCAAGTTTGGTAGTCTATTGTTAATTATTTGTGGTTATAATAGTGCCATTGAGCTACCATTGTGACACAATTCATTTAGCAGACTTGAGCCCTTGGCATGTTGGCGTAGAGTTTAGTTTTAAGTTTTCCGTCTCTTACAGAGTCTCAAAGACCCTTAGCTGGCTTCTATAGCACCCTGGAGAGGAAATTACACTTGTATTCTTAATCCGTAACTTCACTGTCATTTTTGGTATATTAGGTACGTGATATTTTTAAGATTTATTGTTGCATTTCGAGCTTCTTCTTCTCAGTCAATTAATATCAAACTTGGGCACAGGTCTCCTCTAACTCAAAAGGATATTATTTGGTCTCTATGTCACGTTGATCAGGCTGTTGGCCATGGGATTTAGTTTCGAGTATTCCATCTCTCATAAATAAATAAATATTTATGGACATTTCAGACAACGTCCCCTGGGCCCATGCTAAGCTTATTATGCTTGTGTTATGGGTACCAGAATACGGATATAGTACATAAACTACTTTTATTTTGTAAATATATACTTATAATACATAGTAAACACCCAGACGCAGAACAAACATTTGTATAACATTTATAAACATCACACAATTGAATGTCCGAATAAAAGATGCTACTTTAAATATTCTTTACTTTTACAGCGCCCTTGGGAAGAAATGGTGTCGTATTCCAGCAGTGGGCCATTAACTAGTATTCACAACAATACTTAATATTAGAATAGTCTACGGATTAATTTCGCTGTGTAAACCTACAATCCAATCCGTTGTTGTGTACAAAATGGCCGTCACAAAACTTGACAAAAGCGGTGCATCAATGTACTTTGTCTGTAGTCATTTGGTTGACAATGGAGCCCGTGTTAACGTCGAGTGCGTTCCGTTCTACAACTAGGTCAGACCGTGTCGCGTGAACGATACAAACCAGATTAAATTGACCTACCCTACCTTTATTTTTCACTTAAAAATGTATGAAAATGTTGCGCGTAAAGATATCGCGCAGGCCTAAGTATTCTGGACAGTTTTTTTTCAGGTTTGAATTTAGAATTGAGTGATTCGATTTTTCTTACCGGCCTGAATAATTTAGTGATGCGTCAATATGTTTGCGATGGGGCCAATTGGGAGCTGTGATCGTTTTTTATACCTAATTTATACTAAAGTGGGAACCGAAAGGTAAAAAGGATTTATTGCGAATTACGATGTACTATTAAGTATGGTGAAGTACCTATATAATCTGCTCGCGACTTTGTATGTTTGAAGTTTAATGTAAGAAAGAAAGAAGTAAGGCTACGGCTATGTAATATGTAGAATATAATCTCCGACGGTAATCTGTCGGTTTGATCATAAAAAAATCTATATCCTCAAAATTAAATGAATAAAGGTGGCATTCACAAGGCCGCGACCCAGTCGTGCGATCGATGTTGATACTGCTTTAGCGTGGTTAAAAGCAAAATTCATATGTGACCGACTTAAGCGTATTCTAGTCTTCTTTTGACTTGAAAATTTACACTATTTGATGGGTCGACAGTCGCGTTCGCGGGACTGCCGAATACTACTAAAAGACAAATGATAAATAACAGAAGTTCTATTAGAATATTCTAGGCTATTCGACATGTCAGTTTTACTACTTTACATGGCAATTTTCCAGTTGGCCTAGTGCCATTTTATTATACTTATTTGTCTAGAACTCTTACTTATAGTTGTTAACAATCAAAAAAGGATTAGAAATTCTAGCTATATGAAAAGGAAAAAGAGAAAAGAAAATCCATGGAATTTCTTGTCTGTTCTTCTCCATAGGATTCGCCTTTGGAACAGACACCAAGCTTCTGACGTTTCAAAAGAGCTTGTAAAACATGACAACTTGAAATAAACATTTTTGACTTTGACTTTGATATTTACCGTCCCAAACTAAGCATAATACTACAAGGGATTGGAGATCTTTTTATTGTTTTGGTAAATATACAGATTAGCTTGTAAATAGGTTAAAACACCCAAGCATAGTATAAAATCTATGTGTATAACGTAAACAAACAAACCAACAAAACATTTATTTTGTAACAAAGTTGTTAAAATACATACATAAGTTCATTCCATAGTTTACCAGAAGCTGGTGTACAAATATTTATTCATTTACTTATTTAACATTACATTTATTTAAATTCATATATTAATCTATCGCTTCTTCTTCTTCTTCTCTGCCTAGCCTTGTCCCATTTCACTTGGGGTCGGCTCTCCTCGTCATTCTTCGCCAAACACGCCTGTCTTGGGCCGTCGTGCTATCTACTAGGGCTTTCTTCAGGTCGTTGTTGACTACCGACAGCCAGGTTAGAAAGGGCCTACCACGCTTTTTCGGGCCAGTGTACATATCTAGTGCTCGCCGGGTCATGTGATCTTCTGGTCTTCTCATTACATGCCCATACCACCTAAGACGGATCTCAGCGAGTTTTTCGAATCTTGAAGCTGCCACGGATGTGTTCGTTTCTCACCCTATCCAGCAAAGTGACACCTCCCGCCCATCTCAGCATCCTCATCTCAGTGGCATGTATCTTTTTTGTGTGGGTCTTTTTCAAGGGCCAACATTCGGCCCCATAAGTGAGAGCAGGGCGGACGGCAGTTTTGTATACCTTGCCTTTCACTCTCACTGGCATTCTTTTGTCGCATAGCAAGCTCGATAGTTCCTGACACTTCATCCATCCCGTATTTACTCGGTAAGATATATCGGCCTCTATCGTACTGTAAAGCTTAAACTTTACATTAATTTATAATAATAATTTAAAACACATTTAATTAATTTGTTATATTTTTTATAATAAAGAAAAACTATTTCACAATCATTTTTCCAACATCCTCACTTCATGTCCTATTCCCATCTCCATTCTTTTCTTTTTTTATTTTCAAATTTTAAATTTTTTTTATTCCTTTTTTTTTTAAAAAACAAATCTTAAGTGGCCTGTATCATTGTATAGGTTATATTCAATGATCACAACCTTTACATTCTCCCCCCCCCTTAGAGGATAAAAAAAAAAAATTTTTTTTCAAAAAAAAAAAAAAATTTTTTTTTTCTAAGTTACAAAATACTGGACACCCTACCTAAGGTTGGAAAGCATGATAACAAACTAGAATAAACCAGATTAGATCCAGCTAGGACCTAGCTTTTCGAAGCAATACATTTCGAAAAACTTGAAAAGCAAAAAACCAACCAAAAATTGCCTTTCTAATCTTAGTTATCCGAACCACACTAACTACGATGCCCTTATATCATATCACTCTTTTCATAAAATATTAAACTACTTCATCTTTAAAATTGATTTATCCAATAATAAACAAGAGTGATAAGGGATCCTTAAAACTATCACACCAAGACACAAAGCATATATCCTCAACAATCAATCAGAAAAATGTTCATCACCAAACAATTAATGCTCTTATAAAAACTATCGAGCTTCAATTATGAGGTCAGCATCATAGATCCGAAAGATATGCTAATTTAACAGCTTTCCAGCTTAATGAGAAAATTTACATAAGAAACCATTATAATTGATAGAATCCAGAGATTATCAAATTAAAATTTAAAGTATGCTCAGATAATACTCAACCGTCTTTTCAATTATTTAGGTATAATTTCTACTAAGTAATCCTGAATGCTCGGGAATGACCAATTTATTCCACATTTAGAATTCCTTCTCGTGAGATAAATTTACCAACCATTCTTCTACCACAAGTAACGTTTTAAATAATCAATCATTCTATTATCTAAGTAATTATAAACTATTCGCTAATCATTATTATCTAACTATTACCCAATAAATAAAATAAAAATATTATCAGCAACCTCTCACTATAATACAACTTCTTTCAATTTTCAACCTTTCACATTTCTCTCCTAATGAACAAATACTTTACTCTAGCACCTACTTTCCTAAATCCTATCTTATAAGTTCTATCTCTAAAATGCGTGATATCCCAAAACAGGATTCCATGACAAATAGCCTATGGCCTTACCATGTTGCATTCAAAGATATTACCCGTTGATACGACTCATCCAACTAACTCTACCAAGCCACTCCCTTCGACATTATAACTCAATACAACCCATTATTATACCTATTAATCGTTCCACCTTAATACTATAATCATAATCTAGTACGAAATACTCACTATCCAATTACTATGTTAATATATTTATCTCACATTTTTAACTAAACATTCAAAATATAAATATGAAAAAATAATTAAATTTTTGATGTGGTTCCTTTTCATTGCATCTTTCTTATGTACAAATATGCTGACGTCATTATGAAGTCTCGCCGATCCCGAACAATATGAAACACACCAAAATAAAACAATATTAGTAAATTATAATTATCACTATATATATAACCTTAATCTAATTGAATCACTAAACCAATTTACATCATTATGCAAATAATTATTTCGTTATAGAACAATTCTTGGTAATTTACTTCTTGGAACTCTTCCCTTAGTCTATCAAATACCTCCTGCACGCTTTTGCACGTGTCTTTAATGCCCCGGAAGAAAAGTAAGGCGTTACCCCTTAAAAATGAGGGCAATAGTGATAATTTTTCTTCTTCAGACGAGCATCTCTTGAAAGTTATTAAAGCGTAAAACATTTCTTCGAATTCATCTAGGCACTCCTGTGCGCAACCACCGAAAGTTATCGTGGCTAGTTCCATCTTAGTTATAAATAATTTATAAAAATTTAATAAAAAGATACGGCTACTTCTCTGATAATTAATATTTATCCTGTGTCGACCCTTTGTTCGTCAACACATCCCTGGGCGTAGGAGCTGGTTTACCAATCGGGCCGCTATACCCGGCGCGCCTCCACCATTTGTAAAGCTTCACCAATTGTAAAGCTTCTTCTTTGATAATAAAACACTTTTATCACAATTAATTTGTTATATTTTTTATAATAAAGAAAAACTATTTTACAATCATTTTTCAACATCCTCTCTTCATGTCCTATTTTCATCTCCATAAAATTCTTTTTTCTTATTTTCAAATTTTAAATTTTTTATTCTTTTTTTTTAAAAATAAATCTTAAGTGGCCTGTATCATTGAATAGGTTATATTCAATGATCACAACCTTTACAGTACTGTCACTTGATATGACAGAACCCTTGAAATGGTTGACCTTTTTTAATTCGTGACCTTGAATGTTGAGGGTGTGATTTGGGCCATCCATCGAGTAGCAGCACTGCATGTATTCTGTCTTCTGCTGACTGATCTTTAAACCAGCTGATTCTAGTGCGTTTCTCCAGCTTTCCAGCGACATTTCAAGGTCTATGAGATTGTCTCTCACGAGAACAATGTCGTCTGCATACAGTAGATCCCATGGTGGCTCCCTTTGTATGTTTGCTGTGACGTGTTCCATCACCAGATTGAAGAGTAATGGACTCAGTGCCGATCCTTGGTGCACACCGACTCCCACTTCAAATTCATCGCCTGATCCCGCTGGACATCGAACCATGGTCGTGACATTAGTGTACATGTCGTTGATGATCGTAACATAACTTTCCGGTACGTTCTGTGAGCGTAATGAATTCCAGATAAGCCGACGTGGTACCCGATCAAACGCCTTTTCCAAGTCTATGAACGCCAAGTGCACATCTTTCCTCATTTCTTTCCTTTTCTCCAGCAATATTCTCAGACTATGTAATGCGTCTGTTGTCGATCTGCCCGGTGTAAAACCGCATTGGTTTCCTGAGACAGATGTTAAGAGCTGAAGTCGGTTGTTGATCACTCTTTCCCAGATTTTGAATGTGTGTGATATAAGCTTTATTGCTCGGTAGTTTTCACAAAGCCTTATATCACCTTTGTTTTTATAGAAAGGTATTATGAAGCTTTTTCGCCAGTTGTTAGGTATTCCGTCCAGCATAGCTCTGTTAAATAGCTTTGTCAGGAATAGAACGCCACTCTCACCCAGATGTCGCCACAGTTCAGTGGGCATATCATCTGGTCCCGTTGCTTTGTTATTGGCCATTTTTCTTATAGCCGTTTTAACTTCTTCCGAGTTGACTTCCTGGTCCTTATAGATATAGGTCCTTCAGTAACTGTTGTTGGGGCAAGAACATCGGAAGCGTACGTTTCGTTAAGAAGTTGAGAGTAATACTGACTCCACCTTTTTTTAATATCCGTACTTAAGGTTAGTAATTGACCGTTTGCATCTTTGATATACCTCGTAGAGCGTACTGTTGTTGTGCTTTTGTCTGGCGATTTTGAAAAGTTCTCTATCATTATTGGCCACTTCCAGTATTATGTAGTCTATCCGTATTCTTGTACCCATGACACAAACATAAAAATATAGCTTACTTTGGGACCAGAGGACGTTGTGTGAAATGTCCATGAATATTTATTTATTTATTTCTAATTGTAAGTTAATAAACCTTTTTAAAATAAGATGAAAGGTGCCAGTATTAAAGACATGCTACTACAGCAGCTGTGATGAAAGTCATCTTCGGATCGTTTCACAAACACAGTACGAATTAGTTAAACGAACCGTAGATTTGTAATATTTCTGTTTTTTTATTTATATAATAAATTAATGCCGTAAATATTTTATTTTTTATATGGCAAGGAAAAGTTCAAAAGAGAATTTAAGACGTTACTGAAGCGCCTGGTTGGTGTTAACACACTTTTATTAGTTTCGTTTTTATCTACATAAGAAGAGTTATGAAATGTTTGAATGTAATTTTACGATACTTCCAAATCTTAGATTAATCTGAAATTTAGAATTATTACGACTTTTTGAAATATGTAATATTATCGAGTTTCTTGTTATCAAAGTCAGACTAATTTAAACTTTTACTTGCATATCAATAAGCTACTGATCACAGCAGTCTCTATTGAAAATTTGACAGTCCAGGAGATATAAATCTATAATAATACCACAGACTAATACTAGCTGTCCCGGCAAACGTTGTTTTGCCATACTAAAAAAAAAAGTTTGAAAAATAGATGTTGGCCGATTCTCAGACCTACTGAATACGCATACAAAATTTGGTAAAAATCGGTAAAGCCGTTTCGGAGGAGTACGGTAACTAACATTGTGACATGGAAATTTTATATATTAGAAGACTAGCTGACCCGGCAAACGCTGTTTTGCCATACAAAAAAAAGGTTTGAAAAATAGATGTGGGCCGATTCTCAGACCTACTGAATATGCATGTAAAATTTCATAAGAATCAGTCGAGCCGTTTCGGAGGAGTACGGTAACTAACACTGTGACACGTGAATTTTATATATTAGAAGATTATAAAGCTGAAGAGTTTGTTTGTTTGAACCCGCTAATCTCAGAAACCACTGAGCCGATTTAAAAAGTTCTTTAAGTGTTAGATAGGGTATTTATCGTGGAAGACTATGGCTATATAACATCACGCTACGACCAGTAGAAGCGAAGCAGTAGTGAAAAATGTTGCAAAAACGGGGAAAATTTTCTAAATTCCACGCGGACGGAGTCGCGGGCAACAGCTAGTATCTTATAGAGAGGATAACAATCTATCCGTAATCGCAGTTACCGTACTTATTGAAATTATAAAAGCAGCACAGCAGAATTATAAAAGCGTCGCAGTTTTTATTTATTTACGCGAAATGACTAGATAAATTTTGATAAAACAAGGTAGGTATGGAGATATATGAGATCCCAAATAAATACATGGGCTTTGCATCTACCATAAATATGGCGTACAACATGACAAAGCAATTAAGACCATAATAATACAGAAGAAATTAGATTTTCTTAAGCCTATACCAAAGTTAAAAATTAAATTGAGTTGGAATAGCTTATTCCAATTTCGATTATTCCATTTAAAATCATTAATATTATACGCGTCATAATGCAAAGAATTTGAGTGTTTACGATCGAAAATCGACGAGCCTCGTGGTTGAGTGGTTTGTGTAACGGACTGCCGATTCCCGCTCAGGACAATCATCTGTGTGATTTTTATAATTGTCATACAAATGTTTGTACTGCGTCTGGGTGTTTCTATGTATTTTAAGTATGTATTTACAAAAGAAAAGTAGTATATGTTATGAACCGAACTTCACTATCGATGACGTTGAGAAATGACCGGTGCATCTGTCCTCGTGGCTCGGGTCGCCGCCGATGCGCGTTCGTACCCCGCGCGCATATAGTCGTAAAACACACCTTGTAAGCAAAGTACGCCGCGATTTGAATGCGATTTGAAACGTTTTTTGCAACTGTTTTATGTGTTAAAATTGTTACCAGCGCGAAATTTCGCCTTGTTGAGCGACATAAGTGTATTATAAAAACTAGTTAATTTGTGTGTCTATATTTAATACTATTTAATGCAAATTGAACTATTTGACGAGTTGATGTCTGTGATAGCATAATTGTATTGGGACTATTGGTGAAAATTCAAGCTTGGGTCGAGCCAGCGAGTTCATTTGATGACATCAGGAGCCCGTATTGTCTCCCTGGAATAAGCTGAGTACACTTGATTATCCTTCTACTTAATATTGGCCAATGTTCGTAGTTGTTAATTAAGTTATAGCTAGGGTTGATACGGTGAAGATTGAAGAGACGAAGACGGGGTAAGTCTAGACTACTAAAATTCTTGTTAACGCTGTGAATCGCAGCTCATGTTCGTTCGTGTTGGACCTGGAGAAATATCACGCTTCCACTATCAAAAAAATAAACACCAGGTTGAACGCAACAGTATATGTATTCTATCCTTATTCTGGTACCCATAACACAAGCATATAAGCTTAGCATGCGACCAGAGGACGTTGTGTGAAATGTCTATGAATATTTATAAGATAAAAAATTCTTACATTGGGAAAAATAAACGGCATGGGCGGTAGTAATAATGCAAGTGGAATCACCTCATTCCTCCTCAGAGCTTGTATACATATAAGAGTAAGCAGTAAGAGCCTGCTAAAGGTAAAAAAAACTGGATCCATTGTGAGAGACAGATACTTAGAAATTAAACTCAATGCCAACACACCTTGACATCTCTCTCTCCAGCCCATTGATTTCCCACTGTTGGGCATGGTCCTCCTCCACTTTCGGAGAGCTTATGGCCTACTTAGCCGCAGCCAGGCGTTTATTTTCAAGATTTCTGTCTTTCACAGAGGAATTTGTGTACAATATTCCTTAGCTGGTTTTTACAGCACCTTTGGAAGGAAAAGGGTGACACTTATATTCTTAATCGTAGATTCGCGCGAGTCTTTTTGGTAACATATTGTTACCAAAAAGATTCGCGCCCAATAGTGGGCCCTTATAATAATCGAATAATCGAGACATACCTTCAACACTAGGTTTTTCACACACGAAGTAATTATGCTCCCTGCATCCTCGATCATTCCACATGAAGGTGGTGATAGCTGGTAGAGGTCTTGGGGGGAATTCCCTACGAGCTTCTACACAGTCTTGACCTGAAGTTCCATCATCATTTGGCTGACTGCTATGCTTACGCCAACCAGGAAACCAGTCTGTGAACAAAAAGAACCAATTACTTATTACATTTAAAGGGGTAGGAATACGCGGTGCAGAGCTTAGAACATGATTTTCCACACTTTACCACCTGCATTACAATAAATAAATAAATATTCATGGGCATTACACACAACGTCGTCTGGTCCCAAGCTAAGCTTATGGGCTTGTGTTATGGGTACCAGAATACGGATATACTACATATACTACTTTTCTTTTGTAAATACATACTTATTATACATAGAAACACCCAGACGCAGTACAAACATTTGTATGACATTTATAAACATCACACAAATGATTGTCCCGAGCGGGAATCGAACCCGCGACCTCGTGAACGGCAATCCGTTACATGAAAATATATAAATATTTCGAAACCTTAATAAAATAAAATATAAATCAAATAATAAATAACGTAAATCTGATAAATCAGCCTAGCAGTTCTCGAGATTCAACGAGACTAACGAACAGCAATTGGTGGTTAGATTAGTTTATGTTGAAGATATTATAATAAAAAAAATAGCGTAATATTTAAAACTCCGATGAGTGGCAAAAGTTTTACAGAACTTAAGCAAAAGTTCTCGCAACTTTTCAGACTTAATAATTATAAAGAGATTTTTGACAATTATAAGAATATTCAATATGTTTAAAGGTTATATGGCATAAAGGGTTGCTGTCAATCTGTTTGCAATACGAATATGAAAAGTATTTTAATTAATAGAGAGGTCTCTTCATATACAATGTCCCACGCGTATGTCTGTCTATGAAATTCTTAAGGTTTTACTAGACGAAGTTTGCGTTTCCACCATCGGCATCGTTTATAGTTAATGCTCCGCTCCTTAGCTTTTAATGTGACGATATTATTTCGAATCACTACATAATACTCGTAGGAATAGAGTTTCCAGACACACAACGTCCTCTAGTCCCAAGTTAAGCTCGTATGCTTGTGTTATGGGTATCAGAATACAGATATAATACATAAACTACTTTTCTGTTGTAAATGCTTTGCCCAGACATTCACATAGTAAACAATAGTAAAAATCCAGACGCAGTACAAAAATTTGTATGACAATTATAAATATCATACAAATGATTGACACGTGTGGGTATCGAACCCGCGACCTCGTAAACGGCAGTCCATTACATGAACCACTCCACCACGAGGCCCGTCATCAGGATTTATTTTCAAGTATTTTTTTTCTCACAGAGCGTATTATATGATATCCCTCAGCTGGCTTTTACAGCACACTGAGACGGTCGGACTGCTGTTCACGAGGTTGCGGGTTTGATTCTCGCTCGGGACAATCATTTGTGTAATCTTTGCAATTGTCATACAAATGTTTGTACTGTGTCTGGGTGTTTACTATGTATTATAAGTATGTATTTACAAAAGAAAAGTAGTATGTATATGTAGTCTATCCGTATTCTGGTACCCATAACACAAACATAAAAATGTAGCTTACTTTGGGACCAGAGAACGTTATGTGAAAAAAAAACAAAAATAAGAAAATCCTATGCCAACACATGTGGCCAACTCGGCATCTCTCTCTCTCTCCAGCCCATTTACGTCCCACTGTTGGGCACGGGCCTCCTCCACTTTGGGAGGGATTATGGTCTACTGTGCCGCCCTGACCAGGCGTATTGGCACTGGGTTTATTTTAGAGTTTTCCGTCTCTCACAGAGGGTGTTATCTGTGTGCAATATCCCTTAGTTGACTTTTACAGCACCCTTGGGAGGAGATGGGGTAGTGACACTTGTATTCTTAATCTGTCACCACACGGAGAGTAAACCAGTCCCTCGCAATGTAGAGGCGGCCCGTGCCTAACAGTGGGGCACCTTATTATTATTGTCTCTAGAGAGAGAGAGAGAGAGTAATGATGATGTAAAAACCGTCAAATAAAATTATCTACTCCGTAAATATATTTGATTACACAAACAGATGACAATAAAATCAGGATTAATGTTACTGTACAAGGTTTTATTTTATTATTTGTGTGTCAAAATTTAACGATGGCACCAATTCTATGAACACAACTAAATTTAACTTAACTAAAAAATGAAAACAACTGTGGTGTGTTTTGACCAATTGATTATTTCGTTGTGCACAATTTAAATAATTAAAATATTTATGGTCTTATTCATAATTACTTATCGGAGGTTTAATCGGAGATTTTATCGAAGAGATAATATACCTACGTTTTATCGTAAAAAGACTATTTTGAATAACAAACAGGTTTTGACAATTTTCGCGTTATAGCGTAGCAGAGGGTGTCGAATAAGCTAATTTATATTTAGTCAAAAATCATTAAACATACACAAACACACATAGGTACTCAGGAAAGCACACGTTAACTCTCACACACATACACATACACGCTTGAAAATTAGATAACCGTAATCTAATAAAAACAAAAATGGTTGCCATATATATTTCCAATAGGTACTTTGGCGTTGGTGAATAAAAAAGAATAGATTATTAAAATAAAATGTGGTACGTCAGATAATAATAGCGGTCCTGTGATAAACTTCCCAAAAAATAAAACAAATCCTATGGAGTAACAGCCAAAAATAAATTCTTTTATGAGTAATGGAGTCGCTATATTATATTTATTATTTGAGCTTTGTTTATGCGATTGTGAGAATTTGTGGCTGATTAATGATACCCTTTTTACCCGGCCTTAGTGAAACAATGAAAGGGTATGCAACACATATACCAAATATTTATCATAGTATGTTTGGATGACTATAATATTGCTTTTAGAAAATAAACTACAGTCATAATACTGTATCATAGAACAATTTAAATACTAGAAATAGATGGCTTTTCTCTGTCAGAATAGAATACAGATGTCACCACCTCATTTCCTCCCTAGGGTGCGACATTATAAACAGATTCACATCCCCTGTGCAAAATACTCTTAGCAAAATACCTTATAGACCTTAAACTAATATTGTTTCAAGGCTGAGAAATATTCTATGCCTAATAGAATATTTCTCAGCCATATTGTACAATTTATCTTAATAAGTAGAGTACTTACGTGCGAAAGAGAAGGGTAATCCGTCAGACCATCGGAACTCCCCTTCATGGACGGCGTCAGTTGCTCCGATCCAGTACACGTCGTCGATACCAGCTCCCGGACTAAAAATATACAAAATAGCTATAATAATAATAATAATAATTGTGATTTCAGCAGCCGAGTCAGGATGGAGCTTGGGGTTGACAAGTGTGCGGTCCTCCATGTAGAGCGAGGGAGAGTTGTCTCATCGGAGCGTATACCCGTATACGATGGGATAGCCCTTCGGGCACACTCCGAGGGTGAGACGTACCAGTACCTGGGTATGTCGCAAAATATAGGTATTGACGGAGGGGTCGTCAAACAGGCCGCCTGCGACGTGTTTTATGGACGCCTGACAAAAGTGTGTAATAGCCTTCTGTCGGGTGTAAAATGTGTAAATAAGATACGGGCGTTTAACGGCTGGGTGATGCCCATCTTGTTATATACCTTCGGCGTGCTCAGGTGGACCCAGGCGGAACTAGACACCCTGGACCGAAAAGTCCGCGCAACCATGACTCTCCATAGGATGCTTCACCCGAAGTCTTCGGTAATGAGATTGTACATCTCGCGGAAATGTGGGGGCCGAGGCCTACTAAGTGCCAAGGTCATGCATAACCGCGAGGTGTGCAGTCTCAGGGAATATTTCCAGTCGAAGACGGAGAGTGCGATGCATAGAGAGGTTATGGAATGCGACAAAGGACTTACCCCGTTAGCCCTGGCCAGAACAGAGTGGCGTAAACCGGCAGTACTTAGTACCTCTGACCGTGAGACCATATGGAAAGGGAAAGAGCTGCACGGACGATTCTATCAGGCTCTACATGAGCCGCATATAGACAAAGAAGCCTCCGTGCACTGGCTGCGTTTCGGGGACCTCTTTGGGGAAACCGAAGGGTTCGTCTGTGCAATACAAGATCAGGTTATTAAGACGAACAACTATAGGAAGTACATTCTGAGGGACGGGACGGCAGACATCTGCAGACTGTGTCACCATCCCGGTGAGTCCCTCAGGCATGTCACCTCTGGTTGTTCTATGCTCTCTAACACTGAGTACTTGCACAGGCATAACCTAGCAGCCAGGATCTTACATCAAGAGCTTGCTCTGAAATATGGTCTCGTGGAACAGAGGCTACCGTATTACAAGTACCAGCCGGAAGCCGTACTCGAAAACTACCGCGCCAAGCTCTACTGGGACCGGTCCATCATCACGGACAGGACTATTCTTGCGAATAAGCCTGATATTGTGCTGATGGACCGGAAGGAGTCTCGGGTGTTTCTAGTTGATATCACCATCCCCTATGACGAGAACCTCGTGCGAGCCGAAGCAGACAAGAAGACCAAGTATCTGGACCTGGCGCACGAGGTTACCGACATGTGGAGGGTGGAATCAACAGAAATAATCCCGATAGTTGTATCAGTGAACGGTTTGGTCCCAAAGAGCCTCTCACAACACTTCGAGAGGCTCGGCGTCAATAGCAAGTCGGTGACGGCCCAGATGCAGAAAGCGGTCTTGCTTGACAATGCCCGTATAGTTCGTCGGTTTCTTTCCCATTAGGCTCCACCACTCCGGCTGACTGTTGCCAACCTCGTTGGAGTGCGTCCTGCCGCCTTTCGAGGCGAGGCAGTGTTATATCCAAATAATAATAATAATAAAATTTTATTTCAGATAAAATTATCCATATGTAGTTAGTAGAAGGTTAATAAACAATTTTTCTTATATACTATGTTAGTAATGTTAGTAAATACATAATACTTAAATATAAAATTTATTTATAATATACATATATAATTTTTTTTTTTTGTTTTTTATTTTTCAGAAAAAGAAAATAAATTACCAAACAGAGTTAATAATTTATTTTCTTTTCCCTAACATTATCTCCATCCAATGTTTTTGAATGGGGCAATCCAATCTATTAACAATCATTTTCAGGATGCTGTTCCGACTGTTACGTAAGCGCTGCAGTATGGAATTAGTTTTCTTACGCATGATGGCGTAGAATAGGCTATAATACACTAGATTGGCAAAAATTGGTTAACTTATTACGCGTGGTAACCAACTAAACTACTCTATTCGGTGTGGTGAGGGACTAGGTTTACAAGTGTCGCCGCCTAAGGGAACCTGCCAGGGTTTTCCCATTGGTCTACAGCATGGGGGTTCTTCAAAAGAGGTGTGAAAAGATTTCTACAGGGTCAACGACGCATGAGTGATACCTCTGGTGTTGCAGACGTTTAGAGGCTACGATGACCGCTTCCCATGAGGTGAACCGTACGTTTCCTAGCAAACTTAGCAGTATAAAAAACTAAGGGAAACTACCTCGTAACCCGATATTAACACATCTAGTCAGCATGACGTAGTAGACCTGACCTCATACCTTCTTTAGAAGAAGGCCCGTGCCCAACAGCAGGACAGTTGTTGGCGACGCAATCGCACATTGTTGTTATTAGTTTGTAAGTCTAGTTATAAGTAAAGTTTTAAGATTAACTCGCTAGGGGTGCGGCGCGTGCGGTATGAGGCATGGAACGTACTTGGTTCTAATGTTCGAATGACATTACTTATTAGTCGTTAGCTGCACTCCATTGCACATACGCACGTCACGAATTCCCTAGCATTTTCGACTGCCTACCTACTTTTGTGAGAAGTCAAATAAAAGTTCTGCTGCAAATTTCTTCGTTTTTCTTCGTGGAACGCATCATGTCTCCTACAACAGTAGTAGTCTTGCAAACTGTAATCTCTTCTTCACAAAGAACTCTTTTTAGGAAAATAAAACCTTGAGGTCACTCCCTTATATTTTAACTTCTTTTTAGCAATAAGATCTCAAGTTTAGACATACATACAACATACGTTTTGTTTAATTGAAATCCAATAAGTAAAGTGGCCACAGTTGTGATCGGGCTTTTAAATAAATAAAATAGTATTCTTATTTGGCGTAGGTTAAAAAGAACTATAAGTAGTAACAACTTTCACAATCCTTATAACGCAATATGTAAATCAGCTGACAAATCGGTTATCCTCGTTAACTTTCGGCTGACTGTGTCTGTAGGGAATCATTGACCCGAATCAGATAGCGCGATTACTATGAAATAAGATAAAATAATCCCGGCTCAGACAATAGCTGGCAGCTTCCATTTGTATATAATTATAATCTTGTAAAAATGTCAAATTTATAAAGCTTTTTGTGACGCAAATATCTAGGTTAATTCAAAAATTGTCATGTACAAAGCTACAGAAAAAATACAATATCTGTTTTCATATAATATTTTGAATTGACAGATAATTTCAATACAAATCTCTTAGCAGATAACGATTGGCTGTGTATATTATGCAAAAATGTTGGTGTAATTTTTTATAAACACGGTATTAATTAAGTCGGTAGTAGTACATAAGTTTTGTACTACTGACAGCGATAGACCTAAAAGTTATAGAAAAAAAGTAATACTAAAACAAGTGTAGATATTTTTGTACTTACGCATGTATAAGCATTTGGTCCATTGTTTGTTGCTGCCTCTCATTCAGCACACTGGCTAAATGCCCTCCAAGCCTCACGCACTCTGCTTCAGCTTGTCTCCAAGCCTTCTTCGCTTCCCTCACAGCTGATATGCAAAAATCTCCAGATAAAACCCAACCATATTCACAATGACCTACTATTTCTTCTACAGCTTTATCCATCCACCAAACTTTTAACCACATAGCTGAAGTATTCTTTTTTGCTGATATACTTATATTTAATCGGACTGAATTCTTTTCTGATACTATTTGAACACTTCTCAAAGGATCACCAGGTTGAGAACAATGTCTCCACTTGGAGTCTCCGTTTTCAAGACTGAGCTGCATTCCTCTGCATAAAGCTTGCACATCCTCATGGATGATATTAGATACGTCATTTTCTTTCGCATTTATTGGACCCGTACCCATTTGTAACCGTAAAGCTACGCGGTTACCATAAGGTAGATGTATCTCATATGAGCACATCAGTTTGAAAGTCGGGCCGACTTCGAACGAGCCGTTTCTAGACGTTAGTAGAACATCATGACAATGATCTACTAGACGGTATACTGCGGCGAACGTGGGTCGACCGTGGAGTTCTACGGCTGGATTTTTAGAATTCGAAGAATAGAGGAATTTTCTGTTTGGAAATGGTATTTGGTCAACTTTGCCGCATAACGTTGGGGTGTTTGGTGCGAAGCGTATGAAACCACTGGCACAAGGAACATTGAGCTTATGCAGTTCTATGAGTAAGGCATTGCGGGTAGAAGGTGGAGGGATCAGCAGGCGACATCCACGCGTGTGTGGTAGATGCCCGGAGTGCACGCGTCCTGCGCGCGAGGTTCGCAATCGTATTGCACAATCTGCAACAATGAAAATATTATTATGTCACTAAATTAATAGACGCATAGATTGAAGGACTTCGCATAAAGCCTGCATATTTTTAGGTACTCGTATTCCCACAAAATTAAATACATTGGCCATTAAGTACGCAAATGTTAAATGTATCAAAAAACAAGGTCGTGTTTTCTGTAGGTGGACATACAGAAAGCACGACCTTGTTTGAGAGCTTAAATCTTTAAAACTATGCAATGCATCTTGATGCGGGTTTTTTAATAGATAAAGTGGTTCTAAAAGAAGGTTTTCATGTATCATCATAATTTGCCAAGATTTGTTAGCTAAATATACGCGTACGAAGTCGCAGGAAAAACCATACACTATTTCAACATGTAAGACAAGATTCGTAAGACATCGGATAAGTTAATTTCTATATGAAAAGAAAATGTTTAATATTTCTTTGTCCAGTTTTAGCCGAAAATACTTATATATTTTTGCTTATATTTTAGATTCTTGTCCATTTCTTTGTTAGTAAATAATACCTAATCTTGTTGTTTATTCAAGTTATTATGTTAAAGTTATTTATTACGCTTTGTATGTTGTACCTAACATTCTTGTTGTACTAACTATGACCGGACTTAGAAATTGTTTGAATGCCAAAGTATTAAGTCTTTATCATACAGAGAAGGCTTTTGTGTTGTACTTGGTTACTAACCCTTGATGGAGAAACAAAGGTGTTACGTGTTTATCAATGTCTACTTGTTCACAGATAACGCATACGGATTTAATCTTGGAGATGAAAGTAAGATACTCTTTTAAGTATGTATAAACAAAAAAAGGTAGTACATGTATTACGAGTATATCCGTATTCTGGTTCCCATAACACAAGCATATAGACTTAGCTTGGGACCAGAGAAAGTTGTGTGAAATGTTTCAAAATATTTATTTATTATTTAGGTATTTATTTATTTATGCCGTTCAGCTAAATGTCAAAACAACACCTCTCTTTTTCCATCGGTGGTTAGTAATTACATTGTGCAGGTAGAAGCAGGTACAATAACTATGTATAACAATAAAAATCTTTTATAAAGAAGATTGCATCTTTTAACGTAACTTATTTTGCTCGTAAAAGACCATTATTGCCATAATCTGGTATAGAGCCTACAATGTATGTATATTGTTGTAACAAGGCTTTTACGGGTGCAACAGTGTCATAACTGTAATTGTCTAAGCTAAGTACAATGTGTATAATATCATTCTTCTATGGATAATATTAGACCGGCTTAGAGGTCTAGTGATTCAGGTAACGGACTACCGTCTATGAGGTCACGGGTTCGATTCCCAATTGGGACAATAATTTGTGTGATATTTATAATTGTCATACAAATGTTTGTACTTTGTCTGGGTGTTTACTATGTATTATAAGTATGTATTTACAAAATAAAAGTAGTTTATCTATTATATACGTATTCTGGTACCCATAACACAAGCATAATAAGCTTAGCTTAGGATCAGAGCACGTTGTGTGCAATGTCCGTGAATATTTATCTATATCTACTATATAAAAATAAGTCGGGTTTTCCTTCCTGACGCTATAACTCCAGAACGCACGGACCGATTTCCACGGTTTTACATTCGTTGGAAAGGTCTCGGGCTCTGTGAGGTTTATAGCTCTTTTTTTTTTAATTTTTTTTTTTACTATTTTTTTGGTATGGCAAAACAACGTTTGCCGGGCCAGCTAGTTATTTATATATTTCTCCTGCCCATATCCCATTACTTAAGGTCGGCGCAACATGTTTTTGTCTTCCATCGTCTTCTGTTAGACATCATATCTGTGTTAATTCCTCTTTCTTTCATATTCTTATGCACACAGTCCATCCATCTTTTCTTAGGTACAATATATGTAGATTTGAAACTAAATAATTTAACTTTAAGAAAGCAATTTTTAGAGTTCCAAATAACACCCAGTGTTGCCATCCGTGCGAGTTTGCCCGAATTTCTGCTAGTTTGAAGAACGTCCAGGGGACATCCAGCAGTGGTTTGTAGTGTCCATTTTAATTGTCAGAGGACAGAAGTAAACCTTAATAAATATATCGATGTATTTAGTTCTTGTCACAAGAATAAATAAATAAATAGAGTGAAAATTTATTTATCGTCAAAATTTTCGGGATTGTTGCATTTATTATCTGGGCGTCATTTACCTATTTTATTACCGTTTATTAAAAAATAAATGAATAAAAAAAAAGAAAAAAAAGCCCTTTATTTCTTGCTCAAACTATTCAACTTAAAAAATTGGTCAAATGCGAGTCGGACTCGCGCACGAAGGATTCATTATCTATGCAACATAAGGCAACGTTATTAGTATCGAGCAAGAAACGGTAAAAAAACTCATGTTTGTTGTATGGGAGCCCCCCTTAAATATTTATTTTATTTTATTTTTAGTATTTGTTGTTATAGCGGCAATAGAAATACATCATCTGTGAAAATTTCAACTGTCTAGCTATCACCGTTCTTGAGATACAGCCTGGTGACAGACGGACGGACGGACGGACGGACAGCGAAGTCTCAGTAATAGGGTCCCGTTTTTACCCTTTGGGTACGGAACCCTAAAAACAAAATATTCTTAAAATTAGTATTAATTATCATGCATTTTTGTTTGTGTTGACTGTTTTTTGTCCGTACCGTTTATTATCTAGACGTAAATCTATGTTTGACTTCATTTTGATAATAATCTTTTGGAATACACACCTAGCTAACTTCCAACATGTTATATCCGTGAGGGTAAATGATGTGATGACAAGTGAATTTTGAAGCTATAGCCATACTTAAACTACAGTACTTATGTCTTTGTATCGTTCTAATCTATACAATACGCCTACATATATAAACTCATTACATTATTTGTAAGGTTTCGTGTTTTGTTACATTAAGGATTTCGAAGGGTTTAATCATTTGTACGGTTACCTTACAAGGGATTAAAGGGATCATCAAAGTAATGGGGCAGGTATTGAGCATAAAATACAGCGTTTCAAAATAAATATTCATGGATTTTACATGAAGTCTTTTGGTCCTAAATTCGGTTACACTTGAGCAATGAGTATAACTTACACCATCCTTTCTTTAAATAATTGGTTTATTGATATACTATCTAATGTCCGCGGTTTCACCTCCTGATAGCAATTAAACAAACAACGCATCAAAATTCGTTGCGTAGTTTGTAAGATTAAAACTCACATAGGAACATAGATACGAAAATAACGACTGTGTTTAATAATTAGAACTAGACCAAAATCCCTCCCAAAGTGGAGAAGGTCCGTGCCTAGCTGTGGGACGTAAATGGGCTGGAGAGAGGGAGAAACAATACTTAATCACCCTATATATCACCTGTTTGGAAAACCAAGGTAATTTACCTGTGGTCTATTTAAAAAAAAACGTACTAAAAGAAAAGAAGTGAATGAAAGTATGAATAAATGAATTTCAATTGTTCTGCGACATATTAGTCATTACAGATACGGCACCTAGGGTTGTCACTTTTGTACCTAATAATTTTGTTAATCATTTCTCTCTATCTCCAGCCCATTAGTGCCCCACTGCTGAGTACGTGCCTCCTCTCTTCTTTGGGAGGGATTGCGTTCTACTGTGCCGTCCTGACCAGGCGTGTTGACACAGGGTTTATTTTTTAGTTTCCCGTCTTTTGCAGCGGATGTTATCCGTGTACAATATCCCTTAGCTGGCCTTTACAGCACTTTGGGAAAGAAGAGGGGTCGTGACACGCTTTTTTTTAAACCGTTACACGGACGAATTGTATTTTTTTGTAATTTAACTAGACTTTTCAGCCAGGTCACGGGTATTTTATCGGAATCGGGCAACTGTAGGAGATTTCACCATTTAGTTTGCTTGCTGCGGCTCTTTATTTCAGTCCAATAACTGTCTAGTCCAAAAAATATAACATGCCATTTAATGTATTGGTTTAGTATAAGTTCAAATGAAATTTAAAATCAATAATGTTATCGTTTTTTAAAGTTGCATTAAGATAAATTTGCAGCATCTAAGAGTTACATAAATTTGGTACCTTTTACAAAAACCATTTTTTGTATATCAATCAATCATCATTTTATTGCAGAACAAGTTCATAACATAAAATAATTGCATTATAAAGAGTTGATACGACATAGGGGCATAAAATTAGACTACGTATACTATAGATGTATAGTATTAATTCGATACAGTATAAAAATAAATAGCACCAAAAATGAGTTTTGTTTGTTTCAAACAAACTAAATAGCTTTTAACTCCAACCATCCTGTGTCAATAATCTAAGGTACAATAGCAACTTTCTATCTCTTTCAAGCGCTACTTTTTTGTTATTTTGGTCACTTTCGGAATAAAAGTGCAAGTGATTTGAATAGTGAAGTATGGCCACTTGCATCGTAAAATATACCATAATTTATCGTTGTAAGAATGTAAGGTAGATGACCTTTGCCTATAAACTTATCAGCTGTAACGAAAGATACATCGTGTTCTTATATGTAGCACTAAAACTTTTAACCAAATTTGCGTCTAAACTATTGCTTGTATTTATTAGATTTTTGGTACAGAGCTTAAAAATGTTATCTAGTATATCCAGTTTAAAAAAAAGTCCATATGTCAACCCCGTATATTACAGCGTTAACATATAATAAATAGAACAGAATATAATATGAGAAATAGTAATATAAAATAGTAATATTTAATAGTTAGAATAGAAATAGTAATATATAATAGTTTGAATAGAATATAATATGGCACAAAAATTTTTAAAACCGGCCTAATTTTTACAAAGAAAGTACACAAAAATTTTTTCAATGTGAAATCCGAAACGTCTCTTTTCAGAGATTTTGTAGCTGAAATCTGACTGAGATCTATAGTTTTCCCTTTCGGCGCGGCGCTCGGGACAGGGATAGCAATACTTAACACAAATATCTAAATTGTAAAATTGCTGGCTCTATAAGTCCGTTTCTAAGATTTGACAACCCTAGCAGTATTTCGTATCAATATACCACCCTATGTTGAATAATGCAAAGGTTTGATTGAGAGTTTCAATCTGTCAATCTGATCTACGTAGATATGTAGCTATTAGTCATGATGGACTTAGCTTTATGTGGATTATATTCAATTTGTGGTCCATCTTGTTTATCATTCTATAATGCAGTTAATGCCCCAACACTAACTGCTATTTCAATCCGTACTTATTATAAAATAAAGCCGTTATTTTGTATGTATGTCCTTATGTGAGCTTAAGTATTTAAAAGTAAAACTACTTTTTACAGATTTAGACGCGTGTTTAATATTTTAGTCCGATTTTTCGGAGACTTTGCAATCACCATGGTCACGGATGAGACTGAGCTGTGAAGTGTCTGCTACGACCAGTTATTAAAGGGTTTACCCACATTTGATTTAAAACAATGAGTCGCGCAAGTGTTAGAAATTGTATTTGAAAGTATCCAATAACATATACATATATATTTTTAAGATGACTCAAACTCACGAAAACTTCAATAGATACTAAAGTATCCAATAGATTTTGATGCGGTTTTTATAATTTAAAGAGTGGCTCGAGGGAAGGTTTACTTAAATACTCCACACATACGATGTTGCGAGAAGCTACTTTGTTATAAAAATATAACGTAATTTTAGCTTTCGCAGTGTGCACACAAATGTCCGATGTATCTCCGCTAGATTATCTATTGTGACAGATACAGGAAGGAACAATATTATACTGTCTTACTCACATTTCCGCTACGGATATGTGTAGAAATATATTTAAATGACTTTAGCAAGTTTCTTTTTAATCGTAAGGAAGTTAATATTTCTAAACTATTCTTTTCTTCGGCTTCAATTCAGTGGAGTTAATACTTGCCAAATTTATCTAACACAAGCAAGTCATAGCAGGGGTGAAATCTTTTCCAAAAATACAAAAAATTAACTTCTTAAAAACACCAAATACTAATAATAGTAGTAGGAGCATAGGGTTAAGTTTAAAATAAGATCAAGGTTAAAAAATAGGCTTAAGTCCAAATAGAAATCCATTCGTTAACTTTTTCAATTACAGGAGTAATTACAAAATATTTAAATTTCATAATAATATATCTATTATATATTATTCTTCAGGTATTTAAAGGGTAAAAATTAAAATTCAGCCACGCGTATACTCAATCAAATGAACAAAGCAAAAAGAAAAGTATTATGTATGCGACTCCATTACTCACAAAAGAAAATATTTGTGGTCGCGACTCTACTGAATTTATTTTCTTATTTCGGATGTTTATCACGGGCCGGCTGTTATGATTTGACGTACCAATTTTATTATAATGAATGCCTTGCGTTTTTATTTCCAATATTATTTAAAAAAGTAAAGTATGTTTGGATCGTAGCAGATGGCGCTCTATAGTCTCTACCTACCCATGGGAAAAAGGCGTGATGTTATGTTATGATGACGTACTTTTAAATAATATTGGAAACACGTTCGTAGAGTTAATAAAACGTGAACAATTTGAAGTTTATCATCTCAGGCCATGTTCAGATGACAACATTTTGACGCGCTTTTTTAAATCGCGCGACTAGACATCGTAGTATTTACATACAACCGATCACATGAGCGCGCATTAACGCGCGTTAAGCGAGCGTTGACGCGGCGCTCAGAGAAAAATTCTCTAGGCGCAGGAGATCGCGCGTTGACGCGCGCTTTGACATCTGTGTAACATTTGTTGACTGTTCGTTCAGTAATCAGTTGAGCGCGCGCTTACATCGCAATTGCACGTTTTTTTGTGACTTGCTTTTGTATTTAGTTCAAAATGAGTGAATTAGATATTGGCATCGACTTACTAATTGACGAAGTCAGGAAAATGCCAGCGATTTGGGATATAGCTTCAGAATCCTATAAAAAAAATTAATAAAACGACCAACCCAATGTGTACGTTTTCTTTTACCATATTTTTTTAAATAATATAACCACAAAATAATAGCTTCTTCCACGTCCATTTTCTAAGCTCTATCGATACAGACTGACGAGCTCCTCGCAACGAGCGTTCGCGCTTGTTATCTGAACTCTTTAAAAATTTGACCTGCGTTAACGCGCGTTACACGTGAACTTAGCCTCATTCTCTTGATTGTCCTGCGCTTATAGATCATCATCATCATAACATCACGCCTTTTCCCCATGGGGGTAGACAGAGACTTATAGAGCGCCATCTGTTACGATCCAAACATACTTCCTTGGCTTTTTCCAGTCATACATCTGGGGCCCAAGTCTGTTATTACACATTGTTGTTATTATGATCAGTCACTGATTGCATAACGGTGAATTTTATCAAGTTTGGTAGTCTACTATTAATTTTTTGTGATAATAATATAATAAAAATCAAAAATATTAAACATAAGATAAAAATGAAACGAAGAGAAAAAAAATATTGTGAGCTGATGTGTCATCCCACCCATGGGGAAGAAAAGGGTCGTTCCTCAGCTTTTATGTTGCGATTTTAACATCGCAACGCTGATCTTCAGCAATACCATATTTCAATAAAAGATATATACTATTTAAATAAAAGATCGATTTACCAATAACACACACAATATTATATCATAAAATATTTGTGGTTCCAACATAATAACCATTGGCCGTAACATTTATAATAGAACTGTCAAAAATATAGATAGCTCTCGGAATTTATCAATGTTTATGAGTTTTGTTATGTGTTTAGACCTGAAGTACGTTCACCATGTTTAAAATGATAATACAGATGTAGACTAAAATCCAGGAGCGTAGCGTGCCTTAGTGGGGCCCCGTATATAAATTAATTTGGGGGCCCTTATGAAGCGTAAAGTTTTCTCAGAAAAGAAAATATTATAATTAAATATCATCATCATAACATCACGCCTTTTTCCCATGGGGGTAGGCAGAGACTATAGAGCGCCATCTGCTACGATCGAAGCATACTTCCTTGGCTTCATCCGGCAACTTGCTTGCTTCCTTGGCAACATCTGGTCATACATGCCCAACGGTTGTAAGTGCTACGCACTTGCCCCTTTTGCAGTATCCCGGCGATGACATCGGAGTATATTTTTCTCGGGCGTCCTCTCCCAGCATTTCCACTTACTTTCGTTTTTTTCCGCCTTTCGTTAAGCTTCTCTCATCCATCCTCTCCACATGACCAAACCACCTAAGCATACTTTTCTCCACCTTAGTCACTACATCCTCTTTCAGACCGCAACGTTCTCATATAACTCCATTTCTTAATCTATCTTTCAAAGTAACACCGATCAAAAGTAACGTCCTCTGGTCCCAAGCTAAGCTTATTATGCTTGTGTTATGGGTACCAGAATACGGATATAATACATAATACTACTTTTTTTCTTTTGTAAATACATACTTATTATACATAGTAAACACCCAGACGCAGAACAAACATTGGTATGACATTTATAAACATCACACAAATGAATGTCCGAGGCGGGAATCGAACCCGTGACCTCGTGAACGGCAGTCCGTTATATGAACCACTAGACCACGAAGCCAATGAGTATATCTGTCACTTTTTCCAAAAAATTAACAAACAATTCAAATTAAATATACACTCTTCTTAAATAAAACTACTTTTTACGGATTTAGACGCGTATTTAGACTTTGCAGTCACCATGGTCACGGGTGAGACTCACCCATGACCATGGTGACTGCAAAGTCTCCGAAACGTCGGGCTGAAATTTAAAACAAATATATGCGTCTAAATCCGTAAAAAGTAGTTTTAGTTAAGCAAATGAGTCGCGCAAGTGTTAGAAAATATTATACACTCTTCTTGCCTTTTTTTCGACAAACTGATTTATTAATTCATTTATAGTTGATGGTGGCTTTAGTTTTTCTAAAATTACTTTTTTGTTGCCTTTGTCATTTCTGTAATAATAAAAAAATTGGTAAGTATTTATTAATATTTGCTTACGCACGTCGGGGGGCCCCCTGTGGCCCCGGGGCCCCGTATAATTGATACGGCAGATACCGAGGTAGCTACGTCCCTGTTATATATATATATATATATCTATAGGGACTCACTCAATAGTTTTGTTATTAATTTTGTTAATATAGATCACGTTTCATTATTTTTGCATCGGCGCTGTTAGTATGTATAAGATCACTAGCTATTGCCCGCGACTCCGTACGCGTGGAATTTAGAAAATGTTTTCCGTTTTCCCAACATTTTTCACTAATGCTTCGCTCCTATTGGTCGCATCGTGATGGTATATAGCCTATAGCATTCTTCGATAAATATACTATCCAATACTGAAAGAATTTTTAAACTGTTTTCCGTCTCTCACAGAAGATGTTATCTGTGTGCAATATCCCTTAGCTGACTGACTTTTACAGCACCCTTGGGAGGAGATGGGGTGGTGACACTTGTATTATTAATCCGTCACCACACGGAGGAACTACATAATATATGCTACTTTGTAAATACAAAGCGTCGGGTTAACGAACTTAAAGTTGATTTTACATTTCCAATAAAATAAATTTAATGTTAAATGGTGACCCTACAAAATACAACAACATCACTGTATTAACGAAAAACAAACAAAACAATATGCACTTTATTATTATACGTTACAATTGCTTTTGCTTCGGGAGTGTTTATTTGAAATAACACCAGTTTTGTGGTATTTAAATGTAGGGTTGTCGTGACATATTTATTTTTATGACTGCCTTATTTGTTTATTGACATTGACCCAGTTACGACACAAAATGTCTAACAAATGTTAAATAAATAACATTTACGTACTGCTAAAATAATTATATGATAAAATAATATATACACTTACAACCGTCGGGCATGTATGATCAGATGTGTGTGTGGATGAAGCCAAGGAAGTAATTTTGGATCGTAACAGATGGCTCTTAGTCTCTGCCCACCCCCATGGGAAAAAGGCGTGATGTTATGATGATGATGACAAGATTTTTAGTCCGTAACGTAATAACTTTTTACTTCACTACCATTCAATAAAAAGTTATATGTAAATACTTACTTATTTACAGATAGCGCGCGAGTTGAATGCAGAGTTCAGGAATGCGATAGTGATGTGTTACTACTGTTGACCATGAGTAGACGAATATCGATAAATTTAAATAATGCCTAAATAAAATGTTTAAACTATGGTAAATAAAAATTGAAACACAAAAATACTCTCAAAATCAATCATCTTCAAATTCGGATATGGCAGATATCCTTGAATCGGTGTCACTATCCTCACCGTCGCTGACTTCAATGATAAAACGATCTATTGTATCTTCAATTAATCCATCTCTTTCCCAATGTACCCGGATCTCACATTATTAAAATCAAAAAAATACCACGAAGTAGCAACTTTTGTAATAACAAGATAACACGATACAACATTTACGATAGCTGCACGGCACAACACTACGCCACAGGCGAAGGAAGCGGGGCGGGTGGACTGCGGGGGTAGATGCTCCCGCTCTTTACCTCAGACCCCGACTGCATTCAACTCGCGTGCTTACAGGCTTATGTAAAAAGATGATAAATAATAATAAATATTTCATGGACATTTACATAACGTCCTCTGGTCCCAAGCTAAGCTTATATGCTTGTATTATGGATACCAGAATACAGATAGACTTCATATTTTTTTAATAATGGTTTGAGATAACTTACCTAATCTTAAACGTTTAGTAAAGAACACTTGGTATATGGTGGTACTCGTTGTCTTCCTATATCGTAACCTGAAACAAGCAAACATACAAAATATAAATATATTTATTTAATTTAGGTATTTGTGGTAGGTACCTATTCCTATCTCTATCCCCGAGCGCTGCACCGAATGGGACCACTAAAGATCAACCAGATTTTACTTATAAAATTTTTGAATAAACGAGACGTTTCATAGATTGCCGTTTCTTCGAAAAAATTAGACCGATTTTGAAAATTTAACGCATATTACCTATTGATGAACAGTATATTAGTATCAATGCTTCTTTTATGTAATCAACCATGCAAAATTATCTTAACACAACAGTAAAAAGCGTATTTCTTAGAATAATCATGTTTTAGAAAAAAAGATAAGAGAAACATGTGTGATAAAGCTGAAGAGTTTGTTTGAACGCGCTAATCTTAAGAACCACAAGTCCGATTTAAAAAAGTTCTTCTAGTGTTGGATAGTAAATTTATCAAGGAAGGCTATAGGCTATATAACATCACTCTGCGATCAGTAGGAGCGAAGCAGTAGAGAAAAATGTTGCTAAAACGAGGAAATTTTCTAAATTCCACGCGTACGGAGTCGTGGACCACAAATATATCAGACAGAGAGATAGTAGATAGCAAGAAGATAGCAGAATTTTGTGAATATCCTGTAGCGGATATTTAGTCCAAATCTCATACAAAAACACTCATTGTCCGTTGATTTTTAAATGTTTAATAACCGCTGATAAAAATATATAGAATCCTAAGGGTGTCATTTAAACATTCCATTGATGCCCGATCGCTCGTTCAGCGCGTCACTCAACGTTCCACTAGAATTTCAACTATCACTAGCGAATATACTAAAAATGCCATTTTCAGGCTCACAATTTCAAAAGATGGCAGATTAAATATTATAGTTGATATTTTTATTGTGATTTTATTGGGGTTTTTCATTCATTAATTACGTCATACGTTTATTACGTTTGTAAATTAGTATAATAACGCCTTTAGGATGCTGTTGAAACTGCCTCGTTTCTGCAACAGCATCCTAAACACCGTAGCATGGAGTTTTAATTCTCCGATTTAGTTAGGTACTTGTATAGTGGGGTCTTACTCTTAAGAAATATATGAGGTATAGTATTTCTATAGAATTCATTTTACGATACATTATATAAGTAAACTCGTCCAGGTCGTAAGCAGTCCTTTGCAAACCTTTATCATAATTAGTAATAACACGACAATAGAAAAAAATGCGACAACACCACCTATGAATTTGACTTACTCCGGCAGAACCCAAACATATATACAGGCAATATTTATAGCGCTACGAAGTTCACCAAGTCAGTTTATATTTATATCTCTCTCTCTTATTAGCCCATTAACGTCCCACTGTTGGGAAAGAGTCTCTTCCACTTCGGGAGGGACTATGCCGCGCTGACCAGGCCTGTGTTGCATAGGATTTAGTGTCAAGTTTTTCGACTTTCGCAGTTGATGTTAATTGCTTTTAAGGTCCCTCAGCTGGCTCTTACAGTAGCGTAGGGAAGAAATGGTGTAATGGCACTTGTATTCTTAATCCGTCACCACACGGACGATATATTTATATAAGTGTCTTGTATATTTTGATAAAAATAAGCACAGATATAATAATGAAACTGCTAACATCAACATAATGTATTACCAATACAAAGAACATGGTGTTCATGATATATCGATGGGCGCACCCGACATCGTGCACGCACACCGGTAACACGGTGACCTTGGTTATATGGTGTATTTGAATTGTTTAGTTACTTGTACCATTACTTGCGTTATTCATTTAATCGTGGACATAAAAGAACAACTTGATTTGTAAATACATATAGGGATGATAATCGACGGCCGATAGAGAAGATGATTTCTGGAGTAGAGACTCGGCAAGCGTAGACACCCCCTGCCAGGTAGACGAATGACCTGAAAAAGGTCGCATGGAGGGATTGGATGCGTAAGGTGGAGGAGCGTGTATTGTGGCGTGAATTGGGAGGCCTATGTCCAGGAGTGGACTGCAATAGGTTGATGGGATTAAAATGACGTCTAGACTATTACGAAGTTATGATCACGGTAGACGCAACTCATTCGAAACGTGAACACGATATGTGGAAATAAGGCTTTCAGCAGAGAAATATAGGAGTCAGCTGATTAGTCATCCTAACAGTTTGAATAACCACCTAACGTAGACCAGCTACATCAAGCGGCTTAAAAGATATGATGTGCCAATGCAGGATAGCAGATTTTCGATCGAATGAGATTTCACTCGTACTGATAATAGTCTCACTTAACAGACCTGCTTATAATCTGACGAAGGATCGTAGATAGATAAAAAAAAACTCAGTTCTGAATTAATAAAAAAATAAAGTAACAAACATACGAAAAATAATTTGCTTATAAAATTACTTTAAAAGCTAAAAAATACGCTTGTAAATTCGGGATATTTTTTAAAATTGTCGATATCGTGCAAAACTTCAAATCAATCAGACTATTGCAAGTGGTTGAAAACCGTTTTCAAAGATTCCATTACTTAAGTTAATTCATTGATAGATACATACCAAGAGGTAATAAAAGGGTATTAACGTGTTAATAAAATATTTCCTTAAACAAATTGATGATCTCTTTTTTGTGAAGTTGTTTAAAAGCAGTTGTAAAGGAAGCACTAACACTATTTAACCAGCCGTTACCATATTGATTTCTATGGTTAGTACAGAAAGCTCGGTCATCGCAACTCGCACCTTCTATAAATGTATTATTCAAACAAAATGTGGGTCGGTTTTTATTCAGTGGCTATTATAAGTGGTTCAGTAATCTGTTTTCATGGAATATGGGCTAATGTCTGACCTTAATTCCATTATTAATATGATGACGAGACTTGAAGTAGCAAAAGGATTTCACCAAATATCTTTTTCTGTTAAGGATTTTGCAAAAAGAGGTTATGCAAGTATGTTTTGCAAGATTTAATTTTTTTCCTATCTGTGTGGTGACGGATTATGAATACAAGTGTCACCACCCCATTTCTTTCCCTTCTTTTCTGTAAAAGCCAGCTAAGGAATATTACACACAGATAACATCTTCTGTGAGAGACGGAAAACCAAACCTAAACTCTGTGCCAACACGCCTGGTCCGCGCGACACAGTAGACCATAATCCCTCCCAAAGTGGAGGAGGCCCGTGCTCAAACAGACGTTGATGGGAAAAGACGAGAATATTTATTTTGTTTTATTTGATTTTTAGGGTTTGGTACCAACAAGTAAAACGGGACTATTACTGAGACTTCCCTGTGCGTTTCCCTGTCTTTTACCAGGCTGTATCTTATGAACGGTTATGGGTAAACACTTGATGATGTATTTCTACTGCCGCTATAAAAATAAATTGAATTGAATCACTTGTGCAAGGGTCGGGTTGGCAAGTCACTCGTACTTATCCAGTTTTTTCAATATGTCGAATTGATACATTTTTATTATGAATATAAATACCTATTGCAATGACAGATGGACGGACAGACAGCGAATTCTTAGAAATAGGACCTCTTTTTTTGTTATGGTATGCTAGATAAAAGTAGACTATGTTTTTTTTCTTTTATAATAAAACCAGTGTAGTGTACATTTTACTAATGTTAAAGGAATGTGGTCCCTTCGCCCTTTGAATGATTTCGCTAACAGAATTCGGACGATTGAACCTTTTAAGATCCTTTTCCGGTTATTTAAACAAGTTGAAAAACAATTACTTTAATGGTCTCAAGGGATTTTAATGTCAGAACTTTATTAGAAGGTTATCATAAGATAAATATAATAATTATATCGCAATGGCATGAATTTTGGTGCTACTAGAACTGAACTAAACTTATATCTATCCTAATATTATAAAGCTGAATAAATTGTTTATTTGAACGAGCTAATCTCAGAAACTACTGGTTCGAATTGAGAAATTACTTTTGTCTGTACTATCCAAAGATAGTCCATTTATCGAGAAAGACTATAGGCTATATAACATCATGCTGCGAGTAATAGGAGCGAAGCATTAGTGAAAAATGTTGCAAAAACGAAGAAAAATTTCTTAATTCCAAGCGTACGAAGTCGCGGGCAACAGCTAGTATACCACAAAGTTCAGATATTACATTTTGCTCAGACTATATAAAATCAATAACATTATTTTAAATAAAACTACTTTTTACGGATTTAGACGCGTATATTTGTTTTAAATTTTGGCCCGACGTTTCGGAGACTGCAGTCACCATGGTCACGGTGACTGAAAAATCTTCAAAACGTCGTCGGGCTAAAATTTAAAACAAATATACGCGTCTAATGGTCTTATTCATAATGACTTGTCGGAGGTTTAAAAGTTCGCTAAAATAGGTTCGTGAAAATTGTCAAAACTTGTTATTCGTAATAGTCTTTATACGCTAAAACGTTTATTATCTCTCCGATAATATCTCCGTTTAAGCCTCCGATGAGTCATTATGAATAAGACCGTAAATCCGTAAACAGTGGTTTTATTTGCTCAGCTTTGTTTAAATCTCTATAACCAATTGACCATTAGAAGAAACTGTATTTATAAGATGTTTAAACAAGCGTAAAACGGTCTTTTAAGATTCAATCGTCCAATTTCTATCAAAGAGAGCGTTTAAATGGTTAAGGAGCAAAGTTATTTAGGATAGACACAACTAAATAAGATTTATTGTATTAGTTGCTACAAGATTTACTCACATTTAATAATATTTAATTTTACATTAACTACAAAAATAGACTTTTACCATAGTTATAAAACAAAGTCGTTATTTTTGTATGTATGTCGCTATGTGAACTTATAAATATCTGCCATACTACGCAACAGAATTTGTTGCGGTTTTTTCTAATAGATAGAATGGTTCAAGAGCATGTTTTTTTAAATAATTTGTTAAGGTAGTGTTTAAGCTCCACTTGTCCGTTTGTTTGGCACCAGGCTGTATCTCTGGAACGATGATAGCTAGAGCTGACATTTTCACAGTTTATGTATATCAGTTGATGCTATTACAATATATACTCATCATCGTCTTCGTCTTGCCCTTAACGCATTATTTAATGATAACTTCCTCTGCGAGTTCAATTCGTAGTTGACCAGGTTTTGTACTTCAAGGTTTTTGGAATAAAGTTCTTTATCGCGCGTTGCGAAAGGGGGCTAGACGGAAAAAATTAAGGCCAAAAGTTACTGTTGTAACGACACTTTTTGCTATAGTTGTCGTGCGGCGTGCTGTTTCTGTCTCTGTCCCTCTCTCTCTCTTTCTCACTCATAATACGAATAAAATAATATTATAATTTTAATTTTTTATGAACTGTTGAGTATCTATTATTTATTAATACTATTTTTAGTTAACATTAGACTTAGCATAAATTTCTACTTAATTTTTAATTTCTTCTCCGGCCCATTTACGTCCCACTGCTGGCACGGGCCTCCTCCACTTTGGGAGGGATTATGGTCTACTGTGCCGCGCTGACCAGGCGTGTTGGCACTGTTGGCACAGGGTTTATTTTGGAGATTTCCATCTCTCACAGAGGATGGTATCTGTGTGTAATATCCCTTAGCTGACTTTTACAGCATCCTTGGGAGGAGATGGGGCGGTGACACTTGTATTCTTAAGCCGTCACCACACGAAGAAAATTTAAAATTTACGAGTACGAAATTGCGGGCCATGGCTATTACTATTAAATGCTGAACACTCATAATACATATTTAATGCTCATGTATACTGAGCTAATAGCTATTATTTACTGTGTTTTTCATGAAATGTGTTTATAATAGCTGATATTTTGATAATGGTTGAAACCGACCTTAAAGGGTAAAATAGTTATTTACAAATATCATGTAGAGGTGTGACTTATAGTAATGTTACAATAAATATTTAACTAGCGGTGTCACTTAGTTTCATATGCGTACCTAGGTACTTAATGGAGGCCTACACACAGAGAAGTTCTTGCAAAAAGCTAAAATTGTTTGTTTAAACATTACAATTTTATAAAAGTTAAGTATAATTTTATAAATTTTATAAAAGCCAAGTTATTAACGTGATCATAGTCCCGGTAATATTAACAAATTATGAGTTCAAATCGCGTAAGTTTAAAATCAATAATTTTATAAAACTTTTTGTATAAAACTTTTTAGGGTATCGTACCAAAAGCTAAAATGGTCGCACCCAAACATATAATCACAACACAAAATGCGTTGTTATTTAAATCATTTAACGTACCTATACATAAAGCCTGCGTCTCAACAATATTGGAATTGAATGCAGTACCTACAATAGATCCTTAAGCTTACACATATGCTAAAAGGCGATTGTTAGCTTTTCTTAAATTGTCTTTGCTTTTCTTGTATTATCAAATGTCTGTATTCGTTTGTAAAAGATTATTGACTACTCGAATGCGTAATTGATCGAATAGCGATCATTCGAATATTACCATTCGAACGATCGCTATTCGATCAATTACGCATTCGAGTAGTCAATAATCTTTTACAAACGAATACAGACATTTGATAATACAAGAAAAGCAAAGACAATTTAAGAAAAGCTAACACGATTATGTCAAAGTTACATTAGGACACTATTTAATATTAAACTTTTGTTACATAGATTAGACTAAAATATACCTTCTAACTATTACTTTCTTTTTTAACTGCAGTTTTATTTATTTTTAGGGTTCCGTACCCAAAGGGTAAAAACGGGACCCTATTACTGAGACTTCGCTGTCCGTCCGTCCGTCCGTCTGTCACCAGGCTGTATCTCAAGAACGGTGATAGCTAGACAGTTGAAATGAAATTTTCACAAATGACGTATTTCTATTGCCGCTATAACAACAAATACTAAAAATAAAATAAAATAAAAATTAAAGGGGGGCTCCCATACAACAAACATAATTTTTTTACCGTTTCTTGCTCGATACTAATAACGTTGACAGGTAGACGCTCTAACTATTCACAGAATATTTGGTTCTATAACGTGCCTTATGTTGCATAGATCATGGTACGGAACCCTTCGTGCGCGAGTCCGACTCGCACTTGACCAAATTTTTTTTAATATATCTCTCTCCAACCCATTTACGTCCCACAGCTGGGCACGGGCCTCCTCCACTTTGGGAGGGATTATGGTCTACTATGCCGCGCTGACCAGACGTGTTGGCACACGGTAGCACCCTTGGGAGGAGATGGGGTGGTGACACCTGTATTCTTATTCCGTCACCACACGGAGAATATTTTTAATATACTAATTAAAAACTAATACCTATATAAAAATATGTACACTATAAAATAAATTAATATCATAGGTATACATAAGCTACACATCAAAGTATTTTTTCCCATCGACATGACCAGTCGACAGGACTGGTCATGTGCCCGGAACGCTGGCGACATTGTCACGATGAACGGCAATACTTATTTTTTTTACAAAATAAAGGCCAGCCTCCTGATCACGAGAGACGTCGATCAGTTGGCCTGCTAAATCTTTATAATAAAAAAGTAAAAAAAAACTATTAAAATAACAATTTATAAGTAAGAGAGACTTGGAATTTTTATTATAATTGGCATATTTTCACGAATATATCGAAGCTATTACAAATTATAATAAGCTTTTGCCCGCAACTTTGTACGCGTGGAATTAAGAAAATTATACCCGTTTTTGTTTTTGCAATATGTTTTACTTCGCACCTATTGGTTGTAGCGTGATGTTACATAACCTTCCTCGATAAATGTACTCTCTCTCTCTCCCTCTCTCCAGCCCATTAACGTCCCACTGTTGGGCAAGGGCCTCCGCCACTTTGGGAGGGATTATGGTCTACTGTGCCGCGCTGACCAGGCGTTTTGGCACAGGGTTTACTTTTGAGATTTCCGTCTCTCTCAGAGAATGTCATCTGTGTGAAATATCCCTTAGCTGGCTTTTAAAGCACCCTGGGGAGGAGATGGGGTGGTGACACATGTATTCTTAGTCCGTCACCACACGGACAAATATGTGTATAATATGATAAATGTGCTATGCAACATAAAAAGAATTTTTCAATTTGAACCAGTACTTCTTGAGATTAGCTTGTTCAGACAAACCAAGAAACAGACTCTCAAGCTTTTTAATATCAGTATAGATTTGAAGGTAATACGAGCTACGCAATAACTGGCTGTCTATTCATTTACTTTTTCTTTTTTATAGACGGAACATTATTACAAAGAATAATATTTACTTAACCTTTAGAAAATGATTGTGTGAAGAAAAGAACCTGATATTTACACTTACATTGTGTAAGTAATATCAAGATATTTTTCCTTAATGTTGGCCGGACTGATTTTTTTCACAACAACGGTGAAGTCAGAAATAATTGTGTAATTATCTGATAGATGAAACGAATGTGTAAAGAAATATATTAGGTTGGCATTATATTTCTGGAGTCTGTTTTCCTATCGAATGTTTAGAAGTATTTGCGCATTATTTACAAGTATATTTTCATGCTATAGTCATTGATTTCATACTTATTCTATCTCTATTTGATTATGACGAATAATTATTGTGTCTTTAAGAAGTTTATAGCTATACCTTCGCAATTAAAAATTTGAATCATACACTAAATTTGATACTTTCAGTGTCCATCCAAAGGTTACTAGGAAATAACTTTAAAAACATAAGTAACTATTATATATAGAAATACGTAAATCAGAATTAAAATACATTTAGTAGATTTTGAGTAAATAGGAAAAGTATCCCTAATTCTTCATTTTCTGTGCCTACTGGCTGTGTTAATATGTACGTGTCGGCGATGATATACGATAATATTGATGTAGGCCCTTAAGGGCAAAGGGTATAATAATACCACCGACATAAAAAATAATAATATTGTGACAGACTGAGTTTGTCAAGAACAGAGGTGCCCCTCGCTACGGCTTGCGCCGCCCCTCGCAGACCGGCTGCCCCGGGCCATGGCACTCTTGGCCCTAGGGTAAATACGCCGCTGTCTATATTGATATTCTATATTGTTAAAATGTACAATAAAGAATATTCTATTTTATTCTAAATTTGAGACTATTTCTGAACCCACAAAACAAATCTCATCTTATCTGATGTGTTTAGAAGATACGTTGTATTAAAGAAATAGATATATTAAGACGATACCAAAATAGCTTCGTGCATTTTCCTACGTACGAAGTTTTCATTGTTTCTTTAGATTGAATGGCTAGAGCTCTAATTTTTAAGTATATGTTTTTTCAATATATGATCTAGGATCGCATAAACTCAGAAACGCGATTAAAAAAAGTTTTCTCGATAGAAAATCTTAGCGAAACAACCTCTCTCATTTTTTATTTTTTTCATTTGTCGGTCTATTATCGCGTATTAACTAATGAAATAACTTTAAAAAGATAAGTAACTATTATATATAGAAACACGTAAATCAGAAATAAAATATATTTAGTAGATTTTGAGTAAATAGGAAAAGTATCCCTAATTCTTCATTTTCTGTGCCTACTGGCTGTGTTAATATGTACGTGTCGGCGATGATATACGATAATATTGATGTAGGCCCTTAACCAGTAATACAAACAATCACGAAAAACAAAATCTTTTCTTTAACAGTTAGGTAAAACCATGAAAATTAATATGCATTAGGTGTTTCAGCCGATAAATCGAATTCGCTCATTCTTATCCCAAGAGAATCATGGAGTTTGTAAGTTCTTATGTGTTTTTCTTTGGTTTGTTGTGTTTGGTTAAGATTTGTGATTCATTTATATCCTATAAATATTACGAGGAAGTGTTTTACAGTGTATGGATGGATGGATGTAAGGATTTTTTTGCTCTGTAACGCAAAAACTACCGAATGGAGTTGCCCAAACTTTAGTTTTCAAATAATTTACGGCCCATAGCACTCACGGAGACTGTATAAATATTTATAGATACTTAACTGGACACAATGGTGCCAATTCTACATGCACAACTAAACTTAACTAAAAAGTAAAAATAATTATTTAATTCGTGTATTTAGATAATTGGCAATTTTGTTGTGCACATTTATATTAACTAAGATTTTTAGTCTATAATAAATAGTATTTTTATCAAAAAAGGTTCAGTTAACATTGCTGGATTGTGTTATCGACACTATCAAAATGCATTTAGTTAAGTTTATAAATAAATAAATATTCATGTACATTTCACGCAACGTCCTCTGGTCCCAAGCTAAGTTTTTACGCTTGTGTTGTGGGTACCAGAATACGGATATACTACATATACTACTTTTCTTTTGTAAAAACATACTTATAATACATAGAAATACCCAGACGCAGTACAAACATTTGTATGACAATTGTAAATATCACACAAATGATTGTCCCGAGCTGGAATCGAACCCGCGACCTCGTGATCCATTACTCCACCACGAAGCCCGTCATAAGTTTAGTTTAGTAGTGCGCGGAGAATTGGTACCAATAGCTAGAAAATAAATTTGGGATCGGGAGAATACTTTCAAAGATAACAACCTATACACATTAAGAACTCTACCTCTTACTGCCGCACTCAGAGACATTTAATGGTTACTTAAGGAGCTCTTTAGTATTGATTTAAAAAAGTAAAAGTTAAGTTAAACCTTTTTTAAATCAATACTAAAGAGCTCCTTACATAACCATTAAATGTCTCTGAGTGCGGCAGATTAAGGGACCCTAATAAACAGTTATCTGACTCTGAGAGCGAACTTTTTTAAATCAATACTAAAGAGCTCCTTAAGTAACCATTAAATGTCTCTGAGTGCGGCAGTTACTAACCGACTTCTTCGAGGAGGTTCTCAATTCGCTTGTATGCCTTTTTTATTTATGTTTGTTAGCTCATAAATTTTAATTGGGCGGAGCGATTTCAATGTTCCTTTTATTATTAAAAGGTTCCCGTGTGGTTCCATTGGCACCAGGTCAGGATCTGATAGTTATCTGAGAAATCAAGGAAAACCCTCAAATTTCAAAGTTACATAAAGTCGGCAAAACTTTTTTTTTATAAATACTCCGTATATATTCGTGTGATAATTATTTGTGTTTAATTGGGACAATTATTTGTGTGATATCCATAAATGTCATACAAATGTTTGTACTGCGTCTGGGTGTTTTCTATGTATTATAAGTATGTATTTACAAAAGAAAAGTAGTTTATGTAGTCTATCCGTATCTGGTACCCATAATACAAGCATAGAAATATAGCTTACTTTGGGACCAGAGGACGTTGTGTGAAATATCCTGAATATTTATATTAATATTTATTTATAAGTCTACTGAATGCTAAAAGTATATTATTAAAATGCATGTTACACTCAGAATATAAAAAAAGAAACTTAACGTTTCTAAATCTCTTTAAGATAATTTAAAGTTATCGTTATTTTTTACGTTAATATGAAGTTTTAAAATATCAAAACACGAGCCAAAACCTATTATGGAATCTCATTATTTCAACCTTCTTATATTTTCTTTATACATTTAATTTTATATTGATAACTAAATTGCTTTACTCCGATGTCATCGCCGGGATACTCCAAAAGGGGCAAGTGCGTAGCACTTACAACCGTCGGGCATGTATGACCAGATGTATGAGTGTGGATGAAGTCAAGGAAGTATGCTTCGATCGTAGCAGATGGCGCTCTATAGTCTCTGCCTACCCCCATGGGAAAAAGGCGTGATGTTATGATGATGATGATGAAATTGCTTTTGAATGACTTTGTTCTTGGTTTGGCAAATTAGAATAGCACAGAACTAAAAATAATATTTTGTTTATTAGGTTCTGTTAGATTTGAGAAGGCAAGGGAAACTATTGAGACGGAGAGAAAAAAATTGGACATGTCATAAGCACATAAAATTTCTAAAAAACTATATATACTTGATTCAATGATTTTTCATTTCATTTCATAGCTATAAGCCTCCTTATTAACTCAAATATTCTGGGGACCGCTGGATAGAGTTAGCCCAAGACCGCGCGTTGTGGTGTTCTATGGAGGAAGCTTATGTCTAGCAGTGGACGGAGATAGGATGCTGGTTGGAGAGGCCTCCTTACAAATGCTTGTGAACATTATCTATGTAAATAAACATAATAATATGGAGAAATTCACGGATATTTTATCCCTAGTAAATAAGTATTCGTCCGTGTTGTGACTGATTAAGAATACAAGTCCCACATTTTCCTTCCAAAGGTGCTGTAAAATCCAGCTAAGTGATATTGTACATATATTTTTCTAATTATCATACAAATGTTCGCACTGCGTCTGGATGTTTCTATGTATTATAAGTATGTATTTACAAAAGAAAAGTGGTATATGTTTGTATTCTATCCGTATTCTGGTACCCATAAAACAAGCATATAAGCAGAGCTTGGGACCAGAGGATGTTGTGTGAAATGTCCATGAATATTTATTTATTCCATTTATTTAAGTAATGAAATATAACATCATCTGAGAGAGATGGAACTCTTGACAATAAACCCTATGCCAACACGCTTCATCAGTGCGGCATAATAGAAATAATCTCTTCCAAAGTGGAGGAGGCCCGTGCCCAACAGTGGGACGTAAATGGACTGGAGTAAGAGAGAGAGAGAAATAGGTATTGCTTAATTCTACATCACCTGTATTTTCCCTAAGCGTAGCGGTTTCAATCGATCACCACTGGATGCGGATTTGTTCACAATTCAATATTGATCAATGGTAATTAAGAGGGCACGATACCAAATTATGCTCCATACAAAAATATGGGTATCGTACTTCCCTTTTTTCTTCGCGAAAGTTAAACCCATTTTAATTGTTTCTACGCTATATTATAGATGAAGAGTATATCTATGCTTCTGTCACTTTTTTTTTCAATTCATAATAACTAAAAGAAATATGACCATCCGAAAATCCCGATTTTTTCGGTTTTCTTTAGGTAAAGTTGCAGCGTCTATCACACATTATTGGTAACGTTTTACCAAAAAAAAAGTGATACAAGCATAGATATACTCTTCATCTATAATATAGCGTAAAAACAATTAAAATCGGTTTAACTTTCGCGAAGAAAAAAGAAGACTACGAAACGTCTTTTTTTCAAAGAATTTGTAGGTAAAATCTGTTTCAGCTATATTTGTCCCTTTCAGCGCGGCGCTCGGGAATAGGGATAGCAATACCTAAGGCAAATACCTAAATTAGGAGTACAGTACCCTCTTAAGAGTACGAGGTACATTAATCCGTTGATAAGACACACGTACAAAAGTTTGTCAAACAATATACGGCAGTGGCTAATGATTGAAATTGTTTTAGTAAGTTCAAAACTACATATAAACTACTTCCTTTAAAGCCAAATTATCTGAAAGAGGCTAAATAATAACTTTTCTGGACATTTCATATTACCCCATTTTTCCCTAGAATACTGTAAAAGCCAGCTAAGGAATATTGTGCAACTCTAAACTAAGTCTTGTGCCAATCATAGTAGATCAAATCTCCTCTGATGGACGCTAGTACCCAACAGTGGACTTAGTGAGTTTACTGGGCTAGAGAGAGAGAGATAGAAAGAGAATAATAACCACCTTATATTGAATAGCGCAACCAATTAAGTATTTCATTCTTAACTACAGTGTGTCACGAGTACTCGGTAAAAACAGTCATTCTTCAACCAACTGTTTTAAACTATATTCACCGTTTTGAATGGTAAATGGCGCAATGGTTGTTATTAATGTACCTACTGCGGGTTTTATTCAACAAATGTCAAAAATGTTAACATTATAAAGAATGCTTTTTAATTCCAAATTAGGTAATTTTAGTTTTGTGGTGTTTTCATTTAACGTTGAAAAATTATCCATTCATAAGCTTTTTTCCATGTTATGCTGGAGATAGGCTCCCCCATAGAACGCTACAATGCACAGTCTTGCGCTCTTTGTATTAATGTGCGAAAAGCCGAAAGGATGCACTCTATGTCATGTTAGCATGCAATTTAAATTCCAGTTTTCCGTCTGCTTAGAACAAACAAGCTCTGTAAGTACTGTAAGCAGCATCCAGCTTTTTAATGTAAAATCCTGTAAGAGACGGAAAACTTAAAACTAAACTCCTATTCTTCCCTACTAGCTGTTGCCCGCGACTCCGTCCGCGTGGAATTTAGAAAATTTTTCCCGTTTTAGCGACATTTTTCACTACTGCTTCGCTTCTACTGGTCGTAGCGTGATGTTATATAGCCTAAAGCCTTCCTCGATAAATGCCCTATCTAACAGTGAAATAATTTTTTAAATCGACCTAGTGTTTCCTGAGATTAGCGCGTTCAAACAAACAAACAAACAAACTCTTCAGCTTTATAATAATATTATAAAGCTGAAGAGTGAGTTTTTCTTGACATAAGAAGAATTACTACTTCTCAGCAAGGCCCGTAGGAAGCCCGTGCCCAATAGTGGGTTCCTAATGGGCTGAGATGGAACACTCGTTAGCCATTCTCGATTGTTGATCTAGGACTGAAATTTCACACCAACATATTCATTTACAACATTCATAAACAAAGCAATCTGTCCGGAGGCAGGAAGAAGGTCTGTCTCTTTATGGCAATCACCTTAGAGCATAATGCCAATAGGAGTTGTTAAACACGCTGTTTTCTTTGGCAAACACTTAAACACTGGTACTAATTCTATGTGCACAATTAAACTTAACTAAAAAATAAAAGTTGATAGTGTCAATAACACAAATCGGCAATGATAACTGAACTTTGTTATTATAAAAACTGATACCGATTCTACGTGCACATCTAAACTTAACTAAAATTGTTAATTGATAACGTTAATAATACAATTCGGCAATTTTAACAGAACTTTTTTATTTGAAAATCTGTATATTATAGACTAACGATTTTAATTAATAAAAATGTGCACAATGAATTAGCCAATTAATCAAAATACGTCACAGTTGTTTTCATTTTTTAGTTAAGTTAAGTTTAGTCGTGCCCGTGGAATTGGAACCACTGTGTAATATAGACAAACAATTTTATTTATGATAAATATGTAAGTACTACGAAACAACAAATATTGGATATGTTGTTTGTGGGTGTGTCAAACCAACTGTCATTTTTTAGTTAAGTTTAGTTTAGTTGTGCATGTAGAATTGGAACCACTGTTACTTAATTACATTGGTTGCCAGTCGCTATGAACGCTCTGCACAAAATCGCTTCTTGCATACTGAGAGACGACAGTGCCTGTACTCCGTCCGTACACAAGTACATATAAGCGTGACACTCTTTTATATCGCTAGAGTATTCATCTGATTTGATCTATCCAAATCTGAGGACGTCTAGTACAAAGTTAATGCATAAACGGCCTTTTCACGTCTCGCTTGAAAGACCCCATGGGGTAGGAATCTGTCAAGCAGTCTGAGACATAAGTAATAAGTACTTATGTATATTTAATTATAAAGTTTAACAACTATTCCCGGGTTCAAAGTTGAGTAGGCATCGATTACAAATACACTACGTTTTATCTGATAATGATTTATACATAACTACTAGTTCCGGCAAACGTTGTTTTGCCATACAATTCTGTGTAAAAATCAACAACAACAAATTTCATCAAAATCGGTCCAGCCGTTTAGGAGGAGTTCAATTACAAACACACGTACAGAAGATTTATATACCTATACATAACTATACCATACTAGCTGTCCCGGCAAACGTTGTTTTGTCATACAATTCTGTGTAAAAATCAACAACAAAAAAATTCATCAAAATCGGTCCAGCCGTTTAGGAGGAGTTCAATTACAAACACACGTACAGAAGATTTATATACATAACATACATAAGAACACGCAAGTAGGGAGCGAATTCCATTCGAGGAGGGCCTCTCGTACGTTTTTAGCGTTGCCTGAATGCCGACTCTTAATGGGTGAATGCTCTAAGACAATCACTGGCCCTCGTCCTCTATTTATATTACCCTTACCTTTGATTACGGCAATAAAATTTTATTGTAATATCTGTAATTTGCTATGAATGGCGCGGTATTTATCTCGGAGTTAGGGACTGAGGGTTGCGATTTTAAGAGGCTGTATTTGTTTTATGTATTCTCGTACCTAATTATCTAAATACATATTATTATTTCTTGGTGTCAATCTATATTATTAATAAAATTATAAAGAGATCTGATTGTTTGTTTGTTTGAATCGAATGTACCGGAATGGCTTACAAAATTATGTCATTGTAAGGAAGATAATTATATCTTCCTTACAATGACAAGCTTATTAAGGCCCTACATCAATATTATCGTCGACATGTACATATTAACACAGCTAGTAGGTATAGAAAATGAAGAATTAGGGATATTTTTTTTGTTTACTCAAAATCTACTAAATATATTTTAATTCTGATTTACGTGTTTCTATATATAATAGTTACTTATGTTTTTAAAGTTATTTCATTAGTTAATACGCGATAATAGACCGTAAAATAAAAAAAATAAAAAATTAGAGAGATTGTTTCGCTAAGATTTTCTATCGAGAAAACTTTTTTCAATCGCGTTTCTGAGTTTATGCGATCCTAGATCATATATTGAAAAAACATATACTTACTTAAAAATTAGAGCTCTAGCCATTCAATCTAAAGAAACAATGAAAACTTCGTACGTAGAAAAATGCACGAAGCTATTTTGGTATCCTCTTAAAGCTTTATATATTTTTATTCGACAACCGTGTGAATCCGGTTCTAATTAATAGATTTTTAATTCATTAACGTCTAACGGCTCGAAGTGCTCTTGAAAAATTATCGCCATAAATTCATGTTTCATAACTTTAAATTTATTCGTTTTTATAAATATAGAATTTATGATCAAAGTGTTCATATCTATATTAAAAAGTGCTTGATTCCGATTCTATAGATACTAACAAAAAAAAAATAGTCTTATAGTAAAATATATTCCAAAACTATATGTGAACTTGAAAGCAAATATTTTTCCACCAAGACTCAGTATTTCGTGACAATATCCAATATAGGACGATTTAGCGGCAAGGTTTTTGCTGATAGGCCGTAAAAGGCGAGAAATTCGAGTAAATTATGATGATAGAAGCCCGAAACCCTTGGATTAAGGTCCGATACGCTCCGTGGTCAGTGTTATCGCGTAGACGTCCATACTAAGTAATATTAAGTACTAACAAAAACACATTTGGGACTTTGTGATGGATAGATCATATACTTTCAGTATAATGTTATCTTGGAGCGTCAAAAATGATGGAAGGCTTTCTCATTGAGTCGAAGAAATTGTTATTTTATGTCTTAGATAAGGTTAGGATATGTGGGTTGAATTTTTTCACTTACGTTATGCTATCCCGATGTAGGTGCTGTATGGGTACATAAATCTATACATAATTATATGGTCTTATGGTCCTTATTGACTTATCGGAGGTTTAAACGGAGATTGTATCTGAGAGATCATAAACGATTTAGTGTAAAAAGTCTATTATGAATAACAAGTTTTGACAATTTTCGCGAACCTATTTTAGCGAACTTTTAAACCTCCGATAAGTCATTATGAATAAGACCAATAATCTATACTGATACTATAAAGCTGCAGTTTGTTTGTTTGTTTATTTAAACGCGCTAATCTCAGGAACCTCTGATCCGATTTGAAAAAATATTTCAGTGTTAGATAGTCCATTTAGCGAGGAAGGCTAATAGAAGAAAGAAAGAAAGAAAGTAATATTTATTATGCCTCCAAGGCGGAACACAATAAAACTTTAAATTCTTATAACTATATAAACAAACAAAAATTAGGAACTAAAACTAAACTTAACTTATACTATTACATATAGGCGTGTGGCAGATTGATGTGTCCCACCTATGTAGGAATAAAAGATCCGTTACTCGGCAATAAATCAAATAACAATAGTCCAAAATTAAATTAAAAAATATAAGAGAAAATAATATTGTTTTCTTTAGAATTGGCAATTATAACATTAATTAGTGCAAAGTGATTATTCACTCAATCACTCGCATCCGACAACAACATTACTACATTAAAATCCTAATCGATATAAATAACAAAAGCTATATAACATCACGCTGCGACTAATAGTCTCTCCTATTAGTAGCAGCGTGATGCTTCTCTAAGCGGTAGTGAAAAATGTTACAAAAACGGGGAATAATTTCTAAATACTACGCGTACGAAGTCTATGAAGATATTGAAAATTAGATAGGCGGTCTATAATGGCGTAATAGAAGCCAAAATAATGGTTTATAAAATTTCTGTCTGTCTGTCTGTATGTTTGTACACGCATCACGCCATAACTACTGCCTGGAATTGAATACCGCTTTCAGTGATATGTTGGTAGATATTTAACTGAAAGTATAAGCTTGATCAAAATATTAAATTGTAAATAACTGCATACTATGAACTATATAAAATAGGACTTACCTAAAACCAACGCTAGTTGCTTCATCATCTAAATGTTCCCCATCACTAAGAGCCCATTGCAGCAAAACAGCCGTTCTACCCGCAAGAGTTCCACTAACTACCCTCGCGGGCAAAAACCGTCTTCTCATTCTCAAACTCTTCGCAAACCTTCTATATACAGTTCTCTCATCTCTGCTATGACTACGGTACTTTGATTTAAAATAGTACTCATCTAAATTTAAATTATCATATACTCTGTACGAGTCGCCATAATGTTTAGATTTTTTTATATGTTTTGACCTTTCAGATCTTGTGTGCTTCGGTAAGAAATATGGCAGAGTTTCATCTCGACAAGGCTTTTCTGTGAAAGTAGTTGGGGTGAAATTCCCTCGAATGAAGTTATTTACTATTGAATGTAGCACATAATCCCGCAGCAGGAGATCCTCAAACTGAAGATGAACTGGAAAAAAAGAAAATTTTATGTTAGTTTTCGTTTTGTTTGTGTGATGAATTTAGAATTGGTACACGTTTTAGATGCTGTAAGAGTCAGTTTCAGACCGCAAGTGTGGCATTCTATTGGGGCTTTTATCCAGCAGTGGACAGAGAAAGACTATCGATGGAACAGTCAGTCAGTCAGTTCAAAAAATGGCATCTTTAATACTAAAATATTATAATTATAGAAAAGCTTTACAACGTTCTGCTAGCAGCCTGTGAGGCTGTCTGGTCAGCACGGCATTGTAGACCATAATGCCTCTCAAAGTAGAAGAGACTTGTGCCCAACAGTGGAAAATTAATGGGCTGGATGGCAGATACGAATAAAAGCGTGTAAAAATAGTGCAATAGATTTCTTAAAACCCCTGAAACGAAAATTCTTCCGCAACTTACTCCAAACGACGATCATGGAGTTTTCTTTTAATCTTACAAATATTGTATACAAATTTAATCCACTAAGGAGACAATTTATAAAAGAAACTGTCTTAAAAACCACAACAAATTATTAATAAGCTTCGTATTACATCGTTGGGAGATTTTTTTTTTTTTTTCAACCAGCAATTTGACACTAAGAACAAGGATTTACTTACAAAGATGTTGTAAGTAAAACTGGATTGGAGACTCCTTGATATTTAGGTGTCTTCGAAAATATGTTATTTAAAAAAGTGCGAAAGGGAGTGAAAACTTCGTAAAAAGGCTAACTCATCATCAAATAAATAAAACTATTATAATTCGAGTATAATTCTTTACATTTATTATCAAAAAATTATATAATCAACATGAGCAATAAAACTATCAAAACATTCATATTTTAAAAAGATTTTGACGCATAGACTTCCTTAATAAGATTGTTCAATAAAAGATATTCTACTTGATGGACTCTACAATTGGTCTTGATAACTCTTTTATCTCAGGCGTAAGTATCTCTCTCTCTCTCCAGCCTTATCAAATCCCACTGTTGGGTACAGGCCACTTTGACCAGGGGTGCTGGCACAGGGTTTCATTTCGAGATTTCCGTTAGCTGGTTCTTACGATACCCTGGGAAAGAAAAGGGATGGCGACACTTGTATTTTTGATCCGTCACCACACGGACTGCGTAGCTATAAGTATTGCATTTTCTTTTCATCATGTAGCTTTGTACTCTTTTTACAGTCTGTGTAATAGAGATTAGTGTGTTATGTAACGGTTCAATCACAGCACAAGGCTATTCTGGATTCTATTAGTACATATTTATATAAATATTTTGAAAATGCAAGCATTAGCGTATAAAATGAACATAATTTAACTTGGGATCAAAGCACTTCGTGTAAAATGACCGTAAAGAAATAATGACTAGTCAAAAAGTTTGTATACAGTCCTTCCTCTAGTTACACAGAGTTTTTATTTACTCTATGGTCCCGTCACAACGGGTTTGCAAATTTCAACTTGTTTTTCCCACCCCTTGTGACCGTACGCCTTTATTTATCGCCACCCCTAATTTAACGCTCTCGTTAAAAGAGGCTGGTTTTCGAGAGGAAAATTAATATTGATTAATTAATTTTATAAGTGCTATTTTATAATACTTTGAGATCTGAGGTTATGAGAGCAATTGACATTTGAATTACGAAAAATAAATATTTTAAACAGAACCTTTTTAAAAGTGTTAAGGTGGCCCTCCGATCTACGTAACGCAAAACGTGCGACCGCATGACCTTTAAAATTAAAGTCGTTTTTCACGTTGTCAAAAGAAGATAAGAATAAATTTATGCCAATTGCCAATTCTACGGCTACTTTTGCGGTTGGCCATGCCCATAAAAAGCTGTGCGTTATGCGACTCACTCGGAAACATCGGAAGGCCACTTTCATTTACAATTTGGGTAATAAATAATTAATTACCTAAATTACACTTAAGAATAACTTTGAAAAATTGTTTTTAGGGTTCCGTACCCAAAGGGTAAAAACGGGACCCTATTACTGAGACTTCGCTGTCCGTCCGTCCGTCCGTCCGTCTGTCACCAGGCTGTATCTCAAGAACGGTGATAGCTAGAGTGTTGAAATTTTGATAGATGATGTATTTCTATTGCCGCTATAACAACAAATACTAAAAATAAAATAAATATTTAAGGGGGGCTCCCATACAACAAACATGATTTTTTTACCGTTTCTTGCTCGATACTAATAACGTTGCCTTATGTTGCATAGATAATGGTACGGAACCCTTCGTGCGCGAGTCCGACTCGCACTTGACCAATTTTTTATTTTTTATTTATGTCAATATTTATGGGCTTATATTGAAGAATATTTTTATGCAGCAAATATAACCTCTTCAAAGTAATGAAACTAATACATTTTCAGTCTCTTATAGAACAGTCAGTTACAGTCTCTTATAGAACATGTTATCTGTGTGCAATATCCCTTAGCAGACTTTTACAGCACCCTTGGGAGGAGATGGGGTGGTGACACTTGTATTCTTAATCCGTCACAACACGGACTATATGTATAATATATAGCTGGGTGTTTAGGTATTATAAGTACGTATTTACAAAAAAAAAATAGTTTATGTATTCTATCCGTATTCTGGTGCCCATAACACAAGCATAATAAGCTTAGCTTGGGACCAGAGGACGTTGTGTGAAATGTCCGTGAATATTTATTTATTTAATTATGACTCCTTGGTTTTCATATATCGACTACCTGTTATTCTGATCTATAAGCTATACAACTGTAAGTTTTCGTTAAAATCTATTCAGTAGTGTTTGCATGATAGAACAACAAACATCCTTACATCCATCCATCCAAACATTAAATAAATAATAAATAAATATTCAGGACATTTCACACAACGTCCTCTGGTCACAAAGTAAGCTATATTTCTATGCTTGTATTATGGGAACCAGATACGGATAGACTACATATACTACTTTTCTATTGTAAATTCATACTTATAATACATAGAAAACACCCAGACGCAGTACAAACATTTGTATGACATTTATGAATATCACACAAATGATTGTCCCAACCGGGAATCGAACCCGCGACCTCGTGATCGGCAGTCCATTACATAAACCACTCCACCACGAAGCCCGTCAACATTCTTACATATTTAGATAGGAAAATGGATAGGACAGTCAAAATATAGTTTCTCTAAAACATGAGACATCTGTAACGGTGTCAGCGCGGCGTATACAGAGACCTCCCACGCCTCACCTTCACATTTCGGTTCTGACCTTTATTTCAGTACGATATATATGCGATATTTAGGTTATATACATACTTGGTTTGTTTGTATATTTGTTAATATTTAATTTCAGGTTCTCAGGCTTTTCACTTGATGGCTGATGACCGCTGGGGACAGAAGGTCCTCGAGTGGCGACCACACACCGGACCACGTAGCGTGGGGCGGCCCCCAACAAGGTGGGCTGACCGATATATTCAAATATACCGGGGACCGCTGGATGCGGTTAGCGCAGGACCGAACGTTCTTGCGTTCTATGGTGGAGGCTTATGTCCAGCAGTAGATGGAGAAAGGTTAAAGGATAGATGGATGGATGAATCAGGATGCATCAATCAATCATCAATATAAAAATATATAAAATATAAATATTCATGGACATTGCACGCAACGTCTTCTGGTCCCAAGCTAAGCTTATATGCTTGTGTTATGGGTACCAGAATATGGATAGAATACATATACTACTTTTTTTTTTGTAAATACTAACTTATAATACATAGAAACACCCAGACGCAGTACAAACATTTGTATGACAATTAGAAAAATCACACAAATGATTGTCCCGAGCGGGAATCGAACCCGCGACCTCTTGATCGGCACTCCGTTACCAGAACCACTACACCACGAGGCCCGTTAATCACCATCGTCAATCAATCATCAATCACCATCATCAATCACCATCATCAATCAATCAATCATCAATCTTCATCATCAATAAATCAATCATCAATCATTATCGACCATCTAATAGCTAATACCTATTGAAAAATATATTATTTGGATAATACCTAGTATTATCCAAAATGACTAGAATGTGCGTATTTTCTTAAATTTTACTAAAACTTATTACATGAAACTGCTTAATTGTATTAATAAAAAAGTGAATAGTCTAATAAATTAGTCTACGACTACTATATTAGCCAACGACTATCATAATAGCTAAGAAAATATCCTTCAAGAGTACTTTATATGTTATTGCTACGAGATAAAGCGTGTTAATTGCATACACTTAGTTTTTATTAGTACTGTTGGCGACGCAATCGCACATTGTTGTTATTAGTTTGTAAGTCTAGTTATAAGTATAGCTTTAAGATTAACTCGCTAGGGGTGCGGGGCGTGCGGTATGAGGCATGGAACGTACTTTGTTCTTAATGTTTAAATGACATTACTTCAGTCGTTAGCTGCACTCCATTGCACATACGCACGTCACACATTCTTAGCGCACTTTCGACTGCCTACCTACTTTTGTAAGAAGTACAATAAAGTTTTGCTGTGCAAATTCTTCGTTTTTCTTTGTGGAACGCATCCTGTCTCCTACAAAGTGGTCACTTCGAGACGGATCTTACTCACGACTCCACCGCGAAGAAAAACAATGGACAGAACCCGCAGCGCGGAAGTTCAGCGGAAACCCACCGTGGCGTATGGATTGCCACCGCCTACCTCTGCAACCAGATGTCAAGATGGATACGAGATCCTACAGTCTCGTGTTGGCGGTCTGATGAAGTCGGAACGAACGATAGTCCCCTCTCCGCCTTCACCAACGTCCTGTCTTTCTGCCGACATGAAGATACCCGCATCATCTCGTTCCAAACAAGCCCAGAAGAGATTGCTGGAGCTACAAGCTGCAAAGGCCAAGGCACGTATTGCAATGGAACTTATTGACAAGCAGTTAGCGGCTGACCTAGCTGATCTAAAACAAAAATACAGTCCACCATCAGAAGACTTGAAGGCAAACCGTGTGACTGACGTCATCGAGCGATCGTCGGATCGTGGTCAACATGAGTCGGTATTGCAGAACGGCCCTGGAGTGGAAAACGGCAAAGGCATGCTGCAGGCGTCAGAGGATACTGACACGGACAGGCCAATTCCACAACTGGCGAGCGCACCCACCGCACAGATGATCACCACTTCGAGCGTACAAGAAGACATACACCCGCCTACATTTAACGAGAACCGCACGAAACCGTTAGTATTCAAAAATTTGTGTGAAGAACTTACGGCATATAACTACCCGCTTATCATGGTTGCCGTACAAAAACCAGGACTACAAGTGCCGCCAGAATTATTCACCGAAGATGTAAAAAAATCTAATATTAGTGCCGTTATGTTTCAATGTCGTAACTGTGAAAACTTAAAACATAAAAGTAATAACGCGGTAAATAACGTCCAAGTGCTAAATCAAAAACGAAGTCATAAGTGTCGGTATTGTTACAAGGTTGTTAAAATTTTAACGGAGTGTAATAAATCTAAAAAATCGCTTGACCGTTACAAATGTTTTAAAATAGATAAAAACAGTGTTTATATTATGTGTGCTTTAATGTGCCGTAGGAAAACATGCCTCACACCAAACTGCATCATGATGATTAAAGTTAAAACTCCGTCGACAAGTGTTCCTTACGGAATCGTACGCGCGACCGTAGCCGACACGTCCTCTGTGCCATCGCGATCGGTAATTTTGTCGTTTGTTACACACGTAGGGCTGCGCGGTCGGCGCGGTCGCCGACAATGTATAAACATGCGCGGCACGTCGTCGATTAAATTAATCTTTTATGACGTTGATTATAATAATTTGTTTAAACGCAATACTAGCATAACGAGGAACCGGAGTGGCAGATTTGTCCGTGTGGTGACGGACTAAGAATACAATTGTCACCACCCCATTTCGTCCCGCGGGAGCTGTAAAAGGCAGCTGAGGGATTACGCAAGCTGATAACATCATTTGCAAGAGACGGAAAACTCGAAACTAAACCAAAACAACAATAGTCGTGCTAACCCTATCGGTATCCGGACATTTAAAAACGTGTGTAAATTCCTGCTAAATATTTTATTCTAAATTTTTAATGTAACTTCAAATGCTTCAATAGATAAAATTGGAAGCGTGACGTCATGTGCGCTTGTCCAGGTACTATCCGTGCGAGACAACAACATACGCGATACGCGAGTGCAAGAGAGAAAGCGCTACTCATCGGTGCACTCGGTGCAAAGGTCGTTCCATAGGCTCAAGCCTACGTTATCAGCTGTTTGTATGAATCTAAACATAGGTACAATTTTACGATGCTATTTTATAGCGACGTATTTGTTGCATATTTGCGGTGCGGTTGCTACGTCGCGCGCGTTTATATTTTTACGTTTCCTATTAAATTGTTATCGCGTTTAGTATATAGTAATAAATTAAATATGAAGTCTTTAAATTATTTATAAATATTAATATGCTCGTGTAAAACAATTCATAATGTAGTTATCGAAATTAAATTAAAAAAAAATATAGAATCTGAGACCCATAACGAAAGTGACGTCAATCCACTCATCGTGCGGTGGAACTATTGGTTCTAGGGTGGTCGCCTTAGGAAGACGTTTTATCGTCACTTCACTCACGGTGCAGTGGAACTATTGGTTCTAGGGTTGTCGCCTTAGGAAGACGTATTATCGTCACTTCACTCACGGTGCGGTGGAACTATTGGTTCTGGGGTTGTCGCCTTAGGAAGACGTTTTATCGTTACTTCACTCACGGTGCAGTGGAACTATTGGTTCAAGGGTTATCACCTTAGGAAGGCGTTTCGTCACTCCACTCATCGTGCGGTGGAACTATTGGTTCAAGGGTTGTCACCTTAGGAAGATGTGGGAGTGTTAGTTTCTAGTCAAAACGGTTACGTTTCGGACGTTTTTACAAAAAATAGGGAATCCGGGTATTGGTTAGGGCATTGGTACGCGTCGCTTATATTCCTCCGATTGTGATTGAGTACTGCTGGCGCAGCACTGGGGTGGGGCATGTTGGCGACGCAATCGCACATTGTTGTTATTAGTTTGTAAGTCTAGTTATAAGTATAGCTTTAAGATTAACTCGCTAGGGGTGCGGGGCGTGCGGTATGAGGCATGGAACGTACTTTGTTCTTAATGTTTAAATGACATTACTTCAGTCGTTAGCTGCACTCCATTGCACATACGCACGTCACACATTCTTAGCGCACTTTCGACTGCCTACCTACTTTTGTAAGAAGTACAATAAAGTTTTGCTGTGCAAATTCTTCGTTTTTCTTTGTGGAACGCATCCTGTCTCCTACAAGTACTTTAAATTTTATATATTATTATGCTTACTCCGACTTTATGCCTTTGCGTTTAAGACGATACCAAAATAGCTTCGTGCATTTTTCTATGTACGAAGTTTTCATTGTTTCTTTAGATTGAATGGCTAGAGCTCTAATTTTTAAGTATATGTTTTTTCAATATATGATCTAGGATCGCATCAACTCAGAAACACGATTGAAAAAAGTTTTCTCGATAGAAAATCTTGGCGAAACAACCTCTCAAAATTTTTATTTTTTTCATTTGTCGGTGTATTATCGCGTATTAACTAATGAAATAACTTTAAAAACATAAGTAACTATTATATATAGAAACACGTAAATCAGAATTAAAATATATTTAGTAGATTTTGAGTAAATAGGAAAAGTATCCCTAATTCTTCATTTTCTGTGCCTACTGGCTATGTTAATATGTACGTGTCGGCGATGATATACGATAATATTGATGTAGGCCCTTAAACAGTTTTTATTTTTTTACGAATATGCTAAAACTAGCCAATGCTTGTGGTTTTATCCGCGTTTATAGTACACAAACAGTATGTAAACACCATATTTACATAATATTATACTTCTATGCTAATATAAAGAAGAATTTGTTTGTTTGTTTGTTTGATCGCGATAATCTCATGAAAGGCTGGTCTGATTTAAAAAAAATGTTTCAGTGTTAGATAGTACATCAATCGACGAAGGCTATAAACTATATAACATCACGCTGCAACCAATAGGAGCGAAGCGTAAGTAAAAAATGTTGCAAAAACGTGGAAAGTTTTCTGAATGCGAATACCGTATAAATATAATATAACCGTACGATATTGGCGTATGAGAACCCTATCATAGGTTTGCATACTTTATTGCAGACGTGTTCCCATGATTTATTCATGTTGGAACATGTCCACATGTTTTTGTTACATACAGAATAATGAAGACAATATTGAATCATGTTCTAGGCGTGGTTTCAGCCAGTATTTGCCTATTTGAATATTTGTGATAGAAAGCTATTTTTATTAAATACTAGTTGTTTGCCACGACTTTATTCGTATGGAATTTATAGATGATTAGGTGCGATTTCCTGATAACATAAATTTATATTAACTCAGTACATTATTTCACGTTAAATATAAAACTCTATTCAGCTAAATTTTGACGTTGTCAGGTAATAATCCAATTTAAAGTAATTCTCAAACATTCGCGACACAATCTCGAAAACGTTATGAACTTTTTGACATGTCGAAAATTGGAAATTGAAAATTCAATAAAGACGTTATAAGAAAAAATGTTAAGAAAATACTTCGCCGAAATTATATAAAGCTACTTGATTTATTTGTTATTGACTTATTTGATTAAACGTAAAATATCAAGAAATATTATGCTATTGAAATGAGAAATAATAAAAATCGGTAAAGCATGAGTTGGACTCGTATAACGGGGGTTCCGTCGTTGTAACACTGTCATAATCATATCATAAAACTACACGTAAATACGTTGGTTGAAATAAATATTTACACATTTTTGCAATTGAACTGCTATGATTTTACTTAATAAAAACATTGATGTAATGTTTAACTCACATTCAGAAAAATTGTAATCGAAGATTTGGTAAACATGTGCAGGAACCATATTAAGAGCTATCATGGTTCCTGCACATGTTTACCAGGGTAAATAGAGCGACGGACAGTATTCTGAGGAATTAGTTCAGTAGTTTTGGCGTAAAAGAGTGACATACAGATATAGTTTGGCATTTATAATTATTAATAAAATGGATACAAGATAATATTCAAATTATTATTTTAAACACAAAATTGAAACTTGATTACTTAGAAATACATAGTCTTCACAAAAACTGAAATTCCAATTAAACTAATAGGTACCGAGCGGGCACTTTCATTAATTAATATCGGTGTTTCTTGTGAAATTAGACCTTGTTTGTTACATAAATTACAAGACAGATTGGATTCACCCTATATAATATAGTAAGGTTGCCAGCGACTTCGTACGCGTTGAAGTTAAAATTTATAAAACTCGCAACATTTTTCACTAATACTTTGCTCCTATTGGTCGCAGCGTGATGTTATATTCGTTAGCCTATAGCCTTCCTCAACGACTGTACTATCCAATACATAAAGAATTGTGTAGGAACACATTGTATGAATTCATTGTTTGCAAGTAGACGTAATGTCAACAAGTCTACGAATGCATAGAGACCATTGTGCTAGGCCACCTAAGTTATAATAAACAAATATATTTATTACAGTATGTACGGTCCTATTCTTTGCTCGACGCCTAAATTATTGTATACAAATATATTATGTATGAATTCATTGTATGCAACACTCAGCGTATCAGCAGTTTTAGGAATATATAGAAACGATTGTTCTCCTTAACTATATAAGCTAATATTATATTAAATATATGGAGTCGCAAATAAACGCCATGCAAGTCCGGACGTATTTCATTTTATCCTCTAACCACAACACACGTCATATAACCCTAAAATTGTATTTAAATTGGACTAACCAACGGTTCCTCAGATTAGTGCGTTCAAATAACCAAACAAAGAAAGAAACCTTTAGAATATTAGTATAGAAGTATAAATACTAGCTATTAGGGGAAGGCCAGCAGAAAGGTGGCTTGATGAAATTTTAAAAATTACAGACATGAAATAAAAAGCAAAAGATAGAAAAATATGGAGTAAACTGGAGGAGGCCTTTACTCAACAATGAGGTCCTTAATTGTTATTCTAGAACAAGCATAAAAAATAGAAAATTAAGGAATAAACAAGGCTATAATAATAATAATAAATACTAGCTAGAGCTACGTCCCACTGTTGGGCACGGGCCTCGTCCACTTTCGAGGGAACACTTACTGTGCCGCGCTGACCAGGCGAGTTGGCACAGGGTTTATTTTCGAGTTTTCCGCCTCTCACAGAGGATGTTATCTGTGTGCAATATCCCTTAGCTGACTTTTACAGCACCTTTGGGAGGAGATGGTGTGGTGACACTTGTATTCTTAATCCGTCACCACGCGGAGATATAAAGCCTATATTCGTCATATTCCCGAACCCAAATAAAGGGATAAGGGCAGGACAATGGTGATAATGCGTGTTTGTTGTTGTATTTATTGTATTAATCTTAAATCTATAATAATATTATTAAGCTGAAGAATTTGTTAGTTTTAACGCGCTAATCTCAGAAACCACGAAACCGATTTGAAAAAATCTTTCAGTGCTGGATAGTATATTTATTGAAAACGGCTATAGGCTATATAACGTCACGCTGCGCCAAAGTCGCGGCCAACAGCTATATAGGTATCTATTTTGTAAGTTCTGTAAAAATATCTGGTGTGCTTTAAATAATATTTTATTTGAAGAATATTTAAATTATTAACTTTTAATTGATCTATCTCTATCTATCGAAAGGAGGAAAGAGGTGTAGGCGGTCGCCACCGTCGTCAATACTTTCCGCCGCTACTATTTCAGACCTATATTTTTCAATAACAAAAATAGGGGTTAATAGAAGCACATAGCATATAAGTGTCCTATTTGGCAAGTATTCCTGGCAATACTCCAAATGTCGCGTCGTAATGTTACCAAGAAGGCAATAAGTATAAGATCTGTCTTGTCTACGGCTGTAATTAACATACTCATATGAGATGTAGGACGGAGGGTATACTACTGCAATTACATGAAAGCAATTCTTTACGTCCTATTAACCGACTTCAAAAATGAAGGGCGTTCTCAATTCGTCTGTACGTTTTTTTATTTTATGTTGGTTATCTCATAGCTTTTAAGCAGCATATCTGATGGTTATATCCTGGGTAACCGAGAAATATCCTAAAATTTCAAAGGCACATTAAGTCGATTGAACTTTTTATAAAAAATACTCAATAGTAAAACAAAGTCGTTATTTTTGTATGTAAGTCCCTATGTGAGCTTATATGACAGGCCTCGTGGTGGAGCGGTTCATGTAACGGACTGCCGTTCACGAGGTCGCGGGTTCGATTCCCGCTCGGAACAATCATTTGTGTGAACTCTATAAATGTCATACAAATAAATTAAATTATGGTGGAACAAGTGATTGCCGCAAGCGGGACTTGAACCCAAGACCTCGAAATACCGTTCAGAAGCTCTTCCAACTGAGCTTATTGCGGTCGTGCTTGTAGCATTCAAACTAACTACCACAATCGTCACTCGATTGAGTTTATATCGTATTTCTACGTACAACGCCATCTATCAAGATTGCTTTGCAACATCTCGACCAGCCACCTAGTATTCTTTACAGAATACAATTGGGTTGAAAATAATGACGCGACGTTCATTACTACAGTAATTTATTGATTTTGCAATTTTAAGTAAAGCATAGCATGTCAATTGCAAAATCAAAAAATTACTTTGTCATACAAATGTTTGTTCTGCGTCTGGGTGTTTACTATGTATCATAAGTATGTACATATTTACAAAAGAAAAGTAGTATATGTAGTCTATCCGTATTCTGGTACTCATAACACAAGCATAGAAATATAGCTTACTTTGGGACCAGAGGACGTTGTGTGAAATGTCCATGAATATTTATTATTATTATTTATTTATATCTTCAAAAGTACGCAACAGATTTTGATGCGGTTTTTTTAATAGATAGAGTGGTTCAAGAGGATGGCTTTTTTGTATCGTTTGTTAGGGTTTGATTATTAAATTCTACGCGTACGAAGTTGCGGGCAACAACTGGTATTTTTAATAAATAGATGCTACAATTTACATCTCATCATTGTCCGTGTGGTGACGGACTAAGAATACAAGTGTCACCACCCCATCTCCTCCCAAGGGTGCTGTAAAAGTCAGCTAAGGGACATTTTACACAAATGACATTCTCTGTGAGAGACGGAAAACTCGAAAGTAAACCCTGTGCTAACATGCCTGGTCAGCGTGGCACAGTAGACCATAATCCCTAAACCACCCTCCTTGACCAAAGTGGAGGAGGCTCGTGGCCAGCAGTGGGAAGTTAATGGGCTGGAGAGAGAGAGAGAAAGTTTACATCTCAAATGTTATGGAAATCGGTTATGTACGAATTGAACTTGTATGTGATGGTGTCTGTACTGTTATTATTATGATATAATTATCATCATCATAGAACTTTAAAATCAAATCAAAGAATAACTACGAGTTCAATTTAAAAAGGTTTGTTGTAGGAGAGCTCCCTTTAAACGTTATTGTATTATGGTTTTTAGTATTTTATATACAACGTGTTTCAGAAAGGTGTAGTCATATTTGACCATTGTTACACATGGCCGGTGACTAGGCACTAGGCATGGATGAAATTACAAATTCTAGTTATATTATGACTTTTATATCTCCATACAAATTGAATTTAGTTATTAAATTAATCGATCTTGTTTAATTACAACAGATCTATGAGGTCGTCTTTTATCGTAAGGTTCAATCGCATTCAATAAACCGTAAACATCTCATAATTGATGCGCTCCTGGTAGTTATTTAATATTAGGCTATAAACAACAAAAAACTTACCAACTGTATTTTTCTATGTGTAACTGTAATATTTATAATATTTAAGGCCTATCTAATGCAACCTTAAAATATGACTACACCTTTCTGCAACACGTTGTAGAATCAACAGATATACATTATCTGTGAAAATTGCAACCAGCTATTAACTGTCACGACTACCTAGAGTCTATTGACAGACGGACGGACCGAAAGCGGATTCTTTCTAACAGTCTCGTTTTCCCCTTGGGAAACCCTAAAATAATAATAAAACAAGACTGTATTATTTTCTCCAACGCTAAATTCGAAAAGCACACAGCCGTTCTAAATGACATGCTAAAACCAACTACTTAAAGTGCAAACTACAGAGAGCTCCTCACATTATTGGAATATGCTAATAGAGCGCAGATGAGCTAAGTTGGCCAACTTTCCTTATATACCCAGTTCTAACCTCATATTGCCATCTGACCTCATTCAGGTTCGATTATTAAACAACTTCACCGCACTGATTTAGATCTCTCTCTCTCTCTTCAGCCCATTTACATTCCTCTGTTGGGCACGGGCCTCCTCCACTTTGGAGGGATTATGGTCTTCTGTGCCGCGCTGACCAGGCGTATTGGCACCAGGTGTCTGATTTAGATATGTGGATCAAATTCAACAATTATTACTTTACTAACCACGACTTCGGCACACGTGGAATATAAAATAACCTACCTATTTTCGCATTGATAACTAACATTGGTATCAATTCTACATGCACAACTAAACTTATGTTAAGAGGATACCAAAATAGCTTCGTGCATTTTTCTATGTAGCTCTAATTTTTAAGTATATGTTTTTTCAATATATGATCTAGGATCGCATGAACTCAGAAACGCGATTGAAAAATGTTTTCTCGATAGAAAATCTCGGCGAGACAACCTCTCAAATTTTTTATTTTTTTTCATTTGTCGGTCTATTATCGCGTATTAACTAATGAAATAGCTTTTAAAACAGTTAACTATTATGTATAGAACTACGTGGATCAGAATTAAAATATATTTAGTAGATTTTGAGTAAATAGGAAAAGTATCCCTAATTCTTCATTTTCTGTGCCTACTGGCTGTGTTAATATGTACGTGTCGACGATGATATACGATAATATTGATGTAGGCCCTTAACTAAAAAATGAAAACAACTATGGCGTATTTTGATTAATTGGCAATTCATCAATTCATTTATCGTTAGTCTATAATATACAGATTCAAATGAAAAAATGTTCTTTTAACATTGCCGAATTGTGTTATTGAAACTATCAGTTTTCATTTTTTAGTTAAGTTAAGAGTTGTGGACGTGAAATTGGTACCTATGTCGTCTCACGTCTCTTTTCTTATACTGGCTATAGAATAATAATATATATTCACTGACATTTCACATAACGTCCTCTGATCCCAAACTAAGCTTACATGCTTCTGCTATGGGTACCAGAATACGGATATATTATATTTTTATGTAACGTTTATTGTTTGTAGGCTGTAGGTATTTATTTGATGTAAATTTGATTACTATTATCAAATTAATAGCACCTACCAGTAGCACTTTCTGCACCTACCAATGATTGCCTGATAGAGAATGCCCTGGCATTAAGTCCGCTATTGTACAACTTAGTTATTGTGCATAAGGGCTCCCACACAAAACTGCGAACTCGCATCGCATCGCAAATCTCTGCGAACTCGCACGAACGCACCGCAAGAACGTCCGATCTCATTCGCATCGCGCATTCCTACGATATTACGACATACTTGGTGACGTCCCTTTAGTCCGCTCTGAGACATAGTACTTTCGAGTAAAATAGTTCCCATCAGATTTCATAATCGTAATAAATGGATAAACCCAAAATCTTTTTTTTCTTTTATATCTTTTTAAAAATAACAGCAGTGCAATAATCTTTTTGCGATCCATCTTACGCTTCCTAAAGACACGTCCAATACACTTGAAGGTATGGTTGCCCTACCACACGGTTTGCTGCACAAAATCGTATCGCAGAAATTCGCATCACATCGCAGTTTTGTGTGAGAGCCCTAAAGATTAATAAATAAATAAATAAAATTATACTTCGTAAACTACTTTTCTTTTGTAAATACATACTTTCAATAGGTACATGGAAACACCCAGACACAGTACAAGCATTTGTATGACAATTATAAATCACACAATTGATTGTGTTGTGCGGAATTCGAACTCGCGATTTCATGGACAGCAGTCAGTTACATAAACCACACGACCACGAGGCCTGTCAAATAAATAATTTATAATGCGTTTAGTAGTTTCAGTGTGAATGAGTGACGAACAGAAAGACAAAAAGAAAATAAATGTGATGGTGATATTACACTGCTCTAACAGAAAGAAATCAGTTTATTATTAGCGGTCAGTTAAGTTCAACACTTCTACAGACCCTAATACCGACTGCTCTAGAAAATAATTTAAGCCGAACAAGATAATAAATTTTCATTATAAAATACTCAAGGTGTGGTTAATTATAATGAATTTAGATTTCGACTAAATCAGCTCTAGGCATTTCTCATTGTGAAATACTGTTAACAAAATATTATCAAAATTGCTGAAAATGGTGAATAATGTTTTACGTTATAACTACTTATAACTATAGTGATAATTAAACTTTAATGTGTTCTTCGCAAACTGCCATGAATTGTTAGTAATAGAATAGTTTTCGCTATAATATTCTTAGTTTATGTATATGTCCGTAGGAGACTTGATTAAAATAGTTTTCTTAAGGATTTTTAGTTTTAACTTCCAAGATTATGAAGTAAGTCCTCAAATTGTGTCAATGGTAAGTACGTTATTTATTTTGTCTAGTTAGTGATGAGATTCAATGGTGACCCGTTAAATATTCATAGAAGGATCCTTCCAAACCAGTTACACGTGTCGTAAGCCACGGATCTCGCTCATCGTAGTTAGTAGAATGTTGTAGTTAACGTAGTTAATTTGTCCAGTATTACAAGGTCTTTAGATAGATGACTGCTCTGGCTGTAACTACAGGTGATTTATATGAAGCTTCGGATATACACTATTGGACTTATTCATAATGACTTATCGGAGGTTTAAAAGTTCGCTAAAATCGGTTCGCGAAAATTGTCAAAACTTGTTATTCACGCTAAAACGTTTACTATCTCTCCGATAAAATCTCCGTTTAAACCTCCGATAAGTGATTATGAATAAGGCCATATATCCCTATGTGAGCTTATATCTTCAAAACTAAGCATCGGATATTGATGCGGTTTTTTTTATAAGATAGAGTTGTTTAAGAGAATGGCTTTTTTGTATAATTTGGTTTGGTTTCTATTCAATCTAATTCCATGCGGTATGCATGGAATTAGATTGAATAGAAACCAAGTAGTCGTGGGGAAAAGAATGTTTTGAATATATGGAAAAATGTTTTACCTTATCACTTTGTGAACTTAGTTCGAAAATTTCGTATTAAGTATTTTTGAGTTTTAACGAAAGTTGTTCACGAACAGCCTTAAACCTACGTACGTACTCGAAGTACCGCTCTACCAAGTTAGCTCTTATGGTGCCTATAAAAATCTCCTTAAAATCTATAGGTACTTGTTATGTACCAAACGATTAACTTATCATATTTTGTCTGCGCACGGGCATCTCTAATTATTGATAACGTCACTATCGATGACGTCGAGAACTGACCGGTGCATCTGTCCTCGTGGCTCGTTTCCGCGCGCGCGACACGGTTACCGAGCGCGCGTTGTCAGTCGCAAAACACCTCTTGTTTGCAAGTTACGTCGCGATTTGAATGCGATTGAAGCGTTTTCCTTGCAATTGTTTCGCGAGTTAAAAATTGTCACTAGAATTAATTGTTGATAAAACTAATTATCCTTGTTGTGTGAATCGATAATTACCATTGAAACAAAACCTTGAAATGTCATTGCGAAGTTGAGTATTCGCCATTTGTATGACAAAAAAGTATTATAAAAAACTAGTGAATTTTGTGTCTCCATACTTAATACTATTTAATGTAAATTGAACTGTTTGATAACTATAACTGTGATAGTATAATTGCATTAAGACGATTGGTGAAAGTTCAACGCTTAAGTCGCGCCAAATGTGGTCATTTTGAGGACTTAAAGAGTTCGTGTCTGCCTGCATAAAGTTAAGTATAGTTTGATTAGCATTCTGCGTTATTTTGGCCAATTTATCGTAGTTAGTTAATGAAGCTATAGCTAGGGCTTGACACAGTGAAGACATTGTTGAAGAACAAAACAAGGTAAGTTTGTACTATTGTAAATTTGTAACGCTGTGATATACAGTATATGTTCGTTCCTCTCGCGCCTGAGAGATATCACGCTTCCACTTAACCTATTATTAATTATAACACCAGGTTGAACGCAACATATTTTTGGTACCCAGAGCGTGGTTTAAACTCCGTTTCTCGAATGTTCCATGTTGAACAAACTATACCCTCATTATTTGTGAAAATTGATTTAATTAATTTAATTAATTTAATTTGATTAATTTAGTTGTTTGTTTGTTTAATCTAAATTGTTGGTATAGTTTTTAAATAATTAATTTGAGTACTTGAATTGGCAATTAGATTTTAAAGGGTTTGATAATTGTTTGTGCTATTGCTAATCGTATTTGTTGTTACTCAGGTTATTGTTTAATATAAATTATTATTTAATTATTGTCTAATATTGAACAACGTTATAGTTAAATTGTGGCGTTGTGCGTTTGTATAATACAACATTTATTTTATACGTTTGTTTGTTTTGTTGGTTACCTTAAAATAAATAATTTAAGTCTTAAATTAATTGCACATTGGCAAGGAATTGTTTTGTTTGTTTGATTTAAAATATTTAAGATTTGATATTTGTTTAGAGTAATAGCGGCTTGTCTCATTGAAAGATATTTTGTTTTTCGCTATTGTAATATTGTTTGTTTGTGAAAGATATTTGTTTTTTTTTGTGTTATTATAAGATTGTTTGTTTCGTGCCGTTTGTGCTTTGAAGATGTCTACCGCCGCGTATAATGTTGTCCGCGAGACATATTCCGGGATTGCGACTCATTTGAGATGGTTCACGTCAGCTGCCGCCTTGGTGAAAAGGGAGAACCGAATCGAGGCATTGTTGGACAGGCATGAGAAATGCCCTACACGACTTCAGGAGGTGGAGGCGCTTTACCGGCGCTTCATCTTGCATCTGGATGATGTGCCCCTGGAGTCATTCCCCCAGGAGCGACGGGACCAAGTCCACGAGGACTACGTCCAAATTATGGACCTTGCCGACGACATCGCCCAGAGCGCGCGGGAGATTTTAGCCTCGCGCGCCGGAGTACCGGCTCACCGGGCCCCCTTGAAGACTCCCGTGGGCCTTTTGACCAGGTTACCCAACTTGGATCTTCCACGTTTTGATGGTCGACTAGACATGTGGATGGGATTCATTGGTTTGTTTGAGAGCCTTGTGGACTCGAGGGACGATTTGGGTCCGTCTCAGAAACTGGCCTATTTACTCTCCGTGCTTGATGGAGAGGCGAGGGGCTTAGTACAGCACCTCCCAATATGTGACGGGAGCTATGGGATCGCGCGGGCGTTGCTCACCAAGCGCTATCACAATCAGCGCTGTCTGGCAGATACCCACGTTGACCAGATCTTGAACCTTCCCGTCGTGAGCAATGCTGCCCAGTTGAGGACCGAGCTGCTGAACCCCCTCCTAATAGCCACCAATTCGCTCAACCGCTTAGGACTGCCGGTTGCCAAGTGGTCTTACCTACTGGTGCGTATCGTACTCAAGCGATTGCCGGTGTCTTTGAGGGCACGTTTTGAACAGGGGCACACTAGGGATGAGGCATCTGCTCTCCCTACCTTTGACCAGCTCCTGACGTTCCTGGAGGACGAGTGTCGCATGGGTGACGTCATGGTCGCCGACACGCCGGTGGAAGCATCACGTCCCAGACCCACCAACCAACGGCGCAATGCCCAACCTGCACCAAGAGGAGGTACGGCCGCCCGCTTCGCTGTCGCTCAAGCTGCGCCACCGGACTGCCGGTTTTGCAAGTCGCAGGGACACCAAACGGTGCGGTGCCCAGACTTCGCGGTCCTGCACGTGGCCGCTCGTAGGCGGATTGCCCAGGCCCGCGGCTGGTGTTTCTCTTGCCTAGGGGACCATTACCAGCGCGCCTGCCCCGACACTCACCCGTGTCCTATTTGCGGAGGGCACCATTTGAAAATCCTGTGCGCCAACGCGAATGGCCGTCGCGACCACGCGGGGTCGCCTTCGGGCGGGTATGTCAGCGGACACCGGGACCAGTCCCGCAATTTGGAGTCCGGCTCATCACCCCCACGCCGCGCAAACTGCGCTGCCGTTGATCGCCGAGTTGGTTCGGCGCGCAGCCCCACGGGCGGGTATGAAAGCGGGCCCCGGGTTCAATCCCGCACCTTTGTGTCCCGCTCGCCCTCCCCGCTTCCACGTGATCAAGCGAGATCACCTCCGGTAGTGTACCACGATTACCGTGACGCGCGTCCGGTACCACTACCGTCCCCCCCTCTGGCGGAACGTCCCCGTTTGGAGACGCGCAACCCTCGGTACGGACGCTCCAGGCGCTACGAACCGCCGTCTATGGCTCGTGGCAGTCGTCACCGAGAGGAGGCCGAGTTTAGGCACTACCCGCATTTTGATTTGCCGTCTCGGGACAACGGCGCTCAGTCGCCGCCACGCCAACATTAGGATGTTGGCGTCTGCCCCCGCTATGCACCGCCCCCCTTTGAGACCGTCCTCTTGCCCACGGCCCATGTCAGGGTCTGGGGACGGACGGGCGCCTCAGTTGTAGTCCGAGCGATATTGGACACAGGCTCACAGGGGTGCATAGCCTCGTCTTGGTTGGTAGGGCAGACTGGCCAGACTATTGAACAATATTCAGATGTAATAAGGGGTGTCGGGAACGCCCCCGTGGCCACGGTTGAGGGCCGTGTTTTGTTTGAGTTCTCCCCCTCAAATTCTCCACGTCCGACGTTGGAATCGTCGGCCATTGTGATGGAGAATATCTTGGGCAATCATCCGCAAGTTCGTTTGTCTGCGGATGCGGTAAAATTGACCGCGGATTTGAATTTGGCTGACCCTAAATTTGACCTGCCTGGCACGGTCGATTTGTTGCTTGGTGCCGATGTTTTGGGTAAAATATTACTCGGCAAGGATCGTGTTTTGCAGCCAGGTGGCTTGGTAGCCCTCCGGACCATATTTGGGTTCGCACTGATGGGGCCTGTATTGAGGACTCCCCCCCCTGCCGAACTTGGAACGGCCTTGATGGTGGGGTCCGCCCTTTCTGACGCCGTGCAGAGATTCTGGGAAGTGGAGGAGCCACCACAAGCGCCCCGCTCTGATCCGGAACATGAAGAGTGTGAGCAGTTCTACAAGACCAACACCAGTTATCTCCGTTCTGGCCGGATCATGACAAGATTGCCATTTCTCGCCGTACGTCCGCCACTTGGCGTCTCGCGGCCTATTGCAGAGAAGCGTTTGTTGGCGATGGAACGCCGTATGAGCAGGGACCCACTACTCAAGGAGAAGTATATTGACTTCATGCGGGAGTATGAGGATTTGGGACACATGTCTGTGTCAAAATTGGATTGGCGTTCGACGGAGCACTTCTTTCTTCCGCATCATGCTGTAATAAAACCATCCAGTGGTAAGCTACGCACAGTATTTGATGGTTCTGCGCAGACTACTTCAGGAGTGTCATTGAACCAGTGTCTGCATCCTGGTCCCAAATTGCTGAAGGACCTTTGTGACGTCATCACGCGGTTTCGACGTCATCAATTTGTTTTTGTGGCTGACATCAAGATGATGTTCAGGCAAACGGTAATTCACCCGGATGATCGCCGATACCAGCTGATATTGTGGCGAGAAAACCAGCAAGATCCCATGCTTGTCTACGAGCTCAACACGAACACCTACGGGCTGCGGTCTAGTCCCTTTTTGGCTATACGTTCGCTTTGGGAGCTCGCGGATCGAGAGCGTATGTCGTTTCCTCGCGCAGCCGCCATTTTGAAGGAGGACCTATATGTTGACGATGTGTGCACTGGCGCGGCCACGGAGAGAGAGGCCCTGCTCTTGCGTGACGAGTTGATTGGCATTCTAGCCTCCGCAGGATATGAGTTGCGTAAATGGATCTCCAACTTACCTGCGCTCTTGGACGGGCTACCGGATGACCACCAGCAGGATCCTCACCTATTTGAGAACCGTGACAACCCTACCATGATGTCAGTGCTTGGAATCCAGTACAGACCAGTCCAGGACATCTTTACATTTAATGTCAATTTGGATTCGCATCACACTTGGACGAAACGACTGGTTCTGTCGACTGTCGCGAGAACCTTTGATCCCAATGGCTGGATATGCCCGGTCATATTCTGGGCCAAATGCTTCCTGCAGAAACTTTGGACTGCAGGTCTTGGATGGGACGAGCCACTTCGCGAAGCTGTTTTGAAGGACTGGCTCCTATTTGCTTCCTCATTGCCTGCCATCAATAGGATATCGTTACCCCGTGCTCTGCTTCCGCCAGGGAAGCACACCGCGTCCCTTCATGGTTTCTCGGACGCTTCGGAACGTGGGTACGCAGCAGCCGTATACTTGCGCACCGTGACCACAGATGGTCAGGTGAAAGTGTTGTTGGTCATGGCGAAGAGCAAGGTCGCGCCTCTTCGAACTGCCTTGACAATCCCTAAGTTAGAGTTGTCAGGGGCGGCCCTTCTTGTTCGCCTTTTGAATCACGTCATGTCCACCTTGTGCACGTCAATTGACGTTTCCACGATATATGCATGGACTGACAGTCAAATTGTGCTATGTTGGCTGAAGACGTCAGTTCACACCTTAGAGGTGTTTGTAGCAAATCGTGTCTCTCAGATACAGAAATCGGAGACCCCGTTGGTTTGGAGGCATGTGCCTGGCGAGGTCAACCCTGCTGATTGTGCGTCACGGGGATGTATGGCCCCCCTTTTAGTTGAGCACTCTCTGTGGTGGGGACCTGAGTGGTTGACCAGATCAGAATCTAATTGGCCGCGAACTCCGGCCTTAGACATTGTCGCACTGCCTGGGTTGCGAACGCTTGCGCTCGAACGGCAGGACCGTCCGTTCGACCCCGATTTCTTACTTAATCGTTACAGTTCATTGGACAAATTGTTGAGTGTCACCGCTTGGATCAAGCGCTTCATGAGAAATTGTAGACATCCACAGAACAAATGTTTGGAGGCCTTCTTATCGCCACAAGAGCTCCAAGATGCTCTTCTTCACTGGGTTCGTTCTGTGCAAGAGGCACATTTTGAAGACGAGATTGACATCTTGAGGAAAGGCAAATCCAAGCTGTCTGGAGCCATTTGTAAGCTGAACCCTTTTTTGGATAGTGAGGGTCTTTTGCGTGTCGGAGGGCGTCTTAGGAACGCAAACCTCCCTTATGGATCTCGTCACCCCCTCTTATTGCCAAAGAGTGGCCACTTGGTGAACCTGTTGGTGACTGATCGTCACATCAAGAACTCCCACGCCGGCTGTAATGCCTTATTGGCCATTTTGCAACGGGAATTTTGGATTTTATCGGCCCGTCGGACGATCCGTAGTGTGGTCTTTCGTTGTATGCCTTGCTATAGGCTCAAGGCCCCTACCATGCAGCCTATCATGGGTGACCTTCCTTCGGATCGGGTCACTGAGATAAGGCCCTTTGCTGGAGTTGGTACGGACTTTGCAGGCCCCTTTTTTGTTAAGACCTCGACCCTCAGGAACAGTAAAACTGTCAAGGCTTATTTGTGCGTCTTTGTCTGTCTGTCCACCAAGGCGGTACATTTGGAACTCGTCTCAGCCCTCTCGACAGAGGCATTTGTTGCGACGTTAGATAGATTCGTGTCACGACGAGGACTACCGTCCTTGATTCGGTCGGATTGCGGTACCAACTTCAAAGGCACAAACAACTATTTAAAAGCGATGTATGATTTTTTGTCGGCTAACGAGACTGAAATTGCGTCTAGACTAGCTACACGTAGAATAACTTGGAGGTTCAGTCCCGTGTCATGTCCCCACTGGGGAGGAATATTTGAAAGCGTAGTAAAGGTTGCTAAGACACATTTGCGACGGGTAATTGGCGAGTCTGTATTGACCTTTGAAGAGCTCGCAACTGTGTTTTGCAAAATCGAGGCCGTTTTGAATTCACGCCCGTTGTGCCCGATCTCTTCAGATCCTAACGACTTGGAAGCCCTCACGCCGGGCCATTTTTTGATTGGGCAGCCACTGAACGCCCTGCCGGAATATCCCCTTGTTGATGTGAGACCTAATCGTCTCTCGCGGTTTGAATTGGTCCAACAACTCACTCAGAGCTTTTGGAAACGTTGGAATTTAGAATATTTGCACATTCTCCAGCAGCGCGTTAAGTGGACCGACAAGACTGATCCACCTCATGTTGGCGACCTCGTTCTGGTTAAGGACGCTAACTCACCGCCACTGTGTTGGCGCAGGGGGCGCATTCTCAACCTCGTCTTTGGAGCAGATGGAGTGCCCCGTTTTGCTGAGGTCCGGGTGGACGGTTCAATTTTGAAGAGAGCTGTATCAACCTTGTCGCGACTGCCAGTGAATTAGCGGCCAGGTAGTCCTGGCCGAGGCGGGTAGATGTTATGTACCAAACGATTAACTTATCATATTTTGTCTGCGCACGGGCATCTCTAATTATTGATAACGTCACTATCGATGACGTCGAGAACTGACCGGTGCATCTGTCCTCGTGGCTCGTTTCCGCGCGCGCGACACGGTTACCGAGCGCGCGTTGTCAGTCGCAAAACACCTCTTGTTTGCAAGTTACGTCGCGATTTGAATGCGATTGAAGCGTTTTCCTTGCAATTGTTTCGCGAGTTAAAAATTGTCACTAGAATTAATTGTTGATAAAACTAATTATCCTTGTTGTGTGAATCGATAATTACCATTGAAACAAAACCTTGAAATGTCATTGCGAAGTTGAGTATTCGCCATTTGTATGACAAAAAAGTATTATAAAAAACTAGTGAATTTTGTGTCTCCATACTTAATACTATTTAATGTAAATTGAACTGTTTGATAACTATAACTGTGATAGTATAATTGCATTAAGACGATTGGTGAAAGTTCAACGCTTAAGTCGCGCCAAATGTGGTCATTTTGAGGACTTAAAGAGTTCGTGTCTGCCTGCATAAAGTTAAGTATAGTTTGATTAGCATTCTGCGTTATTTTGGCCAATTTATCGTAGTTAGTTAATGAAGCTATAGCTAGGGCTTGACACAGTGAAGACATTGTTGAAGAACAAAACAAGGTAAGTTTGTACTATTGTAAATTTGTAACGCTGTGATATACAGTATATGTTCGTTCCTCTCGCGCCTGAGAGATATCACGCTTCCACTTAACCTATTATTAATTATAACACCAGGTTGAACGCAACAGTACTAATAATATAAATCTGAATAGTTTGTTTGTTTGTTTAAACGCGCTAATCTCAGGAATAGCTGGTCAGTTTTGCAAAATTCTTTCAGTGTTGGATAGTACCTACATCGAGCTTTATATCATCACGCTGCGACTAATAGGCCCTCCTCCTAAGTATTTGTGAAAATTATTGCAAAAACCGGGGAATATAAGGTTGGACGAGCCTCGTGATTGAGTGGTTCATGTAACGGACTGCCGATCTAGAGGTCGCGTGTTCGATTCCCGCTCGGGACAATCATTTGTGTGATTTTTCTAATTGTCATACCGCAATAAGCGCAGTTGGAAAGAGCTTCGGAACGATATTCCGAGGTTGTGGGTTCAAGTCCCGCTTGCGGCAGTAAATTTTTATTATGCCATAATTTGATTTTTTGCCATACATATGTTTGTACTGCGTCTGAGTGTTTCTATGTATTGTATGTATATATTTACAAAAGAAAAGTAGTTTATGTATTCTATGCGTATTCTGGTACCCATAACACAAGCATAATAAGCTTAGCTTGGGACCAGAGGACGTTGTGTGAAATGTCCATACATGTTTATATTTATATCATCACACTGCAACCAATAGGCCCTCCGCCTAAGCATTAGTGAAAAACCAGGGAATATAATATACATACATAGAAATTATAAATGTATGAGTTCTAGAATCTCTGCCTACTAATGACCATAAAACCATAAAAGTTAAACAACAACTTTTTACGATATACTTACTACGGCTGTAGCAGAAATCAATGCTCATAATACAGAAACCCAAGTCCTCTATTCATTCCACCTTTATTTTCGAACAGCAAATGAAAACGTCTTTGACGCGAGCTTTCAAGAAATTGCTATATATACAGAAAGACTGAATAGGGACTGGTAAAAAACACAGTGTAAAGCAAACTGGCAATGACTTAAGTTCTAATTCAGAATTCTATATTTGCTTAAAAAAGCAAATATCAATTATACTGATGGATAGCGTTATCTTAAAACCTTAAAAGGATTTTAATTAAGACTACGGTACCAACTCTACGTGCACTAAATTTAACTAAAATTAACCAAAAAATTTAAATTATAAGTGGCATTAACACAATTCGGCAATACTAATTGAACTTTCTTATCATAAAAAACTGTGTTTTATAATCCAACGATTTTAATTAATTTAAATGTGCACAACAAAATAGCCAATTAATATAATAACACCAATAGTTGTTTTCATTTTTAGTTAAGTTAAGTTTAGTTTGGCACTGTACGTAGAATTGGCACCTATATCTTTACCAAGTTCGGCTTTATGTTAAAAAATATTAATCACTTAATGAGAGGTTCAATCAACACAAATATAATGTAAAAAATGCTATAAAGTTGGCAAAATCTTAGAAAAAATACTTTAAGCGTGTTCTTGAAAGGCACTGTAAAAATTTGTAGGTCAATACCTACAAATTTTTACGAACGGAGGGAATTCGAATAGGTACTCTCAATAGAGTACCTATTCGAATTCCCCCCTTACATAATAAGGTTTTAAACCTTAATTTAAAATAAAGATAGCCATTACTGTTTCAGGAATTAACGGTTTTAACTTCAAATGCCCAAGTGAGCTATTGAAATTTGAGCGAAAAAGTAAAAGTATTTGACCAATTATTTTCACCACAAAGAGGCACACAAAGGAATTGGTGTTATTTATACAATTTTACAAATAACTTAACTTTTGAATCTGGAAAACAATGGTTTTTTTAGGTTGATTCCAAGATAGCTGATCGACAGAGTGAAGCGTTAACTTCATCAGGATTGCAGGGTACACTAGATACAAAAAGCAAAAAGGCACGTTCAGTGCCGTTTAATGGTCCTCCATTATATGCTTATGTCTAAAAGTGGACGAAGTGATAGATTGATATATGAATGACAACCAAATTATTTCACTATTTTGATGCCCAATGGTTTAAAATTTGTTCTATATCTCCAAGGCATTTGTATTCTACTTTTTCGTGATATGTTCCAAATTGGCTTGCTTTTTACAAAATAAAGAATGTATATTACAGTATTGGAATGCATCCAAACTGGCAAGCGGAACTACAGTAGAGATACGGACAGTTAGTTGCGTTGTTTTGTTTTAAACTACCTCAACGGGAATAGGTGTGATGACAAAATAAAACTTCATAGCAATTCTTTACATACTTTTTTCGCTTCACCTATCAAATTGTATATGATGTAACGGAATATCTAAACGTGATTTTCGCCTCCATTAAAAGGTCAGACTAATTTAAAATTTTACGTCAACAAAGACCGATAACAATTTAATACTAAAAAAACTATAATATTAGTAATTATAAAAATTATTAAAATTTGCAATTTACCTAATTATTTAGCTTAGCTAATTGTACTTCATAGACTAATAATGTTTTATTTGACGTACAGCCTGTATCAGACACACACACAGATATATTTTTCAAGCACACAAATATTTATGTAGCACCAGGCTCGTTGATGTAACCATAGACACACCATGAGGTATAATAATATGGATGATTAAAACAATAATTAAAATAACATAGACCAAGCCTTTTCTATTAAATTCAATCCATTTCTTTCAAACGCTTTCCTAGAAACGTGATGTTCGGATGCAAAGTTTGAACTACTCAATAACTCTTCACTAATTGGCACATAACTAATAATATTTCTTGTAGTTGCATTTTCATTATCTCCATAATTTTCTTTCGATTCTGGTTTTGCACTTGTTAAGATTTTTATTCTGACGGTAGATGCTTCTGCTGCGTTCAGTTTCTCTTTGTTAATATGTTTTATTTCTTTATCATCATCACTGATTTCAGCAATTTGTTTTAAATTCTTTTGTAGATCTGATTGTTCTTTCAATTGGCTGTCATTTTGTAGACCAGTTACATCTGGATTGCGATTAACTTCAAAATTTACATCACCTACTTGTATAGATTTTGCAAATGAATATGTTATATGAAGAACAACAAGAACAGTATATGTGTGTAACATTTTCTAATCGAATACTTTTGACTGCAAACAATGTGCGTAGTAAATTGTCTCTTTGCAGCAATTGGATTGATTTCACGCGCCTCCATGTTGTCGGTTTGGAACAAATCATTTAAATTAAAAATGCCTTTCAATTCACTTAATATTCGTTGGAAACGATAGTTGTTATTCAAACTGCTACAATTATTTGATATAATTTTATTATTTAAGTCATAAAAAACCGGAGAAACAAAGCGATTAAGAAAACAATTATATTTGTTCAACAACAATGTTATGGGCTTGAGAGAAAAGGTAGGAATTAAATTAATGACAAAACCCAATTTTCCTACAAACTATTGATTTTAAACTTACGCGATTTGAAACTATTCATCCATCCATCAGTCTTTCTCCATCCACTGTTGGACAAATGCCTGTCCCATAGAATGCCATATCGCGTGGTCTTGTGCCACTTGCATCCAATTTGAACCTATAATTTGTTAATTTTACCGGATGATATTATCTGGCTATATTATTCTTGAGCGACCACGAACCGGACGACGCAGCGTCAAATACGCCGGGGGCCGCTGGATGCAGTTAACGCAGGACCGCGTGTTGTGGCGTTCTAAGGGGGGAGACCTATGTCCAGCTGTGGACTGAGAAAGGTTGATGGATGGATGGATATTATTCTTGAGTTAGCTCTTACAGGGTTGGGTTGGTTGTATTTTCTTACAGATGGGTTTGTCATTTTTATGTCCTTAATCCGCCACACGGATAAATAGAGCATGTAAGCTAAATTAGATATCACTTTAGGAAATCCTTGTGAGGGTTTCAGGCCTAATGGGGGGCGGTAAGAGACCCAGACAATATGGGGTTATAGTGGTTTTTAAGTTGGCGAAAAAATGGGGGCGCCAAAAATAGTTTAATATCAAAGTGGGCAGTAGACGAAATAAGTTAGAGAACTTTTGATCTAAGCCAATATAGTCGGCAACAGAGGCTCCTAAATAAAATCCAAATATGAAAACTAAAGCTACACTTTAACAAACAAACTGTTGTGAAAACTAATAACAAAATAAACAGTTATGGATTTTCGATTTATTTATTTATGCAATCTTTTCTTTAGCAGCTCCCATCCATCATATTGTTTTGTTTCATCGTTCAAATTATGACGGCTTTTGGAACAAAGAGATCTATTTATATACTTAGTAGATACATTTTTGTTATTAATTTCTGTTCTCTTATAAATATTTATGGAAAATAAATACTTAATGTGATTATTTTTCCATTTCTCGTCACATCTGACACCTAGAGTTTGAAGACTATTATAGTCGTTGGGTAGAGTTGATGGAAAACTGTGACATTCATAAGGAATGATATGAATATTTCACACAACGTCTTCAGGTCCCAACAATAATACGTAAAACATTTGTCGTCAATAGCGAAAGCAGGAAGCAGTCTTGCTTGACAATGCCCATATAGTTCGTCGGTTTCTTTCCCATTAGGCTCCTCCACTCCGCCCGAGTGTTGCCAACCTCGTCGGAGTGCGTCCTGCCGCTTTTCGAGGAATTACGTTTGGTGGCAGCAGACGGGATAAATAAAACCCTACTATGGAAACTAAAGCTAAATATTTAATATTTAAATTACGTTTTTAAATATACTATTCTAACCTATAACTAATTGACCTAATTGATCGGCGATCGACCAAAGAGTGAGGTTTGGTGAAGAGAGGGTTTCCTCGTCGACCGACTGTGTGGTCTTCTTGGTATTACCGTCAGCAGTTTTGCATTACTCATATGGACGAACACCTGGTCATCGATGCTTCACTTGCTGTTGCAATATATTGAGATCGTGCATACGTAACAGAGGCGAAGAAGTGTTGTGTCTAGTAAAAGATATAGACATAGAAAACATAGTTAAAAACACAATTCAAGTATGCCATAATTATTAAAATATGATTTTAAATCGTAATATTGATACGCTTATTGGCATATTAATTTATTTATAGCATAAGCAGGTCATGCAATAAAAATTGCTTGAATACATTAACTGAATTGAATTGTTCAGAAGTAAAAAAGATTTTAAATGAACGTGATATAATTGATATATTTTGAGTGATTCCATTACGCAGTTGTGAACTCGGAAAATATTCAGAGAATAAATGCATTCGTTCATACATTATGCATATAATGTTATGAATAACGTTATGCATTTTCAGCCGACTTCAAAAAAAGGAGATTATTTTGTTATTTTTATCTGTACTTATTATAAAACAAAGTCTTTATTTTTTGTATGTGTGTCTCTATGTGAGCTTATATCTTGAAAAGTAATAGATATCTTGGTTTAAGAAGTTGGCTTTTTTGTGTAATTTGTATAGGTTTGCTGGTATCTATGCACTCCGCATTGCGATGCACCGTTACTTAGGCCTATACTTATAAGTGACAGTAATTAACGAGTATATACGAACGGAAGGACATTGTTTCTTCTTATTTACCTATTTACGTATACAAATTTTTCTAAATTTTACGCGTAGGAAGTCACGGCTATATATTATATTAACCGCTTTTTCGAAAACGTTTGGATAAATTACCAAGTTTATTTTTATTCGAAAGGTTACACTTCAGGATCTGAAGGTCCCTCTTAAGAGGGTACTGTACTCCTAATTTAGGTATTTGCCTTAGGTATTGCTATCCCTATTTCCAAGCGCCGTGCTGAAAGGGACAAATATAGCTGAAACAGATTGTACCTACAAATTCTTTGAAAAAAAGACGTTTCGTACTCCCCATTTTTCTTTCTTTCTTTCTTTCTTTCTTTCAAACCCTAAAAACTTTGTTTTTACGCTATATTATAGATGAAGAGTATATCTATGCTTGTATCACTTTCTTTTTTGGTAAAACCTTACCGCATATGTGTGATAGTCGCTGCAACTTTACCTAAAGAAAACCGAAAAAAAAACGGATTTTCGGATGGTCACATTTCATCTATAATATAGCGTAAAAAGAATTAAAATGGGTTTAACTTTCGCAAAGAAAAATGGGGAGTATTTTTGTATGGAGCATAATTGTGTATCGTGCCCTCTTAAGATTCTAAAATATACCCTTTAATTACGATAAATCCTTCAAATTTAACTTCAAAACTAGCAGTTGGTTCTGTTCAAGCAATTTTAAAATTCTTTGTGAAAAAACAATCCTTGTACTTCAAGCCATTTTATAAAAGAACTAGCTGACCCGGCAAACGTTGTTTTGCAATACTAAAAAAAAGGTTTGAAAAATTGGCCGATTCTCAGACCTACTGAATATGCATGTAAAATTTCATAAAAATCAGTCAAGCCGTTTCGGAGGAGTACGGTAACAAACATTGTGACACGTGAATTTTATATATAAGAAGATATTGCAATATCGGTTCAGTTTTTCTCCGGTTTTGCGCTTAAAAATACATTACATACATGACATTTAAGAAGATCTTCTCAGAAGATTGCATCCTGAACCGGTGGTAGGGAAAAAAATTGGACATGTCATAAGCACATGATTTTTCATTTCATTTCATTTCATAACATGCTGATTTTATAAGTTACACTTCTTTTGGTGCCCTTGAGAAAAATATGAGAGTAAATCCGAATGATAAGTAGTGAGAGTAAATGCGAATAATCATCGAGTTACTTCACTATTATATAAAACCACGACTCGGCGAATAAATAACTTTCTACTCTATTTCCAGAGACAGAAATAGCTACTGTTTGTTATTATAATATGCATATTCGTATGAACTAGGTACGTTAGAAAGTACTCTACTGGGTCAGATCACCAAGCATTCGTTAGCAAACTCGTATCTCGAGTGCTATTAAACATTCAGAGAGCTTATTTTAACTCTACTGTTTATAAAACTTATAAATTGTGGATTTAGACGCGTATATTTGTTTTAAATTTTTTGTTGTGGCAACACTTAATCGAACGTTTAGAGCAGGGACCGGCAACAGGCGGACCGTGGTCCGTTTTCGGACCGCGAAAGGTCGAACCTCGGACCGCCAAAGTACTGTATTGTATAAATTAATACGTAAATAAAGTATTCTATATCTTTATTAATTCCATCCATCCATCAGCCTCTCTCTGTCCACTGTTGCACATAGGCCTCCCCCATAGAAGGACTCAACGCGTGGTCCTGTGCCTTAAAAACAACTGATAAGGATCACTTAATTATTATCAGTTGTTTTTTTATGGACCCTGTAAAAATTTTCCCCAGTATCCGGACTGTACCTAAAACTACTTGCCGACCCCTGGACGATAAAAATAGACAAAATTAAGCTCTAAGCTTAATTTTGTCTATTTTTATCGTCTGTTAACCCTTATTTTGCAAAGAATAACGTTCATTCATTTTAAGATTTAATATACTTCCAATCGTATTCTTTTATTTTCTTAAGATTCCCCAAGTTGCAATGGTAATACCTTTTTTTTTTGCTTCTGTCGGGGGAAATGCCTGACCGTGTGTGAGTGTGGGGTGCAATGGTAATACCTACATCAACACAGTTCATAAAAAAAAAACTTTCAATAGACTGCGCCATATTAGACAATCCTTTTATACTTCGATGGTGTGTATACGAGAAAAAAAGAAAAAGGTTCGTTTTTCTATTGTAATTTCGATTATGTATAAAATATACTATAAAAAAATAATAAAAAAAATTCACCCACATCGCTGTTTAACTGAAAACGTTAGTCATAGCAAAATTTAATTGATCTGCGATCTAGGCACTAAAATTTTTTTAAACGGGGTTTTAAAAAATTTATTTGCTTAAGTCCAGTTTAAGCCCGTTAATAGTTGTGTTAATCTTAATTATGTCTGTTATATAAAACAATCAATAAAATAAAAAATACCAGATGAATGTTTCAGTTTTGGCCACTAGAGTGAATCATTGACGCTGCTAAAGACAAACAGATCTAAACTTATGTCCCTGCTTGCTTTTCAATAAGCCACTGATGGATAGGATTACCTATCGAAACATGAACTGTGGATAAATAAATTTTAACTAATTATTTATATCTTAGATTGTTTAAAATTAACGATATAATGCCAAAAATGAACCTTAACATTAGTGTTGCGTCCAACCTGGTGTATATATTTTATAGGTTAAGTGGAAGCGTGATATTTCTCCAGGTCCAACAACGAACGAACATGAGCTGCGATTCACAGCGTTAACAAAATTTCGATAACTATAAACTCACCCTGTCTTCGTTCTTCAACACCATCTTCACCGTGTCAACCCTAGCTATAACTTAACTAACAAACTACAAAAAATTGGCCAAGATTAAGTAGAAAGGCTAATCAAGTGTACTTAGCTTCTTCCAGGGAGAAAACACGAGGTCTTGAAGTCCTCAAATGGCCACGCTGGCTCGACTCAAGCGGTGAACTTTTATCAATCGTCCCAATGCAATTACGATATCACAATTATCAACTCGTCAAATAGTTCAATTCGTATTAACAACAAAATTAACTAGGTTTTATGGTACACTTATGCCGTACAAATGGCGAAAATTACATTTCGCGACGGTGATTCACAGTTTAATTTCAATGGTAATTATCGATTCACACAACAAGGATAATTAGTTTTATCAACAATCAATTTACTGGTAACAATTTTAACACTTAAAACAGTTGCAAAAAACGTTCAAATCGCATTCAAATCGCGGCGTACTTTGCTTACCAGGTCTGTTTTACGACTATATGCGCGCGGGGTACGAACGCGCGTCGGCGGCGACCTGAACCACGAGGACAGATGCACCGGTCATTTCTCAACGTCATCGATAGTGAAGTTAAAATTTCTTAGAGATGTGCGTGCGCATACTTAATACAATAGTCTACAAGTTTGATTCATAACAATTAGCATTCTTTTATATTACCCTGTAGATACGAAACCCAAATGAAAAGTACCTAAATAAGTAAATAAATAATCATGGACATTTCAAACAACGGCTTCTTGATCTAAACTTGTGTTATGGGTACCAGCGGCCGTATTATGAGCTCTTATTCCCAGGCCGTTTACGCCGTGAATGGAACTGCCCGGCAAATTCGTAATATGAACATAACTCCCAGCCATCCAGTTCGCTAAAACAGTCATAGATTAATATGTTTATAGAGAAGGTACAACTAAAAGTTTAAGTACTAACAAAAAATTTTTAACTAAATGTTTTATGTTTACGATAATACATAATTTAGTCAAGCAGTGTACGGCCTGGCTGGAACTTGCATGATTTTTAAAAAGCTCATAATACGCCCGCTGATTACGGAAATACTACATAAACTACTTTTCTTTTGTAAATACATATTTATAATACATAAAAAACACCCAGACGCAGGACAAACATTTGCATGACAATTATAAATATCTCACAAATGATTGCCACAAGCGGGAATTGAACCCACGACCTTGACCTCGTGAACGACAGTCCGTTACATAAACCACACGACCACGAGGTTCTTCAAAGCAATTAAATAATTAAATATTTCATATACATCTGACCATATTTACGGCGTGTACCAATTTGTAGAAACATTTCAGTGTTGTTTTATCGCCACTATCAGAGAGAAAATTAAATAAATATTTGATGAGGGTACGCACTGGCCCAATTTACTAAAAAAATACATGTAAAAAGGTCTTGCTACGTACACCTGTTTTGTGACGTCATTGGCCGAAACAAAATGGCGTTCAATATTTAAATTTGAACGGTTAATAAAATCACTTAAGATTTATTAGAAAATAGGTTTAAAGTGTTTCTTTTCTTAAAAGAAGAGTGCAGTTCACTTATATGAGATAGTAATTTCTTTATTGCCATTCATGTGATATTACGATTAGGTGTTACATGTTAAAATAAAGCACTGATATACAGTGAAATTCTGTAAGGGCACAGCAAAATTTGTAAATAGAGATAAACATATATATATACAGGGTGTCCCAAAAGTCAACGTCCAACCGAAAACCTAAGCTAGGCCTAGTTGTGGGGGCTCTCAAAAAAAAAGAAAAAAAAATCTATCTCATGTAGCTTCGAAATGACAGCCATTTTTCTTAAATTGACACCCTGTGACGAGTTTACGACTACTGGAGCTGCAAATGAGCTCTTTTGTAATTTTATTTTTGTGTGGAGTAGTCTTAAGTGATGCTCCTACAAATTCCAATTCATCATTTGCACACAACTTCATTAGAATTTCAGAAAATATCCGTTTTATACCGAACCATGACGTGAAAATGACTACATCACTAAACTTTGACAGTCTGTACTGAAAAAAAAATCTACTATGCAATTCCGGCAAGTGCCCTTAAAAGTTGGCGCATTTAATGGGCTTTCCAAAATGGTATAATACTTACTAAATTATTTCTTAGACGACGAGAAAAAAAAAAAATTAAGAAAGTCGATATTTAGCTTATTATTAGTTAGTCATAAAACTTTCTCAAAATTATTCTAATATCATCTAGGCGTTCTGTAAGGTGTAATTAAAGAAAGAGACGAAGAAAAGTTAGAGCGGGATAGTGACGCTACTAAAAGAAAGAGACGAAGAAATGTTAGAGCGGGACGGAGAGTGACGCTACTTGGTGTCAGTGAATCTTTCTACAATGTGTGAGCGAGACGAAATTGACATTTTGGCTAGTGTGGGTGAAACAGATAGCACGCTAATACAACAGCGTGGTATACGTACAATAATTCAGTACGTTTCGTGCCTTCGTTTACTGCGCATCTTTTTGTATTCGTTTGTATTTATTTCGTGCTTACAACCTTGGCTCTGTTTACTGGACTTGATTGCGTGTGACTTGGATTTGTTTTCGAACCGTTTCTGACGAACTTGGCTTTCTCCTGGACTGTTTTTGTAAGAAAATGCCTTTCTTGTACTCTGCAGAGGAATATGCAAACATGCACCTTATTTATGGGGAATGTAGGTGCAATGCTAGAGCTGCAGCTCGACTCTACCGTGAGAGATATCCGAATGCCGAGCGTCACCCAGATCATCGAGTTTTTGTAAATGTGCACCGTTTATTATCAGAAAATCAACTTCCTACTCGAGCTACTAGAGTGGGAAGAACCGTCGTGCCTTATGAAGAAGATGTCCTAAATGCAATTGCAGAGAACCGGAGTATCTCAGTACGTGGAATCGAGCAAAGTCTGGGGGTACCTAAAAGTACAGCACATCGGATACTGAAGAGAAACGAATTTCTTTCTTTAATTACACCTTACAGAACGCCTAGATGATATTAGAATAATTTTGAGAAAGTTTTATGACTAACTAATAATAAGCTAAATATCGACTTTCTTAATTTTTTTTTTTTCTCGTCGTCTAAGAAATAATTTAGTAAGTATTATACCATTTTGGAAAGCCCATTAAATGCGCCAACTTTTAAGGGCACTTGCCGAAATTGCATAGTAGATTTTTTTTTCAGTACAGACTGTCAAAGTTTAGTGATGTAGTCATTTTCACGTCATGGTTCGGTATAAAACGGATATTTTCTGAAATTCCAATGAAGTTGTGTGCAAATGATGAATTGGAATTTGTAGGAGCATCACTTAAGACTACTCCACACAAAAATAAAATTACAAAAGAGCTCATTTGCAGCCCCAGTAGTCGTAAACTCGTCACAGGGTGTCAATTTAAGAAAAATGGCTGTCATTTCGAAACTACATGAGATAGATTTTTTTTTCTTTTTTTTTGAGAGCCCCCACAACTAGGCCTAGCTTGGGTTTTCGGTTGGACGTTGACTTTTGGGACACCCTGTATATGAACCAAACTATCGTATTAAGTCTGCGCACGAGCATCTCTAAGTCGTGTGGCATCGCGATCGATGACGGGCCGAAGGCGGGGCGCGCAGGGTGACTTTCGCTCGCTCCTCAGTCTTAAAATTAACTTATAAGCGAAATCACGTCGCTTTTGTTAGATTGCAAGCCTTTTGAAACGTATTTCTGCAAAGGTTTTAAGTGTTAAAATGTTACAAGTAAATTGATTGTTGATAAAACTAATTATCCTTGTTGTGAATAGTCGATAATTACCATTGAGATTAAACTGTAAATTGTCTTATATTTTATCCTTGCTATCTCTGTTAGCTACCACAATCGAGATTTTTGAATAGAAAATTATTCGGCGTCTCGTCATAATAAAGCTACTCACGGAAAATCAGCTTGATAGTAATCAAGTGAAAAAAATGTACTTCGGATCCCGTACTATTAATTATATTAGTAAATCTTTAAAATACTGAGCCATTTACTTTTTGTTTAGTACGTATCCAACTATCCTAAAGAGGGCACCATACCAAATTATGCTGTATACAAAAATATGGGCATCGTACTTCCCTTTTTCTTCGCGAAAGTTAAACCGATTTTTATTGTTTATACGCTATATTATAGACTAGCTGTTGTCCTCGACTCCGTCCGCGTAGAATTTAGGAAATTTTCCCCGTTTTTGCAACATTTTTAACTACTGCTTGAGTGAGAGTATTATAAACGTAAGAGTAAACAAATATAATCAGAATGAACGCACTGCTAAGCTATCAGGAGTTACACGTGTTATTGTGAGTCAACCATAAAATATAGATATGTGCTGTTTCGGGATATTTTTTAGACAATTTTATGTAGAATATTTCCGTCATATGATGAAGAATATATCAATGCTTCTATCGCTTTCTTTTTTTCTAAACATAATAACTAAAAGAAATGAGACCATCCGGAAATCGAAGCCTCGACTGACAATATTGAATCATAGACATAAAAATATGACAATGAAATACGTAAAGAATAGTTTTACTGTCTTGTTTTGTTAACAATGTTTGTTTATTTTGCTTATAGCTTTGTAGTTTAACAAAAAATATTTCACATGAATCGGCACACTGACCTATAAACCCGAGAAAGGTAAAAAGAAAAAAAATTCTGAATATCTAACAGAATTATTTAGACTTCCGATATCCAGTTCACATACATTTTGTTTACTTATTCACGGTACAGTTCTCAATATAGGTTATGTCTAAGTAGGACAGAGATATATGTAGGTACCAATTAAATAAATTAAATATTAAATTAATTAATTAATTAATTTTTGCAATTGACTTGCTATGCTTTTACTAAATAAACTAAAATTAGTGGAAAAAATGATAACCATGAGCGGGACTTGAACCCACGACCTCGGAATACCGTTCCTTTGCTCTCCCATCTGAGCTATTATGGTTGCCGCATATGTTTACCAAATCTTCCACTACATTCTTCTCAATGTGAATGGTTATCATTTTTTCCACTATAATTTAGTTTATTTATTAAATAAATATTTTATATATATTTCACACAACGTCCTCTGGTCCCAAGGTAAGCTTATATGCTTGTGTTATGGGTACCAGAATACGGATATAATACATAAACTACTTTTCTTTTGTAAATACATACTTATAATACATAGTAAACACCCAGACGCAGTACAAACATTTGTATGACAAAAATGTCACACAAATGATTGTCCTGACCGGGAATCGAACCCGAGACCTCGTGAACGGCAGTTCGTTATATGAACGACTAGACCACGAGGCTCGTCAAACTCTACGTGCACAACTAAACATAACTAAAAAAAAAACGAAAATTGATAGAGTGTCGTTATCACAATTTGAGAATAAAACTACTTTTTACGAATTTAGACGCAGTGTTTCGGAGACTTTGCAGTCACCATGTGGTGAGACTGGTCCCACCCGTGACCCGTGACACCAAAGTCTCCGAAACGTCGGGCCAAAATTTAAAACAAATACACGCGTCTAAATCCGTAGGTGTTTTTTTTTTTTTACTTTAGCTACTGTTAATCGATAATTATGACCACATTATCCTTACTTATTATAAAACAAAGTCCTTATTTTTGTATGTATGTCCCTTTTGTGAGCTTATATCTTCAAAACTACGCAACGGATTTTGTATATAGATATAGTGGTTTATGAGGATGGCTTTTTTGTACAGTTTTAATTTGAAAAGGCTTTTTTTTCTTCTAAATTGAAATGACGGGCAACAGCTAGTCCATAATATGCCGTGGTTAGTTTTGAAGGCATATCAACATAACATCACGCCTCTTTAGTATTAGGTGAGCAGAGTAACAAATGAGGTCAACAAAGTAAATGTTATATTAAAAATATTTTACAAAAAAAAATGTAACCAAAAGTTGTGACGAACGAAAATATTTAGCAAATGCAAAGAGAAATACAAAATGGCGTAACTCCGACAATAAAATGTGACGTGGGCAGAAACAAAAGACTCGTATTGTTCCCTGAATTGTATCCTGTTAGGGTTGTCACATACAGGTAATGTGAATAACGCTCGTTACCAACTTGCTGTAAGTCTGGTTAAAGTCATGCATGATGATTAGTGAGCAGGCTTGATATCCGTCGAATTTTTTTTATATATAAACTAGCTTTTGTCGGTAATTTTGTACGCGTAAGACTTACAAAATAATCTCCGTTTTTGCAACATTTTTCCCTGATGCTTGCGATAAATGAAAAAATGACTACCTAACACTGAAAGAATTTTTCGAATCAGATCAGTCGTTCCTGAGATTAACATGGTCAAACAAACAAACTCTACAACTTTGTAATATTATTAGTATAGATATTTTGGATATTTCACAGAACGTTCTGTGAAATATCCACAAAATCTAATCAAAAGCTTACATGCTTGTGTTATGTCTACTATAATACAGATATACTGCATAAACTACTTTTCTTTTGTAAATAGGTACATACTTAAAATACATAGTAAAACCCAGACACAGTACAAAGATTTGTATGATAATTGCAATAATCACACCAATTATTGTACTGTGTAGGGATCGAACCAGCGACGTCTAGATTGACATTCCGTTACATGAAAACCACTACACTACAAAGCCCCTTTAATGATTAATAAACATAAATACTTTTGTGAACCCTATTGATAGCAATTGAATAGTTCTGTATCGCTTTGGCACGGGATAAATACGGGGCCGGAATAAAAATACGGGGCTTGAATTTTAAGTGCGATATCTATCTAATCCCGGGTGACACTCGATATCATTGATATCTTAGCTAAGAGAGCTTATCACTTGGGATAAATATTAATGAAGAAGATTATATGAATAAGTTTATTTGTTTAGTTTTTTTATGTATCTCTCTCCAGCCCATTTATCGGCCGGCACGGGCCTCCTCCACTTTGGGAGGGATTATGGTCTACTGCGCCGCGCTGACCAGGCGTGTTGGCACGGGGTTTATTTTCGAGTTTTCCGTCTCTTACAGAGGGTGTTATCTACGTGCTATATCCTTTAGCTGACTTTTACAGCACCCTTGGGAGGGAATGGGGTGGTGACACTTGTATTCTTAGTCCGTCACCATTATACCAGTCTTAGTCCATTACAGTCTTACCGAGGAAGGCTTTAGGCTATATAACATCACGCTGCGATTAAAAGGAGCGAAGCATCAGTGAAAAATGTTACAAAAACGGGGGAATTAATTTAAATTCCACGCGTACGAAGTCGCTGGCAACAGTTAGTACTTTATATTTATGTCAAAAAGCCTCTTGTTTCTTATAAACGTGTTGCGTTTATTCCCATCGTAAGTAAATAAAAATACATTATCTCTTATATAACTACAACTAGATTTTTCCCGCAAGTTTGTACGCGTAGAGTTTTGAAACCAAACCTTTATATATTATACAAAAAAAGCCATCCATTTGAACCTCTGAACCTTATCTATTAAAAAAAACCGCATCAAAATCCGTTGCGTAGTTTTGAAGATATAAGTTCACATAGGGACATACATACAAAAATAACGTTTTCGTTATATAATAAGTAAAGAAAAGAGTATTATTTCAATTTGACGGTTGTACCTGACCGAGACAGGTCAAACAACTCCTGAATTAGGACAGCCCGGGAAATCAATGAAAGTTGGCTTCGTAACAAAGCTAAAAGTTGCACAGCGTGCTGTAGACAAGGCAAATATTTGGTTTCCCTACACACACAACAAAAAAAATATAACTTAGTAAAAATATTAGCATGTTAATATGCTTTATACCGAGCGAGAACAGAAACCGCGATTTCGTGAACGACAGTCCGTTACATGAACCACCGTCAGAATTGGAGAATATGAGTACAAGATAGGTTCTAGGTGGCATACCACCTAGAACCTATCTTGTACTCATATTCTCCAACTGTAATCATAATTACAGTAGTACCTAATTCAATACTTCTTTTGCATACTGTATCCGGGATGAACAACCAGACAGAATATTGGTAAGGGTCGCGGTGATCACTGTCCACAATGAAAAAAGAATGTAAATAAAAAATCCCGTAAGGTACAACTCTAAAATACAAGCTAATGGATATTTTTAAAAAAGTTGAACTGACTCACGTGCCTTTAAAATTTGAGGGTTTTCCTCGATTTTTTAGGAGATAACCATCAGACAATGGGACCACATGGAAACCACCAACTTACAAATAAAAAGAGAATCAATAAAATTCCTTTGCCCAGTTTAAAGTTATGACTACTTATGAGTTAACAAACATGAAAAAAGGAAAATAACATACATACGAATTGAGAACCTCCTCCTTTTTTAAAGTCTATTAAAAATATTCAAATCATTTAACATTTTTCTCAATTGGTATTTTTAATTATTAGAGAATCTGTAGCTCCGTTATTTTCATTTCATACGTAAAGGTATTCATTGATTCGAGATTGTCAGAATATTAAAAATATACAAAAGAATTGGTTTATGGTATTGTGTGAGAAAAATGAAATGGAGACCTGAATAACTAGTCACGTATGAATTCCATAAGATAAGTAATATAAATAATTCAATCTTTATTTATAACTAGCTGTTGCCCGCGACTCCGTCCGCGTGGAATTTTGAAAATTTTCCCCGTTTTCGCAACATTTTTCACTACACAGCTTCGCTTCTACTGGTCGTAGCGTGATGTTATATAGCCTAAAGCCTTCCTCGATAAATGTCCTATCTAACGCTGAAAGAGTTTTTCAAATCGGCCCAGTGGTTCCTGAGAATAGCGCGTTCAAACAAACAAACAAACAAACAAACTCTTTAGCTTTATAATATTATCCCTACTAATATTATAAATCCGAAATTAACTCTGTCTGTATGTTACGCTTTCCCGCTTATAGCTCTCAACCGATTTTGATGAAATTTGGCACAGACAATCTTTAGACCCTTTAGGCTACCTTTTGTCGTTAAATTTTTTTTTCCAAATTCCACGCGGACGGGGTCGTGGGCAACAGCTAGTATAGTATATATTATATATTATAGTGTATAATATAGAATAGCTGTTCCCCGTGACTTTGTACGTGTACGTGTACGAGAGATAAAATCATTATTATTAAGCTGAAGAGTTTGTTTGTTTCATCGTGTTAATATCTGGAACTAGTGGTTCGATTTGAAAAATTATTTTAGTGTTAGATAGTACTTTTACTGAGGAATACTATAGGCTATATAACATGACGCTGCCAATTGACCAATAGGTTCAAAGCATTAATGAAAAATGTTGCAACAACGGTGCAAATCACAGCTTTAAGCTTACTGATAAATAGGCTATCCAACGCAAAAAGGATTTTTTCAGTAGAGTAATACATTGACAGTAACGTACCAAACATTTTTTTAATAAATAAATATTCATGGACATTTCACACAACGTCCTCTGGTCCCAAGCTAAGCTTATTAGGCTTGTGTTATGGGTACCAGAATACGGATATAGTACATAAACTACTTTTCTTTTGTAAATACATACTTATAATACATAGTAAACACCCAGACGTAGTACAAACATTTGTATGACATTTATGAAAATCACACAAATGATTGTCCCAAGCGGGAATCGAACCCGCGACCTTGTGAACGGCAGTCCAGTACATGAACCACTACGCCACGAAGCCCTAAAAGATTTTTAACACGTTCTTATTGAGCGTGTTAAAAATCATGTAAAAAAATTAAAGTTATGTTAACAAGTAATTACAAAATAAAATGATAATTAACTGTAATTTAGAATAACAGATCCGATAAATTAACAATTTACATAAATAGGAGTTTTAAATTTATTTAAATGAGCCTAATTATTTAAATTTTATTCATTTAAGTAAAGTATAGCACATTTAATGTATAATTAGGAAACAGCTTATTAAAATTCTTTATTTGTAATAAAAAAAATTTTATATTTTTTTAAATTTTAAATTATTTATGTTCTACCTAGTTTCTTGACTATTTAAATAATATTATGTATACATATTGTTTATTCTTTATTATTATTGTTCTGAGTATAAATGTGGAAGGAAAAAAGTATAGAGGAAGACATAAGAAAAGATGGATGGACTGTGTGAAAGAGGACATGACAGAAAGAGGAGTTGACACAGACCTCGTGGTTGAGTGGTTAATGTAACGGACTGCTGATCAAGAGGTCGCGGGTTCGATTCCCGCTCGGGACAATCATTTATGTAATGTTTATAAATGTCATACAAATGTTTGTTCTGCGTCTGGGTGTTTCTATGTATAATAAGTAGGTATGTATTTACAAAAGAAAAGTAGTATATTGTTATGTAGTCTATCCGTATTCTGGTACCCATAACACAAGCATAGAAATATAGCTTACTTTGGGACCAGAGGACGTTGTGTGATATGATATATCCATGAATATTAATAGCGCGCTGATCAGGCGTGTTGGAACAGGATTAAATTTCGAGTTTTCCGTCTCTAACAGTGGATATTATCTGTGTACAATATCCCTTAGCTGGATACAGCACTCTGGGGAGGAAAAGGGTGGTGACCCTTGTATTCTTAATCCGTCATCACAAGGAAAGTGAATATATTAATTTTAATATAATTATTATTAATAATAATAATAATAATAAAGTTTATTAAACAACAATCATAAATTTTACAATATTTTTATACAAACATTATGTCGTCAGAAACAAGTAAGTAATCTTCTAAGTATTAACAATAATATACTCACTGCATTCGCAAAAATGCATTTATTAAACCTATTAAAAGTCTAATTATATTAATAATAATTCATAAAGTCATAAAATAAAATTCATGAGAACATAAAATGGTGAAAATTATGTGGTTAAGTTTAAATTGGCTTCCGTTATGATTTTAGTATGCTACGAGATGACTACGAAAAGGCTACGAGATGACTACGAAAAGGCTACGAGAACGCTACGTATCTATTACGTGTGACAATTTATGTAGGGGTCAATGATCGTAAAGAGGGAATGTCATATTATACTACCAATTTAAATGTTTTCTGTTATAGAATAACGATTTCAATATATTTTTGACGAACTTCATGATCTAGTGAATCATGGAAAGGACTGCCGCTCACGAGGTCGCAGGTTCGATTTTCGCACAGGACAATAATTGTCTGTGTCCTATTCATAAATGTCATACAAATATTTGTACTGCGTCAAGTGTTTTCTTGTATTATGAGTATGTATTTACAAAAGAAAAGTACTATATGTAGTCTATCCGTATTCTGATACCCATAACATATAAGCTTAGCTTGGGACTAGAGGACGTTGTGTAAAATGTCCATGAATATTTACATTATTAAATTTAATTTATTTTACGTGTTTTTGGGGTGGGACTCTGCTGTCCGTGTCTCTGTCAATTGCTATGGTGTATCTCATTAACGGTGATAATTAGACTCCTTTAGCTGTTGTTACAGCTCCCTGCAACCCTGGGTGATGACATTTGTATTATTAATCCGTCATCACACGGAAAAATACACAAATACACGCAAAACCAATAAAAATGCGTGTTAAAAAGTGTTGGAATATATCTTTATGTATACTGATATCGTTTTCAGTATCTATACATAAAGATAAATCTCAATACTCTAGGTTTATTGAAGTCATAAAAGTGTACAAGCTAAAAAGGAAGTCTTATTCACCCCTTTTAACGGTAGTTAATCTAGTTATAGCTATTTAAGTTTTGAATTAAATAAATATAGCGTATGTTTTATAGAGCGGTAAAATATTTATAGGTTTTATATGACTGTTATCCTAATGCATTCGGTAACACGATATAGTTTTTAAAGTAGGATAGGGCGGGGTAGAAAGGTCCAAATTCACTTTTTAGCAGTTATATTATGAAAACCAAACCTACTACTACGTCAAAACAAACAACACATATGAAACAAACAGTTATCGAACTATGTTGAGCTCAATTCTAGGTTCAATCATCATTATAAAAATACATCTTTTTACTGTTTCTCTAGTTAAAAAGGGACAGCGAAGTGTTACTATATTTCATTCTCGCTCTCTCCAGCCCGTTAACGTCCGACTGCTGAGCACGGGCCATCTCCACTTTAGGAGAGATTATGGTCTACTGTGGCTCTGGTTCCGTGTGGTGACGGATTAAGAATACAAGTGTCAACACCCCATCTCCTCCCAAGGGTGCTGTAGAAGTAAGCTAAGGGATATTGCACACAGATAACATCTTCTGTGAGAGACGGAAAACTCGTAAATAAGCCTTGTGCCAACACGCCTGGTCAGCGCGGCACTGTAGACCATAATCCTTTCTAAAGTGGAGGAGGCCCGTGCCCAACAGTGGGACGTAAATGGGCTGGCTCTTAGGCCTCCTACACTTTATTAATCTAATATTAGCTATAACATATACATATACCTCACGGTCGGTACAACGTACTTAAACTAAAATGCGACATTTACAGCGGGTTTCATTGAACCCTTATCGATGTCCAACCAAGTTATTCACCCGTAACGAAACGATACCACAAAATGTTTTCATTAAATTTTTATCAAATTAAGCAAAATATATTTTAATATATTTTATATATATATATATATTAAGCGATCAAAGAAACATCTGGTTAGCGTCACCTTTGCAAATAACATAAATGAATAATAAATATTCATGGACATTTCACACAACATCCTCTGGTTCCAATCTAAGCTTATATTCTTGTATTACGAGTACCAGAATGCAGATATAATACATATACTACTCTTCTTTTGTAAATACATACTTACAATACATAGAACAAACAAACTACAAACATTTGTATGACAATTATAAAAGTCACATAAATGATTGTCCCGTACGAGAATCGAACCCGCAACCTCGTGAACGTTACATGAACTACTAGCCTACGAAACTCGTCAAACGATTACTTATCGATAACACTGTACAGTACAATGAAATCGATTTGCACTTTTGTAACGCCAATATTCAGTTATTATACATTATATCCTTTGTTACAATATGATGAATTGAGCTGTGATTTATTAGGGTCTGAGCTGAATGAGCTGATACCTATTTTATTCCTGAGTTTCCTTACAACAGCTATCCCTGTATATTTACAATGTATTTTTTATACAAAATATTTCAATGAAAATAAACCGATGAAAAGAAAGTTTTCAACTTATTCACAAGGCGTGCCAATAAGATGTTATTATTATAGCCTTCGTCATCTTTTTGATACATTTTAATACTTTCTTCAAGTTTTAAAGTTATTTGCGAACTCTTTTCTACTGTTGTTTGATCTATTTCCATCTATTATTCTTGGGCACACTCTTGTATTATATAATACAAGAGTATTAATATATTTCATTAGCTTCCACATCTTATTATAGCTTACCGCTTTTCAAAAGACGACCGTGAATGGGACCTCCAGAATCCCCTTAATTTAGTCCGACCAGCTTTAAGGTAATTTTCCATGTGACCATTTACTTGCAACCTTACCCACTATCATTTACTGCAATCAGTAGTACGTTCTTCGTGTGGTGACGGATTAAGAATACAAGTGTAACCACCCCATCTCCTCCCAAGGGTGCCGTAAAAGTCATCTTAGGGATATTGCGCACAGATAACATCCTCTATGAGAGACGGAAAACTCGTAAATAAACCCTGTGCCAACACGCCTGGTCAGCGCGGCGCAGTAGACCATAATCCTTCTCAAAGTGGAGGAGGCCCGTGCCCAATAGTGAGACGTAAATGGGCTGGAGAGAGAGAGAGTAGTACGAAGTTCCACATGATCTGAAGGATCTATTGAGGTCAGGAGAAATCGACGTATGCATTCGAATCAGGACCAACAGAGGTACTTAGCGATATTTTGGGCAGGCTTCAATAGTAAAAAATAAAAATACCTGAAATAAATTGAATGAAATAAATTACAAAAGCAATTCAAATCCTTGGGGTATTTCTCCTTCATTGATTACTGGAATATCGTTATAATTAATTTCTTTCGCAGATCTAAAATTCAATTGGACTAATCACCGCTGTGCTACTATTGATGGTCTAATTGAGATTGAGAAAAATGTTCGGTTCAATGCTCTTGGGAACACGATATAATTGGCAAAATTGACATGAAATTATGTAAAAGAAGTATTCGCATTTTTTTGTGAATTTCTGGAAGTTACGTTGACAATACCATGTTGTTCCTTTCAGGAATACTGTTAGAATTAGTGCTGAAATGTATCTCGTCACAGCATATTTTCGATTTGGCTAATATGATGAATCAGTTTTATTTTAGTTTTAGGCCCATGTGTCAATGTGTCTCCATTATTTGATTTGTTAAGTTTGTTTTTGTATCCCAAAACTCGATAAATCGATATAGATTGTTTAAATTATGAACATGACCTCAATTCCAGTTATTCGAAAATTACCGACAATCGACTAAACTATTACCAACTTTCTCGTTTAAATGATTAAACTATCGATATGTAATTTGTTTGAGAGCTACCCTTTTCTAGTAATTTAAGTCGCCCAAGTCCCTTAACGATGTCGTGTGTGGGCTTACGTTACATCAAGTAATTTAGCGTAAATTTATTTCATAGATTTTCTAGTGTGTGGTTAAAGATGATTGATCTTTTTATAATGTTTTGGAAGGATAATGAAGGATAAATAATGATCTTGTGGTCAATGCATGTATTTGTTCGCTAACAGATTGTATTAAGCGTCTTTAAGGTTCGATAGAAAAGAATCCCTTCTATTCTCTTCGCTGACAGTCAATAAAAAGCAGTCACACCGAATACTTGATTAAAATATTTCGATTGCTTTATGAATAAAAACTTAATTTTGTTAATTGAATATCATCAAATAGTTAAAATGTTACGAGTATTCTATACGATGATGCTCACATAGAATACTTAAACTTGAATATTTCTTCTCCAGCCCAATTACGTCCCACTGCTGGGCCTCCTCCACTTTGGGAGGGATTATGGTCTACTGTGCCGCGCTAACCAGGCGTGTTGGCACAGGGTTTATTTTTGAGTTTTACATCTCACACAGAGGATGTTATCTGTGTGCAATATCCCTTAGCTGACTTTTACAGCACCCTTGGGAGGAGATGGGGTGGTGACACTTGTATTCTTAATCCGTCACCACTTGAATATTAATACTGTAATAATATTTGCGTAAGTATGTAACGTTGTACTCAATTCTCAATTCTTTTGTGGACAAGAATATTCAGTTAAATAAACAAGTTTACACTAGCATTTTAAAGATTTTTCAAAAACAACAATTTGTTTTAACGATTTTTATATAAAACCATACTGGCTACCAGCTATAATAATAGTAGAAAACTTTAAAGTTAAGTATCGAAATGTCCTTGTTTAAACTATCAGATCGCTAAGTGTTAAGCGGATAAGTTAAAACAGCTAAAGTTAGGAAGTTGTCTTGTGTTATGTCTTAAGCTCTATGAAGTTAACTATCTGTCGTTTCCAAGAAGTTAGTTAATACCTATTACACATAATCCTTTGAAATATTTACAGCAACGCTGAGAATTAAAGCTGACACAGTGTCGCAATTTACTGCATAAAAATTTGCATCTATCTTCTTCTTATTATAAAACAAAGTTGTTATTTTTGTATCTATGTCCCTATGTAAGCTTATATCTGTAAAACCACGCAACGGATTTTGATGCGGTTTTTTTTATTAGATAGAGTGGTTCTTAAGGATGGAATTTTTGTATAATTTGTTAAGTTTTGGTTTCCAAATTCCACGTGTAGGTACTAAGTTGCGGGCATCAGCTTTATGTTATAAATTAACATGCAAATTAACAAGTCTCTCTCTCTCTCTTTCTTCAGCCCATTAACGTCCCACTGCTGGGCACGGGCCTCCTCCACTTAAGTGCTCAAACACGTTAACTCGCGGGCGCGGTGTCGGGCGCGGTCGCGAAATATCAAACATATAGCGTCATATACAAGTAGTGTTCACATACAAAACGCACGTGCGGTCTAAGTAGCGGGCTAGCTAGCGGCTGCCGCGGTCTAAGTAGCGGGCTAGCTAGCTGCCATAGACTAAACATCTATTATAATGAAAATCAACTAAGCGTTGGCTATACCATACAAGATGAAGTAATAGATAATAATTATTAGTTAATACTATATGAGAGGTATTTCTAGGTAAAAAGAAAACTAAGAAACATTTAATTTTACTTTGTTTATTAAAAGGAAGCTACCATCAGTTCGGAATATTAATTCAATGGAGAAGAACTGGCAAGAAACTCCATTGTTATTTTCGATAGTATTATTTGAGTATTACTCATAAGTAATAGTAGTAATAGAAATAAACTATTCCAATATACATACAAGATAACTAAAAGAGATGAACAGTTTCCAATTATGTGAACAAGTAACAATTACCAAAGAGGATCTGCAATTTCCTTCGATAGTGAAGCTGCTTAAGTTTATAAAAATTTATATCACAGAAATTCACCCAATCTTACACGGGGTGTACTTATAACAAATATTTAACATCTAATTTCAATAATACTAAACCGAATATAGCCTCCACAAACACATACACACACACACGCACACACACACACATACACACTTTCATGCATGTTTATTTGAAAATAAGGTCAAAAGCACATAATTATTGTCTTGTTACTTTTATTATGTATGTTAACTTTGCCAAAGGTAATTTTGCATGCTAGAATACAGGTGTATAACCTAGCCTAGCTGTAATTAATCATAATATATGTACTTAGTTTTGTTTAGGTCATGTTATATTATGTGTTTATTACTGCCGTTTTGTATACTATATGTTGAATAAAGAATTATTATTATTATTATTTATAATACATTGATAGATACGTACTGAACTAATAAAAAAGGGTTAAAAAAGACTTACTTACTTATGAATAACAATTTATCACCTGTGTTTATAACTACAATTTCCAATACGGATTAGGTATAATTTGCAAGAAAAATACTTACATATGTTTATTTATTTGAGATCTCAGTAATGTCCTACACACAATTATTTCGTTTTAACTTATTAAATATTTTATTCTCTTGTTTTAACTTTTCATCCCTTTAGGCACCTTTGGTTATATCTATATTAATTTACTCTTTGCAAGGCACCAACTCCTCAACCCAAATTCGCATATTGTTTTTTTTTGTTGCTTGTTGTACGCGAGTATTTAGTAATTTTGATAATTATACCCGTTTTTTACTATTTTCACTCATGTTTCGCTTCTATTGGTCGCAACGTGATGTTATACATCCTATAGCCCTCTTCGATAAATGTACTATCCAACACTGAAAGAATTTTTCAAATCGGACCAGCGGTTCTTGAGCTTAAGTTTATTCTTGTCGCACCAAGAAATTTGGTGACTCATTTCTTTGCCGCACCTATAACATGTGGAATTGTCTACCTGCGCACGTCTTTCCGTCTGGTTACGATATGGGGTCTTTTAAACGAGGCGTGAAGAGGCACCTTGCGGGCCGGCAAGGCGGGGGCGGCTAGTGCATATACACTGTAGTAACCGCCCTCGCATTTGGATTGCACTTCCACTTAACATCAGGTGGACTGCAGTCATTTGCACAACGCTTTCGATAAAAAAAATAAAAAAAATATTAACTAGCTGTTGCCCCCGACTCCGTCCGCGTGGAATTTAGAAATATTCCCCCATTTTTGCAACATTTTTCACCACTGCTTCGCTTGTACTGGTCGTAGCGTGATGCTATATAGCCTAAAGGTTTCCTCGATAATTGCCCTATCCAACACTGAAAGAATTTTTCAAATCGGCCCAGTGGTTCCTGAGATTAGCGCGTTCAAACAAATAAACAAACAAACAAACAAACTCTTCCGCTTTATAATGTTAGTATAGATATAGATTTTGAAACGGTTAGTTTTTGAACTAGGCGAATTTGTAGTTAGTTTTATGTCAGAGTTATATGGAAATGTAAAATCACTGCTCTATTTAACCCCAAGCTAAGCGAAGGCGTTTCCGTGTGGTGTCGGATAAAGAATACAAGTGTCACCACCCCATCTCCTCCCAAGGGTGCTGTAGAAGTCAGCTAAGGGATATTGCACACCGATGACATCCTCTGTGAGAGACGGAAAACTCGAAAAAAAAACCCTTTGCCAACACGCCTGGTCAGCGCGGCACAGTAGACCATAATCCCTCCCAAAGTGGAGGAGGCCCGTGCCTAACAGTGGGACGTAAATGGGCTTCATTTTCACATTCATTTTTACAAATTTCAGCGCCTTCGCTTCTTCTCTTCTCCTTCTCCAGAAGGAGAAGAGAAGAAGCGAAGGCGCTGAAATCAAAGCTTAACCCCTCAAAACACAAGCTTATTAAAAATTTTGTATAAATTCATTTTAACCGAATATATTTCTGTTATAGGATATACAAGAGGCCCTTGTCCAATACTGGGACATTTTTGGCATGAAAATATTAAAATAACACACAAAGAGGGTTAAGAAAAGTAAAATGTAAATTCAAATGTTGGAAATCTGGCATAATAATCTGGGAAGTGGTGTTAGTCACGTTATTCTTGTACCTTTGGGAATCTCATCATATTTCACTCCCATAGCTGAGATAAATCTAATGTCACCTTAGACGTGAATTACGTAGAAAAGGCGCAGGCATAATGCCAAAAATTTTTCATACAAAATGTACGAAGATGACGTGTTGCCCCAAAGGCAACGAAACCTTCACAGTATACAGTTAAGCAGTATGGAAATTCAACCATTCTTTATTATTAATAAAGAGCTAAAGTTTGTAATATGTATGTTATGTGTAGGGAGTAACCTCCGAAATTAGTGGTCCCATTCTGACAAAAAATTCTAATTGGAAGCTTCGGAGAAATTAATTTGAGCTTTGTAAGTTTAAGAAATGGAAACACTTAACTTTGATAATAACTTTAAAATGTAAATAAAACTACTTTTTACGGATTTAGAGGCGTGTATAAGTTTATCAACCCTGAATAGTTACCCTTTTGTTTTCTTCTTAGCTAACATACAAGAATATATATATATATAATATATATAATATACTTTGCTGTTTTTTTCGTTCACATTGTCGCTAATACAGTGAATTTTTATGTTTGTTTGCTTGTAATATATCTAAAATGACCACCATATTAGCATCGTAAGTCGCTATTTGCTATAGCATCACGAAGTTTTTTAGCGTCAATGTGCCTATAAATTCAGTTTTAAATATTTTTTTCCTACTTTCCATACTGCTATTTTTATACTGTGTGTTTTATTTGCTTAGTACCTGTTTCAGAACTTCGCCTAACATTATTTCGGTATAATTCTATATCACAGTTTACACTGTAGAACTCGCCAAAAACATTGAATTTAGACAAATACACACGAAAAACATTAAACCCGGAACTTCTTGAATAAAATTGTTTAAAAGAGAGATCTTTACTTATTACAAAACAAAGTCGTTATTTTTGTAAAGCCACCTCTCTCTCTCTCTCTCTCTCTCTCCCGAAAGCCCATTAATATCTCAGTGTTGGGCACAGGCCTCCTCCACTTCATGAGGATTTCTGGTTTACTATGCCGTGCTGACACAGTGTCTTGGAAAAGGGTTTAGATTCGAGTTTTCCGTCTCTCACAGTAAATAGACGGAGAAACGGAATGGCTGGCTTTAACTCCATCTTACTGGCACCCTGGTAAAGAAACAGGGTGGTGACACATGTATTCATAATCCGTCACTAACTCATATCTATGTCCCTATGTAAGTTTCGTGGTCTTATTTATAATGACTTATCGGAGGTTTAAAAGTTCGCTAAATACGGTTCGTGAAAATTGGCAAAAACTGTTATTCTTATTAGTCTTTTTACGCTAAAACGTTTATTATCTCTCCGATAAAATCTCCGTTTAAACGTCTGATAAGTTATTATGAATAAGACCATAAATCTTTAAAACTACGCAACAGAATTTGATGCCGTTTGTTAACCGATTCCAAAAAGGAGAAGGTTCTCAATTCGTCTCTATTTTTTTTTATATTTTTTGCTTTATAACTTTTAACTGTGCGAAGCGATTTTGATGTTTTTTTAGGGTTCCGTACCCAAAGGGTAAAAACGGGACCCTATTACTGAGACTTCGCTGTCCGTCCGTCCGTCCGTCCGTCCGTCCGTCCGTCTGTCACCAGGCTATATCTCAAGAACGGTGATAACTAGACAGTTGAAATTTTCACAGATGATGTATTTCTATTGCCGCTATAACAACAAATACTAAAAATAAAATAAAATAAATATTTAAGGGGGGCACCCATACAATAAACATGATTTTTTTACCGTTTCTTGCTCGATACTAATAACGTTGCCTTATGTTGCATAGATAATGGTACGGAACCCTTCGTGCGCGAGTCCGACTCGCACTTGACCAATTTTTTATTTGATAGCTGGTGGTATCCGTGTGGTCCCATTGGCACTAGGTCAGGATGTGATAGTTATCTCCTAAGAGATGGAGGTAAACCCTCAAATTTCATAGGCACACATATTGTTTTCATTTTCTGAGTGGTTTATGAGGAACGTTTTTTTTGGATATTTTGTCAAGGTTTGATTTTTAAATTCTACGCATATCAAATCGCGGACAAAAGTTAGTAAAATATGAGTGTTGTTGTTATAGAAAGAGACAGAATCCTAATTAGGCTAAGAGGTGATCAAGTAGAGTCATTTGTAATGGAGGCCTTTGAGTGATAAGTTCGTAACTAACTTTGTTACATTTGTAAAATTAATTCAAATTTATTTTGTCTGTTTGTGTTTTAGATTAATGTAATTAGTTACATAAATACCATTACATCTTTACTTATGATAAAATAAAGTCATTATTTATGTATGTATGTCCCTATGTGAGCTTATATCTTCAAAGCTACGCAACCGATTTTGTTTTTTTAATAGATACTAGATAGAGTGGTTCAAAAGGATGAAATTTTTCTATAATTTGCTTAAGTTTTTCAACGCATACAATGTTGCGGACAACAGCTAGTACCTAATCCATATCCTTACTAATTTAAAAGTGTGAAATCCGGATGATGTCGCAGTAATAATTTTGACAAGCATAAGTGTTAATGTGTGGAAAGAACCGATAGTGCGATTTAAAAAAGTACAACGCCATCTATTGATCAGAAGAGTAAACTTCTGTTTGTTAAGGATTGATTTCTAAATTTTACGCGTACTAAGTCGCGGGCAACAGCTAGTATACTTATATATAAACGTACATACATATCCATTTAGTGCTGGAATAAGTATACGAGTGTCACCAACCTATTTCTGCTCCGTAGTGCTGTAAAACTTAGCTAGATACTATACGTAATTATCAGCAACTGTGAGAAAACTCTAAACTAAGCTCTATGCCAACATGCCTGGTCAGTGCAGCATAGCAGCAGTGATATTCAGTAAGAAAAAGTGAAGTGAATTTTCGGTGAATCTTGATCACGTGACAGCGATCAAAATAGAGGAGCGCTGTCACGTGATCAAGATTCACCGAAAATTCACTTCACTTTTTCTTACTGAATATCACTGCAGACCAAAATCCCTTACAGAGTAAGAGGCCCGTGCCCATCTGTGGGACCTTAATGGGCTGGAAAGAAAAAGAGGTATTTACAAGCGAAGGTAAGTAAGTAGCTTAAGGTTCCGTACCGAATAGCTATACATCATCTGTAAAATTTTTAGCTGTCACCGTTTCTGAGATAGTATCTGGTGATAGACGTACGGATGGACAACGAAGTTTCAGTACAAACATACAACATATCTTACAGTCAGATAAAACAATACTGAAACAATTAATATTCATGGACATTTTACACAACGTCCTTTTCTCCCAAGCTAAGCTTTATATGCTTGTGTTATGGGTACCAGAATACGGATAGAATACATTTATACTACTTTTCTTTTGTAAATACATACTTTAAATAGATAGTAAACACCCAGACGCAGGACATACATTTGTATGACATTTATAAATATCGCACAAATGATTGTCCCGAGCGGGAATCGTGGTTCGATTCCCGCTTTTAGTTAGATAAACTACTTAATCACGAGGCCGCAATTAACCTAAATCTTACAACACAACCCTTTTAAAAATCTATTTTACTTGTTAAGTTTCTTAACAACATTAAGTTGTAAATGTTCTCAGCTCGGGTAGTTTAGTATCGGTAATGGGTTGCAACTCCATTTATATTTATTACCAGTCCCTTGAGATTGGCCACGTTGTTCCAACTAAGCTTCTCTATCTAACTCTAATAGATGGCGTTCTTGAGATATTAAGTGTATGGAAGTAAGACTTTGATTTATTTATTTTGATTTTTCGACGCAAATAAGCAGAGTCAAAACGCTTGAGTCGTAAGGTCAGAATGTTCGAAAACATTCAATTTACACATATATTTAGATCTAAAAAGCTCCCTTTAAGGAAAAATGCCTAGAAGTAGAACCATAAGAATGGACTCTACTCTCGACAAATTCAGAATTTAGGTATTTACGATAGGTATTCCTAGTCCTGTTCCCGCGCATCGCACCTAAGGCAATAATTATAGCACAGCCGGATTTTAAAAAAATTTCGTAATACGCTGTTAAATAGAAACTAAGCCCTAGATAATCTTTTAGAAACCTAGACCGTTTTTAACAACTTTAAGAGCGTATTATAGATAGTTTATTTAATGGAAAAACATACCAAACTTATATGATAGACGCTGGAAATCAATCTTAAGAATAAAGTAAAAACACGATGTTATTTCTTATAGTTATCTTAATTTAGAAAACTTAAAAAAAAAATAGAAGCATAAATATATGTAGATACGGTGAGAAAAATGTGTTGCTCTATAAGCAATATTCACAAAGAAAACAGCGAAAAACGATGTCCATATTTTTATATGGAGCATGTCTTGCTATCGAGCCAGCCTAATCAGCTAAGAAAAAAAGAAAGAGTGACTATTCAGGGTTGACAAACTTTAAACATTTTCTTAGTTTATCTTGAAAGTTGAATTTTAAAGTTCTTATCAAAGTTAAATATTCCCATTTCCTAAACTCACAAAGTTGAAATTCATTTATGTACGTATTCATATAACTGAATTTTAAACTTTCTTATTTTATGTTCAACTCGAGGAAAACTAGTAAGAATTTGAAAGTATATTTCTGATATAGTTACTAACTATCCTTAATTCTTGTTAATAAAATCAGCCTAATCTTAACTATTGTCCTTAATTGCATATCAATAAGCAACTGACGACAGCTATCTCTATAAAAAAATTGACAGTCTGTTAAAATATCTTGCTGATAAACGAATATTACTATCTATCCGTAATCGCAGATTATAATGTTAAATTATAATGCGTCTTTATTTTAAGGGAAGTAAAAATAACCTCAAAATTTTGTAATACATTTTGTTTTCCCAATTTTAATGACGGTATTTCCATACCATTTATGAATCAATTTCGTAATTAACGTTGCTCCTGTACTTGATTTAATGGCGTATAAATCTGAGAGGGTTATTGATTACACTCAAATTTACTGGAGCTATCATCAAATTTGTTTTATATATCTGAGTAAGTTTTAATTTACGGTTCCCTAATGACTGACCAAAAAATTATTGACAAATGATCATTTGACAAACAACGTTTCACCAAATGATCATTTGGCAAACAATACACTTGACAAAAGTATCATCTTACAAAAACTTACTTAGCAAATTATCCATGGCAAACTACACTTGACAAATGTGTTAAGTATTCAAATGTCATTTGACCTTTTTTTCATTTCACCAAATAATATATTTCGTAAATTATGTTGTTTTAAATGTATCATTATCATCATGCATCATTACTAATGGGAGAAATGCCCTAAATACACTTCTGGCACTCACCGGCCGCTGCCGCGGTACGCTCGCTTTGCTCGCTCGGCTCGTGCGTTTGGGGTTACAGTTCTAACCTAACCTAACCCAATGTAATAAAAGAGATATATATCTCCAAAGACGAACAAATAAATAATCATAAATAAGTAATTATTTTGCAAATAATGTAAAACATCATTTTTTTTTTCATTCTATCTATCTATATAAATATAATAATGTAAGCATTATTCCATGTTACACTTACTTTTATCTTATTTTATGCCAATAACTCGAGTATTTAGCTACAAAACAACAATAGTAATTATTAATGCAAACTTTTCATAAAAGAATATTAAAATATGGGTAGTTGTAAAATCATGCGGCAACATCCCCACACTTCTCTATAAAATGGGATGTCGCCATTGCTTAGGCCTCAGTGGTGGTTAAGCGCTGGTACAGTTAACAACGGTCTACTGCTATTTAATATTGAGTATAAATGTTGTAATTATGTAATAACAGTTCTGTTGAATTTAAAGATAAAGCTTTATATTGTTGCAAATTTCATTGTATTTTAATAAGTTGACAAACTAATATTCCCTAAATCTATAGAACTCTTATTTTATTTTACAATAAAATACTTATATCAAATAATCCAGAGCAGTAGCTTTGCAAAAAAATGTGCAAAGTGTGGTCATTTTAACAAGAATACCAATTTTTTTGACCAATAATAGATTTATCTGATAACTCAGTTGCCAAATGTTAGTTTTGTAAAGTAATTATTTATAAAATATCAATTTAAGTGATGATCAGTAGTAAAATGATCAATAGGCGAATTCATTGTTTTGCCAAACGTTTTTTGTCAAGTGTAGTTTTGCCAAATGACTTTTAGTCAAACAATCGGACACCCTATTTTACACACAGCTATATAACTAATGATTACACAAATACCAGATGGTAGGTCGACGCTTAAAAATGAGGACAAGTAACTTTAGTTTGGCTAAATAGTACTTCATAGAATAATAGCGTTTCATGCGACGTATAGCCTGCATCATAAACACATCAATGCAATGCTATCCTATCGAATGAAATTTATAACATCTTACAGTATAGTTCTTTTACGTAGTACGGCCGCTCTGATTTTGTACTGAAATTAGTATTCGATTCATAGATATTAACGGTGGCCCTTGTTACGTTGTGATCTTAGCGATAGAGTCGGTTTAACATTGCGTGAGCGAAGTGACAGACATAAACGATGACTACGTTCGATACAGTTCCACCGAAACTATTACTGGAATAATATTATTGAAAAAAAATGAAAAGAAATGAAGAGAATAGAAAAAAGAAATCCATGGAGTTTCTTGTCTGTTCTCCATAGGATTCGCGTTTGGAACAGACACCTAGTTTCTGACGTTTCAAAAGAGCTTGTAAAAAATGCCAATTTGAAATAAAAAATTTTGATTTTGACTTTGAAACGTCAGGAACACAGGTATCCGATTCAAAATAAAATACATTTATTGCGAAGTAGATAATAATAATATATTTAAATGAGTACAAGTCTCGAAAGTTTAAAAACGTTCATTGATTTGACGAATTGCTAGGATCAGAACGTCGCCTTAATAGTGTAAGTGCTCAAAGTGCTCAAACACGTTAACACGCGGGCGCGGTCGCGGGCGCGGTAGCGAAATATCAAACATATAGCGTCATATTCCGTACGTCATATACCGTATTCTGGTACCCATAACACAAGCATATAAGCTTAGCTTGGGACCAGAGGACGTTGTGTGAAATGTCCATGAATATTTATTTATTTATTTATTTATATCCAAGTGTTCAAATACGAAACGCACGTGCGGTCTAAGTAGCGGGCAAGCTAGCGGCTGCCGCGCGCGAATCGCTCGCGGCAATATCAAACGCGTGAGATGTTTGTGTGTGTTCACGTCGAACTAGTGGCGGAGCGCGCGATTCACTCGCGACGTCAGGTAAGTTCAACCAGCGGCCGAACATTTGGTTGGCCGTTTTAGCTATCTAAAAGTGACAAGTTCAACAGAACCCATTCAATAGAAGCTGCTACATCGTTACTTATAATAAATTGTTTTGGTTTAGTTATTTAGAATTAAATGTAACTATTAGCTACATATTAACGATGGGTGATGAATTGGAGGTGTTTGAATTTTTACAGCGCGACGATGATGAACAAAACACTAGTCGAATGCGAAATAAGTTAAATAAAAATAATGATATTATTATTGAATCCAATATGTAATCAAAGCAGTTGACAGTTATTCTGTTATATTCAAAAAATCTTGAAGGATGTTCTCTCAAATTACTATATAAAGTATGAAATTCACCATACCGTTCTATTTCTTTATTAATTTCGTGCACACCAAATCTAATTTGTATTATCTCCCACTTTAGATATGAATTTTCCGCCCGCACCCGCCACCGTGCCCGCACCCGCCACCGCGCCCGCGCTTTTCAACGTGAACAAGTACTAAACGTGTTTCAGACGCGTCTTGCAAACTAATTTCCTGCTTTAAATTATAACTTAACCTCGAAGACATAAATCTTATTGACATGTTGCTTAAGTTAACTTCTTGAATGCTGTTCAATAAATTTAATCTTAAAGCGTTTAACTCGTGGTCTAGTGGTTCAGATAACGGACTGCCGTTCACGAGGTCGCGGGTTCGATTCCTGCTCGGGACAATAATTTGTGCGATATTTATAATTGTCATACAAATTTTTGTCCTGCGTTTACTATGTATTTTAAGTAAGTATTTACAAAAGAAAAGTAGTTTATGTACTATATCCGTATTCTGGTACCCATAACACAAGCATAATAAGCTTAGCTTGGGACCAGAGGACGTTGCGTTAAATGTCCATGTATATTTATATTTATTTATTTATTGTAAGTACAGAATTAATTAGGTGATTCTGAAACTAGATGGTTAAAACTCACTAACGTACTGAGATTTCGTTTTTGGGGATGAAATAACTATAATAATCAACCCATTTCATTTATTCAGGGTGCTGAAAGAGCCAGTTACGGGGTTAAAGTAACAAACATATGTACCTATATAAAAATATTTTTGTAAACTTGCGCGTTTATAATATTAGAAGGTTTTCAAAATATTAATTTAGATAATATTCATGGACATTTCACATAGCGTCGTCTGGTCCCAAAGTAAATATATTTCCATGTTTGTGTTATGGGTAACCAGATACGGATCCTAGTGTGATGTGATGATGTGATTATAATTATGATCGATGTGTCTAGTCGTCCGGTAAAAAATCGTCCGTCAATCGTGGATTTGACTATTTGTACGGCTTTTTTTTTTGAATGAGTATATTCATACGGATATTATTATTTTTTTATTATTAAATTTATAACTAAGAATTTTTTTCGTGAAAAAAGTGAAAATCTTTTTCGACACTGTCCACGGAGCTGAAGATTACACTACTAAGGAGGACTAAGGAGCAAAAAGAAAAAAATGCGGAGTTATTAGATCTCGAAGCTAACCGAGTGAAGGTTAGGTTAAGGTTTTTTTTTTTTCTAAAACCTTCATTTTATTTAATTTCTAAAGTTATATGAAACGTAATTAGTACAAATAATAAAGTAAACGATTAAAATATTTTATTAATCTGATAACCGGACAAATATTGAATATTAGTCGTCCGTATAACCGGACGACTAGCAACAGCCATTATTTTAATACATTCCTATAATACATAGCCAACACCCAGACGCAGTACAAACAATTGTATGATGTTAATCAAAATCATACAAATAGTTGTACTGTGCGAGAATCGAACCCGTGACCACGTGAACGGCAGTCCGTTGCACAAACCACTAGACCACGAGGCTCGTTTTATAATATTAGTTGTATTCCAAAATATATATGGTCTTACTCATAATGACTTATCCGAGGTTTAAAAGTTCGCTAAAATCGGTTCGCGAAAATTGTCAAAACTCGTTATTCATGATAGTCTTTTTACGCTAAAACGTTTATTATCTCTCCGATAATATCTCCGTTTTAACCTCCGATAAGTCACTATGAATAAGACCATTAGTATTTCAACTGTATTATTCACAATATTTAGCAAACTTATAATTCTAATTCTCTTTTGCATCAAAAAGGATATAAAATGTAGGTTGCGGTTGTAGTACTTTTTATTGCGGTTGAATCGTAAACCGCAGTATCTTGTTTGTGACAAGACTTCGGTATTTGACGATTAATTCTTAATGTTGGGAAGCAATACGTACACTTTACGGTTGATATCGTTATTGATTATATACCCAACTGTTCCAACTGTTAGTATCACACCTGATCTTTATGGGATAGACAGAAATGCATACAGTTAGTTCACTATCAGAATTCAAGTGAAAACCATTTTTGTTATGTACGTATTCGTATTACAATTAATATTGAACGGTATTTAAAAGCGATTAAGGGATCTACTTCTTTTTGTTTTTAGACAAAACCAAATATTTTTTTAACCATGCTATTACAAAGTTGAAGAGTTTGTTTGACCGCGCTAATCTCAGTAACTACCAGTTCAAATGGAAAAATAAGTATTGTGTTGGATAGTACTTTTATCGAGGAAGGTTATAGACTTTATAACATCACGCTGCGACCTATAGGAGCGAAGCAATGATGAAATATGTTTCAAAAAATGGGAAAAATGTTCTAAAATTCATACGTACAAAGTCGCGGGCAATTTCTTAATAAATTTGCTCTTACCTGATAAAATTCTGAACTTTTATTATTCTACTACCAAAGGCACTTTCTTGGCTGTCCAGAAAACGTTTTTTAGAACTGCCAGCGTATTATGAGCTTTTTAAAATCATTCAAGCTCCAGGCAGGGCGTAAACTGCATGGCTAAATTAGGTATTATGGCAGAAATAAAACTTTAAGTTGAAAATTTTTTGTTAGTACTTTAACTTTTAGTTGTACCTTCTCCTTAAACATATTAATGTATGACTGGTTTAGCGAACTGACTGACTAATAATTTTGTTCATAATGCGAATTTGCCAGACAGTTCAATTCACGGCGTAAACTGCCTGTAAACAAAAGTTCATAATACGGCCGCTGTTCGTCTCTCAGCTACAAATACATAAACAAATATACTATCAAAATCTTTATTATAGCAATATATATTCAAAAATCGAGCGCCTATTCATCCGTTTGTATGCCGTCAGGGATATTGCGAGACAGAATAATGGCGAAGGACATTATCCTGCGTTTGTTCATAAATCTTATTTGTGTGACATCTCATGGACATAGCGGACTTAATGGATGTATACAATTTTATATAACAATACAATTACTTACTGTTATAAATGTATTTTTTAAATAGTGAGTCTCCTGTCTTATGTCTATGCTTACCAGTTCTTTAAACTAGGTTTTTTGGATGATAACCTCATATATGTAGTATACAAACGAAACACATACCTACCTTGCTTTGATATTCGGCCAAAAGGTAAGTAAAAATTTCATCACAGCTATAATTTACGATATAAATAGACAATAAAACTTACGTAATATTTGATTCATGAATAAGATATCACGTGATTGCAATCCATTTGGTTATAAAGGCCAGATATTGAAGTTGATTCATAAGGAAAATGTTAATAATCGACCTTGCTAAGAAACTCATAAATTGTAAGTAACAGTTTTATTTTTTATATACTTTCATCGTAAATTGTTTATTTTGTTCCATATAAGAAACTAGCTGTAGCCTGCGACTTCGTATATACGCGTGGATTTTATTTTTTTTCACGGACATTTCACACAATGTCCTCTGGTCCCAAGCTAAGCTTATATGCTATTTTGAAATCAAACCCCGCTTTTTTTCAACATTTTGTAACATTATTCACTAATGCTTCGCTCCTATTAGTTGCAGCGTGATGTTATATAGACTATAGCTTTCCTGAATAAACGTACTATTCAACGCTCAAAGAATTTTTAAAATCGAACCAGAGATTCTTGAGATTAGTGCGTTGAAACAATCAAAACAACAAACAAACTCTTCAGTTTGGTAACATTTGCTGGTATTTTTGAGATATACTTATTTTACTAATAACTAGTGGGCGCCCATTCAGAGGCGTATTTTTACTCTAGGGCCATATGGGCACTGGCCCGGGGCAGCCAGTTCTTTTTTTTTTCGCAGGGGAATGCATTTACGCACACCGCTCCTGTCATTGCGGTCATCACCGTCATGGTAGGAGCGGGTAGTGTCGGACTCGCTGGCGTCCGGATGGATCGAACGACGGAATACCGACTAAACCTAACTGCGGCGCTCTCTTCGTCTTCTTGGAGCGCCAGAGGTTCTCTGTTCTGAACTCTCTCTAACGCCGCTCCGCGGCCTCCTTCAGGAGCATGACGGACGGGGCGGCCAGCCTGCGAAGGGCGGCGAAAGCCTTCAAGTCGAAGATTTTGCTCTATCTCTATTAACATATGGGGCGGCTTATTAAATTGGCCCGGGGCGTCAAATCAAATGTTTTAAAATACGACTCTGCACCCATTGGACCACATTCAACCGTCTTCTACTTCTTCTTAGTTTACTATCATCCCACTGTTGGACACGGGCCTCGTGCACTTTAGAAGGAATTTTAGAAAAGAACCGTGGGCGTTAGCTGTGTCTTACGTAAGTTAACATCATTAATTATGACGTCATAGCTACGTTTATAAATATCAAACTTGAACAAGCTAACGCGTTTACATATTAAATATTAAAATTCTAATTTAAACTCGCCTCTTGCTGGCCTAAAGCATGGACGCTTAGAGCTCTACGGAGAATATTGCAGTTTCTATCGGGTTTCATTTGTATTTGATTTCGTTTTAAGCGACTTCAAAAAAGGAGGAGGTTCTCAATTCATCTGTATGTTTTATTTTTATTTTTGTTACCTCATAACTTTTAACTGGGCGAAGCGATTTTAATTATTCTTTTGTTATTTGAAAGCTGGTGGTTCCCGTGTAGTCCCATTGGCACCAGGTCAGGATCTGATGGTTATCTTCTGAGAAATCGAGGAAACCCCTCAAATTTTAAAGGTACATGCAGTCGGGAAATTTAAAAAAAAATACTCTTTTTTATGTTGGATAGTTATATTTATTCATCCTGATTAAAGTTTTTTATTTTGTAAATTCCACGCCTCTTGAACCTCTTTAAGCGGAGTATGCGGTCAGCAAATGTGTTTTTATGGTTCCATTTCTGAAGGAACCCTAAAAAACGAATACTTTATAAAATGATTATATAACATTCATGGTATGGAACGAATCGATACAATTTGGAGGTTTGCCAGCTACTTACAGGAAACTGTGGGAACTTTGTACTGTAGATATATGGGAATATGTTTTGTTGTGCAACTTCTATAATTATGGAAGGAAAGGCCCATTCCAAACCTTCGGGTTCTATGGCATGTCTAACAGAATACGAGGTCACAGATTTTGATTCACATCATCTACGGGGTGGCGTTTCGAGCCATGTTCAAGTAACAGAACTGGTGAGTTGTCTATTAATATATGTAACGTAATATTTGTAAGTGATTTTCACCAACTAGCAGCAGTCGAATTCATCTGAAATTTTGCACACATATATTATTAAGGGCCTACATCAATATTATCGTCGACATGTACCTATTAACACAGCTAGTAGGTATAGAAAATGAAGAATTAGGGATTTTTTTTTTGTTTACTCAAAATCTATTAAATATATTTTAATTCCGGTTTACGTGTTTCTATATATAATAGTTACTTATGTTTTGAAAGTTATTTCATTAGTTAATACGCGATAATAGACCGACAAATGAAAAAAATAAAAAATAAGCGAGGTTGTTTCGCTAAGATTTTCTATCGAGAAAACTTTTTTCAATCGCGTTTCTGAGCTTATGCGATCCTAGATTATATTATGTATATTGAAAAAACATATACTTAAAAATTAGAGCTCTAGCCATTCAATATTAAGAAAAAATGAAAACTTCGTACGTAGAAGAATGCACGAAGCTATTTTGGTATACTCTTAAAAACAAGAGAGAAGTTGGTTGCATCTTATTTTAGTCGGATTTCGTACTCAGCGTGACGGAGTTGTCACCGTAGTTGAATAAAGAAATGTAACTACCCATATTATTTTGCTACTGTGTAGGTACTGGTACTGTTTTGTATTTTATCTAGATTAGCGAATTGCATGCTCACTCATGTGACTCATGTGACTACTACCAACTAAGCAAGATTTTTTAAATCAGTGCTGTAGAGTCGGAGCATTTAAATTATAAATACAACCATCCAAATCTTTTTTTAACACTCATATATAAGTTCGGTATGTATCTATGAATGTATTAATCTATGTAATGGAATCTTTGAAAGTGATTTTCACCCACTTACAGTAGTCGGATTGATCTGAAATTTTGCAAATATATCAAGGACCGATGACAATAAAATAACAAAAAAAATATTCAGTATTTGTAAGCCTATTTTTTAGTTTTTGAACTAAGTTATCATTGTTATAAATAGCGGCCCGCCCCTGCTTCGCACGAGTGTAAATAGGGTTATTTTTATAGCTTATGTTACTAAGGGTGAATGTAGCTATCCAATGGTGAAGAATTTTCGAAATTGGCGCAGTAGTTTTTAAGTTTTTACGTTACATACAAAAATACAAATCTTTCCTCTTTATAATATTTGTATAGATACTATAGATGACTTGAAGTAATAACTATCACTTCAGTAAATATAAGTACAGTTATAGAGAGAAATTTTATAAAACAATACATAATTCTCCCTCCCAATTCAATTTGATGGTGACCAAATCAATCATGCTATTGTTTGCGACGAGTCATTTATATAGATTGCTTGTTTTGACACAACATTTTTTTTATTTAATAAATTTATTGTATGCCCAAATTACAAACACAAGGGTGTTGTGGACTTCGGTCACGTGGAAATTAGAAAATTTTCCCAATTTTTACAACATTATTCGATGATACTTCCCTCCTATAAGTTCAATATCCTAATAATAACAACGGTTACGTCCCAAAGAGTCTCTCATAACACCTCGATAGGATCAGCGTCTATAGTAAGTCGGTGAAGGCCCAGATGCAGAAAGCAGTCTTGCTAGACAATTCCCGTATAGTTCGTTGGTTTCACTCACATTTAGCTCCACCACTCCGGCCGACTGTTGTCAACCTCGTCGGAGTATCCTGCCGTTTGTCGAGGCAGTGCTGAATCCAATCCTAATATCTTATATATTATCCTCGGGAATGAATCAGTTGTCGGACATTGGTGAGTGGTCTCTTTAGAATAATGCGTGTTAGAAAAGTACTGTTGCCATAGCCATGATGAAAATTAAAAACAAATATTAAGACTCTTACAAAATCTTTCATAATACAAAACTTTATTAATTACAAATCTGTTTCGTCACCTTTTATTATTCTTAACTTGGAAACTTGAGACATGAAAAAGGACCACCTTGTTTTGTTCTACAAAATGGATAATTAATTTGCTTTTCTTGTTACCTATTACATAAATATTTGAAAAGAACTGAGATTGTAACGACCTTGTTTTAAATACAAAAGTTTGATTATTAAATAATCTACTTAGTTTAAAAACTAAAAAACACGCTTAAATATCCTGAATATTTTTTAAATGATTGCATTGTCATCAATACTCAATTCTATGCTACCTACTTACAAAACGTTGACACTGTTTATGTTGTCAGAGACATAAGTTTCTGTTGTCTCATGTTGTCACAATCGTAGTAAACACAAGTAAACAATTATGATATTTTTACCTCATTCTATATACAAACCGTTTTTATGTGAAATTATCTGATTGTATATGAAAGGTATACGTAGAAACACAATAATCTTGGTGAGTCTACTCATATACAATTAAACTATTACGTGTATAATTAAAAATACAAGTGTGGTCATAGTGATACTTCAACATGGTATTCTAGTAATTCTGATCAAGGAATTGGGATTATTCTTTTAAATTATTGCATTGTCATCGGTCCTTGTTAGGTGTGCAAAATTTCAGATCAATCCGTCTACTGCAAGTGGCTGAAAATCGCTTTCAAAGATTCCGTTACACAGATTAATACATTGATAGATACATACCAAACTTATAAAAGCGTGTTAATAATGTTTACGTCTAAATAAATATACTAACTATTAGCTATTGTCCGCGATTTCGTATGCATGTTATTTCGAGCCGCAACATATAAACATAATTTAAAGCACGCTCGGAGACGGTGGTTTCTTATCGGTAAAAATAAACTATGGACCATCACTTTCAGAGATATAATAATCTCTTCAATAATCGTATCAATCATAATAATACATATTATTCTCACTACGGTGTCTGTTATATCTTTTAAATGCGTCGATGTAAATGGTTGATTGTATTTTTTGCAGCAAGGGACCGCATAGATCTACATATCGTATGAGTTTCAAGTAGATACCTTTAGCCATTGCTGAGTAAAAAAAAAGTTTGACGGACGGACAGACAGACAGACGGACACCGAAGTGAGACTATAAGGGTTTGCACGAAACCCTAAAAAAGCTTGAAAATCTTGCTTATATCTAAAATTGTTGTAGTGTCCCACTTAAATTGAAAAGCGCATAGTCTTTGAAACTTAATATAACTTAGCATTAGGAGACATTTAATATGATAATCTTACCATTAAACAATCTCGTTCAAAAGATTACAGCGTAATCTTATAATAATAAGATAATTTTAAGACAATAGTTGTTTTACATTCTATTGAGACTGAAACGTAAGTTTTGACTTTCAAAAGTTAATCTTTATCAGCTTACACTAACAAACAACTTCTAAAGAAAATACAAAAGCTTTAATACACCTTTGATCTGATGTTTATTTCATTATCTTCAACTTAGTAATCTGTATATTGTGTCAAAGTAAACGACGGTGTCTTTTCGTTTAAGGGTCTTATTCATAATGACTTATCGGAGGTTTCAAAGTTCGCTAAAATATGTTTGCGAAAATTGTCAAACCTTGTTATTCATAGTAGTCTTTTTACGCAAAAACGTTTATTATCTCTCCAATAAAATCTCCGTTTAAACCTCCGATAACTCATTATGAATAAGACCGTAAATCTATATTAATATTATAAAGCTAAAGAGTTTGTTTGTTAGTTTGAACGCGCTAATCTCATGACAAATGGTCCCTATTGGTCCGATTTGAAAAACTCTTTCAGTGTTAGATAGTGCATTTATCGAGGGAAGCTTTTGGCTATATAACATCACGCTGCGACTAATAGGAGCAAAGCATCCATGAAAAAAGTTGCAAAACGAGGAAAATTTTCTAAATTCCTCGGGTACGAAGTATCGTGCAACAGTTTTAAAATACGTAAGAGGTTTCTAATCAGTTTTCGCAAATTTTTTGAGTGCGAAACCAGCCCTAGAGCTATTCCATAATCTGAGCTGTTTTATTAAACACTACAGAAAAACTATCAAACCTGTAGTTTTGGGCTTTTACATAGTGATATAACTTTACATGTAGATGTGTTATCTGTGACTAAACATAATTCTAACCAAAAATTACCGTAGGTATACGCGTGCTTCTACAAAGCTCAGCTAGTACCTATGTAACTCTTCACTTAGTAAATTGCTTAACTTGATCTAACTTTAATTTGATTTCAAACTTGTTGTCACTTACAATATTTAACAACAAACAAAACTTTATATTGAGTATACATTACCCGCCTATCTTTTGTTACAAATAATTTTAATCAAACTTAACGAACAATGGTTACGAAATTTTAATATTTTGTTGGAGTTTTGTATAAATATGCAAGCGAAATTTTGCGTGTAGGTGGAAAATCATCAGAGGCCTTTGTATGAGTTTTGTTCGCTACGTAAACAAGCATGACTGCGACTACGTTGGCGCGAAATTGTACGGAGATAGGACAGTATCGCTAGATGCCGCTAGAAGACGCTATTCTAATTTTATATAATTTCGCGGGAAAGTTTTGACACGCTTGTTTTCGTACACTTAGTAAAAAATACTAGCACTAAAGCCATAGCATAAGACCTCGTATGCGCTCTTTGGTTCATGGTTTGATGCCAATAATAACAACTTTGTCAGCACGATAGAAGAGGCCCTATAAAGCTGATGTTAACAAAGGTTATGGTGTGGTACAAAAGAAATCTTAACGCTATAAAATATAGGGCAATTACAGGAAACGGGCATCATTCAAATTAGATTTTAGGAAAAGTCTACGCATCAAAGAAAAGTATCATAATCCGTGAAATAAAACATTTTGACCGTGAATTTCTTTATCTATTGGTGAAAACTGCATGAAGATCTGTTCAGTATTTTTGAAGCTTTCCGCGAACAGACTGACTGACGATGTAAGGAACTTTTCTTTTAGTTTTATTTTTATTTAGATAATGATAAGTTGTTTCTACCTGCGCTTCCTAAATTATTGGTAATGTTTAAATTGAGTTTCCTTCACAACCTTTGCTTACATTATAGCCTTTTGTTTGTGATGGTTTTGGGTTAAAAGTTGTGTATACACGGTAACCATGTATATTGAAGATAACACACGCGCGGTTTTATACATATTTAACTTTACCTACTACCTAGATCCGTGGATTCGGCGTGATGTTGTATAGTTTGTGTTATGTTAATATGAAAGTTAAGATGTTACAAGTGTTATCATAGCATAAAGGTATATCGAAATGCAACATCATTTGTCTGGAAATCATCGTTCATGAGATACTGCCCGGTGATCGACGGACTTGGTGATAGAATGGCAACGGAAATACATTATTTGTAAATATTTCAAATGTCTAGTTATCACTGTTCATGTTCATGTTCTGTTCATTATCTAGTCTAATGAAAGACTGACAGACCGATAGACAGCAAAGTCTTAGTAAAAGTGCCATTTCAGAATATAGGCCATATTAACTGAATACAATTAATTTTAAAGCTTTTTAAATTATTACAGTAATCTATAAGAAGTTTTACTTCAAAAATATACCCTTTATGTTACAAAGCAATTCATAAGAACAATATCTCAAAGGGAATATCGATAGATACTACAAAATGCCCTTATGTACATTGTCAACAACACAAAGAAAATATAAACTTAAGAAAAATGGATACCTTTTAATAAATTCAGTGGTTTTATTAAACGTTGTCTTGGCAAATAGCTAACCCTAGAAATAAATGTTTTCGTTCTTATTGAACCAATATGATGCTAAGTAGCCTCAGTGTGGTGACTGATTAAGAATACAAGTGTCACCACACCATCTCAAGGATGCTGTAAAAGTCAACTAAGGGATATTGCACACAGATAACATCCTCTGTGAGAGACGGAAACCTCGAAAATAAACCCTATGCCAACACGCCTCGTCAGCACGGCACAGTAGACCATAATCCCTCCAAAGTAGAAGAGGCCCGTGCCCAACAGTGGAACGTAAATCGGCTGGAGAGGAGGACACAGTTTGGCCGTGTGGTGTTGGAATAGGAATACCAGGAATACAAATAACATATTTTGGGAGTGACGGAAATCTCCAAATCAAACTTAGCCACGCATATAGGCGCTGTAGACCAAATACTGTACCAAAGTGGAGGAGGTCAATAAAACCTAGTGGAGAAGGTCCAACAGTGGGACGTTAATGAGCTGAATGATCATAATGCATGAACGAGTACGTCATATGTAACTTTTGAACGTAAGCACAGATTTAAATGTGTTTTGTTTGTTTGAAAGTAAGTTCTTAAAGCTATCGATCCAAGAAAATGGTAAAATAAGTAACTGAAATTGAGACCTTAGTGCGAATTTTTTTCGCTATATGAGCGATGGTAATCCCCTAAAGATTGACGCGAAATTACTTAAAGATAGAATGTCGCTTGACCCCACGGCCGCTAGGGGCATTAGATATTTAGTACAACATTAAATTCAGCAATGGCAAGATAATTAGAATTTTCGCACAACATTATTTAGTTCCGATTTCACCGTACAGATTGAGTTATGGAATTGCAGATTCAGTTCAATATCTATGCTTATCACACTAATATTGTTTTAAAATGGGAATCGAACCCTTTCAGTATCTCTGCCGACAATGCCACGAGGCCTATCAGACAAAAAATTATTTAATATTCCGAACCTCTTTTGTACTGATGCGTCGGAAGTTTAAAGTAAAATTCAATGGCGTCTAAATTAATATAAAACGTGCCTGAAATCTTTAAAGAGATTTAATTTAATTCAATACTATTGTTCAGATTTTATTTTGCGCATAATTTTGGTTTTCAAAAAGTGACATTAAAATAAATTAACTTGTTTTAGTCTATGGTTCTTGTGTTATAACATTTTGACTATTTTTTCTAAGAAACGCCATCATATTCTTTTCTATAATTATACCGGAAACTAGTGAAATATTACTTGATTTAAGATGGTCATCTAAGAGCCATTAAAGAAGGAAAGAATAGAAAACTCACATTACGCGTCGTTAGCGAAATTTAATCATACAAAAGCCATAAATTAAAAGAAGAAAAATAATTACTCTATTCGTGTGAATTTGTGCTATTTGCATTGTATTTAAATATAAAAAGAGCTAAAGCTCTTCTTCTCTGCTTCAAAGGCTAAAGCCTTAAATTTTTTATGATTTCCGACGTAAGAGCTGACCTCCAATAAGTACGCAAGTGAAACTGAGTGACACAACTAGTGATAGCACAAAAATTAATGCTACCATGTGACATCAAATGGAATGGTAAAATAAACCACAGACTACCCAAGCCAAATGCGAAATTTATACATAGATTAAATAATTTCCATAAATTATGCAAATACGAATTATACAAATTATTGTAAGCCCTTCATAATATTATCTTATAAATTATTTAAGATATAAAGGCGGACTGTTTGTAATTTCTGATATGAAATGAAATTTTGATACCTCAATTTATTTAAAATAGGTCCATGTCTTAATAACTTTTATGTTTAACGAGCTATTGTAAATTTTTCATTGTTTACTGAATAAAAACGTTATTCTTTTTGTTTGATGCTTAATTAATTAGTTAGACATGATATTCTTCTATCTACCTAAGAGTCCCAACGAGGACGCCACGCGCGGCAGGTCGGAGGTCCTGTCGCGCCAACAGCGGCGAACGGCCTCTCTCCACGTGTTCCGGGGACCTGAGTGACTACCATGGCCTGGCCAAGGGTCGAGGAGGAACACCGTGCGGTTTAGTGGGTAGTCCGGGTCCGTTTATGACCCGGCAGTCCCACACAATGTTCGCAAATGCATTTCTCACGTAAAAAAAAAATCTACCTAAGAGTAGGGTAATTATCGACAGCAGTAGAACGAGTTATCCTTGTAACAAATTTTACCGCAGTAACTCCGTCGGGTTAGGGGAGTTAGTCATATACCTACATATATCATATACAATCATACCTTGGAATGGATTTTATTCCATTCCATAATAAAAGCATAGCGAGTCAATTGCTAAAATTAATAAATTAATGTTTTAATGGCTATTTTTAATTAAAAATTACTCACCATCATAAACAACTCCCCTCACTAACTCCTCCGTCTCGAACACCGGATGGCTAAGTGTCAAATTCACATCACTATCCTCATCACTAACTGTAACAATCTCAACACTGTCACTTGGAATTCTCGCGAAGGCACAAGCATCACTAAAATCAACTGTCCTTTCACTCATATCTATATCACTAACTGTCGTTGCGTCTATCACTTCATCACTTATCGTTGTATCATCATAAATATCTTGTATCACTTTATCATCTATCACTTCTTCATTACCAAGTCTAGGTGGACCAGGAGATCGACCTGGGGCAGGATCTCCGCTAGGTAAACTCAATGTCGTATAAGGCAACGAAATTAAAATGATAATAGTTTTTAAGATGTTTGTTGAGTACCCGTTCATTTTCAATTTGGTCGGTTTGCTTTTCTTTTTCATTTCTACCTGCCATTGCATCAGATTTTTGTATTCGGTGATCAATTGACTGTTTGTTGACATTTTATTTGAATTTTTGTAATGGTTGCAGCATTAGAAATGAATTTGCGTTCTCGGTCATTTTTCTTTGAAGTAGATCTGCAAAAGAGAAAAAAAAACAATATGTAAGTAATCAATGTTATGTAAAATCTATTCTATAAGTATTCGCATTTCGTAATCATGTGTTCTTAAATTATTCTGTACAATATTAGCTGACTACGTTCAATTGCATTCATGTGTTAATCCAGCTAATCTATAAACCAGTTCTTAATTTTAAATTTCATTTTTAAAACTTCGAACGATTTGTTTTCTGGACTTATTGGATAGGTAGCGTGGAAGAAAAAATCCGGTCCCAAATAATTTGAAAAACGAATAACAATGTAGAAGATCAACTCTATTACTTTGATTGATATTTTTTTTTAATATTATCTTTAAAAAAGAAAAACATTAATGCGAAAAATGTATGCTTAACAAAAAGGAAACTTAAAGATATTAGTATCCTGATTCACATTATATAATATTAAATCGCAAACTTGAACCAAATATTATCATTGCTAGTGCCACTTGAAACTCAATTTACAAATAACTCCTGTAACTGGAGTACTACGATTTGACTTTACTCATTAATAATTCAATTTGGCTTCCAATTTAATCTTCATATTTCGATATAGCAACGCGGCAACTCCGTCAATGTAAATCTTGGCGATCATATATTATACCTTTGTTATAAAACAAAGTTACACAAAACACTTGTCTCTCTGCTTTTTAGGGTTCCGTACCCAAAGGGTAAAAACGGGACCCTATTACTGAGACTTCGCTGTCCGTCCGTCCGTCCGTCCGTCCGTCCGTCCGTCTGTCACCAGGCTGTATCTCAAGAACGGTGATAGCTAGAGAGTTGAAATTTTCACAGATGATGTATTTCTATTGCCGCTATAACAACAAATACTAAAAATAAAATAAAATAAATATTTAAGGGGGGCTCCCATACAACAAACATGATTTTTTTACCGTTTCTTGCTCGATACTAATAACGTTGCCTTAAGTTGCATAGATAATGGTACGGAACCCTTCGTGCGCGAGTCCGACTCGCACTTGACCAATTTTATTTATAATTCATATTATTTTATAGATACATATCGACAGGGAGAGTTATTTATTACAAAATTAGAGTAAAACTGTCAACTGACATTTTTCATCAAAAACGCTAAACTGCGACTGGTCTCGCTGTTTAGTGAAATAGAAGCCATGACATCGTGGTATTGCAAGAAACAGTTACTGTAAGACTATGATACCGATTCTATATTCACCACTAAACTCAACTAAAAATGAATTTTGAGAGTATCGTTAACGCAATATTTGGGGAACTTTCTTGTAATAAATATTGTGTATTTTAGACTACTGATTTTAATTAATATAAATGTACACAACAAAACAGCCATTTAATTAAAATACACCTATAGGGTAGGACCGCGCAGTTTAAAATCAACGCTTTATAAAATAAAAAATATTCGTCTTGTTTGAGATTAATCATTTATAAATCATACCTTGACATTCCGGCTACAGATTACTGTAATAATTTTAACAAAAAATATGCTATCTTCTTAGGAAATAAACAAAAATCACAAATCGGGAAATGCGCAATTTGATACACCCTAGTGTGTAAGATTGCGCATGGACGTCGATAAAATTGCGCAACTAAATTATTTGCACAAATCGCATTTAAAAAGGATAACTTCATTATAGTCTAAACAGTTCTCATGCTACCACTCCGTACATGTGTTGCACGCTTTCAAATCTTCTACAATTGGTTTCTTACATTATATTTCTCCTCATGCTCCACAACCAACAGCAAATATCTTTTTTTCCTACTCTCGACACCGCTGTATCATATATGCCTAACCTAGTAGTGCGATTTAGTTGTGAAAAATTAAATCATAGTCGCCATCCCTAGAGATGGAGCCAGGGTTATTTTACCTTCGCCACTATTAATTCGCCTACAAGTTAATCAACCTAGCGACTTGGTTTCTTTCTTTCCTGGACATTCTGGAATAAGTATTTCGCTTCCAACAATTAACTAAATACATAGTGCATATTGACGGGCTTCGTGGTGGAGTGGTTTATGTAATGGACTGCCGATCACAAGGTCTCGGGTTCGATTCCCGGTCAGGACAATCATTTGTGTGATATCCATAAATGTCATACAAATGTTTGTACTGCGTCTGGGTGTTTACTATGTATTATAAGTATGTATTTACAAAAGAAAAGTAGTTTATGTATTATATCCGTATTCTGGTACCCATAACACAAGCATATAAGCTTAGCTTGGGACCAGAGGACGTTGTGTGAAATGTCCATGAATATTTATTTATTTATTTATTATTTATACATAAATACCCATGAAATATAAAAATTAAGATGAATATTTCAAAACTACCTTAATCAAAGTTAAAAAAAGTGCGCAACCTTACACACCATAATGCTTCTTGAAAAATTGCGATGTCATTGACATCTCCTAAATAATATGCCATCTAATTAGTTTAAATTCAAAAACTACAGTACCACACACCACATCATTCCATGAAAAAATAAGATCAAACGTGTCTTAAAACTTTGTAGTTTCATATCTCTTGGGTTATAAATTTATTTAGAAAATAATTTCGTGAGCGTGTGTTTGTCATGATAGCACACAAAACACAACTGAAGTTGGTGACGAAGTTCCTTCCACTACCCAGATATGACGTATGCGCAATCTTATCGCACGAGCAGTCTTACACCACCCTACCCTAGTTGTTTTCATTTTTTAGTTAAGTTTAGTTGTATTAGAATTGGTACCTGTTTCATTTTTGTGCTAAAAGTATTCATAACCTAGTTCTCTATCTAACATTATGCTCAGTTCAGGATCAGAGAACGTAACAAGCCATCTCGATCATTACGAGCTGTTTTGTAGCCGCAATAAAGTGTTGGTATCTTGGTAAAGTAAGTAAAGCTCACAAGTACCGTGTTACTATAAAACATAATGACTACACTAGCCCAATTGAATTACGCACTCGAGTCGGTCACATAAGTTATTACCCACAATTCTTAGGGTTGCCAGAAACAAACGTTAATGAACCGATAAATTCATTGTATTGATGTTGGGAGACTTGTGAAACGTTTTAGCTTTTGGCATATATTGATTAGGGTATTATATAGGAAGATGTGTACATTATAGAAACATTTTAGGAAGAATAGAAAGACGTAGACCTTTTCTAAACGGTAGTGGGAGCTTTTTAGGGTTTTGTAACAAAACCCTTTGTTGTTTGTTGAAAACAAAAATCTCAAAAACTAAAAACACGCTTTAAAATCCTGAATATTTTTTGAAATTATTGCATTGTCATCGGTCCTTGATATATGTGCAAAATTTTAGGTCAATCCAACTGCTGCAAGTGGGTTAAAATCACTTTCAAAGATTCCGTTACATTGATTAATACACTGATAGATACATACCGAACTTATATAAGCGTGTTACAAAAAACTCCTATTTTACCTTCTACTGCTAAGAATTGACCTATCAGTAGTCTTACTTACTTATTGTCTTGATACAACTAAACTCAACATAAATCTGAATATTGATAGTGTCAATCAAAATCAAAAATCATTTATTCATGTAGGCAAAATGCCAAAAAAGGGCTCATAAGATATTTCCAATTTTTTTTTCCTTACCACCGGTTCAGGACATTCAATCCGCTGAGAAGAACCAGCGTAAGAAACACAGCAGAGATCGTTATCTTTAGTCATATTACTTTTTTTATAATACTAATGGCCTTATTCATAATGACTTATCGGAGGTTTAAAAGTTCGCTAAAATAGGTTCGCGAAAATTGTCCTAACTTGTTCTTCTTAATAGTCTTTTTACGCTAAAACGTTTATTATCTCTCCGATAAGTCATAATGAATAAGACCGTATGTCAATAAAACTATAAACATCGAAGTGATCTAAATAAATAATAGTACAAATAATAATAATAATTAACATATGTAATTCATTAATACAGTTAAAAAATTACAAGTTCTAATCGCGTAAATTTAAAATCAATAATTATAATCCAAAGTGATCCCAGAAGAGCTCTTTCATTTTTTATACTACAAAGTAAATGTTAAAAAAATTCTTTATGGAAAGAAGAGACGAAGGACGTGCATACAATGCTATAGCAGTCACAGACACTACGCGGCGTCCGCGCCACGAGACTCGACGAAATATTATCAATAGTCAGTACCTAATTATTATATTATGATATTGCATAACTATCAAGATCAAACAAACTTATCAACTATTACGACATATTAAATAACTCTGACATATTAATTACACAATATTTAATAATAATAAAAACAACCAAAACAATCAGGAAATGCGTACAATATAGTCAAAACAATCACTTTATTTTGTAAAATACGAAAAATACTTTTATATTTATACACATTACTTATTAGAAAAGCGTCGTACATATAGTTTCAGACGTCGTCGTAGTTTCAGAACTCTAAAAATTACTACAATTTTTTTATTTATTTGGTACCAAAATGTAGCAACTCTACATAAAAATAAAGTCCATTTGATAAGAACAAGGAACCGGCAAATTGTTACTCACTGCTTGCTGGCCCGCTTTGAAAACCGAACACTTCCGGAGATAGGCGAACAGGAATCTAAAATGGCGGCGATCGAAAGCGCGAGCCGGTTGAACGGCCGAACAAAATATTTAGTTAATGTATAAAAGTGAAACATGCGAGTCGTTGTCTACGTGTCGCATTCAGAGCCGTATTTAGTAAATACGGCTCTGAGTGCTACACCTTTTTTTTCACCTTTTGACCCCAGGGTAAATACTATTTACCCTGGGGTCAAAAGGGCCAATTCAATTTTGAAATCGATATTGAGAAGTATTTTCCAAAGACTGAATTTGAGAAGGTTTACAAAGAAAAATTGGATTATGGTTTAATTATCTATATACCTTATACAAGGTGTCCCAAAAATCAACGATGAGCGGGCACCAGAAGTTAGACCTACTCATGACTACTCAAGAAAAAATTTTAAAAAAAAAATATCGTAATTTATTTTAGAAATATCAAAAAAAGTATTATTATATAAAGTATTATATATTTAAAAAAAAAAATTATTGAGTAGTCATGAGTAGGTCTAACTTCTGGTGCCCGCTTATCGTTGAATTTTGGGACACCTTTATATATAAATCTCTTGTCACGATGTTTGTCCGCGATGGACTCCAAAGCTACTGAACCGATTTTAAATTTGATTTGCACACCGTGTGCGATTCGACCCAACTTGAAAGATAGGATACCTTACATTTAAATTTATAGTCGCAATATTATTTTATTGCAAATTATTTGTCTACCCCTAACATTTTTATGGCAAAACAACGTTTGCCGGGTCAGCTATCGGTACCAATTCTATGTGCACAACTAAACTTAACTTAACTAAAAAATGAAAATTGATAGTGTGAATAACATAATTCGGCAATGTAAACTGAACTTGCTTAGTATAAAAACTTTTTAATAAAGACTAACGATTTTAATTAATATAAATGTGTACAACAAAATAGCCAGATATTTAAAATACAGCAATAGTTGTTTTCATTTTTTAGTTAAGTTTAGTTCTGCACATAGAATAGACACCATTGTCTATATTTTCCACGGTCCATTCTTGTTTGTAGTAGAGGGTGAAGCACCTGATGTGACACCGGAAGATTTCTCATCAATAGATTTTAAAGTTGACAGCAGATTTACAGAATGATTCCGTGGAATAATTGAGGACTTTATACAGTGGGGCTATATTTAAATAAATATAGCAAAACATAATGTGATAATCTAGGCGGGTTATATACGTTGTTATATCCTAATTCTATGGATGAATATGACAATTTATAAAATAGTACACATATATTTGGTTTTATTTTACATACCTCTTGGAAATATTATTGCAGTACTAGTAAAGCATCTGTTTCGAGTAAAACTAACACAACAAAGTTATTATTACTCTAAAAGTTAATAACTTTTGTATCTCAAGAAAATGGAAAAATAAATAGATTCATCACATGGCATCGTCTTCAGATTTCGGATAGAATACTTATCCAATGTGTATTACCCTTTTGTTAAGAGGATACCAAAATAACTTCGTGCATTTTTCTATGTACGAAGTTTTCATTGTTTCTTTAGATTGAATGGCTAGAGCTCTAATTTTTAAGTATATATTTTTTCAATATATGATCTAGGATCGCATAAACTCAGAAACGCGATTGAAAAAAGTTTTCTCGATAGAAAATCTTAGCGAAACAACCTCTCTAATTTTTTATTTTTTTCATTTGTCGGTCTATTATCGCGTATTAACTAATGAAATAACTTTAGAAACATAAGTAACTATTATATATAGAAACACGTAAATCAGAATTAAAATATATTTAGTAGATTTTGAGTAAATAGGAAAAGTATCCCTAATTCTTCATTTTCTGTGCCTACTGGCTGTGTTAATATGTACGTGTCGGCGATGATATACGATAATATTGATGTAGGCCCTTAAGTTATAATACATAGAAAACACCAGCTCTGTGCGTATACCTACTTTCATTTTACTAATCTTTAAATATATAAATCTCCTGTCACGATGTTTGTCCGCGATGGATTCCTAAACTCCTTAACAGATTTTAAATCAAATTGGCACACCGTGTGCATTTCGACCCAACTTGAAAGATAGGATAGCTTACATTTCAATTTATAGTCGCAATATTATTTGATTGCAAATTGTTTGTCTACCCCTGACATAATTTGTATGGCAAAACAACGTTTGCCGGGTCAGCTAGTATCCTATATAGGAATAAAAACCACAACTTCTTAGATTGCACTGATATTATTGACACTATCAGTACGGCACGTAATCTGACCTAATAAATTTACCAATAACCTTGATGATACAATCAAATTGGTTGATGTGTGTTTGTTTATCAGAATTCCGCCTGTCCTCTTCAGTATATTAATATCCCACTGTTGGGCACGGGCCTCTTCCATTTCGGAGGGTTCGTGGTCTACCGTGCCGCGATGACCAAACGTCGCTTCGGGCTTCGTGGCTTCGGGTCCCAAATGTCCCGGTGAGAGGCCAACTTCACATTCGGCACGGTAACTGGAGAGGTCATGTGCAGGAATCGAACTCAATGCACAGGCGATGGTGGGACCAAATGTTTCCCCTTAATGCGCTGAGTCCTACTTAATGCAGTGCTCGGTGAAGGTGAAGAGATAGAAGAAAAAAAAACTCTTAACACGCAAGTGAAACTGTGGAGTGCAGCGAATAATAATTGTATTTTAAGTTATAATTCTTACACAACATAAAATTTCACACGTTCTTTGAAAACATGTACGTAAAGAATCAAAGTAAGACTTTAATTAAAATGTAAATTTACTGTTTGTTATCTTACAAGGTCAAACAAACTTTATCAAATATTACAACATATCAAACAACTCTGATATAATTACACCATAATATTTGTATTATCTTTGGAAAAATAACAAACGCACTCAGGAAATGTTTACACAACAGTAAAAATAATTACTTTATGTTGACATGTAAGTGAAATATAAAACTGTTATGTACATTCCTACCAATATTATAAATGCAAAAGTAACTCTGTCTGTCTGTCTGTTACGCTTTCCAGCTCAAACCTCTCAACCGATTTTGATGAAATTTGGCACAGACAATCTTTAGACCTTGAGAAAAGACATAGGTTACCATTTATTGCGATAAAAGAAAACATTTCCAAATTCATCAATCATCAATCAATAACTTTGACGTATATAATATTACTAGCTGTGAGCCGCAACTTCGAAGATACGGAATTTAGAAATGAAACTTAGAAAATTTTACAAAAAGCTTGAACCACTCTATCTATTAAATCACTACTTTGAAACCACTCTCTCTCTCTCAAGTCGTTATTTTTGTATGTATTTCCCTATGTGAGCTTATATCTTCAAAACTACGCAACGAATAGTGATGCGGTTTGTTTAATGACAGAGTGGTTCAAGAGGAAGGTTTTTTGTATAATTTGTTAAGGTTTGTTTTCCACATTCCACGCGAACGAAGTTGCGGGCACTAGCTAGTTATATTTATTAAATTAAATTGTAGTGGAAAAAGTGATCACCGCAAGCGGGACTTGAACCCACGACCTCGGAATACCGCTCCGTAGCTCTGCCAACTGAGCTTAGTGCGGTCGTGACCAATTTGATCACTACAATGTTACGCCATCTATCGAGAATGTTTTGCAAGAATCTCGACCAAGTCCCGCTTGCGGTGATCACTTTTTCCACTACAATTTAATTTATTAAGTAAAATCATAGCAAGTCAATTGCAAAATTACTAAAATTACTTTAGTTATATTAAAATAAATTATTTTATTATTATATTTAAAATAAAACCATCACATAAGAAGTGTATTTAGTTTATTGTCACTTTACATATTGTCATAATTTTCAAATATAACCCCACTGCATAAAATCATCGACTATACCACGAAACCGTTCTGTAAATCTGCTGTCAACCTTAAATTCCAATGTTGACAAATCTTGGGTCGTCACATCTGGAGCTTCTCCCTCTAACGCAAACAAAAATGGACCATAAAAGAGATTAATCACTAAACCAAAATCCAACTTGTTTTTATATATCTCCTCAAATACAATCTTTGGAAAATACTCCTCAATGTCAATTTCAAAAAACTGTAAAAATGATTTCATAGTTTCATAATATAACTCCTTGAGGTTTGATAAATGTTTTTTTCTGAATTCCCGATCGGTTCCTTGGAAAACAAAGTAAATAAAGTCCAAAATAGGCGATCCATAATGAAGTATTTGAAAGTCGATTGGTATAACCTTTACTATTCTGCCATCCTGAAATAATAAAAAATCTAATAAATAAAATTTAGATTATAAAAAGTAAGTTCGAGTTATTTTTAGGCATACACACTGAGAAATACATGCTTACGCTCGCTCCTTAGCACAGCGTGCATAATATTGTGCAATCCATATTGTTATGAAACCGGTAAGACGACTAGGATCGCCACATAGAAATAGTAAATTAGCATAAAATAGTGCACCAGTGCAATCTCCTTTTGCAGCTATTTTAAGGCATACACACAGAAAAATACACGCTTATGCTCCCTGTTTAACACAGCGTGCATAATATTGTGCAATCGATATTGTTACGAAACTGGTAAGATCACTATGATCGCCACATAGAAAACGTAAAATAGCGTAAAATTGTGTACCCGCGCAATCTACTTTTGCATTTCTTAAAACTCGAAAACTGCAAAGAACTAGTTTTCGAGTTGCTCGTTTGCTCCCTAGCAAGGAAGACATAAAATTATACTTACTACTTCTTTGGCCATAACATTGTTTAATTTAAAATCTCCGTGGCATAGAGTACACGGTCCGGTTGTGTCTGTCATGTATTTAGGATAAACGGCTGTTCTTTCTAATAACTTTTCACCCACTTTCTCCTTAACATCAGGCTCTAAGCAATTTATGGAATAATTTGCCATATTTTTTACATACGCATGCCATCCATCACCAAAAATATAAGGCTGCGATTTATTCAGTATTTCCTTTAAGAAATAATCCGGTTTTTTATCCTTAATTACAAATGAGAGCGCGTGAAATTTAGCGAGTTGTTTTATACAATGTTCAGCGTATTCCAACGTCATTATTTCCATTCTATGATACAATTTGAAACCTCTCTTTCCTAAATGTTCAAGTAATATAGATTTTGGATTACATTCATCAAAACTGTATGCCATTTTGTATCTCTCTGCGTCTGGTATTTTTGCTTCATTTTGTAAATCATTAAATACTTTAAACAAATTATTATACGTCCAAGCTTCCCTTTCAAATACTCCCGGAATTGAATAAATTGGCATTTCTAAGTTTTCGACAATATTTTTAGCAAATATGTTTATTTCTCTATATGATTTCTTTGTATCTCCTCGTATATCAATTTCATATAAAACACCCATGTAACTACCGCCATCTGTTGAGATCTTTTTGTTTATAACTTCATACCATAAGTATTGACTATCTTTTGTTGCAATTTTATGTACAGCTTCTTCTAAATTATCAGGTAATTCAGGCTGTATTTGGTAGTTTTGTTCTGCCATTATGTTTATCACAGTTGACTAAATAGAAAACGTCAAAGCCGTAATCTTAAAAAAAATATTTGTTGTATAAATATGTACTTAATTTAAAAATATTTGAAATAAGCGTGAGAAACATATGTTTACTTACATAGCACACACTATTACAAGGAATTAAACAAAATAAACTTATGAGTTATTTGTTAAAGATAATAAAATCACTCGAATTATGTTTAGTGATACGCAGTCAGCGACTGGCACGAGTCACTGACGCACGCCTACTAAATATATTTGTGTTTTGTTATCGAAAACGGCGAAACCCGTACAACGTAACGTCATTTTAGATTTCTGCGGCCGTATTATTAGCTTTTATTTACAGGCAGTTTACGCCGTGAATTAAACTGTCTGGCAAATTCGTATTATGAACAAAATTATTAGTCAGTCAGTTCGCTAAACCAGTCATACATTAATATGTTTAAGGAGAAGGTACAACTAAAAGTTAAAGTACTAACTAAAAATTTTCAACTAAAAGTTTTATTTTTGCCATAATACCTAATTTTGCCATGCAAGTTACGGCCTGCCTGGAACTTGAATGATTTTAAAAAGCTCATAATACGCCGGCTGTTCGCCAAACTTCGGAAGTGTTCGGTTTTCAAAATATTCAAAGAGTTACAGAAATGTATTGTTTATTTATTTACAGAAATATGTATAGATTAGTAGTTTCGATGATTTTTCAGAGTTATTATACAATTATCTATACTTCTATCTATTAAAAATAACCGCATCAAAATCCGTCCCGTAGTCTGGTAGATATAAGCTCACATAGGGACATACATACAAAAATAACGACTTTGTTTTATATTAAGAAAAGAGATAAAGATTATATTTTGCTATAGATTTTTTAGAGCTGTTATTCTGTTCGATTTGAAAAGAAACTAAATAGGATCAAAATAAAAAATAGGTATGTAAATTAAGTATTTAAAACTTGTGGAAATAGATAATCAAGTAGTACAATAAAATCATTATTTGTTATCAGGTATCTTTTAAATATTACATATTTACAAAACAGCATCAGCAAAGCCGAAAAAAATCAATCATATTAATAAACTAATATTTCACACAGCCTCCTTTAGTCTTAAACTAAGCTATATTTCTATGCTTGTAGTTAGTGTTTTTTATACAGCACAAAGTAATTATCTAATGTAGGACTCGAACCTGCGACCTTGTGAACTGCATTCCGTAATACTACGTATTAAGAGTAACCCATTAAATAAATCTTAAGTATTAAAATCTTGCAGATTTATTTTTGACATTTATATAAAGCCCAATTCTGTAAATTCTTCAAGTACTTCTTGTAATCTGCCTTTTATCTTTGGATCAACTGGAAATTCTGAATGGCTTAGATTTGTTATATCTGGTATGTCTTCTTCACTTGCGAAGAGGAATGGCAAAAACTGCAAAGCGATAAAAAGACCATAGTCTAATTTTTCCTTAAACACTCTCTCAAATTCCTTTCTAGGATATACCTCGTCGGCTTTAAGGTCAAAATATTTCAAGAAATTTTGTAGCGTATCGTAATACAAGTCTTTCAAATGAGACATACGATTTTTACGAAATTCACGATCAGTACATAAATAAATTAAATATAAAAGATCAAATATTGGGCATCCATAGCTAATTACTTGATAATCAATCGATATTACTTCTTGAACCTCGCCATCCTGAAAATAATAAGTTTGTTAAGAAAATAATCAAACAAGATGCTGTATATTTCAACAAGGACATTTTTACATAAATTACTCGTTCAAAGGCATTAGATAAAACTAAGTGCCTAGTTTAAAAATAAAAAGAAACATTACAAACAAAATTTAATCACGATTGCCGTTTTTTATATACCAAAGTATGTAAAATTATTCTTTGATGATTCGAACGAATTGAAGTCAGATTTTTAAAGTCTTTTTACGTGAATACTAACGTAAGATCCATTAGTAGAATTGTTACACAATGCAGATTACTTACTTTTTCTTTCATCATAATATTGTTTGGTCTATAATCACTATGACATAAACATGTCTTAATAGGCTCATCATTTTGATATTCTGATAATTTTACATCTAAAATCTTATATAATTCCACAACTTTCTCTTTAAAATCTTCATCTACATATTTTACTACAGAATCGGATATATTTTTAATGGTGTTTCTTAATTCATCACCAAAAACCATGGGATATTTTAAGTGTTTTAACTTTTCGTTAAAGTATTCCGGTTGCTTTTCTTTCAATACAAATGATAGCCCATGAAATCTTGCAATGTTTTCAACACATAGCTCCAAAAATCGCAAAGATACTAAATCCAATCTATGATATGTCCTAAATCCTTTTTTGGAAATATTTTCCATCAACACCATGTCGTTGTAAGAACTTTCATAAGTTTTAACCATTTTATATCGTTCTTCAGAAGGCACATCTGCTTCATCTTGTAGTTTCTCAAATATCTTAGATAGTTCTTTGTAAACAAATAATTCAGTCTTGTACACATCTGATAAAGAACATATTTTACAAGATTCTTCATTATCAATAATATTCTTGACAAATATGTTCAGTTCTTTGTCCTTGGCTATAGTTTCTCCTTTGACATCCACTTCATATAAATCGCCGAGATAATTACCACCATTTGTTGAAACAGCTCTTTTATAAATATTATATTTAATAAATCCTTCTTTTTCAACTATACGTTTTATAGATTGATCAATTTTAGTTGGAAAGTTATCTTTTGGTTGTATTTCTAATTTGTAATTTTCCGGTAAACGTTCTACTTCCATGTTGAGTGTTCCAGATTACTTTCTTGAGTAAAAACTTCAGTATACTGCGTTGCATATGTGCGTAATAGCTACTTTTATAGACAAAATATTCATTGTCATGGTAAAGATGTTTTCACACTGTTTTATTATTCTGTAAAATGATTATAAATACCATAATTTAATACTATTAAAAGACATACGTTGAACATAGAGATCAACATTTCGGTTGAGCGCTACATTACATTAGTTCTTTTCTTTATCCATGCCTCTGTGCCAATTAATTTTTACCTTAATTTACTGATTCCTGGATAACAATAAATTAAAAATTTCTCTTTCTCATAAGAGTTTTCTGTAAGAAAACTCAGGACTGAGTCAAGGTCGCCTTTATACATTTTTATGTATTTTCTGTGACTCTTTTAATGTTTATTGGACAAATAGCTCTTGCCCGCGACCCCGTATGCGTGGAATTTAGGAAATGTTCCCTGTTTTTCCAACATTTTTCACTGATGCTTCGCTTCTATTAGTCGCAGCGTGATGTTATATAACCTATAGCCTTCCTCGATAAGTGTACTATCCAAAACTGAAAGAATTTTTCGAATTGGACCACTGGTTCCTGAGATTAGCGCGTTGAAACATACAAACAAACTCTTCAGCTTTATAATATTATAGTATAGATAAAGAATAAATGAAATGATTTCTATAATGGTAACAAGAACTCCATTACTATAGTTAATTGTTTCAAATTATAGTGCACTTATCGCCTTTGGAATTTTCCTGTACACAGGTTTTAATACAAGAACATTAAACCCGCAACTTAATATTTTTGTTGACTTAATAAATGCTTATCATGTATGATTTTAGATAATTATTTACATGACTGTATTTTTTGTTTCTCACTCTCTCTCTCTCCAGCCCATTTACATATAATAAAATAAACTATAATAATTGTAACTACTACGGAATGGGCACTGGTGACCTGTAATACAGGTTTTTAAATAAACCCATAATAGGCACCAGCTCTTATTTATCTTGTCTGCTATTTAAAGCTTGTACATTGTGAGAAAATAAATCATTTATTTATTATTAAAAAAAAAAATGATAATGTTAATAAAAATAAATTGTATCAACCGTCTATTTATCTAATACTCTTACAGGAAAATAGGTGCCTAGTTATTTATTTATCCATTTATTTATTGCATTCATGTTGTTCACAAGTTGGTACATAACATAATTTTTAAATGGACTGAAACATGAGCCCTTAGGGCACAGCAATATGGCTTCAAACTAAACAATTAGACTCAAAATAAACATAACATTACCTAATCATAAATCTTCTAAATAGTAAACTATTATCATACTATAGTACTCTCTATTATTACTACTTCATTTAATAGACTAACTATTATTTTAATAAGTGACCTTAACATCTATCATTTAAAAAGTCATTAATACTATAATAACATTTATTAACTAGGTATTTCTGTAGGGTTTTCTTAAAATCTATTATCTATACCCTATTATCTTTATTTACATTTTTCATACAGTCAAGTATTTTGTTATATATTTTTATGCACATCTTATATAAACTAGTATGTACAAAGGATAGCTTGGATAAAGATAGAGAACTAAATAAAAACTTCATTGTAGTATAGTTGATAAAATTAATATTATAAACATCCCTTTATGCTTTATGTTGCTTTTTAAACTTAAAATTTCTGGATTTAATTTGTAAGTCCGAACATCCATGCACATGATTCACTGGCATAACAATCACTCAACAAATAAAACACTTCACTTAATTGAGACCCTTGTCCTTGACTTGAAAAGATTTCTTTCAACAGGGACTCAAGAATATAAGCAAACAAAGTTTTGAAATTCGAATCTCGCGCCTTATCAACACAATCACAGTACTTTTTAAATTGTAGATAAATGTAAGCAACGGGCGGACCTTATACAGCCAAGCCAACATTATTTTTTTACATAATTGAGGTCTTTTTAGGTAAAATACAATGAAATATTGTAAATTAGTTTCTATTTACGCAATTTTAACCCTAGAAAGATAACCATACTGAGTATTACGTAAAGGATAACCATACGCTTCAGAGGCGCACACTTTTTAAATGCGTGTATTTATTCCAATATTTATATTTATTTACACTAATTTACAAAAACGAAAGGTTTATATCAGTTTTAAAAATAAAGCACATTATTTTTAATAAATTTTATATTATTATAATGTTTAACTTATAATTACGAAACCTCTATGAAAAATAACAAAAATTATCAGTCTTCTGTTTATAGGAACAAATTATTATGAAATATCACAAATCATCATTTTTTTTCTTAATAACTAATAGAACATAGCTCCATTTACTCCAAAAAAAACATCAATCTTAGGTATGATTGGCTTTAAAGGCAATTGGAGCAAACGTCTTTCTTGTGTTCGCCACAAATGCATTTTTTATATTTTGCGCAGATCATTTTTGACATTCTCTTCTTTTTTGACGTGCAGTAGCTGCAATATCGCCTTTTTTTGATTGGAGGCTCCCCATCGTCATCTGTAGAAGCCAGTGCGGAAGATTGTGGAAGAATGGTATCAATATTACTTCGTACATGTCTTGGCAAAGTAGGAGTTTCAAGTCTCTGAGTCATCCACTGTTGAGTCAACTGGGTACTGAGCTTTTTCATATATTCTCTTCGATTCAAGGGTTTTTGATTTTTTAAAAGAACATTGTGACAGTAAATTACATATGAATTGACAAACACAATGTTCAACATACCATAAAACATGGCCATAGGCCATCTATTGGTTTTTCTCGAGCATGACATCGAAGAGCACATTTGGTCAAAGGTATCAACGCCTCCCTTAGTCTGATTATAGAACATTATTATTTCGGGCTTACCGGTTGTTGGATTTAGAATACCTTCTTCATCACATGATGATAACAGATAAACCATCTTCGATGGCTTCGGCTTGTATGACACTAGAGTCAGATACCTATCGTAGCAAAACATTGACGTGCCTATTGGTCGAGATCGAGTGTTTTTCAACTCTTCAGGTATCTCTCGTTTATTGGATCTTATAGTACCAACAAGAGTCAGTTTATACGGTTCTTCATGCAGACTCTTCGCAAGAGGTACCGTGGTAAACCAATTGTCACATGTCACGTTACGATTTGTACCGTGAATTGGTTGGGACAGCTCTTTTACATAGTATTCCCCCTGGGGTAACCCATTAGTATTTGTGGCTCTTCCTATATATGGTATGGCATTCAACATATACTTTGTTGCACTATCGCACATCATTGGAATCTTGATGCCATATTTACTCGGTTTGTTTGGAATGTACATCCTAAATGAGCACCTTCCTCGAAATGCTAGTAATTGTTCATCAATTGTAACATGTTCTCCCGGTGTATAGTTCTTTTTACATTGAGATATAAATAGTTCCCAAACTTTTCTGATTGGAATGAACGGGTCTACTTGACGAACAGGGGGGCGTAGAGATTTATCATCCATTCTGAGACATCTGATCAGAAAATCAAAACGATCTCTACTCATCACTGCCACATATCGTGTTCCTGAGAAGGTACTATCAAACAGCTCAACAGTTGTTAAGTGATTATCTTTCATTGCTGCACTCAAGGTTAAAATTCCAATCAAGGCTCGTATTTCGATCGTATTTGTGTCCCTAAATGTAGCACTTGTCATAGAAGCACTACGTTTCAACGAAATCTCAATGTTTGTCCACTGTACAATCTCGTTAATTATTTCGTCAGTAATAAACAAATTAAAACATAATACTGGATCATCTATGTTGCGACACCCACTTGTTGGGCCTCTGGTACTACGAATTATATTGATGGCAGATGTTCGTCCACGATTTCGAGCCTTGATAGTAGACCAGCAGTAACGATTTTTACCTCTAATCACTCTGCCAGTGGCTACAATAATACGCTGATCACGTACTGAACTTTCACTAGGAGACCCAGGCTGTGGCAAATCTTCATTCGATACATCGTCTGTCACTTCAGTCGCTACGCTATCGGTGTACTCATCTTCGACATCACTCTGAACATCATCTTCGCTCTCATGATCTTCTATCTCGCTATCACTTTCTTGAGTATCACCAATCTCATCTTCTATTATTTATTATTTATTTCGTCTTCTGCAAGTGCCCTTCTATTTGTCATGGTCTACGCTAATAATTATTCCTGTAAACAATAATAAAACATGTATAAATAACTTGGCATATCCAGAAATTAAAAGTACCAAACAACACTAGAAGTTACATAAAAGATAACCATACGCCTCGCGAGCGCATAAAAGCTCGTAACTTCAAAAATATAGTACTCACCGCTTAGAAACAGCCTTCCCGCGATAGGTCTGGCCGACGACTGAGTTGGCTGAAGAGGACAAGTTAATACACGCGCAGGATTGAAAGAGACAACAATATTATTGTGGCGTGTGCGCCTCTGCGGCGTAGGTTATCTTTCTAGGGTTAAGGTGAAACTACCTTGAAATATGTAACAGTATTTTATTTAAATTTTACTAGAAATAGTTAAACAACAGTTTATCGATCCCTATGCCACAGCACTACGACAGATGTTAACGCTGCTCACTTCACGTCGAATGTAGCCAATTATTGAGTGATTCAGATGTTAATCCAATAACAACGTTATTGTGTTCAAGAGTAAGACTTTAAAACCTTAAAGTCTAGGACCTTAAGGATAACCATCCTTGGATTTGAATTGGAATTATAGTGGTATTGCGATTGTTTTCAAGAGTAACCCTACAGGCGTGTTGGTAGGGTTTAGGATTGGAGACCCTTTTATTCTTAATCCGATACCATACGGATATATAACAAGACTAAAACGTAATATTTGTTCAACACAATTTGAATCCTGACCTTATCCAAAGAAAATAGATCACAAAGGAAAATACATACAGAAAAAACAACTTAATTTTATAAATAATAAGTAAAGATTACAAAGCTACCAATACATAGAGATAGTTAAATAAAAATAAAACATTATTATAAAAATATTTTAATAAAAACATTTCAGGTACAGTGAAGACAATAATATCGACGGCGGAAAGCAAAAACGTTGTAGTCTACAAATTATGATTTTTTTTTTATTAGGTACACTGTTCGAATCAGAAAAATAAAACTGCTTCAAATGGTCCGGATCACGTAATTCTCGATTCTCTCTCTCTCTCTCCAGCCCATTTACGTCCTACTGTTGGGCACGGGCCTCCTCCACTTTGGAGGGATTATAGTCTACTGTGCCGCGATGACCAGGTGTGTTGGCACAAGGTTTATTTTCGAGCTTTCCGTCTCTCAGAGAGGATATTGTCTGTGTGCAATATCCCTTAGCTGACTTTTACTTTACAGCATCCTTGGGAGGAGATGGGGTGGTGACACTCGTATTCTTAATCCGACACCACACGGACAGGACATTCTCGATTAATAGGTTATAAAAAATAGATTTTAACTTAAATGCCTGCATTTAAAAAGGATGTAAATTACAGAAAAAATCACCAATAACTTATACTGTGTCGATTACAACAATTAGTTTTCCGTAAAAAGAGATGCATGTTGATGACGCTGTCTCTAACGTTGGCTCTAGTGTGGAAAAAATGTATTTGACCCCGCTTCATATAACTCGATAGTGCAATTACAGCATTTTACACAGTGACAAAATTTTCGCTAATAATTGTTATAATATGATTTGAGATTTAGAATTATATTTAGAAAAAAATAACACGTTTAATATCCAAAAATCGTGAGTCTAAGTTAGAAAACACGCAAATTATGATTTTTTGAAAAAAAGTGTAAAAGTTTTTTGGCTTTGGTGAAGTTTTTCATTTTTCACTACGTTTTCGCATTCCGCCGTCGATATTATGTCTTCATATAGTTGGTACTGTGATAAAAACATGATTATCTTCACCCAATTTATACAAATTCAAAACATGTCACCTTAGAAACTATATACTTAGCATAAAAATTCTAAATATATTTATAACTAGTTGTTGCCCAGGACTTCATACGCGTGATATTTAAAAAAAATCCCGTTTTTGCAACGTTTTTTACCAAAAGCCAAAAGCGTTCCTCGATAAATGTATTCAACACTGAAAGAATTTTACAATTCGAACGAGTGGTTCCTGAGATTAGCGCGCTTAAAAAAACTCTTCAGCTTTCTATTATTAGTATAGGTACGGTATTTCTAAATTCAACATAAAATATACACTTCTTTTTCATCCTGTGTTGTGCTGTGAAAGTCATTTATAAAAATCTACTAAACAAATAACACTCTTAAATGTAAAATGAGTATTTATACAAAGCCTAATTCTATATAGTCTTCAATGATACCCTGCATTCTAGCCTTGAATCTGCTATCAACTTTGAAATGAAGATTTGATAGCTCAGTTATATCAGGGACTTCTTCATTAAGAGCGAAGAAAAATGGCAACAAATGCAATGTAATCATAAGACCATAATCATTTTTTTCCATAAACACCCTCTCAAATTCTTTTCTTGGGTAAACTCTATCAGCGTCAAGGTCAAAATACTTTAAAAATTTCTCTAAAGTGACGTAATACAAATCTTTTAAGTTTAACAAATGAGTTTTCCGGAATTGACGATCTGTACAAAAGTAAATCAAATACAAAAGATCAAACACTGGGCATCCGTAATGAATAAATTGATAATCTATTGGAATTATTTCTTGAACCTCACCATCCTGCAAATAATAAATAACGTAAGAAAAATATAACAGTAAACAAAAAAGAAATAAATTCGAAGATAGTATAAGCAAGATGACCCAAGTGTGGTCTTGAAAGTAATAATTTGCTTAATTAGAAAAATCATACAATCATGTCTAAACTCTCTCTAACAAAAAAAATATATTAAATTTGCTTAGTTCAAAAACTAATAAACACGCTTGAAAATCCTAAATATTCTTCTACATTATTGCATTTTCATCGGTCCTTAATATGTGTGTAAAATTTAAAATCAATCCGACTACTGCAAGTAGGTGAAAATCACTTCCAAAGATTGCGTTACATAAACTCATACATAAATAGATACCTGCCGAACTAATATAAGCGTGTAAAAATAGTCAATATTTGGTTTCCTACTAAGGTAAGACCCAAACAATGACTACATTGCTTTCAGTTACTTTTCTTATTAATTTTTAAAGTTTTTTTTTAATCAGAGCAACAAATACTTACTTCTTCTTTCATCATAATATTATTTGGTCTATAATCGCCATGACATAAACATGTTTGAGTTGTTTCGTCATGTAAATATTTACCAAGATTTTCAAAAAGATCTTTATGAACTTTTCTAGCTATTTCTTTGAACTCTTCATCCAATTCAGATATCGTTATTCGACCAACATCGTTTAACATTTTTTCATAATGTTCATCAAGAATGTAAGGTTGTTTCATTGATTTTAAATTTTTGTTAAAATACTCTGGATGGTTCTCTTTGATCACAAATGAAAGTCCGTGAAATCTTGCAAGGTTTTCCACACCTAGTTCAAGGAATTTCAAAGACACTGTATCTACTCTGTTATAAGTTTTGAAACCTTTTTTTGAAACATTATCCATTATTATCATATTTTCGTCAGTGCCTTCAAAAACTTTAACCATTTTATATTGTTCGTCGAGCGGTACATTTGCTCCATTTTGAAGTTTTTCAAATATCTTAGATAATTGTTTATATGTGAATAGTTCAGCTTTATAAACATCCGATAAACAAACAACTTTAACCGATTCCTTATCATCAATTATCTTCTTCACAAATAAGTTTAATTCTTTGTCACCTTTTGTAGTTGTTCCTTTTACATCAACTTCATAAAGATCTCCAAGATAGTTGCCACCATTTGTTGAAATCATTCTTTTTGAAACATCATATTTAATAAAACCTTCTTTTTCAACTAGTTCTTTAATATTTTTATCTAGCTTTGTTGAAAAATTATCATCAGGAATTGTTTCTGCAGATTTTAGTTTGTAATTTTCTGGATATTTTTCGACTTCCATGTTGACAGAAACGGTGTTTTACTTAATGAGTGGAATTGTCGCAACGTACTGAGCAGCAGAAGTAGAATCTTTATAATTTTATTTAACCAACCAAGGAACTGTTTATCAAGGTAAAGGCCTTGCCACAGAGCGCTCAAATTTATGGTAATAATATTTATAGCGACTTATTTATGGTGCAATCTAAAACAGTATTGAATTTAAATATTTGACGAGGCCAAGAGGGGGATCAGGCCGGTACCTGGGGACGCTGAGATAGAGAGGCATACTCCCTGCACACTGGAACCACATCCCTCAGCAAAAATAAATAGACAATATGCCTTCATCGAGGATGCTGACCAACTGGCATCTGCTACAGACGATGCAGTATGCATCTTCACTGATGGGAGCTGGATTGCGGACAAGGTTGGAGCCTCGCTGTCCATTTGGGACGGCGAGGTGGAAACCGGAGCCCGCAATTCCGGCTCTCATCCTACTGCACCGTCTATCAAGCTGAACTCTTCGCTCTTGCACGGGCTGCGGAGATTGTCGCCAATGGAAAGTATAGCAAGGTGGCTATACTATCTGACTCCAGAGCCGCTCTGGAGGTTATCTCCAATGCGGGAAACCCCAACCCGGTGGCAGCCAAGACGCGCAGACTTCTCGACGCCGGCATGATAAAAAATGTCGACGTCGGGTTGTTCTGGGTCGAGGCTCACATCGGGCTGGTGGGTAATGAGCGCGCGGATTTCCTCGCCAAGGAAGCGGCGATGAAACTGATAACCCGACCGCACTACGATGCCTGTCCGGTCTCATTCATGAAGAGACAAATCCGTCAGGAGTCTCTCTGTGAATGGGACCGGCGGTATCGGGCTGCGGAAACCGCGGCCACAACAAAGGTCTTCTTCCCCAGTGTCATTGAAACACAAAAAAGTATACAAGAACTAAAACATGACTTTTTTCTCACACAAGCCTTGACGGGGCACGGGGTGTTCTCGGCGTACTTGCATTCGTACGTTCAAGTGCAAAGACGACCCCTCGTGTCTCTGCTCGCCTGACGAGCTGGAAACGGTGATGCATCTTCTCTTCGACTGCCCGATATACGGTAGACAGAGACTTAACCTAGAGCAAAAACTGGATATGCGAATTTGTAGGGAGAATGCTGGCATGTTGATAGCACAGTCAGAGTCTAGGTGCGATTTCATCGAATATATGATAATGATTGTGAAGAGATCTATGCACAGGAACAAGACTAGAGACTAGAACGAGATGACTGGACATGTTTAAATAATAATGGTGAACTGCGTGGTTTGTTACTGTTTCTGTTAATGTAATGTATGTATATAATTAATTAATTCGTGTTTTCTATCATGTTAAGCAACTACTGTCTTTTGTGTTTTTACTGTTACTTTGATATCTTCTATAAATATCGCTGCTACGGCACCTCTCTATTTCGCTGGAGTAGTGATATTCTCCTTATAGCTATTAAATGTGAATGTACTTGTATGTATAGAATATATATGTACTATGATTTATATGTATTTATTTATTATATGTATTTATTGTAATATTAACATTTATATGTAAGTATATAGAATAGAATCATAATTGATGGATTGTATCACACCTAGCGTAACTGTTTTGATTATTATTGTATGTTATCTAGAATATAGGACAAGTCTCGTTTGTGAGACTGAAGGTAGAGTTTTGTTAAAGAATGAATAATTGTAAATGTGCTAAGTAATTAAACAATGCATGCCATAATATAGGCTCTGGTCACCATGCCAGAGAATAGCGGAGGAGGACGGGAAAAAAAAATATTTCATGGACATTTCAAATTTGACTTACATCAACTTATCTGTTAGCTCAATATTACACCATAATAATTATAATGTTTTTGTACAATTTCCATGTGTTACTAAATTATAATTTCGAAGATCAAATTATTAATTGCGTATCGATAAAAATATTTAAAATTTGTCGCTTATTATTTGCCTATGAATAATGAGATACTGTACTGATACAATATTTTCTAATTTATCAACGGCAATAGAATAAAGTTATTTAAGTATTCCGAGGTTGCGGGTTCAAGTCCAGCGATGTCTTTTTCCAATATAATTTAATTTAAAAATAGCAGTATCCTGACTAAAATCAAGTTTATGACTGATTGAAGATTAGGAAAATTCAAATCAGATCTTTTTTAAACAAATTTGTTACAGTTATAAAACTTAGCATATATTATTTGTGTGTATATCCCTATTACTAATACATTTATTGAAAGGTACACTCTGTAATGTGTGGATGTTAATGGCTGTCTAAATGACATCAACCTTCCTTGAACTTTCAGGTTTTATGTTGTAATAAATGCTACTGACAAACCCGTTTTATTTCAAAATAACGTCTTCTATATACTAACATATCATGTAATTTTAACTTGAAAGTGTCATAATAAAATTTAAGTTACTTAAATAAAACCACTTTTTACGGATTTTGTCGAGTTTATTTGATGTTTGGAAGACTTCAGCATGGTCCCGGGTAAGGTTAAGTTTTTATGGTCAGCTGTTATGAACATACTTCGTTTTTAATTTTATTGTTTTTCTAGATATTACCCGCGATTTCTGACGCGTGGAGTTAAGAAACCAAAATTTAATAAGTTTTACATGGAACCGCTCTATAAATAGGTACAAAAAACCGCATACAAATTTGATGCGTATTTTAAAGATATAAGCTCACATAGGGACATACTGAAAATATGACTTTGTTTTGTAAGAAGTAAATATTATACGCGTGGCATTCACATTTTCTGATCTATTTAATTTGGTATTTAAATTGCAAATTGCAGTTTTTCTTTTCTTTTCAAATCAATTGCAATTGCTGTGTGATGATTAAGAATAATAAGAATACAAGTTTCACCACCCCTTTACCTCCGAGGGTGCTGTAAAAGCCAGCTAAGGGATATTGTACACAGATAACATCCTCTGTGAGACACGAAAAACTCGAAACTAAGCCCTATGCGACTAGTCAGCACGGCACAGAAAGACCATAATCTCTCCCAAAGTGGAGGATAGCCCGTGCCTAACAGTGGGATATCAATGGGCTGGAGGTAACGAGTATTCAACGAATTGTTTCAGATTTATTAATAGCATGTGGTGATACTAAAAATATCCAATTTATTCGCACAGATTAATTGCTAGCACAGATCGCTAGGTACGATGTATCGTTGTCTGTAGCGACCATATTGTTACTAATGATATTATACACAAGCCCTTACGATGATAACTAAGACATCGAGTCAACGTATTCTTTATCTATAATATATGTATACATAAAAATCTAAAAAGATGATTTCTGTATTTTGAAGATATTAAATAATCTACTTTGTTCAAAAACTAAAAAATACGCTTGAAAAATCTGAATATTTTTTTTATTAAGTAATGCATTGTCATCGGTCCTTGATAGGTGTGCAAAATTTCAGATCATGTATGTAAGCGCATCACGACAAAACGATTGCATGGAATTGAAAATCGTTTTAACTTAAAATATAAGCCAAAATTTATCTCGAGGTAACATGCAAATTCCTTCAAGAAATCTTGCTTTAAGTTTCTTATAGCCGAGTCATCATTTCATTCATTTCATTTCGTTTTTCATTTATTCGTTATTGTACATAGAATCAATGTGAAAGAAAAGTGCACTAAGGCGAGCTTAAGTCATCCAAAATCTTACGTGAACGAAGTCGCAATCAACAGCTAGTTCTTAAATATAACTACACAAGTATTCTTCTCGTTTAACTGATAACATATGTGTTAAACTATTGTGTTGAGAAATGATGAAGGATAATAGAAAAGAGGGGGCAATTAGGTGATATTCAAATTACTGTAAGTCATTTAGATAATTATGTTGTGTTCGAGGTAATTCCATATATCATTATATGTATATCTTAGAATGTTTTTATATAACAAATATTAATGAGTAGGTTTTTTTAAACTTCTAATGTGGTAAATCCCTAATATTATGATGACATAACGTGTCGTGTATGCAAATAATTTAATTGTAGCTGTTGCCGGAGATGCCATTTGCGTGGAATTTAAGAAAAATTCTCCCTTTTCGCAACAGTTTTTCACTACTGCTTCACTCCTATTAGTCGCAGCGTGATGTTATATCCTCGAGAAATGTACGATCCAACATAAAAATACTTCAATTCACTACTGGTTCGAAATGAAACATTTTTGTGTTGGGATATTGCACACTGATAACACCTCTGTGAGAGACGGAATACTCGAAAATAACCCCTGTGCTAACAGGCCTGATCAGCGCGGCACAGTAGCCCATAATCTCTCCCAAAGTAGAGTAGGCCCGTGCCCAACAGTGGGACGTAAATGGGGTGGAGACAGACAGTTCAAATTTCCTATAAGTAGCGCGTTCAAACAAACAAGCAAATAAATTCGACAGGTCTATAATATAAATACAAATTAACTTTAATCAGGTCAAAACCCAATGTCCGGTTATGGTATATTTATTAACCGAAAAGGTAGTTGTTTTAATTTCAAAGTCCACCTCGCTATTTCGTGTTTTGGCAAAAAGCCGACACTCAGAAGTTAGTTAGAAACTTAAGTAGACGAAACAATAAACAAAGAAGTAAAATCTCTCATGTGAGTATTTAATATAACACAAGTATTAGGTTGTTTAAGAATAACGCTTTGTGAATAGGCCGCTTATCTTTATTATTTTTAAGCTTTAATAATTTCTTAAATAAATATTACGTTTGTTTGCTTAAAAACGGATGTTATGTAGTACTTTTCCGACCTGTCATCTCTTATCTTTATTAAAAATACTATAACATGTACGGCTTACTTGTATTTACATAAACTGAAGCTCTTTTATTCATGAAGTCATGCTGATCGAAAAGTTTTTAACATCCGACTTTCAAATCAAGAGAAAATTGTTTATTCAAGAGAATCTGGTATCAATTTGGTGATGGATTAAGGCTGTGTAGGGTCAGTATAGTAATCACACCAAGGAGGTTCTATAAACCATACTAGCATTTTTTTTTAATGGGCATTTCACGGAACCTGCTCTGGTCCCAAGCTAAGCTTAGACGCTTGTGTTATGGGTACCAGAATACGGATAGAATACATGAACAACTTTTTATTTGTAAATACATACTTATAATATACATAGAAAACACCCAGACGCAGTACAAACATTTGTATGACATTTATGAATATCTCACAAATGATTGTCCCAAGCAGGAAACGAACCCGCAACCTCGTGAACGGCAGCCCGTTACATGAACCACTCCACCACGAAGCCCATCAATTAATTAAACTCCTAGGTATACTGTGGTTTCTGGCCTCACATGAATGATGATGCGCACGCAACATATTCATCAGTCTGTATTCAGCGCCATGCTGGGATAGTCGTCGCTCCAAGGTCCCATTTGAAGACACGCGTCAAGTCTTTGAGACTTGACATTATGTTGAAATGGGACCTATTGTTGCTGACTGGACATAAATTGCATTTATATGTTACTATAGTTTATTTTTGCAGCAATGTAAATCTATTTATTTGTCTTTGCTTTTTTTAATTACTGTTTAAATATTGTTTGGCTGCAGCAATAAACGATTCTTTCTTTCTTTGTTGGAAGTTGATTAGGCAGATATGTGTATAATAATGTATAATACATATACTACACGCAATATATCAAATAATCCTTTCATAATTGAAATTTTCGTGAGTTTGAGTCATATTAGAAATATTATGTTACCGGCTAACACTAACTGTTATGGGATCGATAATGTCGACCCAGGTTTCGAGCATATCCGATGCTCATCTTCAGGACGAGTGCGCAGCGGCGTCTGCGACCTTCCGGCGTGCACGCAACCTGGGTCGACATTATCAATCCCATAACAGTGAGTGTTAGACGGTAACATAATATTTCTATTAACCTTTCATAAGTACTGCGATGTGTCGAAACCACATAGATCCACCTATGATATGAGTTTTAAATGGATATCTTTCACCGTTGCATAGACAGACGGACAGCCGGACAGACACCTAACGGTCGAAACCCTAAAAACACAGTCGCAGTTAATGTAGCAAGACTGGGAATAGATTAATGCAAATAGATACGGCCATTTTCACTAATCAATCTACAATTACAGATAGTGCTGCTGTTATTAGTAGCTTATTGATATGCAAGTAAGGACAAAAGTTTAGTCTGACTTTGACAGCCGAAGAAAAGAAGTGAGGATAGATAAAATATTTGAATGGCCGTCATACTAGAAAAATGTCGCTAGGGTAGTTACGAGAAAATTATTTCTTAGTTTGCGCGTAATCCATTCCACATGTATTGAAACAAGGTATATAGTCAACAACAGTATTCTTTATTCAGTATTATTTAAAAAAAAATAACAAATAAAATAAAACACCTAATCCCAAAAATATTTCACATGTTTATATAAATCCAAGTTCTGTAAATTCTTCAATAATATCTTGTATCCGATATTTATATTTGCTGTCAACTTTAAACTGCTCGTTAGAAAATTGAGTTACATCTGGCACTTCTTCGTCGAGAACAAACATAAAGGGTAAAAACTGCAATGCAACCATCAGCCCGTAGTCCAATTTTTCTCTAAAAGCCCTCTCATACTCCTTCCTTGAATAAACTACATTGGCATCAACGTCAAAATATTTTAAAAAGTTTTCTAAAGTGCTGTAGTACAAATCTTTCAGACAGGACAAATGATTTTTCCTGAATTCGCGATCTGTACATGTGTAAATCAAATACAAAATATCGAATACAGGACATCCGTAATGAATTATTTGATAGTCTATTGATATCACTTCTTGTACTTCACCATTCTGAAAAACATAAGGTATTAGGAGTATACTAAACCAATATGTAAACTTCCATGACCTATTAACCTTCTCAAGGTGTAATTTTCACACTTTTTGGCGAAAGCGTCCTCAATAACGAGCTATATAATCTTTTATACCATGTACAACAGACGGGTTTTAACTTTTAGCTATGCCTCCTTTGATAAAAAGTGGTATTCCCTTACATTTAGGTTGTCCCATAGCCAATTCTTTCAGTTGAGTTTGATAATATTTTTGTGAGACAGAAAAACTTTGGAACCAAACCCTATGTCCAATACTCAGATTCAGAGAATAGTAATGTATTACAATCGATTATTTCCTTAGTGGATGAGGCCGGTGACACGGTTCACGGACACATTATAGTCACACGATTAAGGACAGAAATAAGGGATTCATCATCAGGGATCATTTATATAGTTATTTCTTGGAAGAAAAACTAAAATTGTAAAGTTTACTTACTTCTTCTTTCATCATGATATTGTTTGGTCTATAATCACCATGACATAGACATTTTTTTATAGTGTCATCGTGAGCATATGTAGAATATTTTTCAAACATATTCTTGTATATTTTCTTAACTTTCTCCCTAAAACTTTTATCTATACACGACAATGTCGTAGCTGAAACGCTTTCTATCATCTGTTTATAATCTTCTTCGAGTTTAAAGAGATGTTTTAATGATTTTAAGTTTTTATCAAAGTATTCAGGATATTTTTCTTTTATCACAAACGACAGGCCATGAAATTTTGCAATATTTTGGATGCATAATTCAAGGAATTTTATTGAAGGTACGTCCATTCTGTGATAAGTTTTGAATCCTTTCTTAGCAATATTTTCCATTAACATCATGTTAGTATTTGTTCCTTCTAGAGTTTTAACAACTTTATAACGTTCTTCTAATGGAATGTTGGCATCTTCTTGTAATTTGTCAAATATCTTAGATAATTGTTCATAAACATATAATTCATTTTTATAAGCTTCAGATACGGAAAGAATTTTAACAGATTCTTTGCCATTAATTATTTTTTTAACAAATATATGTGATTCTTTATCGCCATTAATAGTTTTTCCTTCCACATCTATTTCATAGAGCTCTCCTAAATAGTTACCACCGTTTGTTGATATACATTTTTTGGAAATATTATATTTGATAAAACCTTCATTTTCTACTATTCGTTTTATTTTTTGGTCCAATTCTGTTATAAAGCTGGTTTCTGGGTCTGTTTTTATCGTTTCTAATTTGTTGTTTTTGGGACATAATTCTACTTGCATATTGAGAGTAATTTATTTGTCTTAATAGTAGAATTATCACAACACACCAAGCAATACAAGTAAAATCTTTGCGGTTTTTATTCTTTTATATTACGATAAACACACTTGTCATTATAAAGCTCTATTCACACGGAAATGTTAAGATAATATTATATTTATCTATATCACGGCTTATTTTTGTTGTATGTTTTTTTGTAAAGTAGGTACTTGTTCACTTGCGACTGCAGCCGATGCTTACTGACCAGCCATTTAGTAGCTCGTAGCTGTTGTATGTAGTAGAAGACAGATTGGCTCGTTCTTGGAGCTGGTGGGGACAGTGTTGAGGTAGCTACTAAAATTTGGCAGCGTCACAGAACTTAGTTTGAGCAGCGTCACGATACTAAATTTGTACAGCGTTGCGTTACTAGTTATGAGCAGCGTCGCGTAACTTAATTTGAGCAATTTGAGCAGTGTCGCGTCACTGAGTTCGTAAGTCGTTGCGGTACAATCACAACAAGACTGATTTATTTTAATAAAATATGAGATTTTGTAGTAATAACATCTAACACACATTTATAAAACAATTACGTGTTATAATTCAAGGTTAATAGAAAATATATTTTGCTGAGTAGACGGATACATGATTTTTATTTTATTTTATTTTATTTTATTTTATTTTATTTATTTTATTTTATTGAGGAAAACAAACAACTACATAATAAGAATTACAACAAGTAAATTCTATACATTTACACTTAAATAATTACGTAATCAACACCGTTTTCCGCAAATTACTTAAAATAAAGTAAGTAGCCATAAACATAAAGAAATAGAATATAACATAAACATGGTAAAAGATTAAACTACGAGTATATACGAGAAAGGAAAAAACAAAATTTATACAATAACAAAAGAGCACAAAGAAAGCCAAAGCCAAATGTTTAAATACAAGTTAGATACGACGCTACATTAATATTATACTGTACATTAGGTACATACTGCATATCATGCTGTTACATTAGGTCATTACAGGATTTGTTTCCATAACTAATTTCATTGTGGAGTTATTCTGATATCTTTAAAAAAAATTATATTTATACTAGCTGACCCGGCAAACGTTGTTTTGCCATACAAATGACAGGGGTAGACAAATAATTTGCAATATAATAAAATTGCGACTATAAAAAAGATCTACGCTATCGTATCTCTCAAGTTGGACCAGACTGCTCACGGTGTGCCAATTTAATTTAATATCGGTTAAGTAGTTTAGGAATCCATCACGGACAAACATCTTGAGAGGAGATTTATATTATATAAAGATTAAACAGTTCTTGTATCAGAAGAGAACTTGCAACCCGCTTGTACCAAAAGTTAGTTGCAGGCAACAGCTAATATTGTATACAAGCCCTTATAATGACAAAGGCACTTTTCAAACTCAAAGACATTATTATTGTTTTTAACATATAATTGTCTATACACATACTTATAACTGATAGTATATCTTTAAAACTGCATATAATATAAGCTTAGATTGTTTAACTACTTATTTGTGTACAATTATGATTTTGTAATGATGACAAGATGACAAAATTGTCCGTTTATGGTTAAGAATACAAGTGTCACCACCCGCTTCTTCCCAGGGTGCTGTAAAAGCCAGCTAAGGATTATTGTACACAAATAACATCATTTGTAAGAGATGGAAAATTCGAAAAGTAACTCTGTACCAACACGTCTAGACAACTGCCTGGCACAGTAGACCACAATCCCTTCCACAATGGCCCATGCCTAACTGTGGGACGTTAATGGGCTGGTGATAGAGAGAGAAAGAGAATAGTTTTACGAACAGGTTTTACGTATCATTTATTTACTTTAGACCGGATCTTATACAATGTTTTTCTTACCTGACAATAATTCTTATCGTTTAATTAAATATGTATTTAAGGCTTTGTTAATATTTACCAGTTAATTTTATTATGATAACTATTACAATAATATGTATACAAGATTTTGAATTGTGTTAACTAATGGTTATTTTCATGTTTTTGCTTGGTTAGACGTTTTATTTAGATGTTGAAGTCATGTGATAAAACCATTTTTTACGGATGGAGACGCATTTAAGTCGTTTTAAATTTAATTTTAGCCCGACGTTTCGAAGACTTTTCAGCAATCATGATCATAGGTAAGACTGTAATAGTTTTACAGTTTTATTAACACGCTTTTATTAGCTCGGGACATATCTGTCAATTTACTAGGTAATCTATGTAACAGAATATTTTAATGCGATTTTCACTCACTTGCAGTAGTCAGATTGATCTGAAATTTTGCACACATATTAAGACGATACCAAAATAGCTTCGTGCATTTTTCTACGTACGAAGTTTTCATTGTTTCTTTAGATTGAATGGCTAGAGCTCTAATTTTTAAGTATATGTTTTTGCAATATATGATCTAGGATCGCATAAACTCAGAAACACGATTGAAAAAAGTTTTCTCGATAGAAAATCTTAGCGAAACAACCTCTCTAATTTTTTATTTTTTTCATTTGTCGGTCTATTATCGCGTATTAACTAATGAAATAACTTTAAAAACATAAGTAATTATTATATATAGAAACACGTAAATCAGAATTAAAATATATTTAGTAGATTTTGAGTAAATAGGAAAAGTATCCCTAATTCTTCATTTTCTGTGCCTACTGGCTGTGTTAATATGTACGTGTCGGCGATGATATACGATAATATTGATGTAGGCCCTTAAATTAATGAAAGATGACAATATAATAATGTAAAATAATATTCAGGACTTTTAAGTGTGTTTATTAGTGTTTGAACTAAGCAAAATATTTTAACACATGAGTTAAGAATGTATTCTGTAAAGAATACTAGGTGGTTGGTCGAGATTGTTGCAAAGCAATCTTGATAGATGGCGTTGTACGTAACAATATATAAACTCAATCGAGTGACGCATGTGGTGGCTTAATTGATTACTGAAAAGCACGACCGCAATAAACTCAGTTGGAAGAGCTACGGAACGGTATTCCGAGGTCGTGGGTTCAAGTCCCGCTTGCGGTAATCACTTTTTCCACCATAATTCAATTTATGAAGTAAAAGCATAGCATGTCAATTGCAAAATTAATAAATTACTTTACATGAGTTAAGAATTATAAGATAGATAGATAAACTCTTTATTGTACACTTTACAAGAAACAGAAATTAAGCTTAATACTAGGCACAAATGGCTCATGTGTACAATTGGCAATTAGCTTATGTCACTAAAAATATACTAAGTTGTAGAGCAAAACGTATTGCGAAACTAAATCTTATTCATTGCTATAACGACATGCATGATCAGCATGGCTACTATCAGATTTCAGATTCATTTTCATCATTGCTACATGTGGGCAAAATTTCTACTGAAAGCAGATAAAAATATGTGCCAAACATTCCGTCACATTTACATATAACGCTCGTATTAGGACAGGACAGGACAGTACAGGACAGGGCAGGACATTAAAAATAGTAAGTATACCTACTACCTGGGCACGTACACTTGTGGCACTGTACGCTGCCAGCGATCGTTTCTTCCACGAACCTGTCAACTTTGAAACGAACTACCTGCTGCCTTCTCGAATGCTATGGCATGATCAAGCGAGGTCTACGAAGAGACATTTTCCCAAGGTAGTCTTGGCTGTGTCTCTGGTGTTGCCGAGTCCATGAGCGACAGATACCACTTACCATGAGGTGGGCCTTTTATCTCGGCTGCCATAATATAAGCAATAAGAAAAAAAGTATTGGAACCCACAATTTTTTAATGTTAAATCCCGGAACATCTCTGCTAATCCCTTAAAACACAAGTTTAATAATTTACATATAATATGTAATAGTTTAATGTTAAGTACGTTTAAGATACTTCCAAAACGCCCTTGGCTATATCGACCGGTTTTACCCTCGCAATACGCAATAGACATGTTTGCTTTACATTTGGGTTTTAGGGTACCTTTTCAAAAAGAACCATTGAGATTTTAGGTTACTGCTTTTCATCAGACGGGTATACGCCTTTTTATCATCCTTTAGTAGTAATAAATAAAACAATGACAGTCAAAAAAAGAATAATTAGGTATTATTGAAAAAAAAGTTCAACCTATCTCATGTGCCTTTGAAATTTGAAGGTTTTGCGTGATTTCTACGGAGATAGCCATTTGATCCTGACCTGATGCCAATGGGATCACACGGAAACCACCAGCTCTCAAACAAGAAAAAGAATCATTAAAATCGCTTTGCCCGGTTAAAAGTTATGAGTTTATGAGGTACCTAACAAACATAAGAAAAAACATATAGACGAATTGAGAACATCCTCCTTTTTTGAAGTCGGTTAAAAAAGGTAAATAATGGAATAAAAACAGGAGTATATAAATTGGCAATATTCAGGTCGGGCGGCGGGGTGCTAAAGTAACGCACAAAATCACCTCACACACACTAAGAGACGACAACGTCCGTACACAATGAGTATGATCGTAGGGATTTGAGAAAAAAATCGATTAAAAATCGATAATTTTTATAAGTAATCGATTATTTTGCACGATTTTTTTGGAAATAATTGGTTATTTCCGACTTTAAGTTGGGTTTTCTGGCCTGAAATGCGAACTGCTGGTGAAAACTATCTCCAAAATATCACTTTAACGTCAGTTGTGCATTGTGTGATGGCAATATGTCTCCACTTTTGAAACTAAATTAGCATTTCCGCTCTAATTAGATTTATTAAATTTATTATTCACTAGATGGAATCTACAAACTTGTCTACCTACTTTAACAAAATTTTACTGATTTCATATCATATGTCATTCATTATTCGTTGGCGATATACTTAAAACCTTATGTTTTAAGACGACTATTTCAAGATTTCTGTGACAGCTTTTTAGTATTAATAAAAGTCTCGTTTGCCGTCAATATTTTCATGATGACAATAAATCTGTCAAAGCTAAATGATTACTATCTACCCTAAAATTTGCGAGTGAAAGTGAAAGAAGAAAGAAAGATTGGTGTTTATTTTGAAATCAATTGTAAATTCGAAATACGCGTTTTTTTTTTAGGAAATTTATTATTTTTCACCGGGGATCCTCTTTATATTTCCTTTCCTTACTAATATATAATTGTACATACGAGACGATGACACAATACTAATTTTGACGAGAATAAGTATTAATGTGTGTAACGAAACTATAACGCGATTCAAAAAACTACAACGTCATCTATTGAGCGGTATAGTAAACTTCTGTATATTACGGTTTGATTTCAAAATTTCACGCATACGAAATCGCGGGCAACAGCTAGTATTTAATATTTTTAATTAGTTTATTGCAATGGCTTCTACAGTTCTGTATAAGCCTTCTAACCACAGTGGAGAATATCACCTCTGTGTCACTTCTCATTAATATTCAAATGGTAATTTGCAGGTTCTGACATAATTAAGGGTGTGCTATAACCTTGGTGAAGCGGTCGATTATACGACGCACCTACAAAGTCACTGAACGTTACTATAGCTATGTTTTCAATTACGTTGTGGCAAAGTTAGATTTAGTTTAAATCATGGAGACTAGAAGTAAGGAGGAATATCTCAGTATATTAAAAAGTGTCTGCTGAAAGGCAGCAAATTAAGGTGGCGCCATAGTAGCAAGTGGAAGAATTTTTAAAAAGAGCGCCACAAATTATTAGAAAGGAAAGAAAAACTTCCGCTTTGTTACAGTTTTTTAAATTATTATATTATATAGACAAACATGACTATGAAATAAATTTATTTTAATTATTATTATAATTATGCGGTGTTTTTAAGTACCCCAAATATTTGTAAATAGCATTAAAGAATTACCGCAACAGTAGCACACTTCACTCTGCTTATAACTGCTACATTCTTATCATTCATCTTGCTACACTAGCGCTATTTCGGTGAGTGTTATTTGCTGTTTACAAGTGGACACTTTTTGGACTGATCCCCCATACAAGATATTCCTCCTTACTTCTAGTCTCCATGGTTTAAATTAAACATTTTCTGACAGCTACGTAAGCCAAGCAGTTGTGCCCGCGGTTTTACTTGTCTTTATAGTTAGGTACTGCCACAGAGTTACTGGATAGAGTGTCTAAGTGTCTATGTCTACATCACTCAGTTGGCTTGAAGCTACTTACATATCTATGTGTGTGTGAAATATCTATCTATGTGTCTCTGATACAGGCCATACGTCATATTATGTAATACTAGCTGTTGCCCGCAACTCCGTACGCATGGAAATTAGAAAACTTTTCCCGTTTTTGCAACATTATTCACTACTGCTTTGTTCCTATCGGTCGCAGCGTGATGTTATATAGCCTATTGCCTTCCTCGATAAATGTACTATCCAACACTTAAAGAATTTTTCAAATCGGACCTGTGGTTCTTGAGATTAGCGCCTTTAACCTAATATTTAATAACCTCCATATCCACATAAAAATAAGATACAAAAATCGTTTTCAATTCGAATAACTTTGAATATTAAAACTGCTGCATAAAATAAAGTATAAATATTTAACTTTTCGTAATAAATGAAAAGTAATGTGTTTGTTCGCGTCAAGCCTTTTTCTTCGAGAAACTTTTCAAATGAAGTCGTCAACTTTCAAAAAGTTGCCGTAAGCTGATTTTTTTTTTGCAAACTTATACGTACTGACTGTTTAGAGCTTTGGGATTCGAACAATGAAATTCTAAATTTAAACGACTTATATTCTATGGAGCATGCATAAAGCATGCACGAACGCACTTTTTTAGCTTGAACGAATTGAATTTACAGTACCTAAATAACTTTTTTAAAACTATTTTTCTTTCTCTCCGCTTAAGAGGGTTCGTTTGCCTATGGATTTTCCAACATTACTATTTTTATTTTCTTTCAAATGCTTTTAATTCTTGATTTCATTAAACTTTGAAATTTTTACTGTTACGAAAGATAAAATAATCAATTACAGATAGGATAATATTAAAAACAAAAGAATTTAAGCATCATATTTTTTACTTTTTAAAATTACATTATAGAAAAGTAATAAAAGTATATGGTATTCTTTAATACAAGCTTTCTATACGAACAAAGTACGTAAAATCAGCAAAGTCAATAAACAGCTTACAATATTATGTTTTGCTGTGCTTAGCTATTCAGAATTTAACGTTTTCCAATACTAAAGACTCCCTTTGGTGCATATATCTTCGATTAATAAATTCGTAAACAAAATTTTACAGGTTGCAACCAAACTTATTTTTTAGTATTTGGAAATCGAAATTTGAATTTTAAAATTTAAATTTCGAATAAAATTGACTTTTTTTAAACAGATCTAAGCTAATATTATTCCTTCAGTGTTGAGTAGTACATTTATCGAGGAACATCACGCTGCGACCAATAGGAGAAAAGCATCAGTAAGAAAATGTTGCAAAAAAACGGGGAGACTTTTCTAAATTCCACGTGTACGAAGTCGCAGGCATCAGTCTAGTTATAAATAAAATATGAAGGTTTAAAAAATATCAATAGCCAATTAAAATACAGTTAATAAAAAAGTATTTATACAGTTAATGAAATAAGATAATTTTGAAATAAAATAGTTACATTCGTACATATTTTATAATTTGTTACATGACTTTTAATTCCAATTTTGAATATAATTAACTTTTTAAAACAAGCAGTACATACTTTTTTGTAATAAAAAAAGCAATGTTACTTATCAACGGTCAACGAGTTTTCTTATAAACATTACTTAGCAAATTGAGACACGAACAAAGTTTTTAAACGTTTTTTAAGTATATTTTTTAAGAAAGTTTATTGCTGTTTAGAGTTTAGATTGTTTTCTGAAATTATCTAAGGAATTGGCGTGTTGTGTCTTGCAGTAAAATTAACTACATGATTTGTAGGAAAATAATTAACTGTTGTAACGCAACGGTTTGACTCGGAACTTTGGACTTGGGTCACGGTATTATTGCCATTCAGGATAACATGAGCAGAAAACAACAACGACCGGAGATGCGCCTTCGTCAACAAGACTCACTTAGAATCAGACCGCCCTTCCTGCAGTAAGTACCGCGTCATCTTAAACTCTAAGCTTTTTTGCAAATTCAATAAAGTTCCTATGGATTTCACTTACATGCCAATTGATTAGACCCTGAGAAAAGGCGTTCAGAAAATTTTGCCGATGGATACCAGGATATGAACTACCTACTAGAAAAACATTCGATTTAATACGAACCAGCTAAAAGAAGAAGTCCATTCTATTTGTTTGACTGCGGATATATGTGGACTACCTGCATTAAAAACCTCACAGGTCATTATGTAAACGACGAGCTGGAATTTAGAACAGTGTTGTTGGGAAGCTGTCAGTTTCTCGGACACCATATTGTCGTCAATATAGCTACAGAACTCACAATACTAGTGGATAAGTTTGGATTATAGGAAAAAGTTATCTTTTTAATAACTGACAATGCCGCGAACATAGTCAAAGCAGTCAGGGACATATTAGGGTGGAAAACTTTTGGCTGTTTCACACATACCTTAAATTTAATCATCAAAGATGCTATCCAACTTGTCAAAAATCATATAGATGAAGTGAAAAGGTGGCCCATGTGAAAAAAGTACGGTTTCATCAGAAAGATTACAAAAATTCTAAGTACAACAAGATAAAGAACCGAAAAGACTTATTCAAGCTGAGGATACACGTTGGAATTCAACATCTTTTATGTTTAAATGATTCTTTGAACTGGAGAAAGTCTGAGCTATATTAGCTTTCACCGATGGTCGTTTACCAACTATCACTGCCTAAGACTGGACACTGTATGTAATCTCAATTGTGTCAAATACTAAGACCTTTTGAAGAAACAAGTTGTTCGATGAATGGAGAAATATGTGTCTGTGAGCTTGGTAATAGTTGTCACACGGTTCCTAAAAGAAGCATGCAAAAAATTTATAGAGATAATGGATTTACTAGAACCGCAAAAGATAGCGTTTTTTTTTCAATCTAGTCATGCATCATATTTTTAATTTGTCTATGGAAGAAAAAGACATGTGACGACAAACAAATAATGGGAAAAGGGCTGGAGCACCAGAATGGTGCGAAACCAGCTAAGAAAAGAAGTCCATTCTATTTCTTTTACTGTGAATATAATATGTGGACTTGACTAAAACCGAGCGCTACATACCCCTCACAGAGCATTATGTCAATGACGAGCTGGAATTTAGAACAGTGTTGTTGGGTTGTTGTCAGTTTCTCGGACACCATACTGCCGATAATAAAGCTACAGAACTAGCAACACTAGTGGATACGTTTGGATTAAAGGAAAAAGTTATTTTTTGAATAACTGACAATGCCGCGAACGTAGTCAAAGCAGTCAGGGACATAATATAGGGTGGAAAACTTTTGACTGTTTCACACATATCATAAATTTGATCGTCAAAGATGCTATGCCTATATATATCTTGAAAAATTAATAGATAAAATGAAAAATTAATAGAAAAATTAATAGATAAAATTTACTAGAGCCGCAAAAGGCGCCGTTTTTTTTTTCATTTCAATGATACATCATCTTTTTAATTAGTCTATGGAAGAAAAAGATATGTGGCGACAAACAAATAATGGGAATAAGGCTGGAGCAGAAGAATGGCACGAAAGCAGCTAAGAAAAGAAGTCCATTCATCCATCTAAAGGTTGTCTGAAAGAGATCGCAACTTGCGATAAGACCGCCTATTGTACTTGTCTATAAATTCTAAAATTGTATAATATTAATTACCTACTGTAATATTTTTAAGATGTACAATAAAGAGTATTCTATTCTATTCCATTCTATTTCTTTGACTGCGAATATATGTGGACTTCATTAAAAACCGAGAGCTGCATAGCCCTCACAGGGCATTATGTAAACGACGAGCTAGAATTTAGAACGGTGATGTTGGGTTGCTGTTAGTTTCTCGGACACCATACTGCCAATAATATAGCTACAGAACTTACAACACTAGTGGATAAGTTCGGATTAAAGGAAAAAGTTAACTTAATAAGAACTGACAATACCGCGAACATAGAGCAGTCAGGGAGATATTAGGGTGGAAAACTTTTGGCTGTTTCACACATACCTTAAATTTAATCGTCAAAGATGCTATCCAACTTGTCAAAAATCATATAGATGAAATGATGGTGGCCCATGTGAAAAAAGTACGGTCTTATCAGATAGATTACAAAAATACCAAGTACAACAAGGTAAGGAACCGAAACTACTTAATCAAGCTGTGCGTACACGTTGGAATTCAACATCCTTTATGTTGAAACGATTCGCTGACCAGGAGAAAGCCATAGGATCTACATTAGCTTTCACCGATGGTCGTTTACCAACAATCACTTTCTTTAAACGGTGTCTAAACAAACCCCCCCGCCCGGATACATCACCTCATGTGTAATTTGTCTTCGTGATACCTACGGGATTAGAATTCGTGACTTCGTAAATAGCAGTCTGTAACACCTACCGCTGCACAACGAAGCCAATTGCTATTCTAATTCCCAATTAAATTTCGTTTTCTAACGATAATAAATAAAATAAATAAATATTTAGGGACATTTCACACAGCGTCCTCTGGTCCCAAGCTAAGCTTATTATGCTTGTGTTATGGGTACCAGAATACGGAAATAATACATAAACTACTTTTCTTTTGTAAATACATACTTATTATACATAGTAAACACCCAGACGCAGAACAAACATTTGTATGATATTTATAAACATCACACAAATGAATGTCCGGGGCGGGAATCGAACCCGCGACCTCATAAACGGCAGTCCGTTACATGAACCACTAGACCACGAAGCACGTAGACCACGAATAATAACCGTATTCAACGGAATACAAATTTTCTAACTAATTTAGTGTACCCACCAATAAAGTTTCAAGGTCTACACGTAAGGTAAGGTCGTACCATCACCATAATATTATGATTAGCTGGCACCGTGCAAATACTTAATAAAAATATACATAGAAAATTCCTTTCTTTCGTCTACGTACTTAGTAAATATTTTTTGTTATTATTTGTATTTATTGTCACTTATGAATATCAATAAAATTGCATGCAAACCTACGAGATTTCAACACAAATAAATTGAGTAAATAAAAGTCTAGAAATATCACAAATACAAAACATCTAAATGTATTTTTCTTCGTAAACATTCAGAGCTTCGAGAACTTTCTAGACTTTTCTTTGTACTTATTCAAGTAACAGTAAAAACTTATGTGAAAATATAATGTTTGATAACAATGCAAAGAATGTGTTTTTATTACAAGTAACTTATGAAGGTCGCGGCTTCTTGCCAAATTAATGGGTTTCAAACTTAGCGGTTAAAATATAACTTGAATTAAACAAAGTTCGGTAATTCTTCTTGTATATAAAAATCCATTGCTGTTCGTTAGTCCCTCCGTGTGGTGACGGATTAAGAATACAAGTGTCACCACTCCATCTCTTCCCAAGGGTGCTGTAAAAGCCAGCTAAGGGATATTTCACACGGATAACATCCGCTGTGAGAGACGGAAAACTCGAAAATAAACCCTATGCCGACACGCCTGGTCAGCGCGGCACAGTAGACCATAATCCCTCCCAAAGTGGAGGAGGCCTGTGCCCAACAGTGGGACATAAATGGGCTGGAGAGAGAGTCTCGCTAAAACTCGAGAACGGGTGGGCCGATTTTGATCTTGAAGTATTAGTGAAAGTTCAGGGAAGGTTTAAACGGTGACAAAATATATAGGGATCTAAAATTCCATGCGTACGGAGTAGCGGACATCGGCTAGTTTTAATACATTTTTAGCTTCATTTGTACCTTAGCGCACAGATACCGCATTTATCAAGGAAGGCTGTATAACATTACGCAGCAACGAATAGGGGCGAAGCGTATCATACTCGTAAGTGAAAAATGTTGCAAAAACGGGGAAAATGTTCTGAATCTGAATTCCACGCATACTAACGTGGTTCGCGTGGAATTACGAAGTCAAGAGTCCAGAGTGACAGGCTATCAGCTAATTTACAATCTTAATATATATATTTCTTGTGTGCGTGTGTATGTGACTGAACTCCTCCTAAACGACTGGACCGATTTTGATGAAATTTGTTGTGTATTCTAGGGGGTTTGAGGATGGTTTAGATTCACAATTGGCTGGACCGATTTTGATGAATTTTTTTTTACACAGAATTGTATGGCAAAACAACGTTTGCTGGGGCAGCTAGTAAATTCTGAAATATTCAAAATATGATCAGAAAATATATAAAAAAGTCTAGGCAGAGTTGAGAGTCAGCCAGTAATTACTTATTTTCTAATTGATTAATGTGAAATTGAAACTATATCGTGACAGAATTTTGTCGCGTTTAAGTGTTAATGTGTGTAATGAAACCATAGTGCGATTTAAACAAAACTATACAACGCCATTTATCGAGTGGTATAGTAAACTTCTATTTGGTAAAGTTTGATTTCTAAATTTCACGCGTACGAAGTCGCGGGCAATAGCTAGTCTAAAATAAATTCAGAAAACTATACCTAATACCTTTGCTTTCTCTTCGTATTTTTTTCCTGTAATTTTTAAGATTTCATCAAGCCACCTTTCTGCTGGCATTCCTCTGCTTCTTTTTCCCAGTGGTCCGTGACATGTTGTTATTTTATTTGTCCACCTTTCATTACTCATGCGTGCTATATGGCCTGCCCACTTCCATTTTAGTGTCTTGCAGTGCTTCAGCTTTTCTGATTGTTGTATTTTTTATTTTATGTTTCAATTTTAATTTCAACAAGCTCCGCTCCATAGCTCTTTGTGTCGTTAGTATTTTATTTCTGGTTTGTTTGTTAAAAATGCAAGTTTGTGATGTATAAGACAGTGACGGTAGTACGCATGAAGCCATAACTTTCTTTTTTAATTTGACTGAAATATTGGACTTAAGTATTTCTTTACAGCTCCAGAATCTATTCCAGGCTATGTTCAATTCGTCTTGATGTCTAGATTTATTAAAAGAAACTTGTTTGCCTAGATATATGTATTCCTAAATATATTCCAATGGAACACTATTAATATGTATCGGTATATTGTTTCTGTTTGTCATAATTTTGGTTTTTGATGTATTTAATTGGAGTCCAATGCCATTGCTAACAGCAACTAGTTCGTTCACATTTTTTATAATTGTGAGGCACTTTCGGCAAAGAGTACGATATCGTCAGCAAATCTTAGGTTGTTGAGTAAATGGCCATATTTTATGCAAATACCTTTGTTTTGCCAATTTAGATTTTTCATTATGGACTGTAGAACAGTTATAAATATTTTAGGAGAATTTTAATACCGTGAAATGTTGTTATAAAGAAAGAAACCTATCGACATTTTACCTGAAAAGATTCTGCTTTCACGAGCGCATTGCATGACAAAAAATTTCACATGCAAAGAAGCAATTTGTAGTCTCCATTTTATAAAGTTATAAAAAACTGTATCGTAATGGCGATGACTGTTTATGGTTACGACTCAAACTGTTCTGCCATTGTGTTGTGTTTTACAAAATTGTGGTAAATTTTATTCTAAAGACAATAACATTAACTAAATTCCGTAAACAAAGTTGGTAGCTATTTCTTCTCTCATATTTTATTAACACGCTTATATAAGTTCAGTATGTATCTATCAATGTATTAATCTATGTAACGGAATCTTTGAAAGTGATTCTAACCCATTTGCAGTAGTCGGATTGATCTGAAATTTTGCACATATATCAAGGACCGATAACAATGCAATAAATAAAAAAAATATTCAGGATTTTCAAGCGTGTTTTTTAGTGTTTCAACTAAGTGGATTATTATTCTATAGACAATGAGAACAAAAACTAAATTTTGGAAACACACTTGTGTTGCTTTCCAATCAATACAAAAAGTGACGCAGTGTAACGCAGTGCTCGATAAAGCGCTTTCCATCAACGACACTGTTGAACACAGCCGTACACTATTCGACACTCGAAAAAGTGGTGTTTTGAGAGTAAACATATTTGGTTTGGCTATTTAAGGGCCTACATCAATATTATCGTCGACATGTACATATTAACACAGCTAGTAGGTATAGAAAATGAAGAATTAGGGATATTTTTTTGTTTACTCAAAATCTACTAAATATATTTTAATTCTGATTTACGTGTTTCTATATATAATAGTTACTTATGTTTTTAAAGTTATTTCATTAGTTAATACGCGATAATAGACCGACAAATGAAAAAAATAAAAAATTAGAGAGGTTGTTTCGCTAAAATTTTCTATCGAGAAAACTTTTTACATGCTTTATATTAGCTTCACTTGTATGTTTGTTTGTTTGTATGTTTGTAACCGACTCCTTTGGAAGCTATTTTGACCCACTTTAAACGGTCAGATTCTATTCAAATTTTGCACACCTGTCAAAGACCGATGACAATGCAATAATTCGATTAAATAAAGCGTGTTTTTTAGTTTTTTTAAACTATTTGAGATTATTTCAATCACGTTTCTGAGTTTATGCGATCCTAGATCATGTATTGAAAAAACATATACTTAAAAATTAGAGCTCTAGCCATTCAATCTAAAGAAACAATGAAAACTTCGTACGTAGAAAAATGCACGAAGCTATTTTGGTATACTAATGAAATAACTTTAAAAACATAGGTAACTATTATGTATAGAAACACGTAAATCAGAATTAAAATATATTTAGTAGATTTTGAGTAAATAGGAAAAGTATCCCTAATTCTTCATTTTCTGTGCCTACTGGCTGTGTTAATATGTACGTGTCGGCGATGATATACGATAATATTGATGTAGGCCCTTAAGTTGAGTTGTGCATGTAGAATCAGTACCGAGAAAGACATGTAAGTTTAAATTAAATCTTTACTTATAAAAAAATAAAATCGTTATTTTTGTATGTAAGTCCCCATATGAGCTTATATCTTTAAAACTACGCAACGGATTTTGATGCGGGTTTTTTAAAAATCTGAGAGGGTATCTGAAAAGGATGGTTTTTATATACATATATACTAGCTGTCCCGGCAAACGTTGTTTTGCCATACAAAAAAAAAGTTTGAAAAATAGATGTTAGCTGATTCTCAGACCTACTGTGCATACAAAATTTCATAAGAATCGATCAAGCCGTTTCGGAGGAGTACGGTAACTAACACTGTGACACGTGAATTTTATATATTAGATTGTTGGGGTTTGCTTGCTAAATTCCATGCGTACGAAGATGCGGGCAACAGCTAGTATGTAATAATGTTGATTATTCTAAAACCTCATAACAGAAACAGAATTTGCGTACCCGTTAAGGGATTTTGCGTGAAATAAGCTATGTGTATTGTCAAAGTACTTATTATCGGTTGTCAAATGTTGACTGACGCAGTTCTCGTCAAACGCTTACAATAATCCTACGGGATTCGATCCTACTACAAACTGGGATCAGTGTCAGTTTGCGAACAAAAAATATTTGTCTTCCATTTATATTTTGTTATTTCGATGACATGATACCGTATGATACATATTATTTGTTCGTTAATCCAATATCATCATGGTTTTTGTTTGGTTAGCCGTTGGAATACAAAAGGAAATATTTTTTAGCGTGTTTTTTTTGTGTTTTCGTAGTAATTAAGAGGGGACTACAGTTCTAATTTAGGTATTTGCCTTAAGTATTGCTATCTCTATGCCCGAGCGCCGAGCTGAAAATTACAAATATAGGTGAGGCAGATTTTTACCCACAAATTCTTAAAAAAAAAGACGTTTTATAGTCCTCATTTTTCTTCGCGAAAATCAAACCAATTTTAATTTTTTTACGCTATATTATAGATGAATAGTATAACCTATCACTTTCAATTTTTGCTAAAACCTTACCAAATTTGTATAACAGACTTCATCTATAGAAAACTGAAAAAACTGGATTTTTAGATGGTCATATTTCTTTTCGTTTTCTTTTTTTTTAAATAATCGTTTGAAAAAAAAAACTAAATAATTGTTTGAAAATAAATATGTACAATGAGACTCTATTACAAACACTTGGCTCTCCATCCGTCCGTCTGTCACCAGCCTGTATCTCTAAAACAATGATAGCTAGAGAGTTGAAAATTGAACAGTTTGTGGACATTAATTGACGCTACAACAACAAATACACTATTAATACAGACTATAAAACTATCGGAGGTTTTCAACCCTTTGTTTTTTAAACAGATCTCTAAAAAACCCTTAAGAAACTTAACATAGAATGTAGAACTCATTATAAATGTAACACATCACGCTACGAGTACCTCACGACACCTATCCGGGACGATAACGAGACGGAGACGAAACATCCCACGCCGCAGTTAACACTAATGGATTTCCGTTTACGTGTGACATACTGAAATTTAAAGATATAAATATACTAGATGTTACAATAGTTTTAATAGATACTTCTTTAGCAACGTTTAGCATTATTTGGTAAAGCAAAATCTTATGGATTCGCATTACCGACATCCATGACGTTACGCAACCCAGCGGTCTTTACTTATTGTAAAACAAAGTCGTTATTTTTGTATGTATGTGAGCTTATATCTTCAAAGCTACGTAACGGATTTTGATGCGATCTTTTTGGGGTTTCGTACAAACACTTATACCGCTTCTGTCTCTCCGTCTTTCCATTCGCCAAACTCTTTTTACTCAGAAACGGCTAAAGTTATCGAATTGAAACTCATACCAAATGTAGATCTATGCAGACACTTGCTGAAAAAAAAACATCAATATTCTAGATCTACTCATTCAGAAGCTATAACCGAAATAAGACCATTTTATGAATTTTAGACTTACGCTAGGGAATCAAAATCTACAGGTTATTTCCCGTTGCCCTGGAGACTTGAAATTTGGCATGGACTAAGCCTATATAATGCTAATATAGGGATAAAGCCAAAACCTTGTAATTTGTTATCTCATCACACGAAAGAGCTGTTTAAACTAATACCAAGTTATGGAGTAACTAAAACGTAGGCGAGTTCTTATATTTCAACTACATAATTAGTACATACAACTACATATTAAAAATATCATAATATTTCAATTTAATTTGCCATGTCAGATTGAGTGTAAATGATAAAATAATCCCGTCAATTAAATATAATGTATTAATATTTATTAGTCCGTATTTTTAGCGAATTTTGTAAGCTGATTTGTATAAACTATTGTTAACTGCCCATCTGGCGAATTAGTTATTTATGTTTTTACACGCTTTATATTAGCTTCACTTGTATGTTTGTTTGTATGTTTGTAACCGACTCCTTTGGACGCTATTTTGACCCACTTTAAACGTTCAGATTCTATTCAAATTTTGCACACCTGTCAAAGACCGATGACAATGCAATAATTCGATTAAATAAAGCGTGTTTTTTAGTTTTTTTAAACTATTATTATTTATAATGATGTAATATGTATATAAGTGTACTTGCATGCTTTGCCTCCAGGCGAAATGTAATACTATAAATTTAATTTACTACCTATCTCATATAAGTGAACTGTATTGTTCTTTTGAGAAAATAAAATTCTTCTTTAACCTTAATTAAGTTGGTGAGTTGCTTTAAGAGGATACCAAAATAGCTTCGTGCATTTTTCTACGTACGAAGTTTTCATTGTTTCTTTAGATTGAATGGCTAGAGCTCTAATTTTTAAGTATATGTTTTTTCAATATATGATCTAGGATCGCATAAACTCAGAAACGCGATTGAAAAAAGTTTTCTCGATAGAAAATCTTGGCGAAACAACCTCTCAAATTTTTTATTTTTTTCATTTGTGGGTCTATTATCGCGTATTAACTAATGAAATAACTTTAAAAACATAAGTAACTATTATATATAGAAACACGTAAATCAGAATTAAAATATATTTAGTAGATTTTGAGTAAATAGGAAAAGTATGCCTAATTCTTCATTTTCTGTGCCTACTGGCTGTGTTAATATGTACGTGTCGGCGATAATATACGATAATATTGATGTAGGCCCTTAAGCTTAATTAGTTGTTTATTTGCGTCTTGCTGTTTCTATGTATTATAGGTGTGTATTTACAAAAAAAAAAGTTATATATGTAGTATATCCGTATTCTGGTATCCATAACACAAGCATATAAGCTTAGCGTGGGACCACAGGATGTTGTGTGAAATGTCCGTGAATATTTATTTATTATTTATTTGTATCATTTATGTTTTTCACTCGAATAGGTACGGGAGCCTAAGTGTGCGAGTGTACCTCGCTCTTGACAGATTTTTTTTATTAAACTCGTTAGTCTATTCCAGTGTACATTCAATACTTTGTCCTCGATAGATCTCGGGCTACATTTTTATCACGCAAAGGTAATATATCCGCTATCCTCACATACCTTGTTTATATGTTAAAGGGTAGTATTTAACGAATATCGACCAGATACTGTCTGGGTCATTTACTTCAAACACATAAGTACCAATTCTATTCTTCTTGTCAGACTTCGTCCTCTAGTGATTCATATAATGAACTAGTGGTTTTATTTATTGTAGCATAATCAATTTTACATTCAACTGTGAAATTTTTAGCTCTCTAGCTTTCACTGGTTTGAGATAAAGCCTGGTGACAGACGGATGGAAAGCGAAACCTTTTTACTCTTGCTTTTTTCCCTAAGGCGCCTATAGAAGTATAAGTTTTAAAGACATTTTAATCGCGCCAAAAATAAATTCTAAAGACGATTTTGCGTTTGAAATTTCATGAATATTCTTCTAGAAGATAATACAATGGTCCTACTGCATAATTAAATCAGTTAATTATGTATTTAATTTTACTAAAGCTATACAGAGCCCTCACTTTGTGAGTTTACATCGCTCTTGACTGGTTTTAAAATTCTAATATACTTTTCACTTTCCTTATAAATTAATTCTTTATAAAAGAACAAATGAAATATATTTAAAAGTGGTCAAGTACGATTTGGACCCACACATGATAGGTTCCGTACCATTGCTATCATAATATACTCTTTAAATTACCCTAAATAACGGGATAAGGGCAGGAGAATGTTGTTGAGTATTTTTTGCTGTAGCATCTATACTAAAATATTATAAAGCGGAAGAGTTTGTTTGTTTGTTTGAACGCGCTAATCTCAGAAACACGATTTGAAACATTCTTTGAGTGTTAGATAGGGCATTTATCGAGGAAGACTTTAGGCTATAAAACATCACGCTACAACCAGTAGAAGCGAAGCAGTAGTTAAAATGTTGCAAAAACGGGGAAAAAGTTCTAAATTCCACGCGACGGGGTCGCTGGCAACAGCTAGTCAACAGATTTATACATCATCTGTGAACATACTTGTATGAACACTTTCGCTATCTTCGTACCAGAGATACAGCCTGGTGACAGACGGATGAATGGCTGAACAGTGAAGGTTCAGTAATTTGTTTATTTAATTAATTATTTATTTATTTATATAATAATTTATTTATTTATTAATTAACATGCAAACTTACAATACAAAACCAAAACAAATTACAATTCAAAATATTACGATTGAAACATAATTCGACAATTATATTTTAAACAAGCTGTTGTCCCCGACTCCGTACATGTCGAATTTAGAATTTTTTTCGCGTTTTTGTAACAATTTCACTATTGCTTCGCTCCTATGAGTCACAGCATGATGTTATATAGCCTTCCTCGATAAATGTACTATCCGGCATTGAAAGAATTTTTCAAATCGGACCAGTGGTTCCTGAGATTAGCGCGTTCAAACAAACAAATAAACTCTTCAGCTTTACAATATTAATATAATATAATGTGATATTTACAGGGCACCACCAATACTATAATAATGGTATGGACCCGATTACAAAGGCTACGGAACCCGCGACCCGTAATTTTAGTTATAGGGTTTACCTTTTGCTACGAAACCCTAAAAACGGTAGCTATTATTTTAATCAAAGATGCTTTTAAAATATAAAAGAAAGATGACTGGAAGAAGCTTTTAAAAGATTAGCATAGACCGACAAAAAATTAGGAGACTAAAAAGCTTTTGCAGAAGGTTATGATCATGAAAATAAATATACAAAAGAGATGAACCGTTTTAAAAGGAATGCTAATGTTAATACCTTATACAGAACCCGGAAAAACATTTACTATAATGGTGTTCGCAAAAAGTTAATGGGTATAACAACAGTCTGTGTTTATGTTGGGGATTGCGGCTTGACGAGTCATGCTTTGTTTTTGTTATAGATTATTGTATTTACAAATACTTTTTAATATGAATCTGTATTTAAATAGGTAAAACATAATTCTGTTTTTTGCAAGTTAAATATTTCATTTTTCAAATAAATAAACTAAATTATAGTGGAACAATGATAACCATGAGCGGGACTTGAAGCCACAACCTCGGAATACCGTTCCGTTGCTCTCCCATCTGAGCTATCATGGTTCCCGCATATGTTTACCAAATCTTCCACTACAATCTTCTCAATGTGAGTTAAACATCGTGCGATGTTTTGTGTACAACGCCATCTATTGAGCGGTTTGCACCAACTCGATCAATCGATCACTTAGGGCCTCGTTCACCATCTTCAAGTAAAGCGTTGATTAGTTACTTATCAATTAGCGTTAATTGTCAAGTAATAGTTACGAGTATCTTCTGTCAATTTCAATTTTTTAATCTTAAGATTACTGCTACTCGAACTTCGTGAACGTCGCACGTGTAGTTACTGGTGAGTTTAACTAGCGATTAGTCTACTTGGCGCTTTACTTGAGAATGGTGAAAGAGGCCCTAAGAGAAGTAACAGGGTAATTAAATAGTAATAAAAGAAAATGTAATGGTAGGTTAAAAGTAAATGCTACCCTTAACTAAAAATCCAGAAGACAAAACTAAAAGACCAGGTTTCCATAGCTCACAGAGGATGTTATCTGTGAACAAATATCCCTTGGACTTTTACGTGGTGACACTTGTACCTATTCTTAATTCGTCATCAAGTCATTTCCTCTCCAGGGTGCTGTAAAAGTCACACAAACAAAAATGATAACTATTCTTAGTTAATTCAAATAACATATTTTCAAACACGTAATACGCTATAAAATCTTTTTCAGTCCAATTTTATTTTGTGTGAAAACATTTTCCGTTTCACGTAGCGTTTTTCTCGCTATTGGTTTAGTTTTTTATCCGTAATATGCCTGTTATGTCACGGGCAGCGACCAGTTTGCCAGAAAAGAAAATAAAATGATATTTTTAATATCAATGCATCTCTATTTTCTTTCGTAGACTGTAAATTGAATATACATGAAAATCGTTAGTGATTTTATAACGCGAATGTTTTGTTTGTTCTTTGCATTTTTTTTATTTATATACGGGCGAGCAGATTGACCTAAACATTTCTAAATGAATTAATTTTCAACAAAATACATCACTAATGTTTACGAGTAATTGAAATACTGGTCAATCCTGTGTAGACAATAGGCAAAATACGAGTAATTTTCTAAGCCCTGAAAATGTAGAGATCCAAAAAGAATTCGAAATTCGAAATGCACACACATGAACACTAAAGAATATTTTTTTCTTTGTCAAACTCGATTTGCGTATTGCCATAATAACAAACACAAATTTTTAAATGTGTTCTATTTTCAAACAACGCATTGCATTAAATATTTATCACAAATCAACTACCTATATCGCAAAAGGTCAGGTGCTCAAGTCCACTATTTTGGAACAATTGTCATACCGGCACAATACCGGCACGATACCGTTGCAATTGAAGTCAAATATCCGTAGTCTGCTATATGCCGTCATAACGGTCTTTCAATGGTAATAGAATTGTCGATCTCTTTTATCTATGCATTGAATTTTCGGTCTCTTTTATCTATGGATTGTGTTAGAATGGTATGTATGTGTTGCCGTTTTTAAAAAATGCGTTAGTTGAAGTGATTTTCGAAAAACTACTAATAAATTTAAACATTTAATCATGCTAGACTTCGTTTAAATATATTTGTACATACTATTTATTAGTATAAAAAGCAATGTGAAGTTTAGGAGATTAGTAAATTGCAATAAATTACAAAGAACAATTTCTAATATTTCTATCTATCTATTTTTTATTTATGGCAATCTGTCGACACAGGACAATTTAAAAATATTACTGTCAAATTCAAAATAGCAGACTACCGAAACATTTCAGTCGTTGAATTGCAATTGTGAAGCAGTTGTGTACGAGACTAGCAATTTATGTCACTTTGACAATTGTAAGACAATGATGAAGTCGTTATGACGACACATTAATAGTAGACTACCAAAAACTTTACTATTGCACCATAATGGTACAATAATGGTACAGTTGTGACACCGTTGAAATACCCGACTCAGGGCCCTGTGTAAAACTTTAAGTTCATTATTAAAATACAAGATGATTAATAAAGTGTATATCAAATAATAACGTACAAAATACAGGATGTTTATATCGCGTCAGCTATTATCAGGGCTATTGTTTAGGTTAATTGCGGGTAGCCATTTTGTGGTCGCATTCCCTAGGTGCTTACATGAGCAAACTTTTTACTTAAGCAATATATTTAGTTACGTATCTGTTTATGTATTTGTTGGAAAATTGGGACTAAATAAAAAATGTTTGAAATGATTTTATTAATATTTTAATGAAAATATAAAACGTTAAACAATTAAACAAAATTAAAAAGCAAGCAAAAGTAACTAAAATCATTGGTGATTTATCAATCAATCACCAACCTATCATCTGGTTTTCCCTTTAAAGCTTGCTCCGAGTCTTCTTTTCATTATTTAAGAAGAAACTGAAAATAAAATTCCATTATTTATTGAAATGTTCATGTATTTCGGTATTTCATAAGTTCGCATATACTTTTCGATCAAGTCTTATTCAACTAAAAATAGATACCTCATTTAAATGACCATAATATACTTTTTTAGTTTCATTAGTTTCATTAAATATACAATTTTATATAAAATTTTGAATATTCCAACGGTTAGCCACAAAAGAGTACATATATAGAATAAAATTTATAAAACATACCTATTCAAATTGAATAAAAATATTTCAAACCCACGAATTGGCTTTACTACTATGCTTCTGAACGATCGGTTTGCGTGCATGCAATTATCTTTAGAAATACATTATGAAACACCAAGGAAGATTGATAAAATGAATAATATAGCTTACCTTTTTTACCAATACAAAAATACACTATAAACACTCACTGAAAACTAATTTAAAAGCAAGATAAAATTTGAAAATTAATGTACCCGCGTTTTTTCGATTTTTTATATAAAAATGTCAGTTCAAACAGAAAACCGACAGTGTTGTTATATTTAAAATTCTTTTCCAGTGCTAAATGTTACCAGAGATTTTGACAAAACACTACCATTTCTTAATCATCGCCAAAAAAAAGGCAAAGGTACGTCAACGCACACGGATCGTTGGTGGCACCCCTTAGGAATCTAGTAAAACGCAAATGGTGCGTTGGTGGCAACGAATGGGTTAATTAAAGTTATTAAAACTAAGATTTTCAGCTCTTCACCTTTATTTGTATCCCAGTGGTGAACTAAAGAAGATATTTAGGTCACATTATACGCTGTTTCCCAAAAGTCAAATTCAGAGTCAAAAATTTTATTTGAAAATAAATTGCTTAGTTCTAAAACTAAAAAACTCACTTGACTATGACTATTGTGATTATTTTTAAATTCGTCATCGGTCCATATTTTTAAATAAATCCGACTACTGCAAGTGGGTGAAAATCACTTTCAAAGTTTCCGTTATTGATAGATACCAACGTATGTAGCTAACAAAAGCGTGTTAATTTAAAAAAGGTAATCCTATGGAGAAGAACAGACAAGATCTACCTACCTATCACTTCTTTTCAATCTATTAATACACTTCTGTCAGACACGGGCATCCTCTACTTTGGAAGATATCTGCTCGACTATGCTGCGTTGACCAGGTGTATTCGTATAAGGTTTAATTTTAAGCGCCTCTCACAGGGATTGTCTGGATAATAATATACTTTAACTGGCTGGCTCTTTCAGCACTTTGAGGAGGAAATAAAAAAAAATAAAAATATTAATAAATCTTCATGGACATTTCACACAACGTCCTCTGGTCCCAAGCTAAGCTTATATACTTACTTGTGTTATGGGTACCAGAATACTAATAGAATGCATATTATAATTTTTTTTTTGTAAATACATACATAAAAAATAATGTATGAGATGGTTATTCTTGTAATTTTGTATAATTTGGTCTTGGATCAAGTAATTCTCAAAACTTTAATTGACATAATGTGTTAAATCTAGTGTTAGGATATTATATTCTGTTTAAATCTCCTATTGTTGGCCACGGACCTTCTCCGCTTTGGAATGGATTATAGGCTTCCATGCCGCGCTGCCCAGGGTTAACATAGGGTTTAGCTACGAGTTTTCCATCTCTCACAAAGGACGTTATCTGTGTACAATATCCTTTAGCTGCCCTTTACAACACCCTGTGGAGGAAATGGTCGGTAGACACTTGTATTCTTAATCCGTCGTCACCATATGGACAAAAATACTGAAATTAAAGTTAATATATTATTGTTAGGTTTGTTTACATTTTTTACTTAACAATTTATATTATTATAGTTACAATATTTAAACGACAATTTTTAAATAATATTTCAACACAATACGAGACACGCCATAAAACACAACATACCAGAAATGTCCACAAAGTTGAAATATTTAAACACAAGTAGGTATTTTATTTTCTTTTTAAATAGTCTCGTATGGTTTTCTCTTTCAAAAATGCGGAAAATATTCTCAATCAACTGCCAGACTTTTTTAAAATAAAATGTTATAAAGCTGAAGACTTTGTTTGTTTGTTTGAACGTGCTAATCTCAGAAATTACTGGTCCGATTTAAAAAATTATTTCAGTGTTCCATAGTACATTTATCGAGGAAGGCTACAGGCTATATAACATCACTATACCACCAATAGGAGCGAAGCGCCAGTGAAAAATGAGGTATATCCGGGGTATATTTTCTAATTTCGACGCGTACGAAGTCGCGGGCAACAACTGTTTCAAATAAAGCTAGTTATTTTTTTACGAATTCCCGAATTCTTAAGTTAAAATATTAAAAAAAGTAATATGGCTAAAGATGACGATATCTGCTGAGTTTCTTACAACGGTTCTTCTCAGCGGATTGAAAGTCCTGAACCCTGGTGGTATGGAAAAATATTTGGACATATCATAAGGGCCCATTTTTTTGGCAGATATGTGTACATGAATTAATGATATTTTGATTTTGATTGTTCTGTAACTAAAGTAGTTAATAATCTACTTAGTTTAAAAACTAAATAAAATTGGTCAAGTGCGAGTCGGACTCGCGCACGAAGGGTTTCGTACCATTATTTATGCAACATAAGGCAACGTTATTAGTATCGAGCAAGAAACAGTAAAAAAATCATGTTTGTTGTATGGGAGCCCCCCTTAAATATTTTTTTATTTTATTTTTAGTATTTGTTGTTATAGCGGCAATAGAAATACATCATCTGTGAAAATTTCAACTCTCAGGCTATCACCGTTCTTGAGATACAGCCTGGTGACAGACGGACGGACGGACGGACGGACGGACGGACAGCGAAGTCTCAGTAATAGGGTCCCGTTTTTACCCTTTGGGTACGGAACCCTAAAAACACGCTTAAATATCCTGAATATTTTTTAATGCATTGTCATCAATACTCAATTCTATGATACCAGTAGGTAGCATAGAATTGAAACTTGTCTCTGACAACATAAACTATCAACGTTTTGTAAGTATACAAAACGTTGATAGTTTATGTTGTCAGAGACAAGTTTCTGTTGTCACATTGTTGTCACAATCGTAGTAAACACAAGTAAGCAATTATGAAATTTTTACCTGATTCTATAAATAAAGCGTTTTCATGTGAATTTATCTGATTGTATATGAAAGGCATACGTAGAAACACAATAATCTTGGTGAGTCTACTCATATACAATTGAACTATTACGTGTATAATTAAAAATACAAGTGTGGTCATAGTGATACTTCAACATGGTATTCTAGTAATTCTGATCAAGGAATTGGGATTATTCTTTTAAATTATTGCATTGTCATCGGTCCTTGTTAGGTGTGCAAAATTTCAGATCAATCCGTCTACTGCAAGTGGCTGAAAAAGTGGCGCTTTCAAAGATTTCGTAATCCGTTACACAGATTAATACATTGATAGATACATACCAAACTTATAAAAGCGTGTTAATAAAAAGCAGGAATGCATCACAAAAATAATCATGAAGTATTACACCGTAATTATAGCTGTAAGAACATTAAAAATCTATATCTACATGTAATAAAAATCTAAAAAGTCGATGTCTGTACTTAGAAGATATTGAAAAAAATGGATATGCAGGTTTTATTGGCGTAATAGAAGCCAAAGTAATGGTTTACACATTTTTTCTCTGTCTGTCTATCTGTCTGTATATTTGTACGCACATCACTTCAAAACTACTGCATGAAATTGAATACCCTTTTCAGTGATATGTTGGTAGAGATCTAATTTAAAGTAGGCTAGAATTTATTCAGCAATAATATCATTTTTCTTCGCAAAACACTGATTTAAGTTTCTTATTGCCTAGTTTCGAATAACAAATGAACTTAAATTAACCGTAACACTATCATGAGAAATTCAGATGTCCTATAAAATCAAATACTGAACTACAGGTAAAAAAATCACTTACCAGTTATAAAGCTGATAGACATAAAACACGATACTATGAAATTCAGCTCACAACTATAACGAAAATGTCACACAAACACAAATAAAATTAAAATTATTTGAATGTCTTCTATTAAAAAAAAAACACACAGTAATTATTCTTTATTATATAAATTACTAAATTTTTTTATTTTAATATATTTTTTTACATATTTTTTCGTGTTTATTTTACTAAACGGCGACACGACACGACGCGTCACGAAAGCTCACCTTCGGATACTGAATAGAGGGGTGGCCAACCCCTACGCTGCTATACTACAGGGCAAAGATTAATAATTTTATAGATAAGACATTTTCCAGTTCAATTTTGCTAAACATTTTACCACTTAATACCACATTACAATAATATTTTTTACAACTTTGTAGATATTATGTTAGTAATTTACTTATTAATAATAATAAATTTATATCACATAATATAACACAAGGCAATAAGCTTACGCTTGGACTAAAGGACGTTGTGTGAATTTTCCAAATAAATGATCTAATCAATAATAAAATGTTTTGAATGCATTTTTTTGTAATTTTCTCTCATTTTCTATAAGATATTTCATTTCATTACATAAATTGTACAAGGAATATAAGTTGATCAGGTTAAAACATGTAAGGACTACTACTTTGTGGTATCTACTTCCACTCTGTAAAAAGATTCCTGAAATTGGCCTAAACTACATGACGTTTTTTCATGTAATTATGATTAAAAAAAAACTGTGTAAGTTGAAAAATACAGAAAAATTAATCATACGATTCTTTTAAAAAAATACTAGGTTGTGCCTGTTTTCCTGCTTTTGCAACATTTTACACTAATGCTTTGCTGCTATTGGTCGTAGCGTGATGTTATATAGCCTATAGCCTTCCTTAATAAATAGACTATACAAAACAAAAAAAAAATATTCAAACGAGTAGTTTCTGAGATTAGTGCGATTAAACAAAATATAGATTATATGCGTAAAATTCCTTGAAGTTTCTTATCTATCCTTCGTCATAAGATTTTAACACAGCGCAATTTTAACGATTTCAGTAAACATTCTATATTTCTCTCGCGTAGGCATTTTTGGAAGTTCCAATTAATCTTTGACTTTTACTCAGACAGGAAAGAGCGAGATAGTATGACTGTAAATATAGCCCGTGTGAAGAGTACAGAGCATATCGACGAGCTTAGACTATGTTTGACCAAGTTTTCTTTCAATTCAAATAATACATGAGGTCTTTGTTGTATTCGAAAGCTTGACATTATGGTATTACCTATTATGTATCGGGGAAGCTTTATTTTATTTATTCGATAATTAATTAAAATAAGTTCGACTACCCAGTACCCACACTTCATGATGTTATTCTTCTTAACTTATTTATGTCCCACTGTTGGGCACGAACCCTGTCCATTTTGGAAGGATATTTACTGCACTGACTAGAGAATCAAGGCTCAGTTTCTGTCTTCCGTCTCGAAGAATGAAAGAGACGAAAGACTTGAAGAATGTGGATTTGTCTCCCCTCCGACCCTTGTCTCCGATTTGATAGTCTTCACATTTGGCAGAGCTACGGAACGGTATAACGGGTAACACCGAGAGGCACAGCTAGTATCACTATATTTATATATCCTAACTATATTTTCACAAACACGCTATTTTAAACCACACGATGTACCTTTTAATAGTTCTAAGTGCAAACTATAAGTAAACTGAAACATTTGAAGCTTTTAGACATGACTTGGTTAATCACATGAATTTCAACATTCACATCCCAAATTGTTGCAAAGAAAGTTTTAGACAAGTTGCTTGAGGACTTGCCCTTTGCCTTAGAGGTTTGTAACGCGATCCTTAACGTACATACCTACTTGTCTTAACAAAGCTAAGTGAAGGAAAATAAAGTAATCCTTTTTTTCATTCTTTCAAAAGCTGTGTCATATTATGTTTTTTGTGTTTTGGTGTGACCTGGTAAAGTATAGTTAAGAAAAGATTATATTTATTGAGTCCTGGGCTATTATAAAACTTTATTCCAATATCTAGGTAGAAGAGAGAGACTCAGTCCCCTATTTATGTAAGGCGTTCTAGGATCAAGCAATCTGTCCAAATTTCACTTAGAGGAAGAAACATCTCACGCAAAGGAATAACATCGATAGAAAACAACTTCAGTGAGAAATGGAAAACTAGAAATTAAACCTCTATGAATGAGAAAAGGAGAGGCAACAACAATTATTTGAGGAGAGGTTTAAGGCATATACCATGTTAGCACAGAAGTAGACCGTTAACCCTCCCAAATCGGATTCCTCTACTATAGGAGAATGATTGGTCTGCTAAACTCTCTGGTATGTAAATATCTAGCTCCGTACATACCCAACAGTGGGACGGTCATGAACTGGAAAGAAGAATAAACGAGAAGCATGTAAATATTTAATCAACAAACTTCGCCATGAATTTCTCTCGTCTATATGTATCTGTTTTGTTAATAATATCTAACGCTATTTCATCATTTTCCCATATCAATTCTGATAACAGTTCTATATTAAAACACATATATACTTGTTTAGTATGAACTTCCATAAGTTGAGATACAGGTAACCTAAGAACTATTGCATCTTTACTCATTTGACAAGCCTTCCATGCCCTATAAGAATACATTGCAAAAGCCTTGCATGCATGATCAGTTTTACTTATTAGATAACCCATTTTAAATAAAGGCGATCTACGAAATTGCCTTCTATATATTTGCATTATAATCATTTTATTTCTCGTCTCATAGATTGCCTGTCTCATCAAATCGTAAATTCTATGCCTGAGATGGTATTTGTCAAGTCCATATGCTTCTTCATTAGTCCCTTTAGGTGGTTGCCAGTCATATCTTCTTGCTATAGAATCGTTATGTGTTCCTAACTCTTTACCTAATCTTAACAATTCATCTACTTGGTCCATATCTTTAAACATAATTTCAAATTACTCATCGCTAGATATCTTCTTTCCTTCATATTTTCTTTGTTTGTCAATCGTTTCCCAAACATTGTTTGCGTCGTATTTCTTTAAAAATTCAGAGAATTCTGTTTCTATCAATGACACATCAGCGTTTATTTCTTCATCTTTATCATTTTGTGGAGTGTTATTTATAAAGTGAGTGCACTTTATAAATAACACTAATAATAACAATATATTAAAATGAAGAAATATAGAAACCAGAAATACAACATATTAATTGTTAAAAACGATATAGTTACTTAACCTAAGTATATCGTTTTGCAATAGGCTATTAAAGTTTTTGTTATAAAAAAGGCTCATTGAAATATTTATTAGGTTATTTTAATGTGTTCTTAATTAGATATTCATCTGTAGTATAAATTAATTGAATCATGCTGTCCACAGTGTTATTTATCTTACGTGAGTTTCATTATACATATAGTTGTGCCCTTCTGTTTCACTTGTGTAATTATTCGTAAAGTCGCATATAATGACGGGCTTCGTGGTGGAGTGGTTTATGTAATGGACTGCCGATCACGAGGTCTCGGGTTCGATTCCCGGTCAGGACAATCATTTGTGTGATATCCATAAATGTCATACAAATGTTTGTACTGCGTCTGGGTGTTTACTATGTATTATAAGTATGTATTTACAAAAGAAAAGTAGTTTATATATTATATCCGTATTCTGGTACCCATAACACAAGCGTATAAGCTTAGCTTGGGACCAGAGGACGTTGTGTGAAATGTCTATGAATATTTATATTTAAAAAAAAAATTAAAAAAATATTAAAAAAAAAACTAGGGGTATTAAAAATAAATATGTTTAAACCTACCCAGCATGAAAATCAAAAAAGTTTTGTAACAACTACTTAAGTTCTCATTAATTAATGCCAGAATTTTTGTTGGTCGACAGAAAAAAAGTGTGATAAAGTACTTAATTGTCGTTAAATAAGTAGTTATGTGTAATGAATATTTAATAATTAAAACGCTTCATAAAAATATAATTACTTTTGTAACAAAATGGGCTGTTTTGTATTACTGTTTATGAGTGTTGTTTGATAAAGGCTTTGAAGATACTTGATGTACTTAAATGAGTAAATTCTGGAACTAAATTTGTATTGTATTGTATATTTTTTTGCTATGCAAAGAAGGGGCTGATTTTTAGTAGCTTTTCTATTCTTTAGTTGACTCTTATAGCAACAATAAGAAAATATGATGGTAAAAGTTGATTTCCTAACCCATACCTAATATCATTTTTTCTAGAGATTTTTAACAATATACTTACAAATGACCAAGATTAAGACGATACCAAAATAGCTTCGTGCATTTTTCTACGTACGAAGTTTTCATTGTTTCTTTAGATTGAATGGCTAGAGCTCTAATTTTTAAGTATATGTTTTTTCAATATATTATCTAGGATCGCATAAACTCAGAAACACGATTGAATAAAGTTTTCTCGATAGAAAATCTTAGCGAAACATTTTTTCCTCTCTAATTTTTTATTTTTTTCATTTGTCGGTCTATTATCGCGTATTAACTAATGAAATAACTTTAAAAACATAAGTAACTATTATATATAGAAACACGTAAATCAGAATTAAAATATATTTAGTAGATTTTGAGTAAATAGGAAAAGTATCCCTAATTCTTCATTTTCTGTGCCTACTGGCTGTGTTAATATGTACGTGTCGGCGATGATATACGATAATATTGATGTAGGCCCTTAAATACTTTTGTTTCTGCGATGTATTACCGTCAGTGGGATGTCCTGTCTGTATAATCTCAAGAAATTTCTTAATTTATTTGGTTCTACTATTATCATTATGTAAGTACACTCTTTAGCTAAAGTCTATGTATCCATCCATCAGCCCTTCTCTGTCCACTGTTGTACCTACATAGGCATCTCCCATAGAACGCCACAACGCGCGGTCCTGCGCTAACTGCATCCATTCACATCCACAGTCCATTCACATCCCACTGCTGGGCACGTGCCTCCTTCAATTTGGGAGGGCTTTCGGTCAACTACGCTACGCTGACCAGACGTGTTGGCATAAGTTTTAGTTTCGAGTTTTCCGTCTCTCACAGAGGATGTTAACTGCTTATAATATCCCATAGCTTATTCCGGAGCTAAACAAGGTATTTTGCTAAGGAATTAATAGTATTCGTACTGGGGAATTGTTTTTCTTACAACACAACTCTGAGCCGCGCAGCGTGTTATCGCGAAGGCTATGTTCGTCGTAACCCTGCTGAGAACTGATAATATTCGTAGAAAGACTTGTGTGTAAATACAAAATATACTGAAATGCAACATTTTAACTAAATAAAAAAGTACACTTATTGAGAAACGCCATATAACATCACGTTGCAACCAATAGGAGCGAAGCAGTAGTGAAAAATGTTGCAAAAACGTGGAAACGTTTCTAAATTCCACTCGTACGAAGTCGCGGGTAACAAAACAAGAAATACATACTTCTAAAATAACGTCAAAATTGCAGGTATTTCTCCAACTTTATGTATAAAATCAGAAAATGGTGTCCCAGTACCGGGCGCAGAAGTATTAACAAAAATATTTTCAAAACACCTCGGTAACGATGGTTCTATAGTACAATTCCTTAAAGGAAAAGTATCAAATAGCACACTAGAAGATAATCAGAATCTAGATATTAAAGTTTTAGACGTACCGACAGTAAGAAAACTTATAGATATGGCGAGAAAAAAGTACCAAATTAATATCCGTAGAGCTGCTAATACCAAGCCTTATTACTCGCCGTTAGTCAGTAATAAAATACAGACTGCTGGTTACAAAAGTCATAGGAGACCAAATCCTTATGAGAAACAAGGAGGACACTTTGAAGTATGGGAAGATATAATTTATAGGTTAATGGAACAGGCTATATTATACAACACAATCTAGGATCGAAGAAACATCGAAATATCGATTATTATTCGAAGATCATCCAGGTTATAAAATCGCTTTATTATATGGAGCTTGTACACAGTATTTTAACAAAATGGATAGTTTTTACACGCAAACGTTAAGGTTTCCAAAAAGTACGCATTATCTATGGCACTTGATATTGTATGAGAAATTATTACAGAATAGTGTTGATTTAACAAATGCTATTGAAAGAATTTATCAAATACAAGATGTTTATATGAGTTTGACTAAACATGTACAGAAAGTACCGAAAGGTTATATAAAGAGCTTTTAGATGAAAACTAAACCATTATTGAAAATAAGTTTATAAATATATAATAACTAGCTTTGGCCCGCGACTCCGTTCGAGTGGAATTTGGAATTTTTTCCCGTTGCTGCTACATTTTTCACTACTGTTTCGCTCCCATTGCTCCGGCCGCAACGTGATGTTTTATAGCCTATAAGCCTTCCTCGATAAATGGACTATCGAACACAAAAAGATTTTTTTTCAATTTCAACACGTAGTTTCTGAGATTAGCGCGTTCAAACAAACAAACTCTTTAGCTTTATATGTAATATTAGTACAGATAAATAATTTGATTGATTGAAGCAGACAAGAAGACCAAGTATCTGGACCTGGTGCATGAGGTTACATGTGGAGGGTGGAGGTATCCACAGAAACAATCCCGATAGTTGTATCGGTGAACGGTTTGGTCCCAAAGAGTCTCTCACAACACCTCGAGACGGCCTGCGCCAAAAGTAAGACGTCGACGGCTCAGATGCAGAAAGCAGTCTTGCTAGACAATGCCCGTATAGTTCGTTGGTTTCTCGCTCATGGGATCAGGATCCACCACTCCAGCCGACTGTTGCCAGCCTAGTCGGAGTGCGTCCTGCCGCCTTTCGAGGCGAGGCAATGTAGTCTCTAATGATTTATTTATATTTTTATTGAAAGGAGTAAAACAAAAATTAAATCCTATTTACGCCCCACTGTTAAACACGGGCTTCTTCCTTATTTCATTTGTTCTACTTATGCCAGACATGTTGGCGTAGTCTTTACTTAAGAGTTTTCCGTATCTCAGAAATGAAATCTCCCTTTTTAATATCAAAGCCAAGCAAAAGGCCACGGATGAATTGTAGAATTATGATATCCCTTATCTGGCTTATACTACACCCTGGGGAAGTAATGGGGCGGTAACACTCGAAAATTAAATGTTCTAGGACTGACATTTACGGCATCCTTAGAAATAATGTGTGGTGACACCTGCTTTCTTAATTACCATATTAATAGTGAAAAAGTGATCACCGCAAGCGATACTTGAACCCACGGCCTTGGAATGTAGTGGAGAAATTGATTACCGTTGGCACGATCTATCAGTCGGTAGAGTGACGGAACGGTATTCCAAGGTAGTGGGTTCAAATCTCGCTTGCTTAAAAATGGAGATTATTAATAATAAACGATTACACTTATAAATATCGTTTTATTAACATAATTAATAAAAACAAGAGCAAGATACAATGACTTCTAAAATAAAACTACATCTTACATCAATATTATAAAAATACTAGCTGCCCCGGCAAACGTTGTTTTGCCATACTAATAAAAAAAGGTTTGAAAAATAGATGTTGGCCGATTCTCAGACCTACTGAATATGCATGTAAAATTTCATAAAAATCGATCAAGCCGTTTCGGAGGAGTACGGTAACTAACACTGTGACACATGAATTTTATATATTAGATATAATAAAAAATATTGTACCATACTGCAGCAATGACCCAACTCACAAAATAACATTTTTGATATATTTCACATCTTTACATTATGTTTAATAAACAAACAGGCGTATAAAATAGCAACTGCAAAATGACTGAACAGATTTTGATATCCTATATCCATAGTTTTTTACACGCTTTTATAAGTTCGGTATGTATCTATCAATGTATTAATCTATGTAACGGAATCTCTGAATGTTATTTTCACCCACATGCAATACTCGGATTGATTTTAAATTTTGCACACCTAACCATAGACTCACCTAACCAAGACCGATGACAATGCAATAATAAAAAAAATATTCTGGAACTATTTTTACTTACACAAATCGACTTTTGACAGTTTTGACTTTTATTATTATTGCTGTCAAATATTTATATATGTGTATCTAGGTATCCGTAAAAAGCAAGTTAAAACTTGCTTTTATACCTTCTTTATACCTACTTGCATTAAATTTATTGAATTGCAAAAAAAAAACCAAATTATTCGTCAAAAATATTGAATATTTTGTAGGCTGGATCATTTATTCAATCAAGGGCATTATTAGGTGTAGAGAGGGCGCTTTGACGTAAATAATCATATACACACATAGATACGTTTTCACGCACACATAGATATTTAAGTGGCTTTAAGTGAATTGAGTGATGTAGCCATATACTATACATATGGTGAATCTGTGGTCGTCAAGCTAATCACGCCCTTATATTATCACAATTAATAATGGCCTAAATATTTATAAAGGAAGGATTTATTGATTATGGTACCAATTCTGTTACACAACTAAACTAACGGCTCTCTCTCCAGCCCACTAACGTCCGACTGCTGGACACGGGTCTCCCCTTTGGGTGGGATTATGGTCTGCGTGTTGGCACAGGGTTTAGTATCGAGTTTTCTGTGTCTCACAGTAGACGTTAAGTGATTATTAGTGTTAGCTAAGGTACAACCCTTAGCTGACTCTTACAGCAACATGGGAAAGAAAGAGGTGGTGACACTTGTATTCTGAATCCATCATCACACGGACTGACGGACGAACTTACGACAGCTGAAATAAAATATGATTTTGATTATACCAATAATACTATTCGGCAATGTTAAGAGGATACCAAAATAGCTTCGTGCATTTTTCTACGTACGAAGTTTTCATAGTTTCTTTAGATTGAATGGCTAGAGCTCTAATTTTTAAGTATATGTTTTTTTAATATATGATCTAGGATCGCATCAACTCAGAAGCGCGATTGAAAAAAGTTTTCTCGATAGAAAATCTTAGCGAAATAACCTCTCTCATTTTTTATTTTTTGTCATTTGTCGGTCTATTATCGCGTATTAACTAATGAAATAACTTTCAAAACATAAGTAACTATTATCTAAAGAAACACGTAAATCAGAATTAAAATATATTTAGTAGATTTTGAGTAAACAAAAAAAATATCCCTAATTCTTCATTTTCTATACCTACTAGCTGTGTTAATATGTCGACGATAATATTGATGTAGGCCCTTAAGCTTTCTTATTATAAATAATCTACTTAGTTCAAAAACTAAAAAACACGCTTGAATATTTTGATTTTTTTTTTATTATTGCATTGTCTTCGATCCTTGATATATTTGCAAAATTTCAGATCAATCCGACTACTGCAAATGGGTTAAAATCACATTCAAAGATTCCGTTACATAGATTAATACATTGATAGATACATACCGAACTTATATAAGCTTGTTAAAAATGTGTAATAGGTATAGTATAATGATTTTAGTTAATCATCATCATACAGTCACGCCTTTTACCCACGGGGGTAGGCAGAAGCTACAGAGTGTGTAACAAAATAGCCATTAAACACACATACATCACTTAGTTGCCTTTTAGTTAACTTTAGTTATGCGACAGAATTTAATTGGTGTTAGTTAAGTTTAGTTATGTAACAGAATTGGTTCCAGTGAATTTTCAAATAATTAGCCACGCAAAATAGTTAAATTTCAAAATCATACAAATCTTAGAGCATACCTATTTAAAAACACTTTTTTACAAACAGATTTAGTTCTTCTATTTTTCAAATTATAGTATACGTAATTGGTACCAATTCTGCATGCACAACTAAACTTAACTAAAAAGTAAAAACAGCTATCCATGTATTTTGATTAAATGGCTATTTTGTTGTACACATTTATATTAATTAAAATCTTTAGTCTATGTTAAACAGTTTTTTATCAAGAAAATTAAGTTAACATTGCCGGATTGTGATAAAGAAACTATCAAAATTCATTTTTAGTTAAGTTGTGCATGTGGAATTGGTACCTACCATTAACTAATAAAATAAAATTGTAAATATAACAATTTTCAACAAATATGAATAGTTTTTAGGCTTAATACTCATGTAGCAGTTTGCTTTTTGGATGTTCTTTTCCGTTTTACCAAAAAATTATGATAGTATTTTTTATAAAGTGCGCGCCATGCCACGAAAAGGTTAGCTGGTGAACATTTTATTGTTTGTAGTTATTATGCCAAAGAAGTATTACTTCTAAATTACGTATATAAAGCAATTAAACAGTTTTTAGAAATCCGTATTTTTACTACAAACATATTTGTTATTTTCATCGTCAAATATAGCGATCATATATTGAAAAAAACATATAGTAATGTACTTATAAAAGATTTTCATAGTTAGTACTTTAGACGTGTTAGAGAAAAGTATTGATAATAATTGTTTATGATGACCGTTATATCGTTAGTACCTACGGCACCCTAAAAACCGACGCCACGAGGTTAGTTACAAACGTAGGATAACTTGAAAGATAAAGAAGAATAACTTTTTATGTATTTATTTACACAAACATTTACTTAATTTACACAATACATTTTTATAACTACCGTCAAATCTCAAAAAGAATATTATTAGCATTAAAATTTAGTATAAAACGCTGAAAATCCTATACTAAATATGTATTTAAATATCACTAGGAAGATACATTAATATTACATATATCACTAACCAGAGGCGTATTTACCCTAGGGCAATAGGGGCCCTGCCCCAGGGCGGCCTGAGAAGAGCGGCGAAAGCCTTCAACTTTAAAATTTTGCACTATCTCTATTAATTTATAAGGCAGCTAATTAAATTGGCCCGGGGTGTCATATCAAATGGCCCAGGGCGCTTATTTTCAAAATACGCCTCTGTCACTAGCTTTTGCCCGTGACTTCATATGCCTAATTTTTAAATTAGGTACTAATAGACATAACGGAACCGTTTCTACGTGCACAACAAAACTTAACTAAAAAATGAAAATGAAGAACTGTGTATTACCTATAGACTAACGGTCTTATTCATAATGACTTATCGGAGGTTTAAAAGTTCGCTAAAATCGGTTCGCGAAAATTGTCAAAACTTGTTATTCATAATAGTCTTTTCACGCTAAAACGTTTATTATCTCTGTGATAAAATCTCCGTTTTAACCTCCGATAATTCATTATGAATAAGACCATAACGATTTTAAATTAATGTAGGTAAATATGTAGCAAATAATAGCCATAACGACACTATTTATTTTCATTTTTTAGCTAAGTTTAACGCGTAGAATTGTTACCATTATATAGCCAACAACACTGAAATTTTAGCTTCTTTTTAACACGTTTATATAATATATTGAATTATGGTGGAAAAAGTGATTACGGCAAGCAGGACCACGGAATACCGTTCCGTAGCTCTTCCAACTGAGCTTATTGCGGTCGTGCTTTTCAGTAATCAATTAAGCCACCACATTCGTCACTCGATTGAGTTTATATATTTTTACGTACGCTTATATAAGTTCGGTATGTATCTATCAATGTATTAATCCATGTAACGGAATCTTTGAAAGTGATTTTAACCCATTTGCAGTAGTCGGATTGATCTGAAATTTTGCAAATATATCAAGGACCAAAAACAATGTAATAATTTAAAAAAATATTCAGAATTTTCAAGTGTGTTTTTTAGTTTTTGAACTAAATAGATTTTTAATGAAAAAAATGTACGATCTAACAAATACTTTCAGAGATTATCGCCTACATACATATTACAAATATTATCTCTTTATTAATTGTATATATTAATAGTCATAATTGACACAAACATTCAACATAATTATTTAACAAAGCTAATTCAAACTATTCACAAATAAATAATTACTAATATTTAACATTTAATAAACAACTAAACATAAAGTATTGTTACTATGAAGCGCGTAGTTTTTAGTTTCGATAATTTTAGTCATTGTTTCAATATTTTTGGCCAAAATAGTGATAAAAATATCCAAAATCTGCCAGAGAAACAAGAAAGTGGTATAAAGTTTTCCAAAACATGCCAATTTTCGCCAAAACAAAAATTATTTTGCACAATTTACGGCGTTTCAGGAATAAAAAAAAAATTCAAAAAAAAATGTATGAAAAAAAATGGTGAATTTAGGTAGTAAGTAGTTGTTTTTTAAATTCGTACTTTATATGAGAACAATTAACTCAAAAATAGAGAATAGAGAATCATATGTGTGATATTTATAATTGTCATACAAATGTTTGTACTGCTTCTGGGTGTTTTCTCTGTATTATAAGTATCTATTTACAAAAGAAAAGTAGTATAATGTGTACTATCCGTATTCTGGTACCCATAACACAAGTATATAAGCTTAGCTTGGGACCAGAGGACGTTGTGTGAAATGTCCATGAATATTTATGAATATTTATTTATTTAGGTACTAGGTAAATCCCTCAAAACACATGCCCTGGTTTAGTCTGTTTGTTTCACTTGCTTACAATGTGATGTTCTCACTTTCACATACGTTTCTCACATGGGATCTCGCGCTTTATAGTTACTGATATAAGGGCACCACAAACGGCATATTACGATATATTAATATAGTAAAAAAGAGACAGATGTATGTGGAAAAAATGCGAGGCGAGAAAGAGACAAATATATATATTAAGATGTATCTATACTTATGACGTCACCAACAGTTATAGGTGTCTCTTTCTCACCTCGTCTTTTTTTTAAATATATCTATCTCTTTCTCGCTATATTAATATATATTAATATGCCGTTCGTGACGGCCTTTAGTCTAAGCAATTAATGAATAAACAAATCCTATGCTAACTAATGTAAGGATGTTTACAAACTATAACTATTCACAAATAAATATACTAAAAAAATAATTAAAATCTCAAGGCTTACAATAATCTGAATGAGAATGTATAAAAAGAAACATTTTTTATGTATTTAAACCAGTATATTTTGTAGCCCGACGTTTCGTAAACTTTACAATCACGACGGGTTGTAAAATACGCGTCTAAATCCGTAAAAATGTGTTTTATTTGTTGAAAAATTGGTCAAGTGCGAGTCGGACTCGCGCACGAAGGGTTCCGTACCATTATCTATGCAACATAAGGCAACGTTATTAGTATCGAGCAAGAAACGGTAAAAAAATCATGTTTGTTGTATGGGAGCCCCCCTTAAATATTTATTTTATTTTATTTTTAGTATTTGTTGTTATAGCGGCAATAGAAATACATCATCTGTGAAAATTTCAACTCTCTAGCTATCACCGTTATTGAGATACAGCCTGGTGACAGACGGACGGACGGACGGACGGACGGACGGACGGACAGCGAAGTCTCAGTAATAGGGGCCCGTTTTTACCCTTTGGGTACGGAACCCTAAAAATGAATATAAATGAGTGACTAAACAAAATCTCAATATTTAGCAATACTATCGGAATTAACAAGGTATAACTATTCATATAATACTTATGTTAAAAGTAAAATGACGTGGGCGTAGTAAGAACTGATTTTTGAGGAGGGTTTTTAAGTCTAATCTTCATTCTAAAGGGGTTTTTGAGACTAATGGACTTAAATCTCGATTTTTTACTACAATTTTTGGCATTCAAGGGTTTCGAGGGTTAAATCTTTGTAATGATGGATAAAAAACAAAGTGTCTGCTTTATATCTACATATAATATATGTTTCAACAGTGTGAGACGGAAAACTCGAAACTAAATTCTGTGCCAACACGTCCGGTCAACGTAGTATAGTAGACCAAATACCTTAAAATGGAAGAGGCCCGTTCCCAACAGGCAACTAAAGGGCTGGGAAAGAAAAAACTACGCCCATAAGTTAAATTAAGTATCGTGAGCAACAAAATATACATCTCAAGCAGAATTTTATACTCTATCTACTAAACTAAATTATTATTATTTATTACTAATGTTAAGCCTAATGGTCTTATTCATAATGACTTATCGGAGCTTTAAAAGTTTGCTAAAATAGGTTCGCGAAAATTGTCAAAACTTGTTATTCATAATGGTCTTTTTACGCTAAAACATTTATTATCTCTCCGATAAAATCTCCGTTTAAACCTCCGATAAGTCATTATAAATAAGACCATAAAGGTTTTGCTTCCGAATAGCGCATACCGCTAATTGATCTAATATTTGGTATACTAACTTATTTTGATCATGGTAATATCTGAGTGCAAGCGGCACAGAACCGCGCGTTGCAGCGTTATATGGGGGAGGCCTATGTCCAACAGTGGACGGGGAAAGGCTGATGGATGGATGGAATACCTGAGTGACCACCATGGCCCGGCTAAGGTCGAGGAGGAACACCGTGGGGTTTAATGGGTAGTCCGGTACTAATAGGCCGGGAGTCCCACATGAAGCCCGAAGGTTTCCCCCTCAATCGGAAAGGCGATGTTCGTAAATGCACTCCCCACGTAAAAAAATCTAATATTATATTATTTTGATCTGCATAAGATCAGTTTCATTGCGTTTGTGCTTGGAGCTTAGTCGTGATAGTACTGATCGGCATCATTCTCACACCCCTGATACAACTATGTATAATATTATTGAAAAAAAAATGAACTGTTGTAAAAAATTATTATTTTAATAGTTTAAAAAAACTAAAAAACACGCTTTATATAGAAAACCCAACTAAAATAATTGGTCAAGTGCGAGTCGGACTCGCGCACGAAGGGTTCCGTACCATTATCTATGCAACATAAGGCAACGTTATTAGTATCGAGCAAGAAACGGTAAAAAAATCATGTTTGTTGTATGGGAGCCCCCCTTAATCCGAAATCGGCATGGATGTCTATAGGGTCCCGTTTTTACCCTTTGGGTACGTAACCCTAAAAAATAGAAAAAAGAGTTTCTCTGGAAATGCGCGCATGCGTAGTTCGCGTACTAGCCCTCTCTCTTACTCTCATGCAAAAAATCCGGAAAGAGATTAATGAATCCTGGCCGATCTAACCAGGATAATCGGATATTTTAATCGAATTATTGCATTGTCATCGGTATTTGACAGGTGTGCAAAATTTGAATAGAATCTGACCGTTTAAAGTGGGTCAAAATAGCGTCCAAAGGAGTCGGTTACAAACATACAAACAAACATACAAGTGAAGCTAATATAAAGCGTGTAAAAAGAAATCTATGTAGTTTCTTGTCTGTTCTTCTCCATAGGATTCGCGTTTGGAACAGACATCTTGTTTCTGACGTTTCAAAAGAGCTTGTAAAACATGACAACTTGAAATAAAAAACTTTGACTTTGAGCATTAACCAAATAAGAAGGCAATCCTCACCGCAAAAGATACGAGAGCAATGCTCATACTCATTGTGTACGGACACTGTTGACTCTTAGTGTGCGTGCGTAGTAGGATATTGGCGGGGCGTGGCGGGTGGCGATAAGGCCGCCCATTGTACATTGTTAATTTAAGTGTAAATGTCAATTTATATAAATTTTACGGTGTACAATAAAGTGTAAAATAAATAAATAATAAATAAATTGGCCCGGGACGTCAAATGGGCCAAGGCGCTAATTTTCAAAATACGCCTGTGCTAGAGAGACTAAATACGTTAGCATACCAAATTCCTGATCAATTGGCATTATGCGCTTTTTGGAAGTTTATCGAAGTCTAAAAAGTCATTATTTTAATACAAATTCGTTCTCACTTATATCTCATCACTATTAATATCTATAATTCACATGCCGACTCTATTTGTTATATGCCCTCTGTTTATTATCGATCTTTTATTAAAAGTAGAAGACAGAAATATCATAATATTCACTGTAATCAATATTTAAAATAATATGTAAGTTTTTAAAAAATGAAAATATTTGGTTTATACTTTTTCGCCTATAAGGGACAGAAACAATATTTTTAATTTTTATTCTTACTTACTGTATAATAAAATTTCGTATTTTTAGCAATTTTTTGTATTCAGATAATCATCATCATACGTCACGCCCTTTTCCCATGGGGATAAGCAGAGACGATACTTTGCTTCATCCAAGGAAGTATGTTTGGAATGTAGCAGATTATTAGAACGCATTCCGATAATCTTTCAATTTAATTATCTTTTTTCTATTATTACACCAAAGAAGTATAACTTATTACGTGACGTACATATTTTTATAATATAATTGTTATATATTTCAGGGCACTTGACTGCAAACAGTCGGGATGTGAACTGGCGACCCTCACTGCAACTTGGGTTTATGTTGTGAATTATCTGACGCAAATAAGAACGCAAACTCCGCCTTCTTCTGAGCAAATGATATGAATTCATCTGAAAATAACATATTTAATGTTAAAATTTAAATAGCCGTTAATAGTTTTTAATAACCCTTACCCATAAAATTATAGGTAACAACCCCTGTTACCTATAATTTTATGGGTAACATTATATATAAATGTAATTATATGGGTACAAGTATAAGTAATATAAGGTATGAAACGATATCTTTCTCTCTCCGGCCCATTTACGTCCCACTGCTGGGCACGGGCCTCCTCCACTTTTGCAGGGATTATGGTCTACTGTGACGCGCTGACCAGGCGTGTTGGCACAGGGTTTATTTTAGAGTGTTCTCTCTCACAGTAGACGTTAACTGCTTATATTGTTCCTTAGCTGGCTCTTACAGCACCCTGGAAATAAATGGGGTGGGCCATACTGACAATATGACGATATCACATATTTATCCGTGTGGTGATGGATTAAGAATACAAGTGTCACCACCCCATCTCCTCCCAAAGGTGCTGTAAAAGTCAGCTAAGGGATATTGCACACAGATAACATCCTCTGTGAGAGACGGAAAACTCGAAAATAAACCCTGTGCCAACACTCCTGGTCAGCGCGGCATAACCATAATCCCTCTCAAAGTAGAAGAGGCCCGTGTCCAACAGTGGGACGTCAATAGGCTACAGAGAAGACAGAAGACCATAAAATTACCTACTAATATTATAAAGCTGCAGAGTTTGTTTGTTTGTTTAAACGCGCTAATCTCAGGAACCACTGTGCCGATTTGAAAAATTTCTACTGTGCTGGATAGAACATTTATCGAGGAGGGCTATAGGCTATAAAACATCACGCTGCGTGCAATAGGGGCGAAGCATCAATGAAAAATGTTATTAAAACGGTGACAATTTTTTTCAATTCGTTAAACCCATAAAATTATTGGTAACAGCCCCTGGTTATGTACTTACCATATGTAAGTGAACCCTTTTCATCTAAGTCAGCCTGTCGGAATGTATGATGAGCGTCTTCTTGACAAAGACCCAAGCAACGTGTCGCCATCTCTTCAAACTGAGCAGCATTCAGTCTACTAGAGCCACTACTACTGCCATATAACTGAAGAATGTTGGTATAAAATTATTAAAATAATAGAATAAATAAATAAATAAATGGACATTTCACACAACATCCTCTGGTCCCAAAGTAAACTATATTTCTATGCTTGTGTTATGGATACCAGAATACGGATATACTAAATATATACTTTTCTTTTGTAAATACATACTTATAATACAGAGAAAACACCCAGACGCAGTACAAACATTTGTATGACAATTATAAACATCACACAAATGGATGTCCCGAGCGGGAATCGAACCCGAGACCTCGTAAACGGCAGTCCGTTACCTGAACCACTAGACCACACAGAATAGAATAGAAAAATGTTTTAATTAAACAAATAAGTCGCGCAAGTGTTAGAAAATATTAAGAAAATGTATTATTTGTAATGATTACAGAAAGTATACAATTTAGAAATAGATCAGAACATTAATATAATGATTTTTGCAATTGACTTGCTATGCTTTTACTAAATAAACTAAATTATAGTGGAAAAAATGATAACCATGAGCGGGACTTGAACCCACAACCTCGGAATACCGTTCCGTTGCTCTCCCATCTGAGCTATCATGGTTCCATCTGAGCTATCATAGTTCCCGCATACGTTAACTAAATCTTTGGCAAACATATGCGGGAACCTAATATGCGGCTACATAATATCACGCTTCGAGACGACGGAAACGACTAAAATTGTTAGAATTAGTGTCCAATCTTGTATTTAGGTATAATTTTTGGCATTTTTGGGGGGTTTGGCATTGAAACCGCATTCCCTTCCCGACCTCAGATCGCCCGTAAATTATTTTTCCTCTTATTTTTATAATATTCTCCTCCTTTTCTAATGGGTTTCATCGTACTATAATTTTTTTAAATTTTTTATTGTTTTTAAAGCTATCTGCACTAGTCTATAAGACCCAGACATTGTGAAAAAAATTCGTTCCTCTGGAGGCAATATCCACGAAGAAAACAGGGGACTACGATGCTCATATTTTTGTATGGAGTATAGTTTGGTGCCGTGCTCTCTTGACAAATAAAAAAAATTGGTCAAGTGCGAGTCGGACTCGCGCACGAAGGGTTCCGTACCATTATCTATGCAACATAAGGCAACGTTATTAGTATCGAGCAAGAAACGGTAAAAAAATCATGTTTGTTGCATGGGAGCCCCCCTTAAATATTTATTTTATTTTATTTTTAGTATTTGTTGTTATAGCGGCAATAGAAATACATCATCTGTGAAAATTTCAACTCTCTAGCTATCACCGTTCTTGAGATACAGCCTGGTGACAGACGGACGGATGAACAGCGAAGTCTCAGTAATAGGGTCCCGTTTTTACCCTTTGGGTATGGAACCCTAAAAATATATAAAATGTACCTTGAATAGGTACATATATATATATGTATATACCTTAAATGCATATGACAATAGCTGTGTTAGAGGTGCGTGCTGTAATGATAGGAAAGCGGCACATAGAAGATACTCCGGGAAGTTCACTAGACCACTCGATCTCTGAAATACAATATATTAATATTGAAAATTTTTCGAAAATTATTTATAAATATGATATAAGGGTAGGATGATGATGATTTTTAGTAGGTATCTATTGTTGTAGCATCAAGTGCTATAGACTGTGAAGATTCCGGATGTCTATCACCGTTCCAGAGATAAATAAAAAGCAAATTTTTCATTATACGAAAACGCCGACAAAAAGACCATTTTGTATATACAGCCAAATACGGCCCAACGGAAGACCAGTGCTGGTTTTTAACCATCATCATGCTGAGTTGGGTCCGTATTTGTGACTGCTCACATTAAAATTTGTTTTTATTGTTGTTTCTTTTTATGATTGAACTGTATGAGCGGTTACAAGTAAAAGTTTTTCTTTCTCTTTCTCTCTTATATATAAATTTTGCGATTTACCACCCCTAAAAGCCTCTGCATACCATATTTTACAAAAATCATTGTAGCCGTTTGATAACATACAGAAATTGGGTTTTATTAATTACTGGTCGTGCCCCCATGTTTTACGTAGGCACTGACAGTTAATTTGCTTATTTTCTTTTCTATTTACCTTCCCAGTACCAGGACAAACAATTTAAAACAAAAATTATCTAAATCGAGCTAGCTGTTCTCGAGTTAAGCAAGATTAACTAACATACCTGTACAAATACATCGAATAATCTCTGAGTGCGCACATCAGCGGGCACGCCCAGTCTTCTAGCGAACTCCTCGAAGGTCACCCATCTTGTTCTAGGCCCACCCATTGCTCCTGCTGCTAATTGCAGCTCCAACTGGGAACGCTCTAGTCTGAAAGATACAATTAATAAAAAACACATACATGGTATCAATAAAACAAACGTAGAAATATCACTTAATTTAAGATCAGAAGACGTTGTATGAAATGTCTATAAATATTTACTTATATTCATTTATAATATTATTTAAATATAAATAAAATAAATGAATGTATAAATATTATAAAAAATATGTAAGTGTATTGAACAGTCATTTAACCATCAGCCTTCCTCCGTCCACTGTTGGACATAGGCCTCTCCCATACAACACCACACGGCGCGGTCTGTCAGGGAGTCATTGGATGCAAGGGATACGCTGCATCCAATGGCTCCCCGCGACCTTAACGATATCGTCGCTCACTTTGTCGGGGGCCACCCTACACTGCGTCGTCCGGTCATATAATCAGTCCTAAGATGGTCAATTAAATATTCAGCTACAGTCAAATGTGATCCTTACCCAAGTTGATTCCTGATTTCCATGACTTCTCTAGCAGACGAACTGCCAGGAATACCTAGTTGTTTCGCGCGTGCTATCAGCCGACAATCATCATACGTATAATCTAATACTGGTATGCCTAACGCTCTGAAATAAACAAATCATTACAATTATCCTCAAAACCGTGTCCGTCTGGTGACGGATTAAGACTACCATTGTCATCACCCCATTTCTTTTCAAATGGTGCTGTTAAAGCAAGCTAAGGAGCAATATAAACAGTTAACGTCTACTGTGAGAGACGGGAAACTCGAAAATAAACCCCGTGCCAAGACGCCTGATCAGCGTGGCACAGTGAACCATAATCCCTCACAAAATGGAGAAGTCTCGTATCCAGTGAGACGTTTATGGGCTGTAGAGGGAGAGATCCCAAAATAATTCCACCCCAGCTTGCTGTAAGAGCCAGCTAAGGGATATTATAGGCATCAACATCTGCGAGAAAAGAAATGCTCGAAACTAAACACTAAAACGTCTGGTCAGCGTGGCAAAGTAGACCTAGCCTCAGTGGCGGATTCACCCTAAGGCCCGGTAGGCCCGGGCCTAGGGCGGCCAGATTTAGGGGCGGTGATTTACAAAACAGCCTCTTGTTTACAACAAAATAAAATTTTCTTGCGAAATAAAACTGAATTTTAAATAAATAAATGAAAAATTAAATTTCTAAATCTATTTAGATAAAAGTTGTCAATGAAGTAATTTCATTATGTAGTCTACACGGTGGATGCTGAGAAAAGGGCGGCTAACAGCTTGGGGTCTACGGCGAGACTGCAAATCCGCCACTGCCTAACCTGACCTTCAGAGATAGAGGGGTTTCTGCCTATCCCTATGGGTAAAAGACTTGATGTTATGATGATGACAAGGTAGAGGCGGCTTGTGCCCAATAACAAGGCTTTAAAGGGCTCGGGAAGTGGCTGTTTAGTAACGAATTAAGAATACAATAAAATTTTACTTTATCAATTCCATACATTTCGCGTCAGCCTTGACGAGCTTATTATTTAATTCAGTTAAAAATAACTCTTAATGATCCTTGGAAAGGAATTTCACGTTAATCTTAACGCACTTGCGTTCTTTTACATAATAAACAAATAGTCGTAAACGCCTCTTCCTGATGGAACAAGGGTATAATTGAAGTCCTCTTTAATTAATCAATGCTCTAAGTTGAAGTAGTATGTATGTACTAACTATTGCCCGCGATTTATAACGCGTGGAAAATATGATTTAAAAAAATTTCCCCGTTTTAGCAACATTTTTTCACAGATGCTTTCGTCCTAATGGTCTCAGCGTAACGTAACATAGCCTATAGTCTTCCTCAAAAAATGTACTATACAACACTACAAGATTTTTTTAAATCGGACCTGTGGTTCCTAAGATTAGCGTGTTCAAACAAACAAACTCTTCAGCTTTATAATATTAGAATAGAGTAGTATATATACTTACTTAGCCATAACATCTCTAACATTTCTGGCGTATAGTTTAGGATCACGTTTCTCCTCTTCACTCGGATAGTACACAGGTAAGAATTCTATTTCACATGAACTGTGTACCTGAGTTAGTGTCAGCCATAACAGTTTTAAACTGAAAATTATTTGCTTAGTTCAAAAACCAAAAATCATGATTTCTTTTTAACTATCGCACTGTCTAATCTGCCATATGGCCGCTTGTCCATGTGTTTACAGATTAAGAAAACAAATGTCACCATCTTATGTCTTCCAAATGATGCTGTTAAAGCCAGCTAAGGCAACAAACAAACATGTTTTTTGAAAGATGGAAAACTCGGTATTAAATACGCTAACACGTCGTTTAATCCATGCCCAACAGTGGGACGTTAATTGGCTGGAGAGAGAGAGTGACACATCTTCATGGAAAGACGGAAAACTCGTAAGTAAACCATATGTCAACATGTCCGGTTAGCGCAGATCAAAGCCCGTCCGTCCGCCCGTGCCCACGGTGAAAGTATAGCCAAATATCATCCAAAATTTGAAAAATTACAAAAATGTCTCAAAGATCTACAGATCCTGCATTAATACTTATAGAACTGCTAAGAAGAATTAATCTGATTAGATAGAGAAGGATAGACTTCAACGTATGGGTTGGGAAGGGAAGTAAAAAATATAGTGGGTACTTACGCGCTAGGACCCTCCCAAGTCCAAGTGACAGTGTCCCTCGCATTAGGGTATCTAATGGTGACGGGTTGTATCGGTACCCCCGGGTAGAACCCGCCCGGCTTGAACGTTATCAAGCAAGAACGGTTCGTGCATGTACCTTCAGGGAATATTAGTACCTGAAATGTAAGTAATCAGCAAATTAGTACCTGGAACAGTCAGGGGCTTATTTTGCAATTAAGGACCCTGGGCCCCAAGTCTGCTAATACAATGTTGTCACAATGACAGTTCAATGGCGCCGTTATGGTGCCACAGTGATGCCACTATGGCACCATAATGGCGCCATTGTGACAAAAAATCAAGTTTGGCGTCATAATGACGATGACGCCATAATGGCGAAATTTTACCAAATTTGATAGTCTACTATTAATTTTTGTCGTAATGACCCCATTATGGCACCATAATAGAAAGAAAGAAAGAAAAAAAATGCGTTTATTTTGGTAGACTCCACAACCTATTTTACAATTACCTAAAAATGAAAAAAAATGTTAAACATAGTGTCAAAATGTGGATGCAGAGGGACAAAATAGGCCCATTCTCAGCATAAGCTGCACACACTTAGTAAAGGGTGTTGCAGCGCTGATTTTCAGAATGTGCCTGGGTGATGTCACGGGCAGCCACAACAAGTAACAAAAAAAAAAAGTATAAAATATAATAATTATAATGGGGTAAGTGACTGACCATTGTAACAACATTGTAATATGATTGTAATAGCAGTATTAGCAGACTTGGCCCCCAGGCCTAGGCTCCTTTATTTTGTCATGCCATAATGTATATTAATATTATAAAGCTGAACAGTTTGTTTGTTTTAAAGCGCTATTCACATGAACGGTCGGTCCATTAAAAAAATGTTTCGGTATTGGATAGTACATTTATCAAGGAAGACTATAGGCTATATAACATCACGCTGCGACCAATACGAGCACAGCATTAGTAAAGAATGTCTGAATTTCACGCATACGGAGTTGCGGGCAGCAGCTGGTGCTATTATAATTATGATGTATATTATTATGATGATGATGATGAATTTGTGCATTTGGATTTTTTTTTTTATAGTCTGACATAAGGATACCATTTATGACGTCAAGTAGAATGAGGAAATTATAAGAATATTATTACTAGTGTCCGACCGAAAGTAAGGTTTCGGTTTCGGGAAAAATCAGCCGAAACTTTTGCCGAAATCAAAACTTGTGTCGCAGTTCACACACACCCATGCTCGCCTAACTTCATTTCCCGCGACAACGCTATGACGGCCCTGTTCGGGAATTATGACAACATAAAGTAATTTATTAATTTTTGCATTTGACATGCTATGCTTTTACTTAATAAATGAAATTATGGTGTAAAAAGTGAAATGCCGCAAGTGGGACTTGAACCCGTTCGGAATACCGTTCCGAAGCTCTTCCAACTGAGCTTATTGCGGTCTACTTGCAACACTTCAAATTAACCACCATACCTGTCACTCGAATGAGTTTATATATTTTTACGTACAGCGCCATCTATCAAGATTGCTTTACACCATCTCGACCAACACTTGAGTATTCTTCTTGAGAGTTCAAGTCCCACTTGCGGCATTTCACTTTTTCCACCATAATTTGATTTATTATGAGAAAATAATTTAAAAAAATAATAAAAATGTTATTAATATATTTTTTTATTATATTAAATAAATGATTCCAACGAACGTAATATACCTACTGTGTCTCTATTTCATGTCCTCATAAATGCAAAATAATAGGTAAAATGCACAAAATTTATTTTAAGAAATTTTATACCAATTATGACCACGCGTGTTTCGGTTTCGGTTTCGACCGAAACTGAAGCCACGGCCGAACATTCGGTTTCGGTTTCCGCCGGAAAACCAGTTTTGGTGGGACACTAATTATTACTTTCCTCTTGACTTTTGATATTTTAATGTTAAGAGGAAGTTTCTGAAAGTAATTAAGTTGTTATTACTATCTTTGGAACACGGAAAAGTCAGTTATACCCATTAAAAAACTGTCCAAGTGCTAGTTGGACTTGTATACAAAAGGTTCCTCATTATCATCATAATATATCACACTAACTGTTGACCACAACTTCGTACGCGTAAGATTTTGAAAATTTTCCCCGTTTTTGCAACACTTTTCTTTACTGCTTCCCTCCTATTGGTCGCACCGTGATGTTATATAGCCTATAACCTTCCTCGATAAGTGTACTATCCAAACCTGAAAGAATTTTTAAAATCGGACCAAAGGTTACCGAGATTGGCGCGTTCAAACAAACAAACTTATAATATTAAAGACTAGCTGTTGCCCGCGACTCCGTCCGCGTGGAATTTAGAACATTTCCCCGTTTTTAGGGTTCCGTACCCAAAGGGTAAAAACGGGACCCTATTACTGAGACTTCACTGTCCGTCCGTCCGTCCGTCCGTCCGTCCGTCCGTCCGTCTGTCACCAGGCTGTATCTCAAGAACGGTGATAGCTAGAGAGTTGAAATTTTCACAGATGATGTATTTCTATTGCCGCTATAACAACAAATACTAAAAATAAAATAAAATAAATATTTAAGGGGGGCTCCCATACAACAAACATGATTTTTTTACCGTTTCTTGCTCGATACTAATAACGTTGCCTTATGTTGCATAGATAATGGTACGGAACCCTTCGTGCGCGAGTCCGACTCGCACTTGACCAATTTTTTATTGCAACATTTTTCACTACCGCTTCGTTTTTACTGGTCGTAGCGTGATGTTATAAAGCCTAAAGCCTTCCTGGATAAATGCCCCATCTAACACTGAAAGAATTTTTCAAATTGGCCCAGTGGTTCCTGAGATTAGCGCGATAAATAAAAGATATTTTAATATTAAAGATATTATCATAAGCTTTGTAATATTATATATAAAGATAGATACTGCATTAGGGTGTTTTCTGTCTATTTTAAGTATGTGTAGAAAAGAAGTGCATGAAAAGATTGTTTATGTAGGTACTTTAACGTATTCTGGTACTCAAAATACAAGCAATAAGCTTATTTACAGACCAGAGGACTGTCTAAGAATATTAAAAAAATTTTATTGACCTGAGGCCAGTCTTCTTTGGATGTTGCTCTCTCTATAATCTCTTTAATAGTATTCTGTCTTGAGTTAGGATCATCACGCCATACGTATACAGGTTGTGTATAGTTTATCAGTTCTGGAAATAGAAAAATTAATTCTTAAATATTTTCATAGTACCTATTAATATCGTCGAGATTGCAAGTTGTTACATAAAGACGGCATAAAACTATCCTTGTGGCTGTTTTAAAGGTCCATTGCGAGGAATACAAAAATATTGACGAATATAAGTATTTTCAAAATGTAGTTATGGTCTACTAAAAAAATATACTGATATATTTTGGGAAGTAGTATGGGATTGTCAAAAGATTGGATAATTGCTAAATGTACAACACAAATGGGGGCTTCTATGAAATCCACAGTTCAAATCGCAGTGAGTAGCGATTATTAATATTTATTAATTTTAGATTAGGCAGTGTTGTACTGCCTCGTCTAAAAAGACGGCAGGACGCACTCCGACGAGGTTAGCACAGTCGGCCGGAGTGGTGGAGCTAAATGGGCGAGAAATCGACGAACTATACGCACATTGTCTAGCAAGACTGCTTTCTGCATCTGGGGCTTCACTGACTTACTATTGACACTCGAGGCTTGATTGCCTTGCCTTAATTTCCTCTCTTGCTTATTTATTTTGTACTAGCTGTTGCCCACGACTCCGTCCGCGTGGAATTTGGAAAATTTTTTTTTTCGCAAATATATGTAGCCTATGTCCTTTGTCAGGGTCTAAAGATAGTCTGTGCCAAAATTCATCAAAATCGGTTGAGAGAAGGAAGAGGAGGAAAGCGTAACAGACTGACAGACAGAGTTACTTTCGCATTTATAATATTAATAGGGATTATTATTTATATAAAACAGCTATTAGTTGTGTGATAAAGATTAAATATCCAAAATTTTCATCAAATATGACTAAAGAAGATTACACCACAGGATTACACACATATTTACAATTCCTATGTAAAAAATCATAACTACTAAGCGATCTACTTATAACCATTGCTTATTGCTGTATCATTAATAATAATATAAATACTGCATTACTACAATAAATACAAAAAAATTATTATCCACTAACACGACAGAAATAAAGCCAATAAAATTTACTCGATTTCTAAACGAATAAGAAACAAATCGAATAAAAAAACCATAGTTTCATGCGTGCAAAATCATTTAGCTAGACTAGACCCGCATTGCGACATTTAGGTTATTCAACTGTACAAAAAAATACTACATTAAATTAAGTTTCTATGAACTTACCTAAGTATGAAGAGATTATCTTTAAGATCTACTGCTTAACTTGGTTATTTAACCTTTATTTTTTCCTTATGACGGGGGAAATGCTTGACCGCACACCCCACTGCCCAGGGACAACAGAAGGATAATGTGGGGCCCTCATCCAACAAAACCCCCGCCGTGTGCCTACCTCAGCTGGGGAATGGGCACTGATACTACGGTGATTCCGCATCAGTTGCCCATCCAGCTACTGCCTCGTGAGCATCGTCTCACGGACGTTGGTTATTTAACTTCAGTTAACCGAAAATTATATACTGTCCTTGTAGTGAAAGATTAACGACCATTTTTAAACGACTTCAAAAAAAGAGGAGGTTTTCAATTCGACTGTATGTTTTTTTTATGTTTGTTACCTCATAAATTTTAACTGGGCAAAGCAATTTTAATGATTCTATTTTTATTTGAAAGCATTCTGATATTTGTTTCTAATTAAGTTCTTCGTGACTATGCAACTGTACCGACCTATCAAGACAGATAATTTCCTGAGAGATGGGACACACCCATATTCAGTTGAAACGGGAACCTCATACTATTAGTATAGAAGTATGAATATAAGAAAGAAAGAAAGAAAGAAAAATTTTATTTGTAACTACTCATACAGTAAAAGTGAATAAAAATAATTACAAAATATTAATGTGAGCAGTCACAAATACGGACCCAACTCAGCATAATGCTGGTTAAAAACCAGCGCTGGTCTTCCGTTGGGCCGTATTTGGAGGACGTCACCCGATTCCACAAACAACTATACACTAAGCAATATACACATAATATGAATACTTAACATACTAACACACCAACTTAATACCTATTACATACATATAGAGTTTGACATAATTATAGAAAGCAGCATTACTTATAATTTTATGACAATGCACAACATATTTCAAATAAACAACTAACCTAACAACAATAAAAATAACATGCGTACACTTAGGATAATATAATAAGGTATAAAATAACAAACAATCCGTAAAATAAAAGAAAAGGAGACATATTCATGACAAATAATATAATTGAATTCTTAAAGTGCATCAAAAAAATAAACTATAGTCTATGGTCAACACCAAGGTGACATTGATTTAACACTCCTGACATGTTGACACTGACGTATGCGGACCCCGCTACTCGCTAGTGTACATTGTGTACAACACGTGATTTAATTCGAGTCGGCCACTGCCACATTCTTAGAAACGTAACATAAACATTGGTCAATCGTTGTGTATTGAAAAACAGTGACATAAAGGCCTCAGTGTGTGCATGCCAAGCTATTCCTATATAACCCGAATACTTGGTGTCAGTTACAAAACTTTCTGCAGCTGCAAGGAGCTCCGAGATTTGCCTAACAAACGAGCAGTGAACAAAAGGTAAGTCTTACATATTAATATCAGTATTCATAACTTAACAATTTGTTGAACCATTACGAACACCATACTAAATAATTCAATAACAATAAAATACAATGATAATTTATAAATTAAAAATTAAATACAAAATTCCAGATCATCACTGGCAAACATGCACTCAAAAGCATCAGACACTGAGCCCACAATAATCACCACATGACAGGAAATGTGTAGTCTCACCACCCGAGCAGATGGAACCTCGAATATCTGTATGAATATCTGTAATATACCCTGTATCAATCAGACCTTTGACCTTAAGGTCATTTACTAAAAGTAGCGTGTTTAACCAACCTTGGATAACAGTTTACGTCTGGTTCCAAGCCAATATGTTAAGAAGCCATAGGATTGCATGACTCATGTTATATTTAAGTAAGCGGGCAATGATCGGAAGGTTTTCCATTTCTTTATTTTCTTTATAACTGATCTAATCTATCCCTATCGGTTTCTTTGACCCTGTTATCTTTACCAATTATAAAACAAAGTCGTTATTTTTGTATGTATGTCCCTATGTGAGCTTATATCTCCAAAACTACGCAACGGATATTGATGCGGGTTTTTTTTATTAGATAGAGGTGTTTAATTGCTTTTTTGTATAATTTGTTAAGATTTGGTTTATATTGGAGTAGAGGAGCTCGATAATTATAAACGCGAGTAAAGCTACGGGCATTACCAGTGTTTTGTATAATGATGCAAAATAATACAAAAAGACGCTAGATCAAGAAAAACAGGGACTTCTTCAACAAACAAAGAAATTAAAATAGTGTAGCTAACGCTATGACACATATTTCAATTGTAAAATTCGTAAGTATATTTTTTAAAGAAATTATCAGGAAATAAACAATTAGTTAAAATGTTATCACGGTATAGCAAGAAAATAAGCAGTAACTATGGATTTTTAAATATTAATAGATCGCATAAATATTTTTATTTACCAGTGTCATGTGGTCCTAAATAGAAACTATTGCTGGTGTTATAGGTCTTATATGGAAATAATACATTAAGATTTTTATACAACAATCATCATCATACCGTCATGCCTTTTTCCTATATGGGACAAACAGAGACTACAGAGCGGCATCTGCTACGATCCAAACACACTTCCTGGGCTTCATTACTTTATTCATTGGTTATTATTATACATTTATGTTATTTATTTTCATTGGTTTACTTTATTCATTACATTATTCATGCTCGACGGTTGTATATTTTATACTGTTACTGTTTATTTTAACTACAAACATTATTATTTTGTTTAAATTGAACCCATATCCTCACGTATAAAAGTTAATATACTCGACTATGCTATGAAACCTTTTGAAATATAAGTTTAGTAACAACATAAAATTATAGAAAGGTGCTCATCTTTAACAAAACAAAAACCTTTACTTTCACATGCAGTCACTTTTACTTTCCAATTAATTATACTATTTCATTATAAACTAGCGTTCGAAGGCTTTTGTGGTATTTAGGCAACTTCTAATAAGAGGTTTTTGGCTTTTTAACGAGTCTAGAATCTAGACCAACAGCTTTCATTTAATGATTATATTGGTTCTACAAAATCTACGAAACCTCGATAGAAAAGAACTCAAAATAAACGCAATGCAATCCGTAAGACTGGTTTTGATTGGACTGGATTTTGAGATTGGTCTACCCGTCTTACCTGTGACCATAGTGACTGCAAAGTCAAAAATTTAAAACAAATACAGGCGTCTAAATCCGTAAAGAATAGTTTTATTTAAATAAATAAGTCGCGCAAGTGTTAGGGGAAATACCCATTTAATTATACGTGGATTTAACTGTCCCTATAGTGACGGATTAAGAATACATATACCACCATCCCATTTCCTCATATATGTTCCTCGTAGGATGTCTTAAAACAGACGTTAATTCATGCCTTGACATATTTAATTCTATGCAAATAAATCAAATAGAAAAGTAGGTAAGTAAACACAAATACACACACTCACACATATCTATACATTATTTCATCAATACACCGTATCGTATTGTGAACTGGTCACACACTACATACAAAAGCTTTCATTGAATACAAACAAAAAGATCGATTCTTTAGAGGTGTGACTTTGTGAATATGCAAAACATAGCTGTTGAAAATTGCCAGGGTTGTTTCACACATGATTTTGAAGATATGCAAATATAAAAAAGTTCAGATGTTGCAGCGCGAAGCAACCTATCAATCCAACTGACCAAAGACACGCCATGATTCAACGAGCCGTTGTCGTAAACGAATAATAGTAACAAAAGAAAGTAAGAAACTCCTTTCAATTATTGTTTGTATCTAAATTCCAATCGCTAATCTTCAAAATAAGCAGAACTAACCATTATGCGAACATTGGCTTACTTTATTTATGATGTAGCAAGAACTTATAAGGTTAATCCTTTATGTCCTTGCAGAATGCAGCACTAATTCTCCTACGGCTAGCACTATTCACAAGAAACTATGTAATAGTACCTATTGTTTCCGACTAAATACGGAATTATGATTAATTCAGTTAAACATCAGATTTCAACAACCCTAATCTCTAACATAACCGTGATCTAACACCGAAGGACCATTAGTGCCGAATTGCGCATGACTAACATTACTTTTAAGAGATTAACATTTCTAAGAAACTTCATATTAATATCGTTCCTGCATCAAAATAAATCCCTTATGTCTTAGTAACATTAAAATGCGACAACCCTAATCCCTAACATACCCGTGAAGGACCATTAGAGCCGGATTGTGCACGGCAATACTCTCAATAGATTAATATCTAACACGTCTAAAGAAACTCCATACAACTATTGTATGTGTCCACATGCAAATGGTATACCATTATGGCTTTCTTTTTAAAAATACGGCTTATACTTTGTATGTAACAGTTCTTTGTATATACCAAAAATTCTATTATACTGAAACAAGAGAAATTATTTAAGGAACTGAAATGTAAATATTCGTTGTATTCTTTGTTGTTATAGCGACCACAGAAATATACCATTTGTGAAAATTTTAACTCCCAAGCTATGATACAGCTTGGTGACAGACGGACATCAGTGTCTCAATAATGAATCCCATTACTGGGCCTTCGCTATCGTCATTTGGAAAAGCACCCCAAACCCCAAACCTAGTAGTTATGTATTATCACGATATTAGCTAATAATTCCACTGGAATAATATCGTGTAATAATTTAATGTAGTTAGTATTTACTAAACAAAAATATTGCAAGATCAAAAAGTAGGCATTGTTGTTATGCAGCAATTTATTTGTATTGTAATTATTACTAAATATTTGATTGTGTTAATTATAAAAAAAAAACTGAATTGCGAAGGTAATTGTAATGTAATGTACTTTTGAAGTACCAGTCTATTAAATAGTGCTGTTTTGGTAATATTTCTATACAGATGGTCGGCGCTTTTTCTGTCCTAAATATTCTTAGATTATCTAGCGCATTCTTCTTCTTCTTCTCCAGCCCATTTACGTCCCACTGTTCGGCACGGGCCTCCTCCACTTTAGGAGGGATTATGGTCTACTGGGATGATGATGCCGCCAATATCCCTTAGCTGTCTTTTACAACACCCTTGGGAGGAGAACGGGTGGTGACACTTGTATTTTTAATCCGTCACCACACAAAGAGCGCTTTACCGTTTCAACATTACCATAATTATATGTCTCAAAAGTCGACATCTAAAATGAGTAACAGACTACATAAGTCACTATAGTTATCAAAAAAGTATTAATCTTGATTTAAATAAAACCACCATTTACGTGTGAATTTTACGCGTATAATTTAGCCCGGCGCGACGTTTCAGAGATTTTTTAGTCCAATTCGTGAGACTAAATGGAAGTGACGGTTAAGATGCGCGGCTAAAAAATAAACCCTGTGCCAACACGCCTGGTCAGCGCGGCACAGTAGACCATAATCCCTCCCAAAGTGGAGGAGGCCCGTGCCCAACAGTGGGACGTAAATGGGCTGGAGAGAGAGAGAGAGAGAAACAATACAAATCTTGTTTATATTTTTTTGGAAAAAATGTTGGACCTGTCATAAGCACATAATTTTCCCAAAAAAATTACATATGTCTACTTGATTAAATTTTGTTTTTCTTAGAGATTTGAATAAAAAATTATATCGAACTTTTTGTGCATAGAATTACTTGAACCATACGTTTCGTATATTTATCTTTATATCCCATTTTATCAGAGTTTTATGCAAAAAAGTAACTCTATAAACTCCAATTTGTTTTTTTTTATACTACTAAAGGGTGAAAAACAAGCATAAGGCCCACCTGATGGTAAGCAGTTACCGTAGCCAGGGGACGTTTGCAACACCAGGAGTGTCGCTCTCGCGTCACCGACCCTGTCAGAACCTTTTCACGCCCCTTTTGAAGAGCCCTATGCTGTAGTCCTATGCTGTATTAGTAGCCGGGGAAAACCATGTGTCTGGTTTTCTAACTATTTTTTCAAACATTTACTTTATACTATAAATTCTTATTTTTCTAGCGATGCGAGACGGTTACTTTTAGTGTCTGGTTGACAATATTATAAAAACCTAAAAAAAATATCCTTAACCTAAAAAAACCCATCACCAAAACCATCACCAGAGGTAAAAACAAAACATACTTCCAACATAATTGTCCATGCTCTCTTTTCTGACAATAACTGATGACATCTTAGTAGCATACACAATACAGCTGTCTAGGAATGAGGAATGGGGTGCTACCACTAAGATGGGGGCTTCTTTCCGACTGGCCTGCTTCCCTCTCACTGTGATCGCCATACCACCGGCCAAGTATGATAATTTGCCAATACAACATATTAGCGGCTTGAGGGCCCTATAAAACAAAAAATAAAACAACTAAAAAAAATACAAAAATACAACAAAACAAAAAACTTGATTTTGAATTTTTTCTTTTAAAATATATTTTTCAGGTCTTTACATTGCAATGAAAATAAGTGATAGTGGTGCTGATTCTGAGCGCACAACTAAACTTAACTAAAAAAATAAAATTGATAGCGTTATTATCACAATTCGGCAATGTTAACGGAACTTTGTTATTATAATAACTGTGTATAATACTGTGTATAACTGTGTGTAATAGCTATATTGACACTACCAATTTTCATTTTTTAGTTAAGTTTAGTTGTGCACCTGGAATAGGTACCATATATCATTGACACTACCAATTTTCATTTTTTAGTTAAGTTTAGTTGTGCACCTAGAATAGGTACCGATATGACTATCGTTTCATTATATTTACTGTTTCGTACAGTAACACCCGTATTTACAAACGTTACTGTGAGATCTCATAGTAGGCATGGACGCACAGGGGTAGCAAAATCATTTCAAAAACAATACTTAAGTGGTGAAGCGCACTATGCATTTGTTAAACTGAACGCATAGCTAAGTTTTGTCTATGAATACAAAGGCTCGATGAACGGAACGCACTGAAAAGTGTTACCCTTTGCACAGTGCATCAACACTTAAGTATTTACTTATGTAAATATTGTTTGTGAATACGGGTGTTAGTATCTTATAATCATAAGCAGAACCAAAATGCCGTTTTGATTGCAAAAAAACGTCGTAAAAGAAATCTGCCAAGTAGGAGTATCTAGCAAGAATGGTTCAGTACAATATATTTATATCATCACAATATATATAACTTTGACTGAATGAACTCTGAATTAAACAAAGGCTATCGTCGATTGTTTAGCTACGAATTTTAAAGTTATTCGGGCATATCACTCGGAAAGTTACTTCAATGGAACGATTAGTTATACAAGGGGGCCAAGTCTGCTATTGAATGTTGTCACAATGATAGTTCGATGACAACATTATGGGGCCAAATTGGCATCATTTGTGACAAAAAATTAACAGTAGGCTATCAAACTTGATAAAATTCGCTATTATGCAATAACTGTTTGCTTAGTGGTGAATTTTATCAAGTTAGGGTGTCTACTGTCAATTTTTGGGGTTATAATGGTGTCGTTAAACTATCATTGTGACATCATTCAATAGCTGACTTGGCTCCAAGGTCGCGTAGAGGGAAAGCGGTCACTCAGACGATCCCCTACAAGATGGCTAGATATCGTAAAATCAGTCACGCAGTGCCCTATTGCAGAATGTTCACGAAATGCTTCTAACAGAGACAAATTGTGAATGCAACGACTATGTCAGAAAACAGTCCATGACCACGACCACTCTGCAAAAGAGTATCCGACTGAGAAGAAGCTAGGGGAGTTCATAAGATATAGCCTGGTGACAAGGGAGTCTCAATAATAACTTCCTGTTTTAATTATTATATTGTTTTAATGACAGAGACTTTAAAATTAGCTTAAATATTATTGCACGCTATTTTGGCTTATTATGGTGATACATTTTTTTTTTGACGGGTTTCGTGGTTGTGTGGTTTATGTAATGGACTGCCGATCACGAGGTTGCGGGTTCGATTCCCGGTTGGGACAATTTGTGTGATATCCATAAATATGTCGTACGAATGTTTGTACTGCGTCTGGGTGTTTTCTATGTATTATAAGTATGTATTTACAAAAGAAAAGTAGTATATGTAGTCTATCCGTATTCTGGTACCCATAATACAAGCATAGAAATATAGCTTACTTTGGGACCAGAGGACGTTGTGTGAAATGTCTTGAATATTTATTTATTTTTTATTGAAAATCTAAATTATTAACACATTGTCGCTAATGAAGAAAATTGAATTGAATCGTTTTACCTTTTATTATGGAACCCTAAAAAGAGTAAAAAGTGTCTGTATTTTCATAAATTATAAAGTAACTGAATAATATTATGCATTAAATATATAATTAGATGCTTTATTTAATTATATTTCTATAAGTGAAGTATATTTATTTTGATTTTAGCTTAGCTGATAATGTTTAAAATCAATTAAATGAATAGTTGGAGTAGAGAAAATGAAGTAAACAGATGTGTGGTACAGTTTAATTTAAACTATCTTTACATCTATATCTTTACTTATTATAAAACAAAGTCGTTATTTTTGTATGTATGTCCCTATGTGAGCTTATATCTTCAAAACTACGCAACAGATTTTGATGCGGTTTTTTTATAGATAGAGTGGTTTAATAAGATGGCATTTTGTATAATTTTTCAAGGTTTCAAGGAAAGAAAGTTGCAGGCAGCTTCTAGTCTTATATATAAAATTCACGTGTCACAGTGTTAGTTACCGTACTCCTCCGAAACGGCTTGACCGATACTTCTCAAATTTTGCATACATATTCAGTAGGTCTGAGAATCGGCCAACATCTATTTTTCAAACTTTTTTTTTTTAGTATGGTAAAACAACGTTTGCCGGGTCAGCTAGTAATATTATAAAGCTAAAGAGTTTGTTTGTTTGTTTGAATGCACTCAGGAACTACTGGTTCGATTTGAAAAATTCTTGCATTGTTGGATAGTACATTTATCGAGGAAGGCTATAGGCTATATAACATCACGCTGTAACCAGTAGCAGCGAAGCATCCGTAGGTAGGTACATAATGTTGCAAAAATGGGAAAAATTTCTAAACATGATTTTTCATTTTTTTCTAGGTCTCTTACCACATTAGGCAGTGCTCACAAGAGGGCGTTATTACCTTAACCTTTTAAAAATCTATGAATTATATTCTTTACAGTGTTTTCAGACTTATTTCTTAGACTAAAAATCTTAATCTTAATTAGTGTCATTTTATTTCTTAGATTTTTAAGGTAGCATTTATAAAGAACATGTTCTTTTGTACTGTAATTATCATATTATTAATATTAGTAGGTAAATCTTAACGCTTGCTTTGTTTTAACAAGATTTTTATCAACAACGGTATATTTAATTCAGGGTCAGTTAATCTTATAAACATAGCATTAAAGATAGTTCAATGATCTATAGGTATATTAGAAAATTACTTCGACGTTATTATTCGGCGAGCCTCGAGGTTGAGTGGTTTATGTAACGGACTGCCGATCAAGAGGTCGCGGGATTGATTCCTACACGGGACAATAATGTTTGTGATATTTATATTTATCATGTTTGTACTGCGTCTGGGTGTTTCTATGTATTATAAGTATGTATTTACAATAGAAAAGTAGTTTATGTATTATACCCGTATTCTGGTACCCATAACATAAGCATATAAAATTGGGGCCAGAGGACGTTGTGTGAAATGTGCACGAATATTTATTTATTTATTTTATTTTAAGCAGGACGCATGGAAGTTCTTGTCCAACAGCGAGACGTTCGAGAAACCTCTTAATTGCATACGCTGTATTAACGCTTTAAGAGGGCTCGATACCAAATTATGCTCCATACAAAAATATGGGTATCGTATTTCCCTTTTTTCTTCGCGAAAGTTAAACCGATTTTAATTGTTTGTACGTTTTATTATAGATAAAGAGTATATCTATGCTTGTATCACTTTCTTTTTTTTTTTCAAAACATAATAACTAAAAGAAATATGACCATCCGAAAATCCCGTTTTTTTTTTATTTTCTTTAGGTAAAGTTGCAGCGACTATCAGACATATTTGGTAAGGTTTTTACCAAAAAAGAAAGTGATAGAAGCATAGATATACTTTTTGTCTATAATATAGCGTAAAAATAATCAAAATCTGTTTAACTTTTGCAAAGAAAAATGGGAAGTACGAAAGGTCTTTTTTTCAAAGAATTTGTAGGTAAAATCTGCTTCAGCTATATTTGTCCCTTTCAGCGCGGCGCTCGAAAATAGGGATAGCAATACCTAAGACAAATACCTAAATTAGGAGTACAGTACCCTCTTAACTATCCTAAACTCATTACATTTGTATTTTTATGAGGAATTAAATAAAAAGAAAATTGCATTGTTTATCGAAATGTAATAAGCACTGAACTTTAACTTTAAATTAATATCTAAACGTGGGCCGTGGACACGTGCACGATTTTAATTATTTATTATGTATTCATAGTCCAAATGTACCAGGATATCCAAAAGCACGTTTTACTAACGTGCGTTTAAATTTTACCATGTAAACGTACCTTTATTAAAATAATAGAAGAAGATGACAAGAAAAATAAAGGCGTCTTCTTGAACCACTCAATTCCTTAAAAAACCACATTAATAATATAAACGGAAAGCTTGAAAAAAGCCGCCCGGTCAGCGCGAAATCCTCACAAATAAATAATTAAATAAATATAAAATTGCGTTTTAGAAATCTAACTGGACTTAGACTAGACGAGACTTATTAGATTAGTACTAAAAATTATCAATGAAAAACAAGACAAAGCATAAATAACGCTACACAGAGTAAAATTTTTTCTTCATGTCAGAACGTTGGGTACAAACAAATAGACGCTGAGCTATTAAAGTAACGGACCAAACAGACGTGCTCACACTATGATGACTTTGAAATCAAAGAAAAAAAAAACTCAAATAGGGCTGTCAAAAGTATTATATCGCTTGGTTCATTTAGATATATATATCTACATGTATCATATATCTATCACATATCTTTACTTATTACAAAATCAAGTCGTTATTTTTGTATGTATGTCCCTATGTGAGCTTATATCTTCAAAACTACATAAAGGATTATGATGCGGTTTTTAAAAAAAATTGTGTGGGTCAAGAGGATAGCTTTTTTGTGTATTTTTTAAACGGATAGTTACGTATAAAAATCCTGTACCTACCCAACCCTTGACGCATTAAAATAGAGATTAAAAAAACAAGACAATTAAAGGCTTCGTTTAGAAAAACGTTAATAAAAATATTGTCTATGCTATTATTTGTACATTACGATATTAGTGCGTTAAGATGGTTATAACATGCGAGGCGGAATTTCAGCCGTAATTGAGCCGAGCATGTTATAACCAATACGCACGTATATCGTACGACGTTTTTAACACCAAAAAAAAACATTAAATAAACTCAATCTGTGAATGCACACTGGTGCTTTCCCGCCATTTTAACAACGCGCTAGCGCTGACTGGCGCCGCGCGGCGATTAGTTCGAAATTTTAATAGCAACAGCGCGCTGCTCGAGTCGTGCGGCGGCGATCAGTTCCATATTTGAAATGGCAAATAATACTGTTATGAAATTTGTATGGACTATAACTTAACTATTTGCTTTGGTAACACACGCGTTTTTTATGACCCGCTTTACATATTTAAAACCGGTGGAATTACATCAGCTATACGAGCAAGGGTGTTAAAAAATCAATAACATTACAATTTTCGAACCAGGTGGCAGTGGTTCCTAAGATGAGAGCGTTCAAACAAACAAACTCTTCAGCTTTATTTATATGAGTAGAGATACCAATTTTTATCAACCCTATTATGATTATACAATATTATGAGTTATAAATTGTCTTTAATTTAAACATTCCAAATATGTTTTTGTAAAACTATACATATAATTGCATTTTAATAACTAAATCCATCAAAAAATCCGTAATCGTGAAATGTCGAGTTAGTTTAAAAAGTGCCCTTTAAATCTCTAAGGACTTCATCATTCTATCCGGACTGCCGTTCACGAGGTCGTGGCTTCGATTCCCGCTCGAGACAAATATTTGTGTGATATTTATAATTGTCATACAAATGTTTGTACTGCGTCTGGGTGTTTTCTATGTATTATAAGTATGTATTTACAAAAGAAAAGTAGTATTCTATCCGTATTCTCTACACAAGCATATAAGCTTAGCTTGGGACCAGACGACGTTGTATGAAATGTGCATGAATATTCATTTATTTATTTATCTCCGTCCACTGCTGGACATAGATCTTCCCATAAAACGCCAAAACGTTCAGTCTTAAGCCGTAGGTATCAAACGGCTCAAAGCGACCTTGACGATACCTACTCTAGTCTAAGCCAAAAATCCTAAAATTTGATTCTTTTAAAAATATAGCAATATACACTCCAGTAAATTTGTGTTTAAAAGTAAACTAGCTGTTACCCGCGGCTCCGTACGCGTGGAATTTAAAAACTTTTCCCCATTTTTCCAACATTTTTCGCCATTGCTTCGCTCCTATTGTTCACAGCGTGATGTTATATAGCCTATAGCCTTCCTCAATAAATGTTCCTGAGATTAACGCGTTCAAACAAACAAACCTATTGCTGCTGCCACGGGTACGGTATACTTATGTACTCGTAGATGTAACATCTTACCTATATGTTTTCATGTTTATGTAAGTGTATTTTGCATGTGCTGGTTCACCGGCAATAAAAAAAAAAATTCTGTGTTTTTTTCTTTGAAACAAACAAACAATCAAACTCTTCAGCTCTATAATATTAGTATCTCTATAGATACTATGTGTTTATTCTAAGTTATGTCCGTCTACTCAGCGCTATTTCATTTGTGTGTCATTCGTATCACCTTACTAAGGCTTCGTGGGATGTCGTAATCCTTATTGTTCCTAATACGAGTTTAATATTATAGTATTCAATAGCATTTCGTTGTACAGAATATTAAATACGTGAAGACTACAAATGTCACCACCCCACTATCTTTCCAGAGAGCTGTAAAAACCAGCTAAGTCAAAGTCAAAATTTTTTATTTCAAGTTGGCATGTTTTACAAGCTGTTTTGAAACGTCAGAAACTAAATGTCTGTTCCAAACGCGAATCCTATGGAGAAGAACAGACAAGAAACTCCATGGATTTTTCTTTCTATTCTCTTCAAACTTTTTTTTTCAATTTAATTTTACATTGTTGGATGGGTGTGAGGATGATGCCGATTACTTCTATCTAGACTACAATTAATAAATAGTTTAGAGACAAGATTGCCTTGTTAGAGCAAGTCGACCAGTCCCAGCAGAAGGCACCTGGCTAAGGAATAATATAAGCAGAAAACTTTTGTGAGAAAAGAAAAACTATCCTAAACCCTCTGGAGGGGAGGCCGTGTTAGTATTACATAATACTATTTAAGATTACTTTTTTTGAGATTCTTTAGTCCCAATGTAAGCCTATTACTAGAGTTATGGGTACCAGATTATGGATATAAATATAATACCTACTTCGAAGTTTCTCGTAACTGCGCAAGTGAAACTGTGAAGCGTAGCTTGTAAATATATATATACACTAAGGTTGTTAAAATCGCCGTGAAGGCTATATAAACGAATATCTGTCATGCTCCATAAAATTTAAGGGTCGAGGATATCACGACTATTCGCCAGTATTTAGGATAGGTAGCGATGATAAACGATGAATTACTTTATACATATCTAATATCAAAGGAAGATGCCGGGTGACCAGATAATGATAAACATTAAATGAATTTTCATTTCTTACAAATATAAAACCCTACATTATATATTATAATTGCTAGGCATATGAAAATACAATAGTGGCGCTTTGTTTAATCACATATATACCAAATGTAAAGTCTATGGCTACATCACTCAGTAATCTGCTTGAAGCCACTTACATATATATGTGTCCGTGAAAATGTATTTTATGTCTTTGATACAGGCTATACGTCATATAAAACATCATTATTCTATGAAACACGATTTAACTAATACGATACAATTTTTAACAATTTACATTGGATGCAGGCGGCACAGGACCGTGCGTTGTGGCGTTCTATGGGGGAGGCCTATGTCCAACAGTGGACGGAGAGAGGCTGAAGAAAAAGATACAATTTTTAACGTCAACCCACCATCTGATATATCAGTGTGTTTGAAGTATCAGAAGTGTTGCAAATAAGAGTTTTAAGAAATGCAAATTATCTTTTGTAGTTACTCACTTAGTTATTAAGTTTTCTAAACTACCAGTTAGCATACTACTCACGTTAAATACAACGGCATAATAGCTATGTTATATTGCAGTAATTATAAACATAAAACATAGTATTAATATAAACTTAAAATTCAAGGTCAAAATATATTTAGCCCGTAGCAAAATAAAAACAAATGAAATCTCATACAAGAACTTTACCTTTTAAAAATCGAACACAACTTTTTAAAAAATGAACATCATCTCTATGAACCAAAAGAAAATAATAAAAAAAGCCGAGCAACAGACATGCGACTACAAAACTTAGCAAACATTATCTGTGGTTCTCAATCGAATTTGAAAAAACAACGACTAGGCATAACAAGCGTTATCTGTGGTTCTCAATCAAAATGGATGACCATGCAATGGTATTTGACATACGTCCAATGAATGGCAGTCTCGCAGTATCCGCTTTGGCGACAACACTTGGTGCGCCAAGACAGACGATGGCCATTGCATCGAAGAATGTTGAATGGGGAGCCATCACTACAACTGGTGCATCACGTGACTTTGGAGGCACGTGATGACGACCCAAAACCTTGACTCGGTGGAAACCAGCAGCGACCACCACCAACTTCATAAGCGATAAGATTGAAAACCGCAACTTGCTGTAAAACAGACCACATTATTAAATCATTTTTATTGGCAATTGACTTACTGGGATTCTTTAGATACATTACAAGAATGTAATCTATGCTAATATTAAAAATCTGAAGAATTTGTTTGTTTGTTTGATGGCACAAATCTCAGGAACAACTGCTACTAATTGAAAATTTCTTTTTCAGAATTTTTTCCCGTTTTTGTAACCTTTTTCTGTGATGCTTCGCTCCTATTGGTCGCAGCGTGATGTTATATTGCCTATAACCTTCCTAAATAAATGTACCATCAAACACTGAAAGAATTTTTCGAATCGGACCATTGCGCATTGGTTCCTGAGATTGGCTGATTCAAACAAACAAACTCTTCAGTTTCTTTGGCTGTAGTTTTTATTCATTAGTGCCCGTAGCAAAACATATAAATAATTGTATTTTGGCTTTAATTTTATAGTGCACAGAAGATTAGACCTAGGCTTCAAACATTCATGACCTGCTTTTGGAAAAGTGAGTGAGATTAGAAAGCTCTTTTAATACGAAAATCGAAAATATAAATATTGACTTTTAAATAAGATACAACAATAAACCATTCTAAATTTAAAATCATATTGTGTAAAAAAGAAGCTACAACATAGACAGATGTTCGATAAGACAATAAAAAATAACACTATTGGTCTTATTCATAACTAGCTGTCGCCCGCGACTCTGTCCGCGTAGAGTTTAGAAATTTTTCCCCGTTTTTGCAACATTTTTCACTACTACTTCGCTTCTACTGGTCGTAGCGTGATGTTATATAGCCTAAAGCCTTCCTCGATAAATGTCCTATCTAACACTGAAATAATTTTTAAATCGGCTCAGTGGTTCCTGAGATTCGTTTAAACAGACAAACAAACTCTTCAGCTTTATAATATTAGTATAGACGACTTATCGAAGGCTTAAACGGAGATTTTATCGGAGGGATAATAAACGTTTTATCGTAAAAAGACTATTATGAATAACAAGTATTGACAATTTTCGCGAACCGATTTTAGCAAATTTTAAACCTCCGATAAGTCATTATGAATAAGACCGTATTTCAATAAAGTCAAAAATAATTGTAAATTTAAAATACTCCGAAGGTATTAATAATTTAAATAAGCTAACAAATCAGATAAAACAAATTAAAAAAAAAACATTGTTTGAATAATGAGTTTCCTAATTCGAAATTTAAAATATTTTTACTAATCTACAGACACTAAAATATCAAATAAGACAAATTAAAACAAAAACATTGAAGACAATCTAATAAAAAGCACGTTTGCCATCCTATTTTGTAGGTCATGACGATTTTACCGTCAGTTTATAAGTACTTTCCCGCGCTTTCTAGTTACCAATATAGTCAAACGACACACGTGTATGAACTTTATTTATAGTCATATTGTTGTGTGTTTATTCTATCTGTTAACGTATCATTTTAAATCTAGGTATTTATGGCAAATAATTTGCAAGACTATGGAGCCGGATAGTCAGAAGCCGGACTCTTTTACGGTCTTATTCATGATGACTTATCGAAGGTTTAAAAGTTCGCTAAAATCGGTCCGCGAGAATTGTCAAAAATTGTTTTTCATAATAAATAGTCTTTTTACGCTAAAACGTTTATTATCTCTCCGATAAAATCTCCGTTTAAACCTCCGATGAGTCATTATGAATAAGACCATTATAGTCTCTATTTATTTAGTAGTTTTTATAATGGTACGCAGAATTGGTACCTATATCTTCAAAATTACACAACGGATCTTGATGCGGTTTTTGTAAATGATAGAAAGGTTAAAAAGGATAACTTTTTTGTATAATTTGTTAGGTGTAAGGTTTGGTTTTTAAATTGCTATTATAAAAAAATATATAATTATTATAATTAGCTATCCTTATCCTTACCTTATATATAAAAGAGAAAGTGAGTTTGTTTGTTTGTGACGTTTTCACGTAAGAATCTACCGAATAGAATCACACAAAAATTGGTATACAGATAATTTATAGTCCTGGAAGTCAAATAGGCTATATATTATAAAACTCTGTACGAGATAATAAACGCAAATGTTTGTGAAATCTTTATCTTTACTTCTTATAAAACGAAGTCGTAATTTTTGTATGTATGTCCCTATGTGAGCTTATACTCGTATCTTTAAAATACGCAACGGATCTTGATGCGGTTTTTTTAATAGATAGAATGGTTCAAGAGGATGGCTTTTTTGCATAATTTGTTGGGGTTTGCTGTATATTGGATGAGATATGATAAAATTTGCCGAGAAACTCGGACGCGCGCGTGCTATAAATGAAAATGCTGCCTTATCTAGATGTTAGGTACAACAAACTAATGTATGGAGGAATTGTTTGTTACCTATAGTTCTTCAAAAAAGTCCACGAGGGCATATACCTTTTAGGGGTCTATCTTTTAAGGGAAACCCTAAAATAATAATGGAAATAATAATGTCGAAAAAATTATCAAATTCAATAGGGTGTTTTCAAAAGCTATTTATGTGTATATAGTAATATTTTTTATCAAATAAAATACCTTAGTTAGCTTACGCAATTAATATAGATTATAACTGCTCTGTACAGCATGCAATTTAAATGAATATCTTAGGAGATATGACGAAAAAAGAATTACGCGCTATAAAATAAAATACTTAAACTGTTGGCTGAGCAACGCGAACGTTTCCTCGGTCTTCTATCCATACTCCAATATTTGGATATGTAAGGATGTTTATTTTGCTTTCACGTAAAGACTACTGGATGGATTGTCAAGAAACTTTCCAATGGAATAGAAAATGAACTTATTTTTTATCCCTTTTACCGCGAATAACACCGCGGGGCACAGCTAGTACGGTATAAAATAATATTTTATTTATTTATTTAATTATTATTATACAATGTCATTTGCTTATAGTTAAAACATAGCCCCACAAAACCGTGTGATCGGTTTGACTGTGGGGTCTAGTCTCCGTACAGATATAGCTTTATAATAAACTTGTAATTTTAACATTTAATTGTAAAATTAATTGTAATTTAATTGTAATAGTTCGGCCATTTTGGTATTTTTACAGTTGTCATACTCGTAGCTACTCATAGAGTCCGTCGACTAATAGGTATTTTTTTTTATTGGCCAAGAAGATTTTAATCCCAGACTCGCATGCGATCTACGCGGTAACTTAGTTTGAAGTTTTTTTTAAAATTGAGATGCTTTCCTTTTTAAATTGATTTTATTTGATAAACATAGTATTTTATAATAAATAAATAAATATAAATATTCATGGACATTTCACACAACGTCCTCTGGTCCCAAGCTAAGCTTATATGCTTGTGTTATGGGTACCAGAATACGGATAGAATACATATACTACTTTTTTTTTTGTAAATACATACTTATAATACATAGAAACACCCAGACGCAGTACAAAAATTCGTATGACAATTAGAAAAATCACACAAATGATTGTCCCGAGCGGGAATCGAACCCGCGACCTCTTGATCGGCAGTCCGTTACATGAACCACTACACCACGAGGCCCGTCAAGTCAATAATGAATGTTGATTGATGTAAATTTTGCTATGGATTTCGGTAGTATCTATTAATTTCAGTTCAGAATACAGTTTTTATTTTAGGTTTATTTTCAAATTCGATTCGGCCACTAATGCGTGCGAAGCCGCGGGCAGAAGCTTGTTATATAATAAAATAAAAAATAAAATATTTTATGCGTAATTAAAGGTCAAAGCAAGGTAATATTTATTCTTTTAAAATAAAGTTAAAGTCTGATGGTCTTATTCATAATATAATATAATAGAGGACGTTGTTTGTAATGTCCGTGACTATTTATTTTTATTTATTTATAATGACTTATCGGAGGTTTAAAAGTTCGCTAAAATAGGTTCACGAAAATTGTCAAAAATTGTTCTTCATAATAGTCTTTTTCGCTAAAACGTTTATTATCTCTCCGATAAGTCATTATGAATAAAACCGTGAGTGTTCTATCAGCCAATATGGGCATTTGTCTTAAGCCCTGGTCCTATTGTCAGCTAGAAGAACAATTAATATAATACAACAATAAATTACAGCTATGTGTGTCTTGTACGTCAAAGATATAAACCGGTATTTGTTGTTTAACCGGTTTTTAAGTCTATAATAACATTATAAAGAGGAAAATAAATATTAATCTAACTAACATATACATCTATCTAGATTTAAGCAAATATATTTTACACGGAAGAATTAATTTTGTTGATATCAAGGTCAACTGCTGCCAACAAATTGTTGACACTAACAACATACTGACACACATACCGTTAACATGATAGAGCAAGCATATTTATAATTTGATAGCTGTGCAGTTTTATTTGCGTACTTATTGATATACTAGTTGTTTGTTACCCGCGACTTCTACGCGTAAAATTTAAAAATCAAACCTTAACAAACAGAAGTTTACTATGTCACTCGATAGTTGGCGTTGTACAGTTTTTTGAAATCGTGCTATAGTTTCGTTCCACACATTAACACATAAGCGCGTCAAAATTTTTAAATTGTCATCGTCTCGTTTTCACATTTATAAATTAGTTAGGATTAGGATGATTTTATTTATCACTTTAAAGACATTTAAAAGTCAAATATGTAGTTAGTTGCTTAATGACTGAAGGCATTTGCCTTTTACATACAATTTTAGACGATATTGAGCTCAAATTACAGGAAAATAATATTATATAGTGCTTGTCGCGTGTCTCCTCAAAAACTATTTGTAACGTTCAAGTGTGTTTGCAAAAAATTTTTAAATTAATCTGTGTTTTTGAAGGAATTTTACAACATCAAAACACTGCGTTACATAAATACAAACCATACAAACGAAGGTAATAAATAAAAATACATATTTATTGACATTTCATCGAACCCGCGACCTCGTGAACGTCAGTCGGTTATATGAAACGGTAAACGAAGCCCATCAAAAAACCTGTCAAGAGCGAGGTAAACTCGCACACTTAGGGTTTCGTACCTACTAGACATATAAACATAAGTAACTGCATTCAAATAATCATTTAATTAACCTCAAAACAACTCACCAACTTTATTTTGTACTTGAAATATAGGGAATCGCCTACATTTCAGCTACTTCATAAGTTGGTATTAGTATAAACACTTTTTTCTTGTGATGTGATAACAAATTATAAGTTTTTGGATTTTTTCCTATATCAGCACTATACATACTTGATCTATGCCAAATTTCAAGGCTCTAGGGCAACGGAAAGTAACCTGTGAATTTTGATTCCCTAGCATAAGTCGAAAATTCTTAAAAATGGTCGTAATTCGGTTATATCTTTTAAATTCGTAGAGGTAAAAGGTTGACTGTATTTTTTGCAGCAAGGGACCGCATAGATCTACATATCGTATGAGTTTCAAGTTGAAACCTTCAGCCGTTGCTGAGTAAAAAATGTTTGACAGACAGACAGATAGACAGACAGACACCGGAGGGATCCTATAAGGGTTTTGTACGAAACCCTAAAAAAATTTTACTATTGATACAAGGGTATCGAGGTGCATTTGTAATGTCGTAATGTACAAGATATGTCCACGGCTTCGTTCATTAAACCAAGTAAAATTGATTCGTCACCATAACAAAAGACTCCTAAAAGTGATTGTTTGAAGAGACCTTGTACTCAATTAGATTTACAAATATATAATGATCTATGTAGCCACATTGTCCGTGTGATGTCGGATTAAGAATACAAGTGACATTACCCCATTTACTTCCCATGTTCTAGGCCTTCCTATACCTTTGATTCCATCTACATTCGTTCCCAGAACACTCCTTAAAATGTTACTATCCTGACTATCCTCCCGTCTCATTAGCATTACATGACCATACCAAGACAACCGCTCATTTTTCAGTTTTTCTATCACTGGCATCACATTCACACTTCCTGTAATACTACATATACTTATTTCTTAATTTTGTCCATTTTCGTCACACCACACGTCCATCTAAGCATTCGCATCTCGTTAATTCGTCTTTCATCCAACGTCTTTGTCCAGCATGACACTCCATCTTTTGTAAATACATTTCTAATATAGAAAACATCATCATCAACATCATCATAACATCATGCCTTTTTCCCTGTCAATCTGTTAAAATCCAAACATACTTCCTGGGGTTTTTACTAAATAAACCAAATAAACAATTGCAAAAATTAATAACTTTATGTGGAAATACTTCCTGGGCTTTATACACACTCATACATCTGGTCATACATGCCCGACAATTGTAAGTGTTTCGCACTTGACAAACATTTGTTATAATACAAATTTAATATCCTATTCCTTGCGGGGATTGAACCCGCGACCTCGTGAACGGTAGTCAGTTACATAGACTACAAGACCACAAAGCCCGTCGTCAAAGTATATAAAGGGCACCACAAACGGTATATTACGATATATTAATATAGCGAGAAAGAGACAGATGTATATAGAAAAAGACGAGGTTAGAAAGAGACAGATATGTATAAGTGCTAACTAAACTTAGCTAAAGAATGAAAATTCATAGTGTCAATAACACAATTTGGCAATGTTAACTAAACTTTCTTATTATAAAACCTGTGTATTATAGAATAACGGTTTTAATTACCGTGTACAACGAAATAGCAAATAATAGATATATTGACACTATCAACTTTCATTTTTTTGGTTTAGTCAAGTTTAGTTCTGCACGTAGAATTGGTACCATAATCTGTCAGTGCCGTCATAAGTGTCATATATACACCTCGGAATATCAATATATATATTAATATGCTGTTTGTGACGTCCATTACTATCCATCTGATCGTCTCTTCATTCAGCGGAAGCACTTGAAGTAAATGCCGTAATGCTATGCGGCAAAATAAAATAGCATACTTAATGATGATTGTGTTGTCGAAAAAAGATTACATTAAACATCCCGGTGCAAATTACGTTAATAACGGTTTAAAATTAATGTTAAGAATACATTATAAGAACTATACACGGTAATATAGCATTCATTTGAAAGATATGGTGATATTTTAAAGTCTTTCTTAAATATTGTAAGAAAGAAAGAATGAAGAAGAAAGGTTTTGTTTTGTAACAAGTGCAACGTTTTGTAATCACAAAATAAGCGATATTTATAAACTAGCTGAAGCCCGCTACGCGCTATCTACGCTATATACGCGTGGAATTTCAGATCCCTTATATGTTGTCACCGTTTAAACCTTCCCTGGACTTTCATGAATATTTCAAGACCAAAATCACCAAAGTCGGCCCAGCCGTTCTCGAGTTTTAGCGAGGCTAACGAACAGCAATTGATTTTTATATGATTTAATAAGATTAATTAAAATCTTTAGTCTTACACAGTTTTTATCATGACAAAGTTTAGCTAACATTGCCAAATTGTGTTAGCAACACTATTAACTTTCATTTTTTACTTTAGTCTAATTATGTACATAGAATTGCTACCATTGTTTACCGATCGTATTTATACTTCTCTCTCCAGCCCATTTAAGTCCCACTGTTGGGCACGGGCCTCCTCCACTTTGGGAGGGAATATGGTCTACTGTGCCGCGCTGACCAGGCGTGTTGGCACAGGGTTTATATTCCAGTTTTCCATCTCTAACAGAGGATGTTATCTGTGTGCAATAATCCCTTAAGTAACACACCTTTAGCTGACTTTTACAGCACCCTTGGGAGGAGATGGGGTGGTGACACTTGTATTCTTTATCCGTCACCACAGGGAGTTTATCTATCACCACACGTATTTATACTTACGAGTATCTATATATCTTAAACATTTACCACAGAGATTAGCAAACAATGATAAAGATTTATTTATAATGCGGAAGTTACATAACACCTGAATATAACCAACCTTGGTTATATAGGTGGTCTAAACATTTACATTGTTTTTGTTTTTTTTTTAATTTGGCGCGCGCCGTTTGCGCAGTTGCCACGAACAAAGGTAGGGAAACAACAGTAATTTTAATTAAAATTTGGATTCGAGAATTTCGAAAGATCAGTAAGATTTTATTAACGGTAATTTACATTGTTAACTGATGTGTTAGCTTAATCCATATATAAGACTAACTGTTGCCCGCGACTTCGTACACGTGGATCGATTTTTTCGATCAACCCATTTAATATTTTGATTCTTTTTTAGCCGCTAGATGGCGATACAAGTAACCAAATTGAGAAAGTTCGTATTATGTAAATATCTCTTGATCGAGTGGACCCATTGCGATGAAACAAAGACTAAGTAATACCTTGAGTTATGTACAATTTTCACGTATTTATAACTGTTGTACTTTTTACGTGATGCGTGCACAGACAAACATCTAAACAGACAAACAGACAAAAATTTCAAAAATGCTGGAATAGGGTTCTTTTGGTTATCCTTTAACCATCTGACTATGTTTTTTGTAAATATATTGAATTTACAAATTTTTTTTGATGATTTTTTATCATTATGTTTAGATTACCTAACACAATTACACAATAGACTTATAATTATTGCTTTAGGCAACCACATTGTTTTAGGGATGAGAGCAGACTGACTGATTATGGTTTGAATGATAGGAAGAAAGTATAAGAAATGGACAGTAAGCATAAAAAATGATAGGGTTGTCTATAATATGTCTAACAGGCAAGGGATGTAAGACAGTAAGACAGTACGCGTAGAATTCAGAAAATCTTTAAAACTACGCAACAGATTTTGATGCGATTTTTTTAATAGATAGCATGGATTACGAGAAGGGACATGTATAATTTGTTAAGGGCCTACATCAATATTATCGTATATCATCGCCGACACGTACATATTAACACAGCCAGTAGGCACAGAAAATGAAGAATTAGGGATACCTACTTTTCCTATTTACTCAAAATCTGCTAAATATATTTTAATTCTGATCCACGTGTTTCTATACATAATAGTTACCTATGTTTTTAAAGTTATTTCATTAGTTAATACGCGATAATAGACCGGCAAATGAAAAAAATAAAACATTTGAGAGGTTGTTTCGCCAAGATTTTCTATCGAGAAAACTTTTTTCAATCGCGTTTCTGAGAAAACATATACTTAAACATTAGAGCTCTAGCCATTCAATCTAAAGAAACAATGAAAACTTCGTACATAGAAAAATGCACGAAGCTATTTTGGTATCCTCTTAAGATTTATGGCCTTATTCATAATGATTTATCGGAGGCGTAAAAGGAGATTTCATCGGAGAGATAATAAACGTTTTATCGTAAAAAGACCATTATGAATAACAAGTTTTGACAATTTTCGCGAACCTATTTTAGCTAACTTTTAAACCTTCGATAAGTCATTATGAATAAGGTGGTTAGTTTCTTAAATCCACGCGTTGCGAAGTCACGGGCGAAATTTGTCTGAGCTATTCAATCGTGTTTCCGCTTTTAATAATCCTAAATTATAAATTGAAAATAAAAATAAATACTTAAAAATTAGAGCTTATTAATTTTAGCTAGAGGTATTTAATTAATAAATAAATATTAATCGACATTGCACACAACGTCCTCTGGTCCCAAGCTAAGCTTATATGCTTGTGTACAGAATACGGATATACTACATATACTACTTTTCTTTTGTAAATACATACTTAGAATACATGACGCAGTACGATTATTTGTATGACATTCAATCAATCTAAAGAAAAAATTAGAATTTTGTGCTAGAAAAGTTAACAGAATTCCCAACGTCTCAGTTAAAACCTTGATTTTACAAAATTATGTCTGAAAAATGAATAAAGCTTAATATTTTAGATAACATAATTATTAATTATAATTAATCGAGTAAATCGATTATTATTATGACCGCAAAATTCATTACTGAATCTATTAAATTAACTAATAACTACCAATAGGTCAATGCCATAGTAATGTTTTGTTATGTTTTTCGCAGTTTGCATCAAGGTTCCCGTATCTATAAATAGTTGATCTAACTACTCGTACCTTCGGTTTTATTCATAATGGTTTAAAAGTTCGGTAAAATCGTTTCGCGAAAATTGTCAAAACTTGTTATTCATAATAGTCTTCTTACGCTAAAACGTTTATTTCTCCGATAAAATCTCCGTTTAAACCTCCGATAAGTCATTATGAATAAGACCATAAGTGTTCTAACGTATTCCTCATAGTTTAATACTAGCTGTTGCCTGCGACTTCGGACGCGTGGTTTTTAGAAACTTTTTCCCGTTTTTACAACAATTTTTACTAATGCTTCGCTCCTATTGGTCGCAGCGTAATGTTATATAGCCCATAGCATTCCTCAAGAAATGAACTATCTAACACTGAAAGAATTGTTCAAATCAGACGAGTCATTCCTGAGATTAGCACGTTTAAACAAACAAACAATGTCTTCAGCTTTATAATATTTGTATAGAATAGGTAGAATAAGTCCCGCTATTGATAGTATAAGATATTAGAAATATCATATCAAAAGTAAACGTTAGGTACATTTTGGGCGGCGCCCGACAATGTGGAGTCTTGTACCTATCTAATACCTATTAGATGCATGCGAGCGGCACAAGACCGCGCGTTGTGGCGTTCTATAGGGGAGGCCTATGTCCAACAGTGGACGGAGAAAGGCTGGAGGCTGATGGAGATACATTATGACGGGGTTCGTAGTCCGATGGTTAATGTAATGAACTGACGTTCACGAGGTCGCGGGTTCGATCCCGGCACGAGACAGTCATTTGTGTGATATTTATTTTCATACTAAGGTTTGTAATGAGTCTGGGTGTTTTTATTTATTAGTTAAAATTACGTATTCTGGTACTCATAAAACAAGCATATTTACAAGCTTAATTTGGAACCAGAGAACGTTGTGTGAAATGTCCATGAATATATATTTATTTATTATTTTTAGAAATGTATATTTATTTATTATATTAGATGCCTATTTAACGGTTCCAATTCTCCTGTTCTATTGACTTAACTAAACTTAACCAAATAGAAAGACTAAAAAATTAAAAAAGGATGCTTAAATACAAGTATTTCTATTACACAGTCGCCATTTTTAATTTTTGCATTTAACTTGGTAAGTGTGAAAACTTTCAGATTAATCCTAATTATTTAAGGGAATGAAAACCAGTTTCAAAGATTTTGTTACATATATTATTATATCAATACGAACGAAGTGAATACAAGTGTCTTAAAATAAACCTCTTTTGCGGATTTAGACGCTTTTTTAAATAAATGAGTCACGCAAGTGTTGAGCCAATATTATGCTTGTTAAAATAGTTTGTTACCTTCTCCATCCAGTCATAGGTTTCCTCCTAAGGTCTTCTTCACTGAGTCCATAGAGTCCAATGCATGCTAGAAACCAGGCAGTCACTATCAGGTAACAGATGACGATCACACGAAATGGCAACAGTATCACGGTGAATATCGCCGTCTGAAACAATTTATAATAAATAAATATTCATAGAAATTTCACACAACGTCCTCTGGTCCCAAAGTAAGCTATATTTCTATCCTTGTGTTAAGAGTACCAGAATACGGATGGACTAATACTATTTTTCTTTTGTAAATACATACTTATAATACATAGTTAACACCCAGATGCAGGACAAACATTTGTTATGAAAATTATTAATATCACACAAATGATTGTCCCGAGCGGGAATCGAACCCACGACCTCGTCAACGGCAGTCCGTTACCTGAACCACTAGACCATGAGGCCCGTCGTATCGTCGGTTCATGTAACGGACTGCCGATCAAGAGGTCGCGGGTTCGATTCCCGCTCGGGACAATAATTTGTGTGATTTCTATTTGATTTCTAATTGTCATACAAATGTTTGTACTGCGTCTGGGTGTTTTTATGTATTATAAGTATGTATTTACAAAAGAAAAGTAGTATATGTAGTTTATTCGTATTCTGGTACCCATAACACAAGCATATAAGCTTAGCTTGGGAGCAGAGGACGTTGTGTGAAATGTCCATGAATATTTATTTATTTATTTATTTATTTATTGGTAATAAAAACGGGTAAAAAATAAAGGGTTCCATAGCATTATCATTATAATATTCCTCATTATAGTTAGTTTATCATGCCGCACTATGTACGGACGGGAGCTATAATCGCATTTTTTTTCTGCTCAATTATGGACTGGCATAAAGATGTAAAAGGCGAGAGTAGAACACCCAGATGCCAATTCGGTCTAGTTTTGGTGCTATGTGATACCAAAGTTTGCTGGTTTTTTTTTTGCGGTTCAAAAACGAAAAAATTATATTTCTTTTAAATTAATTTTCTAATAATTAAATAATTGATAGTATCTGATAGCATACTTAATAATGTATATTTGAAGATTTTTCCTATGCAATAATGTCAACATTAGGGCTAAAAAAAGTTAATTTTGTTTATCAGATTTTATTTTTTTTCTTTAATGTTACTCACTTTTGGCATCTAGTTTTTGCTTTAAAATGAAGGTAAACAATAATTCCATGCACACAAAAAAATCTAGATGCCAAATCCGTGGAACTTTTGAGAAAATTGAGATAACGCAATTTACAAACTTAAGTGTCAACAGGGCATCGAATTGAAAAATGCCAAAAAAGTCACGACGATATTGGCCTGTTATGCCTTGTCCGAGACGAATTAGACTAACTACTGATATGTAATATTAACTTATGGTAACAATGTACTTAGTATGTATTAAAAGTAAATAAATAAAAATTGGTCAAGTGCGAGTCGGACTCGCGCACGAAGGGTTTCCGTACCATTATCTATGCAACATAAGGCAACGTTATTAGTATCGAGCAAGAAACGGTAAAAAATCATGTTTGTTGTATGGGAGCCCCCCTTAAATATTTATTTTATTTTATTTTTAGTATTTGTTGTTATAGCGGCAATAGAAATACATCATCTGTGAAAATTTCAACTCTCTAGCTATCACCGTTCTTGAGATACAGCCTGGTGACAGACGGACGGACGGACGGACGGACGGACGGACAGCGAAGTCTCAGTAATAGGGTCAGGTTTTTGCCCTTTGGGTACGGAACCCTAAAAAAACATAGCTACTAGCTGGTGAATGTTGCCATCTAAGGTGATTGAGGATTTTTCATCACATTTACACTTTCCTCGTCGTTTCTAATAAAGATAGGAACAATTATATACGATTTTTTTTTTATAGCCTAGTTGGCAGGGGCTCACCACATCGCGCGTGGTGTCAACCCTAGTAGTATAAAGTCAGAATCGTCAAAATCGTATATCTCAAAAGTTCTACTCTTCCTGCACGTAATTATTTTTTTCGGCTTAGATTAAAGCTAGATCTTTGATTCTAAAGGAAGACTAGTGCCAAAATTTTGTACCATTGGAGAAAAAAAAAATTATATGAAAAGTAGAAAATGCCTGTTTTAACACTAAATATTAACGTAACAGCTTAGGAAAAAAGCCTAAAATATAGCTTATTAAGTAAGTAATGTGATACAATACAATATTAAATTGTCAAACAGATAATTTCAAAGAAATATAACTTTTTCGTAATTAAGTCGCAAAAAAACGGCGATCTTTGGTACCGCATAGCACCAAAACTAGACCGAATTGGCATCTGGGTGTTCTACTCTCGCCTTTTACATCTTTATGCCAGTCCATAATTGAGCAGAACAAAAATTTTCCGATTTTAGCTCCCGTCCATGCATAGTGTGCCGTAATAATCACAGCCATCGTCATACGCATATTATCATTATGATATGCAAAAAAATGTTTGAACGGATGTAGCTATTAATATTGTGTGTACATAGGTACTTTCTATTAAACTACATTAATTTACAACAAAAATAGTAAAATTGTTTTCCATTCGTATTCTGGTACCTATAGAACAAGCATACTAGGAACTCAAAAATTCCAAAATATTTATTTAAATAAGTGTCATTTAAATAAAAGTATACAAAGATAATTGGTCAAGTGCGAGTCAGACTCGCGCACGAAGGGTTCCGTACCATTATCTATGCAACATAAGGCAACGTTATTAGTATCGAGCAAGAAACGGTAAAAAAATCATGTTTGTTGTATGGGAGCCCCCCTTAAATATTTATTTTATTTTATTTTTAGTATTTGTTGTTATAGCGGCAATAGAAATACATCATCTGTGAAAATTTCAACTCTCTAGCTATCACCGTTCTTGAGATACAGCCTGGTGACAGACGGACGGACGGACGGACGGACGGACGGACGGACGGACGGACGGACGGACGGACAGCGAAGTCTCAGTAATAGGGTCCCGTTTTTACCCTTTGGGTACGGAACCCTAAAAAATAAAATTGGTCAAGTGCGAGTCGGACTCGCGCACGATGGGTTCCGTACCATTATCTATGCAATATAAGGCAACGTTATTAGTATCGAGCAAGAAACGGTAAAAAAATCATGTTTGTTGTATGGGAGCCCCCCTTAAATATTTATTTTATTTTATTTTTAGTATTTGTTGTTATAGCGGCAATAGAAATACATCATCTGTGAAAATTTCAACTGTCTAGCTATCACCGTTCTTGAGATACTGGGTACGGAACCCTAAAAATCATGTTTGTTGTATGGGAGCCCCCCTTAAATATTTATTTTATTTTATTTTTAGTATTTGTTGTTATAGCGGCAATAGAAATACATCATCTGTGAAAATTTCAACTGTCTAGCTATCACCGTTCTTGAGATACTGGGTATGGAACCCTAAAAATCATGTTTGTTGTATGGGAGCCCCCCTTAAATATTTATTTTATTTTATTTTTAGTATTTGTTGTTATAGCGGCAATAGAAATACATCATCTGTGAAAATTTCAACTCTCTAGCTATCACCGTTCTTGAGATACAGCCTGGTGACAGACGGACGGACGGACGGACGGACGGACGGACGGACGGACGGACGGACGGACGGACAGCGAAGTCTCAGTAATAGGGTCCCGTTTTTACCCTTTGGGTACGGAACCCTAAAAAATTGGTCAAGTGCGAGTCGGACTCGCGCACGAAGGGTTCCGTACCATTATCTATGCAACATAAGGCAACGTTATTAGTATCGAGCAAGAAACGGTAAAAAAATCATGTTTGTTGTATGGGAGCCCCCCTTAAATATTTATTTTATTTTATTTTTAGTATTTGTTGTTATAGCGGCAATAGAAATACATCATCTGTGAAAATTTCAACTCTCTAGCTATCACCGTTCTTGAGATACAGCCTGGTGACAGACGGACGGACGGACGGACGGACGGACGGACAGCGAAGTCTCAGTAATAGGGTCCCGTTTTTACCCTTTGGGTACGGAACCCTAAAAACGAGCAGTATCGTTTTAAACGTTTGAATTTCGAAATAATTATTTGTCGAAATATTTTTAGCCTGTCAAACACATAGACTTACGATATAGATCTAGACGTAACACTCAGTACAAGAAATCCGGCCTGCTTCTTTTTTTAGTTGAACATATTAAAAAAATAATTGGTTAAGTGCGAGTCGGACTCGCGCACGAAGGGTTCCGTACCATTATCTGTGCAACATAAGGCAACGTTATTAGTATCGAGCAAGAAACGGTAAAAAAATCATGTTTGTTGTATGGGAGCCCCCCTTAAATATTTATTTTATTTTATTTTTAGTATTTGTTGTTATAGCGGCAATAGAAATACATCATCTGTGAAAATTTCAACTCTCTAGCTATCACCGTTCTTGAGATACAGCCTGGTGACAGACAGACGGACGGACGGACGGACAGCGAAGTCTCAGTAATAGGGTCCCGTTTTTACCCTTTGGGTACGGAACCCTAAAAAATGACAAAGAGTAGCCTTTCTAACTCTTTCTTTTTGAGCTAGAGTAAAAGAGAAAGCTAGTAAGAAGAAAAGGGAAGGCAAGGCTACTATTTTACTTTTAAACCGTAAACGGGCCGGGCCTTGGGACAAATCTATGTTCCCGAGTTGTTCCTCTCTACTTATTCAAACATTACATTACATACCTCCTTGGTCAAACATCAATTAAAAAGAACAAAAGAACGCCAAGATTTAAAAAAAGAACCAATACTATAAACATTCTGTTGTCTGTGGTCCATTACCATAGCAGCCATCATTACATAACCGGCGTGTTAACCGCAAGCGCAGCGCTGTAATCAATGTCATTAAAATACTTTCTCTAGAACGTTTTCTTCCATAACAACTTGTTTTATATGTTGGTTCTTATTTTAACCGATGATAAAAAGTGGCCAAATACGAGATGGACTCGCATATCTGGGGTTCGATACCGATATCATAAAATATTCGTGATATATAAGAGTATGGTCAATAGTTGCACTGAAAACGTTTGTTTAAGTTTTTGTATTGCGAATGTCCTGGTATGGGCATGTCATGAGAATGAGACGAGAAGAAAGTATTGTTGTTAGGAGAGTTCTGCGTATAAATGTGGAAGGAAAAAAGTCTAAAGGAAGACCTAAGAAAAGATGGATGGACTGTGTGAAAGAGGACATGAAAGAAAGAGGAGTTGATAGAAGACTATGGAAGAAAAAGACATGTTGCGCCGACCCCAAATAATGGGATAAGGACAGGAGGATGATGATGAAGTTTTTGTATTGTATTCTGGTTTTTAATAGTTATTTGTTGTTGTAACATCAACAGATATACATCTGTAAAAATTTCAACTCTCTAGCTATCACCGTTCCTAAGATATAGCCTGGTAACAGTCTCAGTAACAGAGTCCCGTTATTCATTTTGGTAGTAAACCTTGAAAAGTGGAAAATTGCTAAATCGTCAGTAAATATGTTTTAAAAATTCTAAAGCCAACTTATAAGCATTTTAACGATATCATGGACGCTATACGCTTAAATATATGTTCAAAACCACCTATCGGCATTAGACATTTAACACAAAAGTAGAAAATTGGAATTTTATTGTAAAATTCATAGAAATTTTATATAATTATTTTTGTACAATATTCATCTCACTCCACCCAACCCATAATACCCTTGCTAGGTCTTGGGAGGCTCAAGGTACACTATGGTCACTATGGCGAAGGAGCATAAAAAAACCACATCCCATAACTAGCGGTTTGGTACAGATGCGTTTAGACGTTTATAAAAATTTCAAAATTCTCTACCTATTGAAGGAGAAAATATGCTCTACATAATATATGGAGCTAGCTTTTGCCGGCAACTGCGTAAGCGTGGAATTTAGAAAAAAAAAGTGATAGGTACATTTTTATTTGGCTTTTTTGTTAAAAAAGCCATTCTCATGAATTACTATTTATCTATTAAAGAAAATCACAAAAATATCCGTTGCGTAGTTTTAAAGATATAAACTCACATACAAAAATAGCGACTTTGTTTTGTTAACTAAGTAAAGAATTCCCCACGTAATAAAAAATAACTTTCTTTTTTAAAGTTTAAGTTAAGTTTTTTTAAAATATAAAAATCCAAAATAACTATATACTGTTAGTTAGTTATAACGGTCATAAGGATAATTGGCTAGATTAATCTTGTCTAGACATACCAGTAATAAAAATAACTGAATAATTCGAGAAAGTTATTAATAAAATACTGTATTTTATTACTAGTATTGGTAGCAATTATCTTGCGCCAAAACTAATATTCACTTAAGGGCCTACATCAATATTATCGTCGACATGTACATATTAACACAGCTAGTAGGTATAGAAAATGAAGAATTAGGGATTTTTTTTTTGTTTACTCAAAATCTACTAAATATATGTATTTTAATTCTGATTTACATGTTTCTATATTATAATAGTTACATATGTTTTTAAAGTTATTTCATTAGTTAATACGCGATAATAGACCGACAAATGGAAAAAATTTAAAATGAGAGAGGTTGTTTCGCTAAGATTTTCTATCGAGAAAACTTTTTTCAATCGCGTTTCTGAGTTTATGCGATCCTAGAACATATATTGAAAAAACACATACTTAAAAATTAGAGCTCTAGCCATTCAATCTAAAGAAACAATGAAAACTTCGTACGTAGAAAAATGCACGAAGCTATTTTGGTATCCTCTTAACAAAAACTATCAAAAATTTAGTTTAGGAGGATACCAAAATAGCTTCGTGCATTTTTCTATGTACGAAGTTTTAGTCTAGATAAAGTAATTCATAGTAATAGACATAGTAATTCAACTTCTTATTTGTCAGTGTGGTGACGGATTAAGAATACAAGTGTCACCTCCCCATTTCTTCCCCAGGGTGTTGTAAGAGCCAGCTAAGGAATATTGTACTCTAGTAACATCATCTGTGAGAAATAGAAAACCCGAAAATTAACCCAGCGGCCACATGGCCTGGCCATGCCATGGCATAGTAGGACTATAATCGTATAAAAATGGGAAAGGGAAAGAGAGAGATGGCGATTTTCTAAGCTATTTTTCGCCGTGCTAACAGTAACCAATTTCTCCAATATTAAGATATTATAAGGACATACGTACAAAAATAACGCCTATCTACCGTTTTATCTTCACATAATATAAAACAAAGTCGTTATTTTTAGGGTTCCGTACCCAAAGGGTAAAAACGGGACTCTATTACTGAGACTTCGCTGTCCGTCCGTCCGTCCGTCTGTCACCAGGCTGTATCTCAAGAACGGTGATAGCTAGAGAGTTGAAATTTTCACAGATGATGTATTTCTATTGCCGCTATAACAACAAATACTAAAAATAAAATAAAATAAATATTTAAGGGGGGCTCCCATACAACAAACATGATTTTTTTACCGTTTCTTGCTCTCATACAACAAACGTGATTAATTAAGTACTGTGTGTGTTGTTTGCTCACTTATTAATAACGTGCCTTATGTTGCATAGATAATGGTACGGAACCCTTCGTGCGCGAGTCCACCAATTATTTACCAATACCAATTTTTTTGTATGTATGTTCCTATGTGAGTTTATATCTTCAAAACTACGCAACGGATTTCGATACGGTTTTCTTTAATAGATAGAGTTGTTGAAGAGGATGGCTTTTTTTAATACAAATTTGTTAAGGTTTTTTTTGTAAATTCCACACGTACAAAGTTGCTGGCACTAATTAGTTTTATCTTTATGTATATAAATCTTCTGTACGTGTGTTTGTACCGATTTTGATGAAATTTGTTGTGTGTATTCAAGGGGGTTTGAGGATGGTTTAGATTCACAATTGGCTGGACCGATTTTGATTAAATTTTTGTTGTTGATTTTTACACAGAATTGTATGGCAAAACAACGTTTGCCGGGGCAGCTAGTAAAATGTAAAAATTAAGAACTAGAGTACAATAGCCGAGCTGTGGTATAATGTTGCTCTTTACAGATAGCATCTCTATAGTAAATCAGATTTTTCTAAAAATGGAACACCTACCTAACATTGATATTACATGAGCAAAAACAAAATCAAATATAATCAACTAGCTGTTGCCCGCGACTCCGTCCGCGTAGAATTTAGAAAATTTTCCTCGTTTTTACAACATTTTGCACTACTGCTTCGCTTCTACTGGTCGTAGCATGATGTTATATAGCCTAAAGCCTTCCTCGATAAATGTCCTATCTAACACTCAAAAAATTTTTCAAATCGGCCCAGAGGTTCCTGAGATTAGCGCGTTCAAACAAACAAACAAACAAACTTTTCCGCTTTATAATAATATTGAGTATATTAAGTATTAAGTATAGATTTTACATTTATATTAATATTTTTGATCACAAGAATATTTAAGTAAACAGAGCATAACATTATTATTACGAAAAATGTCACAAGGCTTGCTGTTTCGAAATTCTATTAAAATATGTGAATTGTGATTTCATAATGTGTGTATATCTTATTTAAAAAAAAAAAACTTTTATAAAAACTAATGATAAACGAAGTCGTTATTCTTGTATGTATGTCCCTATGTGAGCTTATAAGTATCTTCAATACTACGGAATGGATTTTGATACAGTTTTTGAAATCTTCTCAAGAGGACGACTTTTTGTATAATTTGTTAAGATTTGGTTTCTAAACTTCACGTGTAAGAAGTCGCAGGCAACCGCTAGTATTTAATAAAATATGTACATAAAACCACTTTTTAACCGACTTTAAAAAAGGAGGAGGTTCTCAATTCGTCTGTAATTTTTTTTACGGATTTAGACGCGTATATCTGTTTTAATTTGCCTGACGTTGCGGAGACTTAGCAGTCAAGATGATCAAATAAATGAGTCGTGCGAGTGTTAGAGAATATTAAATAGTTATCTATGGACATTTCATACAACATCCTCTGGTCCCAAATGAAGGCATATTTATATTATACTAGCTGACCCGGCAAACGTCGTTTTGCCATACTAAAAAAAAAAGTTTGAAAAATAGATGTTGGCCGATTCTCAGACCTAGAGGATATGTACACAAAATTTGAGGAAAATCGGTCGAGCCGTTTCGGAGGAGTACGGTAACTAACACTGTGACACGTGAATTTTATATATTAGACTAGCTGACCCGGCAAACGTTGTTTTGCCATACTAAAAAAAAAAGAAAAAGGTTTGAAAAATAGAAGTTGGCCGATTCTCAGACCTACTGAATACGCATGTAAAATTTCATAAAAATCGTTCAAGCCGTTTCGGAGGAGTACGGTAACTAACACTGTGACACGGGAATTTTATATATTAGATATTTTTTGAAGTTATTGTTTGCAGTGGATGCAGCGAAATAAAACGGTTTTGTAAACGGAATATTGTGTATTTTATTTTAATTTAAGACACAGTACAAATATGGACGTTGTCGCCATGACCGGCTTAGCGAGAGTGAGTTGCCATACATAAAACAAAAGTCTGCTACCAAAAAAAACCAAATTACAAATATAAATGTTGCCACTTTATATAACATTATTCAATACACCCCCTCAACATTATATTTTAATTTATAAAATTTTAATTTTACCATTAAACATATTTAAAACCTTTATTTTGTACTACACCCCCTTAAGATAAATTCTGAGATACATCCCCTTAACAAACTTTGTAATGCATCCCCTTAATAACATAAACATAACTTCTAACCAAATATGCAGAGCCCTGAATATTATACTCTTAAGTATTAACAAAACTTAGGCACACTAAAACATTCTTCACATACACAAGATACCTTAAATACTAACTCAGCTCTATCCTATGCATGTACACATTTTAACAAACTTATGACAATATCATATCCCTAAGCTTAACAAAAAGTATTTTTCCTAAGGGTTTGGTAAACAAATCGGCTACATTGTTATTACTACAAACAAATGTAATTTTAACTAAACCTGTTGATAGATTTTCTACAATGTACTGATACTTGATATCTATGTGTTTCAATCTTTTATTACTGTCATTGTTCTGTGCTATATTAATCACACTTTGATTGTCTTCAAATATTTCAAAATCTACATTATCATATCCAAAATCTCTAAGTAGCTTTTTTAAATAAGAACCTTCCATAATACTCATACTCAAAGCTACATATTCTGCTTCACAAGATGACAGTGTTACACAAGACTGTTTCTTACTGTACCAAGAAACTGGACAGTTAAAAATATAAAATATTTGACCTGAGGTTGACTTCCGGTCTACAACATCACCGGCCCAGTCTGCATCACTGTAACCTTGCAATTTACATACATTTTTGCTTTCATTATCATATTTGTATGTTAAAGATAAATCAATAGTACCCTTTATGTACCTTAATATCCTCTTCAAACATTTAAACAAAGCTACACTAGCACAATGCACATATCTACTAAGAAATCCTACTGCTACAGATAAGTCTGGTCTAGTACAAGTAGCATACAAAAGACTACCTACTAAACTTCTACAGACTTTTTCTATTTCAACACTTTCACTTATATCTCTCTGTAATAATTCAAAATTGAAGTTTTGTTCTATTGGAGTACACACAGTTTTACAATTTGACATTTGATATAAATCCAACAACTTTAATAAATATCCTTTCTGATTAATTACAGTTACACAATTTTTAACATCTTGTTTTATATTTATTCCCAAATAATTACTTGCTAGACCCAAATCTTTCATTTTAAAGTTTTTACTTATTGAATTTTTAAAGTCATTTACTTGGTTTTTATTACTACCAAAATACAACAAGTCATCCACAAATAATAACACATAAATGTAATCATTTCCAATATGTTTGAAATATAAACATGGGTCATTCTTTGATCTTAAGAAATTTTCATTTGACATGAAACTATTAAACTTTGCATTCCAGTATTTAGGAGATTTTTTAAGACCATAGATTGACTTATTCAATTTGCATACCTTATTTCCTGGTAATCTCATAAAAACTGTCTCATTGATGTCTCCATAAAGAAATGCCCCAGTAACGTCCATTTGGTACACTGGTTGTCTTTTCTGTATAGCTACAGCCATCATGGCTTTGAAGGTAGTTAACTTGGCAACAGGTGAGTATGTCTGGTCATCACAGTTCTTCTGCTGGAATCCTCGGGCTACTAAGCGAGCTTTATACAAAGCTTTTCCTTCTGCCTCCTTGACTTTGAATACCCACTTGCTACTTACTATGTTTTCTCCATCAGGAACTTCTGTCACCTCCTCCCATGTATTATTTTCCTCCAGTGTCTTCAACTCCTTGTTTATGGCTTCTTCCCACTTATTTTTATCTGGTCTTTTCATAGCTTCTTCGTAGGAAATAGGTTCATCACAGCAGTAACTCAGGAACATGTTTTCTTGTCCTTGTACATAGTCCTTAAACCAGCTTGGCTGTTTTCTCGTCCTTCTAGGTCTTTCTGTTACCTCTTCGGACTGTCCTGAAGTTTCTGGAGTTTCCTGTGAATTTTCTTGTTCTTCTTCTACATCTTCCTCTATATCTTCTTCTAATATTGACTGCTCATAAAAGGAGTGCATGGAGTCCTGTTCATTTTCTCTTTCTATTATTTCATGGTTCTCTGTGTCTTCATACTGGCTTTCTTGTTCTTCTGAAACTTGTGCTGTCTCTTCTTGACTGTCAAAATCTACGTGATATTCCTTTCCTTGTCTTCTGTTTCTTTCTTTGTTTTCTATAGACTGCTTTATAAATACAACGTCTCTCTTGGTTTCTACTTTGTTTCTTTCTGGAAAATATATTCTGTATCCTTTTGTATTTTCTCCATATCCCATGAAATGGCCAAATTCTGCTTTGCTATCAAACTTCAATCGTTTTTGATCAGGAATATGTACTGATACTTGACTACCGAAGACTTGAAGGTTGTTGACATCAAAATCTTTGTTCCACCAAAGTTCATATGGTGTATTGTCTTTTACTCGACTCGGACCGGTTCTGTTTATGACGTAGACAGCTGTATTAATCGCTTCTGCCCACAAGTTCTTATTTAGGCCGCTCTCTAGTAGCATTGTTCGTGCTGACTCAACCACTGTCCTCATCTCACGCTCTACACAACCATTCTGTTGTGGAGTGTATGCCACACTTCTTTGGTGTTGTATCCCATATGACTTTAGCAAGTTTTCCATTTCTTTACTAATAAATTCTTTCGCGTTATCACTTCTAATGTATTTTACTATGTGACCGGGGTTAACTTGAACTTCTTTCAAATACTGTTTTAAACATTCTATTGACTGTCCTTTATTCTTCAGAAAATACACCTTTCTATATTTAGAATAATCGTCTTTGATGAGTAGAAAGAACTTAGCCCCTCCTAGTGAAGTTTCTTCCATTGGACCTCCAATGTCAATATGTATAACCTCTCCTGGTTTCGTTGCCCTATGGGTACTGGATGGGAAGGGGAACTTATGTTGTTTTCCTTTCAAACATGGTAAACAGGTTTCTTCTTCACTATTTTCAAACTTTATATCCTGTTTTATCAAGATGCTTTTCACTTGATTTATGTCTTGGTGACCTAATTTTGCATGCCATTCCCTCAGATCTGACATCACTTTTCCAACCATGGCACTAGTGTCTTGCTGTCTGAATAACATTCTGTACATTTTTCCATGTTTCTTGGCTACAGCATGCACACTGTTGTTTTTGATAAACTGACATTCAGTGGCAGTTGACTCCAGCTTGTAACCTTTGTCCAGTGCAGTACTCATAGAAAATAAGTTTGCCTTGAGGCTCGGCACATACAACACATTGTTTATCAATGTTTTAATCCATTTTTCACCATCATATGCCTCAAGGTCAATGTCACCATAACCTAAAGCTTGTATTATTGTCCCATCCCCAATAACAACGTCTATTGGCACTAACAACTTTTTATAATTTATGAAGCTGTCCATTGTAAAGCTCATATGCTCAGAAGCACCACTGTCTAAGAACCATTCATTGTTTACACTTCTTGATGTAAGTCCACACACTGACATGACAAATGCGTTTTGTTTTGTATCTGTTTTTTCTTGTTTATTGTCCTTATTAAACCAACACTTTTCTTTTGTATGTCCCCGTTTTTTACAATAATTACAAAATGGAATATTTTCAGTTTTGCCACTTTTGTTGTTTCTGGCTTTACAGTCTTTTTTGTAGTGGCCTACCTTACCGCATTTAAAGCATTTTCTATTTTTAGAATCCGTTTTAAACGCTGTGGAACTACTGTTTTCACCTTCTTGGTATAATTTATTCCGTTGTTGTTCTATGATGAGCCTTGCTGTCAACTCCGACAGATTTTGTTTTTCAGATGGGACAGAGTCCCATGCGGAGACAAAGTGTCTGAATTTATCACCTAAAGAACTAATTATTTTTGTGACAATCATATTTTCTGCAATTTCTCCTTTTGCTTGTTTAATTTGTGTTGCAATTGCCTCGACCTTTGCAATGAATGTTGACACATCCTCCGAACTGTTATACTTTTCTTCGAAAAAATGCTGCTGCAGTATGTGCAGTGACACATCAGATTTTGGCTCATATATTACATTTAATTTATCCCATATTGCTTTTGCAGTTTCACAGTTTTGCACCTGCAGCATAGCTGTGTTACCTAGCCTGCTCACGATGACTCCTTGGGCCTTCGCATCTAGCCTTTTCCACGTGGCTAACTTTGTGTCGTCATTTTCTGGACATTTGGATGAGCCATCCACCAACTCGTAGACATTTACCGCCTTCAGTATGACTTTAACTTGAAATTTCCATGTATGCCAATTACCGGCATTTTCCAACAACAGGCGATTGTTAGACGCCCCAAAAATATCGCCCTCGCCGTCCATTTTGTTGTACCGACGCCACTGCTTGACCGCAGAACCACACCGCCGTTTTACCACAGCTGCTATGCTACACGATAATTCCTTTATTTCGCTGCGGGCTGCTGGGCCCATAACCTTTTGAAGTTATTGTTTGCGGTGGATGCAGCGAAATAAAACGGTTTTGTAAACGGAATATTGTGTATTTTATTTTAATTTAAGACACAGTACAAATATGGACGTTGTCGCCATGACCGGCTTAGCGAGAGTGAGTTGCCATACATAAAACAAAAGTCTGCTACCAAAAAAAACCAAATTACAAATATAAATGTTGCCACTTTATATAACATTATTCAATAATATTACATACGGTTACTATTTCTTGTAAACAAACCCGAACCGTGATGAACAGCAGTCCGCTACTTAAACCACTGCACAATAGGTATATGATACGTTAAATTCTAATATTTAAATTTTTTTTTAAATTTTCTTTTTTTTTTGCTTTTTGTCACAGATCTAAGAAGGAAAAATGCAACTAAGGAAGGCCTTCTCACATATAATCTATTTGTATTCAAGGCCAATAGAGACAAACACTTACATATTTGGCAATCACATTTTAATCATTAAATAGATTTTAAAACAATGTTATAAACGTATTCATGACCACTTGTGACTATTTTAATAATTAGTTAGTATATTTCTTGTTGTGATGTTCGTTAAAAAATCCTCCGAAACAGCTCTACCGATTTTAATAAAATTTCGTGTGCACATTAGGTCTGAGAATAGAGCTACTTCTATGTAACTCTATCTCTAGATCGTAGCTTTCTCTAGTAAAAACGCAAGTGAAACTGCAAGACACGACTAGTCTTTACTTATTATAAAATAAAGTCGTTATTTTTGTATGTATGTCCCTATGTGAGCTTATATTTTTGAAACTACGCAATGTATTTTGATGCGGTTTTTTTAACAGATAGAGTGGTTCAAGAGTATGGTATTTTTCAATAATTTGTTATGGTATGGTTAGTTGGTAGCTGCTAACAGCTTGAAATTTACAAAATACTACACAGTGAATTAAAAAGCAATCATTACAATTTAACAATAATTTTGAGATAATTCGATCTTTATTAGACATGCGCGGAGAGTACTTGATGCATACAATCTCTCTCTAAACATTAACCACCAGCTAGTACAACATACTTTCACTTTAAGCATGTAAGTGTTCCGTTATGCAACATCAATTTACTTGTTTTAAGTACCTTTATTTTGTCATAAGTATTATCCAACTCCAATTTATGAACGAAAGGGTTCAATATTTCAGCGCGCATGTCGTCCGCTGAGAAACCACCGTTTTCTCTATGCAGCTTGCCATTCATTTTCACAAAAGCAAAAAACACTGTGTTGTCGTAACAACCATTAATTACAACACATAAATAGCACACATTTTTAATCACTAAATGTAAGTAAAAATTTTATAAATCACTTTGTATTTTAAAAGATCTGCGACGTAATTTCGTTTAAAAATATACGATAATTTCAAGCATGCGTCTCCCGTCGGTGTAAAATCAAGACTGATGTTTTCGAGGTCAAGTAAGAAGCGTGGCGATTGGTTGGGTGCTATGACAAGTACAATCGACCACCGGCGAACTTACCCGAGGTATAACGAAGTATTGCGAATTTTTTATTAATTTTATATCTTTTTGCATTGAAAAATAGAAAAAATTATGGATGTATTTCATTTTTGTTATATAATTTAGCGCACTGCTGTTATGTGACCTGAAATATTTGATAAAATTGAAGCACTCTTTATAATCGCTTCTATTTTATATTCCTGCCGACGTTTCGTAAAGTTAATATTTGTTAGAGCCATCAAAAAAATCATTTTAATTTAATTAACGTATCTTCAAAAATATGTATGTACAATGAACTTTGTAACAACTATGTGGAATATGTGACCAGTGTGACCACCCTATTGCATTTTACACAAGTGCAAGTCGGATAAATAAAATAATCATCATCATAACATGATGCCTTGTTCCCATTGGAGTAGGTAGAGTCTCTATAGTGCCATCTGTTACGATCCAAACTATGCCATCTCTAGTTATTATAAACAAATTCGATTTACTTTTAAGTATGTCCCTATGTGAGTTTATATCTTCACTAGGTATTTTGGTGATACCTCTTTAGATTATGATTGAAGATGTTAGTGTAGGCGTAGGACCTTAGTATAGAGGTCCTATACTAATAAATGAAAGATGTTGCGTGTTCCCTTGAACAGTGTTTATTAACGACTAACTTATCTACGCAACGAATTTTGAAGTGGTTTTTTTAGATAGACTGTATCAAAAGGATGGCTTTTTTGTATAATTTGTTAATTTTGGTTTTTAAATTCCACGCGTACGAAGTTGCGGGCAACAGCTAGTATAGATTCAGATTCAGATTCAGATTCATTTATTTGCATAACACAGGTTATAAAAGTTTTACATTTAATATACAGGTGCGCTGTGCATTACCATATCTGGTGTGCAAATTTGTTATAATAGATACTTATTTAGATTATTAAATTATAATGTGAATAGGCCCAAAAATCATCAAATTATCAAATCATTACATCGAAATAAAATTAACAATATAAATAAATTAGTCAATCACAATTATAGAGGTTGAGTATCATGAATAAAATATAATAATGTCAAATGTGAATATAATAATGTCAAATATAAATATATTAATGTCAAATCAGATTGTACAAGCTAACAATTATTATGTAAATATTCTTATTTCTATTTATCCTTTAAAAAATCATTTATACTATAGTAGCATTTTTGTGCTAACAACTGAGCTAAACGACTTTTAAATAAATTTAATTTTAGTACTTTTAAATTGTTAGGTAATTTATTGAAGACAACACAGGCCACGTGGAAAACACTTTTTTGCATCAAAGTAGTTCTAGTTTTGCGCATACAGAGCCGATTCAAATCTCGTTGGGGCCTGTTAGACACTGCAGACGCCAGTTCAAAGAGATTTGGGTTTTGTTTCACAAACAAGGCAACCTCATATATATATAGTGACGGTACCGTCAGAATATCGTGCATTTTAAAGAAAGGTACACAACTAACGACCGTCTTTAGGCCAAACATAGCGCGTATGCAACGTTTTTGCGCCTTAAAAATTATATCTTTGTCCGTTGAATTTCCCCAGAAAATTATTCCGTACCTCAAAAGCGATGCTACCATGCCGTGGTAAGCAGTAATTAGCGTACTTACATTTACTCTCTGGTGCTCTCTGGGCTAGTTCATGAAGAGCGTAGACCGATTTATTTATTTTTTTATTTAATTGTTCGATATGCGGTTTCAATGTCAATTTATTATCTATAATTAGCCCTAGAAATTTAGTGGTCTCAACCTCTTTTATATTTTGATTTTGAAAATTGATGTTAAGGTCACCTAAATTAGTAACACGTTGTCTAAAATTCATTAGCTTTGTTTTATTTAAATTAGCTTTTAGGTTATTTTTATCTAACCAGTCCATTATCAAACGTAGCGCATTATTTATGTCACTTTCGTACGTAGATTTATTATTACATTTTATGGTGACTGTGCTGTCATCAGCAAAAAGGGTAATAGGATTGTTAGTGACTTGAGGCAAATCATTGATGTATAGCAGAAAAAGAAGGGGACCCAATACGCTCCCTTGTGGGACTCCGTAACGAGTTCTCCTTGCATTCGATGAAGATATTTCAACCTCTTTAGTCAAAGTGTTAATTTTTGCGATCTGTGTATATTGTATTTGCCTTTTAAGGTACGATTCAATGAGATTCAATATGTTTCCCCTTACACCATAGGCATTAAGCTTTCGTATTAGTATGTTATGATCAACATAATCAAAAGCCTGGGTCATATCCATGTAAATAGAGCAAACAGGTACTTTATTGTCAACACTACTAATAACAAATTCCAAAAAATTATACACAGCCATGTTTATAGTTCTATTTTCTCTAAAATAAATAAAATAAATAAAGTTATTAATCATATCTTTTTTCACGAATTCATGGATTTGATCTTATTATTTGTTGTTACAACGCAACAGAAATACCTACATCATACGTAAAAATTACATTCCAAATATCTAGTTATATCTTAAGATGTAGAGCTATTTTAATGAAATACTAAAAATACTGGGTGTTGAATAATATATACTGACTAGTGACTCAATATGTTTTTTTTTTTATCTTAATGTTATGGCAAATGACTAGATACAATGCAACTAATGTCAAAAGGAAGTGCAATCCATTATCCAACCAAACTCAGATTTACCCCAAACATGTATATGTTTTATGAACTTCTAGTCAATGAATGCGAGACAAACAAGTAGAGTGGGAATTCAAAATTAATAGGCTCTAGCTCTAAAGCCTTTGGTGTAATGGTAGGCTTTTTGTGTCAACGGTTTCAGATGCTCCTCAGGTAGTCCACCCAGCTGCAGACTACTACTTTTAGTCACAGATAACCGCAATAGATTCCATACGCAAAGCAATCAACGCATACCGACCGAACGTATACGCTGTTCTCGCATATGTGATGTGTGAGAAATTAGCGTATGATTTTGCTGCTATTAATGGAAAAGCATTATTCCATACCTCGCTACCCTCGCCTTCATCCAACGTCAAGTCGTCAAAAAATCTCGTAAAGAGATATCTATTGGGGGTGATCTGTGGTTTTCATATACTACCTCTATGGTTTTATGAGCATGGCCATTAAGCATCCAACGCCAAGACTATTTTTTCCTGGGTCCTGGGCCCTGAGTCGGGTATTTCAACGGTGTCACAACTGTACCATTATTGTACCATTATGGTGCAATAGTAAAGTTTTTGGTAGTCTACTATTATTGTCTTGTCATAGCGGTGCCATTACGACTTCATCATTGACTTACAATATTGTCAAAGTGACATAAATTGCTAGTCTCGTACACAATTGCAATTCAATGACTGAAATGTTTCGGTAGTCTGCTTATCTGCTATTTTGAATTTGACAGTAATATTTTGAAATTGTCCTGTGTCGATAGATTGCCATAAATAAAAAATAGATAGTTAGAAATTGTTCTTTGTAATTTATTGCAATTTCGGATCTCCTAAACTTCACATTGCTTTTTATACTAATAAATAGTCAAATATATCTAAACGAAGACTAGCATGATTAAATGTTTAAATTCATTAGTAGTTTTTCGAAAATCACTTCGACTAACGCATTTTTTAAAAACGGCAACACATACATACCATTCTAACACAATTCATAGATAAAAGAGACCGAAAATTCAATGCATAGATAAAAGGGATCGACAATTCTATTACCATTGAACGACCGTTATGAACGCATATAGCAGACTACGGACATTTGACTTCAATTGCAACGGTATCGTGCCGGTATGACAATTGTTCCAAAATAGTAGACTTGAGCACCTGTGCCTCAAGTAGTCAAGTCCCGTATTTCAATGGCATCACAATGACAGATTATAACCTCAAAAAATTAACAATAGACTACCAAACTTGATAAAATTCGCAACTAAACAATTAGTTATTTAGTGTTATTGCAAAAAAAATGCAATAACTGATTGCTTAGTAGCGAATTGTATCAAGTTTACTGGTCTATTGTTAATTTTTTGAGGTTATAATGTGTCATTGTGATGCCATTTGGAGACCATTGAAATACGGGACTTGAGGCATCCCAAAAAAAAAAAAATTTTGTCTATTCCAGCAGATTAATTAAATAAAATAATTCTTTTCCTACGATAATTGTGCCGATTGTTGTTTTTCTTTTGTAAATTGTACTATTACAGTTAAAATACATTAGATATGGATTTTAAAAAGTATAATGGAATCAAAAATACAGAAACAACTTATTGATTACTTTTCTTTTTTCGACGAATTCCATAATACAGCTAAAAATTGTTTGAGAGATTGCCAAAACTACGCAGCAACTATAAATAAACTAATAAAACGCTGCAAAAACATAAAAGAGTGAGTGAAAACGTTTTAATGTTGATTGTTTGTGTTTTAACGAGTTTGTGTAATAAAGTTTGGTTGTAGGGCTAACTTGACCGGTTCGGCATTGGAAAAATTCGATGGTGTACAAAGTAAATTGTGTGCGATTATTCATTGCCACATTTCTGAAGCCGTGCAAGATATAAAGTGTAAACAGTAAGTGTTAATTAATTATTACGTAAACGAAACGACGAAGGTGCATGATGGTCATATTTTGTAAAATCTAATGTTTATGTTGATTTTAGTCATAGTATTTTTTGTTAGGTTAGAATCATAACTTCTACTGTACATTGATTGTTAATAAAGTAAATTGTAATTTATCTTAAAAGTCATACAAAAAATAGCTTACACATCTCATTAAAGTTCAATTTGCATTCACACATTTTGTTATCATGGTATTTTTGAAAATTTAAACAAATCTTAAAAAAATAACTTACTATAAAATTCATGTCTAAAAATGTTTTTTTTTTTAATTTTGTAATTAACCTACATTGCATAGATACTACACTATATTACAATACTAGCTGTTGCTTTCAACTTTGTACATGTGGAATTTAAAGACTAAAAAAAAACACATTAAAATCGGTAGTTTTAAAGATATGGGCTCTGATATATAACCATTTTGTATAATAACAAGTAAAGAAGCTTAAATTTGTGATCTTTATTTTTTCAGGTCCATTCTAGAAGACCTGTTTGAGAAACTCTGTAATAAAAACAACGTACTAAGAGAGAGTTGCAGACAAGTGGATTTTAGTTCAGATACTACACTTATAAAAGGCAATTGCTATCAGCCTCCTCTTAAAGAATTACTACAATACACTAGTGATACAATCACTTTTGCCAGCCACGTATCTGCTCAAATTGAATCAGCCTTATTTATACTAAACTTTGAAAGGTTAAATACGGTCTCATTAGCAGAACATTTCAAATATCCTACTACCTGGAGTAGACGTATTAAGGAAATCATATCGTATACAGCATTTTTATCTGAAAACCAAGTGTAAAACAATATTAGTAAGTAAATAAAAATGGATCTTCTAGACTCAATATTGAATTCCATGCAAAAGCCACCATCGGCTAGTGAAGCACAGAAAATTGCGATGCGTAAACAAAAGGAGGCAATAGAACGCAGACAGAAGGAAGAAAAAAATATAATTAATAGATTTAGAAAACGTGTTGAAGAAAAAATTAATAATTTTGTTAAAGATGGGACTAAACCGCACTTGCAATTTGAACCGATGGAACAAATGTACAGATCAATTATAAGAGAAATTTGTGAAACTGCTGGATTGCAAGTATTCTCGTTTGGACAAGAAGGAATTGATCGTTATTCAGTAGTTTATTCTAAAGATAATCCTCCTTCCGAAGATGAATTATTTGTGCGTAGATCTGGTGGTATATGGGATGAAGAAAAGGCAGCAGAAATGGCGTTAGAACATATAGCAAATAAGAGGAAGGCTGCATTAGAATTGGAAGAAGAGAAGAATAGAAAACGGAAACGTGGTACGGAGGAATTGAGCGGGACATTTTACAAACAGAAATATGCGCATTTGATTGGTGAAGATGCTGCATTAAATGCTGCACAGAAAACTAATATGAATAAAAATTACGGAGAAGTTCCTAGTGAAAATAAGAAAGATCAACGTTCAATTGAACAAACAATGGCCGATATTAAAGCAAAGAAAATGAAAAAAGCTATTATCGAAAAGGCACACACTGAAAGTAATAATTTAATTTAGTGTTGACCCTATTTATTTAAGAATCATATTCTTTATATTGTGTACGCGTTTACAAAAAATATCTTTATATAGAATATTGTATCGAATATTTACCAATTATGGTATTGATAAATTGCAACATCTGGGCATGAACTTGGGACTGCTAGTTTAAAAGATGTAAACAAGCAATAACTTAAATTTAGTAATTAACAAGTTTTAATTATTTTTAGGTTATAGAATTGATATATAAATTAAAATATATAACTAAAGCGCTTAAAATGTGCCTATAGAATCTGAAATATCACTTTGATTTCTTAAGGACCTTGTTATCAAATCTTAGTTGACTGGGACCATTCCTAATCAAAATAATTTTTGCAATAGGTCTAAGAGTTTTTGATAGATCAAGGAACATTCTTAGGTCTTTAACATACCACTATTGGGCATGGACCTCCTCCCAGAGAATATTATATTTGACAAAATTAGAACTTTGTTTTGAAGTCAGTAAAAATCTAGAGTGAATCCCAGTGGGTCTGCTGGCTGCACTGTTAGGGAAAGTGTTGCCGGCTGAGACTGGGTCCATTATTATTATGGCCTTTATGACGCACCCAAAATATATATAATTTGGCGCAAGCATCATTCAATGTCGTGAGCACCGCTGAGTGAATGGTACACACGTAGGTTTTGTAAAATAATAACACTGTTATATAGCCTGGATGAAGGATGCTGTTTATTTGACTATATTAATATGATGGTTATTATGGATGTGAGTACTGCTAACAGTGTTAACTGTGTACGACGACTATGAGTGTTGTTCGCTTATGATTGCTACGACTGCTAACTGAGTACTGAAGTGTGACTGTATTGTGTGGAAAATGTAATATAAATGTGCTGATGTGCAGTTGAATCCATGTGTGTGCTGTTGGCTCATACAACATGTGCTCTTTATATTTTAACTCGAGAACTACAAATCAAATGGCGTAAATCTAATCAGTATTTACATTGTATATGTTAATGGCAGTCCGTCTTTCTTTATTTACTTGGTCTGTGCTATATATTTTACTTTTAAACGGCACTTAATTATAATAATAATTAATTTCTAATATAATTGAACTATAAAATGATGTACCTTGATTCAAATTAGGAATAGTATATAATATTTTTCTACCCACACAATTGAAATAAGACTGGATTATGTTCGTGTAGATAGCAATAATTATGTAGGTAGTTAGCTAAAATAAAATTTGCATAGTGTGGTAATCTTTTAAAGTTGAATAAAAAGTATATAGTTTATATGGCTTTTATTTTATACTATCACTAGCTGACCCGGCAAACGTTGTTTTGTCATACAAAAAAAAAATTTTGAAAATGTATTCAATGTACAATTTTTTTTCTACAGTTTTATTATACCCGGCAAACGTTGTTTTGCCATACAAATGTCAGGGGTGGACACTTAGGGGTATGAAATATAGATAGTAGCCGATTCTCAGACCTACTGAATGTGCATATAAAATTTCATAAGAATCGGTCAAACCGTTTTGGAGGAGTATGGGAACGAACATTGTGACACGAGAATTTTATATACATACTAGCTGACCCGGCAAACGTTGTTTTGCCATACTAAAAAAAATAAAAAAAAGGTTTGAAAAATAGATGTTGGCCGATTCTCAGACCTAGAGGATATGTACACAAAATTTCAGGAAAATCGGTCGAGCCGTTTCGGAGGAGTACGGTAACTAACACTGTGACACGGGAATTTTATATATTAGATAAGAAGATAAGATTTTTAAAAGAAAAATCGACGGGCCTCTGCCTACTGGTTCATGTAACAGACTGCTGTTCAACAAAATCTACTGGTAGCGATCTCTGAGACACACATATATAAAAAAAAAACATTGTTTTTAGAACGTTTATTTACCATCAACACGTTATTAGTCATATTATATATACTTACACAGAAACAACAATTTTTATCAATATAATTACATCACTAACGCAACTCTATGTGTAGATAATCCAGCAACTCAGGTATAAAGACCAACCACTAAACGGTTGCTCGTATGAAAAAAAGTTTATACCAATTTACACCTTATACATATCTTTTTTTCTGTAGATAAACCACTAAAATGGCTGGACTAATAGTATTATTATGTTGATTTTTATATTATACTTAGTTTCCCGCGTGGGGGCTGTGCCCAACCATCAATCAAGTGGCCCAACTATGGGCCACTTGATTGATATATCGAACGTAAAACAGGTTCTACCTTCCTGTATTTTTTTAGACTTGGTTCGTTTATGACTCTTTCAAACTAAAGTCTGCAGTTATATGTTTTAATTTTGTAGTTAAATTTAGTTGTGTGTTACGATTTAGCCAAGCTAAATTTACGTGTCTTCAAGGTTGAATGCGTATACACTTTGTGGTAAACAATGCTTGAAAGCAATATCGGCTAGTCTATTTGTGCGCAGTAGGTGTAATGATAATGTTAAAATATGATATGAGAAATTGCTATAAAAAATAAGTATGTCTAACAAATCTAATAAGAAATAATTAAAGTGAATAATGACTTCTAAAAATAATTCCCCCTAGTACAAGTTACATCCGTCTATAGACACTTAATTGTAATGCAATTTAGCTCTATATCTGACTCTGGAGGTGGGAATAATTGCAGAAATATAAAAAAATTACATAATGTGCTAGTTGCTAGTTCAAGATAAAAAAAATACTTGAAAATCCTGGATATTTCTTTTACTTATTGCTTTGTCATCGGTGTGTATGTGTGCAAAATTTCAGATCAATCCGAACTCTGCAAGTGGATGAAAATCACTTTCAAAAATTCCGGTATATATATAAATACACACGTACATAAAAAGATATGTTCGATGTAAATAAAAGCATGTAATTTTTTTTTTTATGATAACAAAAACAGAACAAACGCCTTTTTCAGTTGCTTAAGACGATACCAAAATAGCTTCGTGCATTTTTCTACGTACGAAGTTTTCATTGTTTCTTTAGATTGAATGGCTAGAGCTCTAATTTTTAAGTATATGTTTTTTCAATATATGATCTAGGATCGCATCAACTCAGAAACACGATTGAAAAAAGTTTTCTCGATAGAAAATCTTGGCAAAACAACCTCTCAAAATTTTTATTTTTTTCATTTGTCGGTCTATTATCGCGTATTAACTAATGAAATAACTTTAAAAACATAAGTAACTATTATATATAGAAACACGTAAATCAGAATTAAAATATATTTAGTAGATTTTGAGTAGATAGGAAAAGTATCCCTAATTCTTCATTTTCTGTGCCTACTGGCTGTGTTAATATGTACGTGTCGGCGATGATATACGATAATATTGATGTAGGCCCTTAATACTTAATAGAGCTAGAGGGCGTTGTTTTGTGAAACCTCTACAAATAGCTAAAATAATAATAAAGCGATTTCAATTATTGAGGTCTGATAAGGGAGAGTAGCCCTTCAGAGTGTGATGTCGCGTCAATATTCGAACAAAACTTGTACTAGACTAGGTATGGTTATAATAATTGACTTTTGAATTATTTTGTTTTATTGTAATTTAATATAAACACTTTACTTGTAATTTTTGGTTGCAATTTTGTATTTTTTTATCTAGACATCTAGTTATATATTTTTCGACAGAAAAGCCTGATTATATACAATATATAATAAACAAGTACCTAAGCATAATAACAACTAGATATACATAGGGTGAATGATAAGAAACCGACATACTGTAGGATTGTATTCAGATTTCGAATATACCATTAAGAATCCACAATATTGAGTCAAGTATTGAGTTAAAGCTATGAATACGTAGTTATATTAAAAAAAAATACTAATTATTCGTTATCAAAATTTAATCATCTGTAAAAATCATAAAGACACTTGAATATCCCACTTTCTCACCGAATGCAATCCTCCGTTCCGCGCAACCCCGATAAAGATCATTAAAATCGCGTCACCCAGTTAAAAGTTATGAGGTAACGAACAAATAAACACATACAGTCGAATTGAGAACCTCCTCCTTTTTGTAAGTTGGTTAAAAATAGTTAATAATTGCTTTAAGGCTTTTTTTTATTATTTTATTCATCAATTTGTTCGATTTTCTATCAATCAACCCACTAACAATTCTATTTGTGTACATATACGACATAACAACATCAATTGGCGTTTTATTCTTGTGCAAAACTTTCGGCAAAGTCCTAACGCTCTAATATAATATTAATTATTTACAATTTATTTTTTAATGCGAGTAATAATTTTAAACTTTAGATTATAATTTGTGCGGTATATTGCGCTAATTAAATAATATTTTAGCTTAAAACTGACTGAATAATAAAAATTATATTTTATTATTTATTTTATATCATGACATTATTTATTTTATATTAGAGAATATTCAGGTCATTATATATAAATGATAACAGATTTTTATTTGAGATTTATTGCTATTTTTAGGGCAGGTTTTATTTAGTGATGCCCTAATTACATAACAAAAGAAATGCTAACTAAAATATCTACATAAATTATGTACAAGTTTAAAATAATTCTAAATAAACTTATCTATAATGGTACCGATTCAACGTGCACAACCTAACTAAACATAACTAAAATATGAAAATTGATAGTGTCAGTAACACAATTCGTCAATGTTAACAGCACTTTTTTATTAGAAAATTAGGAAATTCATCAAAATACGCCATAGAAGTTTTCATTTTTAACACGCTTATATTATAGTTCGGTATGTATCTATCAATGTATTAATCTATGTAACGGAATCTTTAAGCAATTTTTCACCCACTTACAGTAGTCGGATCGATATGAAATTTGGCATACCTACATATTCGACGGGCTTCGTGGTGGAGTGGTTTATGTAATGGACTGCCGATCACGAGGTCGCGGGTTCGATTCCCGCTTTGGGACAATCATTTGTGTGATATCCATAAATGTCATACAAATGTTTGTACTGCGTCTGGGTGTTTTCTATGTATAAAAAAAAAGTTTGAAAAATAGATGTTGGCCGATTCTCAGACCTACTGAATATGTATGCAAAATTTGAGATGAATTGGTCAAGCCGTTTCGGAGGAGTACGGTAACTAACACTGTGACCCGTGAATTTTATATATTAGAGAATATTAAGTACCGAAGACAACGTTAAAATTAAAATAAATATTCAGGATTTTCAATCGTGTTTTTTAGTTTTTAAACTAAGTAGATTATTTAGTTAAGTTTAGTTGTGCACATAGAATTGGTACCAATATGTTGAATTAATCGATTATTTTAAATTACAACAATATTATGGATGGATTATATTCCATAATCTGATATTCTTCATTTCTCTCTTCATTAAAGTTATGACTAAAAACAAAGGGGTTTTCGAGGGGTCAAACACCGCCATAGTCTAATGCGACTGCTCGGTGTTTGGTCGGAATTGACACAAAAACGTTAGCGATCACTTGCGACCGCGCCAAGATTCATGTCTCGAATTTATTTTACCATTATTCAAATTTTCTATACATATAATACTAACTATTGCCCGCAACTTCATGCACGTGAAATTAAGAAACTAAACCTATACAAATTATAAAAAAAATCCATCTTCTTGAACCACTCTATCTATTAAAAAAACTGCATCAAAATCCGTTGCGTAGTTTTGAAGATATAAGCTCACATAAGGACATACATATAAAAATAACAACTTTGTTTTATAATAAGCGAAGACACACAAGTTTTAAATAAAAAAATACATAGATATAAAAATGTATGCCTACTAAGTATAATTAAAATCCAAAAATCTCTGTACTTAAATATATAATAAACGATTAGGCAAACAATAACATTATTTAGATATATTCGTCTACTTACAAGTATTATTATCATTACGCTTGTATAATCCCAGGGGGCCAAGTCTGCTAATTCTGCTATTACAATCATATTACAATGTTGTTATAATGGTCAGTCAGTGCCGCCATTATGGTGTCATTATGACAAAACAGTAATAGTAGACTACCAAATTTGATAAAATTCCGCCATTATGGCACCATTATGGTGTCATAATGACACCAAGTTTGATTTTTTGTCACAGATTATGCCACTATGGCGCCATAATGGTGCCATCAAGGAGGTTATAAGTAGGGAGGCACAACTCGGGAACATAGATTTGTCCCAAGGCCCGGCCCGTTTCCGGTTTAAAAGTAAAATAGTAGCCTTGCCTTCTCTTTTAATCCAGCTCAAAAAGAAAGAGTTAGAAAGGCTACTAAATAGGCTCTTTGTCATTTATTTTTCTTAATGTGTTCAACTAAAAAAAGAAGCAGGCCGGATTCGTTGTACCGAGTGTTACGTCTAGATCTACATTATGGGTGCCATTGAGCTGTCATTGTGACAACATTGTATTAGCAGACTTGGGGCCCAGAATGTGTAAGCAGAGATCAACTATTTTGATACACTTTCGTTATGTTCGTTGAGATTAGAACTTAATAGATTGTTTCACAGACATTATTTGAATGCCCACTAAAACCTCGGACTAACTGATTTTTTCATTCTAATCAAGTACCTACCTGTGGCAATGGTGCCAATTCTGCGTGCAGAACTAAACTTAACTAAATAATGAACCAATTATTGCTGTATTTTGATTATTTGGCATTTCTTTCTTAAAACTCATTTCTTTCATAAACATTTCTTAACACTTTTATAATATGTGTTATATTTATATATGTGTATGTAGTATATTATACGAAAGTATCAATATATATTTTGTACCGTATTGTATGTATGTAGGTAGTGGTATGTATGTATTTATATGTTGTTAGATAATAAGAATCTTAGTTTTTAAGCTATTAATTTTGTTGTGCACTGTATATCCCCATATTCCTCAATTTTCTCCATCATTGAGGTTTGCTGGAAGAAAATTCATTATTGAATTAAGCTCGCCTGTGTACATGATGTTTCTTTTATTTCTGTTTTGGTTTGTATGTGTGCAATAAAGAATAAAGTATAAAGTATTTGGCTATTTTGTTGCGCAAATTTATATTAATTAAAATCATTAATCTATAATAAACAGTTTTTATAACAAGAAAGTTAAGTTAATATTGCCGAATTGTGTTATCGACACTATCAAAATTCATTTTTTAGTTTAGTTATGCGCCTAGAATTGGTACCAATATTAATATTAAGGATATATCGCATCTACTGCTTGAATATATCTTAATAAAAAAATTGCCGAAAAATTATTGTCATCACAATATTAAAATTTAAAATAATTATGTAAAAATATAAATACGTATATATAAAAATTAATTTTGTTAGTATAATTATAACATTCTTAACAAAACTTAATAACTAATGATATTTATTGTCTTTTTTTTATTTATTTATTTATTGTCTTTACTGGACTTAAATTAATCTTAAGTCAATATAGGCGGCGTCAAGAGTCATGAGCGGTAGTTTGACCTACGCAATATACTTTTTATGTCTGTTTGTGTCATATAAATAAATAAATATTCATGGATATTTCATACAATGTCCTCTGATCCCAAGCTAAGCTTATATGCTTATGTTATGGGTACCAGAATACGGATAGAATACATATATGTACTACTATTCTTTTGTAAATACATACTTATAATACATAGAAAACACCCAGACGCAGTACAAACATTTGTATGACAGTTGCAAATATCACAAAAATGATTGTCCTGAGCGGGAATCGAACCCGCGACCTCGTGACCGGCAGTCCGTTACATGAACCACTCAACCAGGAGGCCCGTCAAACATACAATATGTATCTATGTGTGTGTCTCTGATACATAGAATTATTTATCCTCCTAGCTCTGATACAAGCTATACGTCATATGAAACATGATTAGTCTATGAAGTACGATTTAGCCAGGCTAAATTTAAGATTGAACTCTTTCCCTCTATTTTGCGTGCTCTATTTTGGTGGTGGACACAGATCTACCAATCTGTGTCCACCACCAAAATAGAGCGCTCATAACTCGTGAGGTCACCTATAAGTTAGGTATGAATACTACAGACAAAGCCAAGTGAAAATACTTATTTTAAATATCATAATATGTAATAAATGTCATATAATTCTCTCATGTTATTAATTTTCTTTACATATTCCGTAAATATCTAGTTTTTAGGGTTCCGTACCCAAAGGGTAAAAACGGGACCCTATTACTAAGACTTCGCTGTCCGTCCGTCCGTCCGTCCGTCTGTCACCAGGCTGTATCTCAAAAACGGTGATAGCTAGACAGTTGAAATTTTCACAGATGATGTATTTCTATTGCCGCTATACCAACAAATACTAAAAATAAAATAAAATAAATATTTAAGCGGGGCTCCCATACAACAAACATGATTTTTTTACCGTTTCTTGCTCGATACTAATAACGTTGCCTTATGTTGCATAGATAATGGTACGGAACCCTTTGTGCGCGAGTCCGACTCGCACTTGACTAATTTTATTATTTTTTATTATTTCTATGGATGCTTAAGGTATATAAGATCATTCTAAGATATTTATTATTGTCTTAATGATTTACGAAGATTTATTATTTCTTATTATATTTGATAAATTTATTATTGATAATGTTTACAGAATGACTAGTAAAAGATTGTATGTAGATACTGAAAAAGAGTGTTCAGTGTATATCTATACAAATATTATAAAGCTGAAGATTTTGTTTGTGTGTTTGTTTGAACGCGATCAAATCTCAAAAACTAATTGTCCGATTTAAAAAATTCTTTCAGTGTTGGAAAGTACATTTATAGAGGAAAGCTATAAGCTATATAACATCACACTGTGACTCAAAAGAGGAATACATCAGTGAAAAATGTTGCAGCAACAGGTAAAATTCTTTAATTTCTACGTGTACGAATTCGCGGGCAACAGCTAGTATTTGATATTTGTTATATAGCCTATAGCTTACCTAGGTAAATGAATTATTTATAATTGTGAAATCCAACTGATTACTTATATAACAAAAATTTGAACGAGCTTAAGTGTTAATGTGTGTAACGCAACCATAGTGTGAACTTCTGTTAGATAAGGTTTAATTTCTAAATTTCACGCGTACGAAGTCGCGGGCAACAGCTAGTAGACTATGTAACACAAAAAGAATTTTTCAAATCGAACCAATAGTTTCTCAGATTAGCGCGTTCAAACAAACAACTCTTCAGCTGTAGGTATATTATTAAGTATAGATTTGATTAACATGTAATTTTTAAATTGTAGGTTTATGATCATCACCATGTCCGTGAGGTAACGGATTAAGAATACAAGTGTCACCACCCCATCTCCTCCCAAGGGTACTGTAAAAGTCAGCTAAGGGATATTGCACACAGATAACATCCTCTGTGAGATACGGAAAACTCGAAAATAAACCCTGTGCCAACACGCCTGGTCAGCGCGGCACAGTAGACCCTAATCCCTCCAAAGTGGAGGAGGCCCGTGCCCAACAGTGGGACGTAAATGGGCTGGAGAGAGAGAGAGATCATCACCATACTGTCACGCCTTTTCCCAAATAGGTAGGCAGACACTATAATAATTATAATAATAATAATAATAAATAAATATTCACAGACATTTCACACAACGTCCTCTGGTCCCAAGCTAAGCTTATTATGCTTGTGTTATGGGTACCAGAATACGGATAGAATACATAAACTACTTTTCTTTTGTAAATACATACTTATAATACATAGAAACACCCAGACGCAGGACAATTATATTATTATAGAGCGCTATCTGCTGCGATTTAAACACATGAATTCATTTAAACAATAAACATGTCGTGCAATATGTACCTACAATCTTTTACCAGTCTAAAGTAGGCTATATACAAGCCTTTTACACGAATTTATATCAAGTTAAATATTTATTAAATACAACAATTGTAAAACAAATTATATAAAAATTTCAACAATAAGTAAATTCATACAAATGTCAAGATTTTGTACACTAACAAGATATAAACAAAATAATTTAGATAGATATGTCTACAACAATATGACTTTATAATATTGGATATGTTATGTGACAATTTTGCCAAATTACTTCGAAACTTTTATTGGCGACAACACAGTTATACCAAATATAGTGTCTATCGCTTCATCACTAAGTCGGCTTGAAGCCAGAGGCGTATTTAATCTAAGGCCATAGGGGTCATGGCCAAGGGCGGCCAGCCTGACAAGGGCGGCGAAAGCCTTCAAGTTTAAAATTTTGCTTTGTCTCTATTAAAGGCTAATTACATTGGCCCGTGGCGTCAAATCAAATGGCTCGGAGACGCAAATTTTCTGAATACGCCTCTGCCTAAAGTCAGTTATATATTTATGTGTGCGTGAAAATGTATCTATGTGTGTCTATGATACAGGCTATACGTCATATGAAACATTATTAGTAATACTAATACGTCATATGAAGTACGATTTAGTCAGGCTAAAGTCACTTGTCCTCAATCTTAAACGTCAACTCACCACCTGGTATATTTGTTACATAAACAAAATAATATAGATATGTCTACAACAATATGCCTTTCTAATATTGGATATGTTATAAATAACAATTTTGCCAAATTGCTTCGAATCATTTTTTAATGCCGAACTGAAAATTACAGAAACTTTTAATCATCCTCTGAGATGTGAATTATTTCTGTAATTTTATTCCCAGAACGATTTAATATTTACTGTAATATAATAAGAAATCGTTATACAATTATCGTCAGTAGAACAAACGTTAGTTCTAGTATAACAAAGTGTGTCTATAGATCGCACAGTCTAAAAGAAATTACGGTATATACCTTTTTTATCGACTACGCGTCGATGTCGAAAATATTATGTTATACGCGCTATATATAACTGTTTAATACTGCACAATAACAAGCCACAATATTAATAAGAAAGAAACATAATATAAGTATTGTATATCTATATCAAATAATTACTTCTAAATATTGTCATAAGTTATATAATATTGTCGTTGTTTAAATCTAATATTGTCATTGCAGAAAATTTATCAGACATAAAAACTAAAAAAAAAAGTTAAAAAAACACAGGCGACCACAATCGAATTAAAAAAAAAATTAGAAAAAAAATCCCTTTAGCGGGTCATTCCATGTTCTAAAATTAAAAAAAAGTCTTCAACACTTTATGACCAGTCTTTTGTCTTCGGTATTATTCTTCATCGTCAGTGTCACAGCATCCTGGCCAGCAACAACCCTCAGAGCCATCTGGTCTGGTGCAGAATAATAATGTTTCAGTTGTAGATACCGGTCTAGGCTCTATGCCATGGAAATCACGAAGTTCTTCAGCTGGAAACCATGCGCGTTCCTCGTCATCTATTATTGGGATATTGAAATATCTGAAATTTAGAAATTTCAAATTTAGTCCTAAGTATTATGGAAAGTCCGTGTGGTGACAGATTAAGAATACAAGTGTCGCCACCCCATTTCTTTCCTAGGTTGCCAACTAAGTAACAACATAAGCAGTTAACGTCTACTGTCAGAGACGGATAAATCGAAACTAAACATAATCCCTACTAAAGTAGAGGAGGCCCGTGCCCCGCAGTGGGACGTGAATTGGCTGGAGAGGAGAGGAGAGTATAGAAAATCTGTGAATAAATATAAACCCCAAATACAATCACCCATCTTTTGCCAATATCCTATTATTTGGTGTTGGTGCAACATGTCTTTTTCTTTCATACTCTTTTACTCGTATCAGACGTCATATCTCTATATAAAAGAAAGGGAAGCGACTTCTTTCTTTCATATCCTCTAAATATAAAATATAAATGCAGTGAAGCAATCTGTAGTACCTAATACAAAATAAATATGTATTTAAAAGTCTAAAACTTTTAAAATTACTTATTTTGAATGGTGACCGCCATACTTCTAAAGTAAATTGAAAAATAATGCTATGTAATATCATAATAACTATAAACGGTAGCGACGCTTAAATTTGGTGAATTCTTGCAAAAAAGTTAAAATTTTAATTAAAAAGTGAAGAATAGGGTTAAGAGGATACCAAAATAGCTTCGTGCATTTTTCTATGTACGAAGTTTTCATTGTTTCTTTAGATTGAATGGCTAGAGCTCTTATTTTTAAGTATATGATTTTTCAATATATTATCTAGGATCGCATAAACTCAGAAACACGATTGAAAAAAGTTTTCTCGATAGAAAATCTTGGCGAAAAAACCTCTCAAATTTTTTATTTTTTTCATTTGTCGGTCTATTATCGCATATTAACTAATGAAATGACTTTAAAACATAAGTAACTATCATATATAGAAACACGTAAATCAGAATTAAAATATATTTAGTAGATTTTGAGTAAATAGGAAAAGTATCCCTAATTCTTCATTTTCTGTGCCTACTGGCTGTGTTAATATGTACGTGTCGGCGATGATATACGATAATATTGATGTAGGCCCTTAACACAATAAAATGCTTTACGATCTATTTTATTATACATACTAAGCACCTGTAAAAGAAAATCAATAAGAGAGAACTTGAGTCAGGTTTTTAGTAAGAAAGAAAGAAAATAAATTTATTTCAGTAACCTCGACTACAGAACAAAATTTTAAAATATACATAATAAAATACATTAATATTAGAGGCTGAAAATGGCCCTTGCTCAGCAATTTCTATAGTAGCAAGCTACCACAGCGCTGGTTTTCAGTAAGAACCAGAAAACTATTGAGAACAGATACTAGCTACGACAGATCTACGACACGACAGAGCTACGACAGATAATTAATAAAAATAAAAAGAGTACAAGGTTAAATAAATACAGAAGAAATAAAAAAACATGTAATTAAGCATATATCATACACATATTACGTATATTGTATATATTATACCATATACGTATAAATATATAAATACAGATAAATATATAGATAGATAGATAGATAACTCTTTATTTGCACAAACACCAATTTTACACAGAATTTGAAAAGAAAATACAGTCTTAAAAGCTATTGTACAAAGGGCGGCCTTATCACTAATGTGATTTCTTCCAGGCAACCGTATAATGGATAGAATCTAGAATAGACATTGCGGTGGTTGTTGGTGTCATATATATTAAAACTTAAATTGAATAAATGAATAAATACATACCTAAATCTAATCAATATACATACTTATACATAAGTACACTAATAAGTAAAAACTACTATATAATATACATACACACTATAAAAATACTAAAATTTATTTAAACACTACTATAATGATAGATAATATTTCGATAGTTTTAACTTAAAATTAGAAAGAGATTGTGCTTGTCTAATTTGTAATATTTGTAATGGTAGTTTGTTCCATAGTGATATAGCTTGCACAGTGAAGGATTTACCATAAAAATTTGTACTATGCTTCGGAACATTCAATCTCAGATTTTCAGATGTTCTCAGATTATTTGGGTGTGTGACATGTCGGAACACAAAACGAGTTTTCAGATATTGGGGAGTATTGGGATTAAATAATATGTTATATAGTAGCGAAAGAATATGAGTATTCCGGCGAAGGCGAATGGGAAGCCACTTGAGCTTTTTGCGAAACTCAGAGACATGATCATATTTGCGCAGACCAAATATAAATCTTATACAGACATTTTGAAGTCGCTCAAGTTTATCGAGTTGTGCTTCGGTGAGATTGACAAAACTGACATCAGCGTAATCCAAAATTGGCAGGAGCAAAGAAATATATATAGTACGTAATATATAGTACAAGTACTATCTTCTTGATTTGTATGAGACTAGCTCTTGCCCACAGCTTCATACGAGTGTTTAGAAAACAGACTTCGTCTTTAAAAAAAATGCCCCGCGTAGTTGTATAGGTTTAAGCTCACATATGGACAATAAAACGACATTGCTTTTTTAAAAAATAATCATTGGCATTTCACACGACGTCCTCTGGTTTGGGACCTAAGCTATACTTGTATTTATAGGTACCAGAATATGGTTTTACAATAAGTAAAGATTTTTTTTATAATAACCAACCTGCAAATAGCCAGCACTGGTATCCATAGCACGGATGCTAAGATCAGTACCAAAACCAGAACCACTGCCCATATTGGCCAAGGTTTCTTCACAGTATCTCCCATAGTTCTGATCCAGGCTTCATAGCTAGAACCTTCAGTAGCGAGCTCCCAGAACGAAGACATTAAGATGGACAGCATGGCTAGTGGAGACAGATACTTCCAGCAGATCAACCAGTATATACCAGGTCTCTGCCCTGTCATAAGCTGTATGTCATCAGCGAATCTGAAATTTTGACCACTTTTATTAACACGGTTTCGGTTCTAGGGTTCTATATTAAAAGGTAACAATGGTACCAATAAAACGTCCACAACAAAACTTAACTTAACTAAAAAGTGAAAACGACTATTTTGTATTTGTATTTTGGCTATTTTCTTTGACATATTTTTATTTATTTAAATCGTTACATTATGGTCTTATAATGACTTATCGGAGGTTTAAAAGTTCCCTAAAATAAAGTAAAATAAAAAAAAGTTTATTATATCTTCTAAAAAATCTCCGTTTAAACCTCCGATAAGTCATCTATACTTATAATAAATCTTTAGAGAGGTCAATTCTGTACATGAAATATATTTTTAAAATAACTATCAGGGGGTGGTTAGTGATCGATACTGATGCCAAAAATGCAATCAGTAAAATTTTTGTCTGTCTGTCTGTCTGTATGTTCCTTATAGAAATAAAAACTACTCGACGGATTTTAACGAAACTTGGTACATAATATTTTCTAACACTTGCGCGACTCATCTGTTTAAATAAAACTACTTTTTACTGTAACTGTTTTTTACAGTAACTGATCGTAGAAGACACATTACAGCTCAGTCTCACCCGTGACCATGGTGACTGCAAAGTCTCCGAAACGTCGGGCCAAAATTTAAAAACAAATATACGCGTCTAAAAAAGAAACTTGGTACAATTATTCTTCATACTCCTGGGCAGGTTATAGTATACTTTTCATCACGCTACAATCAATAGGAGCAGAGTAGTGAAGGGAAATGTTGGGAAAACGGGAGAAGTTACTCCATTTTTTAAGCTTCCGTCGCGTGTGCAGCCTTAATGGTTAAAGTTACATAGAAATCATGTATGACGGAAATATTCTGCATAAAATTGTCTAAAAAATATCCCGGAACAGCATACATCTATATTTTATGGTTGACTCACAATAACACGTGTAACTCCTGATAGCTTAGCAGTTCGGAGCATTACGATTATATTTGTTTACTCTTACGTTTATAATACTCTCACTCAAGCAGTAGTTACAAATGTTGCAAAAACGGGGAAAACTTCCTAAATTTTACGCGGACGGAGTCGAGGGCAACAGCTATTATGAATAAGAGCATTAGTCTATAAATTAACAGATTTTCAAATAAAACGGTTCAGCGAATATTGCCGAATTGTGTTTTTGACACTATAAATTTTCATTTTTTTGTTTAGTTGCGCATGTAGAATCGGTACCAATATACTCGTATTATAGACACTTCGCTGGCCACCCGCCTGCCTGTATGTCACCAGGCTGTAATTCTGGAACGGTTGATAGCAAGAGAGCTGAAAAATTGACAATTTATGTATATCAATTGATGTTACAACAACAAATACTCATCTTTATTATTCTCCTGCTCTTGTCCCTTTATTGAGGGTCGGGAATATAATGAATATGTGACCAATTCGTACTTGACCGGTTTTTACTATGACGCTGATTGGTTATGCGTTTGAATAACCATTTAGCCTTTGTATCAGTTTCATCAAAATCCATTTAGTTTGAACGCAAAGGCATTAAAAAATATACATGCTCATCATAGATTTCTATCTATCTATCCATCTATAATTTCTTAACAAATACCATTTAATATAACTTCTAAACTAAATCCTAGCTACGTCTATAAGTCATTCATTTTTGTTCAATAAAATAACATAAAACAGCATTTTGATAGATAATATTTTCTAACACTTGCGCGACTCATCTGTTTAAATAAAACTACTTTTCACGGATATAGACGCGTATATTTGTTTTAAATTTTGGCCCGACGTTCTGACGTTCTGACGCGCTGACTGCAAAGTCTCTGAAACGTCGGGCCAAAATTTAAAACAAATATACGCGTCAAAATCCGTAAAAAGTAGTTTTATTTAAGCCTTTGATAGAATTAAATGTGATTGGGAGCATCTCAAAATATTATTTCGATCATATTTTGCCCTTTCAAACTTGGATTATCCCAGATTTCACAAATGTTATAGGAAAATTGTAACATTTATTTACTAAATGGTATCAGCGAGCTAAATGGCCAATATAAGCAGTTAACGTCCACTGTGAGAGATTGAAAACTCGAAACCTGGTCAGCGCGGCACAGTAGACCTTAATCCTTCCTAAAGTGGAGGAGGCCCGTGTCTAACAGTGGGACCTTAATAGGCTGGATAGGAAGAATGACGTAAATTCAAAACGAATATTAAGGATTTTTTTTACGTTATACATGTTGATGCTTGACTACATTCCACTTGATGGTAAGCGGTAATGCAGCCTTGGATGGTAAAACGCAACAACTATGCTAGAAGCCTATTCATCCTTCTCTTGAATGCTTCCACATTGTAACTGTCCGGAAACACAGACGCTGGCAGATTGTTCCAGTCTTTAGCTGTCCGCCAAATAAAACACTACGCAAAACATTTGGTTCCGGCAGGAGGTATATCCACAATTTAGAATGCATGCATCCCGTTCGACTGGTAGTGCGTTGAAGGAATGGAGATGGGGGAATTATTTCCTGTAATTCATCAGCACACTCTCCAAAATGCATTCTGTAGAATACAGTGAGACTCATGCACACACGCCACGCATGCTATTTATTTTCGATAAGCTTTTTTAGGATTTCGTAACAAAACGTAAATTAAGTAAGTAAGCACGTTGGGCTTACTACGCTTAATGAGCGATAGGACATTAACGATCCGCGAACAGTTTTTGCCTTTCTAATCATGAATAATGGACGCCTCCTAATTCGTTACGGAAAATCAGATTCCATAAAGAGAAACTTAGTTGAGTCAAATGAAAATATCTTAGTCCATTTCACAATTGTTTTATTTTACAGGAGAATATACGCCTAGGTAACCAACCGGACCCTATCATTTGGACTTATAATTTATTCGCCCGTCTTTCATAGTTAATACAATCATAAACGTACCTCTTGACTCCATAAACGTATGCGATCCCAACACATTCGAAGAACGCTATGATCAGCAGTGGAAAATTTCCACTATACATATCAAAAAGCAAAAATATATAACTGCCTGAACCATGAGCGAAACTCATGGACAGCAAACAGCATATCAGGCATATTCCGCCTGTTAAATATTCCTTTCGAAGGTTTGGGAAGAGCTTCATATCGACGATAGATGTCACTACTCCTTCTAGTGTTCCAAATTGTGAATCGATTCCAAGTGTAAACAGCATCAGGAAGAATAAAACGGACCAGAACTGCGCGCCAGGAAACTGGTTGATGGCTTCCGTGAAAATGATAAAGGCAAGTCCTGTACCGGAGGCGGTCTGTAAGAAAATATAAATTTATATTACCTGCTTTATTAGTTACGTACGTTTTAAAAATGTTCTTAGCTTGCGTCTCTATAAGGAGGATACATTTGGTTAATATTATACCATGCTGACAACAAGTTATCAGGCGTATATTTGGTTTGTTGGAAATTCACACGTTTTCCCTAACTTTTAAAGCACACTTGGAGCAATCTAAAACTTAGTAGGTATATACATTTCTATAACACTGTATGTAGAAAATGTTTCTCTATACCACAGATAATATAATAAATATTATAAAGCTGAAGAGTTTGTTAGGTTGAACGCGCACGGTTCCGATGGAAAAATTATTTCAGTATTTATTTCAGGATAGTACTTTATCGGGGAAGGCTTTAGGCTATATAACATCACGCTAGGAGCGATAGGATAGCGCAGCATTAGTGAAAAATGTTGTTAAAACAAGGATTTTTTTTAAATTTTGCACTTACGAAGTCGGGGGCATCAGGTAGTCAGTAATAGACAACCTACTATAAAAATCTACCCTGAAAGCGATAAAAGGGGGACTGAAAGTTTGTAAAAAAGTCTAAGACAATTTAAAGTGTGCGACAAAATTCACTTCGATTTATTTCGATACAATTTCTGTTCTTCGATTCAATTTTTCACTACACGCATCAGTGATCTGTAAAGATGTCTTGTGAACGATTCGCTTATATTCTAGCTTGCTTCAACGAGATTGCAATGGCAACAAATTTAATAAATGCAATAAAGGCAAGAACTAGTCCGTAAAATGGCTCCTATATGATTTGTCTTGGATATATTTATTAAGGACGAAGTGATATTTCTTTTACTGACATGCAATATTGCTGGTGGCCTTACTATAATTAGGTTTTTTTTTGCGTCGAGCCCACTTTATGTGCCTTTGAAATTGAAGGGATTTCCTCGGAGATAACCAATAGATCCTGATCTGGTGCCAATGGGACTATACGAGAACCACGAGCTTTCAAATGAAAAAAGAATCATAAAAATCGCTTTGCCCAGTAAGATATGAGGAAATAAAAATAAAAAATAACATACAGATGTATTGAGAACCTCGTCCTTTTTTTAAGTCAGTTTAAAAAATTCCTCAACAATACTTACATTATCCAATTCTTTCTGTAGATCACACTCCGGTAAATGAGGCATAATTAACTTCGTGATTGTCCCATTCAGGATAACCGTCACATTTTGCCCAGCCTCTGGTAACACCATTGAGCGAAATGTTGGCCCAAATATATCTAATAATGTTTCATTCCTCACTTCCAAACATTTCTCATAAACCATGGTAGCTTTAAACCCAATTATGGAGAAAACTACAATACCCGCAAACATGGAAGTCAAGCAATTAGTCATGGAAACCATTATAGCATCTCTATAACAATTATTATCAACGGGATTATAAGAGGAAAAAGCTATTAACCCCCCGAAAGCTAATCCAAGGGAAAAGAATATCTGTGTGCCTGCTTCTAACCATACCACAGGGTCTAAAATTCTGTGCCATTTCGGAGTAAATAAATGGACGAGGCCATCACTCATACCTTTTAACGTAATTCCTCTAAAGAAAAATATAACAAGTACTATGTAAGGGAATGTTGCTGTGACGTAAACGACCTTTCCTGAGGAAGCTATGCCTTTGATCATACACAAATATACTAGGATCCAAGCTATTACAAGAGCTAATGCGATTTTGTAATTAAAAGATTCGGGATAGTTGATATCTTCCGATATTTGAAGTGTTGTTCTATACCAGAAGTATTGTGTGGGGCTGCTTACCTGTGAACAAACAAAATTACTGTTAAAATAATATGTATATGTAAATAGCTACTATGTATGGTTTTGTGCCACAAGGTAAGGAGGGACCTTATTAAATTTCACTGTCCGTCCGTCCGTCTGTAACCAGACTGTATCTCAATAACTGCGATAGTTGAAATTTTCAGAGAATTGAAATTTTCCCAGACGATGTATTTCTGCTATTGATATAACGATAAATACCAAAAATCCGAATACAATAAATATTTGAGGCTTACGAGAGCCTTAAATGACATGATGATTAAGTGTCACAAAATATATATTATGATAACGGTACCCTAACCCTTCGTAAACGGGTAAAACTCGTTCTTGGATGGGTTTTTATTTCTCTATAGCTATTATGATGAGGCAAAAATATAATATATACTCGTATTTTGACATAAGGCATCTCCATTAAATAAAGGAAGAAGTAGCCGTCTTCTTGTTGAAATTTTTTTATACTATGACGGAAAGAAGTTCTAAAATGTGTTCTCATAGAAAAAAAAATAACCCGAACCCGATACGAGGTTAAAAAGAAGCCAACTTAAATTATGCAGCTAGAGCTACGTAATTTCCGACGTTTGTCTATAAAATATCTCGACATGTTAATGACTTATCAAAATTTCCACCCTATAACAGATAACTTTACTGTAATTTTTGAATAAAACAAATACATACAATATAGCATACATATTCACTTAAAAACACGCGAAAAACAACTCTTCCTTAACACTCGGAGTAACTTATTATTCCTTATTCTAAGAAATACTTATAAAAAAAAAGAAATACTTATAACAAAAGATAAAACAAAAGTAATTTTCACAATACAATATTAAAAGGATACGCACCCAAATTGATATAATTACTGAAGTTCGCAACGTATTTCGGTTATAAAAAGAAAAGCCGAGAATATTCCGTACAATGTTAACGAAAGAAAGCTTTCTTTACAAAAGCTCATAAGCACGCATTGGATTTTGTTCGATTTAGTAGAATAAAAGAGGATTTTATCAACATGTTACTGCGGGTTACAAAAATCAGTAGCTTAGTAAATGTTATTAGGTTAACATGAACATATTCGAAGTAATTACTTGCGTTTGGATTTCATTTGGTAAGTATTAGTGAAGCAAACTTTATTAATTTACATTAGTAAGATAGATATAAGCTTCGAGAGGCGGCAGAATGCACTCCGATATGGATGGTAACACTCGTTTGAATGTAGCCTAATGGAAGAGAAACAGAAGGACTATGAGGGCCTTGTAAAGCCAGACTGTACAAAGTATCTCGTATATATCGTCACTGACTTTCCAGAAACGTCGAGCCTTTCGTGACAAGCTTTTTGGGAACAAAGCCATTAACCAACACAGCTATAGAGATTATTTCTGACAATTTTCCTTTACGCAATAACCACATGATATTTTAGTCTTCTTATTATTTCAAAATTATATACTCTCTCTCTCTCTCTAGTCCATTAACGTTCCACTGTTGGGCACGGGCCTCCTCCACTTTGGGAGAGATTATAGTCCACTGTGCAACATTGACCAGCCGCCAAAGGGTTTATTTTCGAGTTTCCGCCACTCGCAGAGTGTGTACAATATTCTTTAACTTTTACAACACTCTGAGAAGGAAAAGGGGTGATGACACTTGTTTTCTTAATCTGTCACCACATAGATTATATAATCGTAATATTAATACAATATTTATTATTCTTACGTATGTATAATGTAACTTTTCATTATCATCTTTCTATTTCAAAGGAAATGATCTGAGACCGACTTTTGATATATATATCTATCATAGAGATCAGAAATAAAATGGACAAGACAGCACTCCCTGAACACCACATTTTATTACTTTTTGTTTAGATAAGATTGTCCACACTGTATCTAACATTTTTATGTCATGGCGTTGTATATTTGCTGTGTGTGTGTGTTGCTGTGACACATAAACGTTATACTTATATATTGAGATTCTAATTATTTGATGTTTGATGTCGTTTTATTTATTAATGGTCTTATATAATGACGTATCGGAGGTTTAAACAATAACTTCATCGGAGAGATAATAAACATTTTATGGTAAAAAGACTATTATGAATAACAATTTTAGGGAACCGATTTTAGCGAAATTTTTAACCTCCGATGATAAGTCATTATGAATAAGACTAATAAGTCTAGGCAAGCAAATACAATAACTTGACGTACAATAAAATATTATTGTACGTCAAGTTATTGTATTTACTTGCCTAAGTAATGTGGAAACGTAAATACTAATATATAAATATATACAAGGCCTTTTTAGATCTCTTCACAGACCTTTTGCTGGATTCGGTATGGAATCCGAAATAAAGACTTAAAACGAGTGACTCTTAAGGTTCTTGTTACATAAGTACTTTTTATATGTACTCTACTCCAGGCACAAGTAAAATGAAAGTCTATATTTTAAACTTTTTTCGCTACATTTTGTATCCGCTTTCCTTTGATTCTGAGATGTGTTCACTCTTAGAGGTTTTAAAGTCTGTGTAATACATTTTGTTGTGAGTTTTTTACATAAATAGAGGTTAACTAATTGATGTTATATGTTTTTAACAGCGAAGTATAAGGATTGAACGATTTTTGTAAAATATCGCCATTTTAATTTTCTGTCTTATAAACTCTATCGATTAGCTATGCTGTTTATTTTTACAACGATATTTTTATTGGTCCTAATTGGAACAAAGTAATAAAGGTCGTCTATTCAAGTCTCAATTGTGCTACCCACATTTTCCGCTTTAATTTAAGGCGACTCTACAAAGAAGCAATCATTTAGCAAAACTAATGTAACTTTTCTTACAACAAGAAACCTCAAATAATACTGCACCTCGGGAAAGGGGTGGTAACACCTGTATCACCACACGGACAAAAATAATATACATATATGTCGTAGGAGACTTGATTAAAATAGTTTACTTAAGGATTTTTAGTTTTAACTTAGGTTCCAAGATTGTGATGTGGGTCCTTAAATGGTGTAAATGGTGAGTAATTCGTTTATTTACTGTAGTTGGTGAGACTGAATGGTGATCCGTTGAAATTTCATAAAAGGATCCTTCCAAACCAGCTACACGTGTCGTAAGCCACGGATCAATCTCATCGTAGTTAGCTTATTCAGTATTACAGGGTGTTTGGATTGGAGACTACCCTGGCAATAGTTACAGGTTATGTCTACGATACCTTTTCTCCGATATATATAACCAGCTATAGACCGCGAATTTGTACACGTGAAATTTTGAAACCAATCCTTAAAAATTGCACAAAAGACATTTCTTTTGACCCACAACAGTGCGAATTCTACGCCCACGGCTAAACTTAACTTATTACAAAATGAATACAACTATTGCTGTATTTTGATTAACAGGATACCAAAATAGCTTCGTGCATTTTTCTATGTACGAAGTTTTCATTGTTTCTTTAGATTGAATGGCTAGAGCTCTAATTTTTAAGTATATGTTTTTTCAATATATGATCTAGGATCGCTTAAACTCAGAAACGCGATTGAAAAAAGTTTTCTCGATAGAAAATCTTAGCGAAACAACCTCTCTAATTTTTTATTTTTTTCATTTGTCGGTCTATTATCGCGTATTAACTAATTAAATAACTTTAAAAACATAAGTAACTATTATATATAGAAAGACGTAAATAAGAATTAAAATATATTTAGTGGATTTTGAGTAAATAGGAAAAGTATCCCTAATTGTTCATTTTCTGTGCCTACTGGCTGTGTTAATGTATGTGTCAGCGATGATATACGATAATATTGATGTAGGCCCTTAATAAGCTATTTTGTCGCACAAATATATATTAATTAAAATCTTTAGTCTATAATAAACAGTTTTTATAACAAGAAAGGTCAGTTAACAGTGCCAAATTGTGTTATCGACACTATTAAAATTCATTTTTTAGTTATTGAGTTTAGTTATGTGTAAAATTGGTACCTTTATCTATTAAAAACGGCATCAAAATCTGTTGCGCAGTTTTGAAGATTTAAGCTCACATAGGACTTGCACAAATTACGAATTTGTTTTATAATAAGTATAGAAATGAAAATTTCTAATGGCGCTTTTAACACATTTTTATTCGCCTCATAACAAAATAATATAACCTGTCAATTTAAGTAACGTTATTAACAAAAAGTCGAATAAATAATCAGAAGGCTTGGAGACTTACAAGGATATAATTATTTAAGAGTTTGCAAAATTAATTATTAAGCGTGCGAGAATAGAATGAGAATTTTAATTCTTTTCGTAATTACAACAATTTTATCAAAAAAAGTTATATTGAAAATCTAAAATTTGCTGAATAATATTTACAGTATGTTTACAAAGTTTTTTACAACCGAATCGTAATTTCCTTCTAATTAGAAAGTTAATTAAGTCTAGTACTAAGAAATTACAGTTTTTAGGGCTCGATAACTACGGGGATATCTTAAGAAGCCTGTTACTTAACCTTTGCTATTCACCTATTTTGATTCAACATTTTTCGGATATATTTGGTCTTTTTAGAGTTTCGTACCTTAGGTAAAACGAGAACCTATTAATGTTATTTTATTATCAACTAGCTGTTACGCGCGAATTCGTACGCGTGGAATTAAGAAAATTTACGCCGTAGACCATAATCCCTCCCAAAGTACAATGGGACGTAAATTGGCTGGAGATAGAGAGAGAGAGAGAGGTCGTTGCGTTATCTTATGTAGCCTAAAGCCTTTCTCGATAAAAGTACTATCCAACACAAAAATAATTTTTACTTTCGAGCCAGTATTTCCTGAGATTAGCGCGTTCAAACAGACAAACACTTCGTATACGAATCCTATTCGTACTTGGCCGGTTTTATTTTTGTCTAATACCACGAGAATTTAAACCCTTTCTTAAACTATAGCTTGACTACATCTATTGTTTATAGTACCGTATATAGTTTGTGCTGGAGAGAGAGTAAACTACCTAGTCTTACTCTCTCTCCAGCACATTTACGTCCCACTGTTGGGCACGGGCCTCTTCTACTGCAGTAGGGTTTATGGTCTACGATGCTGCGCAAATCTAGCGTGTTGATATAGAGTTTAGTTTCGACGTTTCCATCTTTTGTAGTACATGTTAACAGCTTATAATTTATCTTAGCTGGCTTTTAGAGCATCCTGGGAAGGAAATTGGGTGGTGACACTTGTATTTCAAACCCATTACACTAACATGATAAGTCTCACTGCGGCCGTATTATGAGCTCTTATTCCCAGACCGTTTACGCCGTGAATGGAACTGCCTGGCAAATTCGTATTATGAGTATATTATTGACAGCGAATCAATGAAGTAAGTAGCGAAGTATGTACATATTTACAAAAGAAAAGTAGTATATGTAGTCTATCCGTATCTGGTTCCCATAATACAAAAGACCTTCGACCAGAGGACGTTGTGTGAAATGTCCTGAATATTTATTTATTTATTTTATTTTAATAATGTATAAATTGTTCAGCAGCCGCTAGTTTTGATTAATTGATGGTATGATATAATAATTTCTATTTGATTGTATGATAGATATTACATAACTATTATTCAAATGTATTAGGGATACCTATATCTAACCAAATTTTGAGTACCATATATACTAAATATAAAATTCACGTGAAAACATTACGTAGACGGGTAAAAAAGATTAAGGACAGGACATTTTTGTGACAGGCTTTGTGAGTAATAAAAGATTTATCGAAAGCACCAACTAACCTGACACAAATCGGATTTTATCCCTTCACAGGTTTTAAGCTCTTTTAAGTTTTTTTTTTATATTCGCAACAAGATTCCCTCACGAAGTATAGATACAAGGAGTCCGAACGGTATAGGCTTTTCCATAATATTTCGTGTACACAATAATAAACCCAGATCATAGTTCTATTTTCTGCCATTGGCTGCGCAAGTATTCAGGACGTACCGATGCTATTATAGAATATCAGAATATCTCTTGACCTTCTCTGTATTGTTGGGTTTAAAGCACTCGAAAAATTTCCTAAAACTTATATTTAACTCCACGTTTCTCAGAATATTTTTTTCCACAGGTGTCAATAGTTCAAACGAGTACTTCTTGAAAAATGGTGCGCTCTACCGGCAAAAAATCTGTCCCTTAAATTGAGACCATTCGTTCAACATTACGTTCGGACTCCTTGTATCTATACTTCGTGGATTCCCTATTCATTTAAAAGTGTTGAAAATCTGATTACAGTAATTTTTATGTCTATGGTTTTGTATTCGTGGTTTTTTTTCTTTTTATGTTTTCTTTTTTCTTTTTATAAGTATTTGCTGTTCATTTTTAAATCTGATTATTATGTCTTACTTTGTCCATGTTTTTCCTTTTGTAATAAAAGTAATTTGATAATGTTAATCTATTTAAGTGTTAATTTTGTATTTGTATGCTTCTAAAATGTTTAAATAGGTGTAGAGATTTAAATATGATTTCGTAATATTGTTACTGTTAGAGAATATTATGATTTCGTAAACAAATATTTCAGTATTAACACTTGCGCGACTCATTTGTTTGAATAAAACTACTTTTTACGGATTTAGACATCTGTATTTGTTTTAAACGTCGGGCTAAAATTTAAAACAAATATACTATACGCGTCTTACTCCGTAAAAAGTAGTTTATTTAAATATTTTAGTAATAAAGTAATTTATTAATTTTGCAATTGACATGCTATGTTTTACTTAACAAATTAAATTATGGTGGATATGTACGTAGGATTACGATATAAACTCAATCGAGTGAGGATTGTGGTGGTTAATTTGAATGCTACAAGCACGACTGCAATAAGCTCAGTTGGCAGAGCTACGGAACGGTATTCCGAGGTCGTGGGTTCAAGTCCCGCTTGCGGCAATCACTTTTTCCACCGTAATTTGATTTTAGTAATAGTTCGTAGACGTCTGTGGTAGGCGTGTTATGATGAAATTTGACCAACGAGTTAAGTGAGCGTAAATAACAACAAAAATTTGCCAGTTACAGTTATATTACATGTAAAGATTAGAATAAAAGGCATATTGTGTATTTATATCAAATCAGTATTAATGTACACATTTATATTAATTGAAATTATTTGTCTATAATACAGAGCTTTTATAACAAGAAAGTTCAACTAACATTGCCGTATTGTGTTATTTAAATAGCAATTTTAATTTTTCACTTTTATTTTGTTGTACACATAGAATCGGTACCAATCTTAAATTAACTACAGTAATCTACACACACAGACAGAAATAACCCCTTTCATTGGTATATCGTAATATAACATGACCGAAATATTGCAATATTCAAGCAGCTGGTCATGAAACGCTTACCACCAATAAGTATTGTGTCCCTTCTTCAGCATTCTAATAATATATTAGATGCCACATCGATATTATGTAAATAGATCTTCCCAATCCTATGTAAATTAGGTTATAGAATATTGAATTCAGATAAAATATATAGGACTTTAAGTATTCCGTCTATAACGGTCCTTTAATTTAAAATATGGTGAGAATTTTTATAATTCATAGATAAATTTTTCTTATTAATAATAATAATAATAATAAATCTTTATTTTCAGACACAAGGATCCATAGTAAAAATTACATGTTTAATATTTAAGTTGATTTAGCATTTACCATAATAATATACAATCAATAACCCTATTTCATTATTTTAATTTCATTAAACATATACGTTTATTACTTATTATTCTTTACTTATTATTCTTTTCTTATTTCCAATACGGCACAGTAGACTATAAACCCTCTCTAAGTAGAAGAAGTTCGCGGTGAACAGTGGGACGTTTATGAACTGAAGAGAGAGAGAGGAAAAGAGATGGATTCTTAAAAACTACTATCATTCTGAAACAATCAGCATTTGACAGATCTGAAGATTTATGGTCTTATTCATAATGACTTATCGGAGGTTTAAACGGAGATTATATCGGAGAGATAATAAACGTTTTATCGTAAAAAGACAATATAAATAAGAAGAATAACAAATATTGACAATTTTCGCGAACCGAATTTACCGAACTTTTAAACCTCCGATAAGTCATTATGAATAAGACCGTTAATCTATAGTTTGTTTATGGGTTTGTTTGAACGCGTTTATCTCGGGAACCACTGGAACGATTTTAAAAATTCTTTCAGTGTTGGATGGTACATTTATCAAGAAAAGCTATTTAACATCACGCTGAGACTAACAGGAACGAAGCATCAGTGAGAAATGTCGTAAAAGCGGTAAGATTTTCCAAATTCCACGCGTAAGAAGTCGCAGGCAGCACCTAGTTAAGATTATAATATTAAACTTTAAAGTCTACTAATCTATGTTCATATGTTACTATCTATCTATGTTCTATGTTAGATCATATTGCAAAAACACACGTTAATTTTCTATTTTATACCATGGAATACATCGTGTCACTCCCAGTTACATAAGTTATTTAATATTCATAAACACTCTACCTTCTTCCAGGTAATTTAAATCAAATTACTGTTCGTTTTGAGCCACTTAAAATACAAAATGAACATCCACTTCAAGTATGCCAATTAAACCCGTACAATTGTTTAAAACGTAAATACTTAGGTATATTACGTATTCACTCACATATCACGTGACGCCACATGAATTCATCCCTCTTTATAAGGGTCCTCATACAAAAACTGAGAATCGTCGCGATGACAATAAATAGTGCAATGAATAAGTAATAAAATTCTTGGAGCGTGTATTTCTCTTTCACTCTCTCTTGTACTCTAAATTACAGATGAGCCAAACGTATTTTATTCTAGATATTGGCCCTACTGGCAAGGATTATTCAGAGTATAATATTGATATTGAGAGATATAAAAACAAGTACATTTTTATTTCATCATGAATTAATGATAATCATTTTTGTAAGCTACTTAACTCCACACAATTGCAAAACACTTAACAATTTAATTAAAATAAATTTGGAATTAAAATGTCGGGCAGTTTCTAGTTTATTCTTCTCCACAGAATTCACTTTTAGAACAAACATTTAGCTTCTTAATAGAACTTGTTAATCAAACCTAATTCAAAAAAATGATTTGAATTTCATTTAGAAACACCGTAATAATGATGTAACTTATGCGTTGTGAGGAGGTTCCTTTCTCTGGGGCCCTAACCAGGGAGGGGGGCGGACGTCCACCGCGCGCCGATGACCCCAGTTTTTTTTTAAATGTACTATTTTTAATTTTATATTTAAAAATGTAATTTCATAATGAGTTTAAATAAAGAATACCAAAGATAATGTAAATGAAAACGCAAATTATGATATTGATATGTCACACCACAAAACTTGCGTTTTATAGCTCATAAAACTTTACACTTTGTCGTCACATCGGAGTTTTGTGTGGTAACCTTAAAGGGGTGTCTACATTCATGTATGTAGTCGACAGCTTTTCAAACAACACACGTTTATTTTTATTCGTACCCCTTTTGTGATAGAATTTGTTTGCAAAATACGACATTGTTTAACATGATTCCGACTTTGTTACGTACAGACGACTACTGTCTAGTTGACTACAACTATTTAGTACGAAGTTTAACGTAGAGATACTTTTAAAAAAGTTTGTTAATGTAATGAAAATTTGATTACAAAATACAAATATATTAAGTAACACAGTTTAGTAAAGAAATTATAGGCGCCATGCCACACCTATAATTTCCTATGATAATTTCTGTGAGATGTGACAGTTAGTTTTGCAAGGTTCTGAGGTCAGTAAAAGCTACTTTAAAAATCACGTTACGCAATCATAAAACACGAACAACAATAAAAACGGATTAATTAATAAATATACAATAGGTAAACATACCTTACGCTTTTACAATAGGTAAAAGCGTAAGGTGGGACGCCCCTGCTAGGTGGACTGATGACCTGAAGAAGGTCGCAGGATGGGACTGGATGCGGAGGTCGGAGGACCGTGTATTGTGGCGCGAATTGGGAGAGGCCTATGTCCAGCAGTGGACTGCAGTAGGCTGATTTGATTGATACAATAGGTAGGAACAAAGAATGCAGTCAAAAAGAACGCTGCTCTAATGGCAGTGACAATGGTACCAATTACCAAACTTAACTAATACTGAAACAATCAGGAAAGCAAAATTGCTACAAACATTTAAAACATTGGTCAAAGGATACCTTTCGCTATAATTTATTTGTATATGTGTATGTATTTCGTATGTATGTGTATGTATTCGCATGTATGTGTGTATAATAGGTACATATTTATTTATATATATTCTTTTTATGCCATTATTTATTTATACAATCAATCTCTCACAATTTCACACTCTTAATCACACTACCACACTGATTTCTCACCACCAAATCCATACGGTTGACTGGAAGAAATCGCCGAGTGCGATAAGACCGCCACTTGTACATCTTAACTAGTGTTCATGTTTGTCTGCCATATGTAATCCTTGTGTGTACAATAAAGAGTGAAATAAAATAATAAATGTAAATAACTATTGCTGTATTTAGATTAATTGGCTATTTTATTGTGCACATTTATGTTAATGAAGTCCTTCAGTCTATAATAAAAAGATTTTTTATCAAGAAAGTTCAGTTAACATTGCCGAATTGTGTTATCGACGCTACCAAAATTCATTATTAGTTAAATTTAGTTTAGTTATGCACTTAGAATTGGTAACATTATACGTAAATTTATCCGCAGTATCTGTGTAAAACAGAGACTAAGTAACAATTAGGACAAAATATTGCTACAAACAAAACAGTACATTAACGCCTACGAGACGCCTACGCGAAACAACGTAGACGCCTACGTCGTAGCTAATATTTAAGTCTAAAACTTTTAACTTATCCAAAGTCTGAAATTGTATTGATCCATCTGTATTAACAAAAAAGAATTTTAAAATAATCTACTTAGTTTAAAAACTAAAAAACACGCTTAAATATCCTGAATATTTTTTAAATGATTGCATTGTCATCAATACTCGATTCTATGCTACCTACTTACAAAACGTTGACAGTTTTTGTTGTCAGAGACATAAGTTTCTGTTGTCATATGTTGTCACAATCGTAGTAAATACAAGTAAAAAATTATGATATTTTTACCTGATTCTATAAACAAAGCGTTTTTATGTGAAATTATCTGATTGTATATGAAAGGCATACGTAGAAATACAATAATCTTGGTGAGTCTACTCATATACAATTGAACTATTACGTGTATAATTAAAAATACAAGTGTGGTCATAGTGATACTTCAACATGGTATTCTAGTAATTCTGATCAAGGAATTGGGATTATTCTTTTAAATTATTGCATTGTCATCGGTCCTTGTTAGGTGTGCAAAATTTCAGATCAATCCGTCTACTGCAAGTGGCTGAAAATCGCTTTTAAAGATTCCGTTACAGGCATTAATACATTGATAGATACTTACATATCAAACTTAAAAAGCGTGTTAAAAAAAAATGTTGTACCGATTTCATGTGCCTTTGAATTTGATTTAATATATTAGGAACAATGTCATATTTCTTTTACTAACATGCAATATTACTATTATACTATGCAATATTATATTTATTACTGTAATATATTTTTAACAGACTTGATTAAAAAATGTTGAACTGACTTCATGTGCCTTTGAAATTTGAAAGTTTTCCTCGATTTTTTAGGAGATAACCATCAGAACCTGACCCCGTGACACAATGACAATTGACGGGCCTCGTGGTCTAGTGGTTCATATAACGGACTGCCGTTCACGAGGTCTCGAGTTCGATTCCCGGTCAGGACAAATATTTGTGTGATGTTTTTAATTGTCATACAAATGTTTGTACTGCGTCTGGGTGTTTAATATGTATTATAAGTATGTATTTACAAAAGAAAAGTAGTATATGTATTCTATCCGTATTCTGGTACCCATAACACAAGCATATAAAGCTTAGCTTGGGAACAGAGGACGTTGTGTGAAATGTCCATGAATATTAAAAAAAAAAAAAAAAATGGGACCACACGGCAACAACCAGAATTCAAATAAAAAAAGAATCATTAAAATTGCTTCGCCCATTAAAAAGATTAGAGGTAACAACCATAAAAATAAAAAGTATCATACAGATGAATTGAGAACGTTCCTTTTTTTCGAAGTCTGTTAAAAATAAAAGAATTTTATCCCTATTTTGGTACTTGTAACAGAAGTAATTTAAGACCAGACGACGCTCTATTAAGCGTTCTTAAATATTTTGCTTATTTATTGGTACGACGGAAAAATAAAACAAAATTTTTTAATGCAATTAAAACACCATTTTTCTCAAAAAGCCATAACAAAAAGTTACAAACCAAAACGTTAAAATGTATCAAAGTCACGACTAAAAGTTATTACTAATGCGTTGAGTTTGCAAATAATTCACAAACTGTAACCGAGTAACGATTGTTTCAAGCAAATATATACAAAATTGTCATCGTTATAAAGTTTTAGTTATAATACTTACACAGTCTTGTAGAAAACACAGCTGGTCATAAACTATAAATAAATAAAATATAATAAATATTCATGGACATTTCACACAACGTCCTCTGGTCCCAAGCTAAGCTTATATGCTTGTGTTATGGGCACCAGAATACGGATAGAATACATATACTACTTTTTTTTTGTAAATACATACTTATAATACATAGAAACACCCACTATATCAAATACTAACTGTAAACATAAAATTTTAGATAATTTTCCCCGTTTTCGCAACATTTTACACAAATAATTCGCTCCTATTAATCCTGTAATCGCTGATAAAGACTATCCAACACAGACAGAATTTTCCAATTCTAACTACTAGCTCCTGAGATTAGCATGTTCAAACAAACAAATATACAAGATGACGCGGTGTTAGAACTGTCTTTGAAAAATAAATAAGATTCCGACTTTAAAATGCAGTACTTAATTGGCACTGTTTAGAGTTTAGACTATTAAAAGAATGATTAAAAGTATCATAAAATGAAACTGACAGACAGACAAACATTGATTGATTAGGCTAGTATCTTACAATCGTTCTCCTGACTTCAACGAATATTCAACAAACCAAAATTCTTGTAACGTAGTTGATTATGATATTAAGTAAATGAAACCTCTTTAAATGTCTGAATAGCCTCTATAGATTCCTTCTAATAATTTCCAATAAGCTTAGACGCTGATAGAGTAGGTCAAACCAGCTATACTAGCTAATTCTTAATTAATTCGTAAAGTACAATGTTTTGTACATACAAATATATTTTTTTCACAAATCATCATCATCATACCGTCACGCCTTTTTCCCATGGGAGTCAGCAGAGACTATAGAGCACTACCTGCTACGACTTAAACATTCATTTTTTGCTTTTATTTACACTCGGAAATCTAGCCATACATACACGACGTTTTTAAGTGTTACACTTCGTCTTTTCAAGGACATCGCCGATAACACCAGTTTATGTCTTTCTCGGGCGTCCTCTCTCAGCATTTCTACGTACCTTTGCCGTATATGCCTTTCGTTAATCGTCTATCATTTATCCTCTCCACGTAACCAAACATTCTAAGCATACCGCAGCGTTCTCTTATTATTTAAATAAGGTGAGCAAAACTTGAAGTACCTGGAAAACACCTGAGTACCTCTATCAAAGGTTACACAAGTTACTTATAAAGAACGACATATACAGATTGTAAACATATAAATTATATATTTATTTAAGAAATAGAAACATAGAATACTAATTTTCTTCTTTTTAGGGTTCCGTACCCAAAGGGTAAAAAACGGGACCCTATTACTGAGACTTCGCTGTCCGTCCGTCCGTCCGTCCGTCCGTCCGTCCGTCCGTCCGTCTGTCACCAGGCTGTATCTCAAGAACGGTGATAGCTAGACAGTTGAAATTTTCACAGATGATGTATTTCTATTGCCGCTATAACAACAAATACTAAAAATAAAATAAAATAAATATTTAAGGGGGGCTCCCATACAACAAACATGATTTTTTTACCGTTTCTTGCTCGATACTAATAACGTTGCCTTATGTTGCATAGATAATGGTACGGAACCCATCGTGCGCGAGTCCGACTCGCACTTGACCAATTTTTTCATCTACATGTATTTATATGAAGTATGTATTTAAATAAAACTACTTTTTACGGATTTAGACGCGTATATTTGTTTTAAATTTTGGCCCGACGTTTCGGAGACTTTGCAGTCACCATGGTCACGGGTGAGACTGAGACTGCAAAGTCTCCGAAACGTCGGGCCAAAATTTAAAACAAATATACGAGTCTAAATCCGTAAAAAGTAGTTTTATTTAAACAGATGAGTCGCGCAAGTGTTAGAAAGTATGTATTTGTTTTATTATGAGTACTTATGTTTAGAATGTGTATCTGTTTGTATGTAATTTAGTATAATTATATATTTAACTACATGTATCGTATATAACTATATTTATCTGTAATAACATAAACTATTTTTGTGCACCTACAACTACTGCTATTTCCTATAAATATCTCCATCCAAAGGTTGCCTGGTAGAGATCGCTCTTTACTATAAGGCCGCCCATTGTATTTTTCTTAGTCTTAAGATAATTTTTGTAACTTGTTTTTTATGGTGTACAATAAAGAATATATAAATAAATACTAAGTTTAGCATTACTACTCTAACTCACTTTTAAATCGAGTTATCTACAAAATTCGAATCAATGAAATACGTATCTTGAATTTTTATGAGGTTACCAGCCTTTATATAGATTGCCATGTATGTTGGCAATCAATAACTTGTCAAGAGGCACCTACGCAACTCTTAACCGCGTGTTCAACCCTTCCATTATAAGTTGACATTGACTTGACATTTTAACCCTACATCACGCTGATAAATTGTGACGAGTAATCCAATAACATCCATAGCTTTTTGAGGTTTTATTGATTAATACTTAATAAGAAGAGATTTTACCATAGGCTATAATAATTAGTTCCGTAACAAAATATATAGATAAGTATTTAAAAAAAAAAATTCAGACGACTTCGTATGCCCTCGAAATTTCAGGGCTTTCCTCTATTTCTCAGGAGATAACCATCAGATCCTAATCCAATGAGACCACACGGGAACTACCAGCTTTCAAATATAAAAAGAATAATTAAAATCAGGTCACAAACATAAATAAAAATAAAAAACATACAGACGACTAGAAAACCTCCTCCTTTTTCTGAAGTCGGTTGAAAAGGGATATTACTGAGACTTTGCTGTTTGTCATTTCATCCGTCTGTCACCAGGCTGTATGTTATAAACAGTGATAGCTAGAGATTTGAAATTTTCATAGATTATGTAAAAATCTAAAAACTAAAATACGATACCTAAATATTTAAGCGTGCTCCCATAACACAAACGTTTCCAGTGTAACTTGATGTTACACTTAGACGATAATTATGGTGATAATTTGTTGTTTATTGATAGGTTAGTTTGAAGGTGGTTAAAATTACGAGCTAGTTGCTCCTGGTTGCTTGTTTTCCGGTATAAATAAATAATTTTGTTAATTATCTAACATCTACATCGACATTCAATAGATCAAAGAACATAAAATTCTCAATAACTTTATAAAATTAGATATCCACATATAAACATTCGCCAAAATCCAACCCAAAATAAATTCCGATCATTTTAGTAAATAAATATTGTTTTGTAGAATTTAATCTGTTTTCGCACAAAGTTGATGTTCGGCGAAATTTCTTTGGGTCAGACGATACGTAAAATGTATTATTAGAATATTCTATAAAAAGCTTTTTGGGAGTTAGTTTCAAGCTTAACGTTTCCTTTGTTAAGAGGATACCAAAATAGCTTCGTGCATTTTTCTATGTACGAAGTTTTCATTGTTTCTTTAGATTGAATGGCTAGAGCTCTAACTTTTAAGTATGTGTTTTTTCAATATATGATCTAGGATCGCATGAACTCAGAAACGCGATTGAAAAAAGTTTTCTCGATAGAAAATCTTGGCGAAACAACCTCTCTAATTTTTTATTTTTTTCATTTGTCGGTCTATTATCGCGTATTAACTAATGAAATAACTTTAAAAACATAGGTAACTATTATGTATAGAAACACGTGGATCAGAATTAAAATATATTTAGTAGATTTTGAGTAAATAGGGAAAGTATCCCTAATTCTTCATTTTCTGTGCCTACTGGCTGTGTTAATATGTACGTGTTGGCGATGATATACGATAATTTTGATGTAGGCCCTTAAGATCATGCTTTGTATTAAATAAAAGATATTCTAGGTGTACTTTTAGGTATACTTTTAGGCGTTTTCTTTGCTTTGCTTTTGGTTAAAGTATAAAAAAAATTCTAGGTATGCTTGTAGATATATTACAGAAGGGTTTTGAAGTTTCAACACAACACTGAAAGAATTTTTCAAATCGCACTAGTGCAGTGCTGCAGTGGTCACTGAGATTAGCGCGTCAAACAAACAAACAAACAAACAAACTCTTCAGCTTTATATTATTAGTATGAATATATTATTTAGTAAATAACAATAACTACTAGATTGAAGTATCAAATAGAATTGAATGAAATACAAACAAATATTTGCGTTCGGTACATAGTAGGTACGTGACATTCTGTCGACTTTGTAGCTTAACAGAAGTCATGAGTTGATCGACACAATACTAAAAATATATGAAAACATCAAAACTGTATTTTTAAATAAACTTATTGTATGTCTTATTAATTGTTTTATAGATTACTACTAGTATTGTCCGTGTGGTGACGGATTAAGAATACAAGTGTCACCATCCCATCTCCTTCCAAGGGTGCTGTAAAAGTCACCTAAAGGATATTGCACACAGATAACATCCTCTGTGAGAGACGGAAAACTCGAAACGCTTAGTTTCGAGTTTTCCGTCTCTCACAGAGGACTGTGCCAACAAAAAAATTAAATAAAAATAAAATAAAATAAATAATAAAATAAATAATCGATCTTAACAAACAGAAGTTTAATATACCGCTCGATAGTTGGCGTTGTACAGTTTTACACACATTAACAGTTAAGCTCATCAAAATGTTTGTTATTCGATTTCACAATTATATATTAGTAAGGATTAAACATAAATGTTTATCATCATCATCACGCCCTTTTCCCGTGGGTGTAGGGAGAGACTATAGAGCGCCATCTGCCACGATTCATTGGCTTTATTAACTCGTACATCTGCTCATACATTTTGACTGGCTTCGTGGTCTACACCCTATTCAACGAGCCGTGAGCCAAAGGGTAAACAGATGCATTTTAATGCTACTAAATTGCAGACCACAGATACTGCGAACATTTTACATATGTTTTTAGGGTTCCGTACCCAAAGGGTAAAAACGGGACCCTATTACTGAGACTTCGCTGTCCGTCCGTCCGTCTGTCACCAGGCTCTATCTCAAGAACGGTGATAGCTAGACAGTTGAAATTTTCACAGATGATGTATTTCTATTGCCGCTATAACAACAAATACTAAAAATAAAATAAAATAAATATTTAAGGGGGGCTCCCATACAACAAACATGATTTTTTTACCGTTTCTTGCTCGATACTAATAACGTTGCCTTATGTTGCATAGATAATGGTACGGAACCCTTCGTGCGCGAGTCCAACTCGCACTTGACCAATTTTTATTTTACATTAAAATGTTCGCAGTATCTCTGGTCTACAATTTAGTAATATTTAAATGCGTTGGTTACCTTTTGGCTCACGGCTCGTTGAATAGGGTATAGTAGTTTATATAAAGGAGTACCATTCACGAAGCCGCGGGTGTCATTTCCGTACAGGATAATTTGTGTGATGTTTATACAATGTCATACAAATGTTTGTACTGCATCTGGGTTTTATCTATGAATTATAAGTGTGTATTTACAAAAAAAAAGTAGTTTATGTAGTATATCCGTATTCTGGTACCCATAACACAAGCATATAAGCTTAGTTTGAGACCAGAGGACGCTGTGTGAAATGTCCATATATATTTATGTTATATTTATATACACGACCTTTGAACTTATAGCTTATATTCTATACCGTTCGCCTGAAAGCTATTTTCAGAAAACACATTCAATTTAATTCGTCTATTATAAGAAGGATTAAGGCAATTCTATTGTCTACGACGTAGGCATCTGCTACGTGACGCGTAGGCATTACGTAGGCGGCTATTTACTGTTCTTCAGTGCAACGATATATCAACTAAATTGATACTTAATACCAACTGTTTATACAACAGTAGCAGCCCGCCCCGAATTCGCATGGTTTTATCTAATATATAAAATTCACGTGTCACAGTGTTAGTTACCGTACTCCTCCGAAACGGTATGACGGATTTTCCTGAAATTTTGTGTACATATCCGTTAGGTCTGAGAATCGGACAACATCTATTTTTCAAACCCTTCCTCCCTCCACTGACATTTGTATGGCAAAACAACGTTTGCCGGGACAGCTAGTCTTATATATAAAATTCATGTGTCACATTGTTAGTTACCGTACTCCTCCGAAACGGCTTGACCGATTTTTATGAAATTTTGCATGGGTATTCAGTAGGTATGAGAATCGACCAACATCTATTTTTCAGACCTTTTTTTTTAAGTATGGCGAAACAACGTTTGCCGGGTCAGCTAGTTATCTTATATATAAAATTCACGTGTCACAGTGTTAGTTACCGTACTCCTCCGAAACGGCTTGAGCGATTTTTATGAAATTTTACATGAGTATTCAGTAGGTCTGAGAATCGGCCAACATCTATTTTTGAAACTTTTTTTTTTTAGTATGGCAAAACAACGTTTGCCGGGTCACCTAGTATGGCATAAATTTACTATCTAACACTGAACAAATTTTTCAAATCGGTCCAATAGTTCATGAGATTAGCGCGCTCAAACAAACAAAATCTTAAGCTTTTTAATAATGTATTAATAAGAAATTCGTGTGCCATAGCGTTTGTCATCCTTCTCTTTCATATCTAAACAATGAAACTTTATGCGTAGATATATTCAATAAGTCTAAGAATGGGACGTAATATAAATATTTTTACACGCATATTTCTATGAAACTGTGTGGCTCGGGTAGATGAAACTGTGGCATTCACAATATTATTTATTTATTTATTTATTTACACTTTATGCTTAAACTATGCAAAGGCGGACTTAATGCCTAAGGCATTTTCTACCAGTCAACCATAGGGTGGTGCAGAAAAAGGGAAGGTAGAAGTGTAACAAATAAAGCTAGATTATCAAAGATTATAGTTGTTAAAGACTTATTGACAAAGATAAATCCTATAAAGAGTACATTACATACACATACATAGAGATACACGTAAATCAATACAATTAAACAGATACATACATGTCATACACAGATATATACGTACATTACACATACCATAAATACATATAATACAGGTACTTAAATACAGATAGATAGTAGTATAGTAGCTTCATAGACTCAGATGTGGATGCAGCTAAACGTGAGGTTGTGTCGATATACGGAGATAGTGCTCACGTATCTTACGCTTAAACGCTTTACGGGAGATGCACATCCTGATTTCCGGCGGAAGAGTATTCCAGAGGATAATGGAGAATATTACAAGCACCGCAAAACAAAAAATATATAACACGTCTAGGTAAATAAACAAAATCACAAAGTATGACAAAATAAAACCATTTCCCCTACAATTTCTTAAACAATTTAGTATAAGGATACTTCAAACAGGATCCTCTTTCAATTTAAGACATTTTATTTTGAGGATACACATCATGTTAGGAAATTGAAAAGATCAAACAGTTTCTATTATACATAGTTACCATTATTCGGGTATTACGTAAACCTTTACTTTATCATATTAATAGAAAGTAATTTAATATTTTAAATGAACTATATTTTTTACGTATTTCCTGACATACCCGCTATCTGGTGAAATCAGTTCCTACGTATTAATAATTTAGTATTTAAAAAAAAAAATCAACTGACATCATGTGCCTTTGAAATTTGAGGGTTTTCCTCGATTTCTCAGGAGATAAACATCAGATCCTGACCTGCTGCCATTGGGACCAAACGAAAACCACCAGCTTTCAAATAAAAAAAGAATCATTAAAATCCCTACGCCCAGTTAAAAGTAATGAGGTAACAAACATAAACATAAAACTTACAGACGAATTAAGAATCTCTTCCTTTTTTTGAACTTGGTTAAAAATAGTGCAATTTTTATCACCTAAGCAAAGATTTACTAGATGGTGGGTACACGTGCAATCTTGAAGACATGTAAATTTAGCTTGGCTCAATCGTACTTCGTAGACATTATGAATGAATGAATGTTGACTGATAATCTTGCAAAACCAGGTTTTTATTTGAACACAAGAATAGGCTCGGTATTACAAAAACGCTGTCTTATATCAAACGAACTCTGCTGAATGAGAAAGAATCTTAGAGTTTATTAGAAATGAAAGTGACCGATGACTTTTCATGATATTAAATTTAAAATTCCATCTGCAACGTTTACCGGCAGAAAAAAGTACTTTACTTAATATTTAAATCGCATATTTACTTATTGTATAACAAAAAAGTTTTGTTAACAGAACCGATTTGTGTTATTCACATTATAAAGACTTTATAATATGACTTTATAATGATGACTGCAAAGTCTCCGAAACGTTGGGCTAAAATTTAAAACAAATACACGCATCTAAATGGGGGGCGGGCCTCGTGGTCTAGTGGTTCAGGTAACGGTCTGTTATTCACGAGATCGCGGGTTCGATTCCCGCTCGGACAATCATTTGTGTCATATTTATATTTGTCATACAAATGTATGTGTTTACTATCTATTACAAGTATGTATTTATAAAAGAAACGTAGTTTATGTATTCTATCCGTATTCTGGTACCCATAACAAGCATAATAAACTTAGGGACCAGAGGATGTTGCGTGAAATGTCTGAAAAGAAAAATTCTGTAAAGCGTAGTTTTATTTAAACAAACAAATGAGTCGCGCAAGTGTTAGAGAAAACTATACATTTTCATGTTTTAGTTTAGTTGTAGGTACACGTAAATTTGCTAATAAAATTGTGTTCGTATCAAAATTTGTTACGTATCTAATACCCAGAGGCACTTATTCAAATGGGCACTTCGTCCTATGTGACATTAGGCCAATAAGGGCACAACCCAAATAATTGTTCATTTGATGTAATACCCAAATGAGAGACCCAAAAAAGCCGAGTCTCCGGATGACTTAGTTTACTGTACGACCCTTATCATGAATGATTTATTTAGGACATTTACTAGTTATTGCGAAAGGCTTGTAATATATATTTTCTTCAGCAAAAATATTCCTAACACACTGAATAGGGATTGTTCATAATTTTTGACCTACTGTTTTTATATTCTTTTCAGAAAATATAGACTATTTTAAGCAACTAATTTCAATATTATTGAAATATTCACTATACAGAATTTTTTAAAAATTCTTGAAGATATTACTTTAAATGTTGTGACACCATCGTTTTACGCAATCTGTGTATAGACTTTTCTTGATAGATTTAATACAAATTGCACTTTATCTTTTCAAAGTTGACAAGTTGATATGATAGACCAATTTCAACTCCACTTCAGAGTAATATGTCCCTAAAAACGCCTTAATATTTTAAGTCCTTCATTTCAAGGGCAAATAGAGATCATTTGCTTTTTTGGAAAAATAATCGTTAATATAGCAAATTTTCCGAAAAAAAACGAATGGATCATGATCAGAAACTGTATTCCCCGAAATGGTTTTCGAATTAAGAGTTTAAGAAAAATATGAACAATGCCCATTAAAAAAATTAACATTACAATTCATTGTTTCGAATGTTAAGTAAAATCATTTTAACAATTAAATCTTATCGATTTACTCTTCTCAATCCTAAAATAAATAATAACATCACGCTGCGACTAATAAGAGCGAAGCATAGGTAAAAAATGTTGCAAAACGGGGAAATGTTTCGAAATTCCACGCATACGAAGACGCGGGCAACAGCTAGTCTTTGATAAATATAAATGAATATCTCTCTCCAACCCATTTACGTCCCACTGTTGGGCACGGGCCTCCTCCACTTTGTGAGGGATTATGGTGGTTTACAGCACCCTTGGGAGGAGATGGGGTGGTGACACTTGTATTCTTAATCCGTCACCACACGGAGGTAAAACGAATATAGTGTAGTTAGATCAAATAATAATTAATATTGTTTCCAATATGTGTAACATTAGATGTAAATGTCAACCCGATTTTACGAAAGTTATCAATGAAACGATCCATTTATCTTAGTACCATAAGGCAAAGCGGTTCTTTTATATCATACTAGCTGTCCCGGCAAACGTTGTTTTGCCATACCAAAAAAAAAACAAAATGTTTGAAAAATAGATGTTGGCCGATTCTCAGACCTACTGAATACGCATGTAAAATTTCATAAAAATCGGTCAAGCCGTTTCGGAGGAGTACGGTAACTAACACTGTGACACGTGAATTTTATATATTAGAAGAGAAGACAAGCTGTCCCGGCAAACGTTGTTTTGCCATACTAAAAAAATTGGTCAAGTGCGAGTCGGACTCGCGCACGAAGGGTTCCGTACCATTATCTATGCAAGATAAGGCAACGTTATTAGTATCGAGCAAGAAACGGTAAAAAAATCATGTTTGTTGTATGGGAGCCCCCCTTAAATCTTTATTTTATTTTTAGTATTTGTTGTTATAGCGGCAATAGAAATACATCATCTGTGAAAATTTCAACTGTCTAGCTATCACCGTTCTTGAGATACAGCCTGGTGACAGACGGACGGACGGACGGACGGACAGCGAAGTCTCAGTAATAGGGTCCCGTTTTTACCCTTTGGGTACGGAAACCTAAAAAAAAAGTAAAAAAACCACATTACAAGCAACACCCGTATTAAACACAATAAATAGATTAGTTTTATCGTAGTTTCATAAAGATCTTATTAATTTTCTTCGGCTAATAAAATTACAATCTATTTCGCATACATACCAGATAGGTGCGCGCGTAAATCATAACCCCTAACCGAAACTCCTTTTCCGGCAAGCGGATATTAAATCGAATGATAAAGTAGTAAATATGTTTTCATTTTTCTTTATTTATTAGACTGCGGATGGACCTACCAAATTAATTTTCCAGAAAATTCAATGCATAAATGATAGATCGAAGAAATCTTTTGTAGCATATGGACATGGTAAATGTGTATATTTTCTGGAAGATTAACACGTTTACTGCGGCAAGTGAAATCATAACTGTTCATCTGGTGCGGCGTCGGGCTAAAATGCGCCCCCAAAGATATTTCCGTCAGTGCGTGGCAGGTCTTTCTAGACCCACCAGCACTAGGATAGATTAAAAATTGCTATAAATTTGGGGAAACATGAAGTATACATTTTTTTTATATTGTTAGAATGACCTTGAACCCATCTTCCTTAGGTTTGATTCGCCCCAGGATCTGCCAAGCAGGAAATGCGAAAGAAAGCAGGAAAAGTGGCAGATCGATATCGACCTGAACCGCACTAGAAAGTATTTTTAGTAGTGATGGTACAGAGAAAAATAAGGGGATGTCGAAAATAAAACATAATTATTGTAAAAGAACTGCAAAATGTTTTTATTTACTTATGCCTGTCTTGGAAACATATTACGCAAAGATTTTGGTTGCATTTCCTTACATCAACCCGGAACATTTCATTCACATTTCAACATTCCTTACATCAGTACGGAAACCCTGAAAGCTTTCACTTCTAACTTTAATATCGCTTCCAATGCCTAGACGAGTGCGAAACAGCGAACGATATTGACAACAAGTTTGTAGAAACTGTGCATAAGGTTGACTCGATATATTTTAGGACCCACCGTACTCCTAAAACCGGTAAACTCTCAGACTCGGACATCCCGGACGGATCATCAGCCTGTACGAGATCAGATTGGCTCTCAAGCAGCTTAAGAACAGCAAAGCGATGATGGAATCACAATGTGGAGCGACGATATTGTTAAGGTTTCGGGGAGCTATTGGATGCAAATGGCACAAGAGCGCGCGTTGTGGAGTTATATGGGAGAGGCCTATGTGGATGGAGAAAGGCTGATGAATGGATTGTATATGAATGACACTGAGTCACAGGTTGTGATGCTTTTAGGGTGAGAGATATGTCCCACACATGGCTGAAAATAACTGATGGATGATGCCAACAAGCTGAGAACAATTTGTCACCATCAGAGTAACAGTGGAACCTACTGAAATCCAGACTTTTCAACGCCAAAAAGCAGCTGAAGGAGTAGTGGTAGAAGCTGACTCCCATAGTAAAAAAAGTTGGACGGACCTCCTCAACACGCCTGTCATGCTTTTTTCGTTAACTTTAACTTTTAGGCCGAAATTGAATATTGTCCAAGTAGCTTTCTTGTATTATTTGCCATCGTTGATTATATCGAACGCTACGTCAGATCAGTTGGATAGCACAACACTAACTTTCGGGGTGCGCGCTCTGTGCGGTATCGGGTCGCCAGCTGCCTGTTGGGAGGGCGGGCCGAAATAGGCCCACTCAGCGGATGTTTTTCACCGTCAGTACGTGGTAGGTCAATAAAAGCCTGCTGTTCTGTTTTAATGGAGAACACCTACAAATTATGACCATAAATAAAATATATATTTGTCTCTGTCGTACTTATACAAACACCTGAGATAATCGTTTCGCACAGGCGAGAGGGACAAAGGTTTCTTCGTCCGCACTAGCTGAAGTATCGCGGCGGGGCGATATCGGCCTGTTACGCAGTGAACGTGTTACGTGTTAAAGTCAAAATCTGGATATCAAGAAAACCGAAAAAAACGGATTTTCGGATGGTCATATTTCTTTTAGTTAATATGTTATGAAAAAAAAAGTGATACAAGCATAGATATACTCTTCATCTATAATATAGCGTAAAAAGTGGGTTTAACTTTCGCGAAGAAAAATGGAGAGTACGATACCCATATTTTTGCATGGAGCATAATTTGGTATCGTGCCCTCTTAATAAGAGAACATAGGTCGTTGTGAACATAAAATAATTGGTCAAGTGCGAGTCGGACTCGCGCACGAAGGGTTCCGTACCATTATCTATGCAACATAAGGCAACGTTATTAGTATCGAGCAAGAAACGGTAAAAAAATCATGTTTGTTGTATGGGAGCCCCCCTCAAATATTTATTTTATTTTATTTTTAGTATTTGTTGTTATAGCGGCAATAGAAATACATCATCTGTGAAAATTTCAACTGTCTAGCTATCACCGTTCTTGAGATACAGCCTGGTGACAGACGGACGGACGGACGGACGGACGGACGGACGGACGGACAGCGAAGTCTCAGTAATAGGGTCCCGTTTTTACCCTTTGGGTACGGAACCCTAAAAATATGTTTTCCACTGGGTTGTGAGAAATTCTTTACATAATATTTATAAACTACAGAAAATACTGTAATTAAATCTAAATTCAATCTAAAAAGCTGCAATTACAAATAAACAATCTTCCCATTACTAACGTATGGTTACGTAAAGTGAATCTTTGTCTAAAACATTTCCAAATAAGTACTTACAGCACATTCCGGTTCGGTTATATAAGAGCCATTGATGAAATATTTTTTCGGGCATTCCGACCAAGGCAACTCCGCTTGGAAACTTTGAGCGAAGTAGAAAAGACACCACGCAATTATTGAGTTGTAGTACAACGCCACGTTGAAGGATACCACAGCAGAACTGATCCCAATACCACCAAGATACGGAGACACTTGGTGCCAAACTCCAATAGCTCCCTTCCTCAAACGCTGCCCAATAGCTAACTCCAAATAAAATATTGGAATGCCTTCAATTGCCAGCATTACAAAATAGGGAATCAGAAATGCTCCTCCTCCATTCTTCTGTGCCAAGTATGGAAAACGCCACACGTTACCCAACCCTACAGCATACCCAACTGTAGCCAAGAGAAAGGTCAGTTTACTGTCCCAAGACTCTCTTTGGACTCCTCCATCCTCAGGCTTCAAACCCGCACGTTCTTCAACTGAACTGGCTTTACTTGTTGGTGTTTCAGACGATCGTCTATTAGGACTTGTGTCTTCAAAAGCTTCGTTCGTAGCACCATACATGACGTGCGTACGATGAGATGGATGTCCATTCTCCATAGTAACCAGTCTTCCTCTTAATTCTTTCATTTCCATCCGATCTATGGAACGTTGAGCATATAAGTCTCGTGAACTCTGTCGTCTCATCAAATGCGCTGTATTCGCCATTTTTATTTATTTCTTTAATGTTTTATACACGAATTATTGTCGTTTTATCATTATCATTTAAAAAGACTCGTTTTCCGTATCGTGGCACATAATGAGAACCACTAAATTACATGTGAAAGCCAGGATCGCTTTTGTGTTTAATCTAACACTTGATTATATTACTTATAGTATTTATTGTCACTAAACAACACTTAACTACTTAACATAAAAAAGATAAAATGAATATTTTATTTTATCTTTTTTAGTTTTTCTATGATAAAGGTCGCGAAACACCCGCTTTGGGCGGGAAGCTTCTCCGGTGTGGGGTTCGGAGAGGATTTTTCTACACGCATGCGTATTACTATCATGGGATACATTGAAATGGAAATTTTCAATGAAAGTCCTTCAGGATTTGAACACAAATCAGTCTTATTATTGTTAAAATAAGCTGACTATACAAATGAGAAATTACATCTTGAAATTTTCATTCAAATGGGTATAATAATTTTGTAGGAACGTAATAGAAGGATTTATTAAATTCATGAATAATCACGATTATATACAAATTTAATAAATCTTTATTCATATATTCGCCACGCTTTGTGACTATAAAATGTTCCAGTGTTTTTATAGTAAGTGGATAAGTCAGATATTTAACATTCTCCTGCTTACAAATTTAGCTTTAAAAAGATCCTTTAACAAACCATATGGTCGGTAATTATTCCACTAGATCGTTGATTCAATTTTCATTATGAGTCCTTATTTGTGTCATAAAGTCATGTATTTGTATTGTTTTATGTATTTTCTATGTATTAACTATATTGAACAGAAAGTATTCGACATTACCCAACAAGTAGGTTAAGGCCACATGGCTCGAAAGTTGACGACTATTAGAGAATTAAAGTTTTCAACCACGTGCCCAACAAAGTGGGCGAACTATACTGTCAAGGTCGAAAGGAGCCGCTGGATGCATGTAACACAGGAACACAAGTTGTAGCGTTATTTGAGGAAGACCAGTAGGCCTCCCCTCCAAGATTTTCGAGTTGCCTTGAGTTGTTAGATGCAGTCGCAACTCGAAAATCTTTCCCCAACGTTTCATTATCTCGTGCTTGTGTCATAGAGCTTGTATTACCAAAGCAAGATAAAGGCGGTATACATACTTACATTAAAGTAAAAACCGGTCAAGTACGAGTTCGACTCGCACACGATGGATTCTGTAACGTTATTATCATAATACTAGCTGTTGAACGCGAGTTCATACGCGTGGGATTTAAAAAAAATCCCGTTTTAGAAACATTTTTCATTACTGCTTCTCTTCTATTAGTCGCAGCGTGATGTTATATGGCCTTTCTCGCTAAATGAACTATCCAATACTGAAAGAGTTTTTCAAATCGGACCAGTGGTTTCTGAGATTATCGCGTTCAAACAAACAAACAAACTCTTCAGCTTTATAATATTAACTATAGATAATCGACACATTTCCAACCCCAAATAACGGTATAAGGGCAGGAGAATGATGATGATGAGTATTTTTTGTGATATCATCAACTGATATATATTACGTGAAGTTTTCGGCTCTCTAGCTATCACCGTTCCAGAAATACGGCTAGTGACAGACGGTCGTACGGACGGATCATGAAGTCTCAGTTACAACGTCACATCCCCGGTTTTGCGATATGGAACCCTAAAAAGAAATATCAATAATGCTAATGACTCGAGCGACGTTGACAGAAGACGTAGATTTATGAGCGTAAAACGTAATAAATAAAGAGCCCCTAACCAGTGGCGGATTTACCAGTAGGCTGAGCTTATGGCGGCAAATTTTAAGGGGCGGCAAATTTAGTTCATCAATTTTTTATTTCCGTTTACAAATTTAAAAAAAAAAATATTATACACATACATAATACCAATTTCGAAAATTGGAGAGAAATTAAAATATTTATTAACAATAATCGAAATATTCTCATAAACAGTGCTAAATAATAAATATTTCAACATCTCTGCATGAACAATTCCTAAACGCTTTACTAATTATACATGAATGATTATGAACTTTTAGAATATTGCAATAGCAATTCGATATTATTATCGAAATATGTATAGTAATTTTTACATAATATATCTTCTTCACTGATAACTGCTATAATTTTTTCTCCGTGTACCTAATACCTAATTATGAGATCTGTTTACCCAATTCAATCTTGATATAATATCGATGGTCTAATCATGATTGCTGCAGCAAGTTTGCAACTTGTCAAATTCAATTTCAGAAAGTAATTTCTTTATGCGTAAAAAATACTGACTAAAATTGACTAATTTTTATTAAATAAAAACTAATTCAATATCTTATAGAGATCATATTAATCGAATAACTGATAGTTGAACGACTGTGACTTAATATTTTCTAACACTTGCGCGACTCATTTGCTTAAATAAAACTACTTTTTACGGATTTAGACGCGTATATTTGTTTTAAATTTTAGCCCGACGTTGGAGGACTGTGACTTGACAATAAAAAAATTCCCTCCACAAAATATGAAGTGAGATAATTTGCTCATTCGAAAATTGATACATTTTATCAGTTAATTATTTTATTTGTATTAAGAAAAAGTTTGGAAAATCCAAATGAGCAGGCCTTAAGCGCTCATGTCATACACGAAATATTTAAATTAAATGTTTACATCAGTAGATTTGATAACTTTTTCGCAAAGTCAACTTTTTCAAAATGCCAATCGGAATGAATTAATTATAAAAGTGGTATATGATTGAGATATTTTTTCGTTAAAATAATGTTTTTTGTTAATTCTTTGCTGTAAAAATAATCAAGGATCGAACACGATACCATAGTTCTCAATAATTATAACTATATGGGAAAAGTTGATGTAACGAGGATGATGGAGCACAAATTATAAAGTTGGAATTGTATTGATAGAAAATTGATATGATTGTGGACTAAGATATCAAAATTTAGAGGCGGCAAAAATTGAATAGCCTACGGGCGGCAAATCTATAAATCCGCCACTGCCCCTAACATTGTAACTTGTAACACACTGTTTTATAGTGAAACAATCGTTCTATGTATATTTGAGGTTCCTGGAGGGGAGACCCTCTGTAATGTCACAAATATTACCGAGACTATAATCACGTTATATTATAACGTTTAATACCGCTCCACTCCCTACGTTTCGAGTTGCATTGATCATGGTCATGGATTGACCAAGAATATTTCAATTAGAACCAATAGTTCCTGGGTATAACGCGTTTAAAGAAACAATCTTTAGCTTCATAGACGGGCCTCGTGGTGGAGTGGTTTATCAATCAATCAATCAATCAAATCGTTTATTTCAGATCACAATAATCCATACAGTCTACACGATACAATTTTAAAATATTATAACAGTAATTTAAAATCCAACCAGTAATTTATATAACGGACTGCCGATCATGAGTTCTCGGGTTCGATTCCCGGTCAGGACAATCATTTGTGTGATGTTTTTAATTGTCATACAAATGTTTGTACTGCGTCTGGGTGTTTACTATGTATTATAAGTATGTATTTACAAAAGAAAAGCAGTATATGTATTATATCCGTATTCTGGTACCCATAACACAAGCAATATAAGCTTAGCTTGGGACCAGAGGACGTTGTGTGAAATGTCCATGAATATTTATTTACCTATTATTATTTATAATAGTAGTAAAGATTAACGTGATAATAGTCCAGGTAGTCTATAGTCATAAGAGCATCAAAAGAGGGTTCTTGAGGATCAGAAATCAGTTAATAAATGTAACAAAAAATGTATTGCGATTAAATGCCCTAGTGGATCTAACAAAGAAAGTGACTAAAATATAGCTCATATCGTCACGCCTTCTTTTCACAAGGGCAGACACAGGCTATAGAAAGCCATTTGCAAAGATCTAAACACACTTCTTCACATCGACGGGTTTCGTGGTGTAGTGGTTTATGTAACGGACTGCCGTTCACGAGGTCGCAGGTTCGATTCCCGCTCGGGACAATCATTTATGTGATATATTGATGTCATAAAAATGTTTGTACCGCGTCTGTGTGTTTCTATACATTACTAGCTGACCCGGCAAACGTTGTTTTGCCATACTAAAAAAAAAGTTTGAAAAATAGATGTTGGCCGATTCTCAGACCTACTGAATATGTATGCAAAATTTGAGAAGAATCGGTCAAGCCGTTTCGGAGGAGAACGGTAACTAACACTGTGACACGTGAATTTTATATAATAGAATATTAGATTATAAACATGTATTTACAAAAGAAAAGTAATTTATGGACCTAGTATATTCGTATTCTGGTACTCATAACACAAGCATAAAAACTTAGCTTAGCTTGGGACCAGATGACGTTTTGTGAAATGTCCATGAATTTTTTTATTTATATTTACTCATACATCTGGTCATAAATGCGGTTGCAGCATGCCTTTGTAACTAAATAAAGGTTATTGGGTAACAAAATACAATTTCTTATACAAAAACTATTGTTATTAATAAAATGGTCGATCGTTCTAAATGACAAGTGTGTTAGCCCTTAGTCACACAGCCTTTGATTGATTGTGTTGCCCATTATACGAGAAAAGATATATTGTAGACATGACCTTATTTAACGTAATGACACTCATAAAATACACTTAGAAAAAAGTATATGACTGTGTGTTTATTTATTATTTCATTAGCATTAGCAATATTTATATTTTACTGTCGGTTAATTTTTTTAATCCCTTCTCGAAAACAGACAGTCCAGTAGGTAATAATATTTCTTTATAGAAACAGAATTTTAATAAGCACTGTTTACCTACGCCTGATCCAGATTGGCTCTGTGCCAATACACTGCTAAAGTTCAGAGAAAATGTTATGTCCCGCTGAAATAACATTTTAAATTAAAAATGTTATAGCTAGCAGGCTGCTGTCATTAATTCGAAAAGAAGTTAGAATACAAACAGAACATACCTAGTCCATATTATATCTTCACTTAAGAAATCAGTTAAAAAAAAATTGAACAATTTGCAATAATAATAAATAGAAATAAATGGTAAATTATTTATTTACAGAACTTTATACATCGTTGTCTTTCTGCCTCGGTCGTTAGCAATACGATCGAAGTTCTTCAATAGTGCAGGGTTTTTCACAGCATTCATCAGCAAGACCACGCTTGCTACGTACATCACTAAGTGAGTGAACAATATTTGGTTGCTGCCACCACATTTCGGCTCGCTTCTCGTTCTCCGGGGCCCAGCAGAGAGCTGACCAAACTAAGGAGAGACGCCTACCGCAGTATCTACTTCCACCATTCTGAGCCGTTACGTAACTGCAAGCCAGAACAGCAGAAATGATGACGAGCAGCACTTTCATTTTAATTTATTAATATAATTGATGTTGGTTCTTCGACAGCAGTCTTCGTCGATGTATTTCTGAATGTGGTGTTACCAAAAGAATCAGTGCTTTTATACTCATATTATTCTTATTAATATTCATATCATGTCATATTTCAAGACTTCTTTGACTGAAAAGACGAAATTTGACCTTAAAACACCCACCTAAAATGTGTTGTTGTTCATTGAAATGTGTAATTTAAGTGACATGTATGATGTAAAGACACTTTTGTCCTTAATCAGACTGACTTACCCTTCCCATATTTACGTTTATAGATTTAACGATTGAAAGTCTTCGTTTTTATTACACATCGTAACTCAATCGTCGCAAGAACCGGATCAAGGGCATCCATAGCTAAAATCTAGTACGAGGAGATAGGTGGACTTCCTAAGCCCATAATTATTTAAGGCGAGAGATTAGTGAGGCTTGTAGAAGTGGCTTTCACACTATTTTTTAACCTCTATATGTAGGGGTAGCTCGTCTTTTAATCATAGGTCCTTCCCCAGGTTTCACAGCCGTTTTACCCGTTGGTACGGAACCCTAAAAAACAGAATCCCATTACTGAGACTTCGCTACCCGTCGGTCCGTAGGCCATATCTTATTGACAGTGATAGCTCTAGCTAGTTGAAATCACACAAACCTTTTTCAATCAACATTATTAAGATACGCTCAGACGCGCGAATGGATAAAATAAGGAATGAATATAATTAGAGGAAGTCTGAAAGTGATGCCAGTGACTTAAAAATTGAAGATTGAGCGGATGTCCTGGTATGAGAATGTCATGAGGCCAAAGGAAAGACAAGTAATGTCGCTAGGAGAGTTCTGAGTATAACTGCGAAGGAAAAAAGTCTAGAGGAAGACCTAAGAAAAGATGGATGGACTGTGTGAAAGAGGACATGAAAGAAAGAGGGGTTGACACGGCTAATAGAAGACTATGGAAGAAAAATACATGATGCACCGACCCCAAATAGTGGGATAAGGGCAGGAGGATGATGATGCTCAGACGACATAATTGACGGTATGATGATGAACAAATTGATGATGATAATATAACTTGTACAATATTCCTTAACTGGCTTTTACGGCGCCCTGGGACTGAAAAAGAATGATGACACTTGAATTCTTAATCCGTCATCACACGGACCATACTGTTACTAACTCTGCATATTCGAGCTAACGGGAGTTCTGATTATCAATTTAAACCATTTAGTAATACAGATAATGCTGAATTAATTAAAACAAAGCAACAAAAGTGATAAACTAATTACTGTTTTCCAATCAGCGCATTATGCGGCACAATGCTCAACTTTGCAGTGTTGCCAGAGTGATTTGGTCGAAAGTTACGTTGGCATCCATGAAAAGTTACATTTTTAAACTAAAACTTACGTAGTGGTAATTTTATGAGTGTGAATGTAGCAGCCATCAGCCAAATTTATAATTATTTACAAATAGAGTAAATAATTAATAAAATGTATTTTTTTTAAATGCGCATTTAAAAAATTTTCTAATTAATAAATGCATTTTTTATAAATATAATTTTTTAAATTATTTACTCTATTTATTTGTAGTTTGAAATTTTTCTGATGTCTGCTACATTCACGCTCATGTAATTTTCAGCTCGCAGATCAAAAATTATTATTATTTTATATTTTCTTGTACACAATAATTTAAAAAAAATTATATTTATCAATATAATTATAACTTTTTTAATTTTTTGCGGTAGTTTTTGTTTTCAGTAAATAAATTTAGATAAGAATATTTTAATTTTTCAAGATTTTTTTTTCATTTTTACCTCTTTTGTAATTCTTGAGAAGTTACATATATTTAACAAAAATTTTTTCTTACATACATGTTACATGAACTGATCAAAAGTTACGTAAAATGTAAGAAATGTAACCTTCTGGCAACACTGCAACTTTGAGTGTTCCAATTACAGTATCGCATCGCACAATCGAGTATCGAGCACTCTCAAAAGTGATGCGTGCAATCCATACCAACTTCAGCGACAGAAAATTAACAAGTATTTTTTATTTAAATTGGCATTGATTGAAATTTTATTTATATATTATCGTAAGTAATATTATTTATTGTTAAAAAAAATTTAAGGCTTTCTTTTCGTCGGAGTTTTCTGGAAATATTCAAAGTTAATTCAAGCTGTGTTAAAAAATAAATACATATAAGTATGGATGAAGGTATAAACAATGACTTTTTTTATATTCCACACGTATGATGTGAATACAATGTTTATTTTAGAATTTTTTTTCAACACTGAACTTAGCGCACTCTGCTGGCGCATTTTAAAACTAATTCACGTTCCAATTAAGCGTCAGCATTGTGCAGCATTGTGCGGCACTGAGTCGCATTATGCTCTGCCATTGGAAAACGGGGTGTAAATACGTAGATAGGCAGTTAGATTTCCCAACTCTATTCTCTATAGAAGGACTATAGCCAGTCACATGGTAGGTACCTAATAAAAGTGTAATGTCAGTGGAGTGGTGTTTTCTTTTCTGTCATCTGTGGCTGTCATTTTTGTCAGTGTCAAAAGTTAAACGCATTTGCCTACAATATTCTAAAAATATCTAAAAATAAATACAACCCGTGTTTGTAACAGCCGTTGCAAATAGAATTATTTCTCGTCAGAAGATAATGAAGATAACATTCAAATCATGCCGATTGTGACACTGGCATTTTTCCACGTAAACGTTTTATTATAGTGTGCATAGCACGTACACTTGGCGACATGTATTGTTTGCAATGGCTAATCCCCGTATTATTAATACCGAAGCCCGTGAACCCGGCGTTAGTGAATACACATGTTATGTTTATGGTGTTATATTTAATAGGATTCTTCCTGGAAAGGAAGCCGTGTACCGTGTGCAGTGTCGTCTTCCTAGCAGCCGTGATATTAATTTGTTATAGCGGTATTGGTAACTGTTTATTCTGGGCCAGTCAGTGTGACGGTGAGAAATATGATACCTAGCCATGCTCGAAATCCTTCCAGAATGACCTACCTAAGTGCTCAAGGTGCAAGTTAAATGTACTCTTATGGGAAGAGGTGCAAATATGCAAATAAAACACCAAAATCATTGTCTATGGAAAAATTACAATGAAAAAAAAAGATTTTGTACTATATATTTTTTTGTAAATAGAATGTTTTTATTTATATAACGTAATTTGTTCAGTAATGTTATTATAAAAATACAAAATGAAAGTATTGTGTACTTAGTAATTCTATTGTTATGTTATATCGAACTATGTGATGAGAAATGTACAGCTATTATTAGTGAGTAATGTAATTATTTAATTATAAATTGGGCAAAATTTCATTGTTGTTATTTAGACATACATAGATACATTTTCATGCACACATAGATATGTAAGTGGCTTCAAGCCGATTGATTGATGTAGCCATAGTCACATCAACTGGTATATCTGTTTTAACTACACCGTAACCTGGTCAAAGATGCCTATATTTTAGTTTATATGGGTAATTTCTAAACTCACATGCTGCTATCTATCTGCTGGTACTTTGTACTATGTACATACCTATTATGAATGATACTGCCAGAGAGAAACCTGACCAAGGCCAATAAATCAAAAAGGGAGAATAGTTCTGGCTATTATTTTAAGTTTCATCCATAACCTCACGAAAATCCTTTTGCAGGTATCTGAAATAATAATATTAAAAACCACTACCACCACAAGTTATTCAAGAACATTTCAACCACTGAATAATTTTTTTTTGCTTGAAATTAATCATATTTGTTTAAAATCCTATGCCACTAAACATTAAGTGCCAGTCATTTTTTTAGATTAAATAGTGATTCTTAGTAGCCTGTTCCTTCAGCTATATTGGAAGAATTGTTGTTTTTTCAGATATAATTAAGAACAAATTCCCTTAAAAAAGTAGTCACAAAAATAACAAACAAATTTAAAAACTCCTGTTTCGAACCTGACACACGTCAGAGCTGCTGATAAAGCTACTCTTGTAACCAACTTGTAACTATGAAACAAATTTTATTTACTGCCCAAACAATTAAAATAAATGTAATAGAACTTCACCAAGGAAAGAATACTTCATCTCCTAACAAGACACAAGAGCTTAGAATACATAAGTATCAATCACAATTCTATGCATTTAAATCTAGGAATTCGCAGGTATCTTTCGACATTCTAAATTTAAAAAAGTTCGAATTTATATGAAATTTTTAAAATTTAGAATTGTCTTTTTGTATTCGGCGTATTATAAAATTTCAACAAATTCGAAACTAAACATTTTGTTCACAAACTACCTACGCGTGTATTGCGTAACAACAAGATAAATAGTAAATTATCTGCATCCGTGTGTTCGTTAAACACAACACAAATAATAAATTAATCGACTTCGAACGGGCGCAGTTGACAACGGAAATTTGAAAATGCCATAACCGTAATACCTATCTAGTTATTAGTTTCTTTGCACAATCGCGATGTAGTTGGTTAGAATAAAACATTTAAATTATAACGGAACTCTGGGCACATAATGTTTTAAACACAGAGATACCTATCTGTCCTTCTAAACTAAACCCTCGGATTGATCTGAAATTAAACCCTGTGACTGTTTAACAATTATCATCACGCACTTTTCCCGTGGGGGTAGGCAGAGACTGCAGAGAGCTATATGCTACGATCCAAACACTTCTTTGGCTTTATCATACACTAGCTGTGCCCCGCGGTGTTACCCGCGGTAAAAAGGATAAAAAATAAGTTCATTTTCTATTCAATTTTTCATTGGAAAGTTCATAAAAATCCATCCATTAGTCTTTACGTGAAAGCACAATAAACATCCTTACATATCCAAACATTGGAGTATGGATAGAAGACCGAGGAAACGTTCGCGTTGCTCAGCCAACAGTTTAAGGGCCTACATCAATATTATCGTATATCACCGCCGACACGTACATATTAACACAGCCAGTAGGCACAGAAAATGAAGAATTAGGGATACTTTTCCTATTTACTCAAAATCTACTAAATATATTTTAATTCTGATTTACGTGTTTCTATATATAATAGTTACTTATGTTTTTAAAGTTATTTCATTAGTTAATACGCGATAATAGACCGACAAATGAAAAAAATTAAAAATTTGAGAGGTTGTTTCGCCAAGATTTTCTATCGAGAAAACTTTATTTAATCGCGTTTCTGAGTTTATGCGATCCTAGATCATATATTGAAAAAACATATACTTAAAAATTAGAGCTCTAGCCATTCAATCTAAAGAAACAATGAAAACTTCGTACATAGAAAAATGCACGAAGCTATTTTGGTATCCTCTTAAGATGGTTTAAGCATTTTATTTTATAGCGCGTAATTCTTTTTTCGTCATATCTCCTAAGATATTCATTTAAATTGCATGCTGTAAAGAGCAGTTATAATCTATATTGATTACATAAGCTAACTAAGCTATTTAATTTAATGAAAAATATTACTAATAACACATAAATAGCTTTTGAAAACATCCTATTGAATTTGATAATTTTTTTGACATTATTATTGGTACAGCGGGTTTCCCTTAAAATATAGACATATGCCCTCGCGGACTTTTTTGAAGAACTGTAGGTAACAAACAATTCCTCCTTACATTAGTTTGTTGTCCCTCACATAGATAAGGCAGCGTTTTCATTGATAGCTCACGCGCGTCCGTATTTCTCGGAAAATTTAACCATACCTATCTCATCCAATATACAGCAAACCTCAATAAATTATGCGAAAAAGCCATCCTCTTGAACCATTCTATCTATTAAAAAAACCGCATCAAGATCCGTTGCGTATTTTTGAAGATATAAGCTCACATAGGGACATACATACAAAAATTACGACTTTGTTTTATAAGAAGTAAAGATAAAGATGAAGATGCCCGACCCGACGCATAATTAAAATTCCTGATGCGAGTTACTCGTAAATATTATCGTCTTATTCATTATGACTTATCGAAGGTTTAAACGGAGATTTTATCGGAGAGATAAAAACGTTTTATCGTAAAGACTAATAAAACTGGTTTTGACAATTTTCGCGAACCGATTTTAGCGAACTTTTAAACCTCCGATAACTATGAGTAATATGCCTGTCACAGGACTCACAGGCCCCGTTTAATTTGGTACTGCAGTACATACTAAAGCTATTACGCCTATGCCCATAGGAGTGAACAGAAATTAAAGCGCCTCCTACTACAATCGTAATATATTTCTTTAATCACATCTAATAATTAGGTACATACAGGTAAATAGTACAGTGGTACCAATTCTATAAGCACAACTAAAACTTATCTAAAAAGTGTAAATTGGTAGGTAATGTCAATATATCTATTATTTGCTATTTCGTTGTACACGTTTTTATTAATGAAAATCGTAGTTTTATCATACACAGTTTTTATAATAATAATAATATAATATATAGAAACACCCAGACGCAGTACAAACATTTGTATGACAATTAGAAAAATCACACTAATGATTGTCCCGAGCGGGAATCGAACCCGCGACCTCTTGATCGGCAGTCCGTTACCAGAACCACTACACCACGAGGACCGTCATAATAATAAAATTCCATTATCTTTGCCGAATTGTGATAATGATGCTATCGAATTTCATTTTTAGTTAAGTTGTGCGCGTAGAATCGACACCAGTGTGAGGTCTGTATGCTCAGGTGCAAAGAATGCAAAATGTTGGTCGCCACCGGTTCACGATTGCGCTGCCACCGCGGCACCGCGGCGCGTTCGTGCTCCCTTCATTTAAATGTCGCGGCCCGCTCGCAAATTAGGTGTTGAAGATGCTACAAGTTGCAATATTTTGTATTTTGGTAGCTGCCTTGTAAATAAAACAGGCATTGACGAGCCTCGTGGTTCATGTAACGGACTGCCGATGCGGGTTCTATTCCCGCTCGGGACAATCATTTGTGAGATTTTTCTAATTGTCATACAAATGTTTGTACTGCATCTGGGTGTTTCTATGTATTATATTTAAGTATGTATTTACAAAAGAAAAGTAGTACATATATGTATTCTATCCGTATTCTAGTACCCATAACACAAGCTTAGCTTGGGACCAGAGGACGTTGTGTGAAATGTCCATGAATATTTATTATTATTTTATTTATTCTATCTTCATTTGTGTGGTTCGTTCGAGCTTCTTCAATTGTAGAATTGAATGGTAATATGACAGATATTGAAATGAGAGGAACGGAACACATAAATTCCAGCATGCCACGGAATAGGAGCAGAAGAACCTTCTTTCTTACTTCTGGGCCTATTTACACCCCACTGTTGGGCATGGCCACCTTGGCCACTTTAAAGGATAATTTGTATCATAGTATTATGGGATGGGAGTATCCAGAATAAGTTTTGGAGCTTTTGAAAAAATGTGGTCTGTATGTCACTGTTGGGTACTGGCCTCCGCTTAGAGAGGGTATTTAGTGTACTACATCACACTGACCAGACGCATCGGTACAAGGTTTATTTCCAAGTTTTCTGTCATTGTTTAACAAGTGGGAACAACAATACAACAATATGATAATGACTAAATGAAACAAACAAACATACACAGATAAGTTGTTTATTATGTGTTAGAAGAGATGGTCATCTTTGACGGTTTCTTAAATTAACATCTTGAAAATCCTTAACCTAATGTACCGCTATCTTAACCTGAAACAAAAATAAAGATTAGTAACTACACTAAAACTTGAATATTGCTTATGTTATAAGTTCTTCGAATTTATGACACATGCCCATTTTAGTTGCATTTTAATATGATAAAATAAATATAAACAAATTAGGCTTTTCGATATATACAAGTCATTCCAGTGTTGTAAGACTGTGCTCTTAGGTATGTCAAGTTATTAGAATAAATAAACCAAGCGATTTCTATTATACAATATAATACCACAAACTTACAAATAAACAGAAAGTAATAGTCCTTCTTTTACAAACGTAACCAAGTGGATTACATTGAAATAAATAGCAAATTTGTTAGTTTAAGAGATCTAGAATAAACAGCGTGGTGATAGACAATAATTTAAAGTAACTATTCGGTGTAGTACTGCAAATAAAGCACACCCATTGTTCCTAACCTCAACGTAACGGCAAATTTGTAGGCTAACAGTTTAGATTAGTAGTTATATGTACCGCTTATCGTAGTCTTCTAGCTTCACGCTCAGACTCGAGCAGAGTGAGGATGTCACCATCACGAACTGGTCCCTTCACGTTCCTGATGATTTGACGGCTGGTCTCTCCAATGAACTCAACTTTGACCTGGGTACATTGTCCCTGGGATCCTGTACGGCCTAGGACCTTGACTACGCGAGCAAGTACGTTTGGCTTATCCATTTTAGCTTAGATATCGAGCAATTTGTGAAAAACACACGTGCAGCTGCAATAGCGTGCGTAGAAAAGAATTTGACAGTTAACTAATTGATAGAGATGTGCGAAAGCGAAAAGTTTGGTATGTAATCGCATCGATTATAATATGTACATTTTATTGAAATCGATAAGACGAAAGGAAAAGCTTAACTATTAGCATATTAAATTATTTTCATAAAATATACCATTAAATATTTTTCACCTACTATATCGTTTCTTGATATTTATGTTGCGCTAACAAATAGATTACACGGATTTTTTGACATTACATATATAATACAAAGAGTGGGCACGTCACGGGTCACGGTATAATGATAGATGTTGTGTGAGACGAGCTCATACCTAGTGGAGTGCCAGTGATAATCTTACGATGAAAGTCCCATGGCCCTTCATTTTTCCGTCTACTCCTTATCCCATATACCCAAGACTATCTGTGTTGGGTATATTTTGATATATTGCTATTATCATTTCGTGTAAGTCAGGATTTACGTCAATGTTCTCCCTACTATTTCAAATCAATATTGTTCATTTTTTAGGGTTACGAATTTTAATTTTTGAACACGTAATTGTAATCGATTCTTAATATTTTCTTTTAAAATTGGAGAGCGTGTACTGTAGTAGGGTCAGCACTAGTGTTATTAAAACAGTATGTTGCCAGGTAAAAATATTAAAGTTGTAGAAGACATTTTTTTATAATGACTTCAATTACTAATAAAAGCATATATTCGCTTTTTGCGATATTTTTTATGGTCTGAAATATAAAGCTCATTAAAATCTGAAACACACATATTAGTTTATTATAAAAATACAGCATAAACTATTCAACTATTTTGTAAACGATGTACACTAATACAAAATAGTTGATTTAAGTACATCACTAGTGACATAAGATTCCACGTCAATCGTGTTGGAAAAATAATTTTGGCATTTTGCCGTGAATTTCTTGCACCGTGGAGCTGTGCTTGTTAGAAAAGTGAATGGCATAATATCAAGTTGTGTAGACGCTGGTGTATTTTACAGAAAATAATAGTAATTCAAGATATTATATCACAATGAAGATTATATATTTGATGCTTCTTGTTCTACCTGCAGCTCTTCTATGCTTCCAAAGTGGTAAGAGATTTAAATAATTGTTTAAATTTGTGATAAATGTAGGCCTCTTGTACGTGGCATCATATAACTAATCTTTTTTGAGAGAGTTATTGTCTTGTACCTCTTTAATTCTATGTTTAAAAGCAACCTAACCTAATTTTATTTGTGAATATTTGGATAAATTTATTAAATGATGTATACTTTCATTTATATATTGAATAGAAATGCAATTCAGAACTTTCTTATCTTAACTGAAATTTTGATTTGTTTATTCTTTTTCCTTTTATATAGCTAAAGTATATTGAGCATCTATTAAAAGATATTATTGAATTAATGATTTTCATAAACCTTTTTATCTTCTATGAAGCAGAAACCTTGTTTACTTGCAAATCTTTCTCAACTTTTCTGCATGTAATATCTGTAATGTTAAAAGCCATATGTTTTAAGAAAATAGTCAAATAGGTTAAGCAGATAAAGAACTGCTTATATAAAAGCAGTTCTTTATCTGCTTAACCATTTGACTATTTTCTAGCATATTGTAACTACAATGGTTGACAATTCCTAGAAGGATCTCACTAGTCTCAAGTAGGTATATTATAAAAAAAAATATAAATAAATAAAATTAATATTCATGGACATTTTATTCATAGCCTCTGGTCCCATGCTTAGCTTGTTATGTGTACCAGAATATGGCTACACTACATAAACTACTTTCCTTTTGAATACACATACTTATATAATAATAATAATAATAATAATAAAGCCTCATTTATTTCCTTAAATACATTTTCAATCAAATACATTTTTTTTTTTAAATCATATACATTTCCTTTTTTTTTAAATCGTCATATGTTATTATATTAATACCGCCCACTTCCATTTTAGTTTTTTGCAGTGGTGCAGGGCATCAATGGTTTGCGTGATGTTCCTTATGTCTTTATTTCTTACCTTACACATACTTATATACCTACACAATATTCTGCAGTTTCTTTTGTAATTTATGTTTATGTCCAAATGGAATATTAATTTGATCATTACTCTTTTTCCAGCCAACACAATCTTGGCGAGAGCAGAAGAAGATGAACTGGATGATGTAGTAGATATTGAAGGTGAAGACAACCAGGTGGTCGGTGAAGATGCTCTCAGTGACGATGATGACTCAGTTGTGAAATCCTCGCAGGATGTTGATACTACAATACTGTTCATTAAACCTTTGCCTAGTTATGGAGATGCTACTTTTGGTAAGATTTTTATTATAATACCTGGCTTTAATTAAATGAAAATTCAATGAGGGCACTTAAGTTTATCTAGAGTATACTATTGTTATTCAAATTCATGAAAATTTGCCTATTTAATAATAATTAGCTGTTGCCTGTAACTTCACCTGTGTCAAATATTATTATATATAAGAAAGAAACCTTAACAAAGTAAACAAAAAGTACATCCTCTTGAACCAATTTCTCCATAATAAAAACACATCAAAATCCTTTGTGTAGATTAGAAAATATAAGCTCACTTAGGGACATACATACAAAAATTACGACTATGTAATAAGTAAAGAAGTAGCACACAAGTTTACACATTGTTGTATTATTCCTTTTCCAGTCAAGCTTATGTTACTTGAAGTTAAAGGCTGCCTTTAAAACTTTTACCTTCTGTTTCTAGTACTGTCTTTAACAACAAATCTGAATGTTCAAATTCAATCCTTTATTAATAATGTTAGAATATAACCTAAATCTGATAAGATGTTGCTGGACAATGCTCAACTTTTTTTTTTTTCATTTAGCCTCTATGTAATGAATGCATCAATTGACTGTTGATTTTCTCACTGGAGTGCATAATTCTGCTTCTGACGAGGTTATGTCTGATTAAGTAACTAACTGCAAATTATCAAAATCTGTTGCGTTGTTTTGAAGATAATAGGCTCACATAAAGACGTATACACAGATTAATAAAAATAACAACTTTGTATTATAGATAAATGTATAGATACCGTAATATTATTGTAATCTTTCTTCAGACTTACAAGCGGGCTATCCAGTTGAATTCTTAGTGGGCTTCATCAACAAAGGAGCTGAAGATTACCTCGTAGAATCAATGGAGGCTTCATTCAGATACCCAATGGATTACACATACTACATTCAGAACTTCACAGCGTTGCCTTATAATAGAGAAGTGAAACCAAAACAAGAGGCTACCTTTGCATACTCTTTCATACCAAGTGAGGCGTTTGCCGGAAGACCTTTTGGTTTAAATATTCAGCTTAACTACAGAGATGCTAGTGGAAACTTCTACCAGGTAAATGATTAAGCTGTAAGAATATTTTTTGATGCCCCTTAAAGCATAGTTAGATTTCCTTACAGTAGGATTACAGTTCTATGAGAAAGTATTATTTGGGTTACAACTTAAGCCTGAAATATCTAAGAGTTAATAATATAATTATAAGATACATTATTTCTATTAAATATGACGTGTTAATAAATTTTCCTTATTTGTGTCATATTTACATAATTGACAATGTTAAACGTAGAATATGTACTGTAACAAACCAACAATACCTATTGTGCAGTGAACTTTAATAGTCGTGAATAAAAATCAAATGGTAGCCTGGTAGAAATTACTATATTTCATCTCACCTTATACATAGTAACTTTGTAAACTGATTAAAAATATGATACATATTATTCACGTAGGTAGTTTAAAATCTTAAAAACACAAAACAAAAATGGCCATACCAACGAATCGAATAAAAGCGTGTTAAAAATAGCTTTTTTTTCTTAACAGGAAGCTGTATACAACCAGACCTTGAACATCGTAGAAGTGTCTGAAGGTTTAGATGGAGAGACTTTCTTCCTATACGTATTCTTAGGCGCTGCTTGTGTTCTCGCATTAGTATTGGGTCAACAAGCATTATCATCATTGGCTCGCAGACATTCTCCTAGATCAGCACCTAAACCCATTGAAACGGGTACAGCCAATGATGTTGATTACGATTGGTTGCCTAAGGAAGTCGTCAATCAACTCAGTAAGTTTTAGAAATATGAAATGTTGAAAAACAAATATTTTTTTGTAGGTAATCAATAGCCTAAATCTCATATTAATTGGTTGTAAGTTAGTTCTTCTACAAGACAAATACAAACTTCGTACTTAAAGATTAAAATTAATAAGTGTCAGACATAATATTTTCTAACACTTGCGAGACTATGGTCACGGGTGAAACTGACGTCGGGCCAAAATTTAAAACAAATATACGCGTCTAAATCCGTAAAAAGTAGTTTGATTTAATAAGTGTCAGCTTTCGTTAATTAATATATTTATTTTACAGAAAAATCACCCAAGACGCCCAAACAGTCACCTCGTATGAGGAAAGCTAAGAGATCAGCTGGCGATGACTAATTTTAACATCGTAGCAAGTTTTACAAAACATCAAGCACATTGCGGGGTGCTAAATAATCACCCGCGTTACGGGTAAAATAAAAATAGGTTCAAAGTAAAGCATAATACACGTATACCTTTGCTTTAAAAAAGTATTCAAGGCAAGGCTTAAAAAACGTATTATTGCCTTTGCTTTAAAAAAAACGAGATTTTAGTCTATGGTTTAGTGATGGGACCTGTTTTTATTTTAGTCGATTTTTTTGTACAGTCTGTGTGGTTCGTAGTTGCTAAGTTGAATGTGTTGTGTGAGTAAATTATGGAACAAACAGTGTCGGAGCTTTATAACAACAGAGCGTAATGAGAAATTTATTTAATAAAAATGTTAAAGACTACAATGCTTTTAATTACTCATTAATAACCAATGTCCTGCTAAGAAAAAATAATAGTCTGTGAAAACTATGAGATAGAAATTCTATATCAAGCAAAAAAATCAATTACTACCTATACTATTACGCCAGGTCCGCGTGGTAGATACAGTAGACTACAAAAATTCACTTTTCCTGTTGTGGCCTATTGTTTCCTACCTTTTAAGGTGACAATAAACGCAGCCTTCAATCCATTAGCGGTCCTTGTTCACTACAAGGAGAACAGTAACATCTTGACATAATAAGAATTTTGCTAGTCATAGGTAAATGCACGGGTAAATGTGGATATTTCAAACGCAATCATCTGGTCTCAAAATAAGTACATAGTAGTTGTAGGTGTGCTAGTCGCACCGCATTTGGTAGATACCAAATAAATCAAATTAGTTATTGTGCAAAAAATTATTACCATGAGCTGGACTTGATTCCACGACCTCGGAATAACGTTACAAAAACTGTGATGTGAATTTTTTTTTAACTTCTGTAATTTGATTTATTCATTATAAGCATAGCAAAATAATTGCAAAAATGAATAAATTTGTGTATGTACATATAAGTACCTACTAAATATGTATAAGGCATATTTTTTTTATTTGGAAATTATGTATTTATAGAAAAACGCCCGCAACACAAATATCGATATTTACCGTAACAAATAATTTAGTATTGGAACCGTATTGCAAACGTATTCGATGTATGGATCACAGAAAAAGTAACAATAACAATTAATTTCTCAGATTAGCTACTTTTTATCAATTAGGTACTCAGATAGCCCCCCCTCGATTACTTCTCTGACATAATATAAAGTAAAATTAATGTTTACAAATTTATTCAATCGAGGTCATTGTTTATATCGGTTTATCTACAATTCACTTTATATAGGAACGTCGGTCAACATGGCTGAAAGAGGTAAGAACATTTAAATTGATAATAAATCGTTAATTTAATAACTTTACCGGCAAATCATATTAATTATTGGTATAAAAATTACATAACTTCCGACGTTTCGATCAAGCTGAGCTAATCGTAGTCACGGGTTGTCTATTTTTTTTATGGAGAAAATCCCTAAAAAATATTTATGAAATTACGGGACGAGTGTTGTGACTTGTGGTTTAGTCAGTATAGTGATATTGATTACTATGCACAGGTTGAGCGATCGATTCCCATTCAAAACAATTACAAATTTGTATGAAGAAAAACCGATTTTACCGATTCATGCACTATGCTTGGGCTATGTCTATGTAGTAGCTATTTGCGTATTAATATATCTTTATTTTTTATACAAAGTCGTTATTTTTGTATGTATGTCCCTATGTGAGCTTATATCTTCAAAATTATGTAACGGATTTTGATGCGGTTTTTTTAATAGATAGAGTGGTTCAAGGGAATGGTTTTTTGTATATTTTGTTAAGGTTTAGTCTCTGAATTTCACCATTTTGAGTACTAAGATATAGACAGCAGCTAGTTTAAAATAAACAAGATAGTAGAAAAATAATAGGGATTTTTTTTAATTTTTGTACCTAATATTCAACTAAATAAATGTTCGGAAACTAAACATGAATCCGTCTTGAACAGTCGAGCAAAAAGTTAAGAATCTACTAAAATTATCCTTAATTAAAATTAAATAATCACGTAAGTGACATAGGTACCTATGTATTTTCTATATGTACATGTATTTTCGTTATCCCCTTTTAATTTTTTTCACCTTGATACCCTACTCAGTTACGTAAGTAATATTTTTTACGATAGCGTTAATATTTCGCTCAAAACACTTGCCATTTAATTCCAATTGTAATTTTTTAAAACATATATATTATTAGCTTAATGATTAAGTTGAATACAAATCGAATATATCGACCTTACATGCAGCTAACGTCTACTGTGAGAGACGGAAAACTCGAAACTAAACCCTGTGCCAACACGCCTGGTCAGCGCAGCACAGTAGACCATAATCCCTTTTAAAGTGGAGGAGGCCCGTGCCCAACAGTGGGACGTTAATGGGCTGAAGAGAGAGAGATATATACATAATAATATATACTTATAATAATATGTATAATATATAATATAATAATATGTAGGTATATTTAATAATATATCGACCCTAAGTGTCGCATTAAAAAAAGGTACATAATAATATATAGACTACAGGCCCACGTTGAAAAATGACGGGTCATTTCAACCACCAGCTGGCCTATCTAGAACGATATAAGAGCATAAAATAATAAGATTCAGCACTATGCCGTAACTTGTAAGCTGTCCAACTGAGTGCAGGTGAGAATTCAAAAGTATAAGTAGACACTACATTTTGGTCATATATTTTTGTACGGCACCTCTATCGGTGGTAAGAATTACCACCGATAGATCCATGAAAAATAATAAGAAAACGCGTAATGCCGTACAAAAGTGTGGGGCCACAAAGTCGGAATTTTTGATTTATTTTTCGACAATTACCAGGGTTAATTCGGTCATTTGCCTTTTACGGCATCTGTGTCGTACTATTTCAATACTGTTTCTAATTCCTTATTCCGCAACGCCGTACAAAACTCATGCGACAAGAGGAAAACATCGAGGGTTGCCATCCCCCCTTTTTCCTTGGTCCAGGGGGCGATTTGACACAACATGAAATACATTTATTTTGAAGTATTTTACGTATAGATAATATTTTTTCATATGCCGTACATTTTCGTTGGTCCAAACGGGAAAAAACTGAAAAAGAAAAAATCCATATTATAACGAAATGTAAGTATGTAAGTACTAATTTTGATAGTCCTTTCGTGATTCTAGGTTCCTAGATAGAAACTATGTTAAATACGGGTTTGTAGTTTGTATACTAGCGATTTATACCAAAATATAGACATGTTGTCACTGATAATTCCAAAATAAAACATATTTTTGAGGAGTTCTCTGAAATATTTTGAAATTTAAAAAATAATATAATAATATTTTAATAAATAATGTTTTAATATATTATATGCAATTTTTTTACCCATACTGAATAATTTAATAATTTAAAGAAAAACCATATTTTTATTATCGTCACTAATTAAATAGAATTTTTCAAAAAATGACCATTATTATTTTTATTTACATCATTACAATGAAACAAATCAATTATATGTAGGTATAGGTATATTATTATTATCAATTTTATTGTTCTCTTTAAAAATATGTTAATGCCGTACTGTATCAGATGGCCCCTTAAAATTGTAGCGTAACTTTCCTCAGCCTAAAAGATATGGTCTGCATAAAAATGTACGGCATCATTTTTTTCTAATTTATCTATGTTAAAACTATTTAAAAAAGGGATAAAATGTATAAAACTGCTATATTTCATTAATCTATGATATTTAAACTTTTACAATAATTCGCAAAATTTCAGTTTTTGTATTTCTCTATAATTTTTTTAGAACGGATTCTTTTGAACGGCAATACTATATAACAATTGTATTTTACAATATTATGTTAAAAAATAAGTTCCCGTACAGGATCTTTCAGAACTTTACAGCTCTATAAATCAAGGATACGATAAAATTAAGATAATTATTGATATACATTCAAATGAACAATCATTTTTTGACGGCATTATTTTTAATAGTACTTTTGAGTACTAGATAATGTTTTGGAACCGATGCCTTACTTTTTCAAATCACCCCCTGGACTACCGAAAAAGAGGGGATTGCAATCCTCGATGTTTGCCTCTTGTCGCATGATTTTTGTACGGCGTTGCGGAATATGGGATTAGAAACAGTATCGAAATAGTATGTTTGTATGAATGGAGTTTCTTGTCTGTTCTTCTCCATAGGATCCGCGTTTGAAACAGACACCTAGTTTCTGACGTTTCAAAAGAGCTTGTAAAACATGCCAACTTGAAATAAAATATTTTGACTTTGACTTTGACTTGTACCACACAGATGCCGTACAAAGTCAAATGACCGAATTAACCCTAGTAATTGTCGGAAAATAAATAAAAAATTCCGACTTTGTGGCCCCACATTTTTGTACGGCATTGCGCGTTTTCTTATTATTTTTCATGGATCTATCGGTGGTAAGAATGCCGTACAAAAATATATGACCAAAATGTTGTGAGTCTACTTGTACTTTTGAATTCTCACCTGCACTCAGTTGGACAGCTTACAAGTGATGGAATAGTGCTGAATCTTATTATTTTATGCTCTTATATCGTTCTAGATAGGTCACCTGGTGGTTCAAATGACCCGTCATTTTTCAACGTGGGCCTGTAGTCTAATATGTACATACATAAGCTAATAAGCACATTACTACGCCTTTGCGTCGTGCAGTAGTCGGTTAAAAAGTAAGTCTCAAAAGCTAAAGAAGCCATCTTATACAGCGGTCTGTGGTCTGCCGTTCACGAGGTCGCCGGTTCGATCTCACTTCCATTTTCTGTAAAGTTGGTAACCATAGGCTTCGCACTTGACTACCAATTAAAATAAAGGGCGTCACAAACGGCATTTTAATATATATCAACTAGCTGACCCGGCAAACGTTGTTTTGCCATACAAAAACAAAAGGTTTGAAAAATAGATGTTGGCCGATTCTCAGATCTACTGAATATGCATGTAAAATTTCATAAAAATCGGTCAAGCCGTTTCGGAGGAGTACGGTAACTAACACTGTGACACGTGAATTTTATATATTAGATTAGAGATATAGGGAGAATGAGACAGATGTATATAGAAAATGACGAGACTAGAAAGAGACAGATATGTCTGTTGGTGACGTCATAATTATAGATACATCTCGCTATAATATTATACCATAATATTATGCCGTTCGTGGTGCTCTTTAAAATGTTACTTAGAAATTACATCATATTTCATTGATGAATTATTTTAACATCTAAATATTTATTTATATATAGGTATTTAAAATATATATTATCTAGCTGTCCCGGCAAACGTTGTTTTGCCATACAATTCTGTGTAAAAATCAACAACAAAAAATGTCATCAATATCGGTCCAGCCGTTTAGGAGGAGTTCAATTACAAACACACGTACAGAAGATTTATATATATAAAGATCCGCTGAATGGACGTCTTCGATCTATTTATAAAGTTAAGTAGATAAATATCGTATAATCTATTATCTATATTACAAGCTTATCGCTTAAAGACGGCCTAGGTGACTTGGAAAAAATGTGTAAATATTATGTGTGGGTGTGGTTAAAGTACCCTTTTAACTCCTTCAAAATAATACATAGAAATACCAAACACTACCTAAAACTAAAACTGATAGGAGAGCCAGCCCCTAATGGGTAGGTCTCTGTCTTGCCCAATAACGTCCCACTGTTGGGCACAGGCCTCCTCCTCTTTGGTCTCTCACAGAAAATTTTATGTTTATGATATTCCTTGGCTGGTTTTTACAGCACCCTCGGCAAAAGATTTTTATGGTAAATTAGAAAATTTTCCCCGTTATTGCAACACTTTTCATTGAAGCTTCGCTCCTATAGTCGTAGCATGATGTTATATAGCCTATAGATAGCCTTCCTCGATAAATGTGCTATCCTGCTATCCAACACTGAAAGAATTTTTCAAATCGGACCAGTAGTTCCTGAAAATAGCGCATTAAATAAAACTCTTCAGCTTTATATTAGCACAGAAGTATTGATAAACAATAATTTTTCAGTTATACAAATTGGTGGTACTACACTTCGTCGATATAGCACTGTTCGTGCTATGCCGCAGAGTGACTTTGTGCCAAAACAGTATAATGTAAGTATTTAGTTAACTAAACTCAATGAACTAAACTATGTAGGTACTTACTTAGTTACCGTAAATCATAGTAAGGAAGTTTTTGATTTTCAACAAAAAAAAATTAAGCGAGACGATTCACACGAGTACATATATTTATTTACTTTAAATATTTTTTATTAGATCTATCTCTCTTATATAATTCATAGATATCTCTCATTTATCACCGATTCTATCTCGTTCATTCATTTTGTTATTTCTTCCAACGTTTTACTCTGTACTCCAAAGTACCTACATAAATAAAAGTCACATAGTGGAACATAATATCGTTCGTTGGCTCCTTTCTTGTGCAAGGTTCTAAATATGTACCTAGTGCATTTTTTTGATCCAATGAGATCTTAGTTAAGGGAAAAGTAGGTACTTAACATTTCACTGAATGAGATACACCAAGGAGATACGTAATATACCTACTTTTTTTATATGTTATTATTTGCCAGGGTCCATCATTTCAAAAGATAGATCAATTGAAAGCCAAGCATTTTCCACCGACCGTATATAATATATACAAGAAGTCTCTACTGCTGCATCAAGGTCATATGCAGTGGCTTTACGATCATGAGAGTAACAGATATCTGGACTTATTTGGAGGAATAGTCACCGTATCTGTTGGACATTGTCATCCGTAAGTGATTTTATTAACCCTTAAATGCGCCGATTTTTATTTTTCAGTGCAAAAAATAAATTAGCGTCTATCCTGATACTGACATTGGTAGCAATTCTATATGTACAACAATACCTAACTAAAAGTTTAAAGAACTAAGGTATATTTTGAATAATTGGCTATTTTATTGTACATATTTACACTAATTAAAATCGTTGGTCTATGTCTAGATGTAAACAGTTTTTGTAATAAGAAAATTTTGTTATGATTGTCGAATTCGGTTATAATTTGGTTAAAGGTACATATTAATTTTGGGAATTATTTATTAAAACACTATCCGCCTTATTACAAAACGAGGACTAAGTTTAAGCCACAGTTTAAGCCTGGCTTTTTAAACACTTCAATTGCGCATTTCAAGCAGGTTTTTCTCAAATCCTAGATCTAACAACGACCTTAGTCTTAAACCGACGCCAAACTAGTGTCAGAGCGGGTCTAACTATCCAATTCCTCGTAAATAAATTTTGTTAAATCTGGGTTTAACGTTGAGCCGCGTTTTGTAATAAAGGGGAATATGGCTATCAATTTTAATTTTTTAGTGAGGTACGTTAATTGTACAATTAAAAATTAAAATTGTTGCCATTGTAATGTAACGAAACGGATATTGATACGAATATTTTATGGGATATATTATAGACAAATCAGATAGGTGATATCAATGTCTTGTAAATTTTCAAAAACATTTCATCATTCTATTTTCAAAAAAAAAAAATCTATGGTAGCTCTATAATACTTTAATCTTTAAACAGTAGTAAAATATTTTCAAAAATTTGTCTTAGATAACATTAATATTTTGGAAATGAAATGATAAAAAACTGATGCAATATTTGTGTAATTATTTCATTATTTTAATAAGATAGAACTATGTAATGACTAGAATAGCCATCTCAGATAGCCATATTTGATTAATTTGCTATTTCGTTGTACATATTTTTATTAATTAAAATAGTCAGTCTATCTGTAGGTATATAGATTTTATAATAAGGACTAGCTGACCCGGCAAATGTTGTTTTACCATACAAATGTCGGAGGTGGACCACCCTTAATTTTTAGGGGGATGAAAAATAGATGTTGGTCGATTCTCAGACCTAACGGATATGTACACAAATTTTCACGAAAATCGGTAGAGCCGTTTCGGAGGAGTATAATTACAAACACCGTGACAGGAGAATTTTATATATCAGAAGTTTTGTTAACATTGCCAAATTGTGTTATTGACACTATCAATTTTCATTTTTTAGCAAGATAAGTTTAGTTGTGTACGTAGAATCGGTACTAATATTTAATTAAACACAGTGCATATATATAAAACTACATTAGTATTAGAAGTTTATATGAAACTATGTCAACGAACCTATGTAAGCATTACTGCGTATTTCATTTAAATTTAAATGATTTAAAAGTAAAATATTTACTTTAAAATAATTCAATAGAACTACAGTGACTTACTCATTAGCAAATTACTTAGTTAAACTATAAACAGACATGACTATCCGTGTGGTTAGTCTTAAAGTTAATGGAAGGAAATCGTATGATGACTTGTATAAACAGGCAAATATTATTATATACTACGGAGTTAAGGGTTATTAAGACGGGACGATACCAAATTATGCTCCATACAAAAGTATGGGTATCGTACTTCCGTTTTTTCTTCGCGAAAGTTAAACCGATTTTAATAGTTTTTGCGTTATATTATAGATAAAGAGTATATCTATGCTTCTATCACTTTCTTTTTTTCAAAACATAATAACTAAAAGAAATATGTCGCCTTCCTCGATAAATTCACTATCCAAAACTGAAAGAATTTTTTAAATCAGACCATGGTTCCTGAGATTAGCGCGTTCAAACAAACAAACAAACTCTTCGGTTTTGTAATATTAGTACATACAGATGACTTATCGTAGGTTTAAAAGTTCGCTAAAATCGGTTCGCGAAAATTGTAAAAACTTGTTATTCATAATAGACTTTTTACGCTAGTATATTTAACTAGCTGCCCCGGCAAACGTTGTTTTGCCATACAATTCTGTATAAAATAAAATTTCATCAAAATCGGTCCAGCCAATTTGTAGCCTATGTGTTATTCTGATGTATAAGCTATATTGTGGTAAAGTTTCATTCAAATCCATTCAGTAGTTTTTACGTGAAAGAGTAACAAACATCCATACATACAAACTTTCGCCTTTATAATATTAGTAGGATATCTCTCCGATAAAATCTCCGTTTAAACCATAAGTCATTATGAATAAGACCATAAGTCGAAGACGCCCGTGCCCAGTGAGAAAAGAAGATCTATACTTTATGAATGTATTTTATAAATAAACTAAATTATAGTGGAGAAAATGATAACCATGAGCGGGACTTGAACCCACAACCTCGGAATACCGTTCCGTTGCTCTCCCATCTGAGCTATCATGGTTCCCGCATATGCTTACCAAATCTTCCATTACAATCTTCTCAATGTGAGTTAAACATCGTGCGATGTTTTGTGTACAACGCCATCTATTGAGCGGTTTGCACCAACTCGATCAATCGATCAAACACAATAAAAAAAAAAAAAAAAAAAAAATATTCACGGACATTTCACACTGCGTCCTCTGGTCCCAAGCTAAGCTTATTATGCTTGTGTTATGGGTACCAGAATACGGATAGACTACATAAACTACTTTTCTTATGTAAATACATACTTATAATACATAGAAACACCCAGACGTAGTACAAACATTTGTATGACATTTATGGATATCACTCAAATGATTGTCCCAAGCGGGAATCGAACCCGCGACCTTGTGAACGGCAGTCCATTACATGAACCACTACGCCACGAAGCCCGAATTGGACCGAAATAATGACTATAATTTGGTTTATTTAGTAAAAGCATAGCAAGTCAATTGCAAAAATTAATAAATTAAAGTACCTATGTATTTTATACTTTTAATAGCTGATGCCCGTAACTTCGTACGCGTGAAATTTAAAAACTAACCCAAATTATACAAAAAAAGCCATTCTCTTGAACCACTCTATCTATTAAAAAAAAACCGCATCTAAATCCGTTACGTAATATTGAAGATATAAGCTCACATAGGGACATACGTACAAATATAACGACTTTGTTTTGTATTATGTAATTAATATGCATTACTTTTTAAATTATTCTTTTTTTTTAGTAAAGTGGTTGGAGCTTTACAAGAACAGATTAATAATCTGTGGCACACAACAAATATATATAGACATCCTAAAATATATGAATATGTGGAAAAGTTAACGTCTAAGATGCCTGATGATTTAAACGTAAGTAACTACATCATATATATAAAATTCACGTGTCACAGTGTTAGTTACCGTACTTCTCCGAAACGGCTTGACTGATTTTTATGAAATTTTACATGCATATTCAGTAGGTTTGAGAATCGGCCAACATCTATTTTTCAAACCTTTTTGGTTTTTTTTTGGATGGCAAAACAACGTTTGCCGGGTCAGCTAGTATATATTATATTAAACCTACTTCCACACTAGCTGTTCCTCGTGACTTCGTACGTGTGGAATTTAGATACTTTTTTCCGTTTTTGCAACATTTATCGATACTTCTTCGCTCCTATTGGCTATTATAGCTATATTATAGTTTCACCCGTGACCATGTTGACTGCAAGGTCTCCGAAACGTCGGGCCAAAATTTAAAACAAGTATACGCGTCTAAATCCGTAAAAAGTAGTTTTATTTATGATGTTAGTCTAGTCGCCGGCCGCGCCCGAACAACTAAAGAATAAAAAAAAATCGACATTTTCAGATGAGACATGAGAATGAGATGATCTATTCGAAACCTTTTTAGAATTAATTTGTTGTCTCAGTAATAGAGTACCATTTTATCTTTTGGTACGGAACTGTAAAAACTATACTTAGATCAAATATCAGACCTAAGACTACCATCATAGACACAGTATAATACTTTATCTGTATACTATACTTATACTTTACTATATACGTCACGAAGTATAGATACAAGGAGTCCGAACGTAATGTTGAACGAATGGTCTCAATTTAAGGGACAGATTTTTGCCGGTAGAGTGCGCCATGTTTCAAGAAGTACTCGTTTGAACTATTGACACTTGTGGAAAAAAATATTCTGAGAAACGTGGATATAAATATAAGTTTTAGGAAATTTTTCGAGTGCTTTAAACCCAACAATACAGAGAAGGTCAAGAGATATTCTGATATTCTATACTAGCATCGGTACGTCCTGAATACTTGCGCAGCCAGTGGCAGAAAATAGAACTATGATCTGGGTTGATTATTGTGTACACGAAATATTATGGAAAAGCCTATACCGTTCGGACTCCTTGTATCTATACTTCGTGATATACGTATATGTATACTTTATCGATGCTACCATCTTACCAGATATAGGTACCAGATGGTGGGTTAGTAATTGCCTTGTAAGAGCCTGCAATACCTATTTTAGGCACTTTTCCACAGTTACAGACAAATTATGTTATCACCTAAGAAACAGATATCGTAAATAATCTAATCGATGTATTTTTATTATACCTAATTAGATTACGTACGTTCTTATTAAAAATAAACAACGTAGGTCATATTGCCAAGCCTCTAATTGAAAAAAGAAATTGTAGGTTTTAAGGGCCTACATCAATATTATCGTATATCATCGCCGACACGTACATATTAACACAGCCAGTAGGCACAGAAAATGAAGAATTAGGGATACTTTTCCTATTTACTCAAAATCTACTAAATATATTTTTATTCTGATTTACGTGTTTCTATATATAATAGTTACTTATGTTTTTAAAGTTATTTCATTAGTTAATACGCGATAATGGACCGACAAATGAAAAAAATAAAAAATTAGAGAGGTTGTTTCGCTAAGATTTTCTATCGAGAAAACTTTTTTCAATCGTGTTTCTGAGTTTATGCGATCCTAGATCATATATTGAAAAAACATATACTTAAAAATTAGAGCTCTAGCCATTCAATCTAAAGAAACAATGAAAACTTCGTACGTAGAAAAATGCACGAAGCTATTTTGGTATCCTCTTAAATGTTTCCTTTCGACCGAGTCTGTGTTAAAAACCGGCTAAGTGTGAGTTGGACCCGTGCACGAAAGGTTCCGTAAAAATGATACTAAACGGATTATTTTAGTTTACTTTTACAATTTTGATAAATGTATTAAATTGACACAATATATTAATATAAATAACTAAAATAGTAAAACTATATTACAGACATGTATTATATTTATAACTACCTGTTATAGCAAAAAAGCCATCCTCTTGAACCACTCAATCTATTAAAAAAACCGCACGAAAATCCGTTGCGTATTTTTCAAGATATAAAGCTCACATAGGGACGTATATACAAAATAACGACTTTGTTTTATTTAGGTAAAGATTTTATCAGTTTCTTGTGCTGCAGTAATGCACAATATGACGTATATTAGTTGATTATGTTACTTAAATTAATTAATATCGTTAATATCGCATGGATACCGATAGCCTAGTTCTAGTTACATTACATTCTAAGACGATAAGGCAAAGGTCATGACTTAAGGTCTCTGAAAGTAGGCTCGTGTAGTTAGATCATAGGGCCGACTTAATTATAATAAAAATAATAAATATTCATGGACATTTCACAAAACGTCCTCTGGTCCCAAGCTAAGCTTAAATGCTTGTGTTATGGGTACCAGAATACGGATAGAATACATATACTACTTTTTTTTGTAAATACATACTTATAATACATAGAAACACTCAGACGCAGGACAAACATTTGTATGACAATTAGAAAAAGAACACAAATGATTGTCCCGAGCGGGAATCGAACCCGCGACCTCTTGATCGGCAGTCCGTTACCAGAACCACTACACCACGAGGCCCGTCAAATCAGTCAATTAATATGATAAGGTACTTCATAAATATAAATATTGAAATAGTACCTATTTGCACAAAACTTAGTAAGATCGCAAACTGAGCGTTATATGTATGAGAGATTAATATTAGTGTTATTAGTTATTATTTAATAAGTTAAGTTATTATTTAATTAAAACCAATGGTTAACTTGAGCCAAGTTTCAATATTGATGTGGGAAAACTAAGATTTATGCGATATCATGGGAATAGACAGGCAGTGCGATTGTCATCATAAATCATAGCTTAGTAGGTAACTAAGTTTTCTTTATTATGAAGGGGGGATACCTTAACTATGAGATACACTCATACATTCACGGCTTTGTTCCACGGAGGCAGGCAGAGACTATATGTAGGGCGCCATCTGTTGCGATTTTATCTTAAGTCGTATGATTTTCCCGGGTGTTGTCTTCATGATATAACAGGTATAATCAAGGTCGGACTGAACACAATGGGTTCGGGTGGCTAACCACAAATCTGACGCCTGAGATTAAATGATGATGTAAGTATACCCAGGGGCTCAAAATGGCCGGCGCTCACCTGGCTAGGCTAAAAAATTCCATTTGATATATATGAACAGTCCGACTCTGGACATAATACCAAAACCTATACTAATATTATAAAGCTGAAGAGTTTCTTGTTTATTTGTTTGTTTCAAGGAGCTAATCTCAGTAACCAACGGTCTGATTAGAAAAATTCTTTCAGTGTTGGATAGTACATTTATCAAGGAAGGCTATAGGCTATATAACATCACGCTGTGACTAATAGGAGTGACCCATCAGTGAAGAATGTTGCCAAAACCCCGTTTTTGCAACAGTCGCGGGCAACAGTTAGTACTTAGATGAACAACTTGTTAGTCAATATGATCTGTAAAGATTTTCTGTCTTTTTAGGTGGTATATTTCGTGAACAGTGGTACAGAAGCCAACGACTTAGCAACATTACTGGCAAAGACATACACGGGCAACAATGACATCATATCACTACAGAGCAGCTACCATGGGTACTCCACAGGACTCATGGGGCTTACAGGATCGCAGAGTTATAGGATGCCTTTACCAGTGCCTCCTGGATTTTATCATGTACGTTAAATAATTAGCATAATTTTACTATATGTTTAAAAGTCCAATGTATTTTGCAATATGTTTAATAAACAAAGGAACAAGGTTATAATACTTTCAAAAACTTGCTTATTTATTTATTTATAAAATCTCTCTTTGGAGATTTATTTTAGTTACTTAGAAGTTTATATCACACCCGATTTTTTTTTAAATTTTCGGAAGGTTTTATTTTAAAAAGTCGGTTTAGAGACCGATTTTTACATTTTTATGATCAGCGATTCTTTAAATCGATTCGGTAAGAAGCTGAATTCAGACCAGAATACATTAATACTAGAAAATTACAATTAATTTTCGTATCTGTACAGGCAATGTTACCAGATCCATACAGAGGAATCTGGGGAGGGTGTCGAGATTCTTTATCACAAGTTCCTGGAGCCTGCTCTTGTACTGGAGACTGTGTTACTGCCGACAAATACGCACACCAACTTAGTGAGGTGAATTTTATTGTCTTTTTCTTATCACAAGAGAAACATCTTTTCTTTCATACTACTTGTCGGATAAAACGAACCTTCTAAAAGCAAATACTGCACTTGCAGGCCTCGGGTATAGAATGTAGTTAAGTACTTATATGATTTATGAAATTAGTGTAACTGCAAGTGGACTCTACCTAAATCATAGTGCTTTTGTCCATTTGGTTGTGTTAAATAGTCAGTTTTTGTTTCATAAAATTACTTACTTACATCTCACTCTTCGCGCCCATGGTAATCATGGTTGTCTTTTTCAAGGTGTTAGAGACTTCAGTGCCGGCAGGACGCATAGCAGCATTATTTGCCGAATCTATTCAAGGAGTAAACGGCACTGTTCAGTTCCCAAAAGGATATTTAAAGAAAGCTCACCAATTAGTCAAAAAGTTTGGTGGTCTGTACGTTGCGGATGAAGTAAGTTTATATCCTTAGTGATTCTTTGAATATGTACCCATATAATCCATATAATCTGCAAATTTTTAATCCTAGCTTTTTACAACATGCTTCAATTTCAAGACGCATTAAACTAGGTGTTTTCCTCTATCTACATACTTTTGCTTACCCCAGAGGCGTATTTACCCTAGGGCCATAGGCCATGGCCCGGGGTGGCCTGAGAAGGGCGGCGAAATCCTTCAAGTTTACAATTTTGCTCTATCGCTATTAATACATAGGCCGGCTAATTGAATTGGCCCGGGGTGTTAAATCAAATGGCCCCGGGCGCAGATTTTTAAAATACGCCTCTGGCTTACCCTGTTCAATTAGTATTTCACAGGAAATGCTCCTTTTTCATACTACTCTTACACATTTTTTTCAAACATGATATTCCAGGTACAAACTGGTTTTGGACGTACAGGAGATGATTTCTGGGGCTTCCAAGGCCACAATGTTGTACCTGATATAATAACAATGGCTAAAGGAATAGGCAATGGATTCCCAATGGCTGCTGTCATCACCAAAAAGGAAATCGCTGCTGCTCACGCCAAAGCTTCATACTTTAATACTTTTGGAGGGAATCCAATGGCATCTGCTGTCGGCAAAGCTGTTTTAGACGTAAGTGATCAACTAGAATTTTAAATATTTGCATTTAACTAACAGCAAATATATTCACTTATCCATAATTTAGATTAAAATTGGCACCACACTACGTCTACTTGTATGGTAACAAGTGCAGTAAAAGGTGGCTACATAAAACGCAGTATAATTTCACTGCTTAAAGCTAAACCTTCTTATTATACATTCATCCGTATCTAATATTTTTGTTTAACTAGAAAAATATAATTCCTAGGTAATAGAAGAAGAAGAACTCCAAAACAACAGCAAAGTAACTGGCAAATACTTCATAGAACAATTAATGGAACTGCAGAAGGTACATCCGATTATTGGAGATATTAGAGGAAAAGGATTGATGCTTGGCATCGAGCTGGTAGTACCAGGGACCAAGGATCCGTTGAGTACTGTTGATGTTGCTAACATACATGAGATTTGCAAAGATCTTGGTGTTCTGATGGGACGTGGTGGAAGATGGAATAATGTAAGTTCTGCTAATCATTTTGATACTACGTTAGTGTGGCGATATTTAGCAAGTGTAACTTAGGGGCCTCTTGGTGCAACGGTAGTTTAAAGGTCATAGGTTCAATTTTCGTATACGTCAGTTATTATTCGTTTAATGAACTAATGACATATAATTATTTAAAATAAATAGTTGTAGGAATTTCTAATTCTCAAAAACCTGGTCCTGGTATCCACACCATAAGCTAATAAATACAGGCAGTACTGCTCATTTTAGGACTTAAGGACGTGGGTATATATTCTAATCAGCTAAGTACTTAGCTAACTAATCCAAAACTAATATTTTTCAGGTACTAAGAATAAAACCTCCAATGTGCATCACCAAACAAGATGTTGACTTCGCTGTATCTGTATTTGACGAATCCATTAAACGGCACACGAACAAAAAAGAATAAAACTTGAATAAGCGCTTCTTCATTTACATATATAATGTATTACGATTCTATATACAATGTTTTAGTGGTATTTTACATTCAATGCAGTAGTTGTACATAATGTAGTATTAAAGTTTTTGTATTTAATAAAGTATTTTAACCTCAACAGTGTAATTTTTAATTTATTCAATGGATATACTAATCATTACGTTTACCTTATATTAAATACACACTAAAGTATATAATATAAGTATACAATCCTGGCAAAAAAACTATGTAAAACACCGACCATGTCATATTCACATAGTCTTCGTCAAAATACGCAAAAAATCTTTAGGTATGTTTTATGCTGTGGTTTGTGAGAATTCCGTGAACATGCTAAGAGGAATATTATTCTAATTTGATTGTGAAAGTTGATAGTGGTAACAGAAATACGTCGTCTATAAAAATTTCGACTGCCTAGCTATCAATGTTCATGAGATACACCCTGGCGACAAACAGACAACTTAACGGGAATTTCAGTTATGGTATGTTATGGTCCCACTTCACTCTTTAGTACGGAACCCTATTATGGAAAAATATATCTTTATGAAATTATTTGTCTATGGCATTTTATGTTGCCAAATTAGCAGATATTCCAATAAAATCGGTGGTTCAATTACTAATTCAACGGTAGGAGGGTAGGGATGGAAATTCAATATTTTTTTAAGCTGTAAAATAAGAAACTAACAAAGATGCTCTACACTTTATGTTTTTCCCATTAAAATACCTAACTAATTTAATGGAAGTATAAGATTATTTCTTTTCGTTAGTTATTTTCTGCTGGTTTAAAAATTGGATTAGTTGAAAATCAAAGAGTAATATGTGGAGATTTTATCTGTTGGCAACTCTATGCTATGTATTTTTAGGTTATGTTCGTTAATGAATGATGCATTAATTTATTTATTTACCTTATTTCATTCATGTGATCTATGATATTTATAAATTTAGGTAAACAATTAATTGTAATTAATTGAATAAAAGTGTTTGTCAAATATTTACCGTACTAACTGTGTGAAGAATCTGCTTTCGCCTTTTATCTATTATGAAATTATTATACTGAAATTATTTATTTATCAACTGAGATAAGTTCACTACAATATTACATTGTTCAATAAAACATTAAAATGGTTTTTAAATGTCAAGAGGATAGTTTTCTGAAAGAGGTAAGTATGTGAATTTTATTATAGGGTGCATTTCCGACTAATTATATTAATTATAACATAAATATGTAATTTGAATAAATAATCCAAGTAACTATGTAGTTTTATATACTACCCATCAACCCCAAACATCATGAAAGACATGTTGGAATTGTTGGAGACTATTTTTAGTTTCAACTGAATAAGTTAAGTAAAATTTTCAGGCATAATTATTAAGAGATATTTTTTTTCTTATGATATTTTAATATATTCCAGTTTACTTCAAAAGTAGTTAAGTGTGAGCCAACAAAAGAAGCCATAGTTGAATATGGCAAGACAATCAAGTTTGAAGGGTACCAAATCACTTTGGAAAATACAGTATTATTTCCTGCTGGCGGAGGACAGGTAAATCTTTGATATACATCTAATAAAATCGTTTTTCCCCTATATTGGGCACGGGCCTCCTCCACTCTGGAAGGATAGGGTTGACTTTCGAAATTTTCCTTTCTTATAATTGTTTTCTGTGTACATTGTTCGTTAGTGGACTCTTACAGCACTCTGGGAAAGAAATACGGTGATAATACTTGTTTTCTGCCACACAACACACAAATAGATTTATTTTTCTTTTCTCTTTCTATCTGCACTCACCTAAGCAGCATTAATCAGATTTGTTTGGTAGATACAGTTTGATTACACATTATAAATATAGAAAAAAACTAAAATGGAATTATTAGAATAAAGGAACTCAAAAGCTTTGGTGTTGAATTTTAAATAAGGGCTACATTTTCATTCCAAATTGTATGCATACAATGGCATAAGTTATAACTAGTTTAAAAAAATTGGTCAAGTGCGAGTGGGACTCGCGCACATAGGGTTCCGTACCATTATCTATGCAACATAAGGCAACGTTATTAGTATCGAGCAAGAAACGGTAAAAAAAATCAGTTTTTTGTATGGGAGCCCCCTTAAATATTTATTTTATTTTATTTTTAGTATTTGTTGTTATAGCGGCAATAGAAATACATCATCTGTGAAAATTTCAACTTTCTAGCTATCACCGTTCTTGAGATACAGCCTGGTGACAGACGGACGGACGGACGGACGGACGGACAGCGAAGTCTCAGTAATAGGGTTTCCGTTTTTACCCTTTGGGTACGGAACCCTAAAAATAATGTTTAGTCTATGCAATGGTTTGGTATTGCCAGCATATTATTTTACTTTTCTATTTTTTTATTCTGGCAGCCTCATGATATTGGATATCTTAATAATGTAGAAGTTTTACAAGTACTTAGAAAAGGTGATGAAGCCTTACACTTTACTAAAGAGCCTATAGAAGTTGGTACTATGGTACATCAGAAAATCAACTGGGAAAGACGATTTGATCATATGCATTCAGGTAATGTTCAGTTAATTTATAGAGACTGTGTGGGTAGTATTTTTTTTCTTTTGTTGCATTCCACTGATTCAGTGTTTAAATTATAATTTTTAATATCAATTATATAAGATAAGCCTTTATTTTCACATCTGTATGCATAATACCATATTGTCATGGCTTTGACTGTTTGACTTGATGCCTCCTAAGCTGTGTCCGTTATTTCCCTATTGCCCCCTTTCATTGGCCATGCATAACTTTCCACTGGATTTTTATTGTTATAGTTAGTTATTCCATTATAATTAATAAGAACCTACTCTTTGTTCTGCTTTAAATAACTACATGCATGGTCCCATAAACCATTATCTCGTATTGGATACCACACACACCACAGATTTTTCAGATGTAAAGTCCATGGCTGCAATACTGTCGGCTTAAAGCCACATATATCTAAGGGTGCGTGGAAATGTATCTGTGTGTCTATGATGCTCGACGTCAGGCGTCACATAAAACGTCATAATTCTATGAAGTACGATTTAGCCAGGCTAAAGTTACTTGTCCTCAATTTTAAAAGTCAACCGACCATTTGGTATATTTGTGGTTACAAAATTACATAAAGCATTAAATCACTAGGGGCCCAAGTCTGCTATTACAATTTTTTCACAATGATCAGTCCCTGATGCCGTTATGGCGTCATTTATGACAAAAAATTAATAGTAGACAACCAAACTTGATAAAATTCGCCATTATGCAATTGGCATTGTTCATATTTTTTTAAAACTCTTAATTCAAAAACCATTTCGGGGAATAGAGTTTCTGATCATGATCCATTAGTTTTTTTCGGAATATATTATCGTTATTTTTCCAAAAAAGCAAATGATCTCTATTTGCCCTTGAATTAGGACTTAAAATATTGAGGCGTTCTGAGGGATATACTACTCTGTGGTGGAGTTGAAATCGGTCCATTATTATCTATATGCCACGCAAATTGGTAATGCGCTGGAACCTTGTCAAATTAACGCCCTTGTGACGTCATCAGCAAAGAAAAAGTGCAGCTAACAAAATTTAATATTCTCATCTATTAATAAAAACTACTAAAACACTGTAGTGTTTTAAAAAAGGCTATCTTTTTTTTTTTTTTTTTTTTTTTTTAATTTATTTATTTAAGGTCGTTTTTTAACAACTAGGGTCATTAACGACCACCATATTGGCAGCATATTATATTATTACAGTTTTTACTTAATTAAATTAACTTATACATATTAATCATTCTTAGAAATTCCAATGTTTGTTCATATCCACATTCATTTAGACAGTCTTTTATATTGTTAGGGAGTTTACAGATGCGTTTTTCTTCATTGAACTCTAAACATTCTACTAACACATGTACAACAGTTAGGTCTAGTCCGCACTTGCATTTATTTCTGTCAGTTTTCGTAATTATATGTATGTGGGTCATATTTGTGTGACCAATACGTAATCTGGTAATTATAGATTGATCTTTTCTACACAAAAATGATGTAGGAGCTTTGTCAAAAACAGATTCTCGAATATTAAATAACTTTGAAGTGTTTTCTCTCCTCCAATAATGGTCCCAAGCAATTCTAATATTACATTTGTAGTATTTCTGTAGTTCAGACGGTGTTGATACATTTACAGTCCTACTATTATCCTCATTGACGGCATGTCTAGCTTCCCTATCCGCGATTTCGTTACCAATTATTCCTTGATGGCTTGGAATCCATATTATCTCTAAGTTATATTTTTTATCAAGTAGGTTAATAATTCTATTTTTAATTTCTAGTATAAGTGTATCTGTATTTTTTGGATTTTGTATAGCGTTTAAACATGATTTTGAATCGGTATAAATTATGTATTTAACTTGATTAGATTCTTTATTAATAAGTTCTAGAGTTTTAAGAATGGCAATTGCTTCGCAACTAAAGATAGAATTAAAGTCGCCCAACTTAAAGCGATAATATTCACCTCCTGAAACTACTGAACAACCTGTTTTTTTATTTATAACAGATCCATCGGTGTAGAAAATTTTACAATTTGTGAAGTTGCAGTTCATTTCGTGAAATAATTGTTTAAATATATATTGAGGAGTATCATCTTTAAGATTTTTTGCTAATTCTAAGTTAATAGGGAATTCAATGTTTTCCCATGGACCAGAAGTAAGTAACTTCTTTTGAAAAATTTTTGGCACTTTAAATTGAAATTCGTTCATATACTTCCGTGCTCTAATGCGTAAAGGTTGTGATAGATTGGGGTTTAATTCATATTCTGTATCTACGGCTGTTATTTTAGTGTAGTTATCGAAGGTCATGGATTCTGGTTGGGACAATACATTCACAGCGTACGAAGTAACAAGTTGTTTTCTTCTAAATTCTAAAGGCATTTCTTCAGCTTCAACTAGTATGCTTTTTGTTGGGCTTGTTTTAAATGCACCTAGACTTAGCCGAAGAGCTGTGTTTTGGATGCTTTCTAGAGAATCAAGGGTACGTTTCTTTGCTGAATCATAAATTACGGATCCATAGTCAATTTTTAGGGTTCCGTACCCAAAGGGTAAAAACGGGATCCTATTACTGAGACTTCGCTGTCCGTCCGTCCGTCCGTCTGTCACCAGGCTGTATCTCAAGAACGGTGATAGCTAGAGAGTTGAAATTTTCACAGATGATGTATTTCTATTGCCGCTATAACAACAAATACTAAAAATAAACTAAAATAAATATTTAAGGGGGGCTCCCATACAACAAACATGATTTTTAGGGTTCCATACCCAGTATCTCAAGAACAGTGATAGCTAGACAGTTGAAATTTTCACAGATGATGTATTTCTATTGCCGCTATAACAACAAATACTAAAAATAAAATAAAATAAATATTTAAGGGGGGCTCCCATACAACAAACATGATTTTTAGGGTTCCGTACCTAGTATCTCAAGAACGGTGATAGCTAGACAGTTGAAATTTTCACAGATGATGTATTTCTATTGCCGCTATAACAACAAATACTAAAAATAAAATAAAATAAATATTTAAGGGGGGCTCCCATACAACAAACATGATTTTTTTACCGTTTCTTGCTCGATACTAATAACGTTGCCTTATGTTGCATAGATAATGGTACGGAACCCATCGTGCGCGAGTCCGACTCGCACTTGACCAATTTTTTGCCTTATTATAGCGTGATATGTGGTAATCAAACACTTTCTATCCGATCCCCATGTAGTTGAAGATAATGTTTTTATGATATTTAATCTTTTATAACATTCAGATTTTAGTTTATTAATATGTGAAATCCAACTAAGTTTTTTATCAAATATTAATCCTAAGATTTTTAAGTTACTTACTTCTTTAATATTGTGTCTGTTTAAAACCAAATTACAACTTCTATTTTTATTTTTCTTATTACTAAGTATTATATATTCAGTTTTTGTTTTGGAAAATTTAAAGCCAGTTTTGAAAGACCAATCTTGTAGTTTGTTTAGAGTATTTTGTACAAGTTTTAAGGTGGGTTTTATTGACCTACCACTACAAGTTATTGTTAGATCATCTGCAAATAAAAACCCTTTAACCGGTTTCTCTATATGTAAGTAAACATCGTTAATAGCCAACAAAAATAAGATTACGCTAAGAACGGATCCCTGAGGTAAGCCGTTTTGTAAAGGCACTGGGTTACTTAAAATATCTTGGACTCTTACTCTCATTACTCTACCGGTAAGGAAATTGCTAATAAACGCTAGGGCATTGCCATTAATATTTACATTTTGCAATAGTGTTAAAACTCGATGTTGCCAAAGCATTTCATAAGCTTTTTCAATATCTAAAGCTACAATAACTACATAGTTGTTATTTGCAAAGCCATCTAGTACTTCACTTTCGATATTCATTAAATGGTCTGTGGTTGATTTAAACTGGCGAAAACCAAATTGAATTTGGGAGAAATAATTGTTTGATTCCGCATACCATCTAATCCGTTTGCTTATTATTTTTTCCAGTATTTTGCACAAATTACATGTTAAAGAAATTGGCCTATAACTTGACTGTGAGCTGGGAATTTTTCCTGGTTTTAAAATTGGTACAACTAAAGCTTCCCTCCAACAGTTTGGGAAGACTTGGTTTTTGTATATATAGTTATAAATCCCTAGTAGGTATTCAAGAACTTTAACCGGTAAGTGTTTAATGATTATGTTAGGTATATTGTCTGGCCCTGGACTAGTGTTACTCAGTTGTTCAAGTACTAAAGACAATTCATGCATCAATATTTCCGTATTAATAGGATTACTGTTGTCATGAAAGTCATAGTTTAGATTAATCTCTTGTCTATTTTTATATACAATAAACTCTTGATCATAGTTATCTGTACTACTATTGCTTGCAAAGGCATGAGCTAATAAATTAGACGTTTCTTTAGGGTTGCCCGTAAAAGTACCATCGGATTTTTCTAGTACTATGTCATTGAATTTAGTATTACGTTGATTTAATTTTTGGATCTTTCTCCACATATCCTGTACTGTAGTTTTATTGTTAATAGACGATACCCATTCTTCCCAATACTTTTTCTTATTCTCTTTAATAAGTCTTCTGTAATATGCTCTTTTTTTCTTATAATCTATTTTGTATGTGGAATTCGGGTCATTTCTAGCATGTTGTTTAAATAATTTAAAAGCTCTTTTAGTTTCCTTATTCGCGGTCTTACAATCTTCGTTCCACCATGGTAAATTATTTTTTATAAATCTGCCAGAAGTTTTAGGTATCGAGTTATTTGCCGCATTAATTATTATGTTAGTGAACTTTTCAACAATGACATCGATAGAACAGTTAACAGTATTTAGTGATGGTAATTGAGAAATATTCAGATCAATTTCTTCACAGAACATGGACCAATCAGCTTTGTCAAATTTCCATTTTTTAGGTAAGCTAATAGTATTTGTGACATTATCATTAAAAAGAAGAGATTTAATTGAAATCGGAAAGTGATCACTATCATATAAATCATCTAAAGCATTCCATTCAAAATATGACGCTATATTTTGTGAAGCTAAAGTAAGGTCTATATTACTTGTGTGACCAGTGTTACTATCAAAATGTGTTGGTTGGCCATTATTTAGTAAAGTTAAATTGTCATTGTCGTCAAGTAATTCTGCCACTATTCTACCTCTGGTATCGCATCTATTTGAACCCCAATAAAAATGATGACTATTAAAATCGCCCAGAATCAAGAAGGGAGGTGGAAGTTGTTTGATGAGATCATTCAAATCGTGTTTGTTAAGAGCGTTACTATTTGGTAAATAAACGTTGCATAGTGTAAAAGGTATCGGGAATTTAATTTTAATAGCAACCGCTTCTAGATTTGTATTCAAAATAATTTGTTCTGGTATTGTGTGAGACTTAACAAAAATAGCTACACCACCACTAGCCCTATTACTTTAAAACCGATTTTTGTGAAAATTATCGTAACCTATTATAGAAGCACAATTGTTAGCGGTGAAGTTTGTTTCCTGTAAACAAATGCAAGTGGGACGTAAACGACTTAATAATAGTTTGATATTTTCAAGTCTTTTGTAGTAACCATTTACATTCCATTGTAATATATCCATAACTATTAATTATAAAATGTGTGTTATATAAACCTAAATATAAGTTAGAAAAGTTTTAATACAAAATGTATTAAAAAAAAAATTTATAAAAAAAAAAAAAAAAAATTTATTATTATCTGTAGTTATAATAGTAGTGGGGAGCATTTCATGTAGTTTCCTGGATAAACGTGAACATCTGTTTTTCAAACTTTTATTCATTTTGCAATGTAGTTTGTTACACATTTTAATTAGATCTTTAATATTATCTGTTTATGAATAAACTAAATCTTTTACATTTTGTCTACCTCGCGCGTTATCCAGTAAACTAATAAATTGGTCTAAGTTTATAGGGAATGTGTTGTCGTTATCTACTTCTGCTATGGCTTCTGCGATATTCTTCCAAATTTCTTCATCAGTTCTAGTGTCACTTTTCTTTAGTTTTTTCTTTGTCTTTGTTTTTATTTCTTCATCTTCTAGAGAAATATTGCTACTTGATTCGTCAGTCTCAAATTCCATTCTATCGGAGTCTTCTTCTTGTGTAAGTTGTTTTTGGATTTCTATCTTAGAAGATTCAGTTGTTGTTGGTGAATGTGTCCGTTTCTTTCCCTTGGAGTATTGTTGCATAAAGTTAGGTTGAACAAAATCTTGTGAGGTAGTTTCAGTGCAAGAAGGATTCATAATAGGTTGAGTAGTTATTGGTTCAATATTTTCATTAGTTATTACATTTGGTTCTTGGTAAGTATGTGAGTCCATTTCTTCAAAAGGAGTCTGGTTATTTGTAATATTCAGAGAGCAATTTTTTGCAAGGTGGCCTAATGTGTTACATGTGAAACATTTTAAGGCGTCAGTTGAAGTATAGATCCAGTAATTAGTTCCTTCGAAGGATAATTGGAATGATTCTGGTAAATGACGTTCGTCATCTGGTGCTATGTATAGTTGTCTTCTAAAACTTAGTATATGTGAAAACCCGGGGTCAACGACCCCTACTTTCATAAAAGTTATCGGTGACATTATTTTAATATTAAGGTCTTCAAATTTTTCTTCAATTACATGATTAGGTATAACGGGACAAACGTTTGATAACACTATTCTTTTGTTTCTAGTAATTAAAGGTTTGATTTCTATAATATTATTTTTTAGGATTAACTTTTTCTTTTCTTCTACTAAAAAGTCAGCTGTTTTTTTGGAGTCCATATAAATGCAAATACGTGCATTAGATATGCGAGATATAAAACGAATAGATGTCGCAGGTGTTAACGATGATAATGCAATAAGATACTCCCTGAGGGTTAGTCCTTCCACGGCATCTAGTACGATGGCCTGGTCTTTCTTCGGGAAACAAGTGGTTGACGTAACATTGGCATAACTTGATGTTCTCGGTTGTGTTTGTGGTTCAGTAACTGTTTGTGGTTCGGTAACTTTATTTAGTAGTGACATTGTGGGGGTTTGAGACATTGAGGTACGATTCATAATTGTTTATAGGGTCTCCTGTCACCAGGAGATACCCTATGTATGTTTTTTCACTATAATAATAATAAAGTGGGTAGTCTTGTGCCGCGTGAATGTAAACACGGGAGCGGATCAAACGAGCTGTGAGACGCGCGTCCGCTGTGAGCACTCGCGGGGAACTGTGAAAGGCTATCTTTATATTCAATATAAAATTAAAATAAAATGTGGGTAAACCCTGTAACAACTGATCATAGAACACACTTTACAGCTCAGTCTTACTATGGTGGCTGCAAAGTCTCCGAAAACGTCGGGCTAAAATTGAAAGAAATATACGCGTCTAAATCCATCAAAAGTGGTTTTATTTAGCACTTAAAAGTCAATAATTCGATTCCAGGACAGCATTTATTATCAGCATTTTTAGAGAAAGAACATTTAAGAACAACAAGTTGGTGGCTCGGAGCTGATGAAAGTTATGTTGAATTAGATTCAACTAATGTTACAAATGATATAATAAAATCTGTTGAAAATAAATGTAATGAGTTTATTCAGGCAGCCATACCGGTTACTGTGAAAGTATGTAAAGCTAATGACCCGGAGTTAAATGAAGCACATACCAGAGGATTACCTAAAGATTGTATGGATACAATAAGGATTATATGTATGGGGGATATTGATGAAAATATGTGTTGCGGTACTCATGTTTCAAATTTAAGGTAAATAGAGTAATCTCCTTAATTCAAAAAATAAAAATCACGCTTGAAAATCCTGTATATTTTTTTTAATTCTTGCATTGTTATTGGTCCTTGTTAGGTGTGCAAAATTGCAGATCAAGTGACTTCTGCAAGTGGGTGAAAATCACTTTCAAAGATTCTGTTACATAGCTTAATACATTGATAGATACCTACTGAAGTAATATAAGCCTATCATAATAAAAAAAAAATTCCGTGTGTCTTCCTTTCTCTCTCTCCAGCCCATTTACGTCCCACTGTTGGGTACGGGCCTCCTCCACTTTGGGAGGGGTTATGGTCTACAGTGCCGCGCCGACCAGGCGTGTTGGCACAGGGTTTATTTTCGAGTGTTCCGTCTCTCACAGATGACGTTATCTATGTGCAATATCCCTTAAATAACTTTTACAGCACCCTTGGGAGGAGATGGGGTGGTGACACTTTTCTTAATCCGTCACCACACGGAAGCTTCCTTTCTAGGGTGCTATAAAAGCCAGCTAAGTGATATTGTACACAGAGATCTCTGAAAGACGGACTCGAAAATAAACCCTGTGCCAACACGCCTGGTCAGCACGGCACAGTAGACCATAATCCTTCCCAAAGTGGAGGAGGCCCGTGCCCAACAGTGGAACGTTAATTGGCCCGAGGAAAAAAATAATTTAAAATTCCACAGGCGCGGTGGACACTAAGTTTTCCAAATTGCGGAATTTTATGTGGGACCTTAAAATGCAATTTGACATTTTGATAACTTTCTCGTGATAAGATCCGGAATGCGGCGATCCGTAGAAAGACCGGTGTGTAGGGCATAGCCCTAAGAGTTAGCACGCTGAAGTTGCAATGGGCAGATCACATCGCTCGACGATCTGATAACCGTTGGGAACGGAAGGTCCTCGAGTGGCAACTACGTACCGGACGACGCAGCTTGGGGCGGCCCCCGACAAGGTGGTTTTATACGGGAGGTCTATGTCCAACAGTGGACGGAGGAAGGTTGATTGATGGAAACTTCTTGGTGCAAACAAGAACATGGTTTTTATCGAAAATAATTTTTAATATATCAATTAATAATCATATTTTTAAGTTAATATTTTCTAACATTTGCGCGACTCATCTGTTTTAATAAAACTACTTTTTACGGATTTAGACGCGTATATTTGTTTTAAATTTTGGCCCGACGTTTCGGAGACTTTGCAGTCAGTCAGTCTCACCCGTGACCATGGTGACTGCAAAGTCTCCGAAACGTCGGGCCAAAATTTAAAACAAATATACGCGTCTAAATCCGTAAAAAGTAGTTTTATTTAAACATATTTTTAAGTATTTTTTTTCTTATTGAAGAGTGGTTTATTGCCAAACAGCCTTATTTTAAATTTAAAGTCATCCAAAATTATCCTATTTTGTATGCGATCTTTATTTTATTGTTTCAGTCAACTGCAAATGATAAAGTTGACAGGAGCAGAGCCGGGTAAGAAGGGCAAAACAAATTTAAAATTCTTAGTGGGTAACAGAGTTGTTAAGACAATGCAACAAATGTTAGACAGAGAGAAAACTATCACTGGATTACTTAAGTAAGTACATACAATATTTCATCTTTACCTTCACTTATAAAAAAAAAGTGTCGCTAATTTCGTATGTATGTCCCTATGTGAGCTTATATAAGTTTAAGTAGTTGATAATCTGTGATCTCACCTAACCGCGCAGCGGAAGACCAGCGCTGGTTTTCAACTAGCAATCCAGCTGAGCTGTGGCTGTTTCGTGACAGACACTGTTTTTAGTGTTGTTTTTATTAGGGTTCCGTACCCAAAGGGTAAAAACGGGACCCTATTACTGAGACTTCGCTGTCCGTCCGTCCGTCCGTCTGTCACCAGGCTGTATCTCAAGAACGGTGATAGCTAGACAGTTGAAATTTTCACAGATGATGTATTTCTATCGCCGCTATAACAACAAATACTAAAAATAAAATAAAATAAATATTTAAGGGGGGCTCCCATACAACAAACATGATTTTTTTACCGTTTCTTGCTCGATACTAATAACGTTGCCTTATGTTGCATAGATAATGGTACGGAACCCTTCGTGCGCGAGTCCGACTCGCACTTGACCAATTTTTTTATTATACTTTGTTACGCTTGTTGTTTGGTTGTCATTAATTGTATCGCATCAACTAACTTAATTATTGTATGCCAGTTCGGCAGAACATAATTGCACATTTTGTAAACTTTTTATCCTGTAACATCTATTTACTTATGTTCACAATAAAGGAATTTGAATTTGAAAAATTTTTATGTCAACTTTCTTATTATTTTCCTCGTCTTATGTACTCTTTTCAACTGTGTTCTGTTCCCTCGCCGGGTCATGGTAAAGCTCAAGGCATCATCATGGCCCGGCAGGGCAGGAGGCGAGAAAAGAAAAAAGAAATTTGTTCTGTTATGATTAAATTTATTTTCTTCTTCTATATCTTAAAAAAATTGGTCAAGTGCGAGTCGGACTCGCGCACGAAGGGTTCCGTACCATTATCTATGCAACATAAGGCAACGTTATTAGTATCGAGCAAGAAACGGTAAAAAAATCATGTTTGTTGTATGGGAGCCCCCCTTAAATATTTATTTTATTTTATTTTTAGTATTTGTTGTTATAGCGGCAATAGAAATACATCATCTGTGAAAATTTCAACTCTCTAGCTATCACCGTTCTTGAGATACAGCCTGGTGACAGACGGACGGACGGACGGACAGCGAAGTCTCAGTAATAGGGTCCCGTTTTTACCCTTTGGGTACGGAACCCTAAAAACTACGCAACGAATTTTGATGAGGTTTTTAGGGTTTTATACAAACTCTTATAGTTGTACTACGGTGTCTGTCTGTCTGTCGAACTTTTTATAGTCAGCAACGGCTGAAGGTATCAGCTTGAAACACATACATTATATTATTTCAGAAACGAACCAAGTAAACACGAAGAACTCATAAAAAAATTACAAAAAAATTTAAAAGTTACCAACAAAAGTTTACAAAATGTTCTCTTAGAATTAGCACAAGGCGAAGTGGATAAAATAAAAAGTGCCCAATCAAAACCTAAACATATATTTATGTTTAAAAAAGAATCGACTCCTGAATTTAATAGGGCTATAATTAAGGGTTTGGAGGGCGAAGCAATGTTTATGTTTTTGGCCTCGGAGGAAGTTGACAGACCTAAAGAAGGCCAGATTATAATACAAGGCCCTGAAGAACATTGTAATGTTTTGGGACCGCAGTAAGTATAAAAAAACTGGTTAAATATCTGTTCTCCTCACACAGCATCCCAAATAATATACGACGAGCCCCGTGGACGAGTTGTTCAAATAACGGACTGTCGTTCACGAGGTCGCGGGTTCGATTCCCGCTCAGGACAATTATTTCTGTGATAATTTTAAAAGTCATACAAGTATTTGTTCTACGTCTTAGTATATAATATGTATTTAAAGAAAAGTATGTATTATATCCGTATTCTACTCATAACGCAAGCATAGAAATATAGCTTACTTTCAGAATCGTACTTCGGAACCAGATGATGTTCTGTGGAATGTCTATAAATAGATAGATAGATAACTCTTTATTTGCACAAACACCAATTTTACACAGGATTTGAAAAGAAAATACAGTCTTAAAAGCTATTGTACAAAGGGCGGCCTTATCACTAATGTGATTTCTTCCAGGCAACCATAATAATATAATGGATAGAATCTAGAATAGACATTGCGGTGGTTGTTGGTGTCATAATATATATTAAATATTAAATTGAATAAATGAATAAATACATACCTAAATCTAATCAATATACATACTAATCATACATACTTATTTATTTTTTCAGAATAATAGAATTACTGAAAGCTAAAGGTGCACTTAAAAATGGTAAATTTCAAGGTAAAGCTGGAGATATGGCCGGTATAAATAAATGCAAAAAATTAATTGAACAGTATTTTAATAATATGTAAGAATAACATAAATATATTGTTTATTGTTTTATAATGTGGTTTCATTTTTAAATATAAACCGTTGCATGGTTTCTATGAATATAAAGATATTTATTAAATTATGGGAGATAAGCATTCTAAATTAATAAACTTACACAAAACCATTTGATTTTGAAATAAGGAAATTATAATTTCTAACACTTGCGAGACTCATTTGTTTAAATAAAACTACTTTTTACGGATTTAGACGCGTATATTTGTTTTAAATTTTGGCCCGACGTTTCGGAGACCGCTGTCACCAGGGTCATGGGTGAGACAAATTTTAAATTTTTTTTTTTTAAATAAATGTTCATGGACATTTCACACAACATCCTCTGGTCCCAAGCTAAGCTTACATGCTTGTGTTATGCGTACCAGAATACAGATATAATACATAAACTACTTTTCTTTTGTAAATACATACTTATAATACATAGAAAACACCCAGACGCAGTACAAACATTTGTATGACAATTAGAAAAATCACACAAATGATTGTTCCGAGCGGGAATCGAACCCACGACCTCTTGATCGGCAGTCCGTTACATGAACCACTCGACCACGAGGCTCGTCAAAAATAAATTGGTAATTGTAATTGGTGAAATTTGAAACAAATATACGCGTCTAAATCCGAAAAAGTAGTTTTATTTAAGCAAATTATCGTTGGATCGCAGATTGGCAGTCGATACAAGCCCCTATAGAGACTATGAAAATGCGTGGCATGACGATAATATGGCCGCGATTCCTTCACTTGTAGAGTCAGCCTCTTAAATAATGGAATTTAAAATAAAAGGAATGGTTGTATAGTTATTTAAAATGCATATTGTTGTCGTGTAAATGCATAATTAATTATTTCACATATTAAAAACACATCGACAAACAACCGCAACTTCAAACTGCTTAGTGCTTATGTAATATTCAGAATAACTATAATTAAATAACAAAAACATCATTTATAACTTATAAATTACCCCTACACAATAAAAATACAGATACACCATACATAATATAAAGAACTGTACATCTCCATAACAATACGGAACCCTAAAAATGGGTCCAAATGGTCTACATTATTTCATCAAATTACAAGAAATTGTTCTTTATAATTATACACACAGTCAAAACGCTGACTCCACGAGCAAGAGAATCGGGAAAAAAAAAACGCTTCTATTACCAAAATTATCTTCACAAACGGTTAATACGCCAGCATAATTATCATAAGTGCCCGTCCACACGCCACTTTGCGTTTGCGTTGCGATTATTTAACAGACTAAAAACACAAGAGTTTACACGAGGCGCTATATCAACGCAATGCGCACTCTACGGAACAGCCGCAACCGAAAGGAAGCAAATAGTTTCCTTAGTTCAAAACCTAAAAAAACGCTTGAAAATCCTGAATATATTTTTAAATAATTGCATTGTCATCGGTCCTTGATAATTGTGCAAAATTTCAGATCAATCCGACTACTGCGAATTGGTGAAAAACGCGTTCAAAGATTCCGTTACATAGATTATGCAATGATAGATACATACCGAACTTATAGAAGCGTGTTAATAACGCAGGGATGGCGCAGTGGCCAGCTACGCGTTACGCGTTGTGTAGACTGGCCCTCAGGACTCGTGACTAATCGAATCGCAGCGTATTCGCATTTCATAAAGAGTAGGTATATTAATATAGTAGAAATACGTGGCACAACAACTATATCCCCGCGATTTTCTCGTTCGTGAAGTGACCAGCTTTAGTTTAAAAATCTTAAAATATTAATAACATTACATATACCATTTAAATTAAATAATTATTCTAATACCTCGTAGCATTATCGTACTGGCGTTTCTTCATCATCATCATCATCATCATCGTTACAATCAATAGCGTTAGACGCATCAATGCTAGCGATCAGTTTCTCAATACCAAGATTAGTCCAATCTTGTGTGACATCATCTAAGTAATTGTCAAAGTCTACAAGATCTTTTTGTACTCCTTTCTGTAGCAAATGCGAAACTGTCTCCAGGACATAGGGGGTTTCTGAAAAAAATAACAATGCACATTGGTAGATTTGGATCAGAACTTAATCCTCCCAATGGCGTAACCGCGGCAAAGGCCAAACGCCAGTACAGCCACGTTTGGTGCAGCATATCTTGCGATTGGCCAGCATGGCCTCTTTTTCGATTTTAGTTTTTGGTGAAAAAAAAAAATCATAGAGATAGAAAAATGGAAATAATTCCGAAACTAAACATTTTCGCGATAATGGTAAGAAGGTATTGTTCTATTATTTAAACATAACTAACTACAATAATTCTTTTTTTAACACTTACATGACTAATTTTATTCAAATTAAAACACATTTTACAGATTTAGAGACATATGGTGGTTTACCTGTGACCTTGGTGACCAATATAGGCATCTAAATATATCAACAGTGGATTTATTTTTACAATAATTCTAATAGGTAGTTACAAAAAATTTAAATTCAGAACTTACGGAACATAACTTGGTTAGCATCCTTCAGTTTCCACTTCCCTTCACTGTACTTATGAAGCTTAATAGCTGCAGAGTCCAGCTGCCGTGTCATCCTCTTGTTGTCAACCTACCCACAAAGATTTAAATAACCTTAGATACCCACATAAATATAAGTCAATAATGATAAACTATCCGTGTGGTGACGGATTAAGAATACAAGTGTCACCACCCCTTTTCTTCCCATGGTGCTGTAAAAGTCAGCTAAGGATTTTGTACACAAATAACAACCTCTGTGAGAGACGGAAAACTCGAAAATAAACCCTGTGCCAACACGCCTGGTCAGCGCGGCACATAATCCTACCATATCCTACCCTAATCCCTCCCAAAGTGGAGGAGGCCCGTGCCCAACAGTGGGACTTTAATGGGCTGGAGAGAGAGAGTAATGATAAACTGGGTTTTGTAACATCTGAACTTTGAATAATCATTCTTTCCAACATCTACTTTTCAGGCACTTTAGAAAAATGTTCTTTGATTTTACAACATATATGAATACTTCATTTATATCTACTCTTCTCTCTGAGACTTCTAAAATATTTTTTTTTACTTTTTGGGAGTTTAGGTTTTTTTAATTTGAAATAGCATTATACATACAGGCATAACCTGTTATATCTATTTCTAATCTGTAGAGCTATTTTGTAATAAGTTGCTCTGATTACAATAATAAAACAATAAAAATTTGAACTTTACATAAAATTAAAAGGAAGTACAATATTTTACCACAACAAACACAGCTGAAGGGAAAAGTTCAGCTATCTTCTCTGCAATCTTTTGTCCAGGACACTTCTCAACAGTATTATCATTAAAATTCTCACAAGCAGCATAAAATCCAGCGATTATACGGTTATCCACTTGTGCCACAGTTTCTATCTGTAAAAATAAAAAATAAATGTTCCAAATGTTTATTAAAAAAAATCCATCCTAAATATTTTTTATTTATCCACTCACACGTCGACGGATTTTACGTCCTATACCTACTATCCAAAACGACAGGTTGTAAATATCAATAAAGTTTATAAACTGTGTTATATGATTAGGTTAAGTAATACTAAATTACCTGTGTAAGGGCTATTTCTGCCATCGGTGATAGGTAATGACTGTGGTGAAATAATGGGACAGTATCTACAATATCCAGGTCCTGATTCTTAGCTCCATCTCGGATTTTCGTAGCATCCGCCAGGAGTATGCCAGTCACTGCACAATGACGGTATTTAGCGGCATGCAATATTATTTTAGCATATGCTACGGTTTCTAGTGATACTTCACCCATTGTTAAATAAGAATTATATGGAAATTAAAGCACGAGCAAATAATTAATTAAATTTTTAAAGTAAACTCATGAAATCAATTTCATTCAGAGTAATTCACAGGCTAATTAGAAGAAATTTCATATCATCTATATTATTTTACTCATTGTTTCATATTTAGAAAAATCCGTGTGAAACGATGTGAGTATACCTACAATTTGCAAACAAAACAATCACTTTTACTTTGTTTTATATTTTGGGAATGAAAAATGTTAAGCATATTTTTTAGTTCATGAAAAATGTGAAAATAAAAATTTGTACTGTGAACTTGAACGCAACTTTAACAGCTGACGTGACAAAAAGCTACTCTGTGATGTCAGCTGACAGTTGTCTATGGTAGCGAATTTGACAGTGACAGTTAAAAAAGTGTAAATAATCGAAAAACGGGGACGGGATTTTCATGTTTTTACTGAAAAAAATCCTGAAAAAATTATGGATAAATATGATACATCTCAAATAACAGAATTCCCTCGTTTCGAAGCTGAATCCACCCAAAGTGGGGTGTCTACATTCTTCAATAAATTATGGAAGTTTCCAATATTTTCGCCAAGTGAAGGTGATGCTGTACAAAACAAAGCGAATAATGGCAAAGACACCCCCCAGGAGGAATATAAGAGCAATGATAAAGATGATATAAAGACTGAAACGGCGTCCTATGCTGTAGAATTTGAAGGAAGAAGTTTGCCTAACGTGTTGAGACGAATCAGTAGTCTAGTCGCTATGGGAACTGGTGTAAGTTACTACAAATACTATGTGTTCGTTTATCGTATGTATAAAATTTTAGTGGCACAGCGTTTGTCGACATTCGCCTCTTAAATAGTCAAGCTATTCAATATCATTGTGTGTCCAAGGGGATGAATTAGATGTTATATTGATTGCCTTCACCAAAAATAAAAGTTTGAAACATAAAGTAATATTATGGGGGTGACATTGGTACTTAAACTAACTAACTAAACAAAAAAATTAAAATTGATAGTGTCAATAACACAATTCGGCAATATTAAAAGAACTTTCATTGTATACATTATGGAACGCAATAAATAAACTGAAACTATTCTATTGTAAAAACTGTATTATAGACTAACGATTTTAATTAAGTTATGTACAATATATATGTGATGTTATCATTATATAGTGACACAGGGGTCACCCCTGTGGTTGTAAAAATAAAGATTAACTAAAAAAAACATTATTACTTACATACTTATTTAATTTTCTACAATAAATAATTAATTTCAGTAACTAACTTGCCCTCGGGTGTTATTTGAAAGAAATATTTCAGAGGGATTAGTTACTACACATATACACAATCAGGACTGGGCAAAATGGATGCTTTGCTGAAATTGAAATACATATTACAAAATACCGTGTTTGCAAGTAATTAAAATACAAAATACATACATATTTGTATTTCAATTACGTATTTCAAATACATGTAATTGAAATACTGCCCACAATAACTTAGTCAGTTAAAGTGCTGTACACTAAAAATAAGTATGAAAACAAAAATTTTATTTATTCATTTACAAATATATTTTTAACCAAATTTTGCACAATATAAGTTTAAATATTATTACCACCACGCATGTTTAAATTAGAGATGAAACGGATAGTAGTTTGGCCGGATACCGGATACCGGATATTCGGCAAGCTACTGGGCCGGAGCGCCGGATATCCGGCTGCCGAATATTCGGCCCTTTATTGCGTTCACACGATCAGTTTGATTTGAATATTGGCGCGGTGAACGAGATCGGAAATATTCAGGCGCATTCGGGTTGCACATAAGCGGAGATCGGGTCGACTCGAGGGCGTTCGAGTGTTATCGCGCGTGTCAGTTTGTTTTTGTTTCTCAGTTCGTTTGTTGTTTATTTCATTGTTTATCACTTGTCGTCGTGATTTTATGTTTGAATTCTGATAGATTACTAAGAAATGTCATCATCAAAAAGACGATCGCCAATATGGTAATATTTTGATTTAAACAGGGACGATAACAAGTACGCGGTATGTTTATTTCGTCAGGTTAAAATTTCTCGAGGTGGTGAAGGAAAAAAGGCGTATTAAACTAATAATTAATAAAACAAACATTTATGATGTGCGATTATAAAAATAAACGGTGTCCATAACCTATTGGAGTATAATTTGCCTTGTGTAAAATAACGAGATTTTTTATAATTTTACTATCCGGTATCCGGCCGGATACTGTATTACTATCCGGTATCCGGCCGTAGAGTGAAAACAAGGCCGGATAGGCCGGATACCGGATAGTTACCGGATATCCGTTTCATCTCTAGTTTAAATCCCACTTTCTGGTAATAGAATATTTTATAAAAAATCATTTTTTCTAGAGTGGTACAAGGTATGCTGACACGGAGTTGGCACGCTACTGGATGCCTGATGACATCTCTCGTGAATGCTACGAATGTGCGACACGGTTCAGCACGTTACGACGTAGGCATCACTGTCGTGTCTGCGGACAGATATTCTGTTCTAGATGTTGTAGTCAAAGAGTACCAGGTTAGTGTTTTTCAAATAAGCTGGAGTACAATATTGTATTATTGTGTTGATTCAACAGAGTGACGTATTTCGCAAAGACTGAACTCGTAAAGATATAGTCAAAGTCAAAGTCAAAATATTTTATTTCAAGTTGGCATTTTTACAAACTCTTTTGAAACGTCAGAAACTAGGTGTCTGTTCCAAACGCGGATCCTATGGAGAAGAACAGACAAGAAACTCCATGGATTTTTTTTTTTTCATTTCCTTTCATTTTTTTTTTTCAACAATATTATAGGTACATAATTGTATCAGGGGTGTGAGAATGATGCCGATCAGTACTATCACGACTAACTAAAACTAACTTTTTTAAAACTAAAACTAACTTAATAAAAAATAGCCTTGTTGGAGCAAATCGACCAGTCCCAGCAGAAGGCACCCGTTCACGAGTATAACGCACACATCAGACGCACACAGCTCGACCATTTTGTAGGGAACCGTGCGACCCGACGCCGACGTGCAACTCTACCAACTTCGAGACATTTGAGTGAGCATGACGAAGTCGCTCCGTTGGACAGTACACAAACCAAATAAAAAACAATTAGAAATATACAAAGGAAATATACTAGGTTCGGCATAATGCTCACACCTTTACAGTCTCATGAATAAGTAATTACAATGTAGATATATATAAACATACAGTTTCTGACAACATACACAATCATATAGAAATAAAGCAAAAATGAATAAATATAGGTATAAAGATAAAACTCTTGCTTAACATCAAGTGGAGTGCAGTCATTGCAGAATTGAAATAACAATTAATTTTTTTCTCTTTAAATGTTTCTGTAACAATGATAAATAATGAGCTATTTCTTTGTTTGATATAATTATGATTGCATGTGGATTAAGCGTCCATTGTCAATATTTCCATTTAGTGATCAATCTTTAATCTCAACTAAATTGAAGACACTCTGTCTCTTTAATATAAAGATATTAATCTTTTAATATAGAGAACAACACAATCGCTTGTATAGTTCTTGATGTTCTGAAAGTATGAAACAAGTATATTACTGAGCTATTGTGGTCGTGCATTATTCGCCGCCCACAATAGCTCAGTCGTCAGAATGACGGGGTTCGAAGTTCGGATTCTGAAGTTGTAGGTTCCAGTCCAGTTTGGAACGCCCCCTTTTTCGCTATAATTCATTAAGTAAAAGCATATTACTCTAATTATTTCTCTCTCACTCTCTCCAGCTCATTAACTTCGCACTGTTGGTCACGGGGCTCCAGTGCCGCGCTGATCAGGCATGTTGGCACAAGGTTTATGACACCTGTAGTGACACAAACCAAGTGGTGACACCTGCATTTTTAAACCTTCACCACACAAACAATTTACTATAAATATAGTTATTGAAATAATTACATCACTGTAGGTCACATATTCGGTTGTGCGGATGGTCTACGTGTGTGCAACTATTGCTGTAATGTTGTGCTCAGCTACTTGAAGGAGAACGACATGACAGGTGACATCACGCCCGACTTACGTACACTGCAAGAGAATTTACAGGTAGTAGAGTAGTAAATCTAAAAGAGCTGTTACAATATTTTAAACACCCTTGCTCGTATAGCTGATGTAGTTCCACCGGTTTTAAATATGTAAAGCGGGTCATAAAAAACGCGTGTGTTACCAAAGCAAATAGTTAAGTTATAATCCATACAAATTTCATAACAGTATTATTTGTCATTTCAAATATGGAACTGATCGCCGCCGCACGACTCGAGCAGCGCGCTGTTGCTATTCAAATTTCGAACTAACCGCCGCGCGGCGCCAAATGGCGGGAAAGCAACAGTGTGCATTCACAGATTGAGTTTATTTAATGTTTTTTTTTCTGTTTCCTCGCAAATGTGTTAACTCATTTGTTTAAATAAATATAAATAAAACCACTTTTTAAAATTTAAAAAATACCTACACGCGTCCGTAAAAAGTGGTTTTATTTAAATATGTGGTGTGCTTATAATATCCCTTAGTTTGCTTTCACAGTCCCCTTGGGAAGAAATAGAAGTGATGACAGTTGTATGCTTAGGCTAGCTTATTTATTTAACTTGGATTTTAAATGAATGTTCAATTTCCAGGTGAAATTCCCTGAGAACAAATCATGTCCGACTCCCAACAAGTTACGTGACAACTTCATGTTTGCACGTGAACAAGAGGAGAGATGTGAGCCGCGCGCCTCGCACAAGGAAGTGTTACACGATGTGTTCAGACAATTGAGTTTCACTCTACCCACACAACAACATAGGTAATGTGCGAATATACCTCCATAACAACTTAACTATAAAAAATTTACCAAGTCAAAAAGAGCTGAATCACTTTTTAACACAAATGATTGTCTGTCCCATGCGGGAATTGAACCCGCGTCGGGAACGGCAGTCCGTTACATGAACCACTAAACCACCAGGCCAGTTCAGAGTCTTCTGGTAAAACCACCGCAAGAAATCATACCACGACCTAATTGTACATCAGATAAAGTTTGGCTGGAACCATACAGAGCGCGAGGGTATCAGTTCTAAGGACAACGCAATTTAAAAACATTATAGATATTTAAACTAGACAAATATGTTACGTTATAAAGTAGATAAAAAAAGGTTTAAAAAGAAATAAAGCAGCTAAACTAACCTTGATATACCATACCAGGGTTTCAACCAACTGAGCTATCGTAGGACTTCTAGTACGAAACATTTGTGATTCTGATATCGAGGGTTCAATACAGTAAAATAGTTTCCTAAAAAACTTTTTTCACTTTTCAACGCAATTTGATACAAGACCCTTCAAAAGCAGTAATCAAATATATATTTGTTTCATTTTCTAGGTATCGTTTAGTACGTTACAACGGTGTATGGCGCGGTTGTGATATACTCCAGTGGGTTATGGACAATACAAATAATAAAACTAGGTAAGTTATGTTTCTATTTATTTATGAAGAAAATTGAATAATTTTTAATAATGTGAAAGTGGATGAGGTACGTTATGTTATCTCTTTAAGAGGATACCAAAATAGCTTCGTGCATTTTTCTACGTACGAAGTTTTCATTGTTTCTTTAGATTGAATGGCTAGAGCTCTAATTTTTAAGTATGTGTTTTTTCAATATATGATCTAGGATCGCATAAACTCAGAAACGCGATTGAAAAAAGTTTTCTCGATAGAAAATCTTAGCGAAACAACCTCTCTAATTTTTTATTTTTTTCATTTGTCGGTCTATTTTCGCATATTAACTACTAAAATAAATTTTAAAACATAAGTAACTATTATATATAGAAACACGTAAATCAGAATTAAAATATATTTAGTAGATTTTGAGTAAATAGGAAAAGTATCCCTAATTCTTCATTTTCTGTGCCTACTGGCTGTGTTAATATGTACGTGTCGGCGATGATATTGATGTAGGCCCTTAACAGCATGCAAGTGTCTTTCTTTGCTGGTAATATATTTTTTGTCGAGTGTATTTTTTTAAAAATTGGGTAGTTCTAAAAAAAGTTGAACCTACTTCGTGTGCCTTTGAATTTGAGGAATTTCAAATAAAAAAAGAATCATTAAAATTGCTTCGCCTAGTTAAAAGTTTACAACCTTCTCCTTTGACGGGCTTCGTGGTGGAGTGGTTTATGTAATGGACTGCCGATCACGAGGTCGCGGATTCGATTCCCGCTTGGGACAATTATTTGTGTGATATCCATAAATGATAATGAAATGTATAGTATTGATTCTTTTAATTATTTTTAGTATGGTAGTGATATGTAAATGTTTATAAATTTATATGAAATTGACTGAAGTTATGCGACGTATTTTTTTTTTTTTTTTTAAATTTATATAAATGGAATGACATAATATTTTTTAATTGAATTATTGATTGTGATATCCTGTTGTTACAAGACAAGGTTGTTTTCAATTGTTTCCTTTTTTTAGTAAATGAATGTTGTTGACACGTAAGTGACGTATATGTTTAATGAAATTAAAATAATGAAATAGGGTTATTGATTGTATATTATTATGGTAAATGCTAAATCAACTTAAATATTAAACATGTAATTTTTACTATGGATCCTTGTGTCTGAAAATAAAGATTTATTATTATTATTATTATTATAAATGTCATACAAATGTTTGTACTGCGTCAGGGTGTTTTCTATGTATTATAAGTATGTATTTACGAAAGAAAAGTAGTTTATGTAGTATATCCGTATTCTGGTACCCATAATACAAGCATATAAGCTTAGCTTGAGACCAGAGGACGTTGTGTGAAATGTCCATGAATATATTATATTATTTTTTGGAATCCGTTGTAAACTGAGCCTTATTTTTGTTATTTCCAGAGTTCAAGCCACAATGGTGTGCCAGAATCTGTTAAGTGCTGGCTATATGGAGTGTGTCACAGAGCTGACACACTTTGCTGATTATGCACTCTACAAACCTATAGTGCTGCCACCTAGGACACAAGATGATGACGATTCACGTGAGTATTGGATAAACCGGGTAGGAATGAGACAATTTCGAAATCTTAATGTTACGTATTAAGCTGCCTACAGATACTATGAGTTATAGTTTTGCCATGTAGTTATAGTTATGCCATTTAGTTAAAGTTATGCCATGTAGTTATAATTATGCCATGTAGTTATAGTTATGCCATTTGGTTATAGTTATGCCATTTAGTTATAGTTATGCCATTTAGTTATAGTTATGCCATTTAGTTATAGTTATGTCATGTAGTGATAGTTATGCCATTTAGTTATAGTTATGCCATTTAGTTATAGTTATGTCATGTAGTGATAGTTATGTCATTTAGTTATAGTTATGCCATTTAGTTATAGTTATGTCATGTAGTGATAGTTATGCCATTTAGTTATAGTTATGCCATTTAGTGATAGTTATGCCATGTAGTTATAGTTATGCAATCCCAGGGTGCTGTGAAAGCCAAATATGGAATATTATACACTGGTACCAATTCTAGGTGCACATTGAAACTTAACTAAAAGATGAGTTTTGATTGTGTCAATAACACAATTCGACAATGTTAACTAAACTTTCTTGTTATTAAAACTTTAGTATAGATACCTATAGACTAATCATTTAAATTAATATAAATGTGCACAACAAAATAACCCAACAAACTAACTTTAGTTGTGCATGTAAAATTGCTGCCAATATCTTTTGTGAGAGATGGAAAACTCGTTAGACCATAATCCCTCACAAAGTGGAGGAGGCCTGTGCCGTGAATGAGAGAGAAAGGGAGAGAGAGAGAGAGAGCTCTCATGTGACGCTCTTAATTTATCGTTTTACAGCTGAAGAATGTAGCAGAATGGTGGAAAGTGTATCATCATATTGCTTGGATTTAAATCTTGGTGACAGTTCTGCAAGACTTATAAGGACACCCAAGGCAGGTATGTACATCTGATATCGGTACAATGTTTACTTAATATAAAACAAAGTCGTTATTTTTGTATAATAAATAAATACAGTATCCAGCCGGATACCGGATAGTAAAATTTTAAAAAATCTTTTTATTTTACACAAGGCTAATCATACTCCAATAGGTTATGGACACCGTTTATTTTTATAATTGCACATCAAAAATGTTTGTTTTATTAAATATTACTTTAATACTCAAAATTAACAAGTGGCAAATTGTGATGAATAAATACCAAATTTTTCGCGTTTGTTGATCAAATCAAACTGATCGCGTCAACGCAATAAAGGGCCGAATATTCGGCAGCCGGATATCCGGCGCCCCGGCCTTGTAGCTTGCCGAATATCCGGTATCCGGTATCCGGCCAAACTAAACTACTATCCGTTTCATCTCTAATATATACAGATCTCTAATATATGTGAGCTTATATCTTCAAAATTGCAGAACGGATTTTTGATGCGGTTTTTTTTAATAGATAGAGTGGTTCAAGAGGATAGTTTATTTGTATAATTTGTTGAAGTTTAAGAGATTGGATTTTTTTGTATATATTTTTATGGGAGGGAGGTTTCGCAATAAGTATAAACGCGAATGAAATTGCTATAGGGACCAAATACCCTAGGGCTTTAGAGGCCATGCCCAGCCTGAAAAGGGCGGCTAAAAGCCTTCAAGTTTAAAATTTTGCTCTATCTTTATTAGTATATAGGGCGGCTAATTAAATTGGCCTAGGTCCTCAAATCAAATGGCCCGGGGCGCTAATTATCAAAAAACGCCTCTGGCATTAGATAGTAAGTGAAAAAAGCCGACCTGTTAACCAAAATCTGGGTTAAAAAAATGCGTCTGGGTGTTTACTATGTATTATAAGTATGTATTTACAAAAGAAAAGTAGTTTATGTATTATATCCGTATTCTGGTACCCATAACACAAGCATAATAAGCTTAGCTTGGGACCAGAGGACGTTGTGTGAAATGTCCATGAATATTTATTTATTTAAAATAATAATAATGTTGTTTTAGCTAAACAGTCAACATCTAGTGAAGATGAAACTCCTGTTCTGGAACAAACTGAAGGTAAGAAATGTAACACACTTTAATTATATTCGTTCGTATCTATTTTTTTATCTGTATATGTAACTTTTGAACGTAACTTTCATTCCCTTCAAACAGTCTGTTTAATCTGAAATATGTACTTTACACTGATGTTATAAAGCTGAAAGTTGTTTGTTTGTTTGAACGCGGTAATCTCTGGAACTAGTAGTTCGATTGGAAACATTCTTTTAGTTTTGGATAGTACAGTCAATGAGGAAGGCTATAGGCTATATAACATCACGCTGCGAAGCATCAGCGAAAAATATTGTTAAAACGTAGAAGATTTTCTAAATCGTGTATGCAGTCGCGGGCTACAACTAGTTTTTCATACATAATAAGGACCAATGAATGACAATAAAAAAATATATTTTTCACTGTAAAAATTGTGTTACTTTATTAAATAGCTAACTTTTCTAAACATTTTTAATAAATTTTCTACTATAATAATAGCTAAAACTTTAGACGCTAATATTTGTTTTAAATCTTAGCCCGACGTTTCGGAGACTTTGCAGTCACCATGGTCACGGGTGAGAAAGAAACGTCGGGCTAAGATTTAAAACAAATATACGCGTCTAAATCCGTAAAAAGTTTAATTTGAGCAAATGAGTCGCGTAGGTGTTAGAAAATATTAAGGGCCTACATCAATATTATCGTATATCATCGCCGACACGTACATATTAACACAGCCAGTAGGCACAGAAAATGAAGAATTAGGGATACTTTTCCTATTTACTCAAAATCTACTAAATATATTTTAATTCTGATCCACGTGTTTCTATACATAATAGTTACCTATGTTTTTAAAGTTATTTCATTAGTTAATACGCGATAACAGACCGACAAATGAAAAAAAAAAAATTTGAGAGGTTGTTTTGCCGAGATTTTCTATCGAGAAAACTTTTTCAATCGCGTTTCTGAGTTCATGCGATCCTAGATCATATATTGAAAAAACATATACTTAAAAATTAGAGCTCTAGCCATTCAATCTAAAGAAACAATGAAAACTTAGCTATTTTGGTATCCTCTTAAGTTAAAACTTTTCTAAATTTCTACCAGCAAATACCGAGTCTGGCAACATTTGCAAGGCAATAGTAGTATCTGGCGAGGAACACCTGCGTCTGTTAATGAGGCAATGTCTGGCACGTCACTCTCTGCCAGCTGTCTGGCTGGATGTACTATATCCACTATGCCAGAATGCTGCTGATACTATTGTATTAGGTAAGTGTGTGTGAATCAAATATTACACTTGTCTAATTTCGTAAAATAAAGAAACATTGGTGTTATTTGATTATTTTTTTCTTTCTGTATCTCTCTCTCCAGCCCGTTAACGTCCCACTGTTGGGCACGGGCCTCCTCCACTTTGGGAGGGGTTATGGTCTACTGTGCCGCGCTGACCAGGCGTTTTAGCACAGGGTTTACTTTCGAGTTTTCTGTTTCTCACACAGGATGCTATCTGTGTATAATATCCCTTAGCTGACTTTTACAGCATCCTTGGGAGGAGATGGGGTAATGACACTTGTATTCGTAGTCCGTCACCACACGGACATTATTAATTTTTACTAATTTTTAATGCTGAAATTGAATCAAACACTAATCTAAAATTTAATGAGTTTAAGTGTATATGTATGTAACGAAACCATAGTGCGATTCAGAAATGAAAATACAGTACAACGTCATCTATCGAGCAGTGTAGTAAACTTCTGTTTATTAAGATTTTGGTTTCTAAATTTCACACGTACGACAGCTAGTGAACCTATTTGTTTGTCAGTTTGTGTGTATATTTATATTGTGTTGTAGATAATATTGCATTGTATGTTATGTAATATTGGGAACTTGTCTGTCAAGGGTCAAAGGCGTGGGGACCGTTGAAAATCAGCGCTCGGCACTAATCTGCCCGGCATAATGCTGAACGCACAAATAAACGTTTATAAGCTATTGCATAGCTTCTATCGCGGGCCTTGAGCGTGGAGACTAAATCCACAAAATTCTAAATTTAAATTCCGTAGGTAACGAAAAAACCTTACATTATCGGCGTTACTGCGCATTCGTGATCCCCTCTTCGCCCCGCAATTTATTTCATACTGTTGATACCAAGGGTAAACGCCTTCCTCAAATTAAATAACGTATTAAAATAAGGATTTTGAATCGACAACATATGTCCTAAATGTTCAGATAACAGCGCATTTTAGATTTTAATAATGTAAAATAATGTCAAAACTAAAATTGTATACCAACAGATTGATATTTGACATTTAATTTAAAACAGATTGACATTTGATTGACAATCGCTAATTTATCATAATTATCATAAACAATGGACAGATGTAAGCATCAGTAAATAAGGATTATTAATCTTATTTTAGTTTATGGTATGTAAATTCTTGCATAAATAAATAATTATAAATACATAAGTTGATAAAAAATGCTATGCAATAGCTTTACCGCGGCAGTCCCCGAGTGACACACGTCTTTTCTTAGGGTTCCGTACCCAAAGGGTAAAAACGGGACCCTATTACTGAGACTTCGCTGTCCGTCCGTCCGTCTGTCACCAGGCTGTATCTCAAGAACGGTGATAGCTAGACAGTTGAAATTTTCACAGATGATGTATTTCTATTGCCGCTATAACAACAAATACTAAAAATAAAGTAAAATAAATATTTAAGGGGGGCTCCCATACAACAAACATGATTTTTTTTACAGTTTCTTGCTCGATACTAATAACGTTGCCTTATGTTGCATAGATAATGGTACGGAAACCTTCGTGCGCGAGTCCGACTCGCACTTGACCAATTTTTATTTGTTCTTCTTTCTCTTTCTAGATATGAACACAAACGACATAGATGTACGTAACTACGTACAAGTGAAGAAAGTGCCCGGTGGTAGTATACGAGATAGTTGTGTACTACAAGGTGTGGTTATGACTAAGAATGTTGCACACAGGTAATTATAGCTATCAGCCTCTCCACAACGCGCAGTCTGGTGCCGCTTACATCTAATGTCATTGGATGCAACTCAATTATATCTTCTTTCTATTTGACGGGCCTTGTGGTCTAGTGGTTCATATAACGGACTGCCGTTCACGATATTGTGGGTTCGATTCTCGCTCGGGACAATCAATTGGGTTAAATTTATAACTGTTATACAAATGTTTGTACTGCGTTTGGGTGTTTGCTTTGTATTATAAGTATGTATTTACAAAAGAAATATAGTATATGTATTCTGGTACCCATAACACAAGTATAGAATTATAGCTCACTTTTGGACCAGAGGACGTTGTGTAAAGTGTCCATAAATATTTATTATTATTATATCTATTTATCCATCAACCTCTGTCCGTCCACTGTTGGACATAGAACGCCACAACGCGCAGTCTTGTGCCGCTTGCATCCAATGTTATTGGATGCAAATCAATTATTCTACTTCTATACTAATATTATAGAGATTGCAATATTTGCGATAAGACCGCCTTTTGTACCTAATATAAGATTTATTGTTATTAATATTTGTTAGTTATTTTCTGGCGTACAATAAAGAGTTTTCATTCATTCATTCATTCAATATTATAAAACTGAAGAGATTGTTTGAACGCGCTAATCTTCGGTGTTGGATCACATATAATATCACGCTGCGGCCAATAAGAGCAAAGCATATGTAAGAAATCTTGCAAAATGGGGGAAATTTTCTAAATTCCACGTGTACGGAGTCGACGGCAACAGCTAGATATGATGTCTTCTTCTTCTTCTTCTCCAGCCCATTTACGTCCCACTGTTGGGCACGGGCGTCCTCCACTTTGGGAGGGATTATGGTCTACAGTGCCGCGCTGACCGGGTGTATTGGCACAGGGTTTATTTTTGAGTTTTCCGTCTTTTACAGAGGAAGTTATCAGTGTGCAATATCCCTTAGCTGACTTTTACAGCACCCTTGGGAGGAGATGGGGTGGTGACAATTGTATTCTTAATCCGGCACCACACGGAAAAGTTAGGTATATTATGTAATAATTACTTAAATATTTATCTAATTTAGAAGTCAGTAATAAAAAAGTCAGTCAAGTAATAAAAAATATTGAGTTGTTGGGTAATAAAAAATATTGACAGACGGACAGACAGACGGACAACAAGTTATCTTATATATAAAATTCACGTGTCACAGTGTTAGTTACCGTACTCCTCCGAAACGGCTTGACCGATTTTTATGAAATTTTACATGCACATTCAGTAGGTCTGAGAATCGACCAACATCTATTTTTCAAATCGTTTTTTTTTTAGTATGGCAAAACAACGTTTGCCGGGTCAGCTAGTCCTACTAATATTATAAAGGCGAAAGTTTGTAAGTATGGATGTATGTATGGATGTTTGTTACTCTTTCACGTAAAAACTACTGAATGGATTTGAATGAAACTTTACCACAATATAGCTTATACATCAGAATAACACATAGGCTACAAATTGGCTGGACCGATTTTGATGAAATTTTATTTTATACAGAATTGTATGGCAAAACAACGTTTGCCGGGGCAGCTAGTATTATTATATAAGTCAAATGTAATCATTTATTTGTTAACATTTTATATTTTACTTTTATTTATACCTAAGTTTAACATAGGATAGGTATAAGTCTATAAGTATAAAAGTAAAATATAATAATTATATCGGAGAAAAACGTCGTAGACATCACCTATATTTACAGCCAGAGCAGTCATCTATCTAAAGACCCTGTAAAACTGGACAAACTAACTACATTAACTACAACATTCTATTAACTACGATGAGATTGATCCGTGGATTACGACACGTGTAACTGCTTTGGAAGGATCCTTTTATGAATATTCAACGGGTCACCATTCAGTCTCATCAACTACAGTAAATAAACGAATTACTCACCATTGACACCATTTAAGGACCCACTTCATAATCTTGGAACCTAAGTTAAAACTAAAAATCCTTAAGTAAACTATTTTAATCAAGTCTCCTACGACAAATATAATATAGACAATAAATCATCTTATGGCTTTATTAATACTAACTTATCAGTTTAAACGGATATTTTATCGCAGAGATAATAAAGGTTTTATCGTAAAAAGACTATTATGAATAACAATTTTTGACAATTATCGCGAACCGATTTTAACGAACTTTTAAACCTCCGATAAGTTAATATGAATGAATAGGAACATTAATCTTAACTAAATTATAATTGCAAAAAACAGATGACGAGATTAAGATTAAATAATTTCGTCATCTCTTTATATACCGTACCGTCTTTAGTATACCGTAATCCCACCTAAAGTGGAGAAGGCCTGTGCCCAACAGTGGGCCATTGATTGACTAGAAAGAGGAAGGAGAGATCCCACACGGACAAGAGAAGAAGGAAGAGTCCTATACCTTTCTTTCTTTCAAATATTTTTTCTCTAACACTTGCGCGACCTATTCGTTTAAAATTTAAATAAAACCACTTTTTACGCATTTAGAAGCGTGTATTTATTTCAATTTGGTCGACTTTAAAGTCTCCGTAACGTCGGGCTAAAATTTTAAACAAATACACGAAATTCGTAAAAAGTGTTTTTATTTCAAAGTTTTTTTTTCAGAGGCATGCCACATGAGATATCGAACCCTTCGATATTACTTTTAGATTGTTCTATTGCATACCAAAGGGTAGAAGGGAAACTGACATCGTTGGAACCTGTACTTATGCAGGTACGTTGAAAATAAATAATAGAAATTTTTATAATCAATCGCCTCCTGGTCCAGTGGTTCTTGTAACTACACTATTGATCGAAGTGTGATGTTCAGTGGCGTGGCTAAGTAACCAGAGGCCCTGGGGCAAATTAAAAATTAGGGCCCCACTGCTTTGTAAACTGACTAGGTTTTTACTTAATAAATCAAAAGAAGATTTTTAGAATTGCCACCACAATTCAAAAAAAAATTCACCAAATTTTTGTAATATGCAAATATTTATAAATGCTAAGAAAAAAGCTGGGTCAGTTCGATCAAGATTTCTGATAAGGATTCGAAAGCCCCTGAGCACTGCCCCGCCTAGCTCCTTAGTAGCTACGTCACTGATGATGTTATATAGCCTTAAGGCTTCTTCGATAAACAGACCATCCAACACGAAAAGATTTTTTTAATTCAAACCAGTTAGTAGAGATTGGCACGTTTAAACAAATAAACTCTTCAGCACTACAGTTTTTACATAATATAAAACAAAGTCGTTATTTTTGTATGTATGTCCTTATGTGAGCTTATATCTTCAAAAATACGTAACGGATTTTGATGCGGTTTTTTTTAATAGATAGAGTGGTTCAAGAGGATGCTTCAAGGAATAGTTGATAAATTTGTCCATAAATATTTAATATTGCTGTTAATATAAACAATGTTATATCCTAGGAGAGTGAATACCTAGTGCGTTGCGCGGCTCGTATCAGTGCTTTACGTCCTCGGGTGGTGTTGGTGCGCGGAGGAGCTGCTCGCGGCGTGCAGGTAATATAATATCAGTTTTAACACGCATAAATAAGTTCGGTATGTATCTATCAATGTATTAATCTATGTAACGGAATCTTTGAAAGTGATTTTAACCCACTTTCAGTAGTTTGAATGATCTGAAATTTTGCACATATATTAACGGCCGGATGACAATGCAATAATTTAAAAAAATATTCAAGGTTTTCAAGCGTGGTTTTAGTTTTTGAATTAAGTAGATTTTTATTTTTAGTTCTACCCATTATTATGCCAAAGACATATAACTTATTATAGTTTCTAAATATACACATGGTTTTTAAACGTAGGACGCATTACGTATGGAAGGCGTGGCCCTAGCCGCGCACGTACGTCCACGTGCACTACGTCGCGCCGCGCGACAGACGCGGGCTGATATCGTGGCCTCTATTGATGCGAGAGTGGGCACGCCCAGACTGGGCACTTGTCATAAGTTCTATGTTAAAAATTGTAAGTTATACAGGTTTAAACTACAAATTTACTCCATTCTCAAGTTCACAAGGTCGCGGGTTCGATTCCCGCTTGGGACAATCATTTCTGTGATATTCATAAATGTCATATAAATGTTTGTACTACGTCTGGGTGTTTTCTATGTATTTTATGTACTATGCCGTTCAAATGAGAATAGGATTGTCTCTGCGTCATGTTGGAACGTCATCGTTGTCAATTTGAACAATTTTGGTAAGGTCAGCAAAATAAGACATTTCTATAATATAAATTATCTATCATTTTGTCGTTATTGTTATGTGTATAATTTTCGAGCGATTAGCGAGACAAATACAATAAAAAACTATAATATATAACGAATAGTTCGAAATAACGACACTAACAAACAAAAACTCCGAGAATTAACAACAAATTTATTTTTTTAACGGGAAACAACCACATAACTAAAAGAAGTTAAAATAAAATGCCTTATAATTTATTTACTCAACAAGGCACACCAACAACAACAAAATGGCGGTTGGCAATTCAACTTAATATCATAGTATTCAACAATGAAATTATTGAAAGAATTTCTTTTTAATAATATTATAACTATTTTTACTAAATAATTTAAGACGTTTTCAGCTTCAAATTGAGTTTAGGTAAAAGAAAATAAAAATATTTTTGATACGTAAATAAAGTTTCGTTGCTGACAGTACTATTCTAATCACTTTTGACAACTAAAGGTCATAGCCAATCCTATTCTCAGTTGAAACCTACAGTATGTATTTCCAAAAAAAAAGTAGTTTATGTATTATATCCGTATTCTGCTATCCATAACACAAGCTTAATAAGCTTAGCTTGGGACCAGAGGACGTTGTGTGAAATGTCCATGAATATTTATTATTTATTATTTTTCTCATTCATTTATTCTCTTATTATTTACATATTTTTTTAAAAAAGATTATAAAAACAACACTCATTCAAATTAAAAAAAACACAATAAACACACTATAAATACAATATACACACTTAATAAAAACATGCACACATTATAACCTTTTTAAAAAAATATATAAAAAATAGTGCACCACCGGCATCGGGTACAGGGACCAAGCTGCCGGCGGTCAGGGATCCAGAGACAGGAACCTCCTCACTATGCGAGCCGTATCGAGGACGACTGCCTTCTGCATCAGACCCTTGACCCAACTGCCTAACGCGAGCCTCTCTAGATGTTGGTCGAGGCTCTTGGCTATTAGTCCATTGACTGATATGACTATCGGTACAATGATCGCCGAGTCTACATCCCACATGTCGACAATCTCGTGAGCTAAGTCCAGATATTTCATTTGTTTATCTTTCTCTGCCTTCACGAGGTTCTCGTCATGAGGGATGGTGACATCGATTATCATTGCGCGGCGCGCTGATCGATCTACCACCACGATATCAGGTCTATTAGCAACAATAGTCCTGTCCGTGATGATAGATCGATCCCAATACAAAGTGATACGACCACTTGCTAGAACCGGCTCAGGTACATACCTGTAGTACGGCGCCACGGAATCCACAAGGCCGTATCGCAGAGCAAGCTGCTGATGGATAATCCTGGCCACAAGGTTATGCCTGTGCAAGTACTCGCCGTTAGCTAGACGCGAACATCCGGAAACAATATGTCTGAGGGACTCCCCTGGCTGGTGACAAGCACGACAAATGTCAACAGTGCCATCCTTCAGAATATATTTCCGGTAGTTGTTCGTCATGATAACTTCGTCAGTAATTGCACAAACAAAACCTTCGGTTTCCCCAAAGAGGTCACCGAATCGTAGCCAGGTCACGGAAGCCAATAAGTCAACGTCGGGCCCGTGTAGGGCCCGATAGAATCTTCCATGAAGCTCCTTGCTCTGCCATACCTCCAGTCGGTCCCTAGTGCTAAGTACCGCAGGCATGCGCCAGTTTTTCTTAGCCAAGGTTAACGGGGTGAGACCGAAGTCTGTCGTAACCACGTCTCGATGCATGTCCGTAACAGCGTGAATAAAATATTCTCTGAGGTTGCATATCTCCCGATTATGTAAAGTCTTAGCATTTAAAAAGCCTCGGCCTCCACATTTTCGAGGGATATACAACCTCATTACTGAAGAACGCGGATGATGCATTCGATACGTAGTCAAGAGAACACGAACTTTTCTATCTATAGTTTCAAGTTCAGTCTGAGTCCACTTGAGTATGCCAAAGGAGTACATTAGAAGTGGCATGACCCAACCGTTGAAAGCCCGCACCTTGTTACCACCCGATAAAAGACTGTTTAGTACTTTTTTCAGGCGGCCAAAGAAACGCTCGCTCTTATTTATTATTATTATTATTCTTCCTTTTCCGTACCAAAAGGTAAAACTGGACCTTATTTAGACTTTTGTCCATCCGTCCGTCCGTCCGTCCCCGGGTTGTATGTCTGCAATGGTGATAGCTAGAGACCTGAATTGTTCATAGTTTATATATATTAGTTGATGCTACAACAACAGTTACTTATTATCCATTTTTTATCTAACTGTAACTTTGTCAGCTGGTAGGATTTACTCTTACAAAAATTAAGCTTCCTACTAAGACTTATTAGGTTTCCAGCTAAGATGAACTTCATCTCCAGCCCTTAAATGTCCCACCATTGAGCACATGCCTCCTCCACTGTGAGAGGGTGAAGAAGGTGTCCCCTTTGGCAGAGGAACTTTACCTTATATAATTCAGTAAATACGCGGCACAGTGCAATAAATAATAACTATAAATTTATGTAAATATTCTTCTAAATAGATTAATTCGTATTATAAACGTAGCTAAAGTTAGATAAATAATTGTTAATATTGTTCTCCATTTTTAGATTCCAGTAAAACTCTAATGGTCTTAGAAGGATGTGCGGAACCAAACCTTGGTTGTTGCATCCTACTACGTGGAGCACCCCTACAAGAATTGATTAGGGTTAAAAAAGTGGTCAAATTCATGTTACTAGCATGTTACAATTGGAAACTAGAAAAATCGTTCTTAGCTGATATTGAAGCGATTTTACCTGAACCGGGAATGACGTTTGATGATGATAATGACAATGATGTTCCCAAAAATGACGAGCCTAAGAATGACGATGCCAATAGCGATATTAAAGTTAATAATACAGAAATAGAAACAGCTAATGAAGAGCCGAGAAAGAGTAATGAGACTGATTCTAACGAATCTTCCAGATCTGATAATATATTTACAAATAAAAACATTAAAAATGATACAGAAATTACTAATGATGATGAAATAAAAGAAAATACAGTAAATGAAGATCCTTTACTTATAACAAAGCCTTATCGTAAAACAGAAAGTGATAAAACTTTAAGTTGTGGTGTTCCTATAAGAGATTTTAGTGATCCGTTGCGTGCTACATTGTCAGTTGATGATGATGTGTTCTTACCTAAAGAGGAAACTATATTAAAAGCTGATACACATAGTGATAGGTAAGTATTTCTTTCAGCTTATTCAAGATCTTATTTGGGCATGCACATTCTCTACAAAAGAGTTTATTTATGAGCGGTTATCATAACAGTTACTAAATGGTAGCACTAAGACCGTCAGATTCAAAAACTTGTGAAAAGTGTCAGGGACACTAGTTGCTTCCGTCTTTTTAGGGTTCCGTACCCAAAAGGTAAAAACAGGACCCTATTACTGAGACTTCGCTGTCCGTCCGTCCGTCCGTCCGTAAAAAAATCATGTTTGTTGTATGGGAGATACAACAAACATGATTTTTTTACCGTTTCTTGCTCGATACTAATAACGTTGCCTTATGTTGCATAGATAATGGTACGGAACCCTTCGTGCGCGAGTCCGACTCGCACTTGACCAATTTTTTTAAAATACGATACTTAGAAGCTATATGATAAAAGAGCTTGTAAATAAGCCTACTTTATATATGAAATTGTCTTGTCGTATCGTTCTTCGCTTGAAACTTTGCAGTTGTGTAACTTATAGGTCTGAATATCACGCTAAAGCTATAAGCGCGTGTGGATCAGCGGGCGTAAGCTAGTAGACATGTACTACAGAGCTCAGCTAGTTTAAACTAAAAATGATTGTCATAGATGGTCAACAAACAACGCGGTACTATCAATGTTTAAGTAGTGTGTATTGTAAGCCTAGATCGTCGTCTAGACTAAGAAGGGTCTCTCCATATAGCACTTCTTCTCCAGCCCATTTACGTCCCACTGTTGGGCACGGGCCTCCTCCAGTTTGAGAGGGATTGTGGTCTACTGTGCCGCGCTGACCAGGTGTGTTGGCACAGGGTTTCTTTTCGAGATTTCCGTCTCTTACAGAAGATGTTATCTGTGTGTACTATCCCTTAGCTGACTTTTACAGCACTCTTGGGAGGAGATGGGGTGGTGACACTTGCATTCTTAATCCGTCACCACACGGAGGTATAGCACTTAAGTGAATCCAATCACAAGGGTCAGCTAGCTTAAAATAAGATTGTTTGTCTTAGATGGTCAACAGACGACGCAGTACTATCAATGTCTCCGAATATAACGATCCCAGCTCCGTACTTAGAGACGGAGGCGGGGCGGAGGTGCTCGCTAAGGGCGTACTTCCCTCGTCCGTTGGCCACGCCCCCCGCGCCGCACACGCCACGCCCACAACATAAGGTCGCCTCCAGCAGGACTAATACAAATACTATGATTAAGGTAATGTAATTGTAGTTGCTAGTAATTTCCTCTTTCCAGCCCTTTAAATTCCCCCTTGTGAGATATTCGGTTTACTTTGCCCAGCTTCCCATGCGAGCTGCCATAAGGCTTTGTTTCGAGTTTTCCCTCTCTCACAGAAGATATTTATCTGTTTATAGTATCTATTCTACTAAAAGACGCACTACTACTCCCTACCCTCCCGGTTTTTGCAGCACCCTGGGAAGAAAATAGGGTGGTGACCTATGTTTGTATGTGCTGACACTATCTAATCTCTCAATACAACGTGATGTCGAATTCAAACTTTTATTTTCTACATTTCATTTAATAATTTTTAATTTCTTAATATTTCAGTTTAAAAAAATCTAAAAATGCTAGCAATGTGCGGGATTTGAACCTGCGCACTTTTATCAATTTTGTAGTTATCTAACCAATTGAGCTATCGTGAGAGTTATTGTCAACTCTAATTTTTCTTACTATCTGACAGACTGTAGTGTCTCTAGTTACTAAATCTATTTTACAGGAAGAGCATCCCTTTGTAAAGATGGCTATTTCGTCGTCAGCGGACGATCCAGCTGTGAAGGCTGCTCTTGCGCACTATAGAGCTACTGGATGTAGACTTGTTAACGATAAACATAAACGTAAGAGCTTCTAATACTTTTTAGCTTATTATATTGCTCGGATCTAGTAAACCTGAAATTTTGAATCAATACATAATGTATAGCCTCACTCTATCACCGAGACTAAAGCTTTCATTGAGAGAAAAAAAATTAGAATAGGTCCATTGAATTATTAAGATTGCCCCCTTAACTTTACCTCTATATTATTAGTATGGATGAAATAGAAATATGCAGTTTCGCTGAAGTTGGAAAGAATTTCATATTATACTCGCTTATAGGATCTAACTTCGTGACGGGACGGGCTAGACGGGCTTCGTGGTCAAGTGGTTCATGTAACGGAGTGACGTTCACGAGGTCTGGGTTCGATTCCCGCACGGTGTCAATTATTTGTACAATATTTATAAATCTCATACAAATGTTTGTACTGCGTCTGAGTGTTTTCTATGTATTATAAGTATGTATTTACAAAAGAAAAGTAGTTTAGGTAGTATATCCGTATCTGGTTCCCATAATACAAGCATAGAAATATATCTTACTTTGGGACCAGAGGACGTTGTGTGAAATGTCCATAAATAATAATTATTATTATTTATTAACTGTATATCAATTTTATCAATCCATTAACATGAAGGAATGATTGAAAGTTTCACACACTGGGAATAGTTGTTCCAAATAATCAAGCGTGTTTTTAGGGTTCCGTACCCAAAGGGTAAAAACGGGACCCTATTACTGAGACTTCGCTGTCCGTCCGTCCGTCCGTCCGTCCGTCTGTCACCAGGCTGTATCTCAAGAACGGTGATAGCTAGATAGTTGAAATTTTCACAGCTGATGTATTTCTATTGCAGCTATAACAACAAATACTAAAAATAAAATAAAATAAATATTTAAGGGGGGCTCCCATACAACAAACATGATTTTTTTACCGTTTCTTGCTCGATACTAATAACGTTGCCTTATGTTGCATAGATAATGGTACGGAACCCTTCGTGCGCGAGTCCGACTCGCACTTGACCAATTTTTATTTAGTTTTATAATTAAGTAAACTTATTATTGTTTCAGCCGAATGTCCTATGCACAAACCATCTGTTGTAAAGAAAGTAAAAGAGTCTGAACAACAGGAATCGAACGAGAAACATTCAGACAACGAGCCTCTCGATCCTCTTGCTCCGGAGAACCATCAGCAACTGAGCCTGTTGCTGTACAGTTATAGCAACAAGTCAGCTAATGTACCTGACTTTTGTGTTAACCCATGGTAAGAAATGTGATTATTTCATAATTAATTTCATTCAAATATCTATTCTAAAGTTATAAAGCTGAAGAGTTTGTTTGTTTGTTTGAACGCGCTAATCTCAGGAACCACTGGACTGATTTAAACATTTTTTCAATATTGGATAGTCCATTTATCGAGGAAAGCTATAGGCTATATAACATCACGCTGTAACCAATAGAAGCGAAGCATTAGTGGAAGATGTTGCAAAAACGGGGATTTTTTTTTTAAGTTCCACGCGTACGGAGTCGCGGGCAGCAGCTAGTTTTTAATAAAATTAATTATTTTCCTTTATGACGCCTTATCTATATTAGAATTTTTTACAATATTCACAAAATAATCTCTATATCATTCAACTAGCAAAACTTCAATAAAGAAATTTAAAGATTTGTTTCTAAATTAAGAATGACACTAGGTAAGTATTTAAAACATCTATAAATCTCACTTCTGAAACTATTGTACAGCGTCTCTATGCTATCTTGATTATTGAGTACTACAGCTCCCACCTAATGCTCAAAAAAGAATTGGAGCTGTAATACTCAAAGAATTTACTCATGTATTTATTTAAAAAGTGGATACTGCATTTTTTAAATAAGTTTAATTGCTTCAATAAGGACAAATTGTATGTATTGTTTTGTAGGATAGTAACAATGGAGATGTATGGAAGACATGATATTTCGCTAGGCACTTTCCTCGACAAGTATTGTTTCAATAGTGATTACAAATGTACTTCGCACAATTGTACAGTACCTATGAACCAACATACCAGACGGTAAGGCTAATATTTCTTTTATTTACATAAAGATATCTAAAAAAATATCTGCAGAAAGCTGTAAATGTCAGCTAAGAAATAATCTAAGCAGATGGTTAATAAATCAAGTTGTAGTAGAAAAAATGATCACCATGAGCAGGTCCCATGGTAGCTCAGTTGGGAGAGCAAGGGAATGGTATTCCAGGGAATGCTGAGATGTGATGATGATGTAATTTGGTTGCTCCCATTCATTCACACGAATTATAATTCCCGCGCATAGGTCAAACGGCGCGCAAGCATTAATTTTATTCATTTTTACGTAAACAATTAAGACGGTACGATACCAAATCATGCTCCATACAAAAGTATGGGTATCGTACTTCCGCTTTTTCTCCGCGAAAGTTCAAAAACTATTAAAATCGGTTTGATTTTAATAGTTTTTGCATTATATTATAGATAAAGAGTATATCTATGCTTCTATCACTTTCTTTTTTTCAAAACATATTAACTAAAAGAAATATGACCATCCGAAAAACCCACTTTTTTCGGTTTTCTTTAGATAAAGTTGCAGCGTCTAATCACACAAATTTGGTAAAGATTTACCACAAAAGAAAGTGATAGAAGCATAGATATACTCTTTATCTATAATATAACGCAAAAACCATTAATATCGGTTTAACTTTCGCGAAAAAAAAAACGGAAGTACGAAACGGAAGTCTTTTTTCAAAGAATTTGTAGGTAAAATCCGCTTCATCTATATTTGTCCCTTTCAGCGCGGCGCTCGGAAATAGGGATAGCAATACCTAAGGCAAATACCTAAATGAGGAGTACAGTACCCTCCTAAAAAAAGAAAAGAGTAATAAACATAAAATCTCTATTCCCCATCACAATTCTAAAAGTTTTCCTAAGCAGTTATATTCTGCTGATACCCTATTTTTTGTTAATACAGATTCGTGCACGGTGATGTGTGTATCACAATAAATTGTAACACAATCGGACACAGTAATGTTGATAAAGTTAAAGAAGAACAAAATAAACAGGTAACTATTTTATTTTTATAACAATTCAGGTATTTTATAATTTTTTTCATGTCTAACTTTTATCAATTAGTACATAAAGTAAGGTGTAAGATAACGTATTTGTTGTATTAAGGGATATACGCAAATTATGAGGACGCACGCAATAATTACGCAATAATTATTATGCCGTTCCAGAGATCCAGCCTAGTGACTGACGGATCCTCCGTGTGGTGACGGATTAAGAATACAAGTGTCACCACCCCATCTCCTCCCAAGGGTGCTGCAAAAGTTAGCTAAGGGATATTGCACACAGATAACATCCTCTGTGAGAGACGGAAAACTCGAAAATAAACCCTGTACCAACACGCCTGGTCAGCGCGGCACAGTAGACCATAATCCCTCTAAAGTGGAGGAGGCCCGTGCCCAACAGTGGGACGTAAATGGGCTGGAAAGGACTGACGGACGGATAGACAGCGAAGTTTCAGTAATAGGGTTCCGGTTTACCTTTAGTACGAAACCCTAATAGAAATGTTGATTTGGTTTGTATAATGTATAGGTAATGTTCTGGTCACGCTGTGAGTCGTGTGGTGCGAGTGGGAGCGCGCGCGTGATGCGCGTCCCAGCGCTGGGCGTGTCGCTGGGCACGTACCTGCGGTGGCGCGCGCACGCCACGCGCTACGTGCGACACAGGACGTGCCCGCACCCGCTGCACGTGCACGCGCACGCGTTCGTTAGAGATCTTACTACTGCGTGCTTCAGGTTATACATTACTTATTACTTACAGAAAATAAAGAAATATTCACGGACATTTCGCACAACGTCCTTTGGTTCCAAGCTAAGCTTATATGCTTCATTTTTATATGGTTCGATTCCCGTTCGGGACAATCATTTGTGTGATCTTTATAAAAGTAATACAAATGTTTGTACTGCGTCTGGGTGTTTCTATGTATTATAAGTATGTATTTACGAAAGAAAGTAGTTTATGTAGTATATCCGTATTCTGGTACACATAACACAAGTGTAAAAACTTAGCTTGGGACCAGAGGACGTTGTGTGAAATGTCCATGAATATTTCTTTATTTTATTAATTATTAGATTAAACAAGTGCGAATTGGACTCCCACAGGGTTCCGTAGCGTTAAACTATACCGACCCCAAATAACAGAAGACACAGCGTGAGGCGGCCATCAACAAGGTGGTTTGACGATATCATCAAATACTCCGAGGCCCGCTGGATGCAGTTAGCACAGAACCGCGTATTGTGGCGTTCTATGAGGGAGACCTATGTCCAGCAGTGGACGGAGAAGGGCTGATGGATGGATTATAACGGAATAATGGTTATGATAAGTATCTATGGTTGTAGCATCAACAAATATTAACAAACTGTGAAATTTTCAGCTCCCTACCAATTGGTTCCAGATATAACTAAGACTTTGCTATCCGTCTGTCCGTCCGTCTGTCACCAGGCTGTATCTCTAGAACAGTGATAGCTAGAGCTGAAAATTGAACAGTTTATGTATTTCAGTTGTTGCTACAACAACATAATACTCATCATCATCATCATTCTCTAGCCCTTACCCAGTTATTTAAGATCAGTGAGTGCAACGCGTACTTAGCCGATATTTTTAACTTATAATTAATTAATTTTTTACCGACTCCAAAAAAGGGAGGAGGTCCTCAATTCGTTTGTATGTTTTTTTTTTATTTTCTTACCTCATAACTTTTAACTAGGCGAAACGATTTTATTGATTCTTTTTTTATTTGAATGCTGGTGGTTTCCGTGTGGTCCAATTTGCACCAGGTCAGGATCTGATGATTATCTTCTAAGAAATCGAGCAAAACCCCTCAAATTTCAAAGGCACATGAACTCTATTTAACTTTTTTTTTAAATACCTAATTTTATACTTTCTCTAATATGTATTGTGTAATGTTTTATCAATATAGGTACAGTAAAATTACACCATACGAGATTCAACTACCACCGGAGATGATAAGCATTAACTATGATGTTAAACAAATGAGAGACACGCTCATATCGCAACTGAACGAACTCGTGCAGAAAGGTAAGATTTTTCTTTTAAAAATTTTATTATCTTCGTTCGTATCTATGTAACTATCTATTTATTAATCTATGTAACAGGATCTTTTAGAAATATTTTTGACCTGACCCTGCAAACATTGTTTTGCCGTAAGAATGTTAGGAGAGGACCACCCTTAACATTTCGGGGGATGAAAAATAGATTTGTCCGATTCTCAGATCTAACGGATATGTACACAAAATTTCACGAAAATCGGTCGAGCCATTTCGGTGGAGTATAATTACAAACACCGTGATAGGAGAATTTTATATATTAAATAAATAAATAAATAAATATTCAGTACATTTCACACAACGTCCTCTGGTCCCAAAGTAAGCTATATTTCTATGCTTGTATTATGGGAACCAGATACGGATAGACTACATATACTACTTTTCTTTTGTAAATACATACTTATAATACATAGAAAACACCCAGACGCAGTACAAACATTTGTATGACATTTATGGATATCACACAAATGATTGTCCCAACCGGGAATCGAACCCGCGACCTCGTGATCGGCAGTCCATTACATAAACCACTCCACCACGAAGCCCGTCTATATATTGGTGGATTGATCTGAAATTTTGCACACATATTAAGGGCTTATGCAGTGGTGTATTTACTCTAGGGCCATAGGGGCCTTGGCCCGGGGCAGCAGGCTTCACTATTAATGTTGACGGGTAAGTTGGTCTAGTAGTTCATATAACTGAATGCCGTTCACGAGGTCGTGGGCTCGATGTCCGCACAGTACAAATATTTGTATTTTTTTATTTGTCATACAAATGTTTGTACTGCGTCTGAGTGTTTACTATGTATTATATATGATATTTATAAAAGAAAATTGTATACCTATAGTATATCCGTATTCTGGTACCCATAACACAAGCATAGAAATATAGCTTACTTTGGGACTAGAGGACGTTGTGTGAAATGTCCATAAACATTTATTATTTATTTATTATCATCATCATATTGTCACTCCTTTTTTCCCATGGGAAAAATATAAATAAAGTTATTTTATTCTTTAACTCTATTGGTCTTATTCATAATGACTTATCGGAGGTTTAAAAGTTCGCTAAAATAGGTTCGCAGAAATTATCAAAACTTGTTATATTCATAATAGTCTTTTTACGCTAAAACGTTTATTATCTCTCCGATAAAATCTCCGTTTAAACCGACCGTAGACCGTAACAGTATATCCGTATTCTGGTACCCGTAACAGAAGCATATAAGCTTAGCTTGGGACCAGAGGAGGGTATGTAAAATTTTCATATTTATTGTATGTATTTTGTAGGACATGATATATTCAGTAGTTTATCGGAGTGTGATGCTGACAAAGATTTTAAACAACATTTAGAACAAATACACTTAGCGCTCGCAGCCGCTAAATTGGACCAGAATAATTCACTCGCCGGTAAGTGTATCCTATTTGACCTATTCCTTCAGTCCATTAACTTCCAATGTTGGGCACGGGCCTACACCACTTTGAAAGGGATTATGGTCTACCTATACAATGTGTTGCAGAAAGGTGTAGTCATAATTTAAAGTTGCATTAGATAGGCCTAAAATATTATAAATATTACAGTTACACAGAAAAATACAGTTGGTAAGTTCTTTTTTGTTGATTGCCTACTATTAAATAACTACCAGGAACGCATCAATTATGAGATGTTTACGGTTTATTGAATGCGATTGAACCTTACGATAAAAGATGACCTCATAGTAGTGTTGTATTTAAAGAAGATCTATTTATTTAATAAATTAATTAAACTTTTATGAACACATAAAAGTCATAATATAACTAGTATTTGTAATTACATCCATGCCTAGTGCCTAGTCACCGGCCATGTGTAACGATGGTCAAATATGACTACACCTTTCTGAAACACGTTAAGCTGGTGGTTTTCGTTTGGTCTTATTGACACCATGTCAGAATCTGATGGTTATCCTGAGAAATCGAGGAAAACCCTCAAATTTTAAAGGCACATGAAGTCGGTTCAACTAGTTTTTTTTTTAAATACCCTGTTATGTTTGTTACAGTGGAATGGATGGATGCAGGCGGCACAGGACCGCGCGTTGTGGCTTTCTATGGGGAAGGCCTATGTACAACAGTGGACGGAGAGAGGCTGATGGATGGATGGATACCGCGATGAACAGGCGTGTTGGCACAGGGTTTATTTTAGAGTTTTCCGTCTCTCACAGAGGATGTTATCTGTGTATAATCAGCTGGCTTTTAGACCACCCTGGGAAAAAGGGGTTGTGATACTTGTATTTTTTACCGAATTCAAAAAAAGAGGTTTTCAATTCGTCTGTATGTTTTTTTTATTTATTTTTTTATATGTTTGTTATCTCATAGCTTTTAAATGAGTGAAGCGACTTTTTTATTTGAAAGCTGGTGGTTTTCGTTTGGTCTTATTGACACCAGGTCAGGATCTGATTGTAAGCTCCTGAGAAATCGAGGAAAACCCTTAAATAAAGGCACATGAAATTAGTTGAACTTTTTTTTTAAATACTCCATTGTTAATCCGTCACCACACGGACGATTAAATATGGATTTGTTATTAATACATAAATATGTAATATAAGCCACGCAAATTGGTAATGCGCTGGAACCTTGTCAAATTAACGCCCTTGTGACGTCATCAGCAAAGAAAAAGTACAGCTAACAAAATGTAATATTCTCATCTATACGTCACTATGACGTCACCAACATGGCCGCCAGGCGCATTACCAATTTGTGTGGCATATACATACTGTTTCAGCTGTAGTCCGTAGTCTATGGAATGTATCAGATCGTCTAATATCTGGTGAGAAGATACTCCGAGATGTTCAAGATAAATGGAGTAGTCCTGCTGTGAAACCGGCCAAGACACAGCCTGACAACAATGGTACGTTATTGATAAAAATTATTAATTAATCAAATTACAGAGGAAATAATGATAACCATGAGCGAGATTTGAACCCAATACCTCGGAATACCGTTCCGTTGCTCTCCCACTGAGCTATCATGGTTCTTGCCCATGTTAAACAAAATTTTTGCTCTATGTTTCTCAATTGAGTTATACAAGGTTGTTTGGTACATCGTTTGCCAAATTAAATTTGCTAAAAGATAGTGTCTTTTTTATTTTTTGGGTTTTAAAGCTCAGTATGGAATTTTTTATCAAAAATTTCCAAGACCAAAAAAACAATCTAGCGGCGCAAAAATAAAATTAAATATGCTAAACTATAGCAAATGACACTATCTTTTAGCAAATTTAATTTGGCAAACGATGTACCAAACACCCTGTATATCGATTACATGTAACTGTAAAACGCCATCTATCGAGACGTTTGCTCAACGATTTTCGATTTGATCAATCGATTGACCCTTACCCAAGAGACCGTTGGAGAAGGAACGACCACGCACCTGATGACGCAATAAGGTGGACTGACGATATCGTCAAATGCGCTGGAGGCCGTTGGATGCAGTTAGCGCAGGACCTTGCGTTGTGGCGTTCTATAGGGTCTATGTCCAACAGTGGATCAAGAAGCACTGATGTATGGAAGCATGGTTTAAAAATAAGTTAGCTATAATTTGTATATGGTGCTTTTGATATTGTAGCATAATTTAGGAGTTTTATTATAATAATCATTAACTGCCTTCAAAAGACGAATGCACGTTGCGGAGATGCGAATGTTAAGATGGATGTGTGGCGTCACGCGAATGGATAAAATAAGGAATGAATATATTAGAGGATGTCTGAAAGTGATGCCAGTGACTTAAAAATTGAAGATTGAGCGGATGTCCTGGTATGGGCATGTTATGAGACGATAGAAAAGTTATGTCGTTAGGAGAGTTCTGAGTATAAATGTGGAAGGAAAAAAGTCTAAAGGAAGACCTAAGAAAACATGGATGGACTGTGTGAAAGAGGACATGAAAGGGGTTGACACAGACATGACGACTAATAGAAGACTGTGGAAGAAAAAGACATGTTGCGCCGACCCCAAATAATGGGATAAGGGCAGGAGGATGATGAATCATTCCTTCTATCAAGCCTTCAAAAAATGGAGGAGGTTCTCAATTCTTCTGTATGTTTTTTTTTATTTTTTTTTTGTTTTCTTACATCATACTTGTTAACTGGGTGAAGCAATTTTAATATTCTTTTTTTATTTGAAAGCTGGTGGTTCCCGTGTGGTCCTATTGGCATCAGGTCAGGATCTGATGGTTATCTACTGAGAAATCGAGGAAAAACCTTCAAATTTCAAAGGCTCACGAAGTAGGTTCAACTTTTTTTAAAAATACCCTGTTATGTTTGTTACAGTGGATGATAAATCTGATTTAGATGATTCATCTGGAGATGATGGGAACAAAGAAAGTGCTGGTACGTTTTGTAACTTTTAGTTATAGAGATATGGTCTTATTCATAATGACTTATCGGAGGTTTAAACGGAGATTTTATCGGAGGGATAATAAACGTTTTAGCGTAAAAAGACTATTATGAATAACAAGTTTTGACAATTTAACGAACTTTTAAACCTCCGATAAGTCATTATGAATAAGACCTCTCAGTTTAAATCTACACTTATAAGCAACAGCTAAGCTAAACTAAAAGCTTAGCTTGGGACCAGAGGATGAAATGAAATGTCCATTAATATTTGTGTAACCGCTTTTTAAAAATTGACACGCTTTAATTTGGTTAAAATTTTAGTCCTATTTTTCTTAGACTTTTCAGTCACCATGGTTGTGCGTAACCATGGTGACTGAAAAGTCTAAGAAACGTACATAATATTTTGTCGTCGTTTGTCGAGCCTTATGGTTGAGTGGTTCATGTAACGGACTGCCTCGATAGATGAACTATCCAACATAAAAGGATTTTTTCAATTCGGTTCAGCAGTTTCTGAGATTAGTGTCTTCAAACTTACAAACTCTTCAGCTTTATAATATAGATTAGTCCTTTATAATATTCACGGACATTTCTCACAACGTCCTCTGGTCCCAAGCTACGCATGCTAAGCATGTATATATCATCTAATATATAAAATTCACGTGTCACAGTGTTAGTTACCGTACTCCTCCGAAACGGCTTGACCGATTCTTATCAAATTTTACATACATATTCAGTAGGTCTGAGAATCGGCCAACATCTATTTTTCAAACTTTTTTTTTAGTATGGCAAAACAACGTTTGCCGGGTCAGCTAGTATATTTATATATTTTAAGTAATATTTACTTATTTATTTTATTATACAGGGTGTCCCAAAAGTCAACGTCCAACCGAAAACCCAAGCTAGGCCTAGTTGTGGGGGCTCTCAAAAAAAAAGAAAAAAAAATCTATCTCATGTAGTTTCGAAATGACAGCCATTTTTCTTAAATTGACACCCTGTGACGAGTTTACGACTACTGGGGCTACAAATGAGCTCTTTTATAATTTTATTTTTGTGTGGAGTAGTCTTAAGTGATGCTCCTACAAATTCCAATTCATCATTTGCACACAACTTCATTGGAATTTCAGAAAATATCCGTTTTATACCGAACCATGACGTGAAAATGACTACATCACTAAACTTTGACAGTCTGTACTGAAAAAAAAATCTACTATGCAATTTCGGCAAGTGCCCTTAAAAGTTGGCGCATTTAATGGGCTTTCCAAAATGGTATAATACTTACTAAATTATTTCTTAGACGACGAGAAAAAAAAAATTAAGAAAGTCGATATTTAGCTTATTATTAGTTAGTCATAAAACTTTCTCAAAATTATTCTAATATCATCTAGGCGTTCTGTAAGGTGTAATTAAAGAAAGAGACGAAGAAAAGTTAGAGCGGGATAGTGACGCTACTAAAAGAAAGAGACGAAGAAATGTTAGAGCGGGACGGAGAGTGACGCTACTTGGTGTCAGTGAATTTTTGGGATTGTTTAAATAAAAGTCAATTATTAAAAATCGAATGTTTATTTAAATCATATCAAATGTTCAAATTGCTTGCCATCAGCGCGTATGCACGCCCTACACCTTCTTAAAAACGATCGTGTAATCTGGCGGGCGAAACGTCTGGAATTGATGTGATCAGCGGCATCTTGAATTCTCTGACGCAGTTCCTCTAAATTTTCAATTGGTTTTTGGTAAACAATTTCTTTGACCGTTCCCCAATAAAAAAAATCAATAGGATTTAAATCCGGGGAACGGGGGGGCCACGTAATCTGACCGGATCGACCAATCCACCTATTTGGATATTCTTGATTAAGGAATTCTCTCACTGGGCGCGCATAGTGTGCCGGACAGCCATCTTGCTGGAACCACATGTCTCGATAAATGCTAAGTGGCACGTCTTCTAACAAATTGGGTAACTGATGTTGTAAAAAGTCCAAATAAGCTGCCCCATCGAGGTTTTCTGGCAGTTCAAAAGGCCCAATAATGGATCCATTTAAGATCCCAGTCCACATGTTTATTTTAAAGCGGTACTGTGACCTATCTTCGCGCATCAAATGTGGATTTTCGACGTGCCACTCGTGCAAATTATGCAAATTCATGTATCCGTCTTTTTTGAAGGTCGATTCATCAGTCCAAAGAATTTTACGCAAGAATTCTGGATCTGCTCTGTGCCTTTCGAGCATTGATTGACAAAATAAAATCCTGCTAGGATAATCACGGGGTAGCAAAGTTTGTACCCGTTGCATGTGGTACGGATGCAATTCGTTTCTCTTCAGTATCCGATGTGCTGTACTTTTAGGTACCCCCAGACTTTGCTCGATTCTACGTACTGAGATACTCCGGTTCTCTGCAATTGCATTTAGGACATCTTCTTCATAAGGCACGACGGTTCTTCCCACTCTAGTAGCTCGAGTAGGAAGTTGATTTTCTGATAATAAACGGTGCACATTTACAAAAACTCGATGATCTGGGTGACGCTCGGCATTCGGATATCTCTCACGGTAGAGTCGAGCTGCAGCTCTAGCATTGCACCTACATTCCCCATAAATAAGGTGCATGTTTGCATATTCCTCTGCAGAGTACAAGAAAGGCATTTTCTTACAAAAACAGTCCAGGAGAAAGCCAAGTTCGTCAGAAACGGTTCGAAAACAAATCCAAGTCACACGCAATCAAGTCCAGTAAACAGAGCCAAGGTTGTAAGCACGAAATAAATACAAACGAATACAAAAAGATGATTTAAGAAGGTGTAGGGCGTGCATACGCGCTGATGGCAAGCAATTTGAACATTTGATATGATTTAAATAAACATTCGATTTTTAATAATTGACTTTTATTTAAACAATCCCAAAAATTCACTGACACCAAGTAGCGTCACTCTCCGTCCCGCTCTAACATTTCTTCGTCTCTTTCTTTTAGTAGCGTCACTATCCCGCTCTAACTTTTCTTCGTCTCTTTCTTTAATTACACCTTACAGAACGCCTAGATGATATTAGAATAATTTTGAGAAAGTTTTATGACTAACTAATAATAAGCTAAATATCGACTTTCTTAATTTTTTTTTTTTCTCGTCGTCTAAGAAATAATTTAGTAAGTATTATACCATTTTGGAAAGCCCATTAAATGCGCCAACTTTTAAGGGCACTTGCCGAAATTGCATAGTAGATTTTTTTTTCAGTACAGACTGTCAAAGTTTAGTGATGTAGTCATTTTCACGTCATGGTTCGGTATAAAACGGATATTTTCTGAAATTCCAATGAAGTTGTGTGCAAATGATGAATTGGAATTTGTAGGAGCATCACTTAAGACTACTCCACACAAAAATAAAATTACAAAAGAGCTCATTTGCAGCCCCAGTAGTCGTAAACTCGTCACAGGGTGTCAATTTAAGAAAAATGGCTGTCATTTCGAAACTACATGAGATAGATTTTTTTTTCTTTTTTTTTGAGAGCCCCCACAACTAGGCCTAGCTTAGGTTTTCGGTTGGACGTTGACTTTTGGGACACCCTGTATAATAACATTATTATTATTATTATTTCTCTTCCTTTACATTAATATACTGGTACACTGGCAGCCCCACTTTATTTCAGTCCCTAACTTTTCTTTCCATCCCATGGTTGCTGGAAGAGATCCATTTATGTGATAAGGCCGCCATTTGTACCTAGTTTTAAGCTTAATTTCTGTTTTCTGTTTCTTGTAAATGTGTACAATAAAGAGTTAATCTATCTATCTATCTAAGCTTATATGCGTGTGTATAATATATAATGTAAACTAGCTGTTGCCCGCCACTCCGTCCGGGTGAAACTTAGAAAACTTATAACAATAAAAGGTAGCCTATGTCCTATCTCAGGGTCTAAAGATTGTCTGTGCCAAATTTCATCAAAATCGGTTGAGAGGTTTAACCGGGAAAGCGTAACAGACAGACAGACAGAGTTACTTTCGCATTTAAAATATTAGTACGGATATAGTATAATATAAGATGGTAGGTATAGATAGTTATGAAATGAGACACTTTGTGATGTGATATATGATATTTATGTTTCAGGTACAACATATGTGTTTGGAGATAATAATAAAGATACAGAACATATAGGTAAGAAAAACTTGTATATTATCAAGGACGTCACAAACGACATATATTATTATGATCTTATTCATAATGACTTATCGGAGGATTAAAAGTTCGCTAAAATCGGTTCGCTAAAGTTGTAAAAAATTGTTATTCATAATAGTCTTTTTACGATAAAATGTTTATTAGCTCTCCGATATAGTTAATGTTTAAACCTCCGATAAGTCATTATGAATAAGACCATTAATATATATCTGGTTGAACGAGAGTAACTCGGGATTGATTTTTGGGAAGTTATGACGAGATAACGTGACCCCCAAAAGATGGGATAAGAACAGGATTATCACAATTTTTAGTATCTGTTATTGTAGCATCAAGTGATATAGACAGACTGAAAATTTCAGCTCTAGATATTACCGTTCCAGAGATAAATAAATAGCTATTTTTAATTGTACGGAAACACCGTCAAGAAGACATTTTATGTATATAAAACCTAGCTAGATCGTCTTATCGCCCTGCATACCAAATTTCACGAAAGTTGGAGCCGTTTTCGAAATTCCAATCTTTACTTCTTATAAAACAAAGTCGTAATTTTTGTATGTATGTCCCTATGTGAGCTTATATCTTCAAAAATACGCAACGGATCTTGATGCGGTTTTTTTATTAGATAGAATGGTTCAAGAGGATGGCTTTTTTCACACATTTTGTTGGGGTTTGCTGTATATTGGATGAGATATGATTAAATTTGCTGAGGAATTCGGAAGCGCGCGTTACCTATTATTGTTTTGTTACTTATAGTTCTTCAAAAAAGTCCACGAGGGCATATGTCTATCTTTTAAGGGAAACCCGCTGTACCAATAATAATGTCGAAAAAATTATCAAATTCAATAGGTTGTTTTCAAAAGCTATTTATGTGTATATAGTAATATTTTATATCAAATTAAATAGTTTAGTTAGCTTACGCAATTAATATAGATTATAACTGCTCTTTATATCATGCAATTTAAATGAATATCTTAGGAGATATGACGAAAAAAGAAAGACGCGCTATAATTATTATACTTAAACTGTTGGCTGAGCAACATCAACGTTTGCTCGGTCTTCTATCCATACTTCAATGTTTGGATATGTACGGATGTTTATTGTGCTTTCACGTAAAGACTACTGGATGGATTTTTATGAAACTTTCCAATGGAAAATGGAATACAAAATGAAGTTATTTTTTATCCTTTTTACCGCGGGTAACACCGCGGGGCACAGCTAGTAATATATATACACGAATTGCTCGTTTAAAGTAATAAGATTAATATAGCTAGAAAGAGACAGAAATATCTGTTGGTGACGTCGTAAGTATAGATACATCTACCGAGATCTCTTTTTTTATTTCTCTATAAGAAGAGACAGATATATATGTATTAATATACCGATATTAATATACATATATCAGCTGTCTCTGCTTATATCTTCCATAAACTGTCTCTTACCGCACCCTGAGGAGGAAATCGTTTGGTTATACTATTCTTAATCCGTCATTACATGGCTTATGATATTATTATGTCTGTTTGTATGTCAGGTACTGAAGAAGACGAAGAGAAAGGTGACAAGAAAACAGTTAGACAAATATTGTCACAACTATTGTCTAACAATCAACCGGCTAATCAGGTATTATATTATAACTATTGTATACAGGGTGCCAGGTAGAATGTAGAAACTAGAGGAGATGATAGTTCAAAGTCGTTATGAAGATAGAAAAATTATGTTATTAAAGAAACTTTGTATACTGACTCAGTAAACTTTAGAGATATTTGTGTAAAATTTTTTAGAAAATATGTTGGTGGTGCAACTGTGTGATTCGAATAAACTGCAACAGTGTCTATAGGGGATTGAGCGATTAGATACACAAGAGTCCAATACTTTAATATTTTCTAGTGTCCGTATGGCCGTGTTTCGGCCAAAAATCAAGTATCGGCGGCAGTTTCGGTTTCGCCCAAAAGGCTGAAACTTTTGCCGAAACCGAAACTTGGCAACGGGCAACGCTTTGACGGCCCTGTTCGGGAATTATGAGAACATAATTTAAAAAAATAATAAAAATTTAATGCAAAATAATAGTATCGTAGCAGATGGCGCTCTATAGACTCTGCCTACCCCCATGGGAAAAAGGCGTGATGTTATGATGATATTGAAATAATAGGTAAAATGCACCAAATTTCAGTATATTTAGAAATATAGCGTAATATACGTGACCACGTGAGTTTCGGTTTCGGCCGAAACTGAAGCCACGACTGAACATTCGGTTTCTGCTGGAAAACCAGTTTCGGTCGGACTCTAATAGTCCGGGAGCCAGCTACAGATTTTCATGACCAAGTCCCTCCCAATCAAAAATTCGAGAAATGCACAAGGGTCTAATACTATGAATACTCGCGACCGTCAGCTGCGACTCCGTGGGTGGGGTGGGCAGTGTCAGCGTCCCAAGCATGGAGAAAAAAAATTTTATTCAGTCATTTCCTCTCATTTGAAAATTTGTCACCAAAAATGTACCTGGCTCCTGGACCATAATATTTATTTTTTAATTTTAAGTACCTATAATGTATACATATTTTTTATCAGAATCAGGTACTGAATAACCTCCTTCAATGCTTACGTTGTCTACTTACCCTATATTGTTATATTCTTAGAATATTGTTACTTTTAACCTATATTGTGCAAATAAATAATTTATTTATTGAATTCAGAATGGTATGATAGTATCAAGTGGCGTAGTACCGGTAGTAGTTCGAGCTGGAGAAGTTGGTTCAGTGATAGCGGCAACACTCGCTTCTGTTACTTACAGGAAGACACGAGCTGCACATAGACACAGGTTTGATCTCCATTTATTAACTTTCAGGCATTCCTTATGAATTTTTGTGCATACTAAATGGAAATTTGTCGAGCCGTTTTGAAGAAATTCTCTTCAGCCCATTAATAAACTAAATAAATAAATATTCTTAGATATTTCACACTGCGTCCTCTGGTCCCAAGCTAAGCTTATATGCTTGTGTTATAGGTACCAGAATACGGATAGAATACATATACTACTTTTCTTTTGTAAATACATACTTATACACCCAGACGCAGTACAAACATTATATGACATTTATAAATATCACACAACTGATTGTCCCAAGCGAGAATTGATTGGCAGTCCGTTACAAGAACCACTAGACCACGAAGCTCGTCGAATTTACGTCCCACTGTTGGACACCGGGCTCCTCCACTTTGGGAGGGGTTTTGGTCTACTGTGCTGCGGTGATCAGGCGTTTTAGCACAGGGTTTACTTTCGGGATTTCCGACTCTCATAGTTTTTTTTTATTTTTATAGTTAGTGTTGGGCAAATAACTAGAGTCCAGTTGATGTTAATTAAGTGCTTAATTTTTGGCTCTTTCAATACCCTGGGAAAGAAAGTTTGGTGACACATGTATTCTTAATCCGTCACCATGCGGATATCACATATGACCATTTATCCCATGAGGGTAGGTAAAGATTATAGAGTGTCAACTGCTATGAACTAAATGGTCTATGATAACTGTATTTTTGTATAAAATATTTATAAAGCGTGTGGCTGAAAGGTGTAGTCATAATTTAAAGTTGCATTAGATAGGCCTTAAATATTATAAATATTACAGTTACACATAGAAAAATACAGTTGGTAAGTTCTTTTTTGTTTATTGCCTACTGTTAAATAACTACCAGGAGCGCATCAATTATGAGATGTTTACGGTTTATTGAATGCGATTGAACCTTACGATAAAAGATGACCTCATAGTAGTGTTGTATTTAAACAAGATCTATTTATTTAATAAATTAATTAAACTTTTATGAACACATAAAAGTCATAATATAACTAGTATTTGTAATTTCATCCATGCCTAGTGCCTAGTCACCGGCCATGTGTAACGATACTCAAATATGACTACACCTCTCTGAAACACGTTGTATATTGGATCAATAACGGGGGGTCTCGTGGTCTTGTGGTCTATGTAACGAACTGCCGTTCAAAAGATTGCGGGTTCGATTCCCGCACGGGACAATTATTTGTGTGATATTTATAATTCTCATACAAATGTTTGTACTGCGTCTGGATGTTTACTATGTATTATAAGTATGTATTTACAAAAGAAAAGTAGTTTATGTATTCTATCCGTATTCTGGTACAAAACAAGCATAGACATATAGCTTACTTTGACACCAGAGGACGTTGTGTGAAATATCCATAAATATTTGTTTACTTATTTATAACAATGATAATTTAATTGTCAGTACTCAAACGGAACTAGAAGACACTGAAAGCATAAACTCAATCAATAAGGATAAAGCTGATGGTGATAAAACTAAACCAGTTAAGAGCAACGATCATGTAGAAGTATTACTAAAGGTAAGGGCTCATACATTAACTACGTATGACAATGCAATTAAGTATTTAGAAAATAATGTACAGGATTTTTTAGTTTTTGAACGAAACAAATTATGTACCTCGTATATCTTTTGTAATCTTAGCTAAAGTAATTTATTAATTTTGCAATTGACTTGCTATGCTTTTACTTAAGGGCCTACATCAATATTATTCAATATCATCGCCGACACGTACATATTAACACAGCCAGTAGGCACAGAAAATGAAGAATTAGGGATACTTTTCCTATTTACTCAAAATCTACTAAATATATTTTAATTCTGATTTACCTGTTTCTATATATAATAGTTACTTATGTTTTTAAAGTTATTTCATTAGTTAATACGCGATAATAGACCGACAAATGAAAAAAATAAAAAATTGGAGAGGTTGTTTCGCTAAGATTTTCTATCGAGAAAAATTTTTACAATCGCGTTTCTGAGTTTATGCGATCCTAGATCATATATTGAAAAAACATATACTTAAAAATTAGAGCTCTAGCCATTCAATCTAAAGAAACAATGAAAACTTCGTACGTAGAAAAATGCACGAAGCTATTTTGGTATCCTCTTAATAAATTAAATTGTAGTGGAAAAAGTTGATCACCGCAAGCGGGACTTGAACGCACGACCTCGGAATACCGATCCGTACGTCTACGTCGAGTGTATGACGAATAAATAAATAAAAATAAATATATGTACTATATCCGTATTCTGGTACACATAACACAAGCATATAAGCTTAGCTTGGGACCAGAGGATGTTGTGTGAAGTGGCCATGAATATCTATTTATTTATATGTTTATAGGACGGTCTAGTATGTCGTGTGTACTACGCGTCTCAGTTCCAACGTCTCAGACATATGCTGTTATCACCACTATCAGGAACTACTGGGCACGAGTCAAGAACTGATGCTGAACCTAAATGTCCATGCTATGATAATGATAGTGAGTTATCTATGTTAATATTATATAGCTGAAGATTATGTTTGGTGAGTTTGTTCGGAAATTCTTGGCACCCCGCACCCCGCCGTCACCGTGAGCTGGAATAGCGGGGTCGCCGTGACTTGGAGCCGTTGTGTTATTGCCTCGTTTCATGTGGGGGGTTATTTCCATAATCACCAGGCTTAGCAGGCGGGTTGGCGATCGCAGTAGGTGTTCTCCTAGTGCTCCCTTAGTCGCCTTTTAAGACACCCACGGGAAGAGATGGGTACATGCAATATTCTATGCCAGCATCCCACGGCAATCCTCAATTTTAAACTTCAACCTACCATCTGGTATATTATCTCCTCACACATCTCTCTCTCTCCAGCCCATTTACGTCCCACTTTTGGGCACGGGCCTCCTGCACTTTGGGAGGGATTATGGTCTACTGTGCCGCGCCAATACGCCTGGTCAAGGCGTATTGGCACAGGGTTTAGTTTCAAGTTTTCCGTCTCTCACAAAGGATGTTATCTGTGTGCAATATCCCTTAGCTGCCTTTTACAGCATCCTTGGAAGGAGATGGGGTGGTGACACTTCTTGTATTCTTAATCCGTCACCACGCGGAGGATCTTGACACATATATAGTTTTATTTCAGTTATTGATAATGTTATATGTTTTAGAAGTATTGTGCGAGGTCGAAGAAGGATTCATACGTTCGTTAGCTCAGTGTGTCCCGTGGGCTGCAAGAGGTGGCAAATCTGGTTCCACCTTCTGTAAGACGAAAGGTAAGACTAAACTAATAATATAAAGCTAAAGACTTGCGCGACTCATTTGCATAAATAAAACTACTTTTTACGGATTGGATTTAGATTTTATAAATAAAAATTAACAATTTTTCTTTCTTTTTATAGAAACTAATTTAAATCTTAAACCAAAAATTCTTTTTTAAATTTCTTGTTATTATGTAAATAATATTGTATTTAATTATATAAACTTAGTTTGCTATATTGTATACTACCTCTATAATAATTAAAACTTTAGTCTATGATAAAATTATGTATGTTTTACCTTATATAAATTAAAATTTGTTAATGTATTTTTAGAAACTAAAATAATGTTATTCATTTTATGTAGTCTGAGCACAATGTAATATGATATAGTTTATAGTAAAAGTCTATCTTTATGGTCAATGTAAAATTAAAATCGAATGTGGGTAAACCCTGTAATAACTGATCGTAGAAGACACATTACAGCTTATACACACTTTATAGCTCAGTCTCACCCGTGACCATGGTGACTGCAAAGTCTCCGAAACGTCGGGCTAAAATTAAAACAAATATACGCGTCTACATCCGTAAAAAGTAGTTTTATTTAAAGCTAAAGAGTTTGATTATTTGCTTGTTTCAATATCTCAGAAAACAATGGTCCGAATTAAATAATTCCACCAGTGTTGTATAGTACATTTATCGAGAAAGGCTACAGGCTATATAACATCACGCTACCTGCGTTTAATAGGAGAGAAGCATCAGTGAAAATGTCGCAAAAACAGGGAAAGTTTTGGGTGGATGACAGCTATGTGTTATTGAAATTCATATATTCATGAATACTTTTGTTGTTATGAAACATCCAATTTTCTCCCTAACTCTTGTTAAAGACAATGCAATCCACTGAGAAGAACCGGCGTAAAAAAATTATCAGAACTCTTTAGCTTTTAGTTGTTAGGGTTCCGTACCCAAAGGGTAAAAACGGGACCCTATTACTGAGACTTAGCTGTCCGTCCGTCCGTCCGTCCGTCCGTCCGTCTGTCACCAGGCTGTATCTCAAGAACGGTGATAGCTAGACAGTTGAAATTTTTACAGATGATGTATTTCTATTGCCGCTATAACAACAAATACTAAAAATAAAATAAATATTTAAGGGGGGCTCCCATACAACAAACATGATTTTTTTTACCGTTTCTTGCTCGATACTAATAACGTTGCCTTATATTGCATAGATAATGGTACGGAACCCTTCGTGCGCGAGTCCGACTCGCACTTGACCAATTATTTTTATGTTTTACTATCCCACTTCTAATAATATAAATTATTTCAAACAATCTTGCCAACCAACCACTTCGGTTGGCAAGATTGTTTCACAAATTTAGTATCCCACTTCTGATAATAGTAATCAGTCATGAGGTTCTTTCCCAATGTGTAAGTGTAAAGAATAATAAATATTACACAATTAAGAACAAATCCACCTAAAATTTTGTATTTTTTAACTGTAATTATGTATTTTTTTATATTTTATCATGTAATTGTAATTATTTATTCTATTTAGATGATAGATACGTACTGAAAGAGATGACAAAACCGGAATGGCAGCAGTTTCTTGAGTTTGCTCCTTACTACTTCGGTTATGTGATGAATTGCAAGATTAATAAAACACCCAGCCTTTTAGGTATTATATCTTTATTATATTTTAGTATGGTTAAAAATTGTAACGAAAAAAGTAATTAACGTGAGTGGGATTTGAACTCACGAACTCGTCGCTCTGACGAATGAGCTATCGTAAGATTTTTCCTCTGGCCGTGTGGTGACGGATTAAGAATACAAGTGTCACCACCCCCATTCCCTACAGGGTGCTGTAGGAGCCAACTGAAGAATAATATCCTCTGTGTAAGATAGAAAGTTTAAAAATAAATTAACTCTATGCCAACGTAGCATTATGGATCAGAAAAGCCTTCCAAGTAAGAGAAGGTCGGAACAGAATTTAATTTATTAAGAGGATACCAAAATAGCTTCGTGCATTTTTCTACGTACGAAGTTTTCATTATTTCTTTAGATTGAATGGCTAGAGCTCTAATTTTTAAGTATATGTTTTTTCAATATATGATCTAGGATCGCATAAACTCAGAAACGCGATTGAAAAAAGTTTTCTCGATAGAAAATCTTCGCGAAACAACCTCTCTAATTTTTTATTTTTTTCATTTGTCGGTCTATTATCGCGTATTAACTAATGAAATAACTTTAAAAACATAAGTAACTATATATTATATATAGAAACACGTAAACCGGAATTAAAATATATTTAATAGATTTTGAGTAAACAAAAAAAATATCCCTAATTCTTCATTTTCTACACCTACTAGCTGTGTTAATATGTACATGTCGACGATAATATTGATGTAGGCCCTTCAGGCAGAAAATGCAGTTACCACGAGCGGGGTTTGAACCCACACACTTGGAATACCTTTTATCAGAGCTGTCGTGGGATTTCCTTTCCCAGCATATTAACGTCTTACTGTTGGGCTTAGACCACTTCCGTATCTGACCCGGCCTATTGCCATAGCCCTCAGATTCGAGTTCTCCGTTTCTGCTCTGTCAGTACCCTGGAGAGTAAATGGGATGGTGACACTAGATTTACTCTTACTAAAAGTGACTTATAAATATTTCCAGCTCGTATCTTAGGCGTATACAGTGTAGGTGGCGCTGGTAACGGCGTCCTAGTTATGGAGAACATTTGGTACGGGTGCTCCGCCAAGGCGAAGCGCTTCGACCTAAAGGGCTCCTCGAGACATCGCCTCACGCCCGATACGCAGCCCTTAGCTGTTCTTATGGATGAAAACTTGCTCAACTGTAATTAGTTATTATTTATTCAAATATCTGTTAGAAAATAAAATCCTATGTCATCATAAAAGTGACCTATATAAAGGACAATCAATATCTAAAAATACATTAATAAAATTGTCTTCCAATTAAAATTTTAAAATGTCCTATCCAAAGGACAATTAATACCTAAAAAAACTATAAAATTTTCGCTTTAAAGAACTTTTTGTAGCTTTACCTAACTATAAGAAAAGCAGTGCCGTTTCTCTAGCAACTAAAATATTCTATATTAAATATTTTTTTATATTATTTTATATTATATTTTTTTTGTGTAATTTGTTAACGTTTGGTTTCTAAAGCCCACGTGTAAGTAGTTGCGGGTAACAGCCGGTTTTTTTTTAAATATCTTGGACTAGAACTCAATTTTGATTCTAGACCCGATCGATAGGGTTGCTCTTGAAGTAAGAATATTTTTTCTATCCTATTTACAGTACGTTGGGAAAGTCCGCTATATGTCCAGTCCCACACAGGCAGTGTGCTCTGGGCATGTATAGAGAGGGACACTTCGTTCTTATCTGCGCACGCTGTTATGGACTATTCATTGTTGTTGGGAGTGGACAATAATACCCTCGTATTGGGTATCATTGGTATGTATAATGAATATTCAGAATGATCATAATTATGGAACATATTGCCTTAACGAAACAAAATCGTTTCTACAAACTCAAGGCTTTTCGTTCTCTTATATTTTTTTTCATAATACCATTATATTTGCGCTGCATTTGTCACTTACGGCCGAGTACTTTTATTTCTTACTGTATTAACATTTTTGCTTTCGGAATTTTGGTGATTTTACAATTTACAGATATTAAATTTGATATGAAGCTATACAATAATATAATTAATTTCTATAATAGATTACATCCGCACATTTACATGGGACAAGAAACTGGAGCACCTTGTAAAGAAAAACCTTGGTTCAGGCCAACCGACTGTGGTGTCCCCTGAAGAGTACAAGCGGAGGTTCTGTAGCGCGGCCAAGAAATACTTCCTACAGTGTCCAGCACATTGGGACCATTTGTATGACACTGTACATGTTAGCTTATTTATTATTTATAAAAAGTGATGTCCTTTCTATAGTACAATTTCAAGAGATTATGCAATGAAGTCAAGTAGTTCTTTTTACAGCACATTGGGCCTATTTGTATTGGGCCTGTTTAAATTGAATAAATTATGTATAAAATGGAGCGCCCTAAGAAATATTCGGTCGCCCAATCCGGTGTCCTTTGTAAAGCCCAATTTTAAACGCTTATATAACAGAGTTAAGATGTACAAACGGTGTATCGTACTTATTATTTAACACATACACTAGCAGTGTTAACTTATCAAAATGAAAAATTCGAGTTTTAAAAAAACAATGTACTATACATAGTACATACCTACGTATATATTTAAGTCAATGATACTTTAGTGCCTTATTGGACTAATGTTGCGCTTAGAAATAAATAAATAAATATTTAGGGACATTTCACACAACGTCCTCTGGTCCCAAGCTAAGCGTATATGCTTGTGTTATGGGTACCAGAATACGGATATAATACATAAACTACTTACCTTTTGTAAATACATACTTATTATACATAGTAAACACCCAGAAGCAGTACAAACATTTGTATGACATATATAAGGTGTAAATAAATCAACTTGTCAAATTTTGTGAGGATAGTTGGTATCGAAAAATAAACAGGCTAAAAATAAAAAAAAAATTTTTTGAGCATTTCATTTTTTCACGAAATAAAAGGATTTCATCAAATATTTTTATGCGTATCTTACCTACAAAATAATGTAGGTACTATGCCGTTCAGTCTCACTCGTCGGCAGTCGCTTGCGCCGACCGACCCCTATAAAGTACCTACCTACCTACATTGTCGCTTGTCGCAGCTCGCAGCTGACGACAGCGAGTGTATTGTGGTACAGTGCGCATAACATTTACGCGTAATGTAAATCATTACAAATCTTCAAAACGGTAACGTTTTTCTTAACTTTTTCACCGCGATTATTCATGATATATTATTCAAAACAACTCCTAAAAATATGACAAGTTAATTTTTTGACACCTTGTATAAACATCACACAAATGAATGTCCGAGGCTGGAATTGAACCTCGTGAACGGCAGTCCGTTATATGAACCACTAGACCACGAAATAACTTCAATTATTTCAGTGACTACTTACTTGTAATAATAAAATTTATTTAATTATTGTGGATTATACTTGTAAAACATTAAATAATAGCTTAATACGTAAAAATGTAAATTAATATTACTAAAGATATGTATAAATAGACGTTTTCCAGTATTATTTAAATATTTGTTTGGCGTAGCCCCAGAGACAGGATAATTGTGCTTAAGAGGATACTAAAATAGCTTCGTGCATTTTTCTACGTACGAAGTTTTCATTGTTTCTTTAGATTGAATGGCTAGAGCTCTAATTTTTAAGTATATGTTTTTTCAATATATGATCTAGGATCGCATAAACTCAGAAACGCGATTGAAAAAGTTTTCTCAATAGAAAACGCGATAATATACCGACAAATGAAAAAAATAAAAAATTTGAGAGGTTGTTTCGCCAAGATTTTCTATCGAGAAAACTTTTTTCAATCGCGTTTCTGAGTTGATGCGATCCTAGATCATATATTGAAAAAACATATACTTAAAAATTAGAGCTCTAGCCATTCAATCTAAAGAAACAATGAAAACTTCGTACATAGAAAAATGCACGAAGCTATTTTGGTATCGTCTTAACTAGTGAAATAACTTTAAAAACATAAGTAACTATTATATATAGAAACACGTAAATCAGAATTAAAATATATTTAGTAGATTTTGAGTAAATAGGAAAAGTATCCCTAATTCTTCATTTTCTGTGCCTACTGGCTGTGTTAATATGTACGTGTCGGCGATGATATACGATAATATTGATGTAGGCCCATAAAGCAAGATTTGACAGTTTCCGACAAAAGTAGTTATTTTTTGGCTCATAAAGTTATCCGTGTTGGCTTACGGTTTAGTTTTGAAGTTGTCCGCATAAAAGATGTTATTTTCTTCCGCATAGATATTTGTTTTTTGGAGACTTATTTACTAATTATTATTTTTACTCATATTATATACTACAACTACTTTTGTGATAAATTAGCGAATTATTTAGCTTAATTTAGTTTTTAATAATAATTAAAACAAACGATCTGACTATCGCACCGGTGATGTTTGTACTTTGTATTTAACCAAGAATTTATTAATTATACATTCCTTTATTGTTGTATTTTCAAATAAAATTGTAAAACTTATGCTTATTCTTTTATTTTTCATCTCATACATGACAGGTACAAAGTCAAATTCGATCATCCATTTCAATAATTTACTTAGTTAAAACTAAAAATACACTCTTACAAATCCTGAATATTTTCATAAATTACTAGCTGACCCGGCAAACGTTGTTTTGCCATACCAAAAAAAAATTTAAAAAAAAATGAACTATAAACCTCACGGAGCCCGAGACCTTTCCAACGAATGCAAAACCGTGGAAATCGGTTCTTGCGTTCTGGAGTTATAGCGTCAGGAAGGAAAATCCGACTTATTTTACACGCTTTATATTAGCTTCACTTGTATGTTTGTTTGTTTGTATGTTTGTAACCGACTCCTTTGGACGCTATTTTGACCCACTTTAAACGGTCAGATTCTATTCAAATTTTGCACACCTGTCAAAGACCGATGACAATGCAATAATTCGATTAAATAAAGCGTGTTTTTTAGTTTTTTTAAACTATTATTTATTTATTTATATAGTAGATTTGCATTGTCATCGGTCCTTGATATATGTGTAAAATTTCAGATCAATTCGACTACTGCAAGTGGGTTAAAATCACTTTCAAAGATTCCGTTACATAGATTAATACATTGATAGATACCTACTGGTGCTCAAGTCCACTATTTTGGAACAATTGTCATACCGGCACAATACCGGCACGATACCGTTGCAATTGAAGTCAAATATCCGTAGTCTGCTATATGCCGTCATAACGGTCTTTCAATGGTAATAGAATTGTCGATCTCTTTTATCTATGCATTGAATTTTCGGTCTCTTTTATCTATGGATTGTGTTAGAATGGTATGTATGTGTTGCCGTTTTTAAAAAATGCGTTAGTTGAAGTGATTTTCGAAAAACTACTAATAAATTTAAACATTTAATCATGCTAGACTTCGTTTAAATATCTTTGTACATACTATTTATTAGTATAAAAAGCAATGTGAAGTTTAGGAGATTAGTAAATTGCAATAAATTACAAAGAACAATTTCTAATATTTCTATCTATCTATTTTTTATTTATGGCAATCTGTCGACACAGGACAATTTAAAAATATTACTGTCAAATTCAAAATAGCAGACTACCGAAACATTTCAGTCATTCATTGAATTGCAATTGTGAAGCAGTTGTGTACGAGACTAGCAATTTATGTCACTTTGACAATTGTAAGACAATGATGAAGTCGTTATGACGACACATTAATAGTAGACTACCAAAAACTTTACTATTGCACCATAATGGTACAATAATGGTACAGTTGTGACACCGTTGAAATACCCGACTCAGGGCCCTGAACTTATTTAAGCGTGTCAAAAATAAAAACCTTGTGCCGACATGGATGATTAGAGGGGCACAGTAGACCACAATCCCTCTTAGAGAAGGAACGTTTCAACAATAGGACATTTATGGGCTAAATAGGTATAATAGGAAAAATTTCAGCTCGAATCAGTTATAGATATACTAGCTGTTGCCCGCGACTCCGTACGCGTAGAATTTAGGAAATTTCCCCGATTTTGCTACATTTTTCACTACTGCTCCGCTCCTATTGATCGCAGCTTGGTGTTATATAGCCTAAAGCCTTCCCCTATAAATGGACTAACCAACTAAAAAAGAATTTTTCAAATCGGACCAGTAGTTTCTGAGATTAGCGCGTTTAAACAAACAAACTCATCCGCTTTATATTATACAAAATTTCAACTAAATTACCTACCTACTTATGTCAATATAATGAATGTAAAAGTTTGCGAGTATGAAAGCTACAACTCTTTCACGCAAAAACTATTGAATGGATTTTAATGAAACTACAATAACGTAGCTTATATGAGCTTATACATCAGAATAAAACATAGACTATAATTTATACAGATATTGTGTAAATTGTCCAAAATTTGACGATAAGTATCAAGTTTTTTACCGCTAGGGGCAGCTAGTCTCATATAAAATTTCAACTGACATACCTACATGGCGAGTTATATAAGACGGTACGATACCAAATTATGCTCCATACAAAAGTATGGGTATCGTACGTCCGTTTTTTCTTCGCGAAAATTAAACCGATTTTAATAGTTTTTGTATATTATAGATAAAGAGTATATCTATGCTTCTATCACTTTTTTTTTTCAAAACATAATAACTAAAAGAAATATGACGATCCGAAAAACCCACTTTTTTCGGTTTTCTTTAGATAAAGTTGCAGCATCTATCACACAAATTTGGTAAAGTTTTACCACAAAACTTTCAGCGCGGCGCTCGGAAATAGGGATAGCAATACCTAAGGCAAATACCTAAATGTGGAGTACAGTACCCTCTTAACTTATAAAATTATAATAAAACGCATAATTTCTGTTTTACAATCATTTATTAATTTATAAATTATTTTAGTTTTGTATTCATTATAAACATTTTGTAAAAATATATTTACCAATGGACAAAGAAACAAAACAACATGCAGTTTATTCCAAGTATTCATATGAAATCTATGAATTAAGCTCGCCTCTGTACATATATTAACCAAAATGTAACTTTCTTATATGTAATTTCTGTGTGCAATAAAGAATACAAAGAAATGAGATTGGATTTATATTTGTCTAATAAAAATATGAAGAAAACTTTTGATAGGTGTTTACAGTTCACTTTTGAGGTTGGCTTAAGAAATAGAATAACAGATATTTAAGGAAAGTTTAATAAGCAATTCGGAGCAGGTTTTATTTGCCCGCGAAACTAATATTAAAAAGCTGAAGAGTTTGTTTGTTTGAACGCGATAATCTCAGGAGCCACTGGACTGATTTAAAAACTTCTTTCAGTGTTGCAGAGTACAATAAACGAGAAAGGCTATAGATCATCATCAGTAAATAATGTTGTAAAACGGGGAAAATTTTCTAACTTCTACGCGAAGGAAGTCGCGGGCAGCAGCTAGTCGTTGATATAGTTTCAATTTCTACTCCAAACCATCCTAAATCCCAAGTTATACCAATTTTTAACAACCAATAGCCTGCAACCTGACCCATTTGTTTGATAACAAAAAATAGACTAAAGCTAAGGCTAAACCAACGCGTTCAATTCGCGTCCGCGGTGGCGTGCACGGTGGCGATCAGTTGTTGCGTACAGTTGCGTTCGAACTTGTACGCAACAACTGATCGCCACCGTGCACGCCACCGCGGACGCGAATTGAACGCGTTGGTTTGGCCTTGCCATAACATCTCCATATATAAATTAAAGTGTAAAAAAAACTTTCTATTCAAACATACAGAATGTATTCAAAATTTTCACTAATTTATATATAGCTCTACCGATTTAAATGTTCTACAAACGAACGAAAAATCAAAGATCAAGAGATCGCACATTTTTATCGTACGATAATTTAGTGCGCGCTAAACAACGCACATTTGACGAACGATTCGATTTGCAGCGATTTGTCATACATTTTTAAAAAAAAGAATACCCAAATTGAACTGCACAGTTTTGTCGGCCGACTTTTCGTTCGATAAATCGTAAGGTGTGTAGGGGCCATTGCTCATAGTTCTACCAATTTATCCATAGTGTGTCAATGGCTAAATCACTTTTTTGAAGCCACTTATATAACTATGTGTGCGTGAAATACGTTCTGTGTGTCTATGATACACGCCACAGGTAAAAGGCCATCACAAGCGGTATATTATTATAGCGAAAAAGAGACAGATGTATATAGAAAAAAGGCGAGGCGAGAAAAAGACATTCAGTGATACATCTCGGCATATTAATATATCTGTCCCTTTTCGCCTCGTCTCTTTTCTATATACATCTGTCTTTTTTCGCTATATTAATATGCCGTTTGTGTTGCCCATAATCTAATGTTGTAATGTCTATTGGTCTTATTCATAATGACTTATCGGAGGTTTAAACGGAGATTTTAACGGCGAGATAATAAACATTTTAGCGTAAAAAGACTATTATGAATAATAAGTTTTGACAATTTTCGCGAACTTTTAAACCTCCGATAAGTCATGATGAATAAGACCGCTAGTCTCTTCCCAATAGATACTTGATTTATTCATTTTATGGCTTAACTACAAACGTCACGGAATACGGAAAACCACATTTTATTACACCCTTTTTTTTGTCGCAGGGGAATGCATTTACGCACACCGCTGCTGACATCTCGGCCATCGCCGTCATGGTAGGAGTGGGTAGTGTCGGACTCACCGATGAACGGAATACCGACTAAACCAAACTGTGGCGGCACTCTCCACGTCTTCCAGGGGAGGCAGGGGACGCCAGAGGTTCACATTTTATTAGACCGTAAACTAACTTTAGCCAAGCCTCAAGTTACGTTTGTGGTTGCAGTTATACCAATTTAGTTCAATATACTCATAGTTCTAATTACTTATCAATTTCACTAATTTACAAATCTTCGCACCAATTATAATAAAAACTATTATTAGTTCAAAAACTAAAAAACACGCTTAAAAATCCTGAATATATTTTTAAATAATTGCATTGTCATCGGTCCTTGATATGTATGCAAAATTTCAAATCAATCTGACTATTGCAAGTTGGTGAAAATCGCGTTCAAAAATTCCATTACATTGATTAATACATTGATAGATACGTACCGAACTTATAAAAGCGTGTTAATAAAGAATTCTAACCATTGTAAAACAAAGAAAAACGTATTCGTAGTTTTTGGCAGTATTTTAGATGTTTCATTAAGATTATTCGACTGACGATGGGGTATTTTCTTTTCTTCTCAATAAGATCCACTTTTGGAATAGACACCTCGTTTCTGACGATTTAAGAGAATTATTCATGCTTTTTTCTTGTCCGTGTGGTGACGGATTAAGAATACAAGTGTCACCACCTCATCTCATCCCAAGGGTGCTGCAAAAGTCAGGTAAGGGATACTGCACACAGATAACTTCTTCTGTGAGAGATGGAAAACTCGAAAATAAACCCTGTGCCAACACGCCTGGTCAGCGCGGCACAGTAGACGATAACCCCTCCCAAAGTGGAGGAGGCCCGTGCCCAACAGTGGCACGTAAATGGGCTGGAGAGGAGATTCATGCTTTTTAAAATAAAATAACTAACCCCTATAAATTCGGAAAACGTGTAAACCTGTATCTATTTTTTTTGGATAGTATAGTATCCATTTACGTGCGAGTATTCTGTGATACAATTAAAAGTCATATGCTCGTTGTTTTTTCAAATCTATACAAATGAAATACAAAATACAAACAACTAAAATTTTGTATTTTAACTAAATATAGGTTGTATTTATTTATACAACAATTTAACTTAACTATCGTAAGCAGTTATAAATATTTTATTCACAACATTTTTGAATTCCCACCACATTTAATATGCTGAGGCGTTATATAAATAAATATTTGAACATTTCACATAGCGCCATCTAGTCTCAAGTTAAGCAAAACATGCAACATAATGTAATAAATAAAATACTTTTAATTTGTAATAACAAAGAAATTAGACGCCATTTTAAAATAAAAGGCGGGAAAAATACATAGCGGTGCTAATGGATTGACAGTTGTTAAATGTTGCCAGTTACAAATAAGATTGCATAAAAAAAGAAAACATTAACTTAGTGGAGTATGTTATTTTTTGCATTAAATTTTTTTTCTTAACAGTGCATATTTATAGAGGTGGAGTAAACGCTATCAAAAATTTGCCAAATTATTTTTTTATGTAAAAAAAGAAGGATGGACTGTGTGAGAGATGACAATAAAAAAGTGTTTATTTTTCTCTTTTTGGCATCGTTTTACTTTTGCCACACAAAAAAAAAAGGAGTAGAGAGTGACAGCTGACAGAAAAGTATCGAAAAAGAAAACATGATGCACCAACCACAAAAAAATTTTGAAAAAGGGCAGAAAAAAATACGTTTACATATCAAGTCCGCAACATCTATCAAGCTGCTAAATTCTTTAAGAGCGATCCATTTTACACTCTACAATACACAATGCTATTTACAAACATAACTATGAAATTTAAGACTTAACAGAAAGTTAATAACATAAAATGCTGTTACGAAAATGATAAAATTTTAAGGAACAAACATACAACTTGGAATACTTTATTATATATATATATAGTTTATTTATATATCTCGGCGGATTATTGTGATGTATCATTGAGTCACGTTATAAACGGACTATTTGTATTTGTAAAATCATTAACGTGATATCTCATCATGTCGGATCTAATGTTGTACTTAATGATTTCAGTTGATCTAATCCAGCTAACAGATCTCTGTAAAAATAGAAAACATTCCGATTGTATCTATACTATTATAAAGCTGAAGAGTTTGTTTGTTTGAACGCGCTAATCTCAGGAACTACATGTTCGAATTGAAATATTCTTATTAACACCCTTGCTCGTAAAGCTGATGTAATTCCACCGGTTTTAAATATGTAAAGCGGGTCAAAGCAAATAGTTAAGTTATAGTCCATACAAATTTCATAACAGTATTATTTGCCATTTCAAATATGGAACTGATCGCCGCCGCACGACTCGAGCAGCGCGCTGTTGCTATTCAAATTTCGAACTAATCGCCGCGCGGCGCCAGTCAGTAGGCAGCGCTAGCGCGCTGTTAAAATGGCGGGAAAGCAACAGTGTGCATTCACAGATTGAGTTTATTTAATTTTTTTTTTCTGTTTCCTCGCAAATGTGTTAAAAAACGTCGTACGATATACGTGCGTATTGGTTATAACATGCTCGGCTCAATTCCGCCACGCATGTTGTAACCATCTTAACGCACTAATATCGTAATGTACTATCATGTGTTGGATAGTACATTTATAGAGGTAGGCTATATAACATCACGCTACGACCAATAGGAGCGAAGCATCAGTGAAAAATATTGCAAAACCGGAGAAAATTTCCTGAACTCCACGCGTAAGGGTAGTTTATAAATAATAAAACTTTATATCATAAAAGTGGCTATATAACAAGACAAACTTTAACAAAAAATAACAATGGGCATTGTTCATATTTTTTTTAAACTCTTAATTCAAAAACCATTTCGGAGAATAGAGTTTCTGATCATGATCCATTAGTTTTTTTTCAAAAAATTTGCTATATTTATAAATATTTTTCAAAAAAAGCAAATGATCTCTATTTGCCCTTAAATTAAGGGCTTAAAATATTAAGGCGTTCTTAAGGATATACTACTCTGTGGTGGAGTTGAAATTGGTCTATTATATCAACTTGGCAACTTTAATAAGATGTGTTGCAATCTGTCTTAAGTCTATCAGGAAAAGTCAATACACAGTTTGCGTACAACGATGACGTCACAACATTTAAAATAATATCTTTAAGTATTTTTTTAAAATTCTATATAGTGAATATTTCAATAATATTGAAATTGGTTGCTTAAAATAGTCTATATTTAAAAAAAAAAAAAAACAGCAGGTCAAAAATTATGAACAATGCCAATTATGTAATTATTTCTAACGAAATTTCCGTAGTGACGCTCTACTTTTGCTTCAGCTGTGAAAAGAAACCTTTACCTGAGTGAAGCCTCCGCTACATTGGTAGCTCTGCGCAGTCCAACCGCAGCTGAGCCCTGAACATTACGTAGTGTTCGGATTTCCTCCTGAGCTGATGATAACTCCTCCTGGATACAACAACAAAAGAATAGTAGTTTATATAGTATATCCGTATATTGGGCATAAGATATAAAGTTTTCCATCTTCCTCAAAGGATGTTAACTGCTGCTAATATCCCTAAGGTTAGTTAGTGGAAGAAATGTACAATAGTGTCCAGTGAGCCTAGTGTGTAATAATGGTACTAATGAATAAAATATGTAAATATATAAGTATCTGTATTGCCCACAGCTGGGAAAAACTGTGTCCACCATAGCGGACATTGCCAAATGGTGGATGAAATAAAATAACTCAATTTTTATAGTATAATAACTTGAAAAATGCTTAAAAATATTTTTGGTCAAGAAAAAGAGAATAACCACAGCAGACATAGTTCAACAAATTATGGGTAAACTGAGTTCTCTTGTATTATGGACTAAAGATTTTAATTAGTTCATCAATTTACACCGTAGTTATTTTCATTTTTAGTTAAGTTTAGTTGTACACATAGAATTGGTCCCAATAGTTACCTTTAATTTTTTTATTTCTTTTCTCAATTTAGCTATTGTAGATTCAGCCTCCGTTGCTCTCGTCTGAAAATAACATATTTCATGTCAAATAATTTACAGAAATAAACAACATTAGTTTCTTAATAAATCGAATTATGGTGGAAAAAGTGATTACCGCAAGCGGGATTTATTAAGTAAAAGCACAGCATGTCAATTGCAAAATTAATAAATTACTTGAGTAATGAACGTCGCGTCATTATTTTCAACCCAATTGTATTCTGTAAAGAATACTAGGTGGTTGGTCGAGATGTTGCAAAGCAATCTTGATAGATGGCGTTGTACGTAAAAATATATAAACTCAATCAAGTGACGAATGTGGTTGCCTAATTTGATTACTGAGAAGCACGACCGCAATAAGCTCAGTTGGAAGAGCTTCGGAACGGTATTCCGAGGTCGTGGGTTCAAGTTCCGCTTGCGGTAATCACTTTTTCCACTATAATTAGATTTACTAAGTAAAAGCATAGCATGTCAAATGCAAAATTAATAAATTACTTTAACATTAGTAGTTTTGAATCACTGGTGTTTATTTTATGCAGATGAAATCGCAAGATTCAGCTAGTATATATACTCTAGATTTATTTGTATTATAAACGAAACGCTTTCTAACAATGTAAGTATGTATTTGTTACACTTACACGCAAAAACTACTGAACAGTTATAATTAAACTTAACAGCAGTACAGCTTCAGAACGTCATCATCCTCATAGTTATATATATTCACGCTTAAAGCGAAGGTGCAAGGCAGTAACTAAACAATAGGGGGCGAAACCGGAGGCATTGGTTAGTATATACATAATACATACAGTAGTATCAGCGAGTGTATCTTCAGCCCCTTGTGCCGCAGCCCCCAGCGCACTCACGAACTGTCTGTCAGCGCGCCGCCTCTCACGTAGAGCACTCTCAGCATCCCGCACCGCCTGGGCCTGCGCCCTCAACGCGGTCAGAGAAGCCCTAGCAGTACGGAGCTCCTCATCAACGCGAGACCTTCGTGAACGTTCCGCGAACAACTCCGACCTGATCATTACATTATATTGAAACAACAAATACAAACTGCAAAAATGTTTACAAAATAAAACAAAAATATTCTGCATTTAACAAAGAGTTATTTCTTATTTCAAAACTAGCTGATTCCCGCTACTCCGTACGCGTAGAATTTTAAATCCCCATATATTTTTTCAGCGTTTAAACCTTCCCTAGACTTTCATGAATATTTCAAACGAAAATCACCAAAATCGGCCCAGTAGTTTTCGAGTTTTAGCGAGACTAACGAACAGCAACTGATTTTTTTATATAAGACTAGCTGATGCCCGCTACTCCGTACGCGTGGAATTTTAGATTCCCATATATTTTGTCACCGTTTAAACCTTCCCTGGACTTTCGCGAATATTTCAAGACCAAAATCAGCGAAATCGGCCCAGCCGTTCTCGAGTTTTAGCGAGACTAACGAACAGCAACTGATTTTTATATATAAGACTAGCTGATGCCCGCTACTCCGTACGCGTGGAATTTTAGATCCTCATATATTTTGTCACCGTTTAAACCTTCCCTGGACTTTCACGAATATTTCAAGACTAAAATCACAAAAATCGCCCGAGCCGTTCTCGAGTTTTAGCGAGACTAACGAACAGCAATTGATTTTTATATATAAGATTTATATATTCTTTAAAAAATAACCAATAAAAAACAATAGTTACAAAGAATTATTATAAGACTAAGAAAAATACAATGGGCGGCATATCACTAAGAGCGGTCTCTACGCCTGGTAGAGGTCCTTTGGATGGAGACGTTTTTAGTAAATAGTGATAATTGTAGGAGCACAAAAATAATTTATGTTATTTTACAGTTAATAAAGACGACATTTTTTATAAAAATTTTCATCAGATTAAAGCTACATTTTGTGATTTATTTATTATTTTCGACACTTTGAGGTTTTCACAACTCCTCTCTGGCGAGGTTCATATCGATAGTAATACCTGACAATCAGAAAAAATGCTTTTCATGTCAAACAACAACATGACTTTCCAGTTTTAAAAATTCGCGTAACTCTCTTAAGGTATAAAATATAATAGGTTGTTATCACAACAGACCTTGTTCTCTCCAGTTCAGCAATAATTTGTTGCATTTGTTCATCTTGATGTTCAGGCTCCGGTGATGTCCTACCAGGATGTACTGGCAGGAAATCTGGTAGACACACTGAATCAGCACCTGATAATTGACAAATCAAGTCGATGATTGGTCGGGTGCGGAAACAAACTATAATTTATTAAAAAGAGTATTTAAGCAAAACTACTTTTTGTAGATTTTTTTTTATTAGATACAAGCTGTTGCTCCGCTACTTCGTACGCGTGGAATTTAAAAACCAAACCCTATCAAACTATACAAAAAACCATTCTTTTGAACCACATTATCTATTAAAAAAAAACCACATCAAAATCGGTTGCGTAGTATTGAAGATATAAGCTCTCATAGGGACATACATACGAAAATAGCGACTTTGTTTTATAATAAGTACTCATAATACAAGCCTAGAAATATAGCTTACTTTGGGACCAGAGGACGTTGTGTGAAATGTCCTGAATATTTATTTATTTATTTATAAGTAAAGATGTCACATAAATATGAGAAAATAAAATTAATTATTTTAGTTCTATAAATGAAAACAGGGACTGAAGTCTTAGAAACGTCTGGTTATGAAAAAAATCTAAACTGACGCGACGAAATAAGTGAAATTTCTATTATGTTGTTAAGAGGATACATCAATATATGATCTAGGATCGCATAAACTCAGAAACGCGATTGAAAAAAGTTTTCTCGATAGAAAATCTTAGCGAAACAACCTCTCTCATTTTTTATTTTTTTCATTTGTCGGTCTATTATCGCGTATTAACTAATGAAATAACTTTAAAAACATAAATAACTATTATATATAGAAACACGTGAATCAGAATTAAAATATATTTAGTAGATTTTGAGTAAACAAACTTCATTTTCTATACCTACTAGCTGTGTTAATATGTACATGTCGACGATAATATTGATGTAGGCCCTTAAGGCATTCACATCGGGGGTGGGCGCGACATATCTACCTACGTGTTGCAGTGGGTTATGGATGATTTTTAAGACAAGTCACCTTCGTGACGTCAATCCTCCTCAAAAGTGTTCATGAATATTATGTTACAATCATCATCATACATTCCAAACATGTAATAAGTTAAGTTACAACTTCTTTAAAATATACGCAAATATATGACAATGAATAATTTAGTAAATACAATAGAATTTATTAATTAAATAAGCTACGACAGAATGATGTAGCAATTGCAAAATGCGGAAGAAATAAACTAAACTCCATCATAGTTTTATTATCACAAATATATTTTTAACCGACTTCAAATGAAGGAGGAGGTTCTCAATTCGTCTGTATGTTTCTTTTTTATGCTTGTTACCTCATAACTTTTAACTGGCCGAAGCGATTTTAATAATTCTTTTTATATGAAAGCTGGTGGTTCCCGTTTGGTCCTATTGGCACCAGGTCAGGATCTGATGGTTATCTCCCGAGAAACCGAGGAAAACCGAGCATCTATTAACATACTATCAGTATACCACAAGTCGCCTATTCAGCCGCGTTCGTAAGTTCATCCTAAGGTTCTCTGGAAGAGATCTCAGTCCGTGATAAGACCGCCCTTTGTACCTATGATAAGTCTAGTTAGTAAATCTTGTTTTAAATTATTATGGTGTACAATAAAGAATATTTTATTTATTTATTTAAAACCCTCAAATTTCAAAGGCACAATGATGTAGGTTGAAGTTATTTTTCAAAATACTTAATTATTATCCAGTAAACAATTAGAGTAGGCAGAGACTATAGTACGCCATCTGCTACGATCTAAACACACTTCTTTAGTTTCATTTACACACATACATCTGGCTATATATGTTCGAAATATATTAACCTCAGTCAACAGTTACTAAACACACAATGCAGTTTACCAAATCGAGCACAATACAAGTAAATCTTGATAGTATTGTTTTTAAGAGGATACCAAAATAGCTTCGTGCATTTTTCTATGTACGAAGTTTTCATTGTTTCTTTAGATTGAATGGCTAGAGCTCTAATTTTTAAGTATATGTTTTTTCAATATATGATCTAGGATCGCATAAACTCAGAAACGCGATTGAAAAAAGTTATTGTTTACTATATGTATGTACAGCAATATTCTCTCTCTCCAGCCCATTAACGTCCCACTGTTGGGCAAGGCCTCCTCCACTTCGGGAGGGATTACGGTCTACTGGTCCGCGCTGACCAGGCGAGTTGGCACAGGGTTTAATTTCGAAAACATACAAAGATTCTGTTACGAAATAAATAGGAAGGTAAATACATAGGAACCAAGGTAAGTTTTATTTACAAATATACGTATATATCGGCCTATCGTAAACTTGACAACGCAAATAATAAAATGTAAATAGAAATGAATCATCGCTCCCAATTTCATAACAATAAAACATGTAATTATGTTAATATATTCAAGTTCATTTAATTTCTATTTGCATAATTGTTATAATTTACTGATCACTGCATAATGTAAATAAATATGAGTATATAAAAAAAAATTGAACTGACTTCATGTGCCTTTGAAATTAGAGGGTTTTCTTCGATTTCTCAGGAGATAACCATCAGATCCTAACCTGGTGCCAATGGCACCAAACCGAAGTCACTAGCTTTCCAATAAAAAAAGAATCAATAAAATCGCTTCGCCCAGTTAAGAGTTATGAGGAAACAAACAAAAATTATAAAAAAAAAGAACGTACAGATGAATTGAGAACCTCCTCCTTTTTTTTGAAGTCGGTTAAAATATTAACATAAGTATGGCAATATTAAATGTTTTTATATTTGAGGTAAGCTATAGTCAAGAGACAAATTAATAAAAAGGCATATCATTCTCATGTTCTTACCCCGTTATTCGGGGTCGGCGCAACATGACTTCTTATTCACGTTGCAGTGGGTGCCTTGATTTTTAAGACCGGCAGTCTGCCTAATGTCAACCTTGAGTCACTTGTAGTCTTTTTGTCTCATTATAATCAATAAAAAGGCATATAAATAATTTAAAAGGTGTAGGTAGGTGTTATGTATACCCACAATGAGTTCCGATTTTAAAGATTTTGCCACTCTTATTTTAATGAATACACAAATGCTGGCGCTGCGCACGAACCTGGCGGGTTTATAGCTGCGGGGCGCGGGCGGGTTTATAGCTGCGGGGCGCGGGCGGCTTATTACCGGCTTAGGGGTATGCAGATACTATAGAGCATCATCTGCTACAATCTAAACATACTTCCTTGACTTCATTTAGACCCATACATGCATGATAGAAGGGCTATGTACTTGGCCCTTTTTGAGGGCTTTTTATAAAGAAAAATTACAAATAACCGAATTTTAATCCATAACAGTAAAAGAAACAGTAATTTGTCAAAGTCTAAAGAAACAAACACATGTTAGCTTCGTTAAACACAAAAAAGAATGATAAAAATACCATAACTAATTACATTTATTAATATCAAATTAATTCTAATTTAAATAGGTAAATCTTAAACTAATTAATTCTAATTTAAATTTTATAAACCTTAAACTCATTACTTTTAATTCAGTACTGATTTAAACATTAGTACTAACTGTAATTTGATGAAAGGTTTCAAAGTACAATTAACAATTAGTATAGAATGAATGTGAATATAATTTAAAGACATAATGTCTCTATTCTCTAAAACACCACTACATAAATTGGGGACGAAAGTGTTACTAAAAAGGTTAAACAGGTTAATAATGCTAAAAATTAAAAAAAAATTGTAGATATTCTTATAAAAGGAGGGTTGACATAAGGCAGGGGGGCCTAGTGGTCATACAAATCAGCTAAAGTCTATTGTATCGTGGAAACATATTGCGCCAACCCCAAATTACGGGATAAGGGCAAGAGAGTAATGAATGTCTTAAGTATTAAATTCAAGCATTTTATTTTATCATAGACTACATAAATGGTTAGCATTGTTGTCTATACTGTATTAGACATTTAAATTACAGGTGCATATTCCCATAAATGTTGTTTTGAACAAATAAGACAAACAAGACAGTAGTAATTTGAATAAATTGAACTCACCAGCATTAGGAGGCAGGTCTAAAGGGAAGGTGCTCCTTGGAGATGTATTTCTCCTGTCACTTGGATTCACTGACTCAGTCAAGTCCAGGTTCAGATGTGGTGGAAGGTCCAGAGGTAATGGAGCAGCCGCTTCAGCATGGGCAGGCAAGTCCAATGGTACACCACTACCAGATGCTTGGCCGGAATCATTTGAAGTAGATGCAGTACCCATATATGACTCATAATCATATCCTCTACTACCAAAATTACTGTTTGTTCTTCTACCCAACGAAGATGATGAACCCGCATTGTAATTAGTATTAAACGTAAAATCCGGTAAATTATCCAAGTCGACTGATATTGGTCCATTAAAATTCAAATACGCCTGTTCTACTAAAATATGATCTTGCACAAAATCTGGTAATGAAGGCATCCCAAGAGGCTCAGATGCTAGATTTGGTCTGTGATAAAAAGTCGACTCATTACTGTCCGTGTAAAAGTTATGCTTAGATTCAGAATTATCCACTACACTAAAAGGAATTTCTACAGAACTACTTGAAGAAGTATTGTCACTTATACGATGACTACTGCCATCATTACATTTCTCTTTGGCTTGGGAGTCGTTAGAACGGGATTTCTCTCGCCTCGAGTCAGCATGTACATCTATTTTAGTCGGCGAATGCTGCACTGTGTTCGCATAAACTTTTGGACGGGCACCAGTGTTTTCATACGTCGAGTTACCCGGCAACGAGAGATCTCGCTTTAAGAAATGGCGAAACGAAAACGGATTCTCATCTTTCCGCGTCGCCCCTGTAGACTCTGCAATAAAAACAAACGCGTAACTAGGAATATGATAAGATTTAGGACAAAAAACAACATCGCAAACTCACTGGGAGATGAACATTTTGGCTCAGACGAAGACGTTTCACCATTCTCATTGCTACTATATTTGGTCTCTTCTATCCCTAAGTCAGGTTTTGCAACTTCTTGCTCTTCTTCTTGAGAAAGTCCATCGCTATTCGAATTTTGAGGAGACTTTTTATTCGATAAACTATCTTCGTCTTCCGCCATGATAATGAAAAATGACAGCTGAAAAAAACGTTTAGGAATCGCGATCTGTCATTTATTTTAATCTTTCGTTCAGAAACTCAAACTAAGTCTTTTAATACAGACAAAAAATCTATGTAACGTTTTGGTGGTAAGTACTGATTGTGAATCCAACAGTGATCCAACCAGAGGCGTATTTACCCTAGGCCCATTGGGGTCATGGCCCGGGGCGGCCGGCCTGAGAAGGGCAGCGAAAGCCTTCAAGTTTAATATTTTGCTCTATCTCTATAAATTTATAGGGCGGATAATTAAATTGGCCCAAGGCGCCAAATCAAATGGCCCGGGGTACTTATTTTCAAAATACGCCTCTGGATTCAACACAATAAATTCAAGTGGTGTACAGCTCATGGAGCAATTCCATCGGAAGTTTGAGACTAATGAACGAGGGATATAATAACCTACCGTAGGTCTGTACAGGCACAGGAAAAATTTTTACTCACTTTCTCTCAAAGAGTATAGTAATACGTGTATAACGTTACCCTAAGTTACCGTGTTGGCGGAGGATATAAGTATCAAACTTACACCAAGGCATCAGGAGGCCAGCAGCGTTATTTTCCTGAATCATAAAATAGGCAAAGTAAAACAGATTATGCAATAATCAATAACGTATAACTATCTCTGTGGCACTAATAATAAATAATAATAATAAATATTCATGGACACCTCACACAACGTCCTCTGGTCCCAAGCTAAGCTTATATGCTTGTGTTATGGGTACCAGAATACGGATATAATACATAAACTACTTTTCTTTTGTAAATACATACTTATAATACATAGTAAACACCCAGACGCAGTACAAACATTTGTATGATATTTATGGATATCACACAAATGATTGTCCTGACCGGGAATCGAACCCGAGACCTCGCGATCGGCAGTCCATTACATAAACCACTCCACCACGAAGCTCGTCTAATGATATATTATATTGCCACTGCAATTTAAATGTTATTTTATGCAGAAAATTATTATGAATTATGTGGGTATGTGACGGGCCTGTCATCTACTCTTGTTCAAGCCAATCATATTGGTAAATTTATTTTAGGAGTTTGGTATTAAGTAAAACAACTTAAAAGATATTATTTTTTATTACATTTATTTTAAGGCTCCATTGTATCATTCCACATTTACAATACCGATTCCACTAAATACTTTACAACAAGTTAAACATAACAATAGGATATACTAATAAAAATAACATAATAAATTCGTTAACAATAAATGCAAAAATATAGATTTTTAAATATCAAGATTTTTGTTATAAAAATATTGAAGTAATTTAGAAAAACTGAGCATAGGTCAAGCGTCACCACGGGCTTAGCCAAGGTCAATTTGAGGGCTCTACTGCGCCCTTATACAAAAAAAAAGTATAACAAAAAATCAAGTCATATTTATTGTCCAAAGTGCCCCCTCCAAAAGTAAATTAATAACTAAGTCCGTGGCCATCAAACATCTTACTACACGTTTCAAATGAGAATAGGATTGGCAATGAACTTATGAACTCTATCTGTCAAAAGTAATTTGAAAAGCAACTACTGACAGCAACGAAACTTTATTTGCGAATTAATAAATTATTTTTTATGTTTTATCTGATCTCAGTTATTCTAAGTGAAAAACGCTGAAAATTATTTAGTGATAATACATAAAATATTATTAAAAAAAGAATAACTATTTTATTTCATTATTTCGACATTGGTAATAATGATTTTATGTTTAAACTACCAACCGCCATTTTGTCGTTTTTAGGATGCCTTGTCGCCATATGAAGCGTGGTCAAGTTTTATTTTATTTAGCTATGTGGTTGTTATCAGTTAAATAAATTAAATTTGTTGTTATTCGTCGCAGTTTTTATTTGTGTTTTTATTTTGTATTTGTTTTTATTTATTATTGTTTTTATCTCGCTAACTGCTCGAAAATGAGTAAACGATGACTATATAGTGATAAATAAATTATATTAAAAATATCTTATTTTACTGACCCTTCCAAAATTGTTCAAATTGACATCTATGACGTCATAACATGGCACGGAGTCAATCCTATTCTCATTTGAACCACATAGTAAACGATTTTGTTTTATCATAGAAGTAATAAGCTGAATGAATTTACATAGAAGTAATAAGCTGAATGAATTTACATAGAAGGCCGTCATATTTCATGGTACATATTTCCATTTACAAAATCTAAGAATCGGGCAACTACACTTTTGGAGCAGGTTTTTGGGGATATTTTCACAGGTTAAAAATAATGCTTTAAAAATTTTGGTAAGAATAAATACAAACAAACCCATACCTGTTACTTTAAGCGTACACACAAAAATTCAGTTACCTCATTAAGTTTCCGAAATACGACCTTGACTTTGGAAGACAGGCTTAAGACTAGACCAAAGTTACAAATAGATTGCATACTCCTTAACGAGCGTCCTCATAAAAATGTGATCGACTAAAAAAAAGTGCGGAAAAGACAGAACAAGCCTCGCCGTCTCTTTCATGTCAAAAGTACCAGCTGGTCACACACTTTCTATCTTTAGATGGACCAGCCGGCGTATTATGAGCTTTTTAAAATCATACAAGTTCCAGACAGGCCGTAAACTGCATGGCAAAATTAGGTATTATGGCAAAAATAAAACTTTTAGTAGAAAATTTTTAGTTAGTACTTTAACTTTTAGTTGTACCTTCTCCTTAAATATATTAATGTATGACTGGTTTAGCGAACTGACTAAATAATAATTTGTTCATAATACGAATTTGCCAGACAGTTCAATTCACGGCGTAAACTGCCTGTAAATAAAAGCTCTTAATACGGCCGCTGTTTACCATGCATTCCAAATAACAATGTGCAAGGCAATGACCTATTTGTCAAGATCAAACTTAAAAAAATCGACTTTTAAGTCGAACTTTACCGCGATGTGTATAGCAATAGTTATTGTAAAATAATAAATAAAATAAATAAATATTCATGGACATTTCACACAACGTCCTCCGGTCCGAAGCTAAACTTATATGCTTGTGTTATGGGGTACCAGAATACGGATATAATACATAAACTACTTTTCTTTTGTAAATACATACTTATAATACATAGTAAACACCCAGACGCAGTACAAACATTTGTATGACTATTAAAAACATCACACAAATGATTGTCCTGACCGGGAATCGAACCCGAGACCTCATGATCATTGTAAAATAATAAATGTATAATTATTATTAAAAAAAAAGACGTGTGGCACTCGGGGACTGGCGCGATAAAGCTATTGCAAGGTATTTTTTATCAACCTTTGCAATTATAATTATTTATTTATTTTATTTATGCAAGAATCTAAATACCATAAACTAAAATAAGATTAATAATCCTTATTTACTGATGCTCACATTTGTCCATTGTTTATGGTAATTAAGATAAAATAGCGATTGTCAATCAAATGTCAATAAAATAAAAACTAACGCCAAAACTGACATGAGTCACCAGCGCGGACAGCGAAACGGCGTTACTGCGTGCGAGCGCCGTGTGTAGTATTTTTTTTTTAATTTCGAATTTTGTGCATTTAGTCTCCACGCTCAAGGCCCGCGATAGAAGCTATGCAATAGCTTAAAAATGAAAAGAAAAGAGGAACATAAAAAAGAAATCCATGGAGTTTCTTGTCTGTTCCTTCTCCATAGGATTCGCGTTTGAAACAGACACCTAGTTTCTGACGTTTTAAAAGAGCTTGTAAAACATGCACAGAAAACATGCCAAGATTGCCGAGATGAAATAAAAAAAATTTACTTTGACTTTGACTAACGTTTCGAAAAGATGGGTAAGTACATATAGATATTATTCTATTAAATAATTACATAAATATATGTAAATCTTTCGATTAACAACTATGATCATGCAAAATGTTATTGGAAAGCATAGTTTTTCGTTCAGTGTCACACACTTAAGTAGGTAAGCATTTGGCCATAGAGAAAGTGCTCTACATAAACCGAGTATTTATATCTTCATGGCGGGCCTAACTCAGTTTTTTTTTAACTAGGAGGAATCCAGCATTGGCGACGTCCCATGAATAATTGTCAAATCACATATACACAGACACACAAATTATTAAGTGTAAGAATAAGTGAGAAAAATGCAGTTTTCGAATTACTTTCATAACCATGCTTATTGTTAGGTGCGCTGAAAATATACATATTGCGTAGTAAGTCATTTTTGTTTAAATATCACAATATAGATAATACAAAATTACATAGATTGTAACCTAATGCATTGTAGAAACATCTTATAATTGTATGGAAATTTCTATAGGTACACAACCACAATGTCTATGTACACAACTAGATAACTTTACACAATAAAACATTTGGAAATTGAAAACTTGCTATGTTATAAAAATATACGCCAAAGTTCATAGAGTAGATAAACAGTATTCAACTTTAGAATTTTGAAGGGTAGACGTAAGAAACGCAATCTTTGTATTGTGAAAAAGTGTCCATCGAAAAGACACTAGGTATCTAATATAGCCGGATTATTACTAAGTGAGTCAAAACGAATAATAAAGACACCATAAATTAAATATAACCTCAGATAAAGTAAGTTTTTTTACTTTATCTGAGATTATAAACTAGTTCGATGCGATGTAGAATCACTTGCGTTATATAATTATATTGCGCTTCTGACTTACCGTTTCTAGATTCAGAATAAAGTTATAATTCTAGAGACTTTGGCCAAGGTAATTTAAAGATACATCCATAATATTTTTTTATAAATAATTACGGTTCTAAGATGGAGAGACCTGAAGAAAATATTAATTTTATTACAAAATAAATATTTTAAAAAGTAATTTGGCACAGATTAATAAATAACCACATAACAATATAAGGAATTTCCTAGTCGCATTATCTAGTAGCAGAATATCAAGTGTGATCGCAGCCAAAGATTTGAAGGAAATATATCAATTATCAATTTGAATTTTACATTTACATTAGGCGTAAGGTATTTTTAATACTATCAAAATTAAGAATGATGTATAGAACATGTCCTTTGCATAAAAAAAAAATCATAACTTTTTTTACTTTCGGCTATAGCGACAACGATTCTGCCACGAACTAATTAAATAATAACTTTTTAAACTTTGGTTTTCTTATCGAAATACCACCCATCAACTTTAGATAATGCAAATTCGCATCACCCTTTTCCTAAACCGAAAAAATAACTGTAAATATTTATTCAATAATATATTTTGTTAGCCATGTACTATTGCATAAAAAACTGTTTTAATTTAATTCGGGAAAAAATCGATGGAAGAAATGTTTTCATCAAAAAGCATAATTAATTTATACTTTATTATACACGCACAGTAAATTAATTATATTTGTGTACACTCGGAGTAAATTTTATTATAAAGTAATATAATAGCCGTTATTGTAGCGGTTGGTTGCACGCAAAACTGTTCACGCTACCAGATTCACGAAAGATACTTTTTTCTTTTTATATTACGCTATAACTCGTGAACAAGTAAGTAGTTAAGTGTAAAGAAACTACAGAGTTGCTCAGGACGAGAAAAGTTAAAAAGATCACACTATATTAAATCTTAATAGACAAGAGAATATTTTTTTTATATTCAAATTTGACATAAAAAAATCCCAAAGCCATTTCGTATTTTCCGTAATAGTTACTAAGTTTCTTATGACGTAAAGGAAACATTGGTTTTCTGTTTTTACTCAAAAGTAATGCGAATATACTTAAGATTTAAACACCAACAAGCAATATCAATAAATTCTTTCCTCAATATCTTTGGCCGTAACTGTACAAGCTAATTAAGCTATAGCTTGTATTAAAAACAGAACAGTGCGTTATCCCGCTAATAAGCCTCCGAGACCATAGACAAACTTACGCCACTGTATTGATAGATGACAAACATAAACTGTGACGTCGGCGGGGTGCTGAGGTAACGCACTCTAAAACGTAACTTATTTATTTATTGGTTGCTAAGCACGCCCCGCACTCATATCACGCTCACTAAGAGACGACAGCATTCGTACATAATGAGTATGGTCATTTAAATAAAACTACTTTTTACGGATTCAGACGCGTGCATTGGTTTCAAATTTTTGGGGTATTGTTGTGGGTAAACTCTGTAATACTAATAACTGATCGTAGAGAACACTTTATAGCTCAGTCTCACCCGTGACCATGGTAACTGTAAAGTCTCCGAAACGTCAGGCTAAAATTTGAAACAAATGCAGGCGTCTAAATCCATAAAAAGTAGATTTATTTAAAAAAACGAGTCGCACAAATGTTAGAATCTCCTGTTGGATCAATACTCTAAGATAATAATATACAAAAAAAATATTTTTCCGTGCAACTTCTCTACGAAACCTCAACCATAGACATCATAGTGAAAATCATCACAAAAACTCTTGGAAGGAAAACTATAGTCTTAACACTTGAGCCTTTAGTAAACACATATAAATTATCTCTCAAAGATATACCAGACGGTGAGTTGACGTTTAAAATTGAGGACAAGTAACTTTAGCCTGGCTAAATCGTACTTCATAGAATAATGACATTTCATATGACGTATAGCCTGTATCGTAGATGCACATAGATACATTTTCACGCACACAGAGATATGTTACACCCGTATTCACAAACAATATTTACATAAGTAAGTACTTAGGTAAGTGTTGATGCACTGTGCAAAGGGTTCTTCTTTCAGTTCGTTCTACTTCTCAGTGCGTTCCGTTCATCGAGCCTTTGTATTCATAGACAAAACTTAGCTATGCGTTCAGTTTAACAAACGCATAGTGCGCTTCACCATTTAAGTATTGTTTGTGAAATGATTTTGCTACCCCTGTGCGTCCATGCCTACTATGAGACCTCACAGTAACTTTTGTGAATACGGCTGTAAGTGACTTCAAGCCGAGTGAGTGATGAAGCCATAGACACTACATCTGATATATCTGTATAATATTATATAATATATCTCTATGAAAAATCATTACTTCAGTATTTATTTTATACTCTATTGATACACAATAAAGTATAAAATAGAATATATCGAACATAAACTATGGGTTCCGTTGTTTCAATAAGGCCGATCACACTTAATTATTATAAAAACAAATTATGTATTTATAATATACACATTTATATTACATTATTAGTTATATAAAAAATTGTTAATATCACCTGTTAAAAATAAATCATATTTTTCATGATTTGAGCATTTTAATTCGTTATTTGTTAATGAAAGCTTTTGTACGCGATTGTACTCAATTACATTTGAAATTTTGCATTTCTGTATTTTTTTTTAAAAGATTCTTTTATTTTGGATGCAACACTGCCTCGACTCGAAACGCCTAGAGGCCGAAGAACCTGATGGGAGAGAAAACGAAGAACTATACGGGCCTTGTCTAGCAATACTGCTTTTTGCATCTGGGCCATCACCGACTTACTATTGACGCCTCTCGAGGTGTTGTGAGAGACTCTTTGGGACCAAACGGTTCACCGATACAACTATCGGGATTATTTCTGTTGATACTAATCTCCACATGTCAGTCACCTCGTGCGCTAGGTATCTACCTAGTTGGTGTTCTTGTCTGCTTCGGCACGCACGAGTTTGTCATCATAGGGAATGGTGATATCCACTTTTTTATTATTGTTATTTACTTATTTTGTGACATGACTATTTAGCTTGAATTACTAACTTCTTACTTTTTTGGATTGTTATATAAATTACAAACCTAAATACTAATCATGCCAATGAGGCTACCTTTAAAAGGCAGTGTTAAGGCAGAAGTCTATTTAAAATTAAAAATATTAAATTTGAATTTGGAAAACTTTTTAGTTTGTTTTGCTATTTGAATGTGAGCTTCTAATTTTAAGGTGATTGCCATTCGAATTTCAAAATCCTTATTTTTTCGAATACACGTTACCACCACGGACCAGAGGACGTCGTGTGAATTGTCCATAAATATTTATAAGTTAATTGTATTGAAATCCGTGAAGTGACAAGTAACCCCGCAGTCCGCAGCTAGCTCATTTCACATATCCATCTCGTCAAAAATATGAAGACAAGATTAAAATATCTCGACGTTCAATCTAGTCCCAATTTTCCGTCACCTCGTCCACAATAACTGGGCATTATTGGATACATTCCAAGCGCCATGTGTCACAGATGCAAAAAAAAACTATTTAAAAAAAATATATAAAAATAGTTTCTATATATTTGATAGGCCTGGATACGTAGTCGTTAGTACTCGTTAGTGACACTGGCCTTCTTGTGTAAGGTCATGGGCTCCATTCCCACTTTCCATGAGCTTAGTTTCAGACCAGATAACGATGTGTTTTCTTAATAAATCAAATTATGGTGGCAAAAGTGACTGCCGCAAGCGGGACGTCAAGTCAAGAAGTCACTTTTTTCACCATAGCATTAGCATAATAATATAAAAGCATAGCATGTCAATTGCAAAATTAATAAATTACTTTAGATGTGTATTCTATTAGTGTTTTAATTAGGTTTTTGGTTTAATTGAAATTACGTAAACAAAATATCATTTACCATACATTACAGTTACAGTACCTACATCAATGTTCGGTTAGTCACTATGCTAACGGAACCCGGCCCGGGTGTTAAAAAATTCTCTCGCAATCTCGACGAAAATAACAAACAACAAAATCCTTGCACAGGGATCAAAGTTTTGTGAATAATTGAGTACAATCGTTTTAAAATATTCATATTCTTTTGTTATTATGCAAAAACAAAACGCACTGCTACGGCAAATTCGAAATTTAAATTTCGAATTATGAACGGCATCGGCAGGCAAAAACACTTGGCCATTTGTCTGGGCAAACTGGTTATGTATGCGTTTTAAATGAGTCATGGTATCAATATCGTGTGCTCAAATTAAACTAAAGTTATTATTTGGCAACGATACAACAACAATATCATTTAGCGCTTTTAATATTTTCTTAAGAAAATGTGCACTACAGAATAGTTTTACAGCTAAATCAGGTTTAAGTTTCGTTTCTGGAGTTACAGAATTAACACCTTTGTTTCTATATCTTTCTTACTATTAAATTAATGTAGCAGTGTGTTTTTAATTACTTTTCATGTATCAAATAATGTATCAAACATATAAATATGACAAATCAGTCAAGTTTAATTTTCCCTTAGGGAGATTCTGTTCCCATACTTACAAGTAACGCGGAAACCTTAATCCCCAACAATTAACATCCTCTTAGAGGTAAAATGGCGGTTACATTAATTTTAATATCACAGGGTTGCCACCCTCAAACGTAAGTTTCATCTGCTTCGGACTTCTTGTCACTGAAGCTGGGGTGTTTTGAGCCCTAGCTAGGACCGTTCTTCTGATACGCTGTCCACATCAGTGGAAGCCCTGGGTGTTGGCTAGCTTATCGATGAGCTGCTGGATGTCGATAATGTGTCACGACCAAGTTCAGCCGCCATAATGGCTATCGTCAATTCCTTTTTCGCCTTCTGAACGACCCACACCATAAGTGTGATGCCGATTAATATCTGGAAATAACAAGTCTATATTTAGAAATACGATATGATTGCGAACACAAGGAAACAAAACAGGAAAAGCAGGATAAAATTACATTTAGGTTATTCCTAAAATAATGAGTTCGTCCATATAAATTTGGACCGTTTTTCGTGGTTAGGTGGTTTGAATGTTTTTTTGGAACTATGTTTAGGGATTAGGATTTTAATCAAATGCTTATCCCATATAAAAATTCCGCATTTTCTCCTTACTCAATGATGTCAATAGACTGGACACATGCTACCATACCGAAAAGCATTTGCATCACGCCAACCAGGCGGTTTGATACAAGTTTTAATTTCGAAATTACTGTCTCTGACATCTTTCATAGTATCTGCCTAGATTTAATTTCAGCCGAGTCCTGGAACACCGCTTGAAGGCAAAGAAGTAGTGACGTTTGTATTCTTAATCCGTCACCATACAAAACCCAGTTTCTTAACAACATAAATATAATGATTGATGACGGAGAATAGCAAATAAAACCTTGGGTTTATTATTTTACTATAAGTGTGTCCAAGGTGTCCAATATGTGGCGATTATACAGTCCAAATTTGAATTTAAAAGGTAAGACGGCCGCATGGCCGTACTAACTAAATATAGTTGACATTTCATGTCAGTTAAGCCACAGGGACCTTTAGTGCTTCATACATATTTAAATCCAAGGGAAACCGACATCAAGTGAAGGGCAAGTTGGGCGGTTTAGCTTGTACTAAACGTTAAATATACCTGGGTACACGCTATCCGTAAATACTTTATTATTAGGGGCTGTGCCATAATCACGCGAGACTTGAAACAAAGGGGTTTGGAAAAAACAAAATTTATGCACGCGCTTCATGGTCTAGTGGTTCATGTAACAGACTGCCATTCACAAGGTCGCGCATTCGAGCCCCACGCAGTACAATTATTTGTGTGATATTTATGATCGTCACACAAATGTTTGTAATGCGTCTGGCTGTTGTCTATGTAGTATAAGTACATATTTGCAAGAATGTAGTTTATTCACTAAAGCCGTTTTCTGGTATCCATAACACAAGCAATATAAGCTAGGCTTGGGACCAGAAGACATTCTGTGAAATGTGCATAAAAATATTGCTTTGTCTTAATTTGGTCTTATACTCCGCGGCGACCAGTCCAGTAAGTCGGTGATCTTGATATAGTTTTCTTGTGATAAAATAGGAGATGCGTGAATTTTACTTTCGTACATAAGGAAACACACACTTTTTTATGTAGTAATGCTTTGAAAACTTATAGTCATCATGACATTTATGCAAAAATAAAATGTGATGACGTGATAATATATAAGTAATCATTATTATGATAGACGTTTGATTAACGGTATAAGTTTTATGTCGTCAGTGAGTGGAACCTCTCGGAGAAAACGCCCGAGAAGTACTTACTTAGATCTCCTTAGTGGTGTTCTTTATAAGTGTCAAGGACGTAGCACTTACAACTGTCGTGTCAGACATTTTTTTTGAGTATTTTAATGAAGCCAAAGAAGTTTTAGATAGAAGCAAGTGGCATTTCATAGAATCATCATAAGAATTGCTGACGTCGCCTATACAAGGTATAAATCCAGGGAATAAATACATTTGGGTAAAATATGTTATTTGTCCTAGTCATCCCTGAAAAATATTTTGGCGACAAAAAAGTAACTTTTAATTCAATTTATCTCCTCTGACAAAAAGGTCCGGGGTCCCGGTCCGGGAAAAACCTGGACATTTTGTGCTTACCCTGGTCGGACGCCCCCCGTACGCCATACAAACAAAAATCAATCCAGGGAAACCCAAACGGCAGCATTAGTGTCTAGGTACGTATAATTGTATATAAGCAATTTAATAACGAAATGTTCATTCCATATTCATATAACAATGTTATCATCACATCAATCATTTTGTTGATATATCTATCGTCATCAATGACAACTCACATATTTTACGTAGTTACTTCTAACATAATAACAATACCATTAGTAAATCACTTGATTACTTGTCAATTTATCGAATTAAATACATTCGATAGTGAATCGGTGTTAATCTATATTTTACTTGATTATTGTAATCGTTAATAGGAACTGAATTGATTTACGTAAGGGGCGTTTATTAACGACGTGATTGATGACCTTTGCATCGACTATTTATACGAATCCAGTGTCCGGCAGTTAGTAAACGCCACCGGTGGCTGCTTACCATCAGGCGAGCCGAATGCTTGTTATATAGTAGTGTACAAATAAAAAGTTCTAAGACTAAATACGTACTTAAAACTTGGACAATGGCAGTTAAGTTCCACGGAAAATGCGCACATTACCTTCTGATAAGAAAAACAAGTAAATCAAGGAAAAAATTAAGGAAAAAGTAACTATGAAAGGCTTCATTCATACAGAATACGACTCGTGACTCGTGCAGTTGCTTTGAAAGGCAATGGTCGTGGATTTAAAATACATAATATCATCCTATATCATTTCCAAAGTGTAAGATCGATGTAAGCAGATCACATCGTTCGTGAGGGGAGAAAATCTTGAATATAACCCTATACCAACATGCGCATGCAACGTGGCGTATGAAGACACTGTTCATAATGGAAATAACCCCCGTGTCAAAAATAATGGAACATTTGATGGGCAGGAAAGAATATGGTAACCCTAATATAGGCAGCAATAACTCATAAGTGTTCATTTGTGATGTACCAAATATGGCGGTCGGAGGGGACTGCTTATTAGCCGGTTGCAATCTTGTTAGAGCGAGTGAGCTGTGGAAAATTTACATTGCGTATTTAAAGAGCTGGAAATCTATTACATAAAGAAGGAAGCTGACTGACTGACTTTCTCCTATTACATTTAATCTAGGAGTTGCTATATAAATTCAGGGCCTAAACCTATAAGAAACCTAAATTTCACACAGGGCTTCCGTTAAAATGGGCAATAATAAAAAGGGATTTTTGCAAATTCGATCTTTGAGGAATGTTAAGAGATTTAAATTCTCTGTGAAGGCCCGTCTTTTATAATATAATTATAAAAGTGTGAAGTGTTTAGGTGGACTAAGTCGGGGATAAACATTTTCTTCTCCGCCTACAATAATCGGGTTAATCTCATTTGTGCGCACGAATCTCATCCTAAGAAGCTTTTGGCCAGTGGCGTAGCCTGCCTTGGTGGGGCCCCGTATAAAAATTTATATGGGGGCCCTTAAGAAGGATAAAGATAACTTACGAAAGAAAAAAAATCTGCATAATTTTATTGAAATATTAAAAAATTTGGAAAGAATTCATTTATTTTTGCTACCGCACGTTGGGGGCCCCCGTGGACCGGGGGCCCCGTATAATAGATACGGCTGATACGGTGGTAGCTACGCCACTGCTTTTGGCCTGGATGAAACTCGCATCAAAGACCTCGCAACACTACCAATAGCATCACATTATATCCAATTACATTGATATACAAATATGCTGTCTATCTTCGATACTATTATCTCTGAGCTGTTTTGTCATTCAAATTATAACCTAGACCCCGTTTTGGTCCATTATGCGATTTGACGTGAGATAATGTCGTTTTTAATAAGTGAAGAAAATTCAACACACGCCGCCTGTACAAACAGAATGCGCTGTTTCCGAAGGTTATTTAACTATTGGGGATATTTAGTCTTCTAGCAGTTACATTTATCCTTATAGGACATTTGATCCTACAGTAATGAGTGCATCAAACAGTTTAGTTGCTAAAGATTCCCACAAGTGGCACCTGATCAGTGGAACTTGGACGAGATGAATGAATAATCTCTATAGTTACACAAAAAGGAATACAATATATTTTTTGTTTCCTTTTTAATTTTATAGCAATCTCTACGCAGGCAGCAAACGACATCATAGGAACTTAAGAATGAAAGGCAAGACCTTTCATTCGTAAGTTCCTATGATGTCGTCGAGTGAAATGCAAATATATTTCCAGAAATCCAGACTTTTTAGCATGGGCCAGGTAACAAGCTTTAGACTTAACTGAATGAAATATAAATAACCTAGTTATGTACGAATATAAGATAAATGATCTCAAGTAGCAGCTCTACATAATAAGATAGTAACAAACATCATCGTTATCAACTGAGATAAAAAAATATATTTGTACATGTCCTTTATTTGTCAGTTATCTAAAAGGAAATGCCAGTTCTAAATGTGTACTTAATACGTAGTAACGTAAAATGCTCATATTTATTTAATTTGCATCAAGGGGATTTTTCGGTAGGGATTTTCCTGCATAGATCTCATTTGAATTCTGGGTCGGACACTGTTATAGTGGTCTTTGTTAATTCAATTTTCATCATTACATACTTCTCAGTATCCCTTCACCATCCTCATTCTACCCTCACTGGTATGTTTCTCTATTATCCAAAACATTTTATAAGTCTTAGAGTTTTTTTACTATGGCTCTGTAAACCCCAAGCAATGGGTTAGGATCTGGGACCCTTTTCTTGAAGAGAGTTAAAAACATATGACCATTTAGTTACCTGACAAGCGAAGACCACGTATCCAGTGAGATGCGACTCGTGTAGAACATCGTGCATAGACCGCAGCGTGGAGCCGAGGTACACGTTGATTACTTGAGCAGGAAGCAGTCCCAGCATCGTGGCTAAATGGTAGCCACAACCTCTTACGTCACTTACCTGACAACAAAAGAATAACACTTATTTAATTAAATGTTAATGCTAATTTTATGTTAACCTTATCTCCCAAAAAAACCTTTTTACTTACAAAATAATACGATTATTATTTATGATGAATAATTATGAACCTTCAACAACGCAACCTTGGGCGGAATCCCGACAAGGTGGAGCGACGATATCATCAAGATCACGGAGAGCCCTTGAATGCAAGCGGCACAACACCACGTGTTATGGCGTTTTGTAGGTGACGCCTATGTCCAACAGCTGATGAATGGATAGAAAATCCTGATGCATTACTCAAACATACTATAAACTGTGTTGTAAGAGTCAGCTAAGGATTAACATCCAAGAGTGATCGAAAACTTGAAACTACACCAACGCTCGTATACTTTGTATGGTATGAATACTTCATTTTTAGAACGTGCCAGTGTCCAATAGTATTCCATTTATAGGCTAAGAAGATGTATAAACTGACGTCATCAACGCCGACCTTATTTCCTAAGACATAACAAAAGTTAATACCGACTTGGTCGATATTCACGTGTAGGTACCTCACACATCTAGAATGTTTTATGTAAACATTGTTACTACAACAAGTCACACTCATTAGCATTTTTCAAGATTATAAACTCGAGTACTGTGAATAAGGGGCATTACACACGATGACTTACAAAATATGGTAAAAACCCATTTCGTGTTTACAAAACACGTCAGTAGAGGGCGTGGTAAACTCGCAAATACTTCTTCTCTTAATTATCTAGATCAAATTTCGTCGAGATAAAAAGGCATATCCCTCATAGCACCTGACCATCGACAATTCTTTCAACAATTTGTCGGTCGCTACGTTAAAAATACGTACTACAACATTGTAGTCCTCAAATAATATTTTAAATAACGATTGCATCTATTTGGGAGCCATCTTGATTTATCATATTTATTTACGAGTCCGTTATTTATTTCAAACAATTAGATTAAATGGATGAAATAGATAATGAACAAACATTTGGATTCCTATTTTTTACTGGGTACATCAATCTAATCTTTTCAAAACAGCTCCTTCTTAGTCCTTCGACTATCGCTACATTTCTGAACTATGCTTCCAATTCTAGTTATCTAATAGTCTACTTTCTTAACAATAAACTTCTGGTTTTCAAAAAATCTGGTATAAAAAAATTCGCATGTGGCAGTGTCGATGTGGAATGCCCCTAATCCTGAACAATTATATTTAGCGTATTATTCGCTAAACACGCCATCACGGCGGGTACAATGTTGTGTATTAGTAGAGCTGCTACCATCGACACTAAATTAACACAAACATTCACAATATTTGCATACCAAAACACATTACTTGAAACAGCTAAACAATTACTGGATGCTATGACTTATTGCTAAATCTTCGAAACGGACTAGTTAAATTAGTATACATTTTCAGCAGGCTTTTATTAGTAGTGTGGCGGTAATGTAACTTGCTGCTCACAGAGTCCCCGGTTCGATAACATCAAGACAATTTGTGTAATCCGAAGAGTCCGATAAAATTCCGCTGTTTCAAATTAGGAATTCGGGGCAATGGCCCTTTTCTTGTATTTACGATGGAATATTAATAGGCAGAGGGGTACAAAAAATTTCAAAAAAAAACATTTGAAGTTAAGCATAATGCAGAATCTGCAGTCCAAGAACTGGATTGCAGTAAGCTGACATGGCCAGACTATGTTTTAAACTTGGCGGAGATCGCTCGACAAAGATTTAGCGAAACGCATCGTAAACCTAGCTCTTAACTGTGTTGCGCAAATTGCCTGGATTCCGTCTAGCTATAACAGGTTATAATAAACTTTCTGATGTAAATATTCCTAGAAGTGTACATGTGCCTGGTATATTTGGCTTACATTTGCGCTGTTTATTGCACTCTGGACGTAAGAATGATCGTTAAAGTATTCACTGTAAACATTTTTCAATGACGTCATGGGAATAAACTTTCATGTATGCACATGGAAAGGATTTAGTATGTTACTTTAATTATATTTATAACTAGCTATTGCCCGCGGCAACATTTTTTACTGATATTTCGCTTCTATTAATCGCAGCGTGATGTTATATAGCCTATAGCCTTTCTCGATAAATGCAGAATCCAACGCTAAAAGATTTTTCAAATCGGACAAGTATGTCCTAAGATTAGCGATTTCAAACAAACAAACTATTCAGCTTTAGATTATTAATTAGTATAGATTTCGTTTGGTCAAACCCCTCCCGAGTGCGAATTTGTTTCCAACACATTTTTACCTAATTTACCAGTGATGCCAACTCCAGGGTTTTCTCCCCAAATTTAGAGGGAAAAAATCTATACAGGGATTTTTGTAGGGGGTGAAATTTTTAAATTTTCTTAACTTTGATCCGTCGTTTGGGGAGTTTTGTTTTGAATTTAGTGGTTTTTAGTGGTTTTTGAAATTGCTTTAGGGGGAAAGTTTTCAAACAGTTGGCAACACTGTAATTTACAGATCATTGCCATTGCGACATAATGAACACTGCGTCGTGTTCGCAGCGTTCGTATTATTCAAACAATGAGACACAAAATAAACAAGATAATTCAGTACGCATCTCATATTCAAACAAATAGTTGGATAGACGCCAACAATATCTCGTCCAAACAAGTTTACTGCCCGACACCAGATAAAAACAAGTTTTTATTAAGACTAGCTGTCCCCGCGACTTCGTACGCGTAGAATTTAGAAAATATTCCCCATTTTTGTAACATTTTTCACTACTGCTTCTCTCCTATTAGTCGCAGCATGATGTTTATAGCCTTTTGAACCTCCGATAAGTCATTATGAATAAGACCGTAAGTCTCTTTCTCTCTCGTCAGCCCATTAACGTCCCACTGTTGGGTACGAGCCGTCTCCACTATGGTCTACTGGGCCGCGCTGATCAGGTGAGTTAGCACAGAGCTTATTTTCAAGTTTCCGTCTCTCACAGAGAACGTTAACTTAACAATATCCCTTGGCTGGCTCTTACGGGGGAGGAATTAGGGTGGTGTCACTTGTATTCTTAATTCGGCGCTACACGGACAATACTAAGTCTAACAAAATAGTATCTGGCTAGTCATCATCACCATTCCTTGTCCAAATCACTGGCAATTTATTACAATAGGCTCTGAACTGTCATTCCAAAGCTTTCCCGAATTTATACACGTGAGAAAGGCATTGACAAATGTGTATGAAACCTATTTAAGTGTGATGACATAAGAATTACTTTAATAACTTATAATTCTAAAAAACCTTAAAAAACTGATATAAATAAATTTATCGTGTAAAAATCTTAGAACACTTTAGTTTAATCGAGTAATTGGAATCGAGTAAATGAAATCGATTGACGGGCCTCGTGGTCTAGTGGTTCATATAACGGACTGCCGTTCACGAGGTCTCGGGTTCGATTCCCGGTCAGGACAAATATTTGTGTGATGTTTTTAATTGTCATACAAATGTTTGTACTGCGTCTGGGTGTTTACTATGTATTATAAGTATGTATTTACAAAAGAAAAGTAGTATATGTATTCTATCCGTATTCTGGTACCCATAACACAAGCATATAAAGCTTAGCTTGGGACCAGAGGACGTTGTGTGAAATGTCCATGAATATTTATTATTATTATTATTATAACTATCTTTAGGAATAAGATTACAACATGACCAATATTAGATTATTAGCATCCGTGTGTATACATGAAACGGATATAGATAATGATAGATTAGTTACTACGTAATTACTGGAGTTGCCGCGAATACTCGCTATTATTCGGTATTCGGCATTACTCGTCATTTTTTTTATATTCGTCGAATACCGAATAATAGTAGTATTATTCGGCATTCGGCGAATAGTCGTCGAAAATAAACTTTATCGCCTATCCTAAACATAAGCGTATTGAGCGGGAAATCCCCTACAATAAATAATAATCGCTGGGTTATACTTATATAAAACGGGGTATTCCCCGTAAACTAAAGAGAAAGACTTGTACAAGAAAAGGGTTGCCAGCATTAAAAATGGAAAATTAAATTTACTACATATATGTAGGTATGTATAACATGAAACAGATTTCTTTAACTTTGTTTTCTTTTCTCACAACCTTAGAAGAAACAAGAAATATTTTTAATGTGTTTAATGTTTTTTTTATGGCGAATAGTAATGTCGAGTTATTCGACTATTCGCCAAAGTGAATGGCGTTTAATCGGTATTCGACTATTCGCTATAAACACTATTCGCGGCAAATCTAGTAATTACCTACTGCAAAAAAAAAATTACGGACGTATTTATCTACAATAGCAGTGGTCTGCGACTTCGTACGGGTAAGAAAAAATAAAGAAAATAACTAGGTAACTAAACATGTCATTGCCACATGATAAAAAAAGTAAATTATATTCACGAAGGTCATAATACCTATTGATAACAAAATGTATAATGAAACGGGACGTGATTGTAAAACTTATTAGATCAACTGATAACCGACTAGAAAACGATAACTCAAATTATTAATTTCTTTATAAAATGGCCCTTTCCTGTCCGCTACTGTCCCACTGGACTATGAGAAGGCCTTCGTTTCGGTCGAGACTTGGGCGCTGCTGCGGTCCTCTCCAGTGGTGCCAAATTGACTACCGGTATATTGAAGCGTTGATGTACATAGAAACGCCACCATGTCTGTCCGAATCCAGGTTAGTAGCACAAGACCGATTCCACTGCAGAAGGGTGTCAGACAGGGGGCCGTAATTTCCGCAAAACTGTTCACCGCTGCATTAGAAGAAGTTTTTAAGCTCCTCGATTGGGCCGGACTTGGCATCAACATTAACGGCGAATACATCACTCACTGAATGTCCCACTGCTGGGCATGGGTCGCTTTGTCGTCATTTCATTTTTTTTTCACACAACGTCCTCTGGTCCCAAGCTAAGCCTTATATGCTTGTGTTCGGGTACCAGAATACGGATATACTACATAAACTACTTTTCTTTTGTAAATACATACTTATAATACATAGAAAACACACAGACGCAGTACAAACATTTGTATGACATTAATGGATATCACACAAATGATTGTCCCACGCGGGAATCGAACCGGCGCCCTCGTGATCGGTAGTCCGTTACATAAACCACTCCACCACGACGCCCGTCAATTTGATTAGTTTTTATTTTCCTAGACGTTTATTCAGAAAACAACCTGCATAACTACGTCTAGTTAGTTTGCTAAGTGATGTCATATGAATAGGCATTTAAATTTTATTTACACTATATCACAATCTTATCATGATATGGAAAGGAATGCGGTGATGACACACTGTCACTTAAGTACTTATTATGCTTGGAACTTGCATGATTTTTAAAAAGCTCATAATACGCCCCCAGGTCAGGATTTGATGGTTATCTCCTGAGAAATCGAGGAAAACCCTCAAATTTCAAAGGCACATGACGTCAGCTGAACATTTTTTTAAATACTGAGTTATGTATTACGTAAAAACGTTAACCCACCATCCATACCATACCAGATGGTGGGTTGACGTTTAAAATTAGGGACAAGGGCTAAATCGTGCTTCACAGAATAACGACTTTTCGTATGACGTATAGCTTATATCACAGACACACATAGTTAAATTTTCACGGACATATTGATATGTAAGTGGCTTGAAGCTGGCTAAGTTGTGTAGCCATAGACTATACATCTAGTTAATCTGTGGTTATTTAGATAAAAATTAGCTGTGCCTGTGACATAGACCACGAAGAATAAAATTTTATTCATAAAACACCCAGAGAATTCTCGCGTTTTCATACTCGTTTATATTGGTTACAGTCTCGCTCCTTGGCGTTTAGCGTGATGATATTATAGCCTATTTGTTATTCTGGTCTATAAGTTATACAACTATAAAGTTTATTTAAAATCCGTTCAGATGGTTTTTCGTGAGAGAGCAACAAACATTTCAACACCATAAAAATGTATTGAATGGAAACGAACTCGACAACCTTATGTTTGTACTTAAAATGCACTGGAATGATAACTGTACCTCAAACCTCAACATAAAATGGTTGTCAAGCGCTCAGTGAAAGTAAAACCAGTAAGTGGTTTAATGTGCTAGATGCCACGCCATGACAAGAACAATGACTTTTGCGTTATAAATAAGTATAATATATGTACACACCTATCCATGTTTTACAAAAATACAGCGATTAGAATCACACTTTAATTATTGTTCTTTTTAGCTACTAAAGTCCAATAAGTATTTAGTTAATTAAAAAAAAATTGATTAAAGATTAAGTATGGGGATGGTAGGTCCTCGAGTGGCGACCACGCACCGGACGACGCAGCGTAGGGCGACTCCCAACAAGATGGACTAACGATATCGTCAAATACACCAGAAGATGCTGGATGCAGATAACGCAGGAAAATTATCCAAATTGGACCAGCGTTTCCTGAGATTAGAGCGTTCAAACAAACTCTTGAGCTTTATAATATTGAGTATTGAAAAAACAAGAAAAATAGAAGCGTTTATCCATATTCATGTTTGTGCTCTCAAACGACAAAATATTTTAAGTTTTACAATTTTCGTACGAAAAGAAAATGGTCTTACAGAATCAATTGTCCTGCTTCTAATAACTATGTCAAACGCTTATTCAGCTAAATTTTCCACTTGATGGAGCAAAACAGCGCACTTGACATAATTAGGTAGCTAGAAGAAAACAGTGCAGACATACCTGGTACTTTGCAAAGATAAGGTAAAGTCCACTCTTAAGCACTTGTTATATTGCCAACACATGGCAAAATACGATAATAATTGATATTAATCTGTTCTGTATGAGATTATTGATGCGCAGTACCAACGATAGAATAATTACACAAAAGATTAGATAAATGTATTGCTGATTAAGTTCCAGTGCTTTCAGCACATTGATGCGGCAAAACTAAATGTGATGCAATTATAAGCAATGGAAAAATAGCGTTATAAGAATAAGGTTTTACCAGACACTTAGGCGATAACTACACTATCAAAAGAGGATATCGTAAAGAGAATATCGATATCGAGTCTTACGTCGACTTAGCTACGAGGAGGTCATCATAATTCTCCCGCCCTTACCCCGTCATTAGAGGCAACAACTTGTTGCAGTGGGTATTGGCTGATTTTTACGGCCGGCTTCCTGCCTGATTTCTACCCTGCTTGCGTACATGCACAGGTGTCATGCGATGTGGTTCCATCCGCCGGTTCTTACGATGTCCGCGGGCAAGTCAGGGGGACGGGACGTGGAAATTGTATTCTTTTTGTTCGTAACGTAACCCCACGGACAAGACAGGAGGTGGTCAATAAGTAATAATTTTAATTTCATTGTGACTAAAATTCAGAAGTTATAAGTTAACTTCTGAATTTTAACTACAATGAAATATCAATTTTCCGTATTCTGGTACCCATAACACAAGCATATAAGCTTAGCTTGGGACCAGAGGACGTTGTGTGAAATGTCCATGAATATTAAAAAGAATATTAATTTTAATATTTTTTTTAATAAGTAATTGGCTTTTTTCACCTTTTGCTGCCATTGAAATCTAACTACTGCGACCCAAATTTTTCTTCAAAAAATACATTTTTAGGATAAATCATAACTCCACCTAATAGGGGCCGTTCTAAGTTTTGTTTCGTAGCCGCTAGGGAATCTCTATTCCCAACGGTTATCAGTCGTCAGTGTGTTTGTCACTTCTCCGAGCCATAACCCGATAATTTAATCACCTAATAAAAAGGTCAACTGCTTGACACCAGCTTATAACCTGCACCGGGCTCAACAATTATTATTATAACGAACACAGCAGATGAATATTTTCTAACATATGGTCAAATCATTTAATCAAAAAACACCACTTTTTACGGATTTAGACGCGTACATATTTGTTTTAAATTTTAGCCCGACGTTTCAGGGACTTTTCAGTCACTATAGTCACGCGTGGGACTGAGCTGTAAAGTGTCCTCTGCAATCAGTTGTTACGGCCCTACGGGGTTTTGTTAGTTTTACAATTACAACAAAAAGTGGTTTTATTTGAATAGAAATCTCATATGCATTTGATTATTGGGTTGGGGTGAACCAAAGGAGCGATCTGTCGTCGGCGTACAGGAACTGTCCAGCCAGGGTTATCAAAAAGTGTTCGGTATACTTTTGTTGTAAAGGGTGAGCAATAAGATTATATATATTATAACAATAATTTTATTTGTGTCGCAAAATACTATACATATACAGGGTGTGGCGTAAATAGTGGTCCACCGTTCAGGGTTAGGTACATCAGGTAGGTACCTACACCATACCAAAATTTTAAACCGGTCCGCCGACTGGTTACGGAAAAAAAAATATTTTTAATTTTTTTCAAGAAATTCCCATTTTCATTACGAATTTGACCACAGTTTCAACAAAAAACATTATTTTTGATTTTCTATTCGTGTTTATTCATGTTGAATGTATGAGCTATCATAAAAAAATAAAGATTTGTATTGAAATTGTAGCCTTTACGAGAAAAAGTGATTTCTTCTCAATTCTTAACCTAAATTTTATCGCATCACTCATATTCAGGAGCGTTTTTTGAAAAAGAAATGTACTACACTGTTAGTGCCCATGCATTTAAAAATATGCTCATGATGTACTGATTATAAAATGGTATAATAGTACCGCTTTTCAAAAATAGAAAAAAAAATACTGCATTTGTAACTGAAAATAAGTAAGTCTTCCTGTTACCATTTTCGCAACATAATATTGAAACAAAAATTTCGTCTACCTTATTTATGTGCCCATTCTTACTGTAAACTTGGTCATAGTGACAACGACAATATTATTATTGTAATTGTATTGGCAAATGAGAACACAAAAGTTACTACAGACAGGGTATTAAAAAAAAACAACTTTGACATCATAATTATTTATTTATTGATTAATACAATCGGTGCTCAAAATGGCCCCCATTCGCAGCTATACACGCTCTGCACCGTCGAATAAAGGAGCGTTTAAGACGTCGAGCAAACCCGCTTTCATTGATTTTTCCAGCTGCTGTCAGAATCCTGGTCCTTAATTCTTCAATATTATTTATTGGTCCCTTGTATACGTCTTCCTTTAAGCATCCCCAATAAAAGAAATCCAAAGGATTAAGGTCTGGGGAGCGTGGTGGCCATAGTATTGGGCCTAACCGCCCTATCCATCTGTTTGGATAGGCCACATTAAGGTGCTCTCGTACCCTTACTGCATAGTGAGCGGGACAGCCATCATTTTGTAGCCACATGCTGTCTCGGATCTCTGTAGGGACACTTTCTAGAAGTACGGGTAAATCTGTCTGTAAGAACCCAAGATACCTTTCTGCGGTTAAGGTTTCTGGCAGTTCTAATGGACCAATTATTTGTCCGTTAATAATGCCGACCCAAAGGTTTATTTTAAATTGGTATTGCGATCGATCTTGTCTCATGACGTGCGGATTTTCTAACTGCCAGCTGTGCAAGTTGTGTAAATTTAAATATCCATCTTTTCTGCAAGATGATTCGTCACTCCAAAGTATTTTATTAAAAAATTGCTCGTCCTCTCGTATTCTACGCAGCATTTCTCTGCAAAATCTCACTCGCGGAGGATAGTCCCTTGGTAACAGAGTCTGTACCCTTGTATAATGGTAGGGATGTAGCTCGTGTCTTTTTAAAATGCGATGTACGGTTCTGGTAGATATCCCCGTTGTGCGAGATAAGACTCGGACTGAGGTTGTAGGATCTTGTTCTGCCAAATTCAGTACCTGATCATCGGCATGTCTCCGTGGGCGTCCTTCTCTTGCACCGCCTACGCCTGAGCCGGGTATCCTCCCTTCGGTGTATGCATTGTGGACTCGCCCAAACACCCTGTGGTCTGGATGTCTGCGATCGGGATATCTCTCCCTGTAAAGCCGAGCCGCCTCTCTGCCGACTCCTCCACATTCTCCGTAAATAAAATGCATGTCAGCATATTCGCGCGGTGTATACTGAGACATTTTTGCTATCACTGCACTGCACGTTTGTCCAAATCGTTATGCAAATCAGAGTCCGGTAAACGTAAGCAAGATTATTAGATGTCACCAAAACGACAAGTCCAAATCACTTAGGCAATCAACCGGAGTCCAGGGGAATAGCAAGAAACAGCGGAGTTAAACACAAATGAAACGAAACGTATACGATGCACGGGAGCGTAGATCGTACTAATTGTTTATGTACCATTTCTTTCCGATCTCAATTGCTAGAAAGGAAAGGGACAACAACAACAAACTACATCCTTTCCTTATCACTATCCTATTGTTTAGTTACTCCAGCTACGTTACGCATTACAAGAGTGTGCGCACTTCAATAGGTCTTTTGTTATGGTTCAGGTACAGAGCGACCTTTTTTTATAGGACACGACATGATGTAGAATTATTTGGAGACGTGGAGTCAAATATCAGTTGTAAGATTGAGACTTTGTTTTATTTAATTCCATATTTAAATGGGTAAAAACAAAAAGACAACATTTTTGTTTAAATATTATGTTGCGAAAATAGTAACAGGAAGACTTATCCGTTTTTAATTACAATTGCAATAAAAAAAAATCTATTTTTGAAAAGCGGTACTATTATACCATTTTATAATCAGTACATCATGAGCATATTTTTAAATGCATGGGCACTAACAGTGTAGTACATTTTTTTTTTCAAAAACCGCTCCTGAACATGACTGATGCGATAAAATTTAGGTTAAGAATTGAGAAGAAATCACTTTTTCCCGTAAAGGCTACAATTTCAATACAAATCTTTTTTATTTTATGATAGCTCATACATTCAGCATGAATAAACACGAATAAAAAATCAAAAATAATGTTTTTTGTTGAAACTGTGATCAAATTCTTAATGAAAATGGGAATTTCTTAAAAAAAATTAAAAATATTTTTTTTTCTGGAACCAGTCGGCGGACCGGTTCCAAATTTTGGTATGGTGTAGGTACCTACCTGATGTATCCAACCTTGAACGGTGGACCACTATTTACGCCACACCCTGTATATTACTAGCTGTCCTGGCAAACGTTGTTTTGCCGTACTAAAAAAAAAAAGATTTGAAAAATAGATGTTGGCCGATTCTCAGACCTACTGAATACGCATGTAAAATTTCATAAAAATCGGTCAAGCCGTTTCGGAGGAGTACGGTAACTAACACTGTGACACGTGAATTTTATATATAAGATATCGTTATTCTCCTGTCTTTACCCCGCTATTATGGGTCATCGCAACATGACTTTGTTGTTCATGTTGGACTGGGTTTTGAAAAATTTTTACGCCTGTCTGACGTTAACCCGCCTTGGTGACACTCGTATTCTCTTTGTCTGTAAGCCCGTGGGGTTTAACCATTCCATTTTTACTGCAAAATACATAGTTATTTTTAGACTTCCGGGATATACATCGAAACGTAATATCCGCCGAATAATCTGAAGATTTTGACAGTATGTATTTATTAAGGTGATAGCAGTCCTAATACTCCTAATCCTAACTATCATAAGGTCTTATTTCTCAAGAATCGTTTAAAAAAAGGAAGTCGGTTTAGTCACTTTTACACTACATTGTTTTTTTTACAATTATACTAAGTTCGAAACAAAAAGTATTGTAGTAGAATAAATACTTTTTGTTTCAAACATGTGGTTTTTTTTTTTTTCAACCGATCAAATTGTGTTACGCGCGTGTTGGGTTTTTGTGTAATTATTATTCAGAATGAATCCAAACGAGGATTAAAAGTCGTTAGATAAAAAAATGTTATCGCAAATATCGTACAAACGTAGTTATTTCACCACGCAATAAAATTACGAGCGTTCCGTTTCATAGCAGCTCTGAAAATTTTATCCTACTTATTTTAAGAAAAGCACGATTTTGTATAATATTTGTAGTACAAGAAATATACCTCGCGTTTAAATAGAACTTAGGACAGTTACGCTTTTTTCTAACAGGGAATGCAGAGACCATATTGTGTTATTTGCCATGATCTAAATCGCAAATTCTTACTTTCTACTTTACGCTCATACATCTGGTTACACATGTATGAGTATGACGATTTTAAGGGCTACAAACCTAACATTGCAGACATCACTAATGAGATTATAGTGACTAGTTTGTACTGTCTGTACTAGTTAAGCTTTCTTCAAACTAGAATAACTCTTCACACATTTTACGCAGAGCAAGTTACTCAAATGCTTCTATAGCCTACTTACTGCATGTCTTTCGAGCTTTAATATTATAAGGCCACAATACAGTTTGTTATTTATTTTTTAGTTCTATGAGGCTGGCATACAAACGTAAGCCAATGAATGTATACAAAAAAAAATTGAGGAAAAAAAAATTGTATGCTCATCCAAGTTAATCTAATCTGTTCCAATGCTACAAGGATTGCATTTGTAACAGATAAACACCATTTTTATACATCTATCTTTAAATTATCAATCCATATCATATCATGTAGATGAGAAAACATATTAGCTATTTTAAGGTTAAGGTGTCGCTTCAAACCTATCTCAGATAGAGAGTAGATAAACTACCTTATTACATAAAGTTATATAATAATTTAGTCGATGATAAATAAGAATAAAAATGTGACCTTGGCTGTACGAGCTGCTTCCTTTGCCTCTTAAAATGTGAATAGTATAAAAAAAATATTTCTACAGTATACCTCTTCTGAGCAGTATATTAAAATTTATATTTTATTGCATGCAATATTGTGATAAACATGCCATAAAAAATAAATAACATAACCATTCACTACACTTGCTATGCTGCCAACATTATAATTACATTTTTGCTTTAAAAACTACAGGCAGGGTAGTGAATGGTGCCTTTAATTCAAGTTCTACATTTGAAATGAGATCTTAATATGTTGGTTTTGTATTTAAACATGTTATGTGAACTATGTAGGCAATACCAAAGTCAATGAAAGTATTAAAAAAATGGAAAGTAGTCACAACCACTCTGTCTTGGCTGACTTTCTCACCAGCTGAGTTAAACAACTGATGTTAAAATTGATTAAATTTAGTACTGGCCATTATATTCCTTTTTTGGATGTTACTAAGGCTCTAATAAGTATTGCCTGTCTAATGTAATTATAGTATTAGAAGTAGAAATTATTATTTAGTTATTTTCTTTAGTATGTTAAAACTAAATAGTCTTTTGTGTTTAATGGAAAAGTTATTATCACAATGTTAAGGTCAATGTCATAATTGATGCTATTAATGGTAGTTCTGTTATTGATAGCTCTGTAGTAATTAAAAAATAAACTAAAGAAATAATGTTACTCACAGCAAATATAGTGTTCTGCAATCCAAAGGGTATTGGAGTCAGTCTTGCGAAGAACACGATTTTGAAGGCCTGTGGGCCAGAGATCACCTTCAATAAAGCTCTGGCTGTCTCGTTTTTCAACAGCCGGTCCAGCGGCAAATAATCCCGAAGCGCTTTCAACGTAAAATGCGCCACCGCGACACCAAAGTTCGCACTCACTAATACAGTACCCAAACCCTTAACGATACCAAATAAATAACCACTAGTTATTATTAACACTAAATAACCAATTGTCACAGGAAAACTGACGACTAAAAATAAACCCATAAATAACAAAAATATTATCCAGGGATCCTGCGCGTCAACCCAATATAAAATCGTCTTTAAATACTCTTTGAAGAAATAAAGCACTAGTACAAGACATGTCAGCAACAGTATTGATACTACAATATTAAATAAATAACTGTATGTCGTCCTATTGTTAATTTTAGCCCATAAACTTTTCTTTCTGGTCACCGCTACGGGGTCGGGTTGGCATTCCTCGACATCAATAATTTCCATGTTGAAACTTGATGAAATTAAACACAGGCTATTTACAGTAATACGACTCAGCTATGCATTTAATTATGTCCGCCATGGTCTAATTCAACAGACTGTTTATTCGATTATTTTACGCACGATAAAAACGAATGCAACAAATAGGAACACCCAACCACGGCGAACACTTTTCAGAGACTTCAATTGTCAAACTTGTCAATTGGTTATGTCAGTGCTTGTTTGACAAGTGTTGCCAATAATTAAGCTAGCTCCCGCCTCCCAAACAAAACTGCAAAAAAACTTTTTGAATATGATGATAATATTTTAGCAAAATATCCCCATCACATCGTTTTTTAATTTTATTACGTATCACATAATTAAACGAGGACGTAAAACTTATAGCGTCATGCAGCTTATCAAGGACGATCTTAAATATTTGATTGTATAACTAGCTGTTGCCCACGACTTCTTACGCGTGAAATTAAGAAAATTATCCCCGTTTTTTAAACAAACTAACTTTTAACTAATGCTTCGCTGCTATTGGTCGTAGTGTGATGTTATATAGTGCTATAGCCTTCCTCGATAAATGGACTAGGTACCTAACATAAAAAGTATTTTCTAATTCAAAGCGGTAGTTCCTGATTTTATCGCGGTCAAACAAATAAACTCTTCAGCTTTATAATATTAGTATAGATTTCGAAGTCATTGTGTTTATAATTTCCATAATAATACAACTACCAAGATTGATACGTCAGTAAAAACTAAAAAAACTATGGCATTGACTTGCATTTGATTCGACGTCACCACTGATTTCAGTCAGAAATAAAGCAAATTGTATGTGTCTATAATTTCCAGGAAAGGATTTACTTATTTTGAAACCAGAAACTAACTTTGAGGTTGATCGTGTAAATGCATAGTCAGTAAGTAAAATTGAATTTTTCCGAATCGATAACTAGAAAAAAATATTTCGCTATAATGTACAATGTTCAGAATACCAGTTTAAGGGCAAAATCAGTATTGTTGGCAACACGGAAGATTTCCAAAATCACAAATCTGACATATATTTAGTAGAGTAAGTACTAAGTAGGTAATTGGTAGTAGGAGCATAGCACGAAGTATCTATACTTCGTGGAGCATAGAGTGAAAATTTTATTTATTAAGTCGTAGTCTGTGGTGATAGTTTGTCTTATTATTACCTCTTTCTTGGAATTTTTGCAAGGATTTAAAAAAAGCTGTTTATCTTTACGTTATAATAATAGCAAAACTTATTCATCTATCCTGAGTCCAAGGAGAAAGGCAATAAAGATATTATTGTTGTATTGATTGTAGTCTCTTGTATTCTGTGTTATCTACATCTTGATTTGATATATAAATTACTAGCAGTTGCCCGCGACTCCGTACGCGTGGAATTTACGAAAGTTTCATGAAAATCTATCCATACATCCAACATTAACCAAATATCCAAACATGGATAGAAGACCGAGGAAACGTTCGCGTTGCTCAGCCTACAGTTTAAGTATTTTATATTGTCCCGCGTAATTCTTTTTTCGTTGTATCTCCTAAGATATTCATTTAAATTGCATGCTGTAAAAAGCAGTTATAATCTATATTAATTGCGTAAGCTAACTAAGATGTTTAATTTGAAAAAAAAATTACCATATACACATAAATAGCTTTTGAAAACACCCTACTGAATTTAATAACTTTTTTGACATTATTATGGGTACAGCGGGTTTCCCTTAAAAGATAGACATATGCCCTCGCGGACTTTTTTGAAGAACTATAGGTAACAAACAATTCCTCCATAGATTATTTTGTTGTACCTCACATAGCGTTAGCGGCAGCGTTTTCATTTATAACTCGCGCGCGTCCGAATTTCTCGGCAAATTTAATCATATCTCATCCAATATACAGCAAACCCCAATAAATTATACGAAAAAAGCCTTCCTCTTGAACCATTCTATCTATTAAAAAAAACCGCACCAAAATCCGTTGCGTATTTTTGAAGATATAAGCTCACATAGGGACATACATACAAAAATTACGACTTTGTTTTATAAGAAGTATAATATAAAGATTCATGGTCCAGAAAACGTAAGTTTTCTAAGTAATCTGTGGTAGAGATGTCTATATGATGGTATTTATAAAAATATCGATATCGACAACGATATTTTATTTGAAAAATATAGATATATCGAAATATCGGCAAAATTAAAAAACTGGCCAAGTGCGAATAGGACTCAAAAGGTTTCGACATCAAATTAAGAAGCATCAAATCGAGAGTCAACCAAAAAACAAAGCAAAAGACAAAAGTAATTTGTCAAAAAAAAATTTGGTTTTCGGTATGAAAAAAATATCGATTTTTATACCATTTCGATACTTGACATTTTATATCGATTAATCGATATATCGAAAAATTAAATATCGCCGATATATTGAAAAAATAATATCGATGTATCGATATTTTTTCAACAAGCCTAATCTGTAGTCTGTAGTCCAGCCAGATTCCAGAATTTTAAAGGAAGTTTGTCGTGTTGTGCATTCATGTGAAATTTTCTGAAATTTCTTTCATAAAACGCCAATACATTAGGAATTGCAATAATTTAATATCCATTTATATTTTTGTTCGTCTACACACAGTAACGACATTTATTCAAGCATATAAGAGTTTTTGAAAAACATAACCATGCCGCCGAAAAAAGCAGCTGCTGGTGGTGGTGGCCCCAGCAAGAAAACGGAGCAGAAGAAGAAAGAGAAAGTTATTGAGGTGATTACAACTATTTACCTATCATAAAATAGTTACACCTAAAAGTAGTACAGGTTATTTATGGATTATCTTTTTTCTTACAATGTACTTGAATCTACACAAGGACTGAATTCAGGCTATCTATAGTATCAACAAAATGTATTTTTCGTAAACATGTTGTTTGTTTAAGTATGTACTTACTAGTTAAAATAGAGTTACATAATAAAGTTAATAAAAGCATTTGTGGTATGCTATTGGTTATTGAATATGATGCCCTACAATCATATAATTGTCAACAAAAATTTTAAAGGACAGTACTATATTGATATTTACAATTTTTTTCATCTTACAGGATAAAACATTTGGTTTAAAGAATAAGAAGGGTGCAAAACAACAAAAGTTTATCCAACAAGTTGAGAAACAAGTTAAAAGCGGTGGAATCCATCCGGCTAAGCCTATGGATGACAAGAAGAAGGATAAGGAAGGAAAATTAAAAGATCAGAAAGAATTGGCAATGTTGTTCAAGCCAGTGCAGACGCAAAAAGTTGAAAAAGGTAAAACCTTCCATACTAATATTTTAAAGCTGATATGTTAAGTTAGTTTTGAACATGCTAATCTTAGAAACCACTGATCTGATTTGAAAAATTCTTTCAGTGTCATGTACATGTGTATATTTATCGAAGTAGGCTTTATAACACCACACTGTGACCAAGGAGCAATGCATCAGTGGTTAATGTTGTAAAAATGGGAAAAATTTCTAAATTCCATCCTTATGAAGTCACATGGAACTGCTAGTATCTTATATTCTATTCTAGAATTCAGTGCATATGCATATGGCATAGCTATAATAGTAGGAAAGAGCTGGTTGGCGTCAGTAATCATAGATAGGGAAAATTAGAACAAATGGAGGAAGCTTTTACCTTACATAGGGATCACATAATAAGAATGAAAAGAATTAAATAAATAAATATTCATGAACATTTCACACAACATCCTTTGGTCCCGAGCTAAGCTTATATGCCTGTGTTATGAGTACCAGAATACGAATAGAATACATATACTACTTTTCTTTTGTAAATAAATACTTATTTTATAATACATAGAACACACACAGACGCAGTACAAACATTTGTATGACATTTATAAATATCACACGAATGACTGTCCCGAGCGGGAATCGACCCGCGACCTCGTTATTGGCAGTCCGTTACATGAACCACTCAACCACGAAGCTCATCTTTGCACATTTAGGAAATTAATTTGGAAATTAAATAGAAAACTATTTGTTAAGTGCAAGTAAAGCTTATTATTATTATTTATATGGATGTATGTAAGGACGTTTGTTGCTCTTTCTTGCTTGGTCTTCTTTGATCAAATTATGTTTGTTATAGGTACTGACCCCAAGTCAGTGGTATGTGCATTCTTCAAACAAGGTCAATGTACTAAAGGTGATAAGTGCAAGTTCTCACATGACTTGACTATAGAAAGGAAGGTATGATATGAGCAAAATCATCTTAATTGATTAAGAGTTTTATGAAATTACACCATTACGATGTTGCGGCATGTCAGAGGCCTGTGACCACCAGTGGTTGAGGAAAGGCTGATAAACACAGATGGATGTTAGAGCCTCTATAGCTCCTATACATCATAGTTGATTTAATTTTAGTTTTGTTAGGGTAAGGTTTTTGATGCATCAGAATTGGAGTTTAGGTTTTTATTTTCATACATATCTTGAGAAGTTAAATTGACTAAATTTATTTGCAGGCGGAGAAACGTTCTCTATATGTGGATATGCGAGATGACGATGACAATATGGCGAATTGGGATGAAGATAAGCTCAAAGAAGTGGTGGAGAAGAAGCATGGTGAGGGAGACAAGCAGAGACCTACTACTGATATTGTGAGTTTTAATTTAACATACTTTTGACGGTCCTTGTGGTGTATTGGTTTATGAGACGGACTGCCGTTCACGAAATCGCGGGTTCGAATCCCGCATGAGACTCCGTATTTGTGTCATATATTTGTCATAAATATTATACTACATCTGGGTGTTTTCTATGTATTATAAGTATGTATTTACACGCAAAAAAATCGTTAAATGTATTCTTGTACACATAAGCATAATTTGGGAGGATGTTGTAAAAGTTCAAAAATCTACATGAAAAGAAAAAATACTTATATGGTGAAAGTGATTTTCAACCCCTTTCTCTCGCTGGATTGATCTAAACCGAAGTTTTGGACCCTTATCAAGAGCTAAGATAAATTTATCGTATTGAAATATTTTGTAATGTGTTTGTTTAAAATATGCGTAAATATACATTACTTAAATATGTATTGAAATTTTGATATGGCAGAGAAATTTGGTAGAGTTCAGTCTTTACTCTTTAGAGGTTATGGGTTCCAAGTCTAGTTAGGTCGCCACTTTTTCTGCTTTTTTAAATAGGTTTTTTTACCATTGGCACGGCCGCAATGGCTCAGTCGGTAAACGGTATTCCGAGGTCGTGGGTTCAAGTCCCGCTTGTGATGATCGCTATTTCCACTATAATTTTTTTTTTTAAGTAAGACCATAGCAAGTCAATTGCAAAATTAATAAATTATTTTAGATTTTTTAAATTAAATTACAGATATGCAAACACTTTCTTGAAGCTGTTGAAAGATCTAAATATGGTTGGTTTTGGGAATGTCCTTCTGGTACTAAATGTATATATAGACATGCGTTGCCACCTGGTTTCGTCTTAAAAAGAGATAAGAAGAAAATTGAGGAGAAAAAGAATGAGATATCTCTTGTAGACTTGATTGAAAGGGAGCGGGCAGCACTAGGACCTAATCAGACTAAGATTACGCTGGAGACTTTCTTGGCGTGGAAGAAAAAGAAGATTAAGGACAAACAGGTTCGCTATTATTCTTTACTAACTGTTGCCCGCGGCCGGTCACAGCGTGATATTAGCCTTCCTCCATAAATCTACTATCAAAATATAAAAGAATATTTCAGATTGAACCAGCTGTTTTTGAGATTAGCACGTTCAAACAAACAAACTCTTCAGCTTTATAATCTTCTTATATATAAAATTCACGTGTCACAGTGTTAGTTACCGTACTCCTCCGAAACGGCTTGACCGATTTTTATTAAATTTTACTTTCACTTACATATTCGATCAGTCGATCGAATCTATGTTGCGTGATTCCTTGAATTCCTTTATCAATGGCGTAACGTGTTAACCTTCCAAGTCCTTTATTTGGGCAAAATAGATTTTCCATATCTCTCTCTCTCTCCAGCCCATTTACGTCCCACTGTTGGGCACGGGCCTCCTCCACTTTGGTGGGATTATGGTATACTGTGCCGCGCTGACCAGGCGTGTTGGCACATGGTTTATTTTAGAGTTTTCCGTCTCTCACAGAGGATATTATATGTGTGCAATATCCCATAGCTGACTTTTACAGCACCATTGGGAGAACCCTTTTCCATATAATGCGAATGTTTATTGCATATTATGTTCTATTTCTAAAGTTTGTAAATATCTAGGAAGCGGTGAATAAAGCGGATGAACAGCGTCGCAGTGATTACAAGGCTGGTCGTGCTGTTGGACTGTCTGGTAGGGAAATGTTCTCCTTCGACCCGGCCCTTGCTGCTGACGCCGATGAAGATGACGACGAGGCAGTTGACCTGGGAACTTATGGTGATGATGAAGACCTTACACAGTATAGGGAGGTGCAGCTCGATCTTATTGGTATGGAAGCGTCTGAGGTGAGTAGCTAATTAGTATTTTATTAGTTTTGTACCTTGAAGTCAATATAATAATAAATAATAATAAATAATAAATATTCATGGACATTTCACACATCGTCCTCTGGTCCCAAGCTAAGCTTATTATGCTTGTGTTATGGGTACCAGAATACGGATATAATACATATACTACTTTTCTTTTGTAAATACATACTTATAATACATAGAAAACACCCAGACGTAGTACAAACATTTGTATGACATTTATGAATATCACACAAATGATTGTCCCAAGCGGGAATCGAACCCGCGACCTTGTGAACGGCAGTCCAGTACATGAACCACTACGCCACGAAGCCCGTCAATATAATGGCGTAAATATAATGGCTTTGTGACCGATGGTCCAATTCTACGCAGTAAACCGGTATTTGGGTAATTGTTTCGATGTCCCTGACATCTTTGTATCTAATAAAACACTCCATCTTGCTAAAGCTGCTGTGTTTGTATAGTAAAAATGTATAAACAAAAAAAGGAGGAAGTTATTGATTTTAAACTTACGCGATTTGAACTCATAATTTGTTAATATTACCGGGACTATAATCACGTTAATAACTTAAAAAGGGCACAATACCTTTGCTCCCGACGTTTCGACCGGGTTGCATCGATCGTGGTCACGGGTCGGTCCCGGTAATATTAACAAATTTAGGAGGAAGTTCTCAATTCGTCTGTATGTTTTTTTTCATGTTTGTTATCTCATAACTTTTAACTGGGCGATTTCAATGATTCTTTGTTTATTTGAAAGCTGGTGGTTCTCGTGTAGTCCCATTGGCACTAGGTCAGAAACTGATGGTTATCTCCTAAGAAATTGAAGAATACCCTCAAATTTCCCTTTAATATAATATAATAAATAACCCTTAATTATTTCTTAATCTTCAAATAGAAGTTTTAAAAAAAGGACCAATACCATATTACTCTTTCTTATTCCAATAAAGTTACAAAAAAGTTTTGTTTATGTATGTCCTTTACATGTAAGAATGTCCTTTACATAACTTTTTTGTAACTTTCTCCATATTCTGGTAACCCTAACACAAGCAAATAAGCATATGTTGGTTTGAAGCCAAGAGACGTTGTGTAAAATATATATTAAAATAAAAAAAATAAAAAAATATTCATGGACATTTCACACAACGTCCTCTGGTCCCAAGCTAAGCTTATATGCTTGTGTTATGGGTACCAGAATACGGATAGAATACATATACTACTTTTTTTTTGTAAATACATACTTATAATACATAGAAACACCCAGACGCAGGACAAACATTATTATATTATATATATATTATTTTTTTCTTCAGGTCGATAACACAGGTACCAAAGCAACAGATGACCGTCTTCAACAACTCGGTCATGGGCTTGAAAATGGCACAAGTGGCTCTGATGCAGAACCCTCTAAAGATACCTCACCAGCCCAAGATAGTGGTGGTGATGTACCTATTAATGAAAACCTGTTCCTCGACGAAGATCTAGATGAGGAATTACAAAATCTTGACTTAGAAGACTAGCATAATAAAAGTGTTGTGTTAATTTTCAAGTTTTCCTAAATATGGACAAAGTGAAACTTCTTTAACAACGTTATAGTAAAGTGGATATGACAAAAACTTGTGTAAATAAGTGAAAACGGGGCTCTTAAAGTATATTGGTTCAATAATTTATTTCCATTTGCAGCAATCATGAAATAAAATATTATTACATACATGTGTCTATGTATTATATTCCATTTAGATATTATCTTGTCGGATATAGTCTATGCCCTACAAATTAAGTCTTAAAAAAAAAATTTATCTCCGGGTAGAGGAATCTGGTAACAATAAAATAAATTGATAATTTTGAAAAGTCCTTAATAGACTTTTCCCAATTTTCCCTTAACTACCAATGGGACTTGAACGCAGAACCTGAAATACTTATAACATTGCTCTTAACCAACCCAATGAATTGTATACTAAATATTAGAAATATTTTTTGCACATACCTAATATAAAAATGTTAAAGAAATATTAAAAAAAGTTATACTGTCCAGTACGTGAAAAATAGAATTTTTTGACACTTGCGAGAATAAAACTTAAGATTTGTAAATAAAATAATGTATTTTATTTTATCAGTGTTTTATTTATAGTGGTCCTTTGAAATCCGGCTGCTGTTTGCGCTGTTGGTTCCGTACTAATTAGTTATAGGTCAGTGACAATTCGATCTCACTACCTTTAACGTAGCGCATCAGTAATGTAACTGCTTGTGGTCATGAGGTCGTGGGTTGGATTTCGCTCGGAGCTCGAACAAAGTAAAAACCAAACCCACATACTCTACTAGAGACAGACCACTTAAACCAATCCTTTATGCCTGTATTAAAAATGCCTGGTGAAACAGGAGGTAGATTTCCTGAGAATGTCTCTGGAATTGTTGTGTTGGGGGTTTCCACCATAACTTGGTTACGCCTGTTAAGACAAATATTCCAATACCACGCGCAAGTGTTAGAAAATATTATATTCCAATACTGTTGAAAAAATTTACTAATTACCCGTGGATTTTTTTTCCCTTGTGGCAACCCACTGGCTTAGCGGATTGTTGCCAGGCTCATGTAATGGCTTCTGATGTGGTATAATGAAAGTTAAAAATTAACCAAATAAAAATTTGTGTACAAACATATAACACCTGAAAAAAAAAGAAACAACACTACCTTAACGACTATACACTACTATTTAACTACAACATAATTACACTAACTACAAACTACCAAACACTAGATTATGAAGACTATTATATGTTTATTAGATTGTTATGTTATTGATCTCTATAAATTTAATGAAAGTATGAATGATGTCAGAATCTGGAAACAATGAAAGAAGAAATCGAACGTTAACAGGTTGTGGAATTTTTAATTTGGAAATAGTGTCGTAAAAAGGGGATATATTATTTAGTGGAATTGTTTATTCATTTTGCAAGGCGAGTTCGCGCCGTTTTCAAATTTACGCATTTGGCATTACCATGACAACAACTAACATTTTCATGACATTTTCGCATACGCCATTAAACAAGAACAAGATGACATTTTCGCATTAATTTGGCGCTGCCTAGTTATTGTCTTGCTGTTCTATTTTCTAATAAATAAACTATAAAATAATGCCTATAATAGTAAAAGATTATACGTGGTCCCAAACTAATAATATAGTACACATAAGGATACCACTTAATCCAGTGAATCATGAGAAAGTTGATCTATTCCCAACCAATAAATATATCAAGGCACATTTCAGCCCTTTTCTCTTCGAAGTATTTTTATTACACGATGTGGATATTAAGAATAGCAAGTGTTTAGTAAAAGACGATGAAATATTGCTAGAATTACTTAAAATTCAGGAAATAGAATGGGAATTCTTACAAAAGGAATTATCAAAGGAAGATAAAATGAAAATAAGGGAAGAAATGATACAGAACTGCCAGGAACAAGCCAAGCAAGAATCTGAAGATAAAAAAATAAAGAGAAGTCAGTTGGATAGATTCGCAGTCCAGCAGGCAATGGATATAGACACAAAGCAACATAATTTAATGGATTCTAGACGAGATAAGGCGAGAAAAGATGCAATGGACGCTTTGGAGGACTGGAGAGTTAATAATGAGGAAAACAAAAAGAGGATCAAGGAGAAATATATAAGTTCAACACGGGAAGGAGTAGTAATAACTGAATTACCACCCGATGACGACGAGGCGAATGATACAAAAGGAAATTATAACTCAATTTCAGAACCTAACTGTGAAAAGAAACGTGTTCCCAAACAGAACCGAACATATCCAGCCAAGAAACCACCAGTTAAAACAACAACAAAAACTCCTGTAAAATCGGAATATATTGAACAAAAGAAAGAGGAGGTGGCTAAAAGGGTTTTTCCAAAGCTGAGGCAGTCAATTCAGTTGGAAATCACGCACACTCCACGGTCATTCCCGACACCTAGTAGAGAGTCCCAGGCTGAGGAAGAACAAGCATGGTTGAAGAATATCTCATTGGCAAGGAGAGCAACTGGTATGAATTCATGTGATCTTGCATTGTAATGGCTCCGTGAGTAAGGTGTGATCAGACGTAGCTAGGGAGATTTGGGGGCATGATCATGATCATAAAATGTCGATATAGGAACATATCTAAATCTGGATTGAAGTATATTTTGTTATTTATTTCCTCAATAACTCCGAAATCAAAAGAAAATAGAATATTCCCCAAAACTAAAGCCTGGCTACCTCCATGTGTAAACTATGCCTGAGACTCGCAATTATATAATCTAAGTCTCATTTTGCATAATATTATTTTTGTATGTACGAACATTTATTTTTTCATAGGCTTTGTGTCCGAAGATCTGCGTCCTGAAGAGCAAGATCCTCAATGGTGCAAAGAAAAAGGCGACGAATTCTTCCGCAACGGCAATTTCTTAGGTGCCGTTAGCGCGTACAGCCATGGTATCACGTTGTCGGATAAATTACCAAGTTTATTTGCAAATAGATCAGCTACACATTTTGCTCTTGGAAATTTCAACAAATGTGTAAGTAAATGGTGGTTAGCCGTCTTCTCACCCATTCCACATAATTCCTACTAAATTCTATATACGGTTAGTTTCAAAAATTTGTAGCGGAAGGCTAATCAAAGTAATCACACTTTTGGTATGTTATTTATGGTAGAAATAGCAAAACTAAAGAAGAAAATTCAGCCTGCAACACTTCACAGCTTATGGTAAAGTCTGACCGTTACAATAATTTCTAATTGCCAGGTACAGGACTGCTCTACTGCAATAGACCTAATGAAACCAGCTTGTGAAAGTAATCGTCGAAGTAGAGCAAAATGCATAGCGCGCCGTGCCGCGGCCCTAGCTCGCCTGGGTCATCTCAATAAGGCTATTGACGAAATGAAGGCAGCAGCTAAACTATTGCCAGAAGACGAGAATATAAAGAAAGATATTTATGATATGGAAAGAGCATGGGAGCAAGATCCTGATTCCGATTGAATAAACTAAAACCTTAAGTAGAAGAAAAACGCAAAAATGCGTATATTTACGTTAGGTTGTTGCAGAAGCATAAGAAGATAAGTTTTGTATGTAATTACTATTTATTAAATATTTTCAAACTATGTTCTACTAAATTGTTTTCTACTAAAAATGCATTTAAGGTAATAGAAAATATATCACAACATAAATTATTCACAATTTAACAATTCTATTATACAGATTTTTGGAATAATATATTTACTCTTCTATTACTTTTTTGGATAATCCAAGGTTCTTGAGAAGAGCATGGGGTGAAGGATCCCTGCCACGGAACCTTCTGAAAACTTCGCTAGGGTGGCAAGCACCACCCTCTGCTAAGAATGTGTCCCTATATCTCTTGCCTACAGTCAAAACATCCTGGTCCGCTTGCTTAGCCTCCTCAAATGCACTGTAAATGTCTGCAGCAATCATTTTTGACCACAAACGACAATAATACGCCGCCCCCCATTCTTCAGAGAAAATCTTAGTGAATGATAAAGGATGTGAATCAAATTTGTCGAAAGGCAATGTGTGATATTGTGGCCACATTTCTCGCACAATATCTCTCCAGAACGCTTTTTTCGAGTACAATTCCAAGTCAAGTTTAGCCAAATATAGTTCTTTACATAAATTATAACCCGACATATGACCTCTTATATTCTGAATATTTTTTATAATTTCGTCTGATAATGGTTCTTCCGTACTATAATGTGCACTAAGAGATCTGACCGTTTGAGGATCGTAAATCCAGTGTGTCATTACTTGACCACAAACATCAGCAGCATCCCATTCCACATTAGAAAGACCAGCTACTTCCGAATAATTAACTTTAGTCAATAAATGACGGAGAGAGTGCCCGAATCTTTTAAATAGAATGGCTACTTCTTTGAATGATAGTAAAGACGGTTTTCCCTCACTTGGCGTTTGAAAATTGAATATTAATGCTGATAAAGGCGTAGTACCGGTTGATGAACATTTATTTCTGATTGTTACATGCCAGCCAGCATCGTCATAAACACGGATCTTTTCATCTTGACGAGCATAAGGGTCTAAATAGAAATTAGCAATAGGTTTTCCTGATTCATCCAATATATCATAAAATTTCACATCTCTATGCCATGTATGTGCACCTGTGTTTTCAACAATATTTATATTGAATAATGTACTGCACAAGTTAAAAAGCCTGTTAATAACTTTAGGCAGAGGGAAATATTCACGAATTTTTTCTTCATCAAAACCGTAAAGTGACCACTTTTGTTTTCTCTGCCAATATGGTATGTCCCACTGTTCCAATTTGCCATCGAAACCTCTTTCTTGTGCGTACCTTTGTAGTAATTCAATCTCTACATCTTGCATTGTTCTTGCACTGTCTAGTAGACTATCTAAGACATTATAAACATTTTCTACTGAGCCAGCCATTTTAGTCTCCATGCTCATGTCAGCATAGCTTTCGTAACCTAGTATAGCAGCCTGTTCTCTTCGAAAACTTCTTATATTTTCTAAGTTAGTGGCTGTTTCTATTTCTTTATTCATATAACCGGAACATCTTTGAACATAACCTTGCCATGTGTTCCACCGTAAATCTCTATCAGAACAGTATTGCATAAAAGGCTCATAAATATGAGGTTGTAAAGTCACCTTCCAGGGTCCTTTATCAGGATCTACTCCTGCAGCCATATCTTTAACCAGTGCATCTGGAAATTCTCTAATCAAATTCCTATCTTTTACGGTACTTGCAAATAATTTGTTAGCTATATTTACCTTATCTCTGAAAATTTGCTTTTCTTTTTGTAAATTAGTCATGATGTTATTCAGTCTCTCCCTTTTTATTCCTTTGACGTCTAAGCCATTAAGTTTACCTTCTAAAATGTATTTGTCTAATAACCTTTGCTCTTCATCTGTTAACTTTTTAAGACGGTTTTTCTCCGTGACAGCAGCTTGGAAGATAGGAACACTATTGAATTTTGTTGAACGAGCAGTGTGGGCTCTTTCGTGAATTTGTATATATGATTTCGTTGGCATTAGAGAACTGTTACCTAAATATAAAGTCTTTGCCATTCCCCATGTCAATTCTAATTGGCTGTCTAGCCTTTCCAAAGGCTTAAATACATCAACAAAAGCATTTTTTGTATTAGGTGATGCATGTTCTATTTGACGGACACCATTTTCATATTCCATACTTTGTTGGCTAATAGTCGCGATGCATTTCTCAATGGTAATATCGTTGAACTCTGGCAATCCATTTTCTGATAGTAAAGTGTTCTCTGCATCTTCACCAATTTCTGGTATACTGTAAATGATCGAAATATTTAATATTACTTTTCAGCCCCTTAAACCATGCTACCGTTTGCCACAAAAAAACTACCTACTACTCATAAGCAAAAACTGGGTGGTTATGGTTAGTATTTATTTATTTATTTTATTTAATTACGAAAATATTAACATTCTATAACAAATGTCCCAGGTACACACTTCTCTTATGTACACATTTAAGTACATAATAAACGTTAATATACGTTTAATAAGTCTATAAATTTATCTCTAGGGTATGTTTGGTTATTTTTTTTTTTTGGAAGACAGATTGACATTCACAAGTTTATGTGTATTGTGAATTATTATATCATCAACCTGATCGTAATTTAATACTTATTATAAGTGCGAATATTATCATTTACTTACAGCACAACGTATCCAGCATTGCGTTTATTTTGGTAAAGTTGTCTTTTTACATTTCGTGCAATGACATTAGTGCGGAGGAACGATAACGCCATAATAATCAATTTAAAATTATTTCAATATTACATTTAGCGATTTAAAACCGCGACTAGTATCACTAAAGGTAGAAATTTACTATATCCGGCTTAAATTCTTAGATAAATCCTAAAATAAATTTACGATTTTTTAAATTCTATTTCTAACCTGACTTGACAAACGAACTGTCAAGTGTCAATTGATATTGACATAACATAGACACTATAGACAGCTGACAATATTTCTTCGTGGGCCATAGACAATATTAAGAGACTACTAAGAATAATCACTTCACAGACGATATAGAGAGTAATAAAGAAAAATTTTGATTATTCATCGATCCATACATTAATCAAGTTTTTTTCCCACAGCTGGACATAGTGGCAGCCAATATGTCCAAAGAACGCCACAAAGCGTGGCCTTGCATCCAGTTGCTGTCTGCTATCGTGATGATATCATCGATGCGCCTCATAAGGGGCCAACTACCCTACCTATCTTTACCGGGTTTATGTTTATCACATGAAAGCCTTTCATTTCCGAGAGAAGAAAGCACAGATCAATAGAGCACAGGTTTCTCTACAGCACATTGTGCGACTTTCGCAGCGTTACGTACGAGGCTAGCTGGGTCGATCTCGATAGTTAGTTACTAAGTAGGTAGGTAGGTATTTAGATTGAAATATCCTTATCTATAAATTAAACACAGGGCGTAATTTAATCTTATTTTTAATAAATCTACTAATTTAATTTGTATGAATATAGTGTGTAATTGATAAATGCCTAGTAGCGCGACTTAGGGTTCAGAAGAAATAAAAATATAGCTGTTTCTTGTTTAGTTTTCAGCCATTTTCAGTTAGTTATTATCCTTACAGTTACCGATTTTTTGTTAACTACATTACAATCATTTTCGCTTTCACATTGACACAATTCTTCGCAAGGGCAGTTATTATTTAGTTTCACAACAGTCTTTTGCACTGTTGGTTCATAATTTGTAGTAGTTTCTTTAACTGGAGGGCTACAACAACACTCTATGTCGAGACCCATTAGTTCACCATCCTCCAATGTTTGTGGTAGACGTTGGTTCAGAGTTTCTGGCAATAGTAAACTAGCGGCACCGCCTCCTATCAATAATCCTCCCATAATTACTAACGGTAGGAACATTGCATCGGCTCCCTAAAATACCAAAATATATTAGAATCGTTGTTATTACTCATGTAACGTTCTCCGTTAATACGTTCAGTGCGGCTAACGCTTATGCGCGTTTTTCTGATCTTCACCAAGTGCGGGCCGACGCGTATACGCGTCCATACAAAAAAAAATCTGTAGGCAAGCGGGGTGCGCCGCACCTGTGCGTTTATAGCGTGTATTCTGGGTGTCTATTGTTTCGAAGCGGTCGTAAAATGTGGAATTGTAAAGGAGACTACACACTAGTCAGGTTTCTGCTACGAGTCTTGCAGGGGGGGGGGGACGGCGGCGGCGACGACAACAATAACCTAATTTAGTACAATAGATTATTCAAATAATTTTATTATGACTCGCTCTTTTAACTAAACTAATAGGTAGTTTTAGTCTATTTATAAATGGTGTCGATTACGAGGCGGGCGAAAAGTCGTAAATTAAAAAAAATTAATAATAAAAGGGCTTTCGGGAGAATGTACCTTTACTATTACTGTTTTATTAAGGTATAACTTACTATTTTAACAAAACCGAACGAAGATATATTATGGCGTAAACATCACAAAATCTCTTACAAATAAACACTAGTGTGGAAGCACCTTTATCCATCCAACACCTTTATATGACCCGTAATTGTTATATGACAGTCATAAAACTCGAAAGTTACCGAACGCACATAAGCGTCGGCCGCACTGCGGGAAGGTAAAAGACAACGCGCTATAGCGTCCAGCCGCACTACGCGAGTTTTCTTTGAACGCATATAAGCGTTCTTAGCACTACGCGAAAAATTTTTTGAACGCACATACGCGTTTTCAGCACTGGGCGAATGACTCTTTTTTTAGCATTGGCTATAAATTCGCAAATTATTCAGCATTGAACGCGTTAAGTGATTGCCTTTTGAGGACATTTCTAGCTTAACGCGTTCAATGCTGAATAATTTGCGAATTTATAGCCAATGCTAAAAAAAGAGTCATTCGCCCAGTGCTGAGAACGCGTATGTGCGTTCAAAAAATTTTTCGCGTAGTGCTAAGAACGCTTATATGCGTTCATAGAAAACTCGCGTAGTGCGGCTGGACGCTATAGCGCGTTGTCTTTTACCTTCCCGCAGTGCGGCCGACGCTTATGTGCGTTCGGTAACTTTCGAGTTTTATGACTGTCATATAACAATTACGGGTCATATAAATGTGTTGGATGGATAAAGGTGCTTCCACACTAGTGTTTATTTGTAAGAGATTTTGTGAAGTTTACGCCATAATATATCTTCGTTCGGTTTTGTTAAAATAGTAAGTTATACCTTAATAAAACAGTAATAGTTAAGGTACCTTCTCCCGAAAGCCCTTTTATTCTTAATTTTTTTTAATTTACGACTTTTCGCCCGCCTCGTAATAGACTCGCTCTTTTAACTAGACTGGTGGGCGGTTTTAGTCCATTTATAAATGGATAAATAGACTGGAACTGCCTATTGGTTTGGTTAAAAGAGCGAGTCATAATAAAATTATTTCAATAATCTATTGTACTAAATTAGGTTATTGTTGTCGTCGCCGCCGCCCCCCCCCCCCTGCAAGATTCGTAGCAGAAACCTGACTAGTGTGTAGTCTCCTTTACAATTCCACATTTTACGACCGCTTCGAAACAATAGACACCCAGAATACACGCTATAAACGCACAGGTGCGGCGCACCCCGCTTGCCTACAGATTTTTTTTTTGTATGGACGCGTATACGCGTCGGCCCGCACTTGGTGAAGATCAGAAAAACGCGCATAAGCGTTAGCCGCACTGAACGTATTAAACATAACAAGTCTGCCTTGGTCCGTCCACAATTGTTTATGGGTCTTCTCCATAGACCACTACAACACGCGGTCAAGTCACCGGTCCATCTTGTATCCGATAATCCATATAAAATAAAATTTAAGTAAATACTCTTTATTGCACACCAGATAGTTTTACAAAAAATAGTAACTAAACATAAAATAGATCTCTCCCAGACCATAATAGTAGCCTCAATAGTTACAATGTGGTTACAATTATATTATGTTACTTACTAAGAAATTAACGAGAGGTATAAATATAGGTCCCAACATCCCAAGCACAGAGCTTAGACTCATTCCAAGTCCTCGGACTACAGTTGGGTACAGTTCCGATGCCATAAGTGGTAGCACAACGAACGCGGACGATATACCCATCTTACCAACGCAGTACAATGCCAGAGTTACTATGCTTTCTGAAAAATAAAACATATTTAGTTTAGAAATTGGCATAAATTAAGAACTGACTTGTATGAACTTAAAAAAGCAAGTAGGTATTTTAAACTAAACCTTAGTAGAAGATTAATTACCATCTTGAACCAGAAATGTAGTCAAACAAGCTATTCCTCCAACAACCATGCTCATGCACAAAGTCCATCTTCTCCCAAGCCTCTCCATTGACGGCCAAAGAAACAAATACGTCGGCAACTCCACAATTCCCGCCAGAAAAAAATTCAAATATTGATCTCCTCCCAAAATTGGCGCGTAATATGATAGCCCTACATAAACACTTGTATTTGTAAACCAAATAAAAGTAATTATTATAGTCTTTTTTCTTAAATTTGGTGTTCTAAATAGATCTATGATACCATATTGCTTTGACTTTTCTGTTTCTCTGGCTATTATAGCTCTATTTGTTTCGTATTTCCTATGTAATTGTACCATATAGTTTGCTGGTAGAGATTTCCCATTGAATCTGTAAATAAATAACTATAAAATAGACGAGAATGCTATCAAGTAGGTACATTTACTTAAGACACTTTAATTAAGAGTACAGGACGCTATGCAAAATGTCTATGTAATAATATTTCGTGTTCGGCTTACCGTGCCATAGTTCGTAGAATAACTTCAGCTCTTTCATATTCTCCTCTTGCTAAAAGCCATCTCGGACTCTCTGGCATCGGCCAAAGATAAAAGAAGAAACAAACGAATGGTAAAGTGGTAGCCAGAGCCAGATGACGCCAATCTCTGACGAGATATGCCACACCTGAGAGAATTATGAGGCCGGCAGAATATGCGATGTTTGAGAGAATGGTGCATAATGTTCTGTAACGTGGTCCAACTAATTCTATAGCTGTGAAAACAAAAGAATATCGTAAGCATTGGTCAAAGCAAAGTAAATTTGCATTAAAAATAGTGTGAATCAAACGGTTGGCTAATTGATTGACTTTAGCCGAACAGAAGCAGAAATTATTATAAAATGGATTTCTGGTTCATAATAAACTATTACAAATCGAGGAGTGGAATGTGCTTATCATAATGGTAAACTGAAATGTACATAATTCAAATAATAAATAATTCTTACCCAATACATAAGGTGTGGTCATAATAGCTGGTACGGTAAATCCTACTCCAATTCTATAAAATATCCAAATGGCGTAATTCTGCGCAAATGCTGTTGCTACTCCGAAAGCGCATTCAATAGCTAGATATATAAAGAAAGAGGGTTTCCTCCCGAATATGTCCTGTAGGTAACCGAATAGATAATTACCGATGGCGCCACCTACACCCAGAAGTATTAGACCGAGGGTGGGCAGGAAGTTCTCATTACAAACAAGATCCCACTGTAACAAATATTTTTTTTTAGTTTTATATGCCATTTTTCAAATAAATGTTTATGGAAACATGTTTTCCCCTAATCGCTGTGAATAGGGCAGAGACCTTATTACACCAAACGTCTTTTATAATTAAAACCACAACTTGCAACATATTTGATAGTCTTTCGATTGATGGCAAATGTAGATGGAAAAAAGCGGGATGGGTCTCTTAGTCCATTGGTTCATGTGACGGACTGCCGTTCACGAGGTCGCAGGTTCAATTCCCACTCGGGACAATAATTATTTGTGTGATATTTAAGAATGTCATACAAATGTTTGTACTGCGTCTGGGCGTTTCTACGTATTTTATGTATGTATTTACAATAAAAAAGTAGTATATGTATTCTATCCGTATTCTAATACCCATAACACAAACGTATAAGCTTAGCTTGGGACCAGAGGACGTTGTGTATAATATCCATGAATATTTAATTATTAAAATAAATTTCTGATAAAGTAGGGTATATAGAGACCCTGAGACCATAAAGATCAGCAGTTTTCTCATCAGCCAATTTTCATGATTCAAGCAGATTTAATTGTGGAGGTAGAAACGAGTGTTCAAATTTACCACCTACTTGGTTACACCATCTGTAGATTCTGCCGCAAGGCGTGACTGGATCTATGTAGAGGTCGTATTTTTAGCCTCTTCCCCAAATAACAAACTTACAGTTTATTCATGGTTGCCGCCAAGTGTAATTTGTTCTTACCTCTGTTACAATGGTATTTTCATACGAAGTGCTGTTAAAAACCCATCCATTAGTACAAGGAATGATCTCTGGTGTTTCTTTCCACCAGGATATGTCTTGCGTAGTCAAATAACTCTTTGCTATTTCACTATAATTCAGTTTGTACATTTTACACGAAGAGTATTGCATTCTCCGGTTCCGCATTTCCATAGGTAAGCTGTAGAAATAGCATGAAATTAAAGTTAGCATATAAGAACCTCGCTACTTAACTAAATGTGATTGTGATTGAATGGAAATGGAAACGAACTCCAAAGAGGTCCAAACAGAATTTTCTTTTTAATTTAAAAAAGTAGCTTACTTTTTAGTATGTACTGAATACTTGCCTTAAATTCTTTATCACGTTGATATCAGAAATGATATCCAACTCTGGTACTTTGCACCAATGGTCCTCATTAGACGACATGAATAGTTGCGCATACGCATGAAAACTGCATGGTATAACGGCTGGTAGTAAGATCAAGTAGATAACCAGCTTTTGGTAACGACCAAAAGGGCCTACATCTTCAAGAATTGCGTCGAAGTCCATTCTGAGGATGGGATTATTAATAAGTAATGTGAATCTCCGTTTCATTGTCAGTTTGGTGAAGGATTAAGGATACAAGTGTGACCACCCCATTTCCTGCCCAGGGTGCTGTAAAAACCAGCTCAGCTTTAGAATATTGTACATAGATAACATCCTCTGTGATGACGATGACGAAGTCGGTATAGCAGAGGTTAGGCGCCAAAGTGAAGGACGGCCCATGACGAACAGTGTGACTTTAATCAGCTAGAGAGAGAATGTGAATCTTATGGCAAATAATGTTCCTGTGTTCTTAAAAATTTCGGACCAAAATATTGGAATAGGATCGGACAGGGAGTGGGATTGCAAGGGTTATGGCAATAATATTATTATGTTAGTAACTAACTTACCTACCTTTCTTTGAATTTAAATCAGTACCACCGTCATGTCTTGTCTAGTATACAAATGCGACAATCACACTCTGTGTACACCCACCACTCGAAGACTAGCTGTATACGGTGATGTTGACTGTTCTAAACATTATTGGTTCCTTATACAATGTCGCTGATACAGGCTGATATTTTGTTTAGCGATGATTTTTTATATATAATACAAGTGTGACAAACAAGCATACGCTCATCTGATGATTAGCGATTACCGTAGCCTATGGACGTTTGCATCACCAGAGGTATCACTCGCGCGTTGCCGATCCTTTAAACGTTCATTTTGTAGAGCCCCATGCTATAGCTTAGTGGGAGAACCATGGCAGGAAGTTCAGCTTTCAATCTACCTTTTTAAGTTTATAAACATCAGCGTAACCAAAAAGAAGAGCTTATTATTTCTTAATTTCTAATTTAACTATTACCACTTGCTGGATATTAGTAACGTTGCAATTTCTAAACTTAATAAAATTTTAGTAAAGTTTAAGTTAAGTATTTGGCGTATCAGAATTAGCCTTATTATCCATCTAATAATTGTACACAGCTTTGTTCTGCGCAGTTTAGGAAAGAATATTAGCTGTGCAGGCTGTGCTATCAGTAAACTAACTGGTTGGGATGTAAATGCTGTCATATTATCATTAAACAATGCAACGTAAGCGAAAAGGTTTAATAAAAAAATCTTCAACCTGTGTGCTTCTATTTCATCCCCTTAAAGGCCAACTATAGCCATAGCAATGTCACCCCGAAAATGCGTGCTAGTTTTTCATCGTTCAAAGAACATGATTTCTGTATTTAAGCAGACTTGTATACCATTAGTGGGAGGGACTAAGCTGATGATATAACTAGACACCTATTTCTTATCAGTAACTATACGGTTAACTATGTCATATCGTATTAGAAACAACATATAGATAAAATAGGATACACGTGCGCAATTATTTCATTCACCGTGGTCAGTCAATTCGATTAGCGACATAATTGGTACAGGAGCGTTCCCTGCCGCAACAAGGTCGACAATATTCGAGGGCGGCCTAAATATACCACTCAGTATAGTTTTACTAATATTAATTGTGGGAAGTTGAAATTGAATAATTGAAATTAAATGTATTCATATCTATAATCTTTATACTACTATATACTCGTATATAAAATCTTCTGTACGTGTGTTTGTAATTGAACTCCTCCTAAACGGCTGGACCGATTTTGATTAAATTTGTTGTGTGTATTCAAGGGGGTTTGAGGATGGTTTAGATTCACAATTGGCTGGACCGATTTTGATGAAATTTTTTGTTGTTGATTTTTACACAGAATTGTATGGCAAAATAACGTTTGCCGGGGCAGCTAGTAAAAATCTAAAAAGTGAATTCTCCGTGTGGTGACGGATTAAGAATACAAGTGTCACCACCCCATCTCTTCCCAAGGGTGCTGTAAAATTCAGCTAAGGGATATTACACACAGATAGCATCTTCTGTGAGAGACGGAAAACTCGAAATTAAACCCTGTGCCAACACGCCCGCTCAGCGGGGCATTTCCTCCCAAAGTGGAGGAGGCCGGTGCCCAACAGCGGGGCGTAAATGGGCTGGAGAAGGAGGAAGAAGGATGTCTGTACTTTTGAAGATAGTGGAAACAATTGGATAGACGATCTGTAATAGCGTAATAGATACCAAAATAGAGCGTGCAAACATACAGACAGATAGACGAACAAAAACATCTGTCTTTATGTATGTAAGCGCATCACGTCAAAACTACTGCATGGAATTGAATACCGTCTTCAGTGATATGTTGGTAGAGATCTAACTTAAAGTATGAGACACAATTGATCTCGGGATAGTATCTAGGTAATTTCTTCGGGAAAACCTGCTTTTAAGTTTCTTATTGGCCAGTCATGCAAAATTTCACACGAAAGAAGTCGCAAGAGCTAGTATTTAATAATAGTTGGGGTATATTCAAAGACAGGGTAGTACATAAATATTTTATTACAATATAAAACAAAAAAATGGTCAAGTGCGAGTCGGACTCGCGCACGAAGGGTTCCGTACCATTATCTATGCAACATAAGGCAACGTTATTAGTATCGAGCAAGAAACGGTAAAAAAATCATGTTTGTTGCATACAACAAACAAGGTGGACTTAAGGGGGGCTCCCATAGGAGCCCCCCTTAAATATTTATTTTATTTTATTTTTAGTATTTGTTGTTATAGCGGCAATAGAAATACATCATCTGTGAAAATTTCAACTCTCTAGCTATCACCGTTCTTTAGGTACAGCCTGGTGACAGACGGACGGCGAAGTCTCAGTAATAGGGTCCCGTTTTTACCCTTTGGGTACGGAACCCTAAAAAAACCAATAAATTTATAAAACGAAACGTAGGCGTCGTCGAGTTAAAATGTAAAACCAATGTACCTACGTAAGACGCGTATCAATACGTCAAAAGTTATTCTATTTGAATCGAATAAATAAGTTGCGCAAGTGTTAGAGAACATTTAGAGAATTTATAAAAAAAATAAATCAATATTAATTTCTATTTCAAACGAATATTAGCACTTTTGAAAACCACCAATTAAGAGGATACCAAAATAGCTTCGTGCATTTTTCTACGTACGAAGTTTTCATTGTTTCTTTAGATTGAATGGCTAGAGCTCTAATTTTTAAGTATATGTTTTTTTAATATATGATCTAGGATCGCATAAACTCAGAAACGCGATTGAAAAAAGTTTTCTCGATAGAAAATCTTAGCGAAACAACCTCTTTAATTTTTTATTTTTTTCATTTGTCGGTCTATTATCGCGTATTAACTAATGAAATAACTTTAAAAACATAGGTAACTATTATATATAGAAACACGTAAATCAGAATTAAAATATATTTAGTAGATTTTGAGTAAATAGGAAAAGTATCCCTAATTCTTCATTTTCTGTGCCTACTGGTTGTGTTAATATGTAAGGGTCGGCGATGATATATGATAATATTGATGTAGTCCCTTAATGATTATTACCCAAAAATTTATAATAATATCTGTCACCAGAATATTCTGCTAATAAAAATGTGAAAGTTTGTAAGGATGTTTGGAAGTTTGTTACTTTTTCACGCAAAAACTACTGAATGGATTTTAATGAAACTTTACAATAATGTAGCTTATTCGTCAGAATAACATATAGGCTACTTTTTATCCCGAAAGAATGCAACATTCCCGGGAATAATAAAAAATGAATAGATTTTTTATCCTTTTTACCGAGGGCCGCGGTGTTACCCTCACAGCTAGTACAAAATATTTTAAATGTTATGGCACATTTTCCTGTACCATTCAGGATCATTCTTCGCAACACTCTCTGGTCTTCCACCTTTGTGGTTATAGTGGAACTCTGAAGCTCCTCGTCCGGGAACACCATTAACCACAAACTTGCAGAACCTTTCAACCATCCGCGCATCCCAGTCTGATGTCACGTAGTGAACAGATTCGTGTTCCACTAAAACCTGAAAAAGAAACACAGATAAAGTAAATATTATAGCAACTGACTGACTGACGACCCTTTCTCTCTCTCTACTCAGCCCATAAAACTCCCACTGTTGGGCACGGGTCCCCTTTACTATAGTAGAGATTATGGTCTACTGCACCGGGGGTATTAGCACAGGGTTTATTTTCGATAGCTCCGTTTCTCACAGAGGATGTTATCTGTGTAAAATGTCTCATAGCTGGGTTTTCAGCACCTAGGCAGAGAAAAGGGGTGGTAACAATTGTTTTCTTAATCCGTCAACACACGGATAATACGAATCGATACGATTTAGACAATACGAACGATGAATCAAAGACCTGAACTTATTAATAGATTTTTTTATAGAGATTTTGTAAGTATAGGTACAGTAATTTATTAATTTTGCAATTGACTTGCTATGCTATGCTATATATATGCTTTACTTGATAAGATTTTCTTGTTTAAATATTTTCTTATAAAGATTTTATTGCTTTAAACATTGTAGTGGAAAATTTGATTTACATGACAGGGTGATAAACCATGAATACCATAATAGCACAGGTGGCAGAGAAACGGAACGGTATTACGAGGATGAAATATTTCGTTTAAAATGTAGGTTAGAATCAGAAAGGTTTTTTGCTTTACCTTTATTTGCCTACGCCTATCATATATTATGATTTATGTTAACTGTTTGAGCACAGGTATATCTGTAATGCTAACCTGCACGAAGTACTCCTCATCACCAGCGATGAAGCTGAATGCGTAGTCCCGCGGTGCGATACCATTCTCTCCATGTTGGTACAGTTTAAAGTCTATTGATTGTATTGGTATTACGTCACCGTTCGGCAATGCTACTACACCCATTTCGAAACTGTGGGTTATATAAATATAAAATAATTAAATGTATTGTATTAATTGAAAAACCTGACTGCATACACGTTCTCTCTCTCTCTCCAGGCTATAAGCATCCCTCTGTTGGGTACAGGCCTCCTTTGCATGGGATCATGGTCTACAGGGCCGCGCTCACCAGGCGTGCGCAGAGTTAGTTTTCGAGTTTATTGTCTCTCACACTGTATGTTATTTGTGTAAAATATCACTTTTAGCCTGCTTTTACAGCACCCTAGCAAAAAAAGAGGGGTAGTGACTCTTGTATTCTTAATCCGTAACCACACGGACGGCAAACACATTGCCTTAATCTAAAACAAAAAAAAACCTGTCGCTTAGGGTTCCGTACCAACTCGACCGAAAAATATAAATAACTAAATACACATAAACAGTTAATTAGGCATAAAGCAACTCACCAACTTAACTTTGTAGTTGCATTAAAGGGAATCGCCTACATTTCAGCTACTACATAAGCTGGTATTAGTTTAAAAGAATTCTTTCATGTGATGTGATAACAAATTACAAGTTTTTAGATTTTTCCCTATAACAGCACTATGTAGGCTCGGTCCATGCCAAACATCAAGTCTCTAGGACAATGGAAAGTAACCTTTAAATTTTGATTCCCTTTTTTTATAGCTATGGTGGGCAAATGAGTACACTCCAACTCCACCTGATGTAAAGTGGGGTGTAATCCAAATGTGGGAGCAGCTAGTACAATATAAATGCACTAGCCGCTCCCACCTTGCCGACCCACAAGATGCCTCTTCACGCCTCGCTTGAAGGACCCCATATCATAAACACCAGTAGTGGAAGTCCACTATTTTGGAACAACCAATACCGGCACGATACCGTTGCAATTGAAGTCAAATATCCGTAGTCTGCTATATGCCGTCATAACGGTCTTTCAATGGTAATAGAATTGTCGATCTCTTTTATCTATGCATTGAATTTTCGGTCTCTTTTATCTATGGATTGTGTTAGAATGGTATGTATGTGTTGCCGTTTTTAAAAAATGCGTTAGTTGAAGTGATTTTCGAAAAACTACTAATAAATTTAAACATTTAATCATGCTAGACTTCGTTTTAATATATATTCGTACATACTATTTATTAGTATAAAAAGCAATGTGAAGTTTAGGAGATTAGTAAATTGCAATAAATTACAAAGAACAATTTCTAATATTTCTATCTATCTATTTTTTATTTATGGCAATCTGTCGACACAGGACAATTTAAAAATATTACTGTCAAATTCAAAATAGCAGACTACCGAAACATTTCAGTCATTGAATTGCAATTGTGAAGCAGTTGTGTACGAGACTAGCAATTTATGTCACTTTGACAATTGTAAGACAATGATGAAGTCGTTATGACGACACATTAATAGTAGACTACCAAAAACTTTACTATTGCACCATAATGGTACAATAATGGTACAGTTGTGACACCGTTGAAATACCCGACTCAGGGCCCAGGAAACACGTTAGCAGGGAGCGAATTCCATGCTTTAGCAGTGCGGCAAAGAAATGAAGCCGTAGCCGTCCCTAGCGTAAGTGGAAAATATTCAAAAAAGGCTGTCATTCGGTTATTTCTTCTGAATGCGTAGATCTAAAATATTGATTGTATTTTTTGGAGCAAGGGACCGCTACATTTGGTATGAGTTTTAAGTTAATGCCTTCAGCCGTTGCTGAGTAAAAAAAGTTTGACGGACAAACAGACAGACAGACGGGCACCGTAGTGAGACTATAAGGGTTAGTACGAAACCCTAAAAAGAGGCCTTTAATTTATTAGTCTTTTCGTTTTGTTGTCATTACCCCATCTTTTCTTTTGTAGACTAAACCAATAATACACTCCCATTGAGTTGTAGATCTAAGGTCAAATGTCGAAAGTTTACGTACTGGAGCTGAACATATAAGCAACATTCTACTCTAGTTTATTCGAAAAGTGTATGGTAGTACTTACACAGAAGCTGTGGTCGGTTGGCACACAACTGCAACACTGATGATGACGTCATTCTCCAAGAAGATGTTGTGGAACGCGTACCTGTGCATCAACGTCCAATCACGTTTGTGACCTTTAACAAAAACATGTACATATTTTAACATTAACATCCATTTATATTAGTTCGGAACGTATTGTGGAGGAGCGTGGGTGATCGGGCTCCTCCAACCACAAATGGAGAATTCTCCGACCAGGCTAGGTGATCAGCACTGGCCAGGGCTTTCGCCCCGCTGTTGTATGTTCAGATGTTGTAGCTATCTTAACTCGTATGCAAATCTTGCTTTCGCGATGTAGAATTCATTGTGACGTCATATTTTGACATTTAACGCCATCTGTTGTTATTGTGCTGTACTATGTAGTGACAGCTATTAGTCACTAGATGTCGCTACAGTATCTATCAATGTATTAATTTATGTAACGGAATCTTTGAAAGTAATTTTTACCCACTTACAGTAGTCGGATCGCACACATCATGACTTTCAAGCGTGTTTTTTAGTTTTTGAACTGAGGTAGTTTGGGAAGTTGAGGGAGTTTAGGAACCTAGGGGTAGGTGTTTTAATTTTTATTGAATTTTGAAAATCTCACCAAAACTATGATCTCTGAACGCCTGCATAGTGTATTCAAATGTTTCGTTCTCAACTTTGACCTTACATTTCAGTGTACCAAACTGCTCATAATGGGACTGGTGAGCTCTGTGAACAAAGTCAAAAAGTCTTTGTAAAAAACTCCATCAAACTCTAGGTACCTAGAAAAAATGTTTAAAATGAATGTAAACCCAAAATAACCCGCAACAATCTTCTTTACTTAAATATAAAACAAAGTCGTTATTTTATAATGTATGTCCCTATGTGAGCTTATATCTTCAAAACTACAAAACCGATTTTGATGCGGTTTTTAGGGTTCCGTACCCAAAGGGTAAAAACGGGACCCTATTACTGAGACTTCGCTGTCCGTCCGTCCGTCCGTCCGTCCGTCTGTCACCAGGCTGTATCTCAAGAACGGTGATAGCTAGAGAGTTGAAATTTTCACAGATGATGTATTTCTATTGCCGCTATAACAACAAATACTAAAAATAATATAAAATAAATATTTAAGGGGGGCTCCCATACAACAAACATGATTTTTTTACCGTTTCTTGCTCGATACTAATAACGTTGCCTTATGTTGCATAGATAATGGTACGGAACCCTTCGTGCGCGAGTCCAACTCGCACTTGACCAATTTTTTAATAATTATAGTGGTTCAAGAAGATTGCTGATTGTGTACTGTATATTTGGGCAGGGGGGGTTCATCCTAATCCTAATTTTCATAGATTGCTTCAACGTTTTGTAGCTATTTTACAAAGTATGGTAAAATATCAATCGTTACGTCTTTAATCCCTCGAAGTACTCTCTGCTCCATTTTTCCTTAGCAATAGATCTGATGACTACCGGCGGGTACAGGTCGCAGTCAAAGTCAAAGTATTTGCTTGTTGCGTTCCACTCACCGAAGAAGTCAACGTCAACTAACTTTTCTGGATTGTTCTGGTACCTTGGAAATTGAAAACCATTAGTGCAAATAACAAATAATGGGAAAAAATGGGGTATAAGAAAGTAAAGAGAAATGTAATATAATAATATCCCGGAGAGACGAAAACCTCAGAATTATATCCTGGTCTGCCAAAACCACCTTCATTGTCCCAAGATCCCAAAGATGCCCAAAGATCTACCAATAATCTGATTAATCTTTGAAAGTGCATTTCAATTCCTGATAGCAATCACTAATTAATAAATATGTACTACCTACATAGTCCACTTACCACATTTGTCCTTTATAAGCCAAGGTCCATTTAGCCATTGGCTCAACAGGCGTAAATTTAAAGCCCTCCGCTCCAAACTCGTCAATATTCGCACCAAATAACACTGTGTCGGGGATTTTCTTGGCGCATAGAAGACTTTTGCCTGGTAACTGTGGAGAAAGCACTTCATGACTGATCTACATCTATTAAGGTATAGCGAACGCCAGGAGCTGCTGAATGCAACCGTGATAACAAAATATCTTGTTCGAGTCTTACCCCAATATAAAACGGTCCATTACACATCCCCATTGGTCTTCGTTCACAGCCAGCGACCACGTACACTCCATTGTTACCTTCGCTTTTCGCCGCTATGAAGAACACGGCATCAAACGCCTTCATAAAATAAAATTAAGAACTTTTTATATATCCCAGACCCAAACAGCTCTATAAAATTTAATTAGGTCTACATACGATCTACTATACCTTGGGATGATCACTAAGAGGCTGTGCTCTTTCTATGAGGGTCAGGTCTGATATAACCTTCGCACCTTGTCCTGCGCGACCACCGGCAAATGCTAAGGAGACCTTTGAGGAATACTAGAAAGAAAAAGATTTATGGTCTTAATTATAATGACATAGCGGAGGTTTAAACAATACATTTATCGGAAAGATAATAAACATTTTATTGTAAAAAGAATATTATGAAAAACAACTTTTGACAATTTTAGCGAACTTTTAAACCCCCGATAAGTCATTATGAATAAGACCATTATTTTAAACTTTTTAATTCACAGGAAGATGCTTAGATAGTTATTATGAATATTCCCGACCATTTAAAGTCCGAAATAAGATGTTTAAAGTACAAAATGTATGGGCTGTCAGATTATGAGATTTAGAACGGGGTTTCAACGCCAATTACTCGCTGGTCAACGTAATATATCCAACGAATGTAAAGGACAAGATCTGAAAATTCATGGCTTATAGTGGGAGTTAATATGATACGAAGGAACTAAACCTAGGACCTAACATAATTTATCCAAAATATGACTCATTTCTTACAAAATCACGCACACTTCACGTTTGATGTCTACATAATTATGGAGATTATTTTGTTATCAAATTGTAAGCTTCTTATTTGATTTTATCGTATGAAGCTAGACAGATACACATACATCACTACATTTTAATATTACAAAGTCCCCTGCCGCGTCTGTAAGCCTGTTCGAGATAAACGCATAAACAATAAATGGATTTTTATAAGATTTTCAGAACAAACAGACGAAATGATTTTGAAAGTCATTAAAAGCCATTAAAACGTCTTAAAAATTTTCGTACTCTACTGGGACAGTCATATCAATAACAATAGATAAACAAATACAAAAAGTATAATAATATACTTAAAATTGTTCAGTCCGAGGATCCAACGTCAAGCCCGCGAACTTATTATTAGCACTGTGACCACTGTACAACAAGGGCCGTCAATGCCTTAAGTGCCTACATCAATATTATCGTATATCATCGCCGACACGTACATATTAACACAGCCAGTAGGCACAGAAAATGAAGAATTAGGGATACTTTTCCTATTTACTCAAAATCTACTAAATATATTTTTATTCTGATTTACGTGTTTCTATATATAATAGTTACTTATGTTTTTAAAGTTATTTCATTAGTTAATACGCGATAATGGACCGACAAATGAAAAAATAAAAAATTAGAGAGGTTGTTTCGCTAAGATTTTCTATCGAGAAAACTTTTTTCAATCGCGTTTCTGAGTTTATGCGATCCTAGATCATATATTGAAAAAACATATACTTCAAAATTAGAGCTCTAGCCATTCAATCTAAAGAAACAATGAAAACTTCGTACGTAGAAAAATGCACGAAGCTATTTTGGTATCCTCTTAACACGAAATCACAAGGGCAGTTTTTCATATAAACGAAATCGTAGTCCCCTATTTCCTCCCTGGATAATGCTCGTAGAGCAATAATTTGACATGTTCCTTTACGTTTCATTTTTTCATAAATTGATTCTTACAAAAAGTTGAAAAAGTGCAGGATTTTTCGCGGTGTTCACATGTCCAGAACAGAAATATGGCAAAATTTAAAAAAAATTGGTCAAGTGCGAGTTGGACTCGCGCACGAAGGGTTCCGTACCATTATCTATGCAACATAAGGCAACGTTATTAGTATCGAGCAAGAAACGGTAAAAAAATCATGTTTGTTGTATGGGAGCCCCCCTTAAATATTTATTTTATTTTATTTTTAGTATTTGTTGTTATAGCGGCAATAGAAATACATCATCTGTGAAAATTTCAACTCTCTAGCTATCACCGTTCTTGAGATACAGCCTGGTGACAGACGGACGGACGGACGGACAGCGAAGTCTCAGTAATAGGGTCCCGTTTTTACCCTTTGGGTACGGAACCCTAAAAAGGACAACATAGGAGTAATTATCTATATTACTTTACTCTTTGACCTTGACATAGGAACACGGCCAAAGCCTTTTTTTAAATTTTTAATGAAAGAATTAGTTAAATAGGTTAAGTTTTGGGGAAGTAATCAGGGGATTACGAAACGTCGATCTCATGAACTTATAAAAGGTTTTTCGATCCAAGCAGCAGTTGTCTCTATCACACTAGTTCGGGCAATGCGCAACAGCAATACATTTAAATAAAACTACTTTTTACAGATTTAGACGCGTATATTTGTTTTAAATTTGGCCCGACGTTTCGGAGACTTTGCAGTCACTCACCCGTGACCATGGTGACTGCGTCTAAATCTGTAGAAAGTAGTTTTATTTAAACAGATGAGTCGCGCAAGTGTTAGAAAAAAAAGCAATACATTTTACAAAACCTAATTTTCAATTCGCCCATCCTTATGCTTTCCTAAGTAGGTAGTGCACCGAGAATGGGTTAGAGCTACAGGCACAGATTTACCCATAAGTTTGACTAAGCATGACTTGTGCTATACACGTCGATTAAATCATTGATTAGCATTAACTAAAGCATGATAATAATGAATAAACATAATATTTGTTATAATCTAGTTACTTAGTGTTGTAGATATTGGTATGTGCAGGTGCTTATCAACACCTGCGTTTAACAGTATTTTAGCTTGTATTTACTTTTGATTCCCTTATCTTCATGCCCTTTTGTTAGGTATTTTTATGTTTTGTATATAAATAATGTAGGACATTTTATAGAAAGACGATGCAAAATTTACCTTTTAAGAGATCAACAATGTTTTTTTCAACCGAGTTATCCTACTAAGTTGGATAGCGTTCGGGAATCAAAGGCACATTTTTAGGTTACCTATTTCATTTATTTCTAACTAGCTGTAAGCCGCAACCTAATACGCGAAGAATTTAAAAACCAAACTCATAACAAATTATATAAAAAGTGCCACCTTATCATTAAAAAAAAGCATCAGTAAGATTTCAGAGGTTTTTAGTTCTGCGCGTAGAATCGGGCAATCGGCAGTATTATACAGGGTGGCGCAATAGAACGTGCATTTAATATGTATAGGCTAAAAAAAATTAGTACAAAATGTATAGTTGAAATAAAAAATAGGATGATTAGGTAATTAAATGTAGTTTATTTTTTAAAAATGACATCATCTGAATGACGGCCTTCTCGAAGTCGGCACTCCTCTAAACGCGAACACAGATTTGTGAAAACCCTAGTCAATAAATCTGGGGTGATTGCTGCCATTTCCCCACGGATTTCCTTAGCTGACTGATGTTCCTCGGATTGTTCATGGAGACATGTTCATTTTCATGTTCCAAAAATGAAACATAAAAACCACTGCATAGTCCGAAAGTAACGGTATGGGCAGCAAACTCAAGCAAAGGAATTATTGGCTCTTTCTTCTTTGAAGATTCACGAGGACGATACATCACCGTTAACACCGACCGCTATGTTGCGATGTTAGAGGGATATTTGACTCCAGAACTTGCGAGATCAAGAATAGCGAATACGAGGACTTGGTTCCAACAAGACGGAGCGACATGTCACACATCAAATGACTTTATGGCGGTTGTGAGACAGATGTTTCCTGCAAGACTAATTACCAAAAGAGGTGATATCCCTTGGCCCCCACGTAGCCCTGACTTGACGCCTCTTGACTTTTTTGTGGGGAAACCTCAAACACAAAATCTTCATGGACAATCCGAGGAACATCAGTCGGCTAAAGGAAAATATCTGTGGGGAAATGGCAACAATCACCCCAGATTTATTGACAAGAGTTTTCACAAATCTGCGTTCGCGTTTAGAGGAGTGCCGTCTTCGAGTAGGCCGTCATTCAGATAATGTCATTTTTAAAAAATAAACTACATTTAATTACCTAATCATCCAATCATCCATCAGCAGTGGAGCGAGGAGGCCGAAGCTAACCTACCTAAACAGATGGTAGTCGGTACTTTACTTAGCTTGGGAACTTTTCCAAGGTCCCAAGACCATAAAAATGGCTTTGAAAAAGAACTTGACACTTAACATAGTGTGAATATTTGCTTTAGCGAATTGAATAAGCAATCGTAAATCTTTGCTAGGTATACAGGGTGTCCCAGAACGTAACGTAGCTGGGAAAGGGGGTGATAGGGGGGGTCACAAGGGTCACCAGAAAAATAAAATAAAAATTCCCCTCTGGCTATTTAAAAAATAAATGGCATTTTTTTAAAAACTAAAAATTTTACACCTTGTGGGGCTATTTTGCTAACTGTACCTACAAATATAGCTGTTTAAAAAAAAAAAAGATGTTATGTAATCCTCAATAACCCTTCATCAAATTGAATTAAAAAAATAATACATATCCAACCAAGATTTTAAAGAAAATTAAGTTCTTTTCCAGTCAAGGACTTAGTAATTACAATTTCACTCAACTTTCTCCAAGTGTACTGAAAAAAATATGTACTATGCAGCTCCGGCGTGTAACTTAAAAAGATAGGTAATTTTATTGCAATTCCAAAATGGTATAACACTTATTTGAAAAAATCATACTTAGACATTTAAAAATAATTTTCGGGAACTATACCCCTGCAAAACAAAACATATCAATAAAACAATAGTCTCAAATTCCTAAGAAAATACATTTTTAAATGTCTCTTCTGTTCCTCTAATGTTACTGCCCGTTAATACTCAAGATTGGAGTACTGTACATACCTCAAACACTCAAGTACAGTCTAGGCCAGATAAAGCTTTACCATATTTTATGACAAGGAATTTAAATGAAACTCGGAAATAAAACATAATTCTAATTATTTATTCAAATAAAGTGCTCCAAATGTGCACCACCAACATAAATAGTCTCAAATTCCTAAGCAAATATTCCTGTTCCTTGTACAGGCAGGTAGGCAGGTACCCCTCTCGTACCGTTAGCCATGCGCGAGAACAATGAAACAAAACAAGTTCAGGGAGTGAAAGAGACAGGTAGATAAGTTAAAGGAAGAGAAAAAGTAGGGGTGCTGTCTCTGGTTAGCCAAATAGTCGGGCAGTACATTAAGCTCTCTCGTTTACTGCACATCTTTGTATTCGTTTGTGTTCATTTAGTACTAACAACTTTGCTTCGCTTTCTGGACTTGATTATTTCTTTGTGATTTTGGACATTGTTTGTGATTTCTTCCAACGACTTGGCTTTCTCAAGGACTAAAGTGTGTGATACAGTGCCACCATGCCACCCACGTACACTCCACATGAATATGCGAACATGCATCTCATTTACGGCGAATGTAGATGTAATGCCGGTGCTGCAGCAAGACTGTACCGAGAAAGATATCCGAACGCCCCACGTCACCCGGATAGCCGTGTTTTTGTCAATGTCCACCGACTATTGTCTGAGGGTCGACTTCCACATCAAATGGTTAATGAACGCAGATCTCGGTTCGATGTCCAAGATGTAGTGCTTCAAACCGTCGCAGACAACCCGAGTACTTCAGTTCGGACAATTGAAGCAAATACAGGTGTATCAAAAAGTACTGCTCATCGCATATTACAATCAGAAAAGTTCCACCCGTACCACGTGCAACGCGTACAGAGTCTGATACCACGCGATTTTCCTGCGAGACTTGCATTTTGTAGTAGGATGCTGCGCATGCATAGGGAGGACCCTCAATTTTTTAATAAAATATTGTGGTCCGACGAGTCTACTTTTAAAAAGGACGGCTACATGAACCTACATAATTTACACGAGTGGCAAGTAGAAAATCCCCACCTTATTAGAGAAGATCGATCCCAATATCGTTTTAAAGTGAACATGTGGACCGGAATACTGAACGGTAAAATAATCGGACCCTTTGAGTTACCTGAGGCACTGACTGGCGAGGCGTACTTGCACTTTTTACAAAACGAATTACCCAATTTATTGGAAGATGTGCCGCTGGAAACATTAAGGAATATGTGGTTCCAGCATGATGGGTGCCCAGCACATTATGCACGCCCAGTAAGAGATTTCCTAAACAACGAATATCCTGGTAGGTGGATGGGAAGGGCCGGTGTTATAGCGTGGCCAGCTCGTTCACCGGATTTAAACCCGTTGGACTTCTTTTACTGGGGTGCTATAAAAGAAAAAGTTTATGGGAAACCCATCAGGGACTTGGGTGACTTGAAGGCGAGGATCACAGAGGCCGCGGAATCAATCAATAATAGAAGATTTGCTCGGCACATTTCCCGCTCATTTTTAAAACGATGTAGGGCGTGCATTTATGTTGGTGGTGCACATTTCGAGCACTTAATTTGAATAAATAATTACAATTTTGTTTTATTTTCGAGTTTCATTTAAATTCCCTGTCATAAAATATGGTAAAGCTTTATCTGGCCTAGACTGTACTTGAGTGTTTGAGGTATGTACAGTACTCCAATCTTGAGAATTAACGGGCAGTAACATTAGAGGAACAGAAGAGACATTTAAAAATGTATTTTCTTAGGAATTTGAGACTATTGTTTTATTGATATGTTTTGTTTTGCAGGGGTATTGTTCCCGAAAATTATTTTTAAATGTCTAAGTATGATTTTTTCAAATAAGTGTTATACCATTTTGGAATTGCAATAAAATTACCTATCTTTTTAAGTTACACGCCGGAGCTGCATAGTACATTTTTTTTTCAGTACACTTGGAGAAAGTTGAGTGAAATTGTAATTACTAAGTCCTTGACTGGAAAAGAACTTAATTTTCTTTAAAATCTTGGTTGGATATGTATTATTTTTTTAATTCAATTTGATGAAGGGTTATTGAGGATTACATAACATCTTTTTTTTTTTTAAACAGCTATATTTGTAGGTACAGTTAGCAAAATAGCCCCACAAGGTGAAAATTTTTAATTTTTAAAAAAATGCCATTTATTTTTTAAATACCCAGAGGGGAATTTTTATTTTATTTTTCTGGTGACCCTTGTGACCCCCCCTATCACCCCCCTTCCCAGCTACGTTACGTTCTGGGACACCCTGTATAAACCAAAGATTAGCAATATTTTAAACCTCCTTTAAGTCATTATGAATAAGACCATTAGTCTTTAAACAGTTTTGATAACAAGAAAGTTCAGTTAACATTGCTGTTATTGAAATTTTCAAAATTCATTTTATAATTAGTTTAGTTGTGCGTATTGAATTGGGATTGTTCATATTTTTTGACCTGCTGTTTCTAAATATTAAAAAAAAAAATATATACTATTTTAAGCACGAAATAAAAACATAACATAACATAATAACATGACGGGCCTCGTGGTGTAGTGGTTCATATAACGGACTACCGATCATGAGGTCTCGGGTTCGATTCCCGGTCAGGACAATCATTTGTGTGATGTTTTTAATTGTCATACAAATGTTTGTACTGCGTCTGGGTGTTTACTATGTATTATAAGTATGTATTTACAAAAGAAAAGTAGTTTATGTATTATATCCGTATTCTGGTACCCATAACACAAGCATATAAGCTTAGCTTGGGACCAGAGGACGTTGTGTGAAATGTCCATGAATATTTATTATTTTTATTTATTATTCACTATATAGAATTTTTTAAAAATACCCAAGATATTATTTTAAATGTTGTGACGTCATCATTGTACGCAATCTGTGTATTGCCTTTTCCTAATAGACATAAGACAGATTGCAATACATCTTTTCAAAGTTGCCAAGTTGATTTATTAGATCAATTTCAACTCCACCCCAGAGTACTCTGGAGTAGTATATTCCTAAGAACGCATTAATATTTTAAGTCCTTCATTTCAAGGGCAAATAGGGATCATTTGCTTTTTTGGAAAAATAATCGTTAATATAGCAAATTTTCCCAAAAAAACGAATGGATCATGATCAGGAACTCTATTCCCCGAAATGGTTTTAGAATTAAGAGTTTAAAAAAAATATGAACAATGCCAATTGGTACATTCTTTTTGCACAAATATAACTTCCCAGTTGGTTATGCCCAAGATTCAACGGTCACCACCTACAACGAGAGCTCCCCTATTAATTTCTGATGGCCTGATGCCCTGTGAAACTTGTAGTGAACATGCACAGAATTTGTCATACAGTCTAGCAAAAAAATCTGTAAAAACAATAATAATATAGTTAAAAAGAACAATACAAAACAAAAAGAATTCGGCAGTCCATTATATGTATTGCGGTAATAATCAGGCAAATTTAGGTTTGCCAAACTTTGGTTATAGTTATTGTACCTATTATGAAGATTTCTTTCAGGTTTATGGGATTGTCATTCTGTTATATAGAATAGTAAACAAAGAAATAATATAATCATAGTACTTTTTCCTTTTATTAGACATTATTAAAGGCCAAAATAAAAGTAAATATAAATTAACAGAGTGTGGGTGTTTTCTATGTTTTACAAAAGTAGTTTAAATAGTCTATATCCGTATTCTGGTACCCATAACATAAGCATATGTTTAGTTTGAGACCAGGGGATGTTGTGTAAAATATAAAAAAAAATCTCTATTTTACTGAATGGATTTTCTTAAGACTAAATAAAAAAAATTACACATGAAATTAAAAAAAAATTATATTTGCTTACCTTTCTAAAATAATACATGCAAGCAAATAGCGCATATTTTAAATAATACCACTTTCCTGGTACCGCGTATATACCAAATATAGGTTCTGGATCTTTCACTTTATATTTATATATTAATATCGATATTACGATACCCGATATAACAAGTACGAGTGACATATTGTACGGCTATTATGAGAATGACTCGAATATTATGAATAGATAAGATTTAGATATTCTATTACAATGTAGGCAACTTTGATAAACTTAGTCGGTATTTTATTTGATTGCCAGGGTCGGATTGCGTCAGTGATTCACTACAAAGAACTATGGGAAAATAAAAAATTGGGCTTGACTAAACAAGCTTGCGCTAATATTATCCTTACTTATAAATAAAAGTGAAAGTGAGTTTGTTTGTGACGTTTTCACGCAAAATCTACCGAATGGAATTGCACGAAAGTTGGTAAAAAGATAATTTATTATCCTGGAAGTAAAATAGGCTATTTAATATTTCGCTATAAACTCTGTACGAGATAATAAACGCAAATGTTAGTGAAATATGGTAGGTATACAATAATAGTTCAGCCATTTTGTTATTTTACAGTTGTCATGGCAACTTAAAGCATCCGTCGACGATGGTATTTTTAGGGTTTCGTACAAACCCATAAAGGATCACTCCGGTGTCTGTCTGTCCGTCTGTCAAACTTTTTTTACTCAGCAACGGCTGAAGGTATCAACTTGAAACTCATACGATATGTAGATTTATGCGGTCCCTTGCTGCAAAAAATACAGTCAACCTTTCACCTCTACGCATTTAAAAGATATAACCGAATTACGCCAATTTTTAAGAATTTTTCGACTTATGCTAGGGAATCAAAATTCACAGGTTACTTCCCGTTGCCCTAGAGCCTTGAAATTTGGCATAGATCAAGTCTATATAGTGCTGATATAGGGAATAATCCAAAAACTTATAATTTGTCATCACATCACAAGTAACAAAGTGTTTATACTAATACCAACTTACGAAGTAAAGGAAGTAGCTGAAATGTAGGCGATTCCCTATATTTCAACTACAAAATTAAGTTGGTGAGTTGTTTTAAGTTTAATTACCTGATTATTTGAATGCAGTTACTTATGTTTATATGTCTAGTAGGTACGAAACCCTAAGTGTGCGAGTTTACCTCGCTCTTGACAGGTTTTTTTTATTATTCCACGGGAACATTGCATTCTTTCAGGATAAAAAGTAGGCTATAACTTTTCCTGATGTTCAGTAGTTTTTAATATGCATAATGCGACTCAGTGCCGCACAATGCTGAACTATGCTGACGCTTAATTGGAACATGAATTAGTTTTCAAATGCACCAGCAGAGTGCGCTAAGTTCAGTGTTGAAAAAAAAAATACTAAACTAAAATTGTATTCACATTATAAGTGTGGAATATAAAAAAAGTCATTGTTTGTACCTTCATCCATACTTATATTTTTTTTTTTAAACACATCTTGAAATTTAAGCCACACAAATTGGTAATGCGCCTGGCGGCCATGTTGGTGACGTCAGTACCGTTAGCAACGTTGATTAGATTATAATATTATTATTATTTATTTATATTATTATTTCAATATTTAGAGAGTAAGATCGAATCTTTAACTTTAGAGGCTTTGCAATCAATCACTCCTGAAGATTGGAAAAAGGAGGTAGATCATGTGAAGAGGCTGGAAGAAGAATACCTACTGGCGAAAAGATAGATTGGTCGACGAGTTATTTGTTATCAACACGGGAAATGATACTGATTCTGACGAGACATCAGACTCGGATACCAATTCTGAGTCTGATGTAGATTATATGAGTGGTGTTGAAGAGTTAAGTTAAGATTTTCAAAAATGTGATGAATGATGATGATGATGATTAAGGGCATTACCTCGCTCAAATCGCAAAAACTCTGTAAGTTTAAAGAAGATTGTAGATGAATTCTTATGTACTTTTTCCATATAAAAAATGTATGGTATACTTAAGGTATTTACACATACATTGTATTGTTTAAAATTTTAATAAAATTTCCCAAATTTTGGGAAAAAATCTTATTAAACAGGTACTTTTCCAACCTAAATTGTAAATTTTCTCTGTAACGGCTGAATAGTTCGGCATGAATTTTGTACCAAATAATATGTAATGCCATATTTCACAATTTGTATTGTTTTCTTTTTCTAATTTCTTTTAATACTTTTAAATAATGAATAAAAACCCGAAACTTCACTAGTACCCCACTAGAGCACCCCCGCTAAGGCCTCTGACGCGTACTCGGGACGCGATACATCAGTGTCTCGATGACTCTTGTGACGGGTGGGCTATACGCACGTTATTTTTATGCAAATAAATTCTGAAAGTTCACGTTTTGAATGATTTTTGAATGAAATCATACTGTAAATAGTACAAATATAATTATTTCGTAAAAAAATAATAGAAATTAAGTTTTTAAATATATGTAAAGTAGTTTTTAGTTTCGTTTTGTCTTTTGAACCGATCATAGAGTAAGCCTGACTATGCCTAAATATAAGAAAAAGTGTAAGGTGAAGCGTGGCCGAGCTCTTCAAAGCTATTGGTAAGTACCTACTTGAGTACATTATTTCTAGTGTGTTTATTTTATTATTAGTCCATTGAAAAGTTACATTTGGGGTTGCGTTTCTTAGAGGACGCAATTTTATTTTTTTGATGTGTAGGGGGGGTAAGTGTAAAGCTAAAATCAAGTTTGTGGGGTCGCCACCCTTGTCCCACGGCCGCCATCTTGAAAATAGGGGTTGAAACGGTTTTCACGATATATCTCATAAACTATTTATCTGATAAAAAAATTTTTTTAACGTTTTTTGTTGCAAATTAAATTCTCTATAACTTTGGTCCAGTAATTTTTTGTCGTAAAACTATAAATAAAAAAGTTATAAGTGAAAATGTTCAGAAATTCGAGAAAAAAATTTATATTTTTCGATATAACTTTTTTTTTATCATTTTACGAAAAAATGATATCAGACCATTTTTGTAGATCGGATTTTAAGGAACAACTTTTATATGCAACATTTTTTCATTAAGTCAATAGCTAAGATTTTACAGCGCTCCGAAGTGAGTACTATTTTTCAGTACTCTTAACTATACATATTTTATACGTGGGTACTAATAATGTGTCATCAGTTATTTATTTATTTTTTTTATTTTGTTATTATAATTCTTTTAATTAGTAATTTTGCAATGTTATTAATAATTAATTATTGACTCTTTTCCTCACCACCCACGAGGTAGAGTCTGGAGGCGCGTTTTTTTTTTACGTGGTATCCCCAATAGGCCTAATCCACGGTGATTTTATAAATTTGAACTACTCCGTTCTCGGTCTTTTCGATGGACCAGGCTGCGGCTCAGCATCTGATCGGTTTTCTGAATCAAATATCAGTGGGAGAACTGGAGAAGGAAGGGGTGTCAATGTCGGCGGTTCATCATCAAAGTCATTTTCATTTATTAATTCTGAGAGTTCCATTACGTTGCTGCAAGTCTCTCCAGAACAATGGAAGCACACTGCGGAACATTTTAGCCCTGCTTTTCGACATCCACACATCGCTCCACAGTTTCCTTTGCATTTGCAAAAGATCAATTTTAGAAGCTCAGGGGGTGCTGGAGGTTTAGAGCTCTGCACTGGCATCAATAATTTTCCACATTTTTTCCAGCCCCAGTCTTCAGGATCATTATTATTACCAAGCCACGACTGGATCTGATGGTAGACTCGGAAAGTATGAAAGCGAGCTGTGTCTTGTGTTGGAGGAAGTGAAGATAAGTTAAATGTACTTTTTGTCACTGCCTTGGCGAATTGTTTGTATCTTAGGCTGTCAAGAGAATTATCATCTTTATTACCACCGTATAAAGAGATAAAAAAACGTTCACCAATTACAGTGAGCAAAGCAGGGTCAACTCTCTTGTTGAGAAACAAAGCCGTTCCACTTGCAAACTCTATATGTTTTTCCAGGGTTTTTACAAATTTCATTTTACCGATATTGTAAGGAGCTGAAGTTGTGTCACATCCCGAAAAAGCATGAAGAAACAGCAAGTTATCCGCAATGACATCTCCGTATATAAAACCTGACGCACTATATAATTGTTCTGCTGTTCGTCCTTTTGATGGTTTTAAAAAAAATACATTTGTTTGTTCTCTACCAAGTGCTGTGAGCAATATCAGTATATCAATATCTTCAGCTACAATAGTAACGGTATTGAATAATGGAGATGCAGCAAGAGCAGAGCGAACGATAAGACTGTCTGCATCTGATTCTGCTTGGTCAACAGTGAAACCTATTTCCGAGAATACAGTTTTAAGAAGTATAATAAAGTTAGATTTGTTCTTCTCATTACCAAGAAATTTCTCTTGTGATAACGTTGGTATGGTGTTCTTGTCAAATTTAACTTCTGTCGACTGGTGTTTTTTCGTGCGGCGCAAACGCTCCCAAGACTTTGTTCCTGCGACATCAGGGTCGTCTGAGTAACCGTCAAACACAATGCTTGCAGAGAGCCCGAAGTGTTCTCGTACATATTTGACATATTTAGTAGTTATATCATTGAACGATGAATTTCGATCCCAAACTACTTTATGTAAAAGCAAACCACCGTCAATGACAAAATGACTACTGGCGCTGATGTTAGAGGATCGTTCCACTGGTGTAAAGGCATTAAACAAAGATGACTTAGTACCTTTTCTCATGCCATCCTCCGCGAATAATGACAATGGGAAAGGTGCTAATTCATACCCTAAGTATGCTTTGACATCACCGACTGTTTCTCTTGAAATGCACATTCGTTGAAATAAGAGTAATGGATTAATAACGACACGAGATTTATCAACTTCAATAGTACTTGTCATAGCGCTGAAAGGAAGAACCTTATTTTTACGCTGAAATGATAGCCGTTGAAAATTAGATCCTGTGATATTAGTAATCAAATCTTCTCCTATCTCAAAGGCACGTTGACAATTAATATTATCTGAAGCAACTATACCGTTAGCAATGCAAATTAATTCCGAGCGATCTAGGATAAAGTCATGAGTTGCGAACCAATTATCGACTTTTTCAAGATCTTCATTGTCACGTTGTATGCGTGAATCTCGGTAATCAATATGTTGTTCTGAAGTATCCATTGAAAGGTTGCAGTATTCTGTTATTTGCTCACAAACATCTTGTAGACGTATCATTCCAAGGGTCCACGATGCCAGCGTACTCTCAGTAATACCACGGCCGTGCGTTAATCTTCAACATTCGAACATTCTCATAAGAGTCTGCTCAATAGTTTGATCAGACATGATCCCACTCCAAAATTTATCCGTTCGTCTAATAGTAAAATAGCCTAAAGCTGTGAAAGAGTGAAATTCTTCAGGAGTCATTATTTTCTCAAGATTCAGCATATCTTGCAAGTATAGATGACTCGACTTGGCATACAAGAAATGCCCACTTGAGTGGAAAATCGGGAGCATGTTTCTGATAGTCTTCAGATGCAAAGACCAATTTCCGGAGCGCTCTGCCTCTATAAAATGTTTGAGAAGAGTGACCAATCTGTAATATTGAACCCATAATGTTGCCGTTGGTCCTTTGCTTTCCAGCATACTCAAAGCTTCCTCAAATTTGGTAGTTAATTGTTGAAATAGGGGATTATGTATAGCTTCAAAAATTCTTGTTCTATCAATATCAGTACTATTATCATCCAGAAAATCTCGTTCTTCTTCTGTAAATTCTATTGAATCCATAACTATTTTTGTTACTGATAAATGCACTAGCAAATGAGCACGTACAGCCCTACCATACGCATGTCCAGACATTATGTGCTGTACACAGTTCTCAGCATAAATTAATTTGAAGATATCTTCGAGTCCACTACCAGACATGATATATCCAATCGCACCTATAAACGACATGAGCAAATGGAACCCACCTAATCGAACTACGACCTTCGATAGATCGGTATTAGGATCAGCAGCAGCTGTAATGTCTCGAGCCTTCCAATATAGCGGTTGATCAAATGTCACAATGCATGTATTTTGATTGGAAGCTTTACATTTTTCAATAGAAAACAAAAGTGATGTTAGAAGTGTGTCGTAATCTGTTGGTGGAGCGTTTATAAATGGCAAACATATAATTCTACTTCTTTGAAAAGATTTTTCAGCAGTTGCTTCGATCATAAATCCGTTCCATCCGCTGATATTCACAGTACATGACCATTTACCATACAGCCACATAAAATCACAAGGTGTAGGAATAATTTGTTTGGTCGATTGTGTGGCCCTTTCAATTACTGAAACATTTATTTTACTCAGACCGACGGTTTTGCCTTTTGAGTAGGATGCAAGAGGAATTAACCCAAGCGTAGATTTAATTGAAGCTGGTATTTTTTTGGATACTCGCGGTAAACTGGTATCAGTTTCGATACTGTCGTAAGGTGTAACGCATTGAATACCACCCATCGCATGGAAAGTATTTTTACCATCAATTGTATTGCAATTAAAATCAGCATTGTCAAAAACAAACTGAAAAAAGGCATGAGGTAAGATATTACGTGCCGGACGAAAAGCACAAGAATCTTCGAATAATGAAATGGCATTATAGGATGCGGAGAATCCTAACGATGAAAGAACATCAATAAGATTACTGGAGCCATACTTTTTATACAAGAAAGATCCAACTCCAAGTAGCAGAGGAGAAATAAATGAAGCAGGTCGAGTTGCTGCAATGATAGAGTGAGCAATTGATGCGCACTTTCTTTCCGCAGCATTTAGTGACTTGCGTTTTGATTGGCAAATAATTCCTTTCAATAAAACTGATAAAGTTTCGGGAATTAGAGTATTAACATCCTTCAGAAAACTATCAGAAGGTGGATACTCCTTTGTCTCGTAATGCTGTGACCGAATATCTTCCAAAATAATAGCAGCTGCATCTCTAACTATTTGTAATCTCTCTTCACGAACATCATTTTTTTTTTGAGAAGGCGGTTTGTTAGATATAATTTTATAAATGAACCCTTTAAAACAGACTATACAATCGTGACCGGATTCGTTAAAAAATACAATTTCATCTTTGTACTTCGCTTTCAATCGTTCAATGATTGTACGCTTCTGGGGAATGTACTCTCCTGTAATCGATTTCATTAAATCCGTCATGAAGAATTGACACTCTTCACTATTATCATGCAAGTAAGCAAAAACATCCGCCATTGCTGCGTCAATATTATTTTTTCGTTCATCCTTTCTATTTGTGACCGACCATTTTTTGGAATACAATTGCTTGCTGCAGTTGTTATGATACTTTGCTCCAACTTCCACTAAGCTGGGAATATTAGCTATGCGATTAGCAATGTCCATTGCAACGTCATCGGAACGTCTGTTTATAAGCTCCATAATACTTGTTTTTGTACTCTCATTACGTACAACACAAACCCGCGATTGTCGGTTTGTACGCGAATTACTTGGATCCTGAACCGTTTTGGCACAGATGAAGCAATTGTTCACAAAATCAAAGTCTGGCTCTGGAGCTTCTGAAACTGAAGATAAACTACTGGAGCTGCTGCTGCGACGACGAACAACATTATCAGTTCGATTGTCCACGTAATAACAATAACACGCAATATGTACAGTAACTTCCGAAACAGTTCGTAAAAATTGTTCATTAACCTCATCATTTTTTGCTACAGCTCGGTCTAGTAAAGTTTTTACACCTTTTGCCTTCACAGTTCTTATTTTATTTTCACCTAAAGGTTTTTTACAAATAAAACAATCACTCATGATGGAATAATAGAAAAAGCACGCTTAAAAAGTCTAAATGCTAATAAAAAAAGAATAGTTTTCACTGCAGTTAAAATCGAGTCTAAAATCATTCGAAATCGTCTTCACAATTAAAAACAGAATAAAATACATCCGCGCGTAGAGAAATATGTAGCACAACTAAAAGATATAAGTTGAACGACAACTTCAACACAATATTCTCAGCTATTCGTACAGTAAGAGAGGTTAGAAATAATGATAATAATAATAGCAGCTGTTCTTTTGTTCGCTAATTACGCTTGGGTATTTTCTACCTGGACAGCATTCTCGGTAACGGCCGTCACATTTAAAATTATTTTAAAAATCAATAATTGTAAAATTCTGTAATGGAGTGGAAAAGAGTCAATAATTAATTATTAATAACATTGCAAAATTACTAATTAAAAGAATTATAATAACAAAATAAAAAAAATAAATAAATAACTGATGACACATTATTAGTACCCACGTATAAAATATGTATAGTTAAGAGTACTGAAAAATAGTACTCACTTCGGAGCGCTGTAAAACCTTAGCTATTGACTTAATGAAAAAATGTTGCATATAAAAGTTGTTCCTTAATAACCGATCTACAAAAATGGTCTGATATCGTTTTTTCGTAAAATGATAAAAAAAAAAGTTATATCGAAAAATATAAATTTTTTTTCTCGAATTTCTGAACATTTTCACTTATAACTTTTTTATTTATAGTTTTACGACAAAAAATTACTGGACCAAAGTTATAGAGAATTTAATTTGCAACAAAAAACGTAAAAAAATTTTTTTATCAGATAAATAGTTTAAGAGATATATCGTAAAAACCGTTTCAACCCCTATTTTCAAGATGGCGGCCGTGGGACAAGGGTGGCGACCCCACAAACTTGATTTTAGCTTTACACTTACCCCCCCTACACATCAAAAAAATAAAATTGCGTCCTCTAAGAAACGCAAGGTAGGGCCTAAAAAATGTAACATTTCAATGGACTATATGGATTTTAGCTATCTTGTGAATTCCGTTTGACGGAGGATAGAGGAACTTGGTGACTGATGATGTCACCTACCTGATGGTGGACTCCGAAGGTGGGTATAGGATCTCAGTGACGGCGCTACGTAGAACCATCGTGTTTGGGCTCATTTGAAAGGTCTCATGGAGACCTTGGTGGCTGATGATGTCACCTACCTGATGGCTAACTTCGACGGTGGGTATAGGATCTCAGTGACGGCGCTACGTAGAACCATCGTGTTTGGGCTCATTTGAAAGATCTCATGGAGACCTTGGTGGCTGATGATGTCACCTACCTGATGGCTGACTTCGAAGGTGGGTATAGGATCTCAGTGACGGCGCTACGTAGAACCATCGTGTTTGGGCTCATTTGAAAGGTCTCATGGGGACCTTGGTGACTGATGATGTCACCTACCTGATGGTGGACTCCGAAGGTGGATATAGGATCTTAGTGACGGCATTACGTAGAACCATCGTGATTGGACTCATTTGAAAGGGCTCATAGAGACTTTGGTGACTGATGATGTCACCTACCTGATGGTGGACTTCGAAGGTGGGTATAGGATCTCAGTGACGGCTTTACGTAGAACCATCGTGATTGGACTCATTTAAAAGGGCTCATGCAGACTAAAGTGACTGGGAAAAGGACAGTCTAAATTTAAAAAAAAAAATCCTGGTTAAAATACGTTTTAGTTTTTTGCGGTGTCGTATGGATTGTCACCAGACTGTAATTGTAAAAACATCACCTTAGCTTACTTAAGTTATTATTTTTCAGGAAATTCAGAAACCAGCAGAACTTAGGATTGCAAAATCAGGAACTTCGGCCCATAACAAATACAAACGATCTGTCTAGTATGGCAGTTGATGAGGGGGCAGAGCAAATTATTCCGGTAACTTATTCTGCTTGCTTACACTGCGGTATTTGTTAGATATTATATAGTTTCCTTAGCTAATTTAATTTGACACTGTATTGTTAAAATGTTTGTTTTAGGTTGAACAAGATGTAGAAGATTTACCAGATTTGATTATTGAAGAAGAAGAATCACAAGCAGAAACAAAAAATATATCTGGAAGACGAGTTGTGGATATAGCTTACTTTTTTTCCAAAATACAAGAAATAGGTAGCCATGGTGCTTTTAACTGTGGTATACAAAGTTTGAAACTTATAGGAGAGAAACGTGTTGGACTTGCTTCTAAGTTTACAGTCGAATGTTTGATGTGTAAAGAGAAGTTTTCTCTTTGTAATATCACTGGCGACTTAGATATTAATACAGCAGCGGTCGCGGGCGCAGTTTCAGTTGGTATAGGGTATTCGCAATTAGAGGAACTTTTATCAGCATTTGACTTGCCCGTGATGACTGAGCCTGTATACCAGAAACGGCACGATATTGCTTCTAACGCTTGGGACAAAGCACTGAGCAAATCTATGAATGAAGCTGCTGAAGAAGAAAAAAGAATTGCTTTAGAAAAAGGTCACGTCAATAAAGATGGGATACCTATTATAGATGTGGTAGCAGACGGATGCTGGAGTAAGAGGTCTTACAAAAAGAACTACTCAGCACTGTCAGGAGCTGCAGCCATAATTGGAAGACACACTAAAAAGATTTTGTTTCTGGGCATTAAAAATAAATACTGTAGCATATGTACGCAGGATATTAATAAAAATCAAAACCCAAGAACTCACCTGTGCTTTAAAAATTTTACGGGATCATCCACTGCCATGGAGTCAACAATAATTGTCGAAGGGTTTAAAGCATCTATCGAAATGTATGGTCTTATTTATGGTCGCCTCATTTCTGACGGAGACTCTAGCACGTATGCAAAAATTTTGGAAGCAAGACCTTATCCTCAATTTACTGTTGAAAAGGTAGAATGTAGGAACCACCTTCTAAGAAACTTGTGCAACAAATTAGAAAACCTGACCACTGATACGAAATATCCTATAAGTTACAGAAAATTAATCACAAAAAAACGCATCATGAGCATTCGATTAGCAATACGAAAATGCAGCAAAAAATACCACGACTATTTAGAAAATTTAGATTTTGGCACTCAGAAACTTTTTGAGGACATACAGACTGTACATTTACATGCCTTTGGTAATCATACCAAATGTAAAAGCCATTTCTGTAACAATCCACAAAATGTTGAAAACATACCGCAAGAATTTTTTACAAGTTCCTTATGGCAGAAAATATGTTTTTTTGTTAATACAATTGCAGGGCATTCCAGAAGTCTCATTCATGATGTTGACAGTAACATAGTCGAAAGATTTAATAGCGTCGTGGCCAAGTTTGTTGGTGGTAAAAGAGTGAATTACTCGTGCAGGCGTGGATACCAAACTCGATGTTCAGCGTCTGCAGTAAACTTTAATACTAAAAGGAAACCTGTTTCCATATTGTATAAAACAATCGTCGGGCAAAGCCCCAAGGGCAAAATGAGCACCTTAGATAACAAGTATCGCAGAAAAAGAAATTTGTTAAAACATAATATTTATTACAAAAAAAGACAGACGCATGGCGCCGTAAATAAAGATTATGGAGAACAAACCATAAAGCCCGATGTGACTGATGCGGTGCTAGAACAAATGAAAGAGAACTTTCTAACTAACTTAGGTAAAAGTGAGGCAGAAAGAAAAAAAATTGAAAGGCAAACAATTTTGCAGAGCGAGTCAAGCGAATGGCTCGAACTCCGGCGCTCCTTGTTGACGGCCTCAAACTTTGGAAGAGTAATTAAAATGAGGCCTGATACTAGTTGTGCCAGCATAGTTAAACAGTTGCTCTACAAAATAAATATAGATTCTGCGCCTATACAGCATGGAAGAGAATACGAAAAAAAAGCGTTAGATCAGCTATCTATACAGGAAGATGTTGAAATTAGACCATGTGGACTTTTTATAGATCCCGAGATTCCATATTTAGGAGCTACACCGGATGGGCTAATTGGAGAAGAAGCGATAGTAGAGGTGAAATGTCCAATTTCAGCGCACAAGATAGGACTAGACGAAGCCATAGCTAAAAAAAAAGTAAATTTTTGGGTTAAAGATAACTCTGGCATTTTGCAGGTTAATAAAACCCACAATTGGTATTACCAAGTTCAAGGGCAATTGCATGTGACTCGGAAAACAAAATGTTTATTTGCAGTATGGTTCAATGAGTCAAAGCCACTGAAAACAGAAACAATTATGAGACGACGATTTTTTTGAAAATAAAATGAAAATAAAATTATGCACATTTTATTTAAATTGTATTTTGCCGGAACTTTTGGATCCGCGGCATAGTCGAAATATGGCAATTAGAAATCCACCATATATTTTACAGGCTATAAAGAACAAGGAAGACCGGAAAAAGGTGCATAACCTACAAAAACCAGAAGACGAAAATATGTGCGTAGTTCAAGAAATCCTACATGCACCATCACCAACACCAATCCCAATAAATGAACAACCGACCTGTTCACGGTATTTGAATTTCAGTGACTTTTAACTAAATAATTTAGGAACAGTCTCAATGTGCACTAACATTAAAACAAAATCAAAACTTAAATCAGTTTTTTATTTATATAGTCGCTATCAGACATCCAACTGAAAACCGATAAGCACATACCTGGTCATCATCAGACCTTCAGAATGTATCATGTAGTAGCAGCCGTGCTCAATTAGATGCATGTTGAAATATTGGTCATCCTAACTATTCCCGTTACTGAGAACCGATAAGCACGTACCTGGTCATCACCAGACCTTCAGAATGTATCATGCAGTAGCAGCCGTGCTCAATTAGATACATGTTGAAAGCTAGGTCATCCTAAGTATTCCCGTTACTGAGAACCGATAAGTACATACCTGGTCATCATCAGACCTTCAGAATGTATCATTTAGTAGAATGAAATCTATGTCAGCAGGCATAATGCATTGTGTAGTTCAAAATAAATGTAAATAATGATATAGGCAGATACTCGTACATACAAGACTACAAAAACTAGAAAAACAAAATGTATTACAAGATAAGATTAAAATATACAAGATTAAAATAGGCAGAAACGATGACAATTCTGCGACACATCTGTGTTCTTGCTTAATCTTCTGTTCGTTTTATTGTAGTATGGTCGTTGGCCGGTAGGTGGCGTCAAATTAACAAATACTTGTACAGAGATCACATCTTCAAGGTCAACGGGCAAGGTAATCCCCTTAAAAGTTAAACATTATTCAAACATTTAGTTTTAATGAAAAAAAACATTAAATTAGCTTTATAAACTTTTATTAATAGATGAGAATATTACATTTTGTTAGCTGTACTTTTTCTTTGCTGATGACGTCACAAGGGCGTTAATTTGACAAGGTTCCAGCGCATTACCAATTTGCGTGGCTTATAACTTTGATTATTTCAAGAAAACTCCGACGAAACGAGAGCCTTAAAAAATTTTTTAACAATAAATAACATTACTAACGATAATATATAAATAAAATTTCAATCAATGCCAATTTATAGAAAAAATGCTTGTTAATTTTCTGTCGCTGAAGTTGGTATGGATTGCACGCATCACTTTTGAGAGTGCTCGATTGTGCGATGCGTTGCTGTAGTTGGAACACTCAACGTTGAGCATTGTGCCGCATAATGCGCTCTTGTGCTGTAATTGGAAAACGGGGATAAGGTATTTGTTTTGGTTTGTATTTCGATATCAATAAAATTGTAGTTGTCGTTTTTAACTTTGATTTTAGTAGATATACATAATAGTATTTCGTATCGATTGTCAATTGTTGCAAATTGTGCTGTGGATTTAAGTATCGATTTTAGAGTCTGTCAAGCGAGTCTAGTCCCATGAAAAAGGCGGCAAATTCAAAAATCTTTCAGGTGTCAACACTGATATAACACGCTAAAAACTTATTGATACTTGAATTTTTAATAAAAAAGAAACATATTTGAAATAAATAAAAAAAAAGGATTTCAATGTAAGTATTTAATTGTCACAATCAGAACTAAAATCAGAATCAAGAAATTCAATGCCTTCATATGAGAAATCACTGTCAGTATCATCATTACGCACAGAAATGATGAAAGGTTCCAACTCAGTTTCGGATATCCTGTCTCTTACTTTATATTCCTGTCATAGCAGCAATTTTTGTCAGATAGTCTGTTTCAGATTTCATTTTTTTATTGTCTTCTATGGCTATGACTTGCTTAACTAAATCATGAATTGTGCTTTTTATTAATTCATCATCCAAGGTGGCTGAAAAAAATGTCAACAATCTTTATAGTAGTTTTCACTTAAAGATGCCCCAGTAAGTTTTAAGGTCATGAACACGACGTCTGGATCTAAACCAAAACGGAAATCGTGATCACATCACAGTAAAATAAAAAAAGTTACACAATTGTGCTAAAAGAATGGCTAAAAGTATCAACACGTTGTTGCCAACCTACCTGATGTTGAAACGATTTCATCCAAAAGTCGTCGTTTTAGCGATAACACGTCGTCAGATTCACTCTGTACACGATTATATTTATTAATCATTGTAAACAACAAGCTCCTGACACTACTTTTAATAGGTTTCGGCATTATAACATTAAAAAACTCAACAAAAACCGGATTATTACGAGGTTTCAACAGAATTTGTGACAATCTGTTTGACAGATCATAGTATTGCCATTATAAGAAATCAGTAAAAGGGTTGTGGACTCGACTCGCTTGACAGACTCTAGTATCTGTTTCTCTAAGTTCAGATTTCAATTTTTATTTTAGGTTTGATTTCAAATTCGATGTGGCCACTTATGCGTGCGAAGCCGCGACCAGAAGCTAGTTACAGTACATAAATGCAGTAAAATAACTGCATTGATTGCACAAATAACTTGTCCTGAATAGGCCCGAAGAACCCTAGATCTCATAGCAACGCAGTGACGCTCACCGGTTGCGTATTAAATCTTTGCTTATTATTATGACAAAGTCGTTATTTTAGTATGTCTGTCACTACGTGAGATTATATCTTCAAAACTAAGCAATGAATTTTGATGCGGTTTTTTTTAAGAGGATGGCTTTATTCTATAATTTGCGGGCAACAGCTAGTTTATTAATAAAATTGAAGCCATTAGCTACCTATTTAAAGTAATACTTATAGGGTATACTATAAATAAAACAATTTAATTATTTATATGTTACATTTAATTAAAGGGAAATTAACAAAAAATCACATTACCTACCTACTAGATAATAGTATAAATTATTACAATATTATCTTCGTCAATAGAATTAGTACGGCCAAGGTAATAAAGCATACAGCCATAGGAATATTTCTTGCTTAAAACCGTACTAAGTCTTAAGAAAATATATTAATCAAGGTTATATATTTAATACAGACATATCACAAAATTGACACATCAATAATTAAAAATACAAGCAGAGAAAATAATATCAATTTGGAATGCTCATAAATATTTATGTTTTGTGATTAAATGTTAAAATATTAAAGTAAATATAGTAGGTAAAACAGAGAAAAAAAAAACAAATCGCTAGCTATTCAATCTAAATACCTAGTTTAAAAAAACTAAAAAACATGCTTTATTTAATCGAATTATTGCATTGTCATCGGTCTTTGACAGGTGTGCAAAATTTGAATAGAATCTGCCCGTTTAAAGTGGGTCAAAATAGCGTCCAAAGGAGTCGGTTACAAACATACAAACAAACATACAAGTGAAGCTAATATAAAGCGTGTAAAAAAACAACTTCTGATAATAAGTAGTTTGCGTTAGAAAATAAAATTCTTAAGTTTTTTTAATTTTATTTGAAATAGAAAAGAAAAATCTTTTTTAATCATTTCTGTTGTTCGAAAATCAAATTTAAAAGTATAGATAATGAAAAATAAAGGAATTTTAATATTATTTCGTGTTTATGTTGTCTGTGCTCGGATATTCGGCATCCTAATTTTAAAAATACATCATTTATTAACAGCTATACATCAAAACCAATTGCTACATAAATGGCGCCATATTTTTTATTATCACAATCTATACTAATTTAATAAAGCGAAAGAGATTTTGTGTTTGTTTGTATAAATACAGGAAAAAATAATTTTACCAGATTCATTAAAATTACTGCTCAAATCTGTGCAATTAATGTTGAGATTCAAATGATAACTTATGTAATTTTTTATCAAGGTTAAAGTGTAAATTTAAACATGTTAAACATGTTATCTCACAGTCACAACATGGTTTTATAAGGGGAAGATCCACTGCATCAAACTTGGCTTGCTTCGTGTCCGATCTAGTGGATGCTGTCGATCGCGGGACGCCTGTTGATGTCATATATACTGACTTCAGCAAGGCGTTTGACAAAGTGGATCATAACATCTTAGTTTCTAAACTCCATCAGTACGGCATCGCTGGCAATCTCCTAAAATGGTGTTCATCGTACCTTGCTGAAAGAACATCTATGGTGGCAATAAATGGATACTCCTCATCTGCATTTGAGGCGACATCGGGTGTGCCGCAGGGTTCGCATCTCGGACCGCTATTTTTCATTATCTTTGTCAATGACGTTGAGGCCTGTTTTCTCCATTCCAAAATTTTCCTCTACGCCGACGATTTAAAAATAGTTAAACATATGTCACGGGCCCCCGACTGGAGTTTACTTCAGGAGGATCTTGATCGCTTCTCCCGTTGGTGTGTTTACAATAAAATGACACTGAACATCGACAAATGCAATTTTGTACATTTCTCTCGAAAAAAAGGCCCGTACTATCATACTTATAAACTAAATGATAACGTAATTAAGGAAATGGAAACTATTAGAGACTTAGGGGTATATATTGACAGGAAACTACGATTCCACCAGCATATTGATGAGATCGCCCGCAATGATTTCAGGATACTCGGCTTTATTATAAGAAATTGCAAAGAATTTAAAAATGTTTCTAGTAAGATAGCTGTTTTTAACTCAATAATTAGATCTGGACTGGAATATTGTAGTGTAATTTGGAGCCCGTTATATAAAATTCACAAGCACAGAATCGAGTCCATTCAGAGGCGATTTCTTTGGCATCTGTCATTTCAGTGTGGCATAGCGCGTCGCCTACCTTCATACGATGCACGGTTGAAACGCTTCAAAATGATTAGCTTGGAAAACCGCAGGCTGATACTTGATCATCTGTTTTTATTCAAATTATTAAATGCATATATTTGTAGTCCTCAGCTTTTGACACAAATTAATTTTAATGTTCCCAATAGGCTCGCTCGGCTCTCCAGATACTTACCTTTCCACGCGAAAGGTTTTAAATCTAACCTAAGGCATTTCTCGACAATAAACAGGGTTCAGTCTCAGTACAACAGCCTGTCACGCCATGCCAAAGTCAACGTTGATTTCAGCTTTTCTCTTAGAAGATTTAAATCTGCTCTTTTTAAGACTATTGACTCCATATGATCCTAAATTTATGTTGTCATTTTTGTTCTTTTTCATATATTGACATGTATTAATTAATTGTCTGTTACATATAATTATTGTTTTTGTCTATTAGGTACAAGTTTTTTATTTATTTTATTTTCTTAATGTTATATCTACTTTCTCACCAAATATTATTATTACACCTTTCTTATTGTTAATGCATGTTAGGGCAACCTTTAATTAAGTCAGCAGTATGCTATGTAATATTTTGTTTTTAACTTTATTTAATTATGATTCGCTGTATGATTTGTTGGTTGTTTTCAAATAAATAAATAAATGGCTTCATAAGCCAAAGTAAAAAAAAGAGGAGAATCATATTGTTTATGTTTAGTTTTTTTTTAACAGAAATAGGACTCGGATCAAAAATATCGCGCCAGACTAAATACATAGATCCATACAAGTAGTTCTAAATAGGGTTGCCTAGAATAGTAACAGGAAGATAAACATTATAAATGTTGCCATTACAGAAAAAACATAGATTTGTACAGAGAATAATTAATTTAGTTAAAGCATTGCAATATTACAAAGCGTAAGCCTTTCTTATGTTTTATGTAATTTTATAGCACGGGCGTATTAAAAGCCTTCAATATCCCCTCTTTTTGCTACAAAAGAAAAGAGTTTTTCCTCTAACTCTAAAAACTCTTTTCTGACTGATCAATTTGGCCTATAATGAATTTTAAGAAAATTTTTACGAAGGGAGGGATAAAAAGGAAAAACAGAAAATAATATATAAGAAAGAATAGCATAAGAAACGATAAAGAAAATTGTTACGAATGAAGGGAGAAAAGGAAAAATGTATCAAAGTTTTACTCAACCTGGCTGTGAGTAATTTTAGTTTTGTATGAAAAGCCTGCATTTTAATTTGCTAAAAGAAATTAAAGACTTTTTGTAATTTTTTTGTTTAAAATCTCTTTTCTATCGCCCGTGATTTATTGCAACAAATAGCATATTTATTACATCAAGTTATAACTTTTAACAAGAAACAACATTATATTAAAACTATTAACATCGAATTAGACGACATTATTATTAATGTTTAAAAAATATATAAGACCTCTTTGAATATACAGCAAAGATATAATGCTATGTACAATTCTACGTAATAAGCACAAATTATATATTATTTAGGGACATTGGTCTATTTCCTTAGCTTTCTTTACAAATGCAATCCTATGACAAGAAAAAAAAACAAAAAAGGAAAACAAATATTCCAATTTCAAATTGAAAGAAAAAAAAAATACGCTACGGAAAAAATATTCGATTATACATTCGAAAATTAAAAATAGTATTGAAATCATATTTTAGACGAAAAAACAAGTACCTTATGAATTAAAAATAAAATTAATTTTTTTTATAATTAAGTAGTATTGACTATAGCTCTCAAAAATCGACCACAAGTTAAAATAACTAAATTTATTAAAAATTGAAACACTGCAATTAACATTAGTAGCAAGATTATTATTTCATAACTTCAATGTTAATAGTTACTGCAGTAAAATCGAAGTGTTTTAAAAATTGCAATAAAAGAAGAAGATACTAAAAGTTGCTATGAAATGTATATTACTGCAGTGAAATAAAACGGCGCATATACTCCTACATCTTTGAAATTACTTCTATAAACTCGACAAATTTGAGAAAACTGCAGTAAATACACATTTAAAAAAAAAATTGTTAACTCAACACTTTTGCGAAAACTGCAGTAGACTCAACACATTTGAGAAAACTGTAGCAAAACTCAACACATTTGAGAAAACTGTAATAAAACTCAACACATTTGAGAAAACTGCAGCAAACATTTTAAAAACAGTAAACTAAACACGTTTGAGAAAACAGTATCACTTGATACAATTGGAGCAAACTCAACACATCCAAGAAAATTGCAGTGAACTTAACACATTTGAGAAAATTACAGTAAACTCAACACACTTCCAAACCCACATATATTTAGACCGGAGCCCCGTGTTCCTCCTAATCCCTTGAAGCTCCAATAATAGTTAGAATGTACAAGAATATATTAATAATGTCAAGATACAAATTCAAGGCGGCAAAGATATATTCTTCGGGGGAAATGCTGTATTTGTGTTTGCCACCCATCATCAATTGGGTATCATAAATGAGGTAAAATGAGAAAATTAAAGCTCCTAACGATGCGTACACAAGGGTCACGATTCGATTGCCGGGTAGGAACATAGCGACGATACCTGGAATAGAAAATAAGATATTACAAAGCTGAAGAGTTTGTTTATTTGAACGCGCTAATCACAGGAATTACAGGTTTGAATTGAAAAATTCTTTTTGTGTAGTCTATTTATCGAGGAAATCTATAGGCTATATAACATCACGCTGCGACCAACAGGTGAGAAGCATTAGTGAAAAATGTCACTGCAAACAGCTGGTATTATTATAAATATGGAAACTAATTTAAAAAAAAACCTTCCCCGATAAATGTACTATCCAACACTGAAAGAACTTTTCAAATCGGTCCAGTATCGGTGCATTATGCAATACTAAATTGTAAGTAGTTTATTTTACTCAATTTTTAGGGTTCCGTACCCAAAGGGTAAAAACGGGACCCTATTACTGAGACTTCGCTGTCCGTCCGTCTGTCACCAGGCTGTATCTCAAGAACGGTGATAGCTAGAGAGTTGAAATTTTCACAGAAGATGTATTTCTATTGCCGCTATAACAACAAATACTAAAAATAAAATAAAATAAATATTTAAGGGGGGCTCCCATACAACAAACATGATTTTTTTACCGTTTCTTGCTCGATACTAATAACGTTGCCTTATGTTGCATAGATAATGGTACGGAACCCTTCGTGCGCGAGTCCGACTCGCACTTGACCAATTTTTAATAAGTAATTTCACTTAATTTGTAATGAGTTATTTTACACAATATTTAATACATTTTAGACCAAATACTTAAGATGAGAGATTCATTTATGTCAGGCTACCCACAAATTTGTAAGCAAATGAATCCCACCCATATATAAAGTAACTACTGTTCAATATTAAGCTAAAATCTTACCAAATATCAACAGTATGACGACAGCACACAGTAGTACACCTCCCATAACAGTGAAATCCCATTTTGTTTGGAAAGCAAACAAAGTCAGGGCAAGACATACTGCGGCTGTTATACCTACAGCCATCATTACCTGAGAAACAAAATATACATATAACAAATTAAATTATAGTGGAAAAAGTGATCACCGCAAGCGGGACTTGAACCCACGACCTCGGAATACCGTTCCGTAGCTCTGCCAACTGAGCTTATTGCGGTCGTGCTAACAGTAACCAATTTGACCACCACAACATTCCTCGATTGAGTCTACATCACTTTTTTGTAATTTAGTGATCATTTTTTCCACTACAATTTGATTTATTAAGGGCCTACATCAATATTATCGTATATCATCGCCGACACGTACATATTAACACAGCCAGTAGGCACAGAAAATGAAGAATTAGGGATACTTTTCCTATTTACTCAAAATCTACTAAATATATTTTAATTCTGATTTACGTGTTTCTATATATAATAGTTACTTATGTTTTTAAAGTTATTTCATTAGTTAATACGCGATAATAGACCGACAAATGAAAAAAATAAGAAATGAGAGAGGTATTTTGGCTAAGATTTTCTATCGAGAAAACTTTTTTCAATCGCGTTTCTAAGTTTATGCGATCCTAGATTATATATTGAAAAAACATATACTTAAAAATTAGAGCTCTAGCCATTCAATCTAAAGAAAAAATGAAAACTTCGTACATAGAAAAATGCACGAAGCTATTTTGGTATCCTCTTAAGTAAAAGCATAGCAAGTCAATTGCAAAATTAATAAATTACTTTAAAATGTTTTTTTTTAATCTTGCGATCAGCCAACGAGCCAGCAACATATAGTTAGGTTATGTTTTTGACGTTTTTCGTGTGGTGGCAGATTAAGAATACAAGTGTTGTCACCCCTTTACCTTACCAGGGTGCTCTAAAAACCAGTTAGGGATATTACACAGCTAACACTCCCAGTGAGACGGAAAACTCGAAAATAAACATTATGAATAAACCTTATTATTACCTTTGATGGGCTTTGTAGTCTAATGGTTCATGTAACAGACTGCCACGAGATCGCGGGTTCGACTCCCGCACAGAACAATCATTTGTGTGATGTTTATGTCATATAAATGTTTGTTCTGCATCTGGGTGTTTCTATGTATTATAAGTTAAGTAGGTATGTACATATTTATAAAAGAAAATATGTATTCTATCCGCATTCTGGCTTAGGTTAGGTTGGGACCAGAGGACGTTTTGTGAAATGCCCGTGAATATTCATTTATTTATGCCAACTCGCCACGTCAGTGTGGTATAGACTACAATCCGTTCAAAAAAGGATGAGGCCCGTGCCCAACAGTGGAACATGGGGTTGGAGAGAAAGAGAGAGAGAGTTTTTGATGCATCAGAATTGATCTCGTTAATAAATTGTATAAAATCCACTCACCGCATCGACTTTATAGACACCGGACGTGACACCCAGTAGGAAGCTCTCAGCTACCGTAAATATAGCCAAGAATATAAAATTCATTGGTGCTTGTCGTCTAACATTATCACAACACGCCATTACAATGAGACATACAAACACCACTGCGAACGCCACCCAACTGAAAAAAAAAGAATACATTATTTTATTAATTTTTGCAATTAACTTGCTATGCTACCTATATAATAAAAAAAAAATACAAAATAAAAAGTATATTATTATGTTAGCTTGGGACCAGACGACGTTATGTGAAATATCCATGAATATTTATTATTTATTTAATATGTATTCTGGTGCGCTTAATATACGTAAAAAAGCTTAACTTGGGATCAGAGGACGTTGTTGGGAATGTCAAGTTTAAAAGTTTCTTTCTGATTTATTCTTTATATAATAGTTTTCAGAGTTCCGTACAAAACAGTGAAACAGGACTTTTCTTTCTCCAGCCCATTTACGTCCCACTGTTGGGCACTGGCCTCCTCCACTTTGGGAGGGATTATGGTCTACTGTACTGCGCTGAGCAGGCGTGTTGGCACAGGGTTTATTCTCGAGTTTTCCGTCTCTCACAGAGGATGTTATCTGTGTACAATATCCCTTAGCCGACTTTTACAGCATCCTTGGGAGGAGATGGGGTGGTGACACTTGTATTCTTAATCCGTCACCTCACGGAGACCGGATAGGACTATTACTGAAAATTCACTATCCATCCGTTTGTATTTCAGGAACGATGATGGCTAGAGCAGTGTCGGGCTGAGCCGGAAAGGCCTGGGTGGCTGAACACGAGAAGACCCCCCATAATTTAATTAATACTTACAATAGCCACCGGTTGTTAGCGGCCCATTGTTTGGTGGGGGTGTGGAACACAAACAGCGCAATAAAAGCCATCGTGACTAACAGCTGACACATCAATATAGCGTATACCTGCAAAATACACAACAAGCAATTAGTCAGAAGACCATGGAAGAGTAATTTGATTGGTTCAAAAACTAAATAATTGGTCAAGTGCGAGTCGGACTCGCGCACGAAGGGTTCCGTACCATTATCTATGCAACATAAGGCAACGTTATTAGTATCGAGCAAGAAACGGTAAAAAAAAATCAGTTTTTTGTATGGGAGCCCCCCTTAAATATTTATTTTATTTTATTTTTAGTATTTGTTGTTATAGCGGCAATAGAAATACATCATCTGTGAAAATTTCAACTGTCTAGCTATCACCGTTCTTGAGATACAGCCTGGTGACAGACGGACGGACGGACGGACGGACGGACAGCGAAGTCTCAGTAATAGGGTTTCCGTTTTTACCCTTTGGGTACGGAACCCTAAAAACAAGCTTAAAAATCAAATTCATTAGAATATCATTTAAAATTATAGCATTGTCCTCGGTCCTTAATATCAGTGGCATATCTAGGTAACCAAGGGCCGTAGGGCAAATAAAAAATGGGGCCCCTCTGTTTTGTAAACTGACTAGGTTTTATCAAATAAACATATGAAAAAAACATATATTTTTAAAATGCTAAAAAACAGCTAATTCTGTTCGATCAAGATTTCTGGTAAGGATTCGAGGGCCCTCTGAGCTTGAGGACCCCGGGGCACTACCCCACCTAGCCCCTTGGCAGCTACGCCACTGTTTATTATGTGTACAAAAATTTTAATGTAAGTAATGGATAAGGAGTAATGGAAGGACAAGAAAATGATGATGATGGTTTTAGTAATTATTTTATTGTATTTACACCACAAGTTAGGTACAAATTACAAATACAATGAATTAAGAAATTATAAATTCAGTATAAAGTCATTCATTCGTTCGTGAAACAATTATCTATCAATTTGGTTCGGCCATTTCATGGGCCCCATGAGCGTAGTTCGTAGTAGCAAATGTTTCGAAGTACTAGACAACATTTACAAATTGGGTACATAAAGTTCATTCATTCATTCATTCACTAGCAAATTGAATTTCGAACATACCTTACGAATGAACGCCCTTCGTATAGACTTCTCCGTGAAATCGAATCCCTTGACTTCGCCATCTTCGCCCACACTTCCCGGTGGACCTCCAAATCCGGCTGGCTGGAAACAAAAACGTTAATTTTTAATGAATACAATATCGGATAGACTGTTATCCTCGTTTTTAGTAAGTTATTTCTATCATCTGTCAAATGTTTAATATAAAATGCTATCATCAGTAACTTTTTGATATGCAAGAAAGGACAAAAGTTTAGATTAGTCTGACTTGATAGTAAGAAGTGAGGATAGATAAAATATTGAAAAGGCCGTAAGTGTGAAGTCGAGCTTAGATCACTACGACTAGGATTAATCCTACCATAATAATTCTGAGTTAGTCTGAGAAAGAACATTAGAGTGGGTATATTAGTAATTGCAAATTCCACACGAATGAATTCGCGGACCAAAAAAATAAGATTAAATAGCGAGATATACTCAATTTGTAAAAACAAATATTACGTAGCGTACAGATATATCATATGTAGTGTCTATGGCTACATCACACAGTCGGCTTGAAGCCACTTACATATCTATGTGCGTCTATGATACAGGTTATACGTCAAATGAAACGTTAACATCTAATATATAAAATTCACGTGTCACAGTGTTAGTTACCGTACTCCTCCGAAACGGCTAGACCGATTCTTATGAAATTTTGTATGCACATTCAGTAGGTCTGAGAATCGGCTAACATCTATTTTTCAAACTTTTTTTTTTATTATTGCAAAACAACGTTTGCCGGGTCAGCTAGTTATTCTATGAAGTACTATGCCGTTCAAATGAGAATAGGATTGACCCCGCGTCATGTTGGAACGTCATAGTTGTCAATTTGAACAATTTTGATAGGGTCAGCAAAACAAGACATTTTTATAATATAATTTATCTATCACTTTGTCACTAATTTTCGAGCGATTAGTGAGACAAATACAATAAAAAACTATAACAAATAACGTAAAGATCGAATTAACAACACTAACAAACAAAAACACTGAGAAATAACAACAAATTTATTTTTTTAACGGGAAACAACCACCTAATTTTCAGAATTTAAAATAAAATGCCTTATAATTCATATACTCAACAAGGCACACCAACAACAACAAAATGGCGGTTGGCAATTCAACTTAATATCATAGTATCCAACAATGAAGTTATTGAAAGAAAATAGTATTTGTTTTTTAATAATATTATAACTATTATTACTAAATAATTTAAGACGTTTTTCGCTTCGAATTACTGAGTTTAGGTAAAGGAAAAAAAAACATTATTGATAGGTAAATAAAGTTACGTTGCTGACAGTACTATTCTAATCACTTTTGACAACTAAAGGTCATTGCCAATCCTATTCTCAGTTGAAACGTGTAGTACTATTTAGCTAGGCTAAAGTTACTTGTTCTCGATTTTAAACGTCAACCCACCAATCTGGTATATGTGACGTAGCGGTTACGTAAACATACACAAATACTAAGTAGCACATAAAAATTATATTGCATATTTGTGACTGCAAAGAACATCAACTCAAACTTAATTATGTTATTTTAATTAAAAACTAAGAAAGCAGTTAATTATGAAATAACTTTAGATTAGGTGAAACCAATGTAATGTAAATGTCAACTTATTTCTTATTTAAAAAAACACCTGTTGTTGCCTTCGACCTTTGGTCTTTCTCAGGCTCTAAGTAGGTACATATATTAAATAATAAATAAATAAATAAATATTCAAGGACATTTCACACAACGTCCTCTGGTCCCAAGCTAAGCTTATATGCTTGTGTTATGGGTACCAGAATACGGATATAATACATAAACTACTTTTCTTTTGTAAATAAATACATATAATACATAGTAAACACCCAGACGCAGTACAAACATCTGTATGACATTTATGGATATCACACAAATGATTGTCCCAACCGGGAATCGAACCCGAGACCTCGTGATTGGCAGTCCATTACATAAACCACTCCACCACGAAGCCCGTCAAATATTAAATATTATAAATATTATTAAATATTATCTTTAAATTAAAATTTATTAAAATCTAGCTGGCCCGCCAAACGTTTTGCCAGACCAAAAAAAAAAGTAAAAAAAAAAAAAATTAAAAAAAAAGAACTATAAACCTCACGGAGCCCGAGAGCTTTCCAACGAATGCAAAACCGTGGAAATCGGTTCGTGCGTTCTGGAGTTATAGCGTCGGGAAGGAAAACCCGACTTATTTTTATATAGTAGATAATAATTTTAGCGTTAAAAAGCATAGCACAATTAAGAATACATTACTTTATTACAGCATTAAATAATTGGCAAAGGCATAAATGATTTGGCATAATTATATAGGAACTATGTAATTTGGATTGTGTACAATAACTACTAGACATTAGGACGCCATTGATTTAACGTGGCGCCTTGCTGGCTGTAACGATGGATCCGAAATTTCTATGAGATGGGATCTCAAGGTTAAATAAACCAAATATATTCCTACCGAATTTAGTCTCTAATGTATCTGGAAAAGTATTATTTAGGACCTATTTAGTGGTAGATACAGGAAACGCCATGAAAGCATTTTTATTTGTGTTGGTGCTTAATTGGGCACAAAAAGAATTGCGCCCTTAGGGGGCGCAATAATTTCGGCGCACCGGGAACTGCAAGTTCGAATTTAACGTTTGATTTTATTTAGGTTCGACACAAGAAATCTGAATATAATAATTTTGAAATCCAACTTCATTTCGTATTGAAACTATGGTATGAAATATTTTTCGTGAACCAGCGATAAAGCCAAGTAGAATACATGATTGATACGAGACAGACACTACCTTATATCATAAAGAAGATAATTATTATACTGTCTTGTAACAAAAATACACCTGTCCTTGTATGTATTATACGTACGCCTTTATGTTAGTTATTTTAACTACACAGGGTCAAGGTCAACGACGTTAACTTACATTTCGAATATGAAAAAAATGTATTAGATATGTACCTATATTACAAATATTATTCAATTGTAAAACAGATATTGAAATTAAATCGTTTTTTTTTTCTCTTTCATTGCCCTGTCGGGACATGATGGTGCCTTGTGCTTTACCATGACCCGGCGATGGGTGGCCCCGATAATCGGGGCCCGACCCGATGGGGGGAGCAAGCTACGTCTTCTCAATTAACATGTGCCATGATAGCTCAGTTGGGTGACCGACAGAACGGTATTTTGATGTCGGGGATTTTTTATTTTTATTTACTGTGAATGTGAAAGCAAGTATCAGGGATAGATGAAATATAGAAAACGGCCGTTAATAAAACTCGGAAGCGATACTCAGCGATAGGCACATATTAGTATTTACTTTTTTACCAAAATAATAGCGGTTATACCACTATTCATTTCTATTTCAAGCAGTCTTGGATCATGTAATATCTGCTAATGATTATTTCATGAAGGCCACATACAAACTATGCGACGACTTAATGTTCTTGATCGTTATCAGATCAAACTGGCTGTTATCTTCGACTAAATCTGTAAATCAGTAATACTAAATAGATTTAAATTTTTAACGGCTTTTATACGTCTGGCCACAGATTTACCAGATGTATAGTCTACGACTACAACACTCAGTCGGCTTGAAGCCACTTTACCTACTATGTCTATTTTCGCGTGAAATATATGTGTGTATATGAGACGGACTATACGTCATATGAAACGTTTTCTATGAGGTACGATTTAGCTAGGCTAGTTACTTATCATGTCCCTAATGAATTTCTTTAGATACACAAATGCTGTAAGTTAGCTATTGATTTAGTCATTGGGTAATTTTATGTGGATGGAGTTTTTATGTCTGTGTGGTGACGGATTAAGAATACAAATGTCACCATCCCATTTCTTTCGCAGGGTGCTGTAAGAGGCAGCTAAAGGATAATATAAGCAGTTAACGTCTACTGTGAGAGACAGAAAGCTCGAAACTAAACCCTTTACCAATACTCCTGGTCAGCGCGGCACAGTAGACCGTAATCCCTCCTAAAGTAGAGAAGGCCCGTGCCCAACAGTGGGACGTAAATGGGCTCAAGAGATTCAGAGATTAGATATTTTTGGATAGTACAACTTAATTAACTCTCATGGTAGAGAAGGCTCGTGGGCAGGCATGTTTATTTTATAGGCTGACAACAATGTGTATGTAAATCGAGTGGTAAATGTTTTGCGTTATATGTAGTTAAATGAGTTATAACTAAACCAGAAGTAACTAATATACGATGTATTGTTTAATGGCTATCATGCTTAGAGCATAAATCCAACTAGAGTAGACACGAAAGCAATACTCATACTCATGTGTACAGAAAGTGGAGTTTCTCAGTAGCGTGCTGATTTTGAACAAATTAATCCTGTTTTTCCATACTCTAAATAAATTATTCTTTAAACATGAAGCTGTATTTGTTAAAACGCACATTTTTTTTTGCTGCTAGCTGCCATTACACTGAATTGTAATAATGCCAATATCATGTCCCTGAAGATATTACTTTACAACATTTTCGTTTTACGTATTGAAGTATACATTTCATTATTATGGAAATATAATTATATTTCACTGAATGTGTCAGTCAAGATAATAGTTTATTTTTCGTTATTTGTCTTTGTGTTGGACATGACAATGCAATAAAAGTTTGTGGTAATGTCCCCTCTCACGACTCAACTCACTTGATAAAATAACATGCAGTGTTCTAGAATAAACAGTGATAAATCCCCAAGGAATAATAAATAAATATTTATGGACATTTCACACAACGTCCTCTGGTCCCAAGCTTAGCTTATTATGCTTGTGTTATGGGTACCAGAATACGGATAGAATACATAAACTACTTTTCTTTTGTAAATACATACTTATTATACATAGTGAACACCCAGACGCAGAACAAACATTTGTATGACATTTATATACATCACACAAATGATTGTCCCGTGCGGGAATCGAACCCGCGACCTCGTGAACCATTACATGAACAACTAGACCACGAAGCCCGTCTGGAAAAGGAAGGAAAAGCATTAATATACTTAACTATAATATTTTATGATGTAAAGTGTGCGTGAGTCATTCGACTGGTCCTACTCGTGGGTCCTACATACTCTGGGGTTTTCAATAACTAATCTAGGATAACGGATAGATTATTATAGCCGTTCATTAGTAAGATATTTTTATATTTAGTCCACGATTCAACAGAAAATACTATCCTAATCCATCAATAGGTTACTGAAAAGCAAAAAGTTATGGCGAGTAATAAACACACACACAATAGTACCAATTCTACGTGCATAACTAAACTTAACTAAAAAATGAAAATTGATAATGTCAATAACACAATTCGGCAATGTTGACAGACTTTTTTTATTAGAAAAACTGTATATTATAGACTAACGATATTAATTAATAAAAAGTGCACAACAAAATATCCAATTGATCAAAAAAATATTTTTAGTTAAGTTACTTGTGCGTATAGAATTGGTGCCAATATTTCAGCAATTGGTAAGCAAGGCAAACATAGAAGTTTATATATACTCACATCAGCATATCCCGCGCCACCGTACCCAGGTTGGAAACCAGGTTGAGCCGGGTAGCCTTGTTGTGGTGGGTAACCTCCCTGAGGTGGGTAACCGCCTTGAGGAGGGTATCCTCCCTGAGGTGGATATCCACCTTGTGGGTAACCACCTTGAGGATAACCGCCTTGTGGATAACCGCCTTGATTCTGATCTGTAGAATATTGATAAAAATTATATTAAATGGCCTGTTTAAAAAAAAAAATAAACATTAACACATGAATAGTCTAGAATAATTCATTACATAACAATTAATTTTCACAACATAAATACACACAATAATTATGACCAATGATGTTTTTAATAGCGAAAATATATTTCCTGTTTTATGTATTACGAAAAAATCATTTCATTGAATAGAAAATTCTTGCTTTCAGGGCAATGAAAATGTGCTGTGAAAACTACTACAATTACAAGACCGTGTGGTGACGGATTAAGAGGGTACTGTACTCCTAATTTAGGTATTTGCCTTAGGTATTGCTATCCCTATTCCCGAGCACCGTGCTGAAAGGGACAAATATAGCTGAAACAGATTTTACCTACAAATTCTTTGAAAAAAAGACGTTTCGTAGTCCCCTTTTTTCTTTGCGAAAGTTTAGCCGATTTTAATTGTTTTACGCTATAATATAGATGAAGAGTATATCTATGCTTGTATAACTTTCTTTTTTTGGTAAATCGTTACCAGTGTGCTAGACGCTGCAACTTTACCTAAAGAAAACCGAAAAAAAACGGGATTTTCGGATGGACATATTTCTTTTAGTTATTATGTATTGAAAAAAAGAAAGTGACAAAAGCATAGATATACTCTTCATCTATAATATAGCGTAGAAACAATTAAAATCGGTTTAACTTTCGCGAATTTTTTTGAATATGGCAAAAGTTTACACTGGCGCCAAAAAAAAAAAAACTTTCGCGAAGAAAAAAGGAAAGTACGATACCCATATTTTTGTATGGAGCATAATTTGGTATCGTGCCCTCTTAAGAATACAAGTGTTGCTATTTCACCTCGAGAGAAGAGCCAGTATTGGAATGTTATAAGCAAGCAACATCTTCTGTGAGAGCTGTGTGTGAGAGAAAAGAAATTCAAGTTTCCGTTCGACTTTCCAACTCCTGGTCAGCTCGGCATAAGCAGACTAGATACATTTCCAAAGTGAATAAGGCTGTACATTTTCAAGATGCAAATAAATTCAAAAATCCTAAACGGAAAATAACCGTTAAGACCTGCAAATACCTATAAATATTTTGGTAGAACTATTTTAGTAAACAATCTACCATTGTATAAATAAATAAATATTCATGGACATTTCACACAACGTCCTCTGGTCCCAAGCTAAGCTTATATGCTTGTGTTAAATACGGATATAATACATAAACTATTATATCATTCTCCTCTCTCTCTCTTCAGCCCATTTACGTCCCACTGTTGGGCACGGGTCTCCTCCAATTTGGGATGGATTATGGTCTAGTCGCCGCGCCAGGCGTGTTGGCACAGGGATTTTTTTCAAGTTTTCTGTCTCTCACTATATCCTTTAGCTGATTTTTACAGCACCCTTGGGAGGAGATGGGGTGGTGACACTTGTATTCTTAAGCCGTCACCACATGGAGGTATCATCCTACACTGTATTAATTTTTAAAAACATCATTGGCACAGTATAAAATTTAAAAAAAACACTGGCACATTATTTTTATTCAGGCACTGACAACACACCTGCAGCCATTAGCACAACACTGACAAAGGAACATTGACTAACTGTCAAAGATCTAAAGCACAAAACAAATAAAAACAATTATAGGGACGCTAGGGCTGAACTGTCTGGCTTTTTTTATAACACGCTTTTATTAGCTTCGCTCGTATCTATTTATGTATGAGGCTGACCAATGGACTTTGAAAAGTGATTTTCACCTACTTGCAATAGTTGGATAGATCGATTATGTATATTGATTTAGCATACACACATAAAACAAGGACCGAGGACGTTGGATTGATCTGAAACTCGATAAAGACAAAAGACATATTTTCCAGTTTTTGCAACATTTTTCACTAATACATACTTCGCTCCTATTGGCCGCAGCAAGATGTTATATAGCCTGAAGCATTCTCGATAAGCGAGCTACCCCAATACACAAAAAATAAATTGGCATTGTTCATATGTTTTTTAAACTCATAATTCGAAAACCATTTCGGAGAATAGTTTCTGATCATGATCCATTAGTTTTTTTCGGAAAATTTGCCATATTAACGATTATTTTTCCAAAAAAGCAAATGATCTCTATTTGCCCTTGAAATGGAGGACTTAAAATATTAAGGCGTTCTTAGGGATATGCTGTATATATATCAACATGTGTCTATTATATCAACTTGGCAACTTTGAAAAGATGTATTGCATCTGTCTTAAGTCTATCAGGAAAAGGCAATACACGGATTGCGTACAACGATGACGTCACAACATTTAAAATAATATCTTCAAATATTTAAAAAAAATTCTATATAGTAGATATTTCAATCATATTGAAATTAGTTGCTTAAAATAGTCTATATTTTCTAAAAAAATCCCAATTGCAACCAGTAATTCCCGAGATAAGCGCGTTTAAACAAACAAACTTTTTAGTTTTAAATATTATTAGTATAAATATAGACTAATGGCATTTCAATGAAAAAAAAATTTTTGGGTATTTCCCAGTCAGTTTTATTGCCTAGTGTCGAGGAGGAATATGTATTTTATTAACGTATTTTTCCTCAGTAGATACTTAGAATGGGGGACCTAATGTTTCCCCCACTGGGTTGAGCGCCACGCAATGGAGCCAACAATTGCTGTCCATGATACTATGTCCCGGTCAGGGCGAAGATGGAAAAAAATTAAGATACTTATGATCCTATTCATAATGACTTACCGTGATCATCATCATCATCATAACATCATGCCTTTTTCCCATGGGGGTAGGCAGAGACTATAGAGCGCCATCTGCTACGATGACCAAAAAATGACTTAACGGAGAGATAATAAACGTTTTATCGTAAAAAGACTAGTATAAATAACAAGTTTTGACAATTTTCGCGAACTTTTAAACCTCCGATAAGTCATTATGAATATGACCATTAGAAACCAAGGAGAGGTCAGTAATTATAAAGATGGACAACCCTACATTAGTAATATCATATTAATTTCATATTACGTTATCTATACAAATAAATACAATAATAACATAAAATCACTCTTATGCATATTAAAACAAAGTAGTATTTAATGTGTTTGAATGTTCAGAGATATCGCTGACCAGTTTCATATGACTCATGAGATATAAAAATAACTTTAATAGTTAGTGATAATTGAGAAACGAAATACCTACATAAGTGTTTTGTTATACATAAACATACAGACAGAACATACCATACTCCTCTGAAAGGCTAGACCAATTTTTTATGAAATTTTATATGCATATTCAGTCAGTCTGAGAATTGTATTAAAGACTACAGATTTTAATTATTATAAATGTGCATACAAAATAGCCATTTAATTTAAATATTCGAATAGTTGTTTTCATTTTTTAGGTTAGATAAGTTTTGTCGTAGAATTGGTATCACTATTTATTTTTCATACCCCTAAGTGATAAGGGTTGTCCACCCCTGACGTTTGTATGGCAAAACAACGTTTGCCGGGTCAACTGTTTCTTTTTTTAATATTATTCTCCAGTGGGCTATGGTCCTTTAGTGAAATGATATGACCTAGCAAGAGTACTTTATCTGGGGCCTGACTATACAGAACATAATCTCTGCATATCTATTGTTATAGTAGGGGATTTCCCGAAACATATTTTCTAGTACGTTGAGCGTTGCAATCAGGTGGGCAAGTCCCGTATTTCAATGGTGTCACAATGGCATCACAATGACACATTATAACCTCAAAAAATTAACAATAGACTACCAAACTTGATAAAATTCGCCACTAAGCAATCAGTTATTGCATTTTTTTGGAATAACACTAAATAACTAATTGTTTAGTGGCGAATTTTATCAAGTTGGACTTGCCCACCTGGATATATCTCACGTCTGTATCGCTTAGGGTTGCCCCAAGGAATTTAAACTGAAATATCGGAACAAAATTTAGAAACAGTCTGATAATTTTTGGGGTTATTTTTATTTATTTTATTTAAAAGATTTTACACCAGGAAACCATAGTAAATACAGACATAAGAAAAATAGTGTAGGGATCCACATATTTCTAAAAGAAATCTCTACCTGTAGACCCGCGAGAGGAGATTGTGAAAAAATTGGTCAAGTGCGAGTCGGACTCGCGCACGAAGGGTTCCGTACCATTATCTATGCAACATAAGGCAACGTTATTAGTATCGAGCAAGAAACTGTAAAAAAATCATGTTTGTTGTATGGGAGCCCCCCTTAAATATTTATTTTATTTTATTTTTAGTATTTGTTGTTATAGCGGCAATAGAAATACATCATCTGTGAAAATTTCAACTCTCTAGCTATTACCGTTCTTGAGATACAGCCTGGTGACAGACGGACGGACGGACGGACAGCGAAGTCTCAGTAATAGGGTCCCGTTTTTACCCTTTGGGTACGGAACCCTAAAAAAGATTGAACATGGGTGTGTAGTGTAGGGTGACAGATATACGGTGAACTATTTAAGTTAAAATAAATTTATACTAAATACATAAACATACATAGATCCTTAACAAGCCTACATAATATATACAATAAATACACAGTACATAAATATATATGGGGTTATTATCGGGATATACATATACCTAATGTATATTATGATATACCTACATATATTACAAATAATGGTTTTTGTAAAAACCCCTGATTTTAAAATTAATTATTGCGGTCGTCAGTCCTTAATAAGTGTATATTTCAGATTAATCCAACTTATTTGAAATGGTGAATCGTTTCCTATATTTACAGTCGCATTTAACTAGGGTAGGTATACTGGTACATATAATTATTTAAATATAACAGTGTAATATATACGTCACAACAACATAATAAAAAGGGAAACCCCAGCGAGCATAGACCTAAATTAGTATTTTGGAATGAATTAACACACACACCTACAAACTTTATAATATCCTTTGTATGTGTGAATTACAACGATAGACAGGAAATTCTTATTGTTGTTTTAAACACACATTCACACATAATTATGTAAGTGTGCCATCTGTGTAAACGTAAAAGGAACACTCACATAGTTATACAAAGAATTTTTTGGTGTGCGTGTGAAAATTACTGTTCGTTTACACACTTCTACACTTTACGTTAATTTGATTAACTCCGAGGCTACATTATTGATACTACCGGTGCTGTGTACCGGTGTTATTTTGGGTATTTTAAAAAGTTGTAAGGCTAGTTTGAACTTGCACTAAATTAACATACAAAAAATATTACTTGTGAATAAATTAAATAGGTATTTAAATGGCTTTAAATTAACTATGAATATTTTTTTTAAATATTGTTAATTAAAATCGGTCAAGTACGAGTTACACTTTTTTTTTTCATGGACATTTCACACAACGTCCTCTGGTCCCAAGTTAAGCTTTATATGCTTGTGTTATGGGTACCAGAATACGGATAGAATACATATACATACTACTTTTCTTTTGTAAATACATACTTATATTACATAGTAAACACCCAGACGCAGTACAAACATTTGTATGACAATTAAAAGCATCACACAAATATTTGTCCTGACCGGGAATCGAACCCGAGACCTCGTGAACGGCAGTCCGTTATATGAACCACTAGACCCGTCACTGTTGGGATATTGAACACAGATCTATGTGAGAGACGGAAAAATCGTAACTAAGCTCTGTGCTAAAACGCCTGGTTATCGCGGCACCAAAGACCGTAAAGGCTCCTAAAGTGAGCTGGCTGGAGAAAAAAAGAGAGATATTTCCATCTATTTTATTGATACGCTTTTATAAGTTCGGTACGTATTTATCAATGTATTATTCTATGTAACGGAATATATGAAAATGATTTTTACCAACTTACAATAGTCGGATTGTTCTGAAATTCTGCTCACATATTAAGGACCGCTCGAAATGCAATAATTTAAAAAAATATTCAGGATTTTCAAGTGTGTCCCTTTCCTACCTACCTATCACTATGATTGAATATCATTTGAATAATACAAAACTTGAAGACAATACATGTAAATAATCGATACAAAGTCCGCATTAGGTTATTTTATGACATTGAGGTAAACAAACAATGGCGTCATTACCTGTTAAAAAGACGTTGCAGAGATCGATCGACATGAGAATAATTATTCAATACTTACATCTAATATATAAAATTTCCATGTCACAGTGTTAGTTACCGTACTCCTCCGAAACGGCTTGACCGATTCTTCTCAAATTTTGCATACATATTCAGTAGGTCTGAGAATCGGCCAACATCTATTTTTCAAACTTTTTTTTTTTAGTATGGCATAACAACGTTTGCCGGGTCAGCTAGTAATATATAAAAACACGCTTCAAAATTATGTTATTCGAAATCGCGAATAATTGGTCAAGTGCGAGTCGGACTCGCGCACGAAGGGTTCCGTACCATTATCTATGCAACATAAGGCAACGTTATTAGTATCGAGCAAGAAACAGTAAAAAAATCATGTTTGTTGTATGGGAGCCCCCCTTAAATATTTATTTTATTTTATTTTTAGGATTTGTTGTTATAGCGGCAATAGAAATACATCATCTGTGAAAATTTCAACTGTCTAGCTATCACCGTTCTTGAGATACTGGGTACGGAACCCTAAAAATCATGTTTGTTGTATGGGAGCCCCCCTTAAATATTTATTTTATTTTATTTTTAGTATTTGTTGTTATAGCGGCAATAGAAATACATCATCTGTGAAAATTTCAACTGTCTAGCTATCACCGTTCTTGAGATACTGGGTACGGAACCCTAAAAATCATGTTTGTTGTATGGGAGCCCCCCTTAAATATTTATTTTATTTTTAGTATTTGTTGTTATAGCGGCAATAGAAATACATCATCTGTGAAAATTTCAACTCTCTAGCTATCACCGTTCTTGAGATACAGCCTGGTGACAGACGGACGGACGGACGGACGGACGGACGGACAGCGAAGTCTCAGTAATAGGGTCCCGTTTTTACCCTTTGGGTACGGAACCCTAAAAACTAACCTGTTTTCCGCTATTTCAAACGCCTGGAATTTCGTACAAATACGCCTTATTGAACCTCGGAGTTTTCAGCTTTCGATTAATGATACATTTTTAAAGGCCTACATCAATATTATCGTCGACATGTACCTATTAACACAGCTAGTAGGTATAGAAAATGAAGAATTAGGGATATTTTTTTTGTTTACTCAAAATCTACTAATTCCGGTTTACGTGTTTCTATAATAGTTACTTATGATTTTAAAGTTATTTCGTTAGTTAATACGCGATAATAGACCGACAAATGAAAAAAAATAAAAAATGAGAGAGGTTGTTTCGCTAAGATTTTCTATCGAGAAAACTTTTTTCAATCGCGTTTCTGAGTTTATGCGATCCTAGATTATATATTGAAAAAACATATATGTACTTAAAAATTAGAGCTCTAGCCATTCAATCTAAAGACGAAATGAAAACTTCGTACGTAGAAAAATGCACGAAGCTATTTTGGTATCCTCTTAAAGATCGGACCATTACTTTCGAAGATCCTCATCATTCATTCATTTTTCTGCCCTTATCCCATTTGCCATTATTTTGGATCAGCGCAAAATGAATTTTTTACAAATTTCGTCTGACGTCATATCTGTGTTAGCTCTTTCTTTCACATCCACATACGACATTATCTCCTAGGTCAATATTATACAATATTTATTATTATTACAGATCTGATAATTTATTTGTAAATATAGCATGTGCTTAAAATATTACATGTGCATAATATCAGTATTTAATTACCTAACCGATTTATCAAAAAAAATCCGGTATTCGCCATTTATGTAATTTTGAAATGACCAATTATCCACGTTCACATTTTAATAGGGAAATATCTTATAGGTACGCGTCACTGACTTGCATTTGTTCGACCAGTTTTGGCTATTACGAGGGGAGGTCCAAAAGTTCGTGGAATGAAAGGGTTTTAGTAAAAATGAAACAGTAAATTTATTTTTCCTTTTCAATATAATCACCCTTAAGCTGAATACATTTATTAGATCTATGAATTAATTTTTCTAAACCATCGTAAAAATATTTTTTATCTTTTCCCTCAAAATGAGCCAAAATTGCCTCCTTTACCTCATTGTCGTCGGAAAATTTCCTTCCCCTTAAGTCTTTTTTTAAATTGGGGAACAAATAAAAATCACTTGGGGCCAGGTCTGGACTATAGGGTGGGTGGACTAGTGATTCGAAGCCATGCGTGTGTAGAGCAGCCATTGCAACTTTGCTCTTGTGAACCGGCGCGTTGTCTTGCAAGAGCAACACGCCCTTGGTCAATTTTCCCCGACGTTTTTCTTTGATGGCATCCTTTAATTTTTCTAGTATTGTTGCGTAGTATTCTCCGGTTATGGTCCTGCCCTTTTCTTTATAATCAATCAGTATTATCCCCTCACAATCCCAAAAAACAGTAGCCATCAACTTTCCAGCCGACTCCGACACTTTGAATTTCTTTGGCGGTGGTGTCCCCTTTTTATGCCATTGCATGGACTCTTGTTTGGACTCAGGCTCAAAGTGATGAACCCATGTTTCATCGCCGGTAACAATTCGCTCCAAAATCGGTCCAGGATCGTCGCCACACAACTCCAAAAAATGTTTTGACGCTTCGACGCGCTGCTGTTTTTGAAGCGGCGTGAGCATTCTCGGTACCCATCTTGCACTGACTTTTGTCATACCCAGGTGGTCATGTAGGATTCGCAAAATGGTGGTATCTGATACTCCAACTAATGCAGATAACTGTTTTTTCTTCAAACGGGTGTCCTCCAGTACAATTTTTTCCACTTTTTCGACGATGTCTGATGTGGTGGCCTCAACTGGCCTTCCTGAGCGGGGGTCGTCTTCAATCGACTCCCGACCATGTTTAAAAAGACCATGCCACTTGTAAATCATTGATTTACTAGGGCACTGTTCCCCGTAAACAGTTTCCATTTCATTCAAAATGGTCTGAGCGTTCTTTCCTTGCTTGGTAAGGAATTTAATGACCGCACGGTGTTCAATTTTTCCCATAGTTTCAGTTTTCTTCCTGATTGACGTGTTTAGCAGGCGAGTGTTCGTAAACGAATGACGCAATAGGGCTGAAACTCCATTTATATACTAATTATGAGTCCCCAATTAGTATGACACTAAGCGAGCGCCCCTATCCCCACTCCATCCCTTCCATTCCACGAACTTTTGGACCTCCCCTCGTAGCTACGATATCGATTGATCGATTAACGCATACGAGTTTTACGCGGTCTCTTTTTATTAAATCCTAGACGGTCTTCAAATTGGGACAAACCCGAATGGATAGAAACCCTATATTAGAATGCATGTATGTGCTAAGACATGTTTGCATGTGTTTGAAAATTGTGCTGCGTGCGTGTGCGTGCAGTAGTAGCTATTGTTTACGCGCCTACTAAAATTGTGGAGCAACGTAAGGACAATTATTTAATGTGTTGTCGTCATTAGGTTAGGCATATAGATTTAAGTTCACGAGTCATTGTATCTCGCACTCATTCGTTCACTTTTACATTAAACCGCCATCAGGAAGCATCTACGTTTTTTACTTTCCAAATAATTCCTACGGTCACCATAAAATTACCCCTTTACATGGTCCACATCGAGCCTGATGACCAGAGGATTATGGATTAGCGTTATCAAACCTGGATTTAAAGGATATACGGGATTAATAACCGTAATAGTGAAGAACGGTTGGAATTTGAACGCGTCGCATTGGAATGTGGATGATTCCGTGGTGTTAAGTCTAGATTGGTTAATAATTTTGTAACCCAGCACTCATACAGGTATAATTAATGGTAAAACAACGTATTTAAAAGGTACGTAATAATATTGTTTATGTTAAAGTCGAATCTATTGCATTGTGAATTTAGTGTTATCGCCATTCGAGTTAAAATTGTACATTAAAGTGTATAGTTAGCGGTCAGCTGCATTATTTTAATTCGTTTGACTATTTTTGTATACATTCACATTATTTGTATTTCAAATTGTGCATAGATACCTATTCGTTTTATATGTGTAAAATAACCGTATAAGTGCTATTATCTGGACACTCATTTCAAATATTGGTTATACATAGCATAGTAGTTATTTATGATGTATAAGAATTAAATTGCGTAACTACTACTATATACATGTAATTAGTATAACAGTTATAACATTCTTTTCTATGTAAAAGTAACAAAATTTACATAAGTATTGATGGTTGTAAGCATACCTACTCAGCAGTCATTAACCGCTTGCAGTTAAAATCATTCATAATAGGTACCTATATTTTTTACGTTACTGTTTCATTCGTTCCGTAAATCTTTAACTGAGTGAGTTAGAGGTATTGATTGTAATAGCTGTGACTAGGCATTTTAACAAAGCTGTATTAGGATAATTAATTTATACTTTGCATTGTTATTTACGTGAACATTGTATCAATTCCAGGGGATTTCATCAACTTCCCAGAATGGCCACAGAACAAATTAAAGATTTAACTAAGAAAAGAAGCAGTTTTAAAGGCCAATTAACAACTTTTATTAATTATTGCATGGAATTGAAACAGCCGTTGTTGTCTGCGACTGCTAAAGAATTGCAGTTGCGTATAGGTAAGATCGAAGCGTTGTATGAGCGTTTTGACGAGGTACAGTTACAGATCGAGTGTTTAGTTGACGATGTTAATCCACAGCTTGCCGCTCGTGCGGAATTTGAGACACAGTATTATAAAGCGTTAGCGTGTGCGCAAGATATGTTAGGTACATATACTGAGTCGCCCTCTTGTGATAGTAAAAGTATTGCGAGTAATCGGAAGCTTGTCAAATTGCCAACTATTCAATTACCAAAATTTAATGGTTCGTATGAGAATTGGTTGGAGTTTAGGGACACCTTTTCTAGTCTTATACATTCTAACGAGGATATTGACGACATAAATAAGTATCATTATTTGCGCGCCTGTTTAGAGTCATCTGCTGCTGTGGTAATACAATCTACACAGTTTTCGGCCAACAATTATTCTGTAGCTTGGAAAACGTTATGTGAACGTTATGATAACAAAAGGTTATTAATTCAAAATCACGTCACTACTTTATTTAATATTGAAAATATTACTAAGGAGTCTTCTAATAATTTAAAGCGTTTAATTGATCAATTAAAGAAAAACTTGCAAGCCTTAGAGGCTTTAGGTGAGCCAGTCGGACAGTGGGACACATTATTAATTTATTTAATTACTAAAAAGTTAGATCATAGAACTTATAGGGAGTGGGAAGAGTACAAAGGTCGTTTAAATGAAGATAATTCAAATAAATTCAGTGAGTTTATGACATTCTTACGTAGTCGCGCTGACTTATTGGAAACTTTAGAACTTTCCCATACTAATCCCATAAAATCAAATATGAAGTCTATGGTTTCTATACAACATAATAACAATAAATCTAGTTTATCTACAGTAAGTAAAATATGTCCTAAATGTAAGGGTGATCATTTATTGTCTTGTTGTTCACAATTTCTTGCACTTAGTAATGAAGCCCGACATAAGCTGCTGCCTACTTTTAAAGTTTGTTTTAATTGTTTTAGATCAGGTCACTATGCTGATCATTGTAAAAAGCCAGGTTGTCATATTTGTAAACGCAAGCACAATAGTTTAGTGCATGTGAGTGATTTAAAACCTTTACCTAACTTGCAGAATGAGAACGTAAACACATCCGTAAATATACCATCATTACCGTTATCGTCTGTGTCGACAAATGTCAGCCAAAGTCACACTTTGTCGGCAAATATAGCTTCTTCGGAGCAATTCGACGTGTTATTGTCTACCGCATTAGTAAAACTGTATGATAGTAATAATCAAGAACATGTTGTTAGGGCAGTTCTTGACAGCGGTAGCACGTCTTGTGTTATGTCAGAGAGTTTATTTAATAAATTAAATTTAACTCCTCATTATATAGATAAATCAATTCTGGGCATAAACAACGTAACGTCACACGTAAGTAAAACTTGTCGTGTAAGTATGAAGTCTTTAAATGAAAGATTCGTCATCGACTTTTATTGTTTTGTTTTACCATCAATAACTAATAATGTACCCAGTCGTGAGATTGATATTAGTAATCTGAAAATACCATCAGATATTTGTTTAGCGGATCCCACATTTTATAAGCCTGCTGCTGTTGATATATTGCTGGGCGCTGATCTCTTCTGGGATTTGTTGGGATCACATCGAATAGATTTAGGTAATAAAAAGCCTATGCTTTGTGAAACAAAGTTAGGATGGATTATTTCAGGTCCGATTATTAATAGTCATATTTCCTTATTTTCAAGTGATGTACGGTGCCATTTTGTCAATAGTTCGAGCGGCTGCTGTTCTGATATTGACACTGAAACCAATTTAACGCGTTTTTGGCAATTAGAGGAAATACCCTCACTACCGTCATCTCATTATTCATTAGCAGAGAAAGAGTGTGAAGAACATTTTCTCAAAAACATGTCTCGTCTAGAGGATGGTCGATTCTGCGTACGGATTCCGTTGAAGGAACACCCTAGTGTTTTAGGAGAATCATTTACTAGGGCTACGCAGTGTTTACTTTCCATGGAGCGTAGATTAAAAGGTAAACCTCAATTATGTAAAATGTATCATGACTTCATGTCTGAGTATGAGTCTTTGGGCCATATGTCTGAGTGTCATCAACTTGACTCAAGTGAAGTTGGTTATTATATACCACATCATGGTATCCAACGCGACCAAAGTACAACAACTAAGTTAAGAGTGGTGTACAATGCTAGTTGTCCTACTACGTCAGGAGTTTCATTTAATGACATTCAATTAATAGGTCCCACAGTTCAAGATGACTTACTAGCTATACTACTTCGTTTCAGACAGTATAAATACATTTTAGCAGCCGACGTCGAGAAGATGTATAGGCAAATAGTTGTCCATCCGTCTGATAGGTTTCTTCAACGTATTCTCTGGCGTGATAACATTCATGAACCTATTAAAGTCTTTGAATTAAACACTGTTACATATGGCACTGCTAGTGCACCCTATTTAGCAACAAGGTGTTTAAAACAGTTAGGTATTGAGTGTACTAATAGTAAAGTGGCTGAAATAATTCAGCATGATTTTTATGTTGACGATCTGCTCACTGGGGGAGATAATTTGGTTGAGGTTATGCATATTCGTAATGAAGTATCGGCGGTATTGTCGTCAGCTGGTATGCCGTTAAGAAAATGGCAATCTAATGAGCCTCAATTGGTGTCAGATTGTTCCAAAACACCATATGATTTAAATATCGGATCTCATGAAGCCAGCAAGCTTTTAGGTCTTGGTTGGTGTGCAGATTCAGATGAACTCTGCTTTCCGATAGGCTTGACACTACCTGAATGTAACACCAAGCGTGATATCTTATCAGCAATCGCACAAATATTTGATCCACTTGGTCTGCTTGCCCCAGGAGTAGTTCGTATGAAAATATTATTACAACGGTTATGGTTGAAAAAATTGTCTTGGGATGAACCTTTAAGTCCTGATATTCATAAGCGTTGGTATGAAATTGTTAGAACTTTACCTTTAATTAATGATATTCGAATTCCTCGAATGGTCATTTGTGACTCTTATAAAGTTTTTCAGTTACACATCTTTACAGATGCGTCAGAGCTGGCTTACGGAGCCTATGCTTATGTTCGTACTGTTAATGATAATGGAGAGGTAGTGGTTCGTTTATTGTCAGCTAAGAGTCGTGTAGCCCCAATTAAATCACTGTCCATTCCCAGATTGGAGTTGTGTGGCGCTGTAGTAGGCATCCGTCTTTATGAGAAGATTGTAAAATCATTACGGGTTGCTGTGAATGAGGTTTGCATCTGGACTGATTCCACCATCGTGTTGGGATGGTTGCAGATGCACCCTTCTAAGCTTCAGCCTTTTGTGCGAAATCGCGTAGCTGAAGTTTTAGATAAGGCGAGCACTTGTACTTGGCGACACATCCCAACTGAGCTCAATCCTGCAGACCTACTATCCCGTGGTATGGATATTAGTTCCCTGCAGGCATCGAAGCTATGGTGGAACGGTCAAGTCTTTCTTAGCCAAGAACCCATTAAGTTTCCCATTCAACCGAAAGGTGTTGAGTCGTTACCAGAAACCAAGCCAGATATTTCCTTTGCAGCTGTAATTAACAGTAGCGAACAATCAAGTTTTATTGATATGAGTCGTTTTTCTAGTTATTTAAGATTAGTTCGTACAGTAGCTTACGTTCTTAGGTGGATTAGTCGCTGTAGAAGGCGTCCTATACCTTCTTTCTTTTTAGATAAATGTGAATTAGAACAAGCACTTAACATATTAATTAGGCAGTGTCAGAGAGATTCATTTCCTGAATACATAATATTATTAAATAAACAAACGTTACCTAAAAGGAGTTCTCTACTTAAGTTTAATGTGTATTTGGATTCTCATAGTATAATGCGTGTAGGGGGCCGCATTGATAACTCTGAATACAATCATGATAAAAAACACCCTATTTTGTTACAGTCCACTCATGTTTTAACTAAATTAATATTTGAGTTTGAGCATCGTAAGTTGATGCATGCTGGCCCACAAATGCTTCTTGCGACTTATTGGCCAATAGGCGGAAGAAATTTAGCTAGGGCTTGCTATCGTAAATGCGTACGGTGTAGGCGAATGACCGGCAAGACTATTGAGCCAATAATGGGAAACCTGCCGCGTGAGCGTGTTTCTTCCACTGGTTTTCCCTTTGAAAATGTAGGCGTAGATTACGCAGGGCCTATGATGTGTGCGAGTCGTCAAGGCCGAGGATGTAGGCTGGTAAAGGTGTACATCGCGATTTTTGTTTGTTTTAGTACCAAAGCCCTACATTTAGAGTTAGTTGGGGATTTGACAAGCAATCGATTTTTAATGGCATTGTATCGTTTCATTTCGCGAAGAGGAAAGCCTCTTAACCTTTACTCTGATAATGGTGCCTCGTTTGTCGGTGCAAACAATGACTTAGCAAAATTTATTGAGCAAAACTGCAGTTCTTTAGGTGAGCGCGCGGCCAGCGATGGCATTAAATTCCATTTTATTCCGGCTTATAGTCCTCACATGGGAGGCCTCTGGGAAGCTGGTGTTAAATCTACCAAATACCATTTGCAAAGAGTGCTGGGTAATTGTAATTTGTCTTATGAGGAATTTAACACCACGTTGACCCAGATTGAAGCGATATTAAACTCCCGACCGTTAACTCCGTTGTCTTCTGATCCTGCAGACTATACTCCATTGACACCAGGTCATTTTATTATTGGACGACCTCTGATTGGTTTACCACAACCAGATTATACTGATCGTAGCAAGTGTCAACTCACACGCTTCCAGCGCATTCAACAGCTTCGGCTACATTTCTGGACCAGATGGACCAAAGAATATATTGCAGAGTTGCAACTCAGAACCAAGTGGCGTTCTTGCAAGGGCAGTTTACAGCTCAATACATTGGTTGTGGTGAAGGAGGAGAATTTGCCTCCTCTGAAGTGGAGATTGGGAAGGATCGTAGCTCTGTATCCTGGATCTGATGGAGTGGCACGCGTAGCTGATATTCGGACATCAAGCGGAGTAATTCGGCGCTCATTCAGCAAGATTTGTCCCTTACCAGTGGCTTCAGATTCTGGGTGAAAATTACCTTTTCACCGCCCGGGGGGATGTTTACGCGCCTACTAAAATTGTGGAGCAACGTAAGGACAATTATTTAATGTGTTGTCGTCATTAGGTTAGGCATATAGATTTAAGTTCACGAGTCATTGTATCTCGCACTCATTCGTTCACTTTTACATTAAACCGCCATCAGGAAGCATCTACGTTTTTTACTTTCCAAATAATTCCTACGGTCACCATAAAATTACCCCTTTACAGCTATTACCTATTTTTTTTTCTTTACATACCATAAAACAGTTGTTATTTTTGAATCCCCATGTGAGCTTAAATTTTTAAAATTATGCAACGTATTTTGATGCGTTTTTTTTAATACATAAATGGATACAACAACAGGGTTGTATAATTTGTTTAGGTATGGTGTTTAATTAAAAATTTACGCGTACGAAGTTGGTGATAGCCAGTTGGGAATAAATTAACTTTTGGCAACCTTTAAATTCCGTAATCATGTTCTAAGTAAAGTAAGTTTGAGTATCTTAATTTTTTTTTTAAAAAGGTTTATAACATCTTAAATAACATCCTCTGGTACAGATTTATGTATAACTTATTTTCAATAATTAAAATGCTAAGCATTATTTAACCATGCCATTTGCGTATTTTAAACATAAATGTGCCAGTGTTGAGCATTGTGCAACATATATTGTATCAATTGAATGATAAAAGATGTTTTGAAATCAATCGTTTAAAAATAAACGTTTGTATCCCCCCAAATGTAAATTTTTTTTTTCATTTTCCGCCTTGTTGCACCTGTGCGATGGTATATGTTTTGAACCAAACCATGACCAGACAAGGGGTGACCTTAGTATTTAAGGCTCAACTAACTTCAAATTAAAACCCACTGTCATTTTCAATATTCAAATTTATGATTATGGATAGATTATAATCCTCATAATTATCGGTTAGATCTATTTTTTGTCATATTTTCAATAGAGAATGCTGTCATCAGTAGTTTATTGAAATGCAAGTAAGGACAAAAGTTTGATTAGTCTGACTTTAACAGCAAGAATCGAGGACAAATAAAATATTGTAAAATTGCCATTAATGATGTCCCTCTTAATAATCAATTATTATAAATAACACATTTTTTATTCACATTTCTAAAAGCATCTTTTATTATTAAACTGATACATAAATAAATAATTTTAATATTGACCTCCCGGATATACACCTGGGTTCTGCCACATCGTTGCAAACTGTAGAAAAAAAAAACTTATTAAATATTTAAAACAAACATATACATACACATAGTGTTGTAATTAGGCTGGTCTTTTGATGTTAGATTTTCGGTGGCCGTTTTCATATAATTTTCACTTACGGTAACACTTATAATCTGTAACAACAAACAAATAAGATAATATTTTATCACTCTGTTGTTTCGAGACTGTCTAGAATAAACAAAGACATTTTAAAATAGAATGTAGACAAAGGTAAAAATTTTGTATTGATAAGTTAGACTTAAACCGCCTTATTACAAAACGTGGACTAAGTTTAAGCCACAGTTTAAGCCTGGTTTTTAAACACTTCAATTGCGCATTTCAAGCAGATTTTTCTCAAATCCTAGATCTAACAACGACCTTAGTCTTAAACCGACGCCAAACTAGTGTCAGAGCGGGTCTAACTATCCAATTCCTCGTAAATAAATTTTGTTAAACCTGGGTTTAACGTTGAGCCGCGTTTTGTAATAAGGGGGAAAATGTTTGTTGTACACATGTGAGTCACCTATATGTTTTAACAGTAGTTGTTATAGCATCAACCAAAATTTTTCTTCTCTTCCTATTAACATCCTACTGCTAAGCAAGGGTCTCCTCTACTTTGGGAAGGCTTCTGGTCTATCATGTCGCGCTGATCAGGCTTATTTTCTAGTTTACCATCTCTCATAGAAAATGTTTATAATGTTCAGAGCTGGCTTTTACAGAAACCACCCAATTTCCTCTCCAGGTTTACAGATTAACATTTGACCACATTGACATACATTTAAATGTAACTTATTATGCAATTATAGTACACTTTTACATTTATCTTTACTTAAGTGTGGTTATCCATTGCCTATAATACTACTAAAACTATTTTAATGAAACTTGGTACACAAATAGTCTAGCTAGAGCCTGAGAAAGGCCAAAGGCTACTTTAAAATGCCAGAAAAAGCTATGTTTAATGTCATGTTTATTTGCAGGCAACAACCTGCTGGTTTACATTACATATTACATTGTCTGAAATTACAATAAAAAGTTAAAACATGACTCAGAATCATAAATATTACGTGTAGTAAGTGATTTTCTCCAGTAATGTGCCAAGATGACTAATGTTTAGTATTTAAAATCAAAACAAACACAGTTGCGCTAGATATTTGTGACATAGCACATATTTGGAATATTTCGTAAGAATATAATTATTATACAAAATAATACGTAAGTTACATAAATAAACTGGTTTTCTAGATGTTTTTGATCATTGTCATAAATAAACTAATTGTGCAATCATATTTTGTGTTGTAGACAAGGAATTTTAGATTGGTAATAATTTCAGACAAACAATGTTTATTTGCGATGGATATGTAAAATAAAGCGAAATATAATCGACAGATGGAAAACAGCCTGGAAAGTACTAGATGTAGGAGGATAAGTAGTTATGTCGCAATATACGATCGATCTGTTGTGTTGTGGTTGTGAACGTCGAAATAAATTAGTAAAATTCATTTACATTACCTGGTTGGTGGTGTATCAGCTCTTTATTTATACAAAAAATTCAAGATATACTAGAAATCTTCAAAGACACTACAAACAAATAAAAGCGAACGTGATCAATAGAAAATATATACCAAAATCACAAATTCATTCAATTCTTCAAGAACGATGAATCCATTGAAAGATGAATGAATGCACAGAATAGATAGAAAATGAATGAAAACAAGAATAAAAAATCATAGAGTAACCTAGGAGCATAGAGTATCATATTAATGTGTTGCCATAAGTAGGGGCAATTTCGTAGATATAAGAAAATACCAAACAGACTATGTAAATATCAAGTCAACATTACTTTGATTATTAATGTACATATTTCTATCCTTGTGTAGCGTAGTCATGGAGACTAGAAGTAAGGAGGCATATCTTGTATGGGGGATCAGTCCAAAAAGTGTCCACTTGTAAACAGCAAATAACACTCACCGAAATAGCGCTAGTGTAGGAAGATGAATCATATGAATGTAGAGTCTGGCTAACGAAAGCTGGCCCTAGAAATAGAAATTGGCGGTTTATACAGAGTTGCTATATAAAAAGTTCGCAAATAATTCCAGGGCCTACTTTCGTTAGCCAGACTCTAGCAGTTATAAGCAGAGTGAAGTGTGTTATATACTGTTGCGGTAATTCTTTAATACTATTTTCTATTTGCTATTTACAAATATTTGGGGTACTTAAAAACACCGTATAATTATAATAATAATTAATATAAATTTATTTCATAGTCATGTTTGTCTATATAATATAATTGGTGGCGCTGGTGCGGTATGCGGGACGAAAAAATATGATTCGTGGGATATTTAGTGGACTTGTTTTGCGGGAAGTATTTGGGAGCAGGATTTGGCTTTGTTAGTGAAAGATGGAGGCTAACCTGTATAGTCCAGTTGGAGCACTCGTACACTTTTCACTTTGCGGTGCGGAGCGGCGCGTGACTCAGTGATTGAGTCGACAACTTCTCATTTAGCGGACGCGGGTTCGAACAGTGGAGAGGTTTTTCTCCACGCTTGCGTGTTGAACAATGGTTGAAGAGGCACTGGTCAACGATTGCGACGTTTTCCAATTTGCGTGCGTGCGAGACACTCTCTATCTCACTTAATCTCGGAATGCGTAGATTAGCCGAAAAGGGATAGGTATATGGCGGTATAAGAAACATTATTAAAATAAGGAAGGTAGTGAAAAATGGCGCAACCAATAATAATTTAAAAAACTGCGCTGTAACAAAGCGGAAGTTTTTCTTTCCTTTCTAATAATTTCTTTTAAAATTCTTCCACTTGCTGCCTTTCAGCGGACACTTTAATATACTGAGATATTCCTCCTTACTTCTAGTCTCTATGAGCGTAGTACATATTCTACGTTCAGCTCGGCCTGAAAAACCATGAATGTCTTCTTTATGCTAAATGTATGCTATAATTTAGAGATGTTTAAACACACAAAAAAATACATATTTTTCGTTTAGAAAATATATAAGAAACTCATGGTATGTTCTTTACCAAATAGTGAGCAACATCGATATAATAAGCTAGGATTCCCCTGACTTATAAGCGGCAATGCAGCGAATGTTTATAATATGCGGGGATTTCCCAATGGGATTTCCTGGCTTGCCTGGTAGAATAAAAGTCAAACTAAATCAATCAATTCATATTTATCGTGTGTTGTTGTTTTGTTTTTAATGTGGATAAACTTAAGTATTTTTCTGACTCTAAATTCCACGGCTACGAGGTTGCGGGCAACAGTAGTAATTTTATAAGTTTCATAAGTTTGTTAATCTGTGTATATATATAAAAAAATGGTTACTCTATGACATAACCTATAAATAATTTTCCTAAAAATTCGTATATAAAATTTCTTTTTTAAAAATGAATAAATTACTGAATTCCAATATGAGTATTTTAATTAGAAACCCCGCAATATTAACATCAGTCAAAGGTACAGTTTAATTTTAAGAATAGTTTCTTTAAAATGGTTATGTTATCCTCATAATTTACGATATTTTTTATAAAATTGCAGTGTTATATCGAGGTATAAGTAGTAGTTCTATGTTATGTATGAAGCAGTGGCGAGTAGAAAGGGGACTGCCCATCAATCGTAATGCAGAAGGCATACTTACAGATGGTCCTGATTTTACCTATTTGGATGGAAGACCGACTCCATTGCTGGTGTGTTGAAAACAATCTTATAATAAATTAATGATGTCTTTAGCGTAGAGACGTAATAAATCAACTTATTAACTCTGTTGTGTAAACATAAATAGATAAAAAATTGCTTAGCTTTTTCACCTTTATAAATAAAATTTCATGACTGGATTGTTTTTAGATAGGTATATTATTAATACCTAATGCCTACAGTTTCACCAGCATTTGTAGTTCTTAAGCTCCTACTCATTATACACCAAACCTTAAAAATATACAAAAAAGTCATCCTCTGACTCTCTCTATTAAATTAGTTTAAAAAACTATCTATTAAACCACTCACTCTGTTAAAAAAAACATCAAAATCGCTATATAAGCTTGCATAAGAACATTTGACACTGAAAGAATCCTTTAATAATGTAATTTATTAATTTTGCAATTGACATGCTATGCTTTTACTTAATAAATTAAATTATGGTGGAAAAAGTGATTACTGCAAGCGTGACGATGAAGACGTCCCGCTTGTGAAGAATACTTTAAATCGGATCAGTGATTCCTGAGATTAATTATTCAAACAAACATACTCTGTCTCACAGTTTTATAGTAAGTAAAGATGAACATCTTTATATTTTCAGATTAAACAAAAACGGAGAATGCTGAAGCAGCAAGAATATGCATCTAGAATGGTAGAACTATGCTCAGAGTTACAATTTGCCAAAGATAGACACCAACAAATGGAAGCAGAAAAGGAACAAGAGAGGCAACATATTATTCGCAATAGACTAAGACCGAAAGGCAATGTATTGTCTCAAAAAAGAAAATAGTTTTTTAGTCTGTTATGTAGAGTATGTATCATGGGTATCACCTTGCTATAGGATTGTTGTCGCCAAAATTTGTCGATGTGAGTTAAAACAAAAAAATCCTTGACTTTTGGGCCAATCATAGTTATAACCCTAGACACACATGTATCCAAGGGCTCAAGTCTGCACTTACACTGTTCTCGTAATAAAATATAAATATAAATATTCATGGACATTTCACACAACGTGATCTGGTCCCAAGCAAATCTTATGTGCTTGTGTTATGGATACAAGAATACGGATAGAATACATATATACTACTTTTCTTTTGTAAATACATATTTATAATACATAGAAACACCCAGACGCAGTACAAACATTTGTGTGACCATTAGAAAAATCACACAAATTATTGTCCTGACAGGGAATCGAACCCGAGACCTCGTGAACGGCAGTCTGTTATATGAACCACTAGACCACGAGGGCCATCAAATGATAGTAACTAATGTAATGATCAGTAACTGATTGCTTAATGGCGAATGTTATCAAGTTTGGTAGTCTACTATTCATTTTTTGTCATAATGAAGCCATTATTCGACGGGCTTCGTAGTGGAGTGGTTTATGTAATGGACTGCCGATCACGAGGTCGCGGGTTCGATTCCCGCTTGTGACAATCATTTGTGTGATATCCATAAATGTCATACAAATGTTTGTACTGCGTCTGGGTGTTTTCTATGTATTATAAGTATGTATTTACAAAAAAAAAAAGTAGTTTATGTAGTATATCCGTATTCTGGTACCCATAACACAAGCATATAAGCTTAGCTTGGGACCAGAGGACGTTGTGTGAAATGTCCGTGAATATTTATATTTATTTATATTATATTATGATGTCATAATGGCGTCATTATGACACCAAACTTGAAAGAATTCGCCATTATGCAATCAGTGACGGATCATTATTTAATTATTTAATCTTTATATACAGACATTAATACAGGCGGACTTAATGCAATGAGGTGCAGAAACAGATTAGTGGAAGGTGTATAAAAATATTTAAATAATGGAACTTACATACTAATATACCAACATGTTATAGTACACATACATAGAACACGCTATCAATAATATAAAATACACTTACATATACATACATACATAAATAAATAACTGGCTATTATTTTGGCATTATGACAACATTGTAATAGCAGACTTGGGCCCCAGTTGGTCTGTCTATAGCTTGTGGCATTTTTGATACAAAAGTGGCCAGGGGGTCAAGTTTGCTAATACAATATTGTCACAGTGACACCATTATGGCGCCATAGTGGCATCATTTGTGACAAAAAATCAAGTTTGGTGTCATAATGACGCCATAATGGTGTCATAATGGCGAAATTCTAGCGCAGCGTTGGGTGGCTCCCGACAAGGTGGAGCGACGATATCGTCAAGGTTGCGGGGAGACATTGGATGGAAGCGGCACAGGACCGCGCGTTGTGGCGTTCTATGGGGGAGGCCTATGTCCAACAGTGGACGGAGAGAGGCTGAAGAAGAAGAAGAATGGCGAAATTTTATCAAATTTGGTAGTCTAAGTTTTTGTCATCATGACGCCATCATGGTGTCAGTGACTGACCATTATAACAACATTGTTATGATTGTAATAGCAGAATTAGCAGACTTGGCCCCTTGTTTCATCTAGAATTGAAATCCTGCTTAAAATTATCTGCAGTTGCTTTTTAAAGCATTCTAAGGATGAAATGCTGCGGTGACGCATGGATAGAAATAGTCTGGTAATGCCCATGTTATTTGTAAATATGTAGTTTATTCTATGGTTTTATTTTAATTTAGATATTGAAACTAATAAATACAGATTTGAAAATTTCTTTTGTTTTTTTTTTCGTATCAAAATTAAGATTATTTATGTTTTCTTTCACATCAAATCAAACAAATTTATTGTGAACACAGGTTATAACAAAGATATAGAGTTACAGTAGATCAGCTATGTTCTACCAGAACTGGCATACAATACAAAATATAATATTGTGAGTCATACAGAACTAAATAGATCATACATCATTTTATAATATTGGCAATGTCATAAAATTAATTATTATATTTCATACATATCAAAAATAGTCATAACATTTAATAATTTATGTTATGTTTCATACATATATTATTATATTTCATAATTATACCAACACACTTACCAACGAGAAACTCACTAAGCCTTATTTTATACATTTTAAAATTAGATAAGAGGGTACTGTACTCCTCATTTAGGTTTTTGTCTTAGGTATTGCTATCCCTATTTCCGAGCGCCGCGCTGAAAGGGACAAATATAGATGAAGCGGATTTTACCTACAAATTCTTTGAAAAAAGACGTTTCGTACTTCCGTTTTTTTTCGCGAAAGTTAAACCGATTTTATTAGTTTTTGCGTTATATTATAGATAAAGAGTATATCTATGCTTCTATGCTTCTTTCTTTTGTGGTAAATCTTTACCAAATTTGTGTGATAGACGCTGCAAATTTATCTAAAGAAAACCGAAAAAGTGGGTTTTTCGGATCGTCATATTTCTTTTAGTTAGAATGTTTTGAAAAAAAATAAAGTGATAGAAGCGTAGATATACTCTTTATCTATAATATAACTCTAAACAACTATTAAAATCGGTTTAACTTTCGCGAAGAAAAAACAGAAGTACGATACCCATACTTTTGTTTGGAGCATAATTTGGTATCGTGCCGTCTTAAGGATGTTATCTGTCTTGGCAGTTTCTTTATATTAATATCTTCACGTGAAGATATTATGAAAAGTTCTTGGAAACTAATCGCATTATTTTTGTGGCCATATTATTATTTACTGTCAAATTAATTCATTATCATAAATTAAACAGGCTTCATGCTCTTGGTGGTTCACGCAACGGGCTGACATTGACGAAGTTGCGTATTCGATTCCCGCACTTGACAATCATACTAATATAATTATGTTTAATAATCTTTATTTTTCGTACATACGTTTGTACTGCGTCTAGGTGTTTTCTATGTATTATAATTATTTTTAAAGTAGTGTATATGTAGTATATGAAATGGCAGTCGCTGAGATGTGCTCTTTAGAAGTAAGGTGGAGAAAAATATGCTTAGGTGGTTTGGTCATGTGGATAGGATGGATGAGAGACGATAAACGAAAGGCATATACACGGTGTAGGTAAGTGGGAACGCTGGAGAGGATGCACGAGAAAAATATACTCCGATGTCATCGCCGGTAGGTATACTTCAAATAGGTCAAGTACGTAACTCTCACAACAGTCGGGTATGTATGACCAGATGTATGAGTGTGGATGAAACCAAGGAAGTGTGTTTGGATCGTAGGAGATAGCGCTCTATAGTCTCTGCCAACGCCTATGGGAAAAAGACGTGATGTTATGATGATGATGATGATGATATAATACCTACGCTTTTTTACGCAGTTTCACAGCGAAAATTACCCACATATATATACGTAAATATTTATTTCCGTAGTCTGGTTTTAATGTAAAATTCATTCATCTTTACTTGGATTTCACAGTCGTAAGAGCTTGAGAAACGACAGGCTAAAGCGTAAAATCCGAACACACGTACGAAATCACAAGCAAAAGCTTGTTTAGGTACTGTAGTTGCTTAAAAGCTACAACACGGTTGATAAAGCTATTAATAAGCTCTTGACTGGTCGCTCGGAATAAGCTCTTTATGAGCGAAAACCACTAAAGCTGTTATCTATGCTTTACAATACAATTTTCTGACCCGTGTATAATCTAATTTTTCACTTTAATGAATCAGCCCAGATATTATGCGATATTTTGATCGCGTTTATGCCATTTTTTAGGGTTCCGTACCCAAAGGGTAAAAACGGGACCCTATTACTGAGACTTCGCTGTCCGTCCGTCCGTCCGTCCGTCCGTCCGTCCGTCCGTCCGTCCGTCCGTCCGTCTGTCACAAGGCTGTATCTCAAGAACGGTGATAGCTAGACAGTTGAAATTTTCACAGATGATGTATTTCTATTGCCGCTATAACAACAAATACTAAAAATAAAATAAAATAAATATTTAAGGGGGGCTCCCATACAACAAACATGATTTTTTTACCGTTTCTTGCTCGATACTAATAACGTTGCCTTATGTTGCATAGATAATGGTACGGAACCCTTCGTGCGCGAGTCCGACTCGCACTTGACCAATTTTATTTTTATTTCGATCCTTAGAGTATTATAGGAGGATAGGATCCATAGGAGTTGACGATGATCCCCACTGTAAATGGTACGAAAATAATGATCATGCACAACTGAACTAAAAATGAAAACAACTATGGGGTATGCAGAGACTAAAGAGCACCGTCTAGCACCATCCAAAAACCCGTGCATGTTTTTGTGACTTTTACATCTCACGAATAATAAAATTGTCTTCAAAAATCAAACCCATCAAATCTGTATACTACTTTACTGTCTATCCCTCCGAGAATATACAGGCGTGATGTAATCAGATTCATGTCAAAAACTTAACAAACGTCTTATTTGTAAAGGTACTTGTAAAACACGAAGGGATTGTAGGTACCTTGGGGATTCCTCGTTACAGAACCACTAATTAATTTAGTATGAGGGTTGAATTCCAATGTGGTTTGTGCTTGTCATGAGAAAAGGGTTCCTTGGAATGTGTTGCCTAACGAAATTGATTATATTTGATAGGCCGGAAGTCGGTGTAACTGGTTGTACGCCCCTGCTAACACTAAAAAAATCTTTCAGTGTTCCTTGTTAGATTTTAAGTCTAGGAAGGCTATTAAAAAAATAAAAAAAGGATAAAAGTAAAATGTTCAAAAACGGAGAAAATTTTCTTAATGCCATGCGTATGAAGTCGCGATCAACGGCTAGTTTATACTTATTCGTATCATTTCGTCGTCTTTCTCAGCCTGCAGACATGCCACTATTGGGCTCAGGTTTGAGGGTTCTTTTCAATTGGAGTGAATCAGTGGCGGATTTACCCTAAGGCCCGGCGGTGATTTACAAAAAATCTTAAAATTTTCTGTCTTAAAACTTAATTTTTCTCCTAAATGTCTATTTAGATAAAAGTTGGCATTGAAGTAATTCCATTATGTTATTAGTCTATATGGTGGATGCTGAGAAAAGGGCGGCTGAGGGCTTGGGGCCTAGGGCGGCTGATGGCTTCGGGCCTAGGGCGGCTCATGGCTTGGGGCCTAGGGCGGCCGAGACTGCAAATCTGCCACTGGAGTGAATATGGTCTACTACTAGGGAATATGTATATCCTCCTCTCCAGCCCATTTACGTCCCACTGTTGGGCACGGGCCTCCTCCACTTTGGAGGGATTATGGTCTACTGTGCCGCGCTGACCAGGCGTGTTGGCATAGGATTTATTTTTTAGTGTTCCGACTCTCACAGAAGATGTTATCTGTGTGCAATATCCCTTAGCTGAATTTTACAGCACCCTTGGGAGGAGATGGGGTGGTGACACTTGTATTCTTAATCCGTCACCACACGGAGATATATATCATGTAAATGCATAATTCAAATAAAAAAAAATAATACCATTTATTTTTTTTTTATTTTTTTTTGGCGCCAGTGTAAACTTTTGCCATATTCAAAAAATTAGGGAAATCATTATTACAAAAATACGTAAAATTTGGAAAGGAATCAGATCAGGAGAGTAGGTAGGAAATAAAATTTATTAACAGATATTTAAACTATATTATAATTTTTTTTTTTTTTTTTAAATACAATGTAAATTTATTATACTATAAAATAAAAATAAATAAATTTATACAATGTAGTTACTATATTATAATATTATAATTGAATATTATTATTTACAATAAAAGTAGCTAGGCTTGAATAAATAGAAGGATCTAAAGAAGAGAGAAGAATATTAATGTGAGTAGGAAGAGGAACATTAAGGGCAATGAGGCTATTTAGAAGAGAGATATGATCATGAAGGTCACAAGAGAAAAATACATGGTACAAGTCTCCAAACTCGCCACAAGTACAGTATGGGTCCGGTCGAACTTTTATTCTGGCCAAATGTGATGGTACACAGCAATGCCCGAGACGCATTCTAATGAGGACTGTGGTCGCCCTTTTATCAAGCCTTAGCTTTCTAAAAGCACGACCACAGAACCAAGGTTTTATAGCGATTATAGGTTGCAGAGTTTTATAATATTTCCCTTTGACTTTGGTGGAGATTTCCCAGAGTTTAGCCCAAGAGTCCTTGAGATCAATTCCGGGAAATGCCAACAAGTCTTGGGGAATGATGTAAAATGGAAATTGATCGCCACATTCCACCGCCTCACTTGCCATTCTGTCAGCACGTTCATTGCCGTTTATGCCACAATGACTTGGTATTCATACAAAATTGACTTGTAATCCTGCTTTAGCGCAAAGGAACAATTTGAATCTAGCCTCAAAAATAAAAGGATAATGTTTTTTCATTTTAAATGGAAATTTTGACAAGGTTTGTAGTGTACTCATGGAATCGCAAAATATGACTGTTTTTGACAATTTAAATAATAAGATATACTCCAATGCTTTAACTATGCCGAAACATTCACCAGTAAAAACAGACGTCTCTCTGGGGAACATGACCTTTTGAACAATATCAAATTGCTTATGCACAATGCCCACACCAACCTTGCCCGACTGGCTGTCTTTGGATGCGTCAGTATAGATATGATGCCAACCGTGCCAACGGTCATCAACAATCGAGTTAAAGGATTTGTTGACATAACTTTGATTTCTATCAATGTTTAAATCGAAGCAGATTGTAGGTACAAGAATAAGACTTTGGTAATTATAGTTGTATAATGCTAACCGTTCAGAAATTAATACAGGTGCCGATAAATTTTTGTGTTTATTAAAGCTATTTACTAAACAGGGAATCATTTTATGTTTCCAATACACAGAAGTGGTTATTTGGTTTGCTAATTCTGCAATTTTATACAAAAGTTGATGATTGAAAAATTGGCAGATGCGAAAAAAGAACCTGTCAGCTAAGTACTGCCGCCTTAAATGAAGAGGTGGATCTCCGCATTCAGATTGTAACGCGTTACAGGGGCTAGATTTTATAGCCCCCAGAACTATTCTTAGGGCTTTATGTTGTATCCTGTCTAGTTTTTGTAATGCCGTAATATTACAAGGTTCCAACAAAAATAGTCCATAGTCTAATACGCTCCTAACTACAGCGTTATACAATAGTTTTAAGGATGTAGGGTGCGCACCCCACCATACACCAGCAAGGCATCTTAGCATATTTAAGTTTTTCTCACACTTAGCGACAACGTACTCACAATGAGCATGTCCAGTCAACTTAGAATCTAATACTACTCCTAAAAATTTTGAATGACTCTTTTCTGGTATTACGATGTTATCATAGTAAATATTTGCCCGTGGTGGGTTACGTTGTCGACTATATACGACTGTAGTACTTTTATCCGGTGAAAGTTCTAAGCCATGATTATCCAACCATATTTTTAAAGAATTTAATGCTACTGTTACTTCATGTGATGCTAAATTTATAGAACTGCTTTTTGAATAAATAAGTAAATCATCTGCGTATTGCAGTATGTTAGTCGATTCACCAATGGCTGTTACTAGGTCATGGGTGTATATATTATACAGAAGTGGGCTTAAAACCGACCCCTGAGGTAGTCCTTTCCAAGCGATTCGTGTCAAATCAGTACCGTTTAAGAGGAGTTTACGACCTGAGAGTATGTTTTTAATAAAGTTAACCAAAATTATGGGAATTTTGATTTCTATTAATTTTTTGCACAGTATTTCTATCATAACATTATCATAAGCGGACTTTATATCCAAGAATACAGCCACTAATGATTCGTTATTTGTAAAAGCTAGACGGATGTCCGTAACAAATACACTTAAACTATCTATGGAACTTCTGCCCTTTCTGAAACCATATTGCGTGTTTGAAAGAATATTTTGATTTTCAACATACCAGTCTATTCTATTTTTGACTAAATGTTCTACAATCTTTGTGATAACAGGAGATAAGGCTATAGGTCTATACGATGTAGGTTCAGCTGGATTTTTGGATGGTTTCAAAAAGGGCAACACAGTCTGAAGCTGCCACTCTGGTGGAATTACTCCTGTCAGCATGACAGTATTAATAATGTAAACAAAGAAATTTAATGCGTTGTCGCATAAGTGTGAAAAAAATGAATACGGTATACCATCAACACCTGGTGCAGTGTCAATAGTAGCGGATAAAACACCTTTCAACTCATCTATATTAAAAGCTGCGTCTAGTCCATACGGACATGTGGAAATTGTTTGTATATATGGGGTCATGATTAACTCTTCAGCAGGGGCTGTTGAGGGTGCTAATCTATCTAAGAAACTATTAGATATGGTATTCGACATAGTCGTTATTGAGGATTCACTAACTCCAGCTCTATACCGTTTTATATTCTGCCAAATTATGGATGGATTAGTGGTTGGAGATATAGACAAGCAAAAGTTTCTCCACCCATTAGTCTTCTTCATTTTTAGAAGTTTTTTAGTATTAGACATAATGTGTAAAAGTGCATTAAAATTTTCTTGTGACATATTTTGATTATATTTATTTTCCGCTTTTTTCCTTTCTGCAACAGCTAACCTACAATCATTATCCCACCATGGTGGAGATGGCAACCTGTTAGATGCACATTTTTTTATTGGAAATGTAGCATTGGCAGCCTCAATCATAACTGATGTTAAAATATTGGAACATGTAGAAACATCAGCAAAGCCTTGAGATGGCAGTGTCAAAAGTTTATTTTCAATGTATTTTTTGTAGTCATCCCATTTTTCATTTACTATTTTATGTTTTAAGTGTGATTGTAGTTTGGGGTTACTTCTAATACCAAATGTTAACAAATTAAGCTTTATTGGGAAATGGTCGCTTCCAAAAGAGGAAGGTAAAACTTGCCATGATACACTAGAAGCTAAGTTGGGAGAGGTTATTGTTAGGTCTATTGCACTAGCATTTTCTAATGGGTTTGTCCGACGGGTTGGTGTACCATCATTAAGTACACATAAGTTGTGAATATCAATCAGGTTAAGTAGGTCATCTCCATAGCAATTTGATATTGAACTACCCCAAGATCTATGATGGCAATTAAAATCACCCATAATAACAATAGGCTTAGGAAGAGAAGAAAATAAGTTATTTAGATCAAGAAAAGTGTCATTAGATGGTTTAGGTATGTAAATAGATAGGAAACAAATTTTATTTATTATGCAAGCTACTACTGAGAAATTATGAAAATGTGGAAGTGATAGTTGTGTAAAAGATATAGTATTCCGAATTAAAATTGCAGCTCCTCCATAACCATCAGGTCTGTCATTCCTGAGGCAAGAGAAGCCACTAATTTTAAATGGAAATCCTGGACATAACCAGGTCTCTGCTAACGCAAAGAGGAAGGGGTTATGCTTATTTATTAAGTAAATAATATCGCTTTTTTTACTTACTGCACTTCTGCAGTTCCACTGTATTATTAAGGACCCTTGATCCATGATGGTTGTTTAAGATTGAAATCGCTTCTGTGAGTTTTGCTGCGTTGGACGGTTCTACTATGTTAGATTTAATAAAAGTGTTTAAAAGTAAAATTATGTCTGAAATGGAATAAGTGTCAGGTGAACGTGGTTGTGATGGAAAAGCTCCACCATTTGCTTGTGAGGATGTAGGCTGCCTAGTAATATTTCTATGTGCTTGTTGATCATACCCTTTTACTAGTTTAGGAGGTTCACGTGGTTTCATGAAAAACGTTTTTCTATAAGAGTTTGATAGTGATTTTAATGGTGTGCGTGAGTGACTGTGAGGTTCTACAAGTGGACCCTTTGGTGTAGCTAACATCTCTGCATATGATTTGGAGAGAGGTAAATGTAGTTTTGATGCCTCTGCATAGGAAATAGATTTTTCGGCCATAGAGAACTTGATTTGTTTTTGTCTACTAAATTCAGGGCAAACTCTATTAGTAGCATAATGACTGCCAAAACATAAACAGCAAGAAATTTCATCATGATCTACATTACAAGTGTCTCCAGAGTGCTCAGAGCCACATTTGAAACAGCGCGGTTTTGAACGGCATTGTAACTTTGTATGACCGAATCGGCAACAGTTAAAGCATTGTATAGTAGGATATGTGTAAATTTGGACTGACAATGAAGTGTATCACATATAGACTCGTTCTGGCAAGGTCTGCCCATCAAAAGTTAATACCACCGTTTGGGATGGTTGCCATGAAACTTCACCATTTATATTTCTTTTGATATTAATACGCCGGGCTTTTAATATTCTACCACAACCATTAGGTACACTACAGGAATCAATAATTTCTTCTGGTGATAAGTCAATAGGGACACCACGGACCACACCCATCCGTGACACCTGGTAGGTCGGTATAAACGCTTTATAATTATTTTCATTTAGCAAAGGATTTTCGATAAAGGCATTGGCATCAATGAAGTTGCTGAATGATACTGAAATTTTATTTCTTCCAATTCTTTTCAAACTGCCGTTGATAATGTTACCAAAAGAATTGCGAGTCAAGAACTTACCAAATGAAATCGGATGGAACGCAACGCCATCGTTTTCGCTCTCTGTTTTTTTGTTTACATGTACTACATAAGGTGCTGAGTCTGCAGAATTGTACATAATTCTAGTAACCTGTACTGGTGGTGAGTTTAAAGTATTCATAGGTGTTGGAGGTAATGGAGGTGATATGATGGCAGTGGCTTGTTTTATACTAGTATCACTTAAGGCATTGTCTGTTTGTTTCTCTAAACATAAACATTCGCATGGGGTGCTAGAACCAGATATGTGTTTCCTTTTTTTATTACAGTTTTTGCATGCTTTGCTTAAGCGACTACGTTTATGTCCCTTTTCTGTCTTAATCGAGGTGTCGGTATCCATATCTGACTCTGAACACACGGTAACATAACTTCCCACCGGAGGAAGAAATGTTCCACCGGGATCAGGTGGATCATTCATTTTAAAATATTAGTTAAAAACACTTACCCAAATAGAAGAACACTACACTACTATATACAAATATAACTTAATCATACAATATATACAAAGAAATATACTCTACTGATCAAAATAATAATTTAAAAATGTTTTTTGTAAAAAAAAACGCGACCGCCTTCTTCAAGCTTTCCCGCCTTTTTTTACCATTTATTTCTTTACTAATTAACTCATCATGTTGTCAATCAACGTCGATGGCCGCCAATCAATTTGAATATCGAACATTCAGTGAATGACATAAATGCATGTTCCAATATTAAATTTGACATGTCATTGTTGAGGGAATTGGGAGTGTTTTATTGGAAAACTGATTTCGTAATAACTTGATCTTTTTATTTCCAGTTTAATAGTATCATTTTATTTAAAAATTTTATAATTGGTTTTCATGTATGGGAAGGTGCTTTAATTAACGCGTTCAATGCTGAATAATTTGCGAATTTATAGCCAATGCTAATAAAAGAGTCATTCGCCCAGTGCTGAAAACGCGTATGTGCGTTCAAAAATTTTTTCGCGTAGTGCTAAGAACGCTTATATGCGTTCATAGAAAACTCGCGTAGTGCGGCTGGACGCTATAGCGCGTTGTCTTTTACCTTCCCGCAGTGCGGCCGACGCTTATGTGCGTTCGGTAACTTTCGGGTTTTATGACTGTCATATAACAATTACGGGTCATATAAAGGTGTTGGGTGGATAAAGGTGCTTCCACACTAGTGTTTATTTGTAAGAGATTTTGTGAAGTTTACGCCATAATATATCTTCGTTCGGTTTTGTTAAAATAGTAAGTTATACCTTAATAAAACAGTAATAGTAAAGGTACCTTCTCCCGAAAGCCCTTCAATTCTTAATTTTTTTTAATTTACGACTTTTCGCCCGCCTCGTAATAGACACCATTTATAAATAGACTAAAATTACCTATTACTTTAGTTAAAAGAGCGAGTCATAATAAAATTATTTCAATAATCTATTGTACTAAATTAGGTTATTGTTGTCGTCGCCGCTGCCGTGCCCCCCCCCCCCTCTGCAAGATTCGTAGCAGAAACCTGACTAGTGTGTAGTCTCCTTTACAATTCCACATTTTACGACCGCTTCGAAACAATAGACACCCAGAATACACGCTAGAAACGCACAGGTGCGGCGCACCCCGCTTGCCTACAGATTTTTTTTGTATGGACGCGTATACGCGTCGGCCCGCACTTGGTGAAGATCAGAAAAACGCGCATAAGCGTTTTTGCGTTCAAAAAATTTTTCGCGTAGTGCTAAGAACGCTTATGTGCGTTCATAGAAAACTCGCGTAGTGCGGCTGGACGCTATAGCGCGTTCTCTTTTACCTTCCCGCAGTGCGGCCGACGCTTATGTGCGTTCGGTAACTTTCGAGTTTTATGACTGTCATATAACAATTACGGTTCATATAAAGGTGTTGGATGGATAAAGGTGCTTCCACATTAGTGTTTATTTGTAAGAGATTTTGTGAAGTTTACGCCATAATATATCTTCGGTTTTGTTAAAATAGTAAGTTATACCTTAATAAAACAGTAATAGTAAAGGTACCTTCTCCCGAAAGCCCTTATTCTTAATTTTTTTTTAATTTACGACTCTTTGCCCGCCTCGTAATAGACACCATTTATAAATAGACTAAAACTACCTATTACTTTAGTTAAAAGAGCGAGTCATAATAAAATTATTTCAATAATCTATTGTACTAAATTAGGTTATTGTTGTCGTCGCCGCCGCCGCCCCCCCCCCCTGCAAGATTCGTAGCAGAAACCTGACTAGTGTGTAGTCTCCTTTACAATTCCACATTTTACGACCGCTTCGAAACAATAGACACCCAGAATACACGCTATAAGCGCACAGGTGCGGCGCACCCCGCTTGCCTACAGATTTTTTTTTGTATGGACGCGTATACGCGTCGGCCCGCACTTGGTGAAGATCAGAAAAACGCGCATAAGCGTTAGCCGCACTGAACGTATTAATGCATGATTGTAGTTGGAACGCAGTCTCATCTCCCGGAGGTGGGCGCTAATAGTTACGACACAGTTTATAACTAATGTTACTATTAACGAACACAATGTTAATGTTAATTTGTTATTTTTGTTCCAATAAATATATTTTTATTTTATTTTTATTTATTTATGCAAGAATCTAAATACCATAAACTAAAATAAGATTAATAATCCTTATTTACTGATGCTTATATCTGTCAATTGTTTATGGTAATTATGATAAAATAGCGATTGTCAATCAAATATCAATAAAATAAAAACTAACGCCAAAACTGACATGAGTCACCAGCGCGAACAGCGAAACGGCGTTACTGCGCCGTGTGTAGTATTTTTTAGTTACGCTATCTTTGTTACGGAATTTAAATTTCGAATTTAGTGCATTTAGTCTCCACGCTCAAGGCCCGCGATAGAAGCTATGCAATAGCTTAAAAACCCATATTCTATGGTACAATTTGGTAAGGATTGTAGTCATCATTTTCCGTGATGGATTTTAGTGACGGATTAAGATTACAAGTGTTACCACCCAGTTTCCTTCCCAGGGTGCTGTAAAAGCAAACAGATAACATCCTCTGTGAGTGATGGATAACTCTAAAATAAATCCTGTGCCAACACACCCAGTCAGCCCTTCATGGATGACCATTATCCCTCCCAAAGAGTAGGAGGCCCGTGCCCAACAGTGGAATGTTAATGGGCTGGAGAGAGCGTCATCATTTGACTGGTGAATCGAACCTTCTCTGTATGGATGTACCGTAATTTATGTAGGACCCAAGAGGCGGTATTTTTCCGCAAATACTTGTCTGCGGTTTAGCGCGTAGCCCCAAATTAGAAAACATAATTATCAGTCCGATTAGATTTAGCGACATATTTCAAGTTAGTTTTGGTTGATTTTGCAAGGATGCCCTACTGCTACAACATCTCTTTATATTTCTGTTGATATTTTAAAAGAAAAAATATTATGAAATAAAATTGCGAGTGAGAAATATGTACGTATATTATAATAAGCTTTATAATCTCCTAATATTTACATAACTTATACTTACAAACTAATACTAGCTAATACTAAGCCTGTAAATTTTGATTTAAAATATCCTAATATTAACACGCTTATATTAGTTCGACATGTATCTATAAATGTATTAATCTATGTAACGGAATCGTTGAAAGTGATTTTCACCCACTTTCAGTAGTCAGATTTTATTTTATGTCAAAAATTTATTAAAATATTCAGGATTTTTAAGCGTGTTTGTTTCAACTATCTTTATTATAACTAAAGATACTCAATATTTAGTCTTATTTAACTATCCGAAATATATTAATAATAACACAAGCGAAGTCTATTATATATTTATATGTTTTACTATCGTATAAAATGTCTTTAAAATATTAAATCATTACTAATGCATTTTACCAGCTAATTTATGCTGATTGATTATATAACTAATACCATTTTTACCACTTATATTAGAGCTAATTATCTTCCCAGCATCCACTAATGTGCTCCCCTTATATTTCTTTATGTTATAAGATCTGATGTAGAAATCTCCGAACAGGTATAGGAACAGAATCGTGTTGAAACATACTGAAGATACTAGATAATAAGCTGGTTGACATTCGGAGACACAATGACAAACAACCACATGGATGAACATAAATACGAATTGTACCTGAAATAAATATATTATATTTTATTAACACGCTTATGTTCGGTATGTATCTATCAATATATTAATCTATGTAACGGAATCTTTGAAAGTGATTTTAAAACACATTTGTCGGATTGATCTAAAATTTTGCACACATATTAAGGACCGTATTACAATGCCATAAGTTAAAAAAATATTTAGTATTTTCAATCGTGTTTTTTAGTTTTCGAATTAAGCAAATTATTATTAATAAATCAAGATTATGTTAAAAAATAAAATTATAGCATAAAAAATCACCACAAGCAGGATTTGAACCCATGATCTGGGAATAGCGTTCTGTTGCTCTACCGAGTGAGCTATCTTGGTGCTAGTAAGGACCAACTTCCTTTTCTAGCCACTAGCACACCACTAGATATTATAGGAATGAGCATTTCGATATGTACAAGAACAAAGTACATAAAAATTGTAATTTTATTTTATTAGGCTAGTTATTGTTCATGTATGAAGATCCCTACTTGGTAATACCTATAGAAAGGATCCACAGGATGGTGTGGTGTGGTGGTCGGTCCCCCATCGGTTAACATTTTCACAATGATGTAAGGAGGGTATGGGCCTAGTGGAGACGTCTAATCATCGTTATTTTCTATAAAAGTGTATTAAAATACTTACTAATTGCATAATAGTAATATACTTTTTCCACCACAGATATTTTGCTAAATGTGGGTACGCTGATAATCCATAATATGTGTACATTACAACATGTACTAAGGAGTTTATAGTTCCTAAGAATACAACTGCGTCATTTCTGGCATATTTAGCGATCAACCAAGTCGCTATCACCATCAATGTATGGTGATACACGTGAAGAAATGATACCTGGTTCTGTTTCTTTCTTAGTACAAAGAATACCGTGTCTATAAGCTCACTGACTTTGATCATGAAATATAAATGGCTGCCGGTTATAACCTGAAAATAGAAAAAAAAAGATTTATGTAAAAACGTTCTACGCAAGACCATTCATTAGCATGGTAACTGAAAAGTATCTGAAATGTGGGGCTTTGAAAAAACATACACGTCTAAATCCGTATAAAGTTTTATTCAAAACTAGCTGAAGCCCGCTACTCCGTACGCGTGGATTTTAGATCCCCATATATTTTGTCACTGTTTAAACCCCTTGACTTTCACGAATGTTTCAAAACCAAAAGCAGCAAAATCGGCCCAGCCTTTCTCGAGTTTTGTCGAGACTAACGAACAGCAATTGATTTTTATATATAAGAAAATAAGTTAATAAGTTGTGTTACAGAATATAATTCGATCAAAAACATAAACCGGAAGTGAAATGAAAAATGAAATGAAAAATCATTTAATGTAGACATAATTTTTGTGAGAAAATTATGTGCTTATGACAGGTCCAAAAATTTTTTCCCTATCACCAGTTCAGGACGCAAACTGCTGAAAAGAACCGGCGTAAGAAACTCAGCAGAGGTTTTAATTAAATCAAATCAAAAATCAAATGAAAGCCAAGTTCAATATTATACGAGTATGTCATGGTTGTTGACTTCAAAGACATACGAAATGAGATCTAAATGGGTGTCAAGTTCAACGGTCACTCCTAAAATTTATTTAAAACAACATAAAATATAATTTCTTCATAAAATTTAAGATAATATATTGTAGCCCAAGGTCCGTCTCTCACAGAGGTTGTTATCTGTGCGCAATATCCCTTAGCTGACTTTTAAAGCACCCTTGGGAGGAGATGGGGTGGTGACACTTGTATTCTTAATCCGTCACCACACAGATAACACCCTCTGTGAGAGACGGAAAACTCGAAAATAAACCTTCCACTGTTGGGCACGAGCTTCCTCCTATGTTTATGGACTACTATGCCGTGCTGACTAGGCATGTTGGCGTAAGGTTTGTTTCAGAGTTTTCCGTCTCTCACAGAGGATGCTATCTGTGCAATATTCCTTAGCTGGCTTTTACAGCATCCTGGGAAGGAAATGGGGCGCTGAAACTTGTATTCTTAATCCGTCACCACACGCACAGAGATTTATTAATGAACTTCATAATCTTTATCATAATTATGAATACCTCTTGATTAGTAAGTACACTCTGAGCAATTTGTGGGCCTACTGTTTCAGCGTGTAAGCATATTAAGTTACGCAAAATTAATTATAGTGGTTTATATGCATATTAAATACCAAAAGCTGAGTTTGGAATACAAATTAATAATTCTAGTATGTAGACACAATGACGATATTCGTGGAAATAGTCGTTTGAAATTTTGTCTCGTATTTACTAAAAGTTTTATTTCATAATATTCGACTATGCAGTATCCTATTAAGCGTATGAAATACATGCAATTTACGGGAATTAGGTATGTATTAATACTTTTCTGTTGTGAAGAAAAAAGTGTTTATACTAATACCAACTTATGAAGTAGCTGAAATGTAGGCGACTGCCTATATTTCAACTACAAAATTAAGTTGGTGAGTTGTTTTGAGTTTAATTAACTGATTATTTGAATGCAGTTGCTTATGTTTATATGTCTAGTAGGTACGAAACCCTAAGGGTGCGAGTTTGCCTCGCTCTTGCCTGGTTTTTTGTTTTTACTTTCTATGTTCAGCCTGGCCCCGTGGTGCAGTGAGTAGGTTCATAAGTTAGAGCGTAGAGGTCCAATTTAAGCACAAAACAATTATTTTTCTGATATTTACACTTATTTATTATGTTATATTTGAAACGCAATGTTTATAGCGTAACATTCTTATTCTGGTACCCATAACACTAGCAAAAAAGCACTGAGACTACCGGACGTTGTGTAAAATGTCCGTGAAAGTTTATTATTATATTTTTTTTTTGTATTTACATTGTTGGCATATTTAGGTTTGGCAATCAGAAAACCAATGGAGTAAAACGGTCTTCCAGCTTCTAAACCAAGAACCGGACAATTAAGGGTTGGATAGGCTTCTTTAAGTTAAATTGATTACCTACTTAATTAGGGTCATGGGGTTTAATTGGATGAGGATGGAACAAGATCTTTATACGTGGGAGAGGCCTTTGTCCAAAAATAAAAAAATGTGTGTAGACACTTTACGGTCGCAATAAGTTTAATTGTTTAATCTTATTCCTTTGTGCTGCATGTTTCTAAGTAATTTCAGAGTGTACATATCTTTTGTGTTTATGACTAATGTCATGGTGTCGGGTCATTCCCAGTCATCCACACCCCGTCGTCCACAGTGTGGAGGAATGGGAATAGTGTGGACGAATGGGAATAAAAAGGGTGTGCAGGGAAAGGTGCCGTTTATTCCCATTCCTCCACACTATAGTGGAGGAGCCGATACCCGAAAAAGTTAACTTTAAAAAAAGATGAGTTGGACTTCTAAATGTTTAATTAGGACTGTTTATGAGATATTAAGCCATCAAAATCTATCGTAAAAAGAGTTGCAAAGTTATACTGTCGGCTTTTAAATTGTTAGATTTACCAGGTGCTCTGTGTTTAGCCAACCGGAGTCGCCGATAAGAGATAACAATAGATTTTAAAGACAATAGAGTCGTAAAATCTTATCTCCATTAAATCATAGCTAGACAAGAAGCATTATTATAAATCTCTTAGGAATCTTTACGAGTATGTTTTAAAGAAAAATCATACATGTTTTTAGGCAAGTATAAAATATTGTTAAAATATTGTGTATAAATATAATTAGTTTATATACTATTACGGCGTGATCATTTATAATTTATCGACTGAAGGTAATGGTAATCCACATTCTTTAAAATAGCCCAGTCCCACGAGTTTTTCTTGTCTAGCTATGATTCAAAAGATTTTTTTTAGTCGTAAAATCTTTTTGAATATCGGCTCCTGCACTATAGTGTGGAGGAATGGGAATAAACGGCACCTTTCCCTGCACACCCTTTTTATTCCCATTCGTCCACACTATTATATACTCCACACTGTGGACGACGGGGTGTGGATGACTGGTAATGACCCTTTTTTTCTTAATGCGTTAAAGGAAGTAAATCTTTAATACACCTGCCATAGACTATATACAATACATTGAAACTTACCGAATGTCTTAATTCTATAGATCTATCCACAGCGCAGTGCTTGTGCCAGAAACCATTCTGCCTTATAAACTCTAGACCCTGAAAATATAACAGAATAATATTTAAAAACTCATCTTAAATATGGTGCTAGGAATTTCTGACATGGAGTTAAACAATTAATAATAAATTATTTATTATTTTATATTAAATATATATCTATTTCACACGACATCCTCTGTTCCTAAGCTAAGCTTGTATGATTATGTTATGGGTACCAGAATATGGATAGATATGCTACTAACGAATTGTATGTTTCGATTAATTGGCTATTTTGTTGTGCACATATAAATTAATTAAAATCTTTAGTCAATAATAAACAGTTTTTATAACAAGAAATATCTCTTAACATTGCAGATTTGTGTTATCGTGACTATAAAATTATTTTTTAATTTTTTAGTTAAGTTTAGTTTAGTTCTGCGCGTAGAATTGGTACCAATATCAAGTTATTTTATTATTTAATTCCACTTCGCTGAGTTCAATATGATTTCCATTACTATACCTTTACCAGACAGCTATTATACTTAAAATTGAATAGAATCAAAAGTCATGATAAGTTCACCATCTGAGAGTTGAACAATAAGATAATGTTTTGATAAACAACAATGAAGATAAATAAAAATATATCGCCTTTAGAATTCTGAACGAAAATAGTAATAACATTCATATTTCTATTTCTTTTTGATTATCAAAAACTATTTGATACAAAGAATATCTGCTATTTATATAAAACTAGCCATGTATGTGGCTTTTTACTTTATTTACAGTTCATTATGTTCCCACAATTGAGCACAGTCCATCTTCACTTCTTAGTGCTTGGCCTGCTTATGCCACGTTTACCAGGCGTGTTGTCTTAAGACTTAGTTTCGAGATTATTAACTTTCAAAAATTCATAAAGTTTTCCCGCAGCTGGCTTTTACACCAATCTTGCAGTTCATTATTTAGGTACTACTTTATTTTAATAAAATTTCACAATACTTTTACAAATTATATATCTACACCTAAACCTTTCATAACAGTTAATTGGTTTTAAGAAGGTCGAGAATATAGATTTTAACTCAAACATATTAGCAGACAAACCAACAGACGCATCAGGAGACTTTATTTAATAAATGTACAACAGTCGCCTAAGTTTATAAACATTTATTTAACAAACAGCAGTAAGTAATTTTGTTTCATAAGACTCTACGCTTTATAAAATAGAATTACCGTTTTTCTTACTGACGCGGTACAAAAATTTTCCTAAAACCGGCGAAAAACTTTGAAGGTACTCGTATTTATTTAAATATTTATGACTTACTTTGCCGTAATGGTTATTAAATGGTGTTGTAGATGTACGCATGCTCACCATCTTGTGAAAAACATGTGTCGACTGTTATTTGAAACGGATTTACATATTTATATTTGTGTCTTTTAGTCATTCTTTGCACGTTTCTCTCTCTCTCTCTCTTTAGCTCATTAATGTCCCATCGTTGGACACGGGCCTTATGGTCTACTATGCCACGCCTACGGAAAACTCGAAAATAAACGCTATGCTAGCAAGCCTGGTCAGCGCGGTATTGTAACTATAATCCCTCCCAAACTGGAGTAAGTCCAATGTCCATACCCAATTGTGGGACGTTAATGGGCTGGAGAGAGACAGAGAGAGAGAGAGAGATGCCACGGTGACCAGTCGTGTTGGTGTAGGGTTTATTTACGAGATTTCCGTCTCTCGTAGACGTTATTTTCTAGTTACATTATCCCTTTAGCTGCCTTAAGCTCTAGGTAGGAAATGGGGTATTGATACTTGTATTCTTAATCCGTCACCACACGGACATTGCACGTTTAGCAAAAGAAAAAACCTAAAGACTATTAAGTACGAGTTGGACTCGCGCAGCAAGGGTCCCGATCATTATATCATCAGAAACCATCAAGTTACGAAACAATAGTTTGTCGCATTGAAGCCCCTTTAAGTGTTTACAAAATCTTCTTTTTAGTACTCGTTGTTGTAGCGGCAATTGGGATACAATTCATGATTATAAAAATTTCTACTGTCGGCTATTCTATGTCTATTTACCTATATAACGCCACTATTTGTCATTATTCAAAAATTTGTAAAGAAATTCCCATTAAAATGGAAATAACACGATCAAATTATTATGAAATCAGTTTTCCAATAAAACACTCCCAATTCCCTCAACAATGACATGTCAAATTTAATATTGGAACATGCATTTATGTCATTCACTGAATGTTCGATATTCAAATTGATTGGCGGCCATCGACGTTGATTGACAACATTCTGATGAGTTAACTAACAAAGAAATAAATGGAATAGAAATTAGTGTTTTGCGCTAAGTAGAGTCCGCTATTTTATTTGAGTAGCTTTTTCATTTATATTAATACCTAATAGGTAAATTTCTATTATTCATTATAAACCGAAACCTTATGAATAATTTATACCTGCTTTTTCGAAGCTTTATCAGACAAATATCTTCTATACAGTCAATACTACAGATATACCAGATGGTGGGTTGATGTTTAAAATTGATGACAAGTAACTTTAGCCTGGCTAAATCGTACTTCATAGCATAATAACGTTTCATTTGGGCTGTATCATGGACAAAATTTTTTACGCACACATATACAATATGTAAGTGGCTTCAAGCCGGATGAGTGATGTAGCCATAGACACTACAACTGGTATATATCTGTGGTTTATACCTACCATTAATAAATAGATAGAGTTTGTAATTATGTATGTAGAGTTTCGAAAGACAAGACCGCATCTAAAAAAAAACTAATAAGAAGTTACAGTCTTCTAGAGTGCTTTAAATCGTGTCCATTTGTATCTAACGATTCCATTTTCCAGACGTACGAAGTCCCGAGCAACAGTTTGTAAATAAGCTTGGAATAATACTTGTTTAATACTCACCGCAATACAAATAAGCAGACTCAGAAACACTTGAAGTCCATTATAAGCAATAAGTAACTTGTGTAATTTAAGAGGAGGCCGGTTCTTCATGTAGCCGGGGCCGAATTTCAGCACGAATAATAGGTACGAGATCAGAATGAAAGCAACGGGATACGGCGATGATATTAATAGTTTATTGTCGTTGAATCCATCTGTAAAAGCAAGATATAATAAAATTACATAAAAAATAAAAATCGTCATTTTTATCCGATTTCTAGAAAACCGCTTACATTTTTATTCCTTACTGGTTTAGTATGGATTATACGTATTAGTTAGGATGGAAAGAAGAAAGAAAAGATGGATGGACTGTGTGAAAGAGGACATGAAAGAAAGAGGAGTTGATAGAAGACTATGGAAGAAAAAGACATGTTGCGCCGACCCCAAATAATGGGATAAGGGCAGGAGGATGATGATACTACTGGTTTAGTATAAGCAGATCATTTAGATATACAAAAATGTTTGTTGTATGGAAGCCCGATTAGAATATCTAATCGGGCTTCCATACAACAAACATTTTATTTTTATTTTTATTTGTAGTTTAATCGGCAACAGAAATATTAAGAAAATGAATATTTTAACTTTTTGTCACGGTTCCTGGTGATTGATGGATGAACAGCGGAGTCTCAGTATAGGGTCTCGTTTGACCTCTTGGTACGATTCCTAAGCCTATTAGCTCTAAAATAAAACTTGAACAATTTTTACAACTGAATTTTGCTGTTAAAACACTGCTCTTTTACGAAGCTGCCGAGATTTTCGTTGAATAAATAAGTGTCCCGATCATGGCGATTATTTTTTCTACTATAATTAGATCTATTAAGTAAAAGTGGTCTCTGAATGTCGGCCTCATAACAAAACTCAGAGTCGCGCAGCGTGCTATGGAGAGGGCTATGCTCGGTGTTTCCCTACGTGATAAGATCCGAAATGTGGAGATCCGTAGAAGGACCGCTGTGTACGACATAGCCCGAAGAGTTAGCACGCTGAAGTGGCAATGGGCAGGCCACATCGCTTGACGATCTGATGACCATTGGGGACGGAAGGTCCTCGAGTGGCGACCACGAACCGGACGACGCAGCGTGGGGCGGCCCCCAATAAGATGGACTGATGATATCGTCAAATACGCCGGGGGCCGCTGGATGCAGTTAGCGCAGGGCCGCGCGTTGTGGCGTTCTAAAAAAATATTTACGTAAATTTTGCCTTTTCCCCTGTCCTAATGAAATTGAGAAAGACAAACCCACACTTCCTTCTTAACGTCTCATGTAAATGTTGTCACTTATAACGTGAAACATGACTTTAATCTTATGATCCCCAAAGCAAATCTAACTTTTTCAATCGTTTAAATATAACCACTTTTTACGGATTTAGACGGGTGTATTTGTTTTAAATACAACGTCTAAATCCGTAAAAAGTGGTTTTATTTAAACGAATGTATCGGGCAAGTGTTAGAGAATATTATCATAAAATTGTAATTAAATCTGAATGGTTACAATGAAAGGCGAAGGCACCAAAAAAGCGAATACTTTATTCTCTGTCTGAGGTAATTTCCGGATTAGCTCGATTGATTTTGACCGGAATCTCCGGATTATATTTATTTACTTACAAATTCTTGCACAAATTATTGAATATGCCGCATTTTACCTACTGTAGGCCCTGGGCACACTTGAAAGCCTGGGCACATTAGAATATAGGTATGCTGCGCAATGACGCTGTATTCATATTTTACACTAAGTCGCATTTTATACAACTTAAAATACAAAGCCATCCAAATTTTCAGTAATATACAAAAAAGCAAAATAACTAACACTGTATAAAAAATTAAAAACATACCTATGCCTTTAAAATCCCAAAACGTATTTTCACTAGACGACGCCATATTGGAAAATAATTTAATATTCCCGCCAAAACTGTTACGTCTCAGGATAATCCACGGATAATGGCAGTTAATACTAGAGCTTTGTATTAATACTTCAGTTTAAATATGTTGCTGTAATCGCTTTTCAATGAAACGAGGTGTGGTGTGAGTGTGAGCGGGAAATTTTACCTCAAGAGTTGCAAAATATAGTTTTTGTTTGTTGTTTAGCACAGGTTCTACCACCGGAATATAGTGGGAAGAACTCGTACTAACTTCTTTGATAATTGCTTCCGATAATTGATTTCATCATGTGTTAGCTAGTATAGTCTTTGTGGCAAAAGAAGAAGAATACAAGAATCTTTAGTCCATATTCATCCCAGGGATCTATAAAGGTTAGCTATGGCTATGGGGCAATATAAGCAGATACCACAAATCTTTCGTAAGAGACGGAAATAAGAATGGGAGGAATCCCGTGTAGTAAGACAATAATGGGCTAAGCAATGACTTGTTCCTATAACCCACTCAAAACTTTTTTGATTAGGAACATCTTTTGTTTGGTTTTTATTTTAGTTATGAACTTAGAATATTTATTTTTTAAATAAATATAGTAAAGTAAGGGATAAAATCCGAAATACGGAGGTCAGTAGGAGAACGGGGGTATCCGACATAGCCCGAAGGATTGGCACGCTGAAGTGGCAATGGGTAAGCCACATCGCTCGTAGGACTGATGATCGTTGGGGAAGAAAAGTCCTAGAGAAGCAACCACTTACCGGACGACGCAGCGTTGGGCGGCCCCCGACAAGGTGGAGCGGCGATATCAAGGTCGCGGTGAGTCATTGGATACAAGTGGCACAAGAACGCGCGTTGTCGCGTTCTATGGGGGAGGCCTATATCCAACAGTGGACGGAGAGGGGCTAATGGATGGATGGATGGATGGAAATAAATAAATAGTCCGCTAACATTGGCACCAAAGACAATCAATGAAAATTATTCTAATTGATTTGAAACACAATACATATATTAAGCAACTAACGAACTTGGCATTGTTTTATTGACTAAATGCGACATGTAGTTTGTAAATTAAAGGTTAATAATGCAACAAGATCAAACCACCAAGGTCACTTAGTATTATAAAATATTTACTAGAATATTTTTTAATTTTATCATCGTTAGTCTACTTCTAGATAAAAAGTCTAGAGAGCTAGACCTAATAAAACCCTGTAACCTAGAATTTGGTATACTGCAAAAAAACCAAATTCAGATAATATCATGGGTAATATTGATATCAAAGAGCAGTAGTAATGCATGTGGCAATTTTTTATGATTACTTTTTATTTAATAGATCCAATAATATCTATGTGTCTATATGTCCCTCTATCACACCAAAACTAAGTAGGTACTAAGGCGATTTAAACGAAGTTTGATCTAGAACCCGAGAAAGGGAATAGGCAACTTTCAATGCGAAAAATTGTGATTCAAAATTTCACGCGTATGAAGTTGTGGATATCAGCTAGCTAGGATTTAATATCCAGGAGTATCGTCCTAAAATTTTGACATAAGTAAGTATAGCTGTACAGCCTCTGGCTTATAAAATGCAATAAAAATGCAATGAGGCTCAATAAGCGCGCTTGCTGGCACCTCCAAGCAGCCATCTTTGTGCCAAAGCCGTTTCTCTTTCCGTTCCATTTTTAAATACACTTTATTTTTCTGCACATTTAATGTCGCTACAGCCAGTTATTGCATTTATGATGTAAGCCTTTTAAAAGCGCATTTAAACTAGTTACATTTTAGGGATCAAAGAATATATATATTAAAGAATAAAAGTGGTAAGCAGTTATTCCTACACAGTTCTTTCTCTAATTAGAGTTGACAATTTCTTTAGTTATCTAAAGTAATCATTTAGTTTTTTAATTTTTAAATAAATAAATAATAAATATTCATGGACATTTCACACAACGTCCTCTGGTCCCAAGCTAAGCCGCTTATTTATCAGAATACGGATAGAATACATGTACTACTTTTCTTTTGTATATACATACTTATAATACATAGAAACACCTAGACGCAGTACAAACATTTGTGTGACAATTAGAAAAATCACACAAATGATTACTGTCCCGAGCGGGATCGAACCCGCGACCTCTTGATCGGCAGTCAATTACATGAACCACTCAGCCACGAGGCTCGTCGAATTCAATTTGGTTATATTATTGAATCGTAATTTGGTTATATTATTGATATTTTACGGTATCTATATTAATATTATAAAGTTTATACAAATGTCTTGTAACATTTGTATAAACTTTAAGTCTAATATAAGTCAGTCAAGTAATAATAAGTACTAATAAGTCTTGTAACATTTGTATAAGATTGGATAGTACATTTATTGAGAAATGCTATATAAGATCACGCTGCAACTAATAGGAGTGAAGCATCAGTGAAATATGTTGCGAAAACTGGGATAAATTTTTAAATTCCACGCGTACGAAGCCGCAGGCAACAGTTAGATAGAAATATTATTATTCTGTTTTTCGCCTTCACAGTAGTTAAATTATTTATCACATTTTAGAAGTCCTCGGGTACTAAATGACGCTGTATGTTGCTCTATCAAAAAATGGTTACAAAATATATAAAAAAAAATAAGTCAAATGAAAAAAGATTGATTTCTTTGAAGTCAAGACAAATACGATAAAAAATCTTTAGGCAAAGATATTTCCATAAGGCCACGCATTCTTTTCTATCAAGAGAGTAAGCAATTTGGGATTCAATTTCCATCGATGGCTTCATCGTTAATTAATTAATATTGGTAAGTATTCTTATTGTACAATGTACACACTACTTTTTAGGGTTCCGCAGAAAAAGGAACCTTTTCGGCGGAACCATTTGCGACGGCACGACTGAAAGAGTATATTTGTTTATCTGTCATACACGTGTAAAAACAATAGAGAAATTACTGGTGCCCTAGAAAATATATTAAAAAATTCTTTGTAACTTTCACCTCAAAACCTACACTTATAATTTTATTGTTGCCATCATCTCTAGAGCTATTTTTTTACAAGTTTTTCTTAGCTACGTTCGTATCCATGCATCTGGCTATTTATTAATGTAGGTGATAATGTAATATAATATCTGAACGTGATTTTCAGCCCTTTCCAATAGTCTGATTGAACTAAAATATATAATAAAACTAGCTGACCCGGCAAACGTTGTTTTGCCATACTAAAATAAAAGTTTCAAAAATAGATGTTGGCCGATTCTCAGACCTACTGAATACGCATGTAAAATTTCATAAAAATCGGTCAAGCCGTTTCGGAGGAGTACGGTAACTAACACTGTGACACGTGAATTTTATATATTAGATGAAGGAGATGTTGAGTTTGTTTTTAACGCGCTAATCTCAGGAACCACTGATCCGATTTGAAAAATTCTTTCAATGTTCGATAGTACATTTATCGAGTAAGGCTACATAAATTTACGCCGCGACCAATAGGAGAGAAGTATCATTAAAAAATGTTGTGAAAACGGGGAATTTTTTCAAAATTCCAGGCGTACGAATTCGCAGGCAACAGCTAGTTTATTTATAAATAAATATATTCAGGACATTTCACACAACGCCCTCTGGTCCCAAAGTAAGCTATATTTCTATGCTTGTATTATGGGAACCAGATACGGATAGACTACATATACTACTTTTCTTTTGTAAATACATACTTATAATACATAGAAAACACCCAGACGCAGTACAAATATTTGTATGACATTTATGGATATCACACAAATGATTGTCCCAACCGGGAATCGAACCCGCGACCTCGTGATCGGCAGTCCATTACATAAACCACTCCACCACGAAGCCAAAAATAAATACGAGTTTATAAAAGCGATATATTTCTGTAACTTCCTGTTGCAATATTTTTAATTGTTGTACTATGTTTGTGGTTCAACATTCCTTAGGGAGGTTCTAACAATTGTGCCATTTCTAATTAGAGACGTAAATGAGACTACCTGGTACCAATTAAATGTTTTTTACTAATTGGAGAGCGAGTTTACAATGGTGGCAACACTCGCACACTTCGTTATATGTATAAGCAGAGCATTTTGCTCCTTGATTTTATACCTAATACAAAACTATTGAAAACTGGTGTTTCAGCAATACAAAATCTATATATTAACCATTGTTAATATATAGACTTTGTATTGACGTGTTAATATATCCTGTAATTCATTAATTACAGGATATAATAACAAGTCACCAAACCAAACTATGCTCTAGACAATAATTGAGTATTTGAATTGAGTATTTAAAAAAATTTTCCTCGATTTCTTAGGAAATAACCATCAGATCCTGATCTGGTGCCAATGGAACCAAAGGGGAACCACCAGCTTTCAAATAAGAAAAATAATCATTAAAATTGCTTCACCCAGTTAAAAGTTATGAGGTAGCAAACATAAAAAATAAATGAAAAAATTGGTCAAGTGCGAGTCGGACTCGCGCACGAAGAGTACCGTACCATTATCTATGCAACATAAGGCACGTTATTAATAAATGAGAAAACAACACACACAATACTTAATTAATCACGTTTGTTGTATGAGAGCAAGAAACGGTAAAAAAATCATGTTTGTTGTATGGGAGCCCCCCTTAAATATTTATTTTATTTTATTTTTAGTAACTTTTGTTATAGCGGCAATAGAAATACATCATCTGTGAAAATTTCAACTCTCTAGCTATCACCGTTCCTGAGATACAGCCTGGTGACAGACGGACGGACGGACGGACGGACGGACAGCGAAGTCTCAGTAATAGGGTCCCATTTTTACCCTTTGGGTACGGAACCCTAAAAACATACAGACGAATTGGGAAAAAGGAGGTTTTTTGAAGTCGGTTAAAAATATGGACATCGTAGTCCTCTATTTTCTTTCGTGGATATTGCCTCCAGGGCAACTTATTTTTCTCACAGTATATCTGGGTCTTATATATTTATGCTTTTAAAACATTTTTTTTTAAAACATAATAACTAAAAGAATTTTGACGGCTTCGTGGTGGAGTGGTTTATGTAATGGACTGCCGTTCACGAGGTCGCGGGTTCGATTCCCGCTTGGGACAATCATTTGTGAGATATCCATAATTATTATATAAATGTTTGTACTGCGTCTGGGCGTCTTCTATGTTCCTATTATAAGTATGTATTTACAAAAGAAAAGTCTTTTATGTAATCTATCCGTATTTTGGTACCCATAACACAAGCATATAAGCTTTGCTTGGGACCAGACGACGTTGTATGAATATTTATTTATTTATAAAAGAAAATGTTACTAACCAACCAACCAACTACCAACTCTAAGTGCATACTAAACTTAACTTAAAAAAAATTAATATAATAAATATTTAAGGGGGGCTCCCATACAACAAACATGACTTTTTTACCGTTTCTTGCTCGATACTAATAACGTTGCCTTATGTTGCATAGATAATGGTACGGAACCCTTCGTGCGCGAGTCCGACTCGTACTTGACCAATTTTTTAGTTAAGTTTAGCTGTGCATGTAGAATAGGCACCATTTATAAAAATGTCCCCTCTCTAACTGTCACTGTGCCTGAGATACAGTCTGACGATAGACGGAATGACAGGCTTAGTTTCGGTGATAGGGATATATCGGAAATAGTTTTATCTTTTAGTATGGACCCTAAAGGTCATAGCTCATTAGAGCCACCCGGCACCCACCCCGCACCGCCTCGTCGCACGGCGTCCACTCGTTGTCGACAGTTGGTCCACGGGTGGACACCGCGTTATCACCAATAATCGTCGCGCGGTCAACTGGCCCCGCACTGGCCGCTGGTGGACGCCGCGTGGTCTACGACTGGAGACCGGTTAGTCCAGGAATTTTCGTGTAGTCTGTTAACAATTGGCATAATAGTTTTTCTTTATGCATTTTGAAAGCAAAAACGATACGTCCGATTTGTTTAAAAGAAAGGCTGGGTATGAAGGGAGGGTGGTGACCCGCGCGTTGGCGATGCGCAGTCAGCGTGCTCAGAACGAGTTGTCACCTCCTGGTCCACCCTTGGTCCGCGCGTGGAGGGCTTACGACAGAGGCGACCCGGTGACGCTACGGAGTTGATGTAGTGAGCGCATACCCATACAAATCCATATCAAGAATACTAACCGCACGAGGCGAGGCGATGCGGAGTGGGTGCCGGGTGGCTCTAATGAGCTATGACCTTTGATATGCATATATACATATACAACCTAAAGTATAAGACTTGATAATCAATGTATATCTATGGCTTCACTGGTACACTAAGTTAATTAAAATTTATCGATATATTCTATGTTACTTGATGTAATATTTTTTGTATCATTATTAAGCAACAACTAGGCTTCGTAACCCAATTAGTAGAATATGGGTTTGATTCGAATGCATATTGTTATTGTATCGTAATGTGTTTATTAATAAAAATGCTTTTTATGTAGGAAAGTTTGTTTTTGAAACGGATAAAATTTAAAGGAACTTCGGATTCACTTTTTACTTAAACTTATTTTTTAGGGCTCCGCACCAAAATATGTAATGGGATTATTTTCTTTTTCCGTTCGTTCGTCAGTCTTTAATATCTGCAGTAAAATTAATAATTATTTATACCCTTTCTTTAAATACATACCTCTACACCAAACACCCAGACGCAGAACAAACATTTGTATAACTATTGCAAATATCATATAAATGTTAGTCCTGTGCGGAAATCGAAGCCGCGACATTGTGAACGACATTCCGTAACATGAACCATTAGACCACGAAGCCTGTCATATATGTATATCTATAACATTAACATAATTATGTACCATCAAGTTAAATTAGTAAATAAAGTACAAAGAGTCACTACTATTAGCTTTGACTAATTAACTATGAAAGTACGGACACATTTCATAAATTATCGCACAAGCTTTCATAGGTACCGATTCTAATTGCACAACTAAACCTAACTAAAACATAAACATTGATAGAGTCAATAACACAATTTGACAGTGTTAAAAATTTTAGTTAATACTAGCTGTTGCCCGCAACTTCGTACGCGTGTAATTTAGATACCAAACCTTTACAAATTATATAAAAATTGGTCAAGTGCGAGTCGGACTCGCGCACGAAGGGTTCCGTACCATTATCTATGCAACATAAGGCAACGTTATTAGTATCGAGCAAGAAACGGTAAAAAAATCATGTTTGTATGGGAGCCCCCCTTAAATATTTATTTTATTTTTAGTATTTGTTGTTATAGCGGCAATAGAAATACATCATCTGTGAAAATTTCAACTGTCTAGCTATCACCGTTCTTGAGATACAGCCTGGTGACAGACGGACGGACGGACAGCGAAGTCTCAGTAATAGGGTCCCGTTTTTACCCTTTGGGTACGGAACCCTAAAAAGCAATCCTCTTGAACCACTCTATCTATTAATAATCTACATCGTTCAAAAACTAATGAACACGCTTGAAAATCCTGAACATTTTTTTTAATTATTGGATTGTCGTAGGTCCTTGATATATGAGCGAAATTTCAGACCAATCCGACTACTGCAAGTGGGTGAAAATCACTTTCAAAGATTCCGTTATATAGATTAATACCTACATTGATAGATACATACCGAACTTATATAAGCGTGTTAAAAAAAACCGCCACCGATATGCACTGCAAATCCGATGCGTAGTTTTGAAGATATAAGCTTAGATAGGGACATATAAAAATATCAACTTTGTTTCATAAATTAGTAAAGATCCTATTCATTCGATTAAACTACTAGGTACGATATTCCTCCACTTCGTGAGAGTTTGTGGTCAATGTGTTACGCTTACCAGGCGTGTCGGTCTGGTGACCGATTGTCTGTGTAAGTGACAGATTAAGAATACAAGTGTCACCACCACTTTACTTCCCAGGGTCCTGTAAAAGCCAGTTAAGGAATATTAGTTAATCACGGATAACGTTCTCTGTGAGAACCGAAAAACTTAAAAAATAAACCCTGTGCCAATACGCCTGGTCAGCGCGGTATAGTAGGCCATAATCCCTCCTAATTCCGTGGGGGACCGTGCCCAACAGTGGAACGCATATAGTCCAGAGAGAGAGAGAGACCAGGTGTGTTGTAATAGAGTTTGGTTTCGAGTTTTCCCTCTCTCACAGTTAATGTTAACTTGTTTATGACATCGACGGACAGTTCTATAATATAAATGTGTACAATAAATACATTAGGTACAGTTCGTTTAATTCTAAATCAGTTAGGTAAGATTAGGTAGTTTTCGACGCAACAGAATTGGTGCCATAATATACCAAATGAAAATATTATTACAAGTATGTTCATAATGAATTTTCATGCTTTTATTATGTTAATGTTGGATATAGTAACGTCAAAACACACTCAGAACATCACCCTTCAAATTAACACCTAACGAATTTGCTCTCTTTTAACACGCTCCAAAAAGAGGGTAATATACTCTGTTGTAATTATATTAGGGGGTGGTTTTGCTAATGAATGTGGCAGACAGATATGTGTATATTAAGATACTGATTGATGTTTTGCGTTATTAACCGACTTCAAAAAAGGATGAGGTTCTCAATTAGTCTGTATGTTTTCCTTTATTTTATTTTTTATATTTGAAACGTCATAACTTTTAGGCCGATTTAATTTAATTTATGCCGGTTCATTTTACAAAATTCCAAATCTTGAGCTATCATAAGATATTATACTTGATGCCAAACGGAGGACGGAAGACCAAATCTCAGTAATAGGGCCAATCAATCAATTAATATTTATGTTGTAAACATAGGTTACAGTAGAGGTTACAATATATTGTCAATATAGAATTGTACACTACACTTTACCACAGTAGGTGGTGCACAAAATTAAAACAAAAACTATTAAAAGGGTCCCGTTTAACCTTTTGCCCAAGGAACCCTAAAAATATACTTATGATTTCTGACAAAACAACCGTTATAAGTAGCAAAACGCATGCGAGAGAAACATAACCTCCATACTGAATTTATATAAATATTTCGCTAAGTTGGCTTGTCAAGTCAATTTTATGCAAAATTACATAACAGAATGAATGATTTGACTACAGACTTGTGTATTACCATATCTTAAATATACATTAACATAATTCAAAGTGATATTTAACATCAAAATGTCGGCTATATCCACCACAAATAAGATTATGGTTGTGATTTTCACTGAAGTGAATTTATGTGGAAAATAGGTTCTTGATTATGTAACGATGTTTATTAATAAATATTAGGTATATTTTAAGCGCAGTTAGAGTATTTGCACAGCTCGAAATTGCGAACCTTGAAAATATTGCCTATGACATAATCGTACTAATATTGTAAGTTTGTCTGTTTCGAGATTGTTGCAAAACATTCTCGATAGATGGCGTTGTACGTCAAAATACGATGTAAACTCAATCGAGTGACGATTGTGGTCGTCTAATTGGTTACTGTTAGCACGACCGCAATAAGCTCAGTTGGCAGAGCTACGGAACGGTAGTCCGAGGTCGTGGGTTCAAGTCCAGCTTGCGGTAATCACTTTTTCCACCACAATTTGATTTATTAAGTAAAAACATAGCAAGTCAGTTGCAAAATTAATAAATTACTAGTTTGTCTCTTTGTTTGAACGCGCTAATCTCAGAAACTTCTGGTTTGATTTGAAACAATCTTTCAGTGTTGGATATTACATTTAACGAGGAACAAACACCCAGACCACGAATTTTCTAAACCCCACGCGTAGAATGACTTTTATACCTTGTGCAAATAATAATTTAAACTAATAAAGAAATAAACTATTCGGACGTTGAAAACTAAAAGCTATACTTACGAAAAAATATTTTTTATCTGCGTGCTCAAAATACTTACTAATAGCAACCTTAATTGGTATGACTTAGTTATAGAGTTCACACTTTTTCACTCTTGCTTCCTCTGTTCCTAATGAATACAGATATAGGGCCGGTGGTAATGTTAACCACTTATAATATAAAATAAGCGACCCCAAGATAATCACACTTTTAGGTCTTCTCTTTGTTAAGGTGGTGGTTAACGAATTTAGAGATCACATCTTAGCAAATATATACAAATATTATAAAGCTGAAGAGTATGTTTGTTTAAACGCGCTAATCTCAGGAACTAATGGGCCGATTTGAAAAATTCTCACAGTGTTAGATAGGGCATTTATCGAGGAAGGCTTTAGGCTATATAACATCACGCTCCGATCAGTAGAAGCAAAGCAGCAGTGAAAAATGTTGCAAAACGGGAAAAAAATTCTAAATTCCACGCGTACGGACTTGCGGGTAACAGCTGGTTATACAATAAAAGCCACCCTATTGAGCCATCCTATTTATTAAAAATACCGCATCAAAATCCGTTGCGTAGTTTTCAAAATATAAGCTCACACAGTAATAATAATAATAAATAAATATTCATGGACATTTCACACAACGTCCTCTGGTCCCAAGCTAAGCTTATATGCTTGTGTTATGGGTACCAGAATACGGATAGAATACATATACTACTTTTCTTTTGTAAATACATACTTATAATATATAGAAACACCCAGACGCAGAACAAACATTAGGATGACATTTAACATTAACACAAATGTTTGTCCGAGGTGGGAATCGAATCCGCGACCTGCAGTCCGTTATACGAACCACTAGACCACCGAAGCCCGTCAACAGTGACTTAAATACAAAAATATCGACTTTGTTTTATAATAAAATTTATTAGCTAATTAATTAACTATATTTAGCCCAAGAATATTTATAACTAAATTTATTTCGTGTATTTTAATCATTGTATTATTATTTTAAAATACCCCCAGGTTCTATTATCTTAATGTCTAGACGTGCTTGATGATATAAAAAAAAACCATTTTGATCGACAGGTTACTAAAATATTGTAAGGAATTTTATTGTTTTCCCAGCGATAGATAGTTTATATTGTAACTGGATATAAATCTGCGATCACTAGCTGATTACTAGTATGAGATTCGTATCAAATTCTTTCTACAGTTCATGGAAATTACGTAACACATAAAGTAATCAAATTTATTGTCAATCAGTTTATTTACAATAAACACTAACTACATATATTATGTTAAAATATTGATAATATTCTTGGAGACCCATACATATTTAAACATATTAGAGTGAGCAATCACTTTGGCAAAGTGACTAGGATCGTCCGGCAAAGTGATAATAATCACTTCGGCAAAGTGATCATAACCTCTTCGGCAAAGTGACTAGGACCGTCCGTCAAAGTGATCATAACCATTTCGGCAAAGTGACTAGGACCGTCCGGTAAAGTGACCATAATCATTACGGAAAAGTCTTTTATATGTCAGTCAATACGAAGTAATTTATTCACTCTAATAATATCTGTATAGGCCTACTAATACTATTAAAAGCTCATACATTTTGTAAAATGCATATTATGTTAATAATACCAGTTAGATATATTTACATAATGATGGTAACCCACAGAGTAAATCTGTGCCCACAGATTAAGCATAAACGGATTTTGAAAACGGTCAAAATCTGTTATACGTCTGAGGGTAGAATATTTAATCTATAATCATAAAGGTTTAAATAGTCCTTTTCTAATATTTTCACTTTTTGTATACACAAAACATTTATATATAAATGACATACAATTTAAAAATCTTGTAATAATTAAATACACATTACTTAAAGATTAACTTTGGACAAATGCACTCAATAGATAGTTTAGGGTGGGTATTTATAATTTAATTTAACAGATTTTCGATAAAATATAGCGCAGGTTATATATTACTATAATAATAAAAAGGCACTGGTTTGAATCGTAATCCAAAAGATCTAGACAGAAATTTTACTAAGTACATAATATTTAAATTAGTACATCAGTCGTGGTGTATTTGTAAACAATTTAATTTAAGGACTTAAACTACAGACAATCTAATTTAAATGATGTGATTGTAAAATTAAGATTACTCAAACACAATGTGTAACTATGAAAATTATATTAAAAAAGAATTGTCTAAATCAAACGTAAATTATTTATTTTGCTATAATCTTAGCAAATAATTTATATAATGCTGGCTTCAGAAAGGGGGATAAATCTGCGTCATTTGAATAATATTCTCTTGGAATTTTGTGTTTTACATTCCAATTTGCTACTGAAAGAGATTGTCACAGAGATTACGATCTTGGAAATAGACATTTTCAGATTGTTAAGTTTAATGATATTGTACAAGGCACAATGTATGATTGAATTTACACGAATTTAAACCCTTAAACCCTTCTTGTTAATATAAAACATTCAAGATTCACACAATACATGTAATACGACGATGAAGGAGGCATGTATTGTGACTGGTATCACATCGTTCACAGCTCATCTGAATAACAAATTCATTGCTTTGATTTATTTGCCATACACACGCGCGATTCGTCTTAAATGTTGAGTCAAATGAATATTCGAATTGCCTTTGTAAGGCAAAATCTTTTGAAAAATTCACCTTTTAAAAACGCTAATAAAATAGAAGGATAATCATATATGTCAATACCATAAATGAAACATTTAAATTATCATTGTATATCCTATGATTATGTGTCATGATATTATTTAAGAATTTTTTTTTTTCTATTAACAAAACTTTGCAATCACATCATTTTAAATTATACATTTATACCATTGGTTAATACGAATAAAAAACTTCTATCAGAGCGGATTTCTCTTAAGACAAAGTAGGCACGCGCCTAATTACCCGAGATTAAAATGGGGTAATTGTAAGGGTCTAATACCTCAGATATACCCAAGAGGGTTATTAAAGGTGCTTGCCTAGGACGCTTGGATTAATAGCAAACTTTTAATGCACCTCTGAATACTACATTAAACAAGTATAAATTTATCACTTAAGTTTATTATTATTTATTACATTAAACATCAAATCCTTAGGTGCATTCGCATTGATTATTATACATTTCCATAAATTATTTTCATAAAAATATTGGATAACTTTATTATTACAGTAAATAAGATATAAATATATACAGGCTACAGTGGTTAGAATACTACAAATTATGGTCTATAGATGGTTTTGTGCAGAGGCTGTATTTACTCCAGGGCCATAATAATCATGGCTCAGTACCTTAATTTCAATTATTAATATTTAGCTTTTTCCATTAATTTTATGGTACGCGTAATATACGCCCCAGGGCGCTAATACGCCTCTGAATTTGCGTGACTAAATAAAATTTTATTGAGAAAAATCTCAATAAAATTTATATACAATAAATGAGCTTAAAAAACGTTGTCATCTTTACGTTCAAGACTTTAATTAAGAACACCGTTCTTATAAAAGTTCGCTATATTTTAATGGCCATTTTTAACCAGGCGCTTAGTCAAAGTAACATTACTGTGCAAAGACATGTCTTTGCCTAATAGTGTTTCTTTGCCAAAATAACCAATCATATAACTTAGAAGAATGAAAAGTTTGGGTTATTTCTTTGTAACATTTTTAATTACTTAAGTTATTATAATAGTCTGTACGTTATAGGATTAGGTTTTGAAGTGAAGGATGGAAGGAATAAAATGGACCCTGGATTGTAAAGTTAGAATTAAATACATATTTAGGACTTTTTACTTGAATACAACTGATATTGTTTTAAAAGAATTATCCTGCCATATGTCTATTTACATAAGTCGACTCTAGATTATTAAGTAATTTTGTTATTAGATTAATATGATATTTTATATGTTAGAACTTATAGTACGGGATCCGAATTACATTCTTTTCACTTGATTACTATCAAGCTGATTTTCCGTGAGTAGCTTTATTATGACGAGACGCCCAATTATTTTCTATTCCAAAATCTCGATTGTGGTAGCTAACAGAGATAGCAAGGATAAAATATCGTACTACCCGTAAAAAAAGACGTAAGTGAACTTGCGTCAAAAATTTCAAACAAAAATTTCAAAAAAATCACTTACTGCTTTCTTCCAGTAATAGTACGATATTTTATCCTTGTTACCTCTGTTAGCTACCACAATAGAGATTTTGGAATAGAAAATTACTGGGCGTCTCGTCATAATAAAGCTACTCGCGGAAAATCAGCTTGATAGTAATCAAGTGAAAAAAATGTACTACGGATCCGTATGTTGCAATTCAAAGAGAAAAAGTACTAAATGACAAAGACCTCTTCACCTATTTGAAATTAGGCGTCAATAGGTTCTCCATTTGAAATTTGGGGAAAAAAATTACAGAATTCGGTTAGCTGTAATATAATAAAATGCACCATTGTAAACAAAATTACTGAAATCAATAGATATGCCACGCAAGACCGCTCTTAAGAGGTTTATTACTGTCGAAAAAAAGAATGCCTATGGTCAATATAAAATATTATAATAAAGCTAGCTGTTGCCCGCGACTTCGTACGTGTGGAATTTGGATCCCAATTTGTGTAACATTTTTCACTAATGCTTTGTTCCTATTGGTCACAGCTTGATGTTATATAGCCTAAAGGCTTCTTCGATACCGGACTATCCAACGCAAAAATAATATTTACCATGGAATTGGTGATTACTGAGATTAACGTATAGAAACAAACAAACAAACAAACTCTTCAGCTTTTTAATATTAGTAAAGATTTACTATCTACGTATCGTGATTATTAGTTATAAGTTCTATAGTATCGATATAATATGTATGGTCCAGTAATAGCATGTAGGATATATTTTATAATAGAATAAAAATCTACAGTATGTTTTAATAATCACTTCTTACACAATATATTCCTGATACGTCATTACTGATATATAATAAAAAGTATTTGGGAAAATACTGATGTCTCACTTACGTATATTATAATTTTACTTAAATATAATAATATTAATTTAATTACAACATTATTATTATTAAATTCTCTCAAATTGGCACATAACAACTAGTTAATTACCAATTTTATATTTGGTACTATTTTTTTTTTGGTTGGCAATACAGATGGTTATGTCATCTGACAGAATTTTTTTCAAATATTTTTCATCTTCTAAATTCAAATGGAAACTGAATTTATATTGGAATCCGATTTAATAATCGCCACCCCTGAGCATTTCAGGTACATGCTAAAAAGATTGCTACGTTCTTTGTTAATTAAAACTATTTTACAGGATCATAAAGAAATTCTTTAATAATAAAAGCAACTTTAATAATATTCCAGCAAGCATTAAAATTAGATAAGGTAAATACCCAAATTCCGCCATTAGGCACATTTCAGGTGCAATAACCATCTGCATTATTTTTATATTTCTAAACAAACAATACTTAATAAGTCCACATTACTGTCTATGAAGTCACTTCGGGCTTAGACGAACACAGGTCCGTCATTTTCCACTCACAGGACATGTAGATTCTCACAGTTTTTGAATTTCGAATCTTCTTTCCCAAAAATCCAGGTAAGCATTTGCCTAGCTTTCATACTTGCTCTGACAACACCACGGGATTTATACCAGTGTGCTGGGGAAGACTCTCTGCCACCTTCTGCCGAGTATTGCTGCTGTTTAAGTCTGATCTGATTAAGTATGCCCACTACCAGTTCATCTACATTGTGGTTTATACCCACTGATACTTCAATAAACTTTGCCTTGTAAGTGCACGCCAAGCATTTGCCATCTGTTGACCAAAGAAAACAGTTAATATTAGAGACAAACATCTTAAGAGGTCCGTGGTAAAACTGGTAAATATCACCAATAAAACAAATTGCCTCGAAAGACACCAGAGTATACAGCGAGATGGGCAATAATGGGCCGGGGGCAGATCAAGATTTATTGGTAGAGTAATCTTTGAACTATATTATGGGCACTTTTCAACAAGATTGATTTCTGCATTTGGACTGCTTTTGAGACAACTCTTTGGGACCAAACCATTGACTGACACAACTAATATTGGGACTCTTTTTAATACCATCCTCCGTAATGGATGGAAAGTTATTACCGATTTTAAACCTTATACCTAGGCTATAATACCGTTAATAATTTAATAAAAGGCAAACGTCAGAACGAAAGTTGTGTGCCCATATAATAAATTATTAACGTGATTATAGATCCGGTATATTTAACAATTATGAAAAGTTATTGTCGTCATTACGCTACTCGTGCAATGATTGCATTCATTACGAACTGATAAAATATCTTGCTCTATCATAAACTAAGTGCGGCAGTTATCATCGACGCTAACGAAGAAACGGGCGCAGTTCTTTATAATTAAAACAAAAACCACAGAGCCCATTTCACTATAAGAAATATCATATAATAATGCTTCGGCATGGATATTAGAACGTTATTTACTAGGTGGCCCTCGGGAAATCAATAGACTTTCTTACGCTTATTTCTTTGAGATAACAAGCTGATCAAATTTGTCCGCAATCAAGATTTATTAATGAATTCAATTTTATTATAACTTTATTATTTTTAACTTATTTTATCTAACGTTGTAAATTTAAATGTACTTTAAAGAGTAGTAAATACAGAAATGACGTTTGATAGAAGAGTATGGAAAAAAAGGCATGTTGCGTCGATCCCAAATACAGAGCAGGGTAATGAGGATTGGTACTTCCCCAGGATACTGTAAGACCCAGCTAAGGGATATTTTATGTAGCCTACAGAAACTGTGAGACAACTCAAAACTAAACCTTATGCCAAAACGCCCGGTCAGCCCTTAGTAGGCCAAAAAGTCTCCCGCGTTAAAGGTCCGTGCCCACTAGTGGGACAATTATAGGTATGGTATGGCATCACACGTCAATTTTGTAATAGTCTTAAATCCTTAACATAAGTTTATATAATTACAATCGTTAGTTTATAATAAACAATTTTTATAACAAGATAGTTCAGGTAACTTTACGGAATTGTGTTATTGACACAATCAATTTTCATTTTTTAGTTAAGATTAGTTGTGCACGTAGAATTGGTACCAATGTCGCCATCGTGAAATAATCAGAAAGTGATTTGTGAGTGTATAAAATCTCATTATGTTGGGATAAAGAGATTGTTACTAGAATGAGAAGCTAAGTGTTGTGTAACACATGTTAGTATTATAGCTACAACCTTTTGTGTTGCCATAAGAATAAAGATTAATAAGGAAAATGTTATTGTAGCGTTTTTCGAGTTCTGTTACGAAGATTAACTAACGATACTAACTTAATAACCAACTATTTACTATTTATTATAACAGTTTATTGTATAAAATATCTTTTTGTTTCAAAAATAAAGTTTACGAATGTGATGTCGCGCATAAATTTAGTATATATATATATAATCCTCTTGATTATAGTCTAGATAGCATTAATCGGAATCATCCTCACAATCCAAAAATGTAAAATGATATTGAAAAAAAAGGTATGAATAGAATAGAAAAAAATCCATGGAGTTTCTTGTCTGTTCTTCTCCATAGGATTCGCGTTTGGAACAGACACCTAGTTTTTGACGTTTCAAAAGAGCTTGTAAAACATGCCAACTTGAAATAAAAAATTTTGACTTTGACTTTGACTCCTAGATCTCGCGTCCGTCATAAAATAGCTTACATTTTATATAAGTGTATAAAATGTAAGCTATATTACTTTATAATCTCGGCAAAATCCAGTGTTTCCGTAGGAGTAACGATATTTATCTTTGATTATCCCAAATTCGGGATCACAATAAAATAATCTAGTTAAATTATTCAATAAGTTAAGTTAGCCACGTTAATCTTGAGTCTAAGATTTATGTTTTTATGAAAGATCATGTTACCGCCTTTAATCGCTTTTGTTTGATTTTTTTCTTAATTCTTTTGTTAAGTAACATTGAAAGGCACAGCTAGTTAAAACATATTAATAGTAAAATGTATGTATACCTTGTGTAGAGACTGCTCGACTCCTCGCTAAATCAATTTTGTTGCCAACCAACAGAGCAGGCCTTGAACGTAACATGTCGGCGTCTGTCAGTTTGGCTAGTTCTTGTTCAGCCTTCAAGAATGAAGCCTTGTCCACCACTGAGTAGATAACAACAAAAGCGTCTGGGGGTTCAGCACGTTCAATTTCTTCCTGTAAATTTTAATTAACTATAGTGACATTCCTTAAGGTAAATTAAATATAGCTAAGAGACTAGAATTATTACGAGAAGATTTCCCAAATGTATAGTCTATGGCTATATCACTCAGTCGGCTTGAGGCAGCGAAAATATCTATGTGGGCGTGAAAATGTGTCTATGTGTGTTTATGATACAAGGCATACGTCATATGAAACGTCATTATTCTATTAAGTACTATTTAGCCAGATTAAAGCTAAGAGGATTAATATATATACCTATCCTTATCTCTGGGGGTGTGAGTTACTTGTCCTTAATTTTAAACGTCATCCGAATATCTGGTTTGTCTGTGTTTAAAAATTAAAAACGCGCTAGAGATTACTAGATGTTTTTTTGAAATTAGTCCTTTGTTTCAGATCTATTCGACTAGTAGTCGTAAGTGCGTGAAAATTACTTTTTAATACGCTTTTCTAAGTTCGGTATGTATCTATCAATGCATTAATCTATGTAACGGAATCTTTGAAAGTAATTTTCACCCACTTACAGTAATCGGATTGATCTGAAATTTTGCACACATATCAAGGACCGATGAGAATGTAATAATTTAAAAATTATTCAAGAGTTTCCAGCGTGTTTTTTTAGTTTTTGAACTAAGCATATTATTTTGTTTTCGTTACATCTATACTGATATTATAAAGAGGAAAGATTTGTATTTTGTATGTAACGAATAACCTCAAAAATTGGTCAAGTGCGAGTCGGACTTGCGCACGAAGGGTTCCGTACCATTATCTATGCAACATAAGGCAACGTTATTAGTATGGAGCAAGAAACGGTAAAAAAATCATGTTTGTTGTATGGGAGCCCCCTTAAATATTTATTTTATTTTATTTTTAGTATTTGTTGTTATAGCGGCAATAGAAATACATCATCTGTGAAAATTTCAACTCTCTAGCTATCACCGTTCTTGAGATACAGCCTGGTGACAGACGGACGGACGGACAGCGAAGTCTCAGTAATAGGGTCCCATTTTACCCTTTGGGTACGGAACCCTAAAAACTACTGTGCCTATTTCAAAAATTCTTTCACCATTGGAAAGTTACATTCACCCTTAGTAACATAGGCTAAAAAAATAATCTTATTTCTACCCGTGCGAAGCCCTGACGGGCAGCTAGTAGAATAATACATAGATAGATGGATGGACTGATAAATATGAATGAACTTAATAAAAGTGTGTTAAGAGGATACCAAAATAGCTTCGTGCATTTTTCTATGTACGAAGTTTTCATTGTTTCTTTAGATTGAATGGCTAGAGCTCTAATTTTTAAGTATATGTATTTTCAATATATGATCTAGGATCGCATAAACTAAGAAACGCGATTGAAAAAAGTTTTCTCGATGGAAAATCTTGGCGCAACAACCTCTCAAATTTTTTATTTTTTTCATTTGTCGGTCTATTATCGCGTATTAACTAATGAAATAACTTTAAAAACATAGGTAACTATTATGTATAGAAACACGTAAATCAGAATTAAAATATATTTTGTAGATTTTGAGTAAATAGGAAAAGTATCCCTAATTCTTCATTTTCTGTGCCTACTGGCTGTGTTATGTACGTGTCGGCGATGATATACGATAATATTGATGTAGGCCCTTAAACGTGTAGTATAAATGTGATGACGTTATTAAGAAAACAAGACTTAAAAATCACCTTAACAGTAGTGCAGTTAACAAAATATAATTCTGATTCTTCACCGTTCAGCATTATAGAAACTTTCTGATCTGTGCCGTCGGGATCTGAAACAAATGAAGTAGATTGGATGTTAATCTTTACTTAATATAAAACAAACTCGTTGTTTTTATATGTGTGTTTTGATGAGCTTAATATCTTCAAAACCACGCGACGGATTCTAATGCGGTTTTTTTCAATACATAGAGTGGTTCAAGAGGATAGCTTATTAGTAAAATTATCAAGGTTTAGCTTTTAAATTCAACGCGTACGAAGTTGCGGGCAATAGCTATTTTATTATATTCTGAATAGTTTTCGTGACTAATGTAAAAAAAAAAAACACTTTACCTAACACTAATTTAGACGCGTTTATATGTATTTTATGTGTATAAATATGTTATCTAGCTTGATGTGTCAGAAATTTTTCAGTCACCCTAGATCACGAATGGGACAGCGCTGTAAATGTTTGGAAATATGTACCTATGTAGGGTAAGTCTCTGAAACTAATAATCCGATCAAAACTATATATTTTTTTCACTAATAGGAAGCAGCATTTTCTAGACTATTTCTGTACTTACCAAATTTTATTTTTATCATTTTCGTAGTTTTGACGTAAAAGCAAGACAAGTAGAGTAACTAAAGTAATTTATTAATTTTGCAATTAACATGCTTTGCTTTACCTAATACATCCGCTTGCGGTAATCACTTTTTCCACCATAATTTAATTTATTAAGTAGGGTAACTTTTGTATCGACAATATTAGTATATAAACTAATATTATTATATAGGTATCTGAAGAGTTTGTGTGTTTGAACGCGCTAATCTCAGGAACTAATGGTCCGATTTGAATTCTTTCAGTGTTGGCCAAACGGAAAAATTTATCTAAATACCACGCATACGGAGTCGCAGCTAGTTTGAGATACAAATGTATGAACTATGAATCGTTATATGAGTACAGATAAAGTGAAATCGGTACGGTTTTATTTGAGGGTTTATTGTTATTATTCTCGATTGGATTAACTGTAAATCATCGGTGTCAGATGTATACTAAATTTAGTAAAATGACGTATCAACTGACGTCATTTGGTTCGATTTACAACCAAATATGAGAGCTGGAAATCAGCATGTAAATAAATAAAAGCTTGATAGATTATGTTTACGTAAGTGATGACGGTGTTTGTGGGATGAGATCGGACGGTAAATATGAGCCTATGTTTATGGTGCAAAGGCTTAATTAGGATATCAGACTGATGTATGACTTCGGTGGAGTGATGCATGAAGGTAATATAATTTACTAGGTGTTGTCCGTGACTTCGTATGTGGAATTCCTACTTACTTGAAACGTATCGTCACATTTTGGATAATTCACACAATATCTTTGTAAATTGTAGTCTATATGTTATTCTAATGTATAAGCTACATTATTGTAAAGTTTCATTAAAATCCATTCAGTAGTTTTTGCGTAAAATGTTAACAAACATCCAAACATCCATACTCACAAACTTTCACGTTTATGATATTAGTAGAATGTTTTGAATGAGTATAAAATGAATGAAATGAATGAATGAAAACTCTTATTGTATGCCAGGAAAAAAGCTTACAAACAATAATTACAAAATTAATCTTATATATGAGGTACAAATGGCGGTCTTATCTGGTGTAATTGTACTGATTTTAAATCAAGTATATTTTCTAAAAAAACACAAAGATTTTCATGCTTTCAGCACACGAAAATGTCGTATCAATATTTATTTAAATAATATTCAATCTGATCCCAAGATAAGCTTATTGCTTGTGTAAATGTTAATATCACATATCATATTCTACAAAGTGAATATAAAAAATCATAAGCGTTTTGTGTGAGTAAGTGGTTGTCCATTACAATAACCTCTTTATAAGGTTCGTCTGTAAATATACCTATTAGTACGGATTCTACGTGCACAACTAAACTAAACTAAAAAATGAAAATTGATAGTGTTAATAACACAATTCGGCAATGTTAACAGCACGAAGTATAGATACAAGGAGTCCGAACGTAATGTTGAACGAATGGTCTCAATTTAAGGGACAGATTTTTTGCCGGTAGAGCGCGCCATTTTTCAAGAAGTACTCGTTTGAACTATTGACACCTGTGGAAAAAAATATTCTGAGAAACGTGCAATTAAATATAAGTTTCAGGAAATTTTTAGAAATTTTTCGAGTGCTTTAAACCCAACAATACAGAGAAGGTCAAGAGATATTCTGACATTCTATAATAGCATCGGTACGTCCTGAATACTAGCGCAGCCAGTGGCAGAAAATAGAACTATGATCTGGGTTTATTATTGTGTACACGAAATATTATGGAAAAGCCTATACCGTTCGGACTCCTTGTATCTATACTTCGTGGTTAACAGAGCTTTTTATTCAAACATCTGTATATTATAGACTAATGATTATAATTCATAAAACCGTGCACAACGAAATAGCCAATTTATCAAAATACACAATAGTTGTTTTCATATATTCTAAATTTCGTAATATTCGACGATAAATAATATTCGACGATTCGCGGGTTCGATTCCCGCTCGGGACAATCATTTGTGTGATTTTTCTAATTGCCATACAAATGTTTATACTGCGTCTGGGTATTTCTATGTATTATAAGTATGTATTTACAAAAGAAAAGTAGTATATGAAGTCTATCTGTATTCTGGTACCCATAACACAAGCATATAAGCTTAGCGTGGGACCAGAGGTTGTGTGAAATGTCCATGAATATTTATATAATATTTATATTTCACGCGTAGGTATGAACTCGTAGGCAACAGATAGTGTATAATTAAAATGAAATTTAAAACTACAATTTGTTAATTAAGAGGATACCAAAATAGCTTCGTGCATTTTTCTACGTACGACGTTTTCATTTTTTCTTTAGATTTAATGGCTAGAGCTCTAATTTATAAGTATAAGTTTTTTTATAATCTAGGATCGCATAAACTCAAAAACACGACTGAAAAAAGGTTTCTCGATAGAAAATCTTAGCGAAACAACCTCTCTCATTTTTTATTTTTTTCATTTGTCGGTCTATTATCGCGTATTAACTAATGAAATAACTTTAAAAACATAAGTAACCATTATATATAGAAACACGTAAACCGGAATTAAAATATATTTAGTAGATTTTGAGTAAACAAAAAAAATATCCCTAATTCTTCATTTTCTATACCTACTAGCTGTGTTAATAGGTACATGTCGACGATAATATTGATGTAGGCCCTCAATGTTGCATATACAAACAAACTATAATAATATCACAACGTAATCACTGCCGTGAGCTGAATAATTAACTTGTGTGTTCAGCGCAATCATATATTAACATGAGACTTAATTTACAACGTATATGATGAGATAATTTAGAGCTTCGCTTGATAATTTAACGATGAGAATATACCATTTATCTGTGTGGTGATTAAGAATACAAGTGTCATCACACCATTTCCTCCCCAGGGTGCTGTAAAAGCCAGCCATAGGTCGTGAATTGAACTGCGTGCCAAATTCGCATTATGAATATAACTCCCGGTCAGTCAGTTCGCTAAACCAGTCATAGATTAATATGTTTAAAAGAGAGGGTCCAACTAAAAGTTTTAATACTAACTAAAATTTTTTAGTTTAAAGTTTTATATATGCCATAATACGTAATTTAGCCAGGCAGTGTACGGCCTTGGACTGACCTTGGCCTGGAACTTGCATGATTTTTAAAAAGCTCATAATCCGCCCGCTGATAACATCCTCTGTCAGAGACGGAAGACTCGTAACTGAACCATATTGTCAAAACGTCTGGCCAGCGCAGTATAGTAGACCATAATCTCTTCCAAAGTAGAGGAGGCCCGTGCCCAACAGTGGGACGTTATTTGGTTGAAGAGAGAGAGAGAATAAACGGTTATGAGCAGTGGTAAATTAAATATGACGTAAACTTGGCAGAGATGTCGAGAGTCATCACAATATTAGGTTTTGTATTGTGGTTTGTTAACCCTTGATCACTTGTCAGTTCCATCCATCCAACAACCCTTATCATTCCACTGCTGGACATAGGTCTCCCCCATAGAACACCACAACGCGTTATATGGCAACGGCATATTTTACGATATCGTCAGTCCACGTTGTTGGGGGCCGCCTCACGCTGCGTTATTATGATCATTTGTCAGTTATCTGTGAGTAATTGACGGGCTTCGTGGTGGAGTGGTTTATGTAATGGACTGCCGATCACGAGGTCGCGGGTTCGATTCTCGCTTGGGACAATCATTTGTGTGATATCCCTAAATGTCATACAAATGTTTGTACTGCGTCTGGGTGTTTCTATGTATTATAAGTATGTATTTACAAAAGAAAAGTAGTATATGTAGTCTATCCGTATCTGGTACCCATAATACAAGCATAGAAATATAGCTTACTTTGGGACCAGAGGACGTTGTGTGAAATGTCCTGAATATTTATTTATTTATTTATTCACGAACTATGTATTTTAAATTTTAATAATAGAAGGGATCATTGGTTGAATAGCGACCGTTTTCGATATTTTAACCTAAACTTTTGTCCTTACTTGCAAATCAATAAACTACTGATATAACAACTACACTTAATTATTCTCATGCCCTTATCCTTTAGGAAATATGACGCTAATATTATTATGATAATAATGTTACGGAACTATTCGTATGCGAGTCCCTGTCGTATTCTACCGGTTTTTTAAGACATTAAAATCAAATCAAATCACACCATAAAGTCCACTCTCTTCTTCTTCTTCTTTCTGCCCTTATCCCAAGCTACTTGGGGTCGGCGTAGCACGTTTTTTCCTTCCAGCTTCTCCTAATAGCCGTCATACTCTCATTAACTCCTTTTTCTTTCATATCGTCTCTCACACCGTCCCTCCATCTTTTCTTTGGTATTCCTCTCCTTTTCCGGCCATCACCTTTTTTGCTTAAATTTGGCTTAAGTCCACTCAATGAAACAAATATAGTGCTTTGAAACTAAAGCATTTCGATTTATAAACTATGTACTTACTTAGTTTCTCATTCAAATAGATTGAATATTATTGCTGCGTAATTACAAAATGTCAGAAACATAATTAATTTGTGCTTCCAGTCGTTAACATTTAACAAAATTCATGTTATATTCAGACTTGATTTACAATGTGCGAAAACATCACAGCTTTGTATAATTCCTCAGTCCAGTATAATAAAATTTAATACTATAGTTGATTATAAGTGGTCTAGTGGTTGATGTAAAGGACTGCTGATCACGAAGTCTCGGGTTCAATTCCCGCACATGACAATTCTTTGTGTTATAAATCATTAAATCAATTAATAATTGTCATACAAATATTTGTACTGCCTGGATTTTTATATCCTTGTCACAGCCGTCGGCCATGTATGACCAGAGATGTATGAGTGTGGATAAAGCCAAGGAACTATGTTCGGATCGTAGGATAAAGCTCTCTATAGTCTCTGCCTACCATGGGAAAAGAGCGTGATGATATGATAATGATGAAGTTTTTTCTTTGATTGTTCACACAATTCTCTCATCATCATCATCATACCGTCACTACTTTTCCCCATAAGGTAGTTTACTCTTTCCAATCCTAAATTCTTTTTGGATTTTTTTAAAACGGTGGGAGCTAGAGAGCGGTACATTTTACAGTTTATGTATACCAGTTGATGTTATATCAACGAATACTCATCATTATCATTCTCCTGCCCTTATCTCGTTACTTAGGGTCGAGAATATGACGAATATTTTATGATAATAGCGATATGAAACCTTTCGTGTGCAAGTCGCATTATTATTATTTCTTTTTATTTTATTCATTCATTAATAATTGTTAGGTACCTACATCAATCGGTTCTAATATTTAATAATCTTTGCATCCTAAACTAGGTAAATACCTATGACCCAGGAGACAATACATTACAATTTTCTAAGTACTAGGTTGCTTTACGGAAAAAGGCTTTACATAGAGGAAGGTACATAATTAAAGGGATACTAATTTAATAAACTAAATCAGTTTCATTTTATTCAAATATTTGAGCGAAATCAATGAACTATGTCCCAAATTAAGGGTCGCTGTTTAAATAAAGTGTTCCATTATATACATGAGAAGAGTCTTTCAAAGTAATTAATTAGTTTCTGACGCGTAAGAGTTTTAATAAAGAATAAAGTGATACAACAATTATAAGTTTGTGTTTAAATATATTGGAATTGAACGAAAATAACAGAATAACGGAAGATGCGTACTTCCTTTTATTCTTTATTGTCATTATGTAAGCAAAATTATATAAAAACTAGCTGGCCCGGCAAACGTTGTTTTGCCATACCAAAAAAAAAGTAAAAAAAAAAAAATTAACTATAAACCTCACGGAGCCCGAGACCTTTCCAACGAATGCAAAACCGTGGAAATCGGTTCGTGCGTTCTGGAGTTATAGCGTCAGGAAGGAAAATCCGACTTATTTTTATACAGTAGATATGCCATATAACACACAGACAAGGTCATACTAGGGTTGCAGAAATGGATAGGGATGGGGCAAATCTTTATCTGTGTTATAAAACAAAGTCGTTATATTTGTATGTATGTCCCTATCTGAGCTTATATCTTCAAAACTACGCAACAGATTTTGATGCGGTTTTTTTTAAAGATAGAGTGGTTCAAGGGGATGGCTTTTTGTATCATTTGTTTTCCAAAGTACAAGCGTACGAAGTTGGGAGCAACGGCTAGTAATAAACAAATGGATAAAGTAGAACTGCCCTCGAGAAAAAAAGAAATGGAAAATCTCGTAGCATAGCCGTATTAATACGGTTAAACAAATGTTTTGTCTTAATAATAAACCTTTCTTCTCGGAATAATTATAATAAAATAGCGTTAAATAAACATAGATACGAATACGACAAAAAAACATAGACATCCGTCGATATGGGACGTACTCGTATGTCTAAGGTTCCCTGATTGAATTTACCGCTGTCAACAACAAACACACTTGGGGCTACGAAATTAGAGGAATATTAGAAACTAGCTGTTCTCCGCGACTTGTACGCGTGGAATATAGAAGAATTTGGGGAAGTTTTTGCAACATTTTTCACTGATTATTCACTCCTATTAGTCGCACCGGTGTGTGTGTGTAATGTGCTATACGACACTAAAAGAATTTTTCTAATCGGATCGTATGAGTTTCAAGTTGATACCCTCAGCCGTTGCTGAGTAAAAAAACGTTTGACGGAGGGACAGATAGACTAACAGACAGACGGACAACGTAGTGAGACTATAAGGGTTTTTTTTTGTACAAAACCCTAAAATTTAATTTTTTAAGTTCCTTACCGAAAAGTAAAAGTAAAATGAATCTGGTATTACTAGTAAATGTAACTTTAGACCCAGATCCTGGCATTACTTATCTTAACAGCGATGCAATGTATGAAATAAGGTAGAGCCTTTTGTATAAGCTGTATACAGCTGTAAAATTTCATGAATATTAATTTAAGTTATACTTAGTATAATTATAATAATACGAATCTAAGAGATAGTAAGGTAAGTAGAAGGTTTAATATAATATACAAAGTATTTAAATTAATTACTAAATTCATTTAAAATTTCGCTACAAGAGATGGTAAGACAACATTTTAATTTGCAACATGTGCTGCTCACGAAATGGTGTCGTTAAAAATACCGGCTTTAAAAAGATATTAAAATGTTTAATGACTTTTATATTTTGTGCATTCATTTATTTTATCCGATTGTTACGAAATAGGTATAAAAATACTTTTGATGTAATAACTCAAACTTTAAGAATGGGCTATAAACTTTGCCAATTCACAATTTAGGTTAGGTGTTAGGTATTGCTATCCCTATTAGTATTCTCAAACGCCGTACCGAAAACAGCGGCTTGGCTGGAACATGGCTCGGCTTTATCCAACTTTATCTTTTAATTTATATCTCTTTCTGTTGATGTAGTTTAACTGGAAAAGGAATTGGAAACTGTAACCGCGTAGTTGCGGGTTTGATGGCATTAGATAAACCAAACTTCAATGTCTATTCAGATATATTTATCGACTCTATTTCTATTATTGACAGTTCACCGCGTGTTTTATGGCCTCTATAGAGGGCAAGTATTCCTATACACCTGTAAGTTGCGTGGTAAAGTTGACAAGCATATTATTATGTTGTATTCTACTATTTCAATAAAAAAATAACTATAAGTTATATGAGCGCAATTCGATTAGTTCTGTTACAGTGATCAATAGAAAGATAGTTATGATTAAAGCTTATATAGTGTGTTAATAAGGTACAAAGTAAAGTTTTCTTTCACGTATAACTATATAGAATCCATTCCATGTCAATAAAACCGCGTACAACACCGTTCACAGCTTGGCAGGCTATTATCAGCTGACATTGCTGTAATAACTTCGCTACAAAGTTACGTCTTTTCCAATATTATAGTCTATATAAAGCTGCAGATGGCTCTTTACAAAGTAAAACAATAGAGTCGTTTTACTGAGAAATATAATACTGCGTTATTTTTAATGTTGGTGTCGATTCCAATGCAAGTTCGACTTGACTTAACCAAAAAATAACCAAATATAGTTTAGTTTGGTGGAAAGGTTATTCTGTGTTACACGGAAATTAATTAATATAAAAAAGACCAGGTTTCAAATAAAAAAATTATCATTAAAATCGCTTCACCCAGTTAAGAGTTATTAAGTGACAAAAATAAAAAACAAAAAATAAAATAAAAAAAAGAACATACAAACGAATTGAGAACCTCCTCCTTTTTGAAGTCGGTTGAAAAAAAGTGTTTTTACGAGTGAACGAATATGTTTCTTTCATTCTCTAACTCTTGCGACGCTCTTGCACGACGAATTTATTCTAGTAAAACTAGTTTTTCTCGGGTTCAGACGCATTTTATATACATATTTTAGATTTTAGCCTGACGATTTAAAGATTTTTTAGTGCCACCCGTGACCATAGTGTCTTTAAAAGTCTCCGAAACAAATGATAAAATTTAAAATAAGTAAATATACGCGCTTCAATGTTAAATCACCATATTTTCTAACACTTACGCGACTCAAATTTTAAAACAAATATACGCGTCTAAATCCGTAAAAAGTAGTTTTATTAAATCACCATGTTTGGCAAAATAATTTCCGCAAAGACTCACAAAAAAATTCAATATTAAAATTTATTTTATCTAATTATGCTTATTTTAATTTATTCGGAATTTTTTGCTAGCCTGCTTCACACTTGATTGGATTTATAGTAAAGCTTTTGAACAACGTATCATAGAGAAATGCAAATATCTAGTTATTACTTGTACGTAGAAGTTTCGGTCGCATTCTATTTTGCAATGCAAATTGCATATTGCATATTCAAAGTGTGCTCTGTGACATGTGTCCGAATATCACAGTACATAGTGATATTCAGTAAAGGTCGTCAATAACGGCATATTAATATAGCGAGAAAGAGACATATGTATATAGAATAAAGGCGAGGCTAGAAAGAGACAGATATATTCATTGGTGACGTCAAAAGTATAGATACATCTCGATAGGTTAATATATTTCTATCTCTTTCTCGCTATATATGCCGTTGTATATATTCTCCGTGTGGTGACGGATTAAGAATACAAGTGTCACCACCCCATCTCCTCCCAAGGGTGCTGTAAAAGTCAGCTAAGGGATATTGCACACAGATAACATCCTCTGTGAGAGCCGAAAAACTCGAGAATAAACCCTGTGCCAATACGCCTGGTCAGCGCGGCACAGTAGACCATAATCCCTCCAAAGAGGAGGAGGCCCGTGCCCAACAGTGGAACGTAAATCGGCTGTAGAGAGAAATGGTTATAAAGCCAAAGATTACAAATATAAATAGGAATGTTGTAGATAAGTCTACTAAATACGTATATAATATTACCGGACAGACAAACAAACAACTTAGTTATAATAAAGACTTATATAACCAAAAGTTTAGTGTATGTAGTAACAGTCAAAATCTAAGTTAAGCTCTACGACAAGAAAACAAATCAAATACAAATTTTATGATATCTATACTTCTATGTATTGCAACAGCGAGGGAAGCATCGATAACCAGGTGTTCGTCGAAGTGAGTAATGCAAATCTGATGACGGCAATACCCAGAAGACCACACAGTCGGTCGATGAGGAAACCCTCTGTTCGCGCCGTTTTCGCAAACGCTTCAGTACTTCTGTCAACTCCACAAACGCGCTACACACACATTCAAATACTCCTTACATACATATACAACACACAAACTAAACAGTCAAATACGTCATCTGACATACATTCGTCCAACGACACTCATATATACTACACCTACCGCTCGCTTCAAGAGCACTATTGTTAACATTTAAATATGGTTAAAATACCAATAAATTAAGTAAAAACCAGCAAAGGGTTTTTCATTTGTTCTGCGTGAACAAAAACTGACGACCGTGACAGGACCTGCAGTCTACTAAAAGGTTTTCAAGATTTAAACTGAACGGTCTCGAGCCAAGGTCGCAGAGAAGTCACCGCGCAGTGTTGCTGCGCAGTTAGAAGATTTTCAAACCAATTTCGCATGCAAACCCAAGAACTTCTTCGTGGACACTGTTAAGAACACCGAGTGGCAACGTGTGATTCCTGTCGTCCGTCGGGAACGTCTGCATCCAACAGAAACTACCCCAAGAACAAGTTCGCAGCCTACCTGAAGGCCGTGGTGAAGTCTGGACTCATCGCTTGGCCTGCCTATCTATACTGTGAGCCCGTTCCTTTATTATTCCTAGTTAATTCCCCTTTTATTTGGTTATTTACGGATTTCTAGTTCCTCTTAGACTAGGTTTAGCCGTAGCCTATCAGCTGTTCTATGCCTATAGCTTATCATTTTTCATAGCACAGCACTTGTAATGATCAAACAATCATTATTTACCCAAGTAAAGGCCTAAAAGTTAACTAATTTCAAATAAAATAATCGTTTTTGACTACCTACTTCTTACTTAAAAAAATAATAAAATTTTTACCTTTGTCTGCACGTCCTACCCATCAATTTAATTTAAAATTTTAAAATAACGAATTTAACGAACTAATTTATAAAAAATTTACCTTATTTTTATAATCGCATCAAATCGTAAGCAAGTTTATAGCCTATGTTATCCGCACGCTATTTGTATCGCATTCCAATCGCAAGAATCACTGCTTTTATTGCATAAATTTAATATCTATCGTTCCGAAAGTCACTTAACTAATTTATCATAAGATTATTACGTATTTTTCCTAAGATTTCCTAAACATTCTATTCCAGTGGCACTGCACAATCTGCACATCCCCCATCCGTATTGCATCTCATACACTACTAGCTTCCGCAGACGTCCGCTATTTGCATTGTCCAGCGTTCACTGCATATCTACGCCGGGTGCGCCGACGCCGCGGTGCATCATAGCAAACCGGTTTGATACCTATCGAGCCGATCAGCTGGGACGACTAAGCGAGGAGCGTATCGTATGCCTTTTGTTTAATACTTAACTTAATTTAATATCAAACCGTTATTGAGTGTAGTTTTAGTGCAAGCGTATTTATAATGTCGCGCGAAGATAGTCTTAGAGATTTAATATCTAAACGCGGTTCTATTAAAGGACGCGTTACGAAGTTTAAAAATCATTTGGATATTTTGAATACTTTAGAATCTATTTCACAAATTGAACTAATAAAGCTTGCAATGAAATTGCCTAAATTTGAAACATTATTCGAGGAATTTGATCAGGTGCAAAATCAAATAGAAATTTTAAACTCTGAAAAACAAGATGCTGAACTTGCCATCAGGGAACTTATTGAACAAGATTTCTACCAATGTCTAGCCTTTGCAAAGTCGTTATTGGGAAATAACTCTGATTCTAAGCCGTGCTGTCATCACGATACTACTAAAACCGATAACCCGTTAGGTTTTCGCCTACCAGATATTAAGGTGCCGTTTTTTGATGGTTCTACTCAAAAATGGTTACTGTTTAAAGGAATTTATGCCTCTTTAGTACATGAAAACCCTAAAATTAGAAATATACACAAATTTCATTACCTATGCTCATATCTGCTAGGTGAGGCAGCTCGAGTAATTTCGAATTTAGAGATAACCGATAGTAACTACGACGACGCCTGGGATATATTGTGTCAGCGATATGACTGCAAGCGTCAATTAATAAATGCGCATCTAAAGGCATTGTTTAGCATCGAGTCAGTGCGTGAGACTGAAAAGTCACTTAGATATATAATCGATCACGTCACTAAAAATCTAAGAGCCTTACATAGTTTAGGCTTACCTACTGAACAGTGGGACACAATTATTATACACATTATTTCTAGTAAGTTAGACAACACAACTTATACAAAATGGGAGGAAAATAAAAATAACTTACCTGAGATACCTACCTTAGATGAATTCTTCTCTTTCTTGAAGAGTCGTGCCGATGTTCTGGAGATGTCACTTCAGCGTTCTAGGCACGATAAATCTGAAACAATAAAACACCATCCTCCGCCTATCCATAGAGGTCAAATTAAGGCCCTGCTCACTATGACATCTCAAAGGCATCACAATTCCCGTTTCAGCTCGTCTCGGCGCTGCGTCGCGTGCAATGCTGACCACTATCTCCACCAATGCTCCACCTTCATGGGTAAATCCGTAGAAGAGAGAAACGGTATAGTACAATCCAATAATCTATGTAACAATTGTCTGAGAGCCGGCCATAAGGCATCGCACTGTAGACTTCTAGGCTCTTGTCGTGTCTGTAGAGAGCGACACAACTCTCTTCTACACAAAACCCACGAGCCCGAGAAAGATGAGCCTATTTCCATGCAAGTTACTTCTTCTGAAGTCTTGTTAGGTACAGCCAAAGTCAAATTGGTTAACCCTATATCCAAAGAGACCGCCACAGTGCGCGCTTTCCTAGACAGCGGGAGTCAGTCTACCTTTATAACTGAAGCTGTAAAGCAGAAGTTAAAACTTTCTCCTCAACCAACCAATGCCGATATCGTAGGAATCGGTAATGCACCTCTAGAGGTTAAATCCGAACGGTGCTCTATACGACTTCAATCCAATGACAATTCATATGGTGTGACAATGTCTTGTCTTGTCTTGCCCGCCATTGCCGGGAAGACGCCTAAGGTTGCCTTTGACATAAAGCACCTCGACCTATCCAAGTGGGAACTAGCTGATCCTACCTTTAATGAGCCTTCGCAAATAGACATGCTCATCGGAGCTGATCTCTTCTGGGACCTAGTGGGCTCAAAACGTCAGTCACTAGGTGTCAACAACCCAATACTACAAAGCTCTAAGCTCGGCTGGCTTGTTGTCGGTCCTACTGCAATCAAAAAGTCAATAAGTGGCTTCCCAAGAGTTACGTGACTTACGTCACTCCTAGAATTTCCGATGGACACTTATGTTTAGCCTACCTCATTGCGGGGCACCAGTCTGTTGACGAAACTAATCTATCGTTCCTTATAAGTAACTTTAAAACTTACGCCTTTAAAAGGAATCATCCTTGCTTAACAGTAAGTACCCTATATTTCTTCTACCCTTCTATAAACCCTGAAGACAGATTCAGAGTTACAGGTCGAATCGACTTAACAATGTGCGCTTTTGAAAAAAGGCACCCTATTGTTATGAAACAAAACCTTATTTTAAGTCAAAACTAAATTAACATTTAATTTTGTTTTTGATACTCATAGGTCTATCTATAATTAGTTAGGAACCTCATTACAGTAGTCTTCTTATCCACACTATAGAGGTTATACAAGTCGCCGGGGTCAACCAGGGTTACCTATAGTGACAATGGTAGAAATCTCGTTGTCACGCCAAGGGATACTGGGGCTATTTTAAACATACGCTAATTGTAATGTTGAGTTTGCAGCTGATCGCATACGCGCGTCTTTTATTCTCGCATACGCTCCTCGCTTTGCCGGCTGAGGTCAAAGCCGTATCTGCAGGCCTTCATAATTATACTAAAATACTCACCTTACTTTAGACTGCTCTAAAATACTCACCTTACTTTAGAGGAACTGTCTTTTGTATCTTTCCAAATAAAAGCGATCCTAAGCAGCCAACCCCTTTATCCTTTCCCTATTGCCGAATGTTTTCACTCCATTTACCCCGGGATACTTTACGTCGGCAGGCATACTTCGGTTCCAGCCCCTTGTGCCCGTCAACCAGAAGCGAACGCCACCAGCCTTGATCTCTACAAGCATCAAGCCCAAGCGCGACCATCTGCGCAGTCGCATCGAGTCAGAAAACTTGATGACGGTCACTCCACATCGGTGCTGGCGGCTTGGACGAGTGTCTGAGCTCTTTTATGGTTTAGACAAACCACACCGAGTCGCTGCATCTCTTCAGCTTATGGTCTGGTACTACGGACCATCATTATCTACTACTGCCTACTTACAATGGGAGAAGAGTTTTGAAAGGCTTCAGCCTTTCAACGCCCGGGAGTATGTTCGCGCCGTTTTCGCAAACGCTTCAGTACTTCTGTCAACTCCACAAACGCGCTACACACACATTCAAATACTCCTTACATACATATACAACACACAAACTAAACAGTCAAATACGTCATCTGACATACATTCGTCCAACGACACTCATATATACTACACCTACCGCTCGCTTCAAGAGCACTATTGTTAACATTTAAATATGGTTAAAATACCAATAAATTAAGTAAAAACCAGCAAAGGGTTTTTCATTTGTTCTGCGTGAACACCCTCTCTTCATCAAACCTCACTCTTTGGTCGATGGCCGATCAATTATTTCAATTAGTTATAGGTTAAAATAAGAATATTTAAAAATATAATTTAAATATAAAAAATGTAGCTTTTGTTTCCGTAGTTTGGTTTTATTTGCCCCCTATGCTGCTACCAAAATGTAATTAGCTGAAGAGTATGTTTGTTTGTTTGTTTGTTTGGACGTGCTAATCTCAGAATCAACTGGACTGATTTGAAAAATTCTTTCAGTGTTGGATAGTACATTTATCGAGGAAGGTTATTGGCTGTATGACATCACGCTGCGACTAACAGGAGCGTAGCATTAGACAAAAAAGTAGCGCAAATAGGGGAAAATTTCTAAATTCCACGCATACGAAGTCTCGGGCAACAGCTAGTTAAACTATATTTGAGACGTGTCTATTTTCGTATATAAAGCACTTAAATATAACATATTATATACAAATATCAGCATATTACGATATTGTTCACATTAAATTTTCGCGCAACACTTTCTTAGAATTGTTTTGCTCATCCCGCGAAATATCGGCCTTCATAGTACTGACAAGCAGATTTTCTTTTTCATTTTATTAGTCGTGATAGTACTGATCGGCATCATTCTCACACCCCTGATACAATTATGTATAATATTATTGAAAAAAAAATGAAAGGCAATGAAAAAAAAATCCATGGAGTTTCTTTTTTGTTCTTCTCCATAGGATTCACGTTTGGAACAGACACCTAGTTTCTGACGTTTTAAAAGAGCTTGTAAAACATGCCAACTTAAAATAAAAAATGTTGTCTTTTGACTTTGACTTTGACTATAAATTACAGGATAAAGCCTGCGATTGCACCCGCGTTTATAGTTATTGAGCCCCCACTCCCCAAATATACACCAAACCTTAATAAATTATACAAAAATGCCGTCCTCTTAAACCTCTCTATCTATTAAAAAAACCGCATCAAAATCCATTGCGTAGTTTTGAAAATACACATACATAGGACATACACACAAAAGTAACGACTTCGTTTTATAATAAGATGATCTAGATTCTAGCCTAACTGAAGGCTAATAAGTAATTCGCTAAATAAAGTATTAACAGGTTGTTGTTCATTAACACAGTGAAAGAAATAATGGTTAATTATAACAATATTTTACATAAAATATGTTCGTTCGAGGTATTAGAAACATGTTAACAAAATGAAACCTTAACTCAGCTACAAACTAACTAAGCTTTGTGTTGAATTAATTAATTTTCAAGTTACCTCACCTGAGTCCATAGAATCATACATAGTTGCAGTTGCAAATTTAATTAAAATGAACTACTTAGGTTCTCTGTGAGGTTTCATTTTTGGACCTTTGTTCGCTTGATTTTTATGAATATTAAAAATCCGTGGCTTCATTCGCTTTTAAATCAAATAATCCTAGTAATTTTCTCTATTTCTCTCTAGCCCATTAACGTCCCACTGTTGGGCACGGGCCACTTTATCAGGGATTATGGTCAACTGTGTCGGGCTGACCGGGCGTGTATGCACAGGGTTCAGTTTCGAGTTTTCAATCTCTCACTGAGGATGGGATTCGTGTACCTTAGCTGGCTTTTACAACATCCTAAGTAAAAAAAGGGTAAAGTAAGAAAAGGGGTGATGACAGTTGTATTCTTAATCCACACGGGCTATATTATAAGCTTCAAATATTGTAATAATGTAGGTATGATTTACCAGTTCATCTTTATTCTCACATCATACTAACCGGGCCATGGTATGTGCCATGAGCATCGAATTTGGCCTCAATGGCATCATTGCCTTTTAATGTGTCGTAGCGTATGTTAAAACGAACTAACTTTGAAATGTAGTAATGGCTGCATCGCATGTTTATTTTCGCTTTATAAAACTAATATTGTATTGTATACACGCAACTTGGAATATATTCTACACATGTATCAAATGTAATACATATTTTTCATCCTTCACATTGTCCTACGTTTCTGTACATGGGGTGACGGGATAAAAACAATACAAGTGTCACCACAGCCTAGGGAACCTCGTTGCATGACACCTGCACATGTACCCGAAGATTGACGTCAGGCAGGTGGCCGGTCGTAAATATCAGCCAAAACCTGTACGTAACATGAACACAAAACAAAAAATCAAGTTGCGCTCACCCCGAATAATGGGATAATGGATTGGCAAGGCATGACGCATTATGCTACGTTTACATTTTTGTACATAATCATTTTCTTTTTACGACAGACTACGCGCGTTATTTTTAAATGCAATGCTTTTTTTTCTAACGGACCAAAAGAAGTATTTTAAAATTGAACACTTACCTCGCCTATCATAGGCATTAATACATTCGCTGGTCTGAAACTGGCTGACTAATGCTGTTTTGCCGACACCGGGTGCTCCAACCATAGCCACTCTATGACAGGCGACAGGTCGACGTTCTCCTGTTGACTCAGGTGCTGATTGAGCTGGTGATGATGGCGCTAAGGAACCGGAACGAGAACGACGCCGCCGAAACGAATCACCACGGTTCACGATACCTGTTGACAATAAAAGAATGGTTTTTACGCTTACACGACTCATTTGTTCAAGTAAAACTAGATACCTATACAAAAGTATACGTAAGTATCTTATCAAGAACAAAAAAAAATATGGAAAGAAAAGAAATACAATAAATTAATTTTCGAAGAATTCCTTCGCATCGCTATCAACCGGCAAGGTGCCAAGAACACTGACAGCATTGCCATATTGGATGAATATGCAAAACATAAGCTCAAGTTCTGGTTACCTGAGGCGTCGCTGTCGACTGTTCGATTTGATAATTCTTTGTAGAAAAAGCGAGTACTTAGTCGGAACCACGGCCCAAACGTACGACCCCAAACATCTGAAATACATATCTACAAAAGAACATGTTTATCTTGATCTATAAAAGAACATGTTCATCTTGCTTATCCTAATCCTAATCTTATATATAAAATTCACGTGTCACAGTGTTAGTTACCGTACTCCTCCGAAACGGCTTGACCGATTTTTATGAAATTTTGCATGCGTATTCAGTAGGTCTGAGAATAGGCCAACATCTATTTTTCAAGCCTTTTTTTAGTATGGCAAAACAACGTTTACCGGGTCAGCTTGTAATATTATAAATCTGAATGTTCACGCTAAAACTACTGATTGGATTTTAATAAAACTTTACAATAATGTAGCTTATACCTACATCAGAATAAATAGCCTACTTTTTATCCCAAAAGGATGCAATGTTAGATAGTTGTGTGGGATAATAAAAAACGAAGAGATTTTTTATCCCTTTTACCGCGGGTAACACCTCGGGGCACAGCGAGTTTGAAATAAAAATAATTGACTTTAATTTTGAACTATCGTTTTATTTATATTATTACTAGCTGACCCGGCAAACGTAGTTTTGCCATACCAAAAAAAAAAGATTTCAAAAATAGATGTTGGCCGATTCTCAGACCTAGAGGATATGTACACAAAATTTCAGGAAAATCGGTCGAGCCGTTTCGGAGGAGTACGGTAACTAACACTGTGACACGGGAATTTTATATATTAGATGTTCTACTATATTACCTACGATCTATTACTTAGGAATAATAAAGTTACACACTTTTTTATTTGATTTCGAAAGGCTAAGTTACTTAGCCGCGTTGAACGATTTTTAGGGGCAAAGTTCACGGGTCACGTCACCGATAAATTTAACATCGTCGGTGTCAATTCTCTTGCACTTAAAACTAAACTACCGATATGAGGATACGACGACGATAATAAGACCATCAACATGTTTATTTTGGTTGACACAATAGAAAAAAATATCATAGTTTTTGGGTTTACCAGGAGTGAGTGTTGCGTATCATATAAACATACTAGATACGCCTTGCAGTTTCACTTGCACATAACTTGAAGCAGGCCAGCCAGTTTTAAAGCTATATGTTATAAGCTAACATATAGACATACATAAATAACAACTTTCTAAATGTAATATAATAAGTAAAGATAAGCACATATATTATATCCTTGTCGACCTGGCTTTTTAAATCCTAAATAATCCTAATCATAAGTAATTTATCAAATTTATAAATTAGTTATTTCAAATTTCTAGTGTCAACAGCTGATGACACTATAGAAATTTTGACGAGCCTAAGTGTCAATGTGTCGAACGAAACTATAGCACGATTTAAAAAAATAGGTACAACGCCATCTATCGACTGTCATAGTAAACTTCTGTTTGTTAAGGTTTAATTTCTAAATTTCACACGTATGAAGTCGCGGGCAACAGCTAGTAAATAATAAGCAGCATTTCTGTAAAAGATTACAAACATAAATGTATCTCATATTTTACAAATATCCTTTAAAACATTTGATATTGGTATCAAGTTTTGGCGCGTAATATATATAGTTGATGCTTACGGAGGGACCGACAAATCGAATACGGAAACAAAATTAGGAAAAGGTGTAAGAGGTTCAAACCTTCATCCTTCACCTCTACACTATTTATATAAATAACTTTTTCCGATGAAAAAGTGTGTAAGAAAAAAAAGTTGCTATAAATTTATTCCAAATAGCAACAGCGACACTGAAAGGTTTAGAAAAATGAAAAAAAAATGCTGAAAATGGCCGTAATTCGGTTATATCTTCAAAATACTGTCGCGTGAGCTGAAGGCTCACGTTTCCTATTATAGGGTTAAGGGATGATTTAAGAAAAATCTCAACGAATTTCACAATTTATTCCGCTTTCACAATATTCGATCGAAAAATACATAAGAATTTCTAATAAATTACTGTTTATTTATTTACTACACAATCTACGATTTAAGTTTTTAAAAGTTTAATTACGGGGTGATAAGTTCTCAGAAAAATCCACCAGTGCCTCCTAGTAGAAGAGACACTTATCTTTGACAGCCGGTCTGGAACAGAGGCCGTCGCGCGGGCAGCTTCGCGTTTTATAAGGTCGCGAGGAGGTGCGGCGAAGGCCCGAGGAGCGAGGTAACAGCTGAGCGCGCTGGCCGACGTGCCTCGCGCCACAATACATAATTATATCTAAAAGGTTGATTGTATTTTTACAGCAATGGATGGTATAGATCTACGTATTGTAAGAGTTACAAGTTGATACCTTCAGCCGTTGTTGAGTAAAACATGTTTGACAGACGGAAAGACAGATGAACACCGAAATGAATATGTAAGGGTTTTTTTTGTACGAAACCCTAAAAATACAGGAGAAATTACACAGAATTAAAAAAAAAAATGTGTGTGTATATATTTCCGCGCGTAAAAAGTTTTACTTCTTTGTGTAGGATATCTTACGTTTATAATTACATAACAAATGACAGAGTGCGCGCATGTTGCCATTATTACTATTAACTCATAAGTTTACGTATGTGTTCTATAAAATAAATAGATATTTTAAAATTTAGTCTCTACCATTTAGAACATTGAAACCTTCTAGTTTTAGTTAACTTAAAAAAAGGTGTCAATGGTACCAATTTCACGCGCACAATTAAATTTAACAAAAAGGAGAAAATAACTTTGGCGTATTTTGATTAATTGGTTAATTCGTTGTGTAGGTACATTTTTATTAATTAAAATCGTTAGTCTATAACAATGATTTATTAAAACAATGGTCTATAATATACAGATTTTCTAATAAAAAGTTCTGTTAACATTGTTGTATTGTTTTATTGACACTTTCAAGTTTCACTTTTTAGTTAAGTTTGTGCACGTAGAATTTTTACCATGGTTTCCAGAGGCGTATTTTGAAAATTAGCAGCATTCTCTCTTTCTCTCTCCAGCCCATTTACATCCCACTGTTGGGCACGTGCCAATTTAAGTAAATTAGTGCCGCCCGGTAAATTATTAAAGATAGAACTAAATTTTAAACTAGAGGCTTTCGCCGCTCTTCTCAGGCAGGCTGCCCCGGGTCATGACCCCTATGGCCCTAGGGTAAATACACCTTTGATTTTCCGTGATCTAGGTATAACTTTATTAGGTATACGTATACGCTTTCTGGTACCCATAATACAACAAAGAAAACTCATTACAGTTTTAGTCTCAGGTTAATTTCAAACTCGAGTACATATAATCGAGTAGGTACTCGATTTACGAGTTGACGTCATTAATGTTTAGTGAGTACTATAAACTGGACAACACGTCATGCAGCTAAATGTAGCGATTTGTGCAATCTTGGCGTAAAATAACTAACATAATAAGTAGTTACTTATGAAATTAAGGTGTTATGAAATTGTCTTAAGAAAGCTTGAAACGAGAAAACCTTGTATGACTTAACTCTGTATACAACACTATCTGGCCTCTAAAGGCAGCAGGACGTACTCCGACGAAGTTGGTAACAGTCGGCCAGATTGGTGGAGCCTAATGAGCAAGAAACCGACGAACTATACAGGCATTGTCTAACAAGACTGCTTGCTATATCTGGGCTATCACCGGCTTGACTTAACTCTTATTATTAATTTCGGTCAATAAAAAAAAGACAGTACCTACAGTAATAAAATTTATTTACATATTAATTTTGTATAGGACACACAAATCACATCACACAACACATTCCGATGTGGTAGATATTAGGTTTGCGTTCTGCGTTCCAAACGTATTTGAAAATCGTCAGCATCTTTCATCATTATTTTGAACTCTAGACGTATGGGCGGTTGTAATGAGCTGGGTAAGTCATTCGGTGGCAATATCTTAAAGTGACGTACAATTGATGATATTATTAACTTTGTTGACATCATTGCATATTGGTAACCTGCAAAATTAAAAGTATTTAAAAACGTCGTTAAAACTTCATATTCATATCGTAGTTTGATATAGAAAATCCCCAACCTTGAGCTCATTGGGACGTATCAAGTACCCCAAAAAGAGCTAACACCAAATATTTTTCAAGCTGTTACATGAAACAACTAACAACGCAACGCAAGACGTTTACAATAAACATGTTGCTAATAAGTAAAAGTAGTGACCACGTTATGGAAGTATACATTATGTAGCACCAAACTAAGAAATATAATAAACGCGTGATGTATGAAATGTAATCTCTCTCTCTCTTACCAGTACAGTTCCTCGGACCAAAGCTGAATGGCATAAATGCAGCGGGATGCTTCAGGGGAGAATCTATAAACCTTTCTGGTCGGAACTGCTCCGCGTCATCTCCCCAGTAGCGAGGGTTGCGATGTAGAGCCCAAATATTAACCATGATACCAGTGCCAGGAACCATTTTCGTATTACACGCTAAAAAATATAAAGGTGTATGACTTAGGTTTCGATAAGTAATATTACTGCAAATCATAATACATACAGACATGAATACGATTTTCGGCATGGTAAGGGTTCATGATTGTTTTAAGGCATCAATAAAGGTATGAATAGTTTCCACAGTTATTTATCAAGTCGGCTTACAGCTGCACAAATGTCCCTTGTAGTCTAGGTGATAATACATGGTTCTCCGCCTTCCAATTAAACCTACACATTGACTTTCCACATCTAATTACCTGGCCACTAAGCAGGGCCCTAAGTCTGTCTGCTAATACAATGTTGTCACAATGACAATTCAATGGCGCCATTATGGTGACAAAAAATCAAGTTTGGTGTCTTAATGATGACGCCATGCCATAATGGTTTCCTAATGGCGAAATTTTACCAAATTTGGTAGTCTACTATTAATTTTTTGTCGTAATGACCCCATTATGGTACCATAATGGCGTCAGTGACTGACCATTGTAACAACATTGTAATTATTATGATTGTAATAGCAGAATTAGCAGACTTGGCCCTCTGTTCCCTTCGTATTCCACCATTACAAGTAAGTAATGAATACTTCATAGTGATTATGAAGTCGGAACTTACGTAAAAAGAACTCCTTGTCAATTTTCCTTGTCACTAATGGTACAGGAGTATATAACCTCAAAGTCTCTCTTATGACAGCGTCTAAGTATTTAAGACGAAGTAAATCTTCAGAAGTTATGGGTCTGTCTGAGTCTCCAAACACATTTTGTAGTCTAAACACCAAAAAATACTCATTTTATTAACAATAGCCTAAAATAGGAATGTAACTAGACTATAATTTATGACTTACTCTTCAAAAACTTTCGCTTGCACTTCAGGGTGTCGTGCTAACATCAAACATATGAATGAAGATGCAACTGCTGAGGTATCGTAACCAGCTATCAATAGAACCATTAATTCCTCTATAATTTCTATATCAGAGAACCCTTCTTCCGCTTCTGAATTATGTATTAATACTTCTAGAAACGATATAAATCCTGAACTGGGCTCAACTAAAAATGTAAATAAGTAGGTAGGGTTTGTTTAATAATATTCTTGAGTTAGTATTGGTCTTTGCTTCATTGAACCGACGTGGTAACGGCTCTTTTAAAAGTAAGAGTATTGCCTTTATCGTCTTATTAGCCTATTGGCGGTAGAGCCTACGGTTCAGGAAATGCAAGGTAAGAACGCAAAAAATACACATAAACTAGTAATGCAATACTTACGACGGTAATCGATTTTATTTCTTTTTTCTAAGATTTCCCGCCGTTTTGCATGAATTATCTGAAATTAAATTGAATTTGGGCACAAAAGCTATCGAACAAGTAAGTCCTAAAACCTATTTAAGATTAAACAAATAATGCTTGCAAACTAGATATCAGTTTACGTATTATACGTACGTAATGTATTATAATTCAAAATAATAATAAAAAATATGAATGCTAAAAACATAGGCTAAAAGTAAGTCTTCGTTATATGAATAACGTGTATAAGTACTTGAAGTTTTGCTATTAGTATTAGTCAGTCCTATTGTTGATCAGTGTGGTAAATACCATTGAGGAAGTTAAGAAGTATAAAACTGAATCATGCGTTTACAATTCTTAAACTTATTAACTTCAAAACTTAATAAAATACCTATACCTCGTCAATGAATGCCCACATATAGTTTTTCATAGAAAGCAGCCTCTTATACTCGGCTGTTTTGGAGTATATTAGATCATTATGAAACCATAACTTAGATATGCGTGCAGAACATGATCGAAGACCCTCATTAAAGTTCTCCAGAAACGGATTATGTGGATCATTCTGAGCGTGCATTTCGTATCCAAGCGTGACCTCTGAAAACATTAACTTTACTTCCATGTTTTTTCTAGCCCATTAACATCCCAATGTTGGGCACGGACAGTCGGAAGGTTCGAAAGGTTAGTCTACGTTCATTTTAGCATAAGATTTAGTTTCGAGTTTTCACTCATTAGGGATAGGAATTAAAGAAAGAAGCCCCTGATCAAGGATTCCTAGAAACTTATTTGTCGGCTTCTCGGGTATTATCACGTATCTCGATATCTATACAGTCTTTCCCACTGGGCACATTCCCAAGACCTCCCGATTATTAAGGCCTCCTAGCCCCTCCTTCAATATATTTTTCTACTTATAACTAACTATCTGTTGCCCGCGACTTCGTACGCGTGGAATTTAAAAAAATTCCCCGTATATGGAACATTTTTCACTAATGCTTCCCCCTTATTGATCACATCGTTATGTTATATAACATATAGATCAATAAATTTACTATCTAACACTGAAATAATTTTTCAAATCGGACCAGTGATTCCTGAGATTTGCGTGTCTAAACAAAGAAACTCTGCAGTTTTATAATATTGGTTATCTAATAGATCATAGCGTACCTATATCAAAATGTGCCCAGGGCCTCTGATAGGTAGAAAACGGCCCTATATGTACTATAGAAAGCCATTAGAAAGTGTTCTACTAGTATGTAAACATCATAGCCAGCTAGCATAGAGCTCAGTAAAGATGTAGAAACTCTAAGGTAATATATTAATTTTGCAATTGCCTGGCTATGCTTTTACTTATTAAATTAAATTATAGTCGAAAAAGTGATCACCGCAAGCGGGACTTGAACCCAGTTGAACCCTTAAACTTGCTAAACAGTCTCAATAGATGGCGTTGTACATCAAAATCCGATGTAGACTCATTCGAGTAACATCATAGTGGAGAAATTGGTTACTGTTGGCACGGACGCAATAGCTCAGTCAGTAGTGCGACGGAACGGTATTCCGAGGTCGTGGATTCAAGTCCCGCTTGCGGTCATCACTTTTTCCACTATAAATTAATTTATTATGTAGACACTCCTTACTTATATGAAGGTACTAGAAAAAACATTACCAGCTATAGAATCCATAGTGTAAGCTGATAGATACTTCCATATTGAGATGGTCCCTGTTCCCGCTACTTCATTCAAGCATTGAAGAAGGATGTTACTTTGTTTGTTAAATATTGATACAAAATATTTAATATTCTTTGAGCTAAAATTTGAAATCATGACTTTGCGGCGTGGCCTCCAGATTGAAACTAAAAGAATATTGTTAGAAATTTTGAAATTAATTGGATATGGAATAATTTTAAATAGGTGCAATAGTTTTAGAGCCTATGCGTTAAAAACAAACAAATCTTTCCTCTGTTTAATATTAGTATCTTTTAATATCTTTAAATCTCTTTTTAATATCTATAAAAAAATATATACACTATCTCCGGTGAATAACTATCGTATTCTGAATAAATATAAGAAAGTCGTGTTAGTTTTAGTTACACCACTTATAAGTCTTATAACTCCTGATCGACTGAACTAATTTGGGTGAAAATTTAAAGGGCCAGGACCAGGCACAGGACAAAAATTATCCTAAAGATTAAACAATTTACAAATAACATAAAAGAAAATTGGCAATGTTTATATTTTTTTAAAAACTCATTATCCGAAAACCATTTCTGGGAATAGAGTTTCTGATCATGATCCATTAGTTTTTTTTTGGAAAATTTGCTATATTAACGATTATGTTTCAAAAATGCAAATGATCTCTATTTGCCCTTGAAATGGACTTAAAATATTAAGGCGTTCTTAGGGATATACTTACTCGTGGTGGGGTTGCAATTGGTCTATTATATCAACTTGGCAACTTTGAAAAGATCTATTGCAATCTGTCATAAGTCTAACAGGAAAAGGCAATACACAGATTGCGTACAACGATGACGTCACAACATTTAAAATAATATCTTTAAGACGATACCAAAATAGCTTCGTGCATTTTTCTATGTACGAAGTTTTCATTGTTTCTTTAGATTGAATGGCTAGAGCTCTAATTTTTAAGTATATGTTTTTTCAATATATGATCTAGGATCGCATGAACTCAGAAACGCGATTGAAAAAAGTTTTCTCGATAGAAAATCTTGGCGAAACAACCTCTCAATTTTTTTATTTTTTTCATTTGTCGGTCTATTATCGCGTATTAACTAATGAAATAACTGTAAAAACATAAGTAACTATTATACTCGTATATAGAAACACGTAAATCAGAATTAAAATATATTTAGTAGATTTTGAGTAAATAGGAAAAGTATCCCTAATTCTTCATTTTCTGTGCCTACTGGCTGTGTTAATATGTACGTGTCGGCGATGATATACGATAATATTGATGTAGGCCCTTAAGTATTTTTTTTAAATTCTATTTAGTGAATATTTCAATAATATTGAAATTAGCTGCTTAAAATGGTTTATATTTTCTAAAAAATATATAAAAACAGCAGATTTTAATTATGAACAATTCCAATTGATTTTCTAAATTTCACGGTAGTAGTTAGTTATATATAGAGTTGATTTCATGTAGATTATAAAATCTAATTTCATATTAATTGATGGTCATATTTACCTGGAGCCATTATTGAGCCATTTCCAAAATACAGTTTTACTAAATCCATGATGCTATCTTTTTCAAGAGCGGTTTTTGAAATTAATTCCGCAGCAACAGGGTCCGCTATCACTATTAAAAAATGTATATATTAACGTAAGTAGGTACATAATATGTACACGTGTATAGGAATAGAGGTTTGCTTCGTTTGGAACCAGAGGCATATTTTGAAAATTAGCGCCGGGCCTTTTGATTCGACGACCCGGGCCAATTTAATTAGTCGTAATTAATAAAGATAGAGCAAAATTTTAAACTTGAAGGATTTCGCCGCCCTTCTCAGGCTGCCCCGTGTCATGGCCCCTATGGCCCTAGGGTAAATACACCTCTGTTTAGAACGGGCGTATCTGACATACCCCGAAGGGTTAGCACGCATAGGCAATGGGCAGGCCACATCACTCGTAGGAATGATGAGCGTTAAGGAAAAAAAGTCCTAGAGTTCTTACAAGGTGGAGCGACGTTATCGTCAAGGTCACGGGGAGTCATTGTATGCAAGCGGCTTTTTATTATTTGATTGTAGTGAATTAGGGAACTATCAAAAGGTAATTTTACCTACGTACTGAATATAATTACGAAAATCAAAGTATAGGCTGATGAAGACGTCAGAAAAGTATCAGGTATTAATAACTTACTTGCATACAGTTTTGTCCCTAGCCAAAATGATGTTACGCCATTTTCATTTCTAAGAGCATCATGACCAAGTCTCTGATAACCTTTCATTCGAGCTGAGAAATAAAATTTGCTTAGTTGAAGAACTGAAATACACGCTTGAAAATCTTGAATATTTTTATAAAATTGTTGCATTGGCATTGGAAAAAGCAAAAATTTTAAAATGTTGCACTTGCAGTAGTCGGATTGATAATTAAACAATTACTTCAATACAATACATATCGATTGCGTCTACATCGCATTTGATGTACATTACATTGGAGAAATTGGTTATGACTGGCACGACCGCAATAGTTCAGTCGGTAGAGCGAAGAAAATGTATTCAGAAGTCGCTGGTTCAAAATCCGCTTGCAATGATCACTTTTTTAAAATAATTTATAAAATAAAATTTTTGCAAGTTAATAGCAAAAATTACAACAGTATTTCATTGAAGGTTGGAAATTGTACCTGCCTAAGTAATATTAAGTAGTCTTCTATAATGGTAAAAATAAAGGAATGGTACTTACTCTGTGCGTTTCCAATAAATAGATAAATGTGCCCAAGTAAAGGCAAGGCCCACAGGCCAGAATTAAGCTGTATACCCATTTTGTAGATGTCCCATCGTCGATAAAGCCACAGCAATATTATAAACATACAAAATATTGTAAAATATTCGATTGACATCGTGGAGAATCCAAAACTACCTAGATCATTACTAGAACTCGCGCATTATATATAAAAATGATGATATATATATGAAAAATATGATGGTATTTCTGTATGTTTCTCGCAATATTATACAGCATTAACGTTTTTTCATATATAAATCAGCAGCATTTTTACGTTTACAGGTAAATACCTAATAAATAAATAAATATTCACGGACATTCCACACAACGTCCTCTGGTCCCAAGCTAAGCTTATATGCTTGTGTTATGGGTACCAGAATACGGATATACTACATATACTACTTTTCTTTTGTAAATACATACTTATAATACATAGTAAACACCCAGACATAGAATAGATAAACATAGAACTTTCCAAATAAGATTAAAAAATCCAGTCTCACGATCAACGCCTGCATGTAACAGCTCACTGAAATCTTGTTTAATTCTGTGTTATTTCTTTAAATGACATAAACACATGGTTTCAAAAATTATTCCACTTTTAACTTTTAAAAGGTGTTTTGCCGTTCTAATCGCGGTAACTTCATGGAACTTTTACTACAACACAAACAACTTTACAGTATTTATTTTATTTTAGCAATTGACTTGCTATGCCTATACTTCTCTCCCACTCTCTCTCTCCAGCCCATTAACTGTCCCACTATTGGGCACTAGAAGTCTCACGGCCTTTGGAAATAAGAAACTTGATATAGGTAAGTATTATACAAATATTTGTCTCAGGTTAAGTACAAATATGATCTTGGAAAGACACCTCATAACAACCTGTGCTTGAATATTGATAGTAAGTAAATAAATAAATATTCAAATAAATAAATAAATATTCATGGACATTTCACATAACGTCCTCTGGTCCCAAGCTAAGCTTATATGCTTGTGTTAAGGGTACCAGAATACGGATAGAATACATATACTACTTTTTTTTTTGTAAATACATACTTATAATACATAGGAACACCCAGACGCAGAAGTAATTTCATAACTTTTCTAAAAGAGTGATAAACTCGCGCGTAAATAGATGTATTATTTAAAGGTATTCAACATCAGTAATTATTTAGTTAACCACGGTGGTTTTAAAGTATGTAATTGACGCAGTTAAGATGTAAGAAATCGTACACAAACTAATTATTCTATACGATGACTATCTATGTAGTATCTATACTGATATTAAAAAGCTGAAGAGTTTGTTTATTATTTTATGCAATCTGATCCTTGTGACAACATTGTAATAGCAGACTTGAGCCCCAGGCTGATTATTTTCGGATTTTCCGATCCTTAAAAGAAATGTTATTTATCTAAATTGCCCCTTTAAAGAGGTAAAGTTTGTAAAATGTATGTAACCTACGAAAGTCCTAGGGCTTCGTTGGACCCAAGGGGAAAGTTCTATCCATCTGAGGACGTAAAAATGCCAAAGGACTTATTAAGTACCTACTATACCTTACCTTATGTTACCTAATATACCTTACCGTGTGTTACTTAGTATACCTTACCGTGTGTTACCTAATATACATACCGTGTGTTACCTAATATGCCTTACCATGTGTTACCTAATATACCTTACCATGTGTTACCTAATATACCTTACCGTGTGTTATCTAATATACCTTACAGTGTGTTACCTAATATACCTTACAATGAATGTTAGTACATATTAATTTATTAATTTTTGCATTTGACATGCTATGCTTGTTACTTAATAAATCAAATTATGGTGGAAAAAGTGAAAAATGCCGGAAGTGGGACTTGAACCCACGACCACGGAATACCGTTCCGAAGCTCTACATACATACAAAAATAACGACTTTTTTTATTGAAGTATATAAATTATAAGCTCACATAGGGATGTGAGCTTATAATGTTAAAACTACGCAACGTATTTTGATGGGGTCTTTTTAACAGATAGAGTTGTTCAAGAGGATTGCTTTTTAACACGCGTGTATAAGTTCGGTATGTATCTATCAATGTATTAATCTATGTAACGGAATCTTTGAACGCAATTTTCACCCAGTTGCAAAAGTCCGATTGATTTGAAATTTTGCATATTTAAAAATATATTCAGGATTTTCAAGCGTGTTTTTTAGTTTTTGAGGTAAGGAAATTATTATATAATTGGTTAACGAGTGGTTACTAGATGGTGCGTCAATAGCTAAATAACTCACCCGTCTGTAAGCCATATAAATATCTTTGTGTGCGTGAAATGCATTCCAAGTGTGTCTCTAATACACGCCACAGGTTTAATTAAACCATAGACTAATAAAACAGGACTTCTCTTCTCAATGAAATACCTGTTTTAAAGCATGTAAAAGTGAAGATTGTTGGTTGCGAAAACTACTTTGTCACTTGAATTGAGAATTCCATATCTTATCAGTCTGTTAAGACTGAAATCAAAATAGTTAGTTTCTAATTTTTGTTTATTTAGTTATAAGAATTTTATGTTTTATCGTGTTCCGCCTTGGAGACATAATAAATATTACCTACTTTCTTTCCTTCTTTCAAATCGTAGCCACTATCTGGTAAATCTCTAAAATCAACTAGAAAAAAAAAATACGTAAATTTTACGCATGATTATCTTTTACGTACGTCAAAATATTATTGTTTGTAAAACATTAATTATTAATTTCATGCTTATTGAATGTAAATAAATATAAAGTTTTGACCATATTAAAATGTAACAAAACAAATACAACATTTTAGGGTTCCATACTAAAGAGTAAAGAGACCCTATCACCGAGACTTTATTGTCGATCCGTCTGTCACTAGTACATATCGCGCGAATAGTGATAGCTAGAGAGTTAACATTTTCACAGATGGTGTATCGTACGATCACGACAATGTTAATCAATTACCACTTATTATTAAGAAGATAATTGGTTCGGAACCCTACTGAGTCATACATACACACAAAGGTTAAATTGATAAGTTGGTTTTTGATTTTTTTATAAATTATTGTAGGACTGGGCTAACGTCGCCCTTCACAGTGCTGATAACTTAATGAAATCTGTATTGTATGAAATGTTAACAATTTCTACATGGGTACGCTTTACAAACATGCTTTTATCTTCTATACTTACTAATATTAGAAAGCTGAAGAGTTTGTTTGTTTGAACGCGCTAAATTCAGGAACCACTGGACCGATTTCAAAAATCTTTTCAGTTTGGGATAGTACATTTATCGAGGAAGCCTATAGGCTATACAAGCTACGACTGATAGAAGCGAAGCATTGAAAAATATTTCAAAAAAGGGGAAAAAATTTCTAATTTCCACGCGTACTATGTCGCGGACAACAGCTATAAAATATAAGACACAGAAAACATAAAAAAAATGTTCAAGTCATGGTTTTGACAAAATTACGCTAAACCGTTCACTAATGATACTGTCGAGCCGACAGTTGAAATATAGCCATGAACACTTTTCCATAGGCAAATCGACACGCGTGGGGAGAATATGACACGCTTCCTAATATTTTCTAATACTTGCGTGACCCATATGATTTAAACGCACATTTGTTTTAAATTTAGCCCGACGTTTTGGAGATTTTTCATCCACGTTCTACCCATGACGCGTCTAAATCGCGTAAAATCTTTTATTTGAAGTTTAAAGAAAATATATGTGTCAATTGTCACCTAGTTAGATAAAAGAACTGTGAAGATCCATGTTTGCCTGGCTCTTAACCTATTACTGTCTATATATACGTATAAATGACGTGTTATAAAGTTTGATAATTTAGAAGTCGTTCCCAATGTCGTTGTTTATAGTGTGTTTGTTAGTTTTGATTATTGCGTTATGGCTTTATCGACGACGGGAAATTTATGCAATGGGTATTAGCCTTAATTCTGGTCTATGGGCTTTACCTTTAATTGGACATCTTTATATGTTTATTGGAAATAATATGAGTTAGTATATTTTTTTATATTACTATAGTACTAGTGACAAACAACTTACAGCTCGCTTGATAGCGATTACCGTGCTCTTTTCAACACTAAAGGTACCACTTGCACCTTGCCGACCCTGTAGGAACTCTTTCACCTACACTTTGATGAACTTCTTTGTTTGAGAATACCAATTTAAAATTCTAACGCCATATTATAGAAACAAAAGAAACAATAATTATTTATTTATGATTCCATAATGTTTATTTTTTGGACAAACCTTACCAAATTCGCATGTAGAGCTACAAATTAATCTTAAGATAACCGTAAACAACGGGCTTTTTGTATGGACACACCTCTTTTGGAAAAAAAGAAAATAAGAGAAGTGTACAAGACTTAGTTACTGTGAGATAAAAATCGTTGCTCTGAAGGGTATATCCACGAAGAGAACGTACTCCTCGTACGATGGTCTTATTGTTCATAGCTTTCTGTCCTCCCCTTTTAGTAATACAATGAAGTTAGTAACAATTACGAACAACAAAGAAGCATAATATATAAATTCTTACGTACGATCATAAGTACATATACATATTTTTATGTTTTTCAGCCATCATGAAATCTTATGAAAGACTTGGTCGTGATGCTCTTAAGAATGAAACTGGTGTATCAGCTCTTTGGTTCGGTAGTAAAATTTACATAAGTAAGTAAAAAAGACAATATAATACATATACTTAAAATAAAGCTAAAGACATTTTAAAAACGTCTCCTGGTTGCAATCGCATGCACGCACGCTTCTCGCATGTCGGACATCGTGTACATCCGACGGCCACCTTTACGTACTTAATTTTACATATAAAAAATGTTATTTATTTTAACAGTGGTAACGGATCCGAGGGTTGCAGATTTTCTTATGAGAACAGCGCTTGAGAAAGATGAAGTTATGGACTTTGTAAAGCCCTACATTGGAAACGGTTCCATAATTGCACCGGGTAAGCTAATAATTTGAAAAGGTTATTGAACCGGGTTTTATATAAATAAAGAAACCCCTAGGATCAACTTGTATTATCTATCGTGTCCATCTGCCAGTCTGTCAAACTTTTTTATTCCACCAACTGTTGAAGTATGTTAAAAGTCAAACCATACATAGATGTTGTCCCTAGCTAAGCTGCACATTCTCCGGGTTTCCCTGGGTTTGTCATAGCTTTAAGGCCGTCAAGGAAATGACCGGCCGGGGTATGTAAATAGCGTCCGGGTAAAACCGTTTTGTTATCCGTGGAAATGAATAAACCGGCTAAGAATGAGTTGCACTAGCGCAGGAAGGATTATGCACAATTATCATCACAATAAATAAAGTCATCCTCATATGGTGTCATTTTATACAATTTTCTTTTATTTATTTTTAGTTGCCATTAGGAGGCCACGACACAAAGTATTGATACCGACCTTCAGTTCAAAAAATATTGAATATTTTGTGTCAATATTTAACAAACAAAGTAAAATACTTCACGAATACTTAAATAAAGTGGCGGGAACAGGCACCATCTCAATATGGAAATATCTATCAGCTTACACTATGGATTCTATCGCTGGTAAGTTAATTCTTACCCTTATATTGGGCACAGGCTTTCTCGGCTCTAGGAGAATATTTAGTCTTATACCTACTACGCTGACCAAACATGTCGGCAGTTCGCATAGTGTTTGGTTTCTGGTTTGTCTTCTCCCACGGAGGGTAAACATAACTTTATTTAACAAAAATTTAACAAAACTACTGAATAATGTCCATTTGCATGTACTAATTGTGATAATTGTATCACAGATGCCAACATCCTCCAATTTAGATATAATGGTATCTGCTTATGATACTCTACTGCGTCTTAGACGAGGACGTCTCCATGGGGATATTCTTATGTTATAGATAATTATAGGTCCCTGCTAAGTTACCTGTTTTCTCTCTTAACTTGGTGCGTTATTTATATCCGTATTTTCGTACTCATTTTAAATGCAAACAATTTTGGCTTATGACCAATGAAAATTAAGACCTTGTGTGAAATTTCCATGAATATTAATTTATTTATTTTCAGAAGTCACACTGGGTGATGAAATACATGCTCAGAATGGATCCAGACATCCACTTTTGCAGTACATTGAAGAGGGTCTTCGTTTTACGCTTTTACGAATGTATAGATCCTGGCTACATAGCGATATAATATATTCTAAAACTCGGGAGTATAAGAGATTAATATCAATGAAGAAATCGACATGGAAATTTGTTAAAGAAGTAAGTATTTCTTAACTTTTACGAGAGTATCAACCAGATATTTATATTAACAACCACTTTATTTGTTTCAAAGTTTGCCCGTTGTTTTCAACTATTATTGTTACGGTTGGGACTGACTTGTAAGATGTCCGTCGGGATCAGTTGTTAATTTGGTTGCATTTAAACAAAATATACACATTGAAATTGGTATAAAATTGTTTAATTTGAATTTGTATCATTTCAGTTAATTGTGGCAAAACGAAAAGAAATTTTAGATGAAGACCATGAAAAGAATAATCACGGTAAGTATTTAACATTATTTAAGGGTTTGCAGAAAAAGTGTATTGTGTTCTGGTCATATTAAATCTAATTCTTTACACTGAGAGAGGAATGAGTTTTTGCAAAAAGAAATTGCATGCATATGGATAGATAGATGGTCACTAAAGTGTTCTTTTTTTGTTTCTTTAAACCAAAAAATACCCCAAAAGAAGAAGAAGAAAGATACAGAACGTTTCTGGAATTGCTGATAAAGAATTCAAGACAGCAACAAGATTTTACAGATGAAGAGATTACAGAAGAATTAATGGTTCTATTAGTAGCTGGTAACGATAACTCAGCAGTTACATCTTCATTCATATGTTTAATGTTAGCACGACACCCTGAAGTGCAAGCGAAAGTTTTTGAGGAGTAAGTAGCTATTTTTATATTATACGATAATATACTGTATAAAGATATTATTGAAATTTTAAACATCCCTGTTGATTGGACTGAAACTAAAATCATTCCATTCTAATAATAAGAACTATGAAAACCATTTATTTATGACTTTAGATCATTAGGAATTTCATCAACCGTCCATTGTTCATATGGTTACGGACACAGTCACCCCCAGATTACTTCTTCAGGGTGCTGTAAGCTGAGGGATATTATAAGCAGTTAACATCATTTGTGAGCGATGTTAAACTCGAAATGAAACCCTATTAATTAATTAAACACGCCTTATTTGCGCGTTGTAGTACCTAGATCAAAATAGGTTCTGTAGTGGTATTCAGTAAGAAAAAGTGAAGTGAATTTTCGGTGAATCTTGATCACGTGACAGCACTCCTTCAATAAAAATAGAGGAGCGCTGTCTCGTGATCAATATTCACCGAAAATTCACTTCACTTTTTCTTACTGAATACCACTGCTGCAGTGGATGAGGCCTGTACCCAGCAGTGACGCATTAATGAGCTGGAAAGGAAAGGAATTTCACCAAAATTGATTACTTTGCAGAATGCAAAATGTGTTAGGAGATTCTAATAAATACGTAACAACAGAAAATTTAGTTCATCTTAAATACTTAGACGCAGTTGTCAAGGAGACATTGAGGTTGTATAGTCCAGTGCCAATAATAACAAGAAAAGTGGATAAAGAGATTATTTTACGTAAGTTTATGTCTTTGATACTTGAAATCTTAATTTTAATGCTTACATTAAAAATAAGATTTCAAGTATCACAGAAGAATCAGATAAATAAAAATTTTGACAGACAGATAGGCAGACAGGCAGATGGGTACTGAAGTGAGACTAAAAGGATTTCTTTTTTGTGTGAATCCCTAAAAAGTGCAACAAGTCTATCGAAAAGTACTATTATACATATATTTACGGACACTTTACACACTGTTTCGAACTAACAAGAAATAATGAAATAATGTAAAAGGTGTCCTCTTGAAGTTTTAAAAATTGTCTTTTCTGAGAGAAAGGGAACCCGAACCAAGACCCTGTGCGAAGACCTGGTCAGCGTGGCGTAGTAGATCAGAGATACCCTCAGGGAAATCCCAATAGTGGGAAGTTGATGGACTGGGATGGAAAAGAAAGAGTGAATGCTGCAATAGAATTTTTGGGAACTATGTAGGCATATACTGCTATCCAGGATCTTTTTAGTTCATGCTATGTAAAAGACTTTTGGAAATTAAATTGGACAGACATGTCACATCCAATTCATTTTCCCAAAGTCTTGCTAGTCCTATTTATAATGTTTCTATATTTGCAGCATGTGATACGAAAATGGTTCCTGGTACTGGTATCATAATTAATATTTGGGCTATACATCGCAATCCTCGCTACTGGGGAGATGACGCGGAGCAGTTCCGACTAGAAAGGTTTATAGATACGCCTTTGAAGCATCCCGTTGCGTTTATGCCATTCAGTTCTGGTCCTAGAAACTGTATTGGTAAGAGCAAACGCTATACTTTTTAGATGCTTTCTTAATAATAGGGTTCAATACTAAGTATAGTTGATTGATGAATGGTCATGGCCCTAATTTGTGGCACAAATTTACCAGATTGTGTGTCTATGACTATCTCAATGATATACAAAAAAAAACTGACTGCCGATCACGACCAGAGGTCGTTGTGTGAAATGTCCCTGAATTATTATTATTTTAACTATGTGTGCGTAAAATATGTATCTATAAGTGTCTATGATACGTGCATATCATATGAAACATTATTAGTCTACGAAGTTTTATTTAGCCAAGCTAAATTTAGATTGAACGCGTACCAAATATCTGGTACATCCGTGAAGTAATACAACCTATTTTTAGCGTACAACGCAACGGGGTAAAAGGTAGTGTCTAATCGGTTTGACTTTATGAGAGCGGTGTGACCGGTTGTAAACATTTCCTTGTCTTAACGCAACGTAACTTGATCTATAGGATCGCCCGTCGCGTTTATTGAAAGGTCACCTTAATATTCATATTTCTTTTCATTTACAGGATACCAGACGGCAATGATGTTAATAAAGATAGTAATATCAAAAATTGTACGCCACTTCAAGATATTGCCACCGAATGACTTGCCCAGCTCATTACAGCCGCCCATACGTCTGGAGTATAACATGATGATGAAAGATGTAGATAACTATCAGATAAGATTCGAACGGAGAAATAATAATTATTAATATAATACTTTAATTTTATGTAATTGACTTTTTATGCTTTTATTAAATACATCAAATTATAGTGGAAAACATTATCACCATGAGCGGGACTTGAACCCATGAAATATATGTACTGTACAGTCATTATTTCGGTCCAATTGTGTTCTATAAAAACACTAAGTAATCGATCGATCGAGCTGGTGCAAACCACACGATAGATGGGGTTGTACAAAAACATCGAGCGATGTTTAACTCACATTGAGAAATATTGTAGTGGAAAATTTAGTTATAATGTGCTGGTCAAATCAGTTGGGATAACAACGGAACGGTATACCGTTCCACTACCAAGGGTTCAAGTCGGTGCGGTAAAAAGGATAACAAATTTATTGATTTTAAACTTACGCGATTTGAACTCATAATTTGTTAATATTACCGGGACTATAATCACGTTAATAACTTATATGATTATAGTCCCGGTAATATTAACAAAAGATAACAAATTTGTTCGTTTTTTATTATTCCATGAGAACATTGCATTCTTTCGGGATAAAAAGTAGCCTATAAGTCATTCTACAAATCTTTACTCTTTATAATCTAATATATAAAATTGACGTGTCACAGTGTTAGTTACCGTACTCCTCCAAAACGGCTCGACCGATTCTTATGAAATTTTATATGCATATTCAGTAGGTCTGAGAATCGGCCAACATCTATTTTTCAAACTTTTTTTTTAGTATGGCAAAACATCGTTTGCCAGGCAGCTAGTATCAGTATAGATATAATAGGGCTATATGTATGAAATTCCAAGCCTATAAAGTCTTGAGCAACAGCTATTTATGTATAACAATGCCACGGCACTGCTTGCTGTCTGTCTGTGGTTATCAGCAGGAATGGATCAAAGGTACGGACATTCCGCCTGTCAGTTTCAGTTTCCGCCGAGCCGTTTATTTTAAAATAGATATAGGATATGCGGACTATTGTGTTCTATTTTCTACGAAACTATGCGTTCTAATATTTTTGTTTTGTACTTATTTTAGTTGCTTCTCTCTCTCTCTCTCTCCAGCCCATTTAAGTCCCACTGTTGGGCACAGACCTCAGACCTCATCCACTTTGGGAGGGATTATGGTCTACTGTGCCGCGCTGACCAGGCGTGTTGGCACAGGGTTTACAGCACCCTTGGGAAGAGATGGGGTGGTGACACTTGTATTCTTAATCCGTCACCACACGGAGAAGTTTAGTTGCTTAGTAACGAGAAAATAATAATCTAATATATAAAATTCACGTGTCACAGTGTTAGTTACCGTACTCCTCCGAAACGGCTTGACCGATTTTTATGAAATTTTACATGCACAATCAGTAGGTCTGAGAATCGGCCAACATCTATTTTTCAAACCTTTTTTTTTGGTATGGCAAAACAACGTTTGCCGGGTCAGCTAGTATTATTATAATAAACTCTTTCACTGTTAGATAGTACATTTATCTAAGAAGACTTTATGCTATATGACATCACGCTGAAAAGTCGCGGGCAACAGCTAGTACGTCATAAAATCCAATTGAAACAATCCCACAAACAAAGCTGTAACATTTCTTTTTCTGTAGAATTTTCACTGAAAATGGATTCCAATTTAAAAAGTCAATTGCATTGCTGTTTCGTATTGGTTTGATTGAGTTTTGGAGTTTCAATACAGAATCAGAATGACTTTTTAATATTTAATGATAAATTAATGGGCGACAAGTGTCACCACTCCATGTTTATCCTCTACAGTTTCCTGTAAAGCTAAGGGATATTGTAAATAGATAACATTCTCTGCGAATGACGGAAATCTCGAAAATAACCCGTATGCCAATACGCCTGGTTGGCCAGGCACAGTAAGCCTATTAAAGTAGAGGAAGAGCTGGGGAGAGAGATAGAGAGTGAGGGAGGGAGAGAAAGAGATATTTCATATATTATTAACGAACACAATGTCGGTGTTAGTTTATTGTTTTGTTCCAATAAATATATTTTTAATATCCACTATAATTTAGTTTATTTAGTAGAAGCATAGCAAGTCAATTGCAAAAATTAATAAAATAATGTATAAATATATTTTTACTATTTATTTATTCCATAAAGGGAAAACAAAACAAGCGACATATTATACAGCGAGAAAAAGAGAAATATATATTGATACTAGCTGACCCGGCAAACGTTGTTTTGCCATAAGAATGTTAAGGGTGGACAACTATTATCACTTAGGGCTTTGAAAAGTAGATAGTAGCCGATTCTCAGACCTACTGAATATGCATATAAAATTTCATAAAAATCGGTCAAGCCGTTTCGGAGGAGTATGGGAACGAACATTGTGACACGAGAATTTTATATATCAGATACCGAGATGTATCTATACTTATGAGGTCATCGACAGATATGTCTGTCGCTTTCTCGCCTCGTCTTTTTTCTGTATACACTCTCTTTCTCGCTATATGAATATATAGTATGCCGTTTGTGACGCCCTTAATAGAATGTTGTTGGTACATAATCATGATAAAACCTTCCAAAGGCAAACGACATCATAAAATATATTGCTCAATAAATCTAATGAGTGCCCAGACCAAATTAGTGAGATAAAAGACTGGAGGATGTTACAAGAAACTTTATGGGTAATCACACCGTTCATAAATGGTGTCAGACGATCAGGAATTATACATACTGCCAGTACTGCCACTATTTCTACTTACACAACTAAATTAAACAACACACTACTTCTACTCACACACTACACATTACATTTTTTTTAAATATTCATAGACATTTCACACAACATCCTCTGGTCCCAAAGAAAGCTATATTTCTATGCTTGTGTTATGGGTACCAGAATACGGATAGACTACATATACTACTTTTATTTTGTAAATACATACTTTTATTATATAGTAAACACCCAGACGCAGTACAAACATTTGTATGAAAATTTTAAATATCATACAAATGATTGTCCCGAGCGGGAATCGAACCCGCGAACTCTTGAACGACAGTCGGTTACATAAACCACTTGTAGTAACGAGGCCCGTTGCCACAAGGTCGCGGTTTGAATCCCGCACAAGTAGTGTGATATTTGTATTTGCCGCCACATAAATATATTATGTTCTGTGTCTGGATGTCTTCTATGTATTATAAGTATGTATTTAACTTCATATTCATGTGATAAGATCCGGAATGCGGAGATCCGTAGAAGGACTGGTGTGTACGACATAGCCCGAAGAGTTAGCACGCTGAAGTGGCAATGGGCAGGCCACATCGCTCGACGATCTGATGACCGTTGGGGACGGTAGGTCCTCGAGTGGCGACCACGAACCAGACGACGCAGCGTGGGGCGGCCCCCAACAAGGTGGACCGACGATATCGTCAAATACGCCGGGGGCCGCTGGATGCAGTTAGCGCAAGACCGCACGATGTGGCGTTCAATGGGGGAGGCCTATGTCCAGCAGTGGACTGAGAAAGGTTGATGGATGGATGGATGGATTTAACTTCAGGATCATATCAAATTTAAGGTATGCCGATTATACCACTCTTCTCGCGACAATTGAAGAGGACATAACAAACCTCCTCCAGCTCCTCGAATCTACCAGCGTGAACTTTGGACTCACTATTAATAGAGACAAAACGAAGATGATGATAGTGGATCGTGCTAAAAACAATTGCCCACAAACCACAGTCGTTGCGTATTGTCATGTGGTCCAAAGTTATGTCTACTTTGGCTCCACTATTGTAAACATTGGAAGCTGTAAGGATGAAATCAGAAGGCATTGTGCTGTGACTAGGTCGGCAGTGGAGAAGCTCACCAAGATTTGGAAAGACCGTAGAATTACTAAAATCACCAAAATCCGTCTCATGAACACGTGGACACTAAGACTTCAAGACCGAAGAAAGATCGACGCCCTTGAGATGTGGTGCTGGCGGCGTCTTTAAAGAATCAGCTGGACTGCACATCGCACTAACGTATCCATACTGAATGAACTCCGAGTTAAACAAAGGCTTCCGTCGATTGTTCAGCTACGAATTCTACAGTTTTTCGGATAGATCACTCGGAAAGTTACTTCAATCGAACGATTGGTTATACAAGGTCGCTTAGAAGGAAAGCGGTCACGTGGACGATCCCCCACAAGATGGTTAGACCTCATAAAATCAGTCACGCAGTGCCCTGCTGCAGAATGCTTGCGAAATGCCTCTAACAGAGACAGATGGCGACAAATTGTGAAGGCATCAACTAAGTCGGAAAACAGTCCATAACCACGACCACTCTGCAGGAGAGTGTCCGACTGAGAAGAAGAATTTAACTTCAAAAGAAAATTATTATATTTGTTTTCTGGTACCCATATCATAAGCAAATAAGCTTAGAGACCAGACAACGCGGACGCTGTGTGAACTGTCTATAAATATTTATATTTTCAATCTGCAGGTTTCCAATATGGAATCCTACAGTTTCAAATTTAAGTTTTAATTTCAACTTAAAAGCATTTATAGCTAATTAAAATAGCTTAAGTACTAATAAAATAAAATAATATTAACCTAATACTACACGTTCTGCTTTCCATTCGAAATACTAAATACTAACATTCACCACAAATTGTTACAGTTGGCCTAGTTCCAAAATAATAAAGTGCAATGCAATTGTAATAGAAATAACAAATATTACTAATAAATTGTCTGAATTTTAAACATATAATATACAATAAAAGCATGTTTTTCATCTCAAATAATTCATAATCATGTTATAGTTGTTTATAAATTCAAGCTGTTACTCATGACTTCATACGCGCGTTATTTATAAACCAAAATTTAACAAATTATAGCATTTAGCCACAAGTTTGCTACACGGCTCGATAGATGGCGTTGTACGTCTCAAATGCGCACTATCGTTTCATTAAACGCATTAGCACATAAACTAGTTAATATAATATTTACTATTTACCAGCTGTGGCGCGGTGTTACCCGCGATAAAAATGATAAAAAAGTGTTTATTTTTTACTATCCCATGGGATAATTGCATTCCTTCGGGATAAAAAGTAGCCTTTATGTTATTCTGATGTATAAGCTACATTATTGGCTGAATGTCACTATCATTCGAAACTAAACATAAACATATACATATACCGATATGTCATTATAAATAAGACCATATGTCAACACGCATGGTCAGTTTAAGAAGCTAATTAAATAAAGCTCAAATACCCTCCTATAATCAAGGAGCCCTGTGCCCAACACTGGGACATTAAATTGCTCAGTAGCAAGTCATGAAACAGCTATATAACTCTGCGTCTGGGTGTTTTCTATATATTACAAGTATGTATTACAAAAGAAAAGTAGTATATGTATTAAATTATATCCGTATTCTGGTACCCATAACACAAGCATAGAAATATAGCTTACTTTGGGACCAGAGGATGTTGTTGTAATAATTTATAACTTTAGTACTGTATGCATTTAAAGCTAAAAGTTGTTTTAATATTTTGTTTTTCCTTGAAAATGTACGTATTTAAGGGCCTACATCAATATTATCGTATATCATCGCCGACACGTACATATTAACACAGCCAGTAGGCACAGAAAATGAAGAATTAGGGATACTTTTCCTATTTACTCAAAATCTACTAAATATATTTTAATTCTGATTTACGTGTTTCTATATAATAATAGTTACTTATGTTTTTAAAGTTATTTCATTAGTTAATACGCGATAATAGACCGACACGTTGTTTCGCCAAGATTTTCTATCGAGAAAACTTTTTTCAATCGCGTTTCTGAGTTCATGCAATCCTAGATCATATATTGAAAAAACATATACTTAAAAATTAGAGCTCTAGCCATTCAATCTAAAGAAACAATGAAAACTTCGTACATAGAAAAATGCACGAAGCTATTTTGGTATCCTCTTAATTGAATTGCCCACCGTAGACGATTGCTATAATAGATTTAAATTTTAACATTATGTTATTATGTGCCGACATGTTAATAGTTCTATCAAAGTACAGTTTACTTTTACGCATTTTATTTTTGGTTTCTTGTTATGTCCTTCATTTTTATATCACTTTTTAAATCATCGAATTATGAATGAATGAATGAATACTCTTTATTGTACGCCAGAATAACATTACAAACTTAAATATACAAACAATGTTTAAGCAAGGTACAATAGGCGGTCTTATCACAGGTTGTGATCTCTTACAGACAACCTTAAGATGGAATTAGCTTATTGTCTAAAAGTCATTTAATGGCGTAGCATGAATGATGAAAATACATACATAAATAAATAAAATTAAACAGCATAAAAAGACTACAAGTAAAAAAAATACATACAGTTATACATACATAAACAAATACCTACATAAATAACATACATAATATATAAAAAATAATAATATTAATTATTAAATGAATTATAAAATGAATTATTTTAGAACTTTTTTTTTATACATTAGAAATGTGTTTAAACTCAGAAACTTGAGTATGGATGTTTGGATGTTCGTTACTCTTTCACGTAAAAACTACTGAATAGATTTTAATAAAACTTTACAATAAAGTAGCTTATACATTAGAATAACACATAGACTACAATTTATGAAGATATTGTGTGAATTGTCCAAAATGTGACAATAAGTGTCAAGTAAGTAGGAATTACGCGGGTACGAAGTTGCAGGCAACACCTAGTTTTATATAAACGAGAAAGCTGTTTGACTGACTGACTGAACGCACAGCCGAAACTACTGAAAATAGGAATAAGAAAGTTTGCAAGTCAATTTATATAATTTTAAATAATATATTTAGATATTATTAAGGAACTAATCCTCCGCGTGGTGACGGATTAAGAATACAAGTGTCACCACCCCATCTCCTCCCAAGGGTACTGTAAAAGTCAGTTAAGGGATATCGCTCACAGATAACATCCTCTGTGAGAGACGGAAAACTCGAAAATAAACCCTGTGCCAACACGCCTGGTCAGCGCGGCACAGTAGATCATAATCCCTCCAAAGTGGAGGAGGCCCGTGCCCAACAGTGGGACGTGAATGGGTTGGAGAGGAAGGAACTAAAGATGCTGGTGCTGTGGAGGAGACCCGTGCCCAACAATGGGACGTTTATGGGCTGGAGAGAGAGAGAAAAATGCTTGCTAGTTTTGATTGAAACTAGTCTGCACAGATTGCGAGTGTTATCTCTCGTGTCGCCGTCATCTATATTCACTGCTTGCCTTTAGCAGAGCTATATGCTTGTTTATTACCCAAATGGTTAAAAAAAAAATCAAATAAATAAATAATAATAAATATTCATGGATATTTCACACAACGTCCTCTGGTCCCAAGCTAAGCTTATTATGCTTGTGATATGGGTACCAGAATACGGATATAATACATAAACTACTTTTCTTTTGTAAATACATACTTGTAATACATAGAAATGATTTATGAATATCACACAAATTATTGTCCCAAGCGTGAATCGAACCCCTTTCGAAGACTTTTTCATTTTATTAGACGGGCTTCGTGGCGTAGTGCCACGAAGCCCGTCTAATAAAATGAAAAAATCTAGTAAAATAAAATAAGATAAAATGAACTAAAACATAACAATAATTTCTTTTCATACTCCCATTTGCTCTAAAGATATTACAAAACCAACCGTCGGGCACGTATGACCAGATGTATGAGTGTGGATGAAGCCAAGGAAGTATGTTTGGATCGTAGCAGATGGCGCTCTATAGTCTCCGCCTACCCCCATTGGAAAAATGCGTGATGTTATGATTATGATATTACAAAAATACTATATTTTTAATCAAATCCTTTAAAAGAATTACTAATTTTGTATTTCCACAAAAGTTTTATAGCAAAATGTATTTCAATATCATTTCTCGGTATTCCTGGCGAACTGAATGAACGACTGTTGAGATATTAGAACAGTTTTTGTTATAACTTATTAAACAGACGAATAGAATGTGTCTGCATTCTTTGTAATATCCAGTAGCTATTCTACTTTAAAAAAGAGGTAATTTTGAAATTTCTCGTCAGTTTTTAGAATGAAAATTGCCAGCTGAAATGCCGCGAAATGCAAAGAAATAAAACATAGTTTAAATTACTTCGAAAATATATAGATTTCAAGTGGTGAAAGAATTTAATTTAGTTCGAAAATTGCTCCAGTAATTTTTTTTTTGTTTAAATTATGACATTGACAATATTTTTGTAAATACATACTCATTCTGACTCTTCAGCTAACAGCGTCCTGCTGTTGGGCACAGGATCCTTCATTTATGGAGGGATTATGGTATACTAAACCGTGCTTTGTGAGAGAAGTAAAACTCGAAACTAAACCCTATGCTAACACGCCTGTTCAGCGTTAAATATACACTTATAGTAAAATACTGTTATCTGTGTACAATGGTACCAATTCTCTGTTCACAACTAAATTCAAGTTAACTAAAAAACTAAAACAACTATGGCGTATTTTGATTAATTGGCAATTTTGAGGTGTGCATTTATTTTAAAGCTGTTAGTCTAAAATACACAGTCTTTATTACACAGTAGAAAGTTCAGTTAATATTGCCGAATTATGTTATACACACTATACTTTTTTATTTTTTAGTTATATAGTTTTTTTTTAGTTAGTTATATATTTTTGTTTTTGAAGGGCTTCGTGGTGGAGTGGTTTAGGTAATGGAATGCCGATCACGAGGTCGCCGGTTCGATTCTCACTTGGGACAATCATTTGTGTGATATCCATAAATGTTATACAAATGTTTGTACTGCGTCTGGGTGTTTTCTATGTATTATAAGTATGTATTTACAAAACAAAAGTAGTTTATGTGTTATATCTGTATTCCGGTACCCATAACACAAGCATATAAGCTTAGCTTGGGACCAGAGGACGTTGTGTGAAATGTCCATGAATATTTATTTATTTATTTTATTTAGATATGTTTAGTTTTGCACGTAGAATAGGTACCAATATCCCCTTAGTTTGCAGAATGAATATTGTCCTTATCATGACTCGTGTACGTTAAAAGAATTCGAACTAATTTCACAAGCAGGTATTCCATAGCTAATATTTTGGGATACTTACTACAGTGCAGGTACTTTAGTTCAATAAATTGCATGACTGGACAGATATGGTACTCAATCACGTTCAACTCCCAATCGCTTTGAGTTGTAACAAGTTTAAATTGCATTACTGTGTTTCCATTTGCCCTAGCGATCCTAGGTTTGCAACTTATTATTCTAGAAGTATCCAGAAATGTTTGCGAAAATCTATATAACTTTATTAAAAACTAATGATTCAGTATTTAAAGTTCAACTATGGTACCAATTCTGCATGCACAACTAAACTTAACTAAAAATCTAAATATGTACCATAAAACTAAAATATGATTAATAATCCTTATTTACTGATGCTTACATCTGTAATTATTATAAAATAGCGATTGTCAATCAGATGTCAATAAAATAAAATAAATATTATTTTACATTATTAAAATCTAAAATACGCTGTTATCTGAACATTTAGGATATATGTTGTCGATTCAAAATCCTTATGTTACGCTGTTTAATTTGAGGAAGGCGCTTACCCTTGGTATCAACAGGATGAAATGAATTGCGGAGCGATGAGGGGATTACGCATGCGCAGTAGCGACGATAATGTAAGGTTTTTTCATTACATTATTTTCGTTACCGAATTTCTGGATTCAGTCTCCACGCTCAAGGCCCGCGTAAGAAGCTATGCAATACCTTAAAAATGAAAATATATTATCAAAATTTCGTTAGTAAGCTCATTAAACGAGTTTTGTTTTTTGCATACCGGAAGCGGTTGAATATGGCACTACCGTAACTGTAACCTGACCATCGTATTATTTTGTTAACCCATATTTTGCAAATAAATCATTTCATTTCATTTCAGTTAAACATTATCAAACTGTGATAACGACGCTGTCACTTTAAATTTTTTGTTAGATTAAGTTTAGCCGTTCGCGTAGAATTGGCACCATTCTGCAATTATACTATGTACATGTAAGGACACCGTCGCTTGACCTATGTAAATGCAATTGTCGCATATGTAAAGTTCAAATTATTTTAGTAGAGCTGTGGTAGCGCTTATTAAAATAAATAAATAAATATTCACGGACATTTCACGCAGCGTCCTCTGGTCCCAAGCTAAGCTTATATGCTTGTGTTATGGGTACCAGTATACGGATAGAATACATATACTATTTTTTTTGTAAATACATACTTAGAATACATATAAACACCCAGACTTAGAACAAATATTTGTATGACATTTATAAACAACACACGAGGCGGGAATCGAACCCACGACCTCATGATCGTCAGTCCGTTATACGAACCACTAGACCACAAAGCCCGTCATTTTCATATTTAATTCTGCATAAGTGATGTAGTTCAGTGTGTGTTACCAGCGATGACATACTAAACAGAAACGTGGTCTTTGAATGCCGGCCTCGTAACTACTCATACATACTCATACATCATAACTCATGGAGAATGCTATGCTCGGTATTTCTGTACGGGATAAAATCCGAAATACGGAGATTCGTAGGAGAACTCGCGTATCAGACATAGCCCAAAAGTTGAAGCCCCTGAGAAGTTGGAGCGATGATATAATCAAGGTCGCGGGGAGCCATTGGATGCCAGTTCTACTAATGATCCCCGTATCCAAAACTTGCGAACTAGCCCGAAAGGATAGCACTCTGAAGTGGCAATGGGCAGGCTACATAGCTCGTAGGACTGATAATCATTGGGGAAGAAATGTCCTAGAGTGAGGACCACGTAGCGGACAACGTAGTCTTGGGCGGCCCCTGACAAGTTAGAGCAACGAAATCGTCAAGGTCGCAGGGCTATTAGAAGAAAGCGGCACAAAACAACGCAATGTGACGTTCTATGGAGGAATACTATGTGCAACAGTGGACAGAGAGAGGCGAGAGCGTATCTATATCAACGACTGTCATAGGCACCAATTCTGTTGCGTCAAGAACTATTCAATAAAGATGTGGTGTTGTGGGACACCAGGTAGGAACGAAGTTCCTTCGGCTAATGTAGAATCGACACAATTTGCATAAAAAGAAAGAAAGAGAAAGGTAATATACACTACTCGCTTCTGTATACGACTGTCGCGCCTGCGCACGTCTCATTTAACGGTTTTATTCCACGGACTTTTTTCCACGGCCTTTTTTCCACGGAATTTTTCTTACGGTTCTTACGGTTCTTAATATCACATTTTTTTCAGTTCGGTCGCGTAGCAAAATCCTAACCAAAACCCTATCTCCTCCAAGCCTGCCTGTAAGGAACTTCGTTCCAAAAATAAAATGAAACGAAATACGGTGTATGGATATAATGGCGTTATTGTGATAGCTGTAGCTAGAACGTAGTTGATGACTGGCTTGCTAAAGAATAAAGAAAATAATTCAATAATGGATGACTACCAATACAACGCCATCTATGTTTAGTGGATTAAGTAAACAGCTGTCACATAGAAAGGTATCTTCATCACGTTAAATCAACATAACAACTGACAAACATGACCTCCACACAATATTTTTGTTTATATTATGATTTCATAGACTAAACAAACTTTGATCCTATGTATGCTTTGATCGTAAAAAATGAATGAAAAAATATATCTTTGATTTAATAAGTTACGGTTAGTAGAATTTGAAACTATTTGTGATATACTAACTGTTTTACTCAAGTTGATGTACATAAAATGATAATAAATAATGCGTTTTTATTCATGTACTGGCTGCGTCCCGCGATGTTTCCTGCGGTAAAAAGATTTTTCAAATCGGACCAGTGCACTTGCTGTTTCTATTCCTGGTTCCTAAGATTAGCGCGTTAAAAAAGAACAAACTATTCAACTTTAAAATATCAGTATAGATTCGTAAAATCAAAAATCATTAATTATTCATGTAGGCAAAAATTTTTTTACCAAATAAACATGGTCTTATAAGATATGTCCAAATTTTTTTCCCTACCAACGGTTTAGGACTTTCAATCCGCTGAGAAGAACCGGCGTAAGAAACTCAGCAGAGATCGTTATCTTTAGTCATATTACCTTTTTTAACAGTTAATACAATAGTCGTTACAATGCTATACAATATAAATAAATTACAATTATAATATGTGTTGCTCTGGAACAATTTACTCCCAATTTTTATATATTATTGGATATGATAGGTACATACCACTTCTCACACAAGCTTACACAGTCTGTAAGCAATTCTATTTCACGGATGAAGTTACCAAAGTCACGTTTTGTACTAACGAAGGGTTGTCCAATCAATAGTTAGGTTCTATCCGAATATCTGATTGTAAAAGAAAACTAAACTAACAAGGTATCAACTGCTTCTAGCATAAAAACAAGTTTAGTTTTGTTTCTTTTTAAGCTGCAGGCTGCATAGAAAACATAAGTATATAAAAAAAATATTTATAAACATGAAAAGCAACGGCTTCTAGTCCCAAATAAAGCTTGTGTCATGGGTGACAGATGCGTATTTTAAAAAAATAGCTCAACCGACTTCATATGCCTTTGATGAGGGTTTTCCTCGATTTCCCAGGAGATAACCATCAGATCCTGACTTAATGCCAATGACACCACACGGGAACCACCAGCTTTCAAATAAAGAAAGAATTGTTAAAATCGCTTAGGCCAGTTAAAAGTTCTGACTTTGACGTAACGAACATAAAAAAAAACAAACATACGAATTGAGAACCTCCTCCTTTTTTGAAGTCGGTTCAAAATAGATATATATGGTACAATACTGTGGCAAATCTCTAGCAACAACAAAATAACTTTTATTCTTGTTTCGTGTCATTTTCCCAGCGCTTCAGCGCTTTGGTAAACCAGGCAAAAGTAATTTTGTTGAAAGCATATAAAATGAATTACTTCTATCATAGACAGAAAAGTTTTGGAGATACTAGCATTGTTCTGTCGCATAGGCAACGTGGCACGTGTGGGTATGAGATGAAAGGTTTTCGATATATGCATAGACATGTATCACCTGTAAAAACCTCTTTAGGATAATGCGGCCCCTATGAGGAGTTATGGGCTATCATTTAGTAATGGAGTGAAGACTTTGGGGCTCTAATAATTGCCAGGTCCTGGGTAAGAGTCTAGTAAAGTAGTCGGGTCTTAATCTTAATAAATCACTGGTACCAATTCTATGTAAACAGCTAAAATTAAATAAAACTACTTTTTACGGATTTACGCCATAGTTATTTTCATTTTAGTTAAATTAATGTTTTGACGCGTCAGAATTAAACCGTTATCTATTCTTGTTATTTATAATAGAATTTCTATTGTAATAAATAAATTTATTGCGATTTAACATAACAGTAATTGTGCCTATTTAAATAAATATTAGCAGCAGTTGTATGAGCAATCCAATTCGTTTGTAATTACCATTCAATGTGTAAAATAACAGATACCGTGAGAGAGAACATATGCTACAATATTGCGAATTTCTACCACACAAATAACTGCGTTACTGTGTTAGTTATTCAAGTTCCGTACGTATTTTTGTTGCTAAATAACAAACACTAAAAACCAGAATAGATAATTTGATTCTTTACTTATTATAAAACAAAGTCGATATTTTTGTATCTATGTCCCTTATGTGCGCTTAAATCTTCGAAACTACGCAACAGATTTTGACGGTTTGTTATAAGAGATATAGTGAGTTGTTCAGGAAGATGGCTTTAAAGTAAAATTTGCTAAGGTTTGGGGATGGGGGACTCAATAACTGAAATACAAAAAACCAGGTACAGAATCTACTATATAAAAATAAGTCTGGTTTTCCTTCCTGACGCTATAACTCCAGAACGCACGAACCGATTTCCACGGTTTTGCATTCGTTGGAAAGGTCTCGGGCTCCGTGAGGTTTATAGTTAATTTTTTTAAATTTTTTTTTTTTAACTTTTTTTTGGTATGAAATAAATATTTAAGGGGGTTTCCATGCAACAGAAGTATTTTTTATTGCTTGCATATATAAATGTTTCTACTGTGTCTGGTTTACTATACCTATAATAAATAAATAAATAACTATTCATAGACATTTCACACAACGTCCTCTGGACCCAAGCTAAGCTTATATATGCTTGTGTTATGGGTACCAGAATACGGATAGAATACATTATATACTACTTTTATTTTTGTAAATACATACTTACAATGCATAGGAACACCCAGACACAGTACAAACATTTGTAACACTATTAGTAAAATCACAGAGGGGGATTGAACCCGCGACCTCTTGATCGGTAGTCCGTTACACGAACCACTCAATCACGAGGCTCGTCAATATATAAATGTTTGTACTGTGTCTGGTTTACTTTAACTAATTATAAGTTTGTATTTGCAGAAGAAAAGTAGTTTTTATTGTCTATCTATATTCTGGTACCCATAACATAAGCAAAATAATAAGCTTAGCTTGAGACTAGAGGACGTTGTGTGAAATGTCAATGCATATTTACATATTTATTTGGATACAACACTGCAGGCGGCAGGACGCACTCCGACGAAGTTGGCAACAGTCGGCCGGAGTGTTGGAGTCTAATGGGAGAGAAACCGACGAACTATACGGGCATTGTCTAGCAAGACCGCTTTCTGCTTCTGGGCTGTCACCAGCTTGCTATTGACTTAACTCTTATTATTAATTTATGTCAGTAAAAAAAAAGACAGTACAGTAATAAAATTTATTTGCTATTGACGCCGAGCCTCTCGAGGTGTTGCGAGAGGCTCTTTGGGACCAAACCGTTCACCGATACAACTATCGGGATTATTTCTGTCGATACCACCCTTCACATGTCGGGAACCTTGTGCGCCGGCATGTGGATTTACTATGTATATATATGTGATATTACTTGGTCTTCTTCCCACTTCGGCTCGCAAGAGGTTCTCGTCATAGGGGATGGTGATATCCATTATTAATTTATTATTATTATTATTATTAAGTTTTTATATACTTTTTGTATCTCGGCTTTTGCCCGTTTTTAAGGAGAACACGGGCCAAAGCCAAATGTTATTATTACAATATGACAGAACTCGTAACTGAAAAACGCAATGTATCTAGGGTAAACAGTACAGTGATTGGCACTCTAAGATGACCTCCAACATATAAGTAGTAATTCTTTGTTCTATTAATATTTTTTATATATATAATGTTTATCAAATAAAAGGTATATAAGCATAGATTATAATGATTCACATTGGTATTCTAAAAATATTGCTTTATTGCTTAAAAAGTAACATTAAACTTAATTCTATGTAATTGCACAATCATTGGCACTGAAGTATAATTATTGGCATAGTGAATTTGGTATAACGATTGGCAGTTATATCTACCAATGTAGGCACACCTAGGTACGTGCCTAGGTCCATTAATAATCTAGCTTAATCATCTTCCAACATTTTTAACAATTCTTCATCTGTCATTGGTCTCAATCTATTTACTTTTATCTTTTCCAGTTTCCCTTGAATCTCGAAATTCTCTTTAAGGGGTAAATAATCATAGGTGGTGTTGTTACACCATCCGCCGAAAATGTGAACATTACAGTAACACATGATTTGGCCTTTTGGGCATAAAATAAAATTCGTTTCATCCCCATTATAAGCTCTAGATGGATCACTCAATATATGAAAGAGATAATTTTCTTTCAGATATTCTTCTATTTGCGTAAACCAATTTCTAATTTGCTTCTCTGACAACTTTGAGCTTGCTGAAGTTACAGCTTCTGATGTTCGTGTAGAAAGCTCAGGATGCCTCTTCAAGAACAGTTTGTACCATCCCTCGCCTGGTGTATTATCTATAAAATTGTTTGGTCTGGGATGTTCATCCAAAGATAGTTTGACGCTCTTTATGACATCCTCTTTACGCCGTGGAAATCCTTTACTACAAGCTGCAACTATCCATTTCACAATTTCTTGTTCTTCTGCACTAGACAGAACTGTATCTGGACCAGGTCGACTTTTGACAAATTGGTTGGATAGGCGAAACTGCAAAGTTGCTCGTGGAATGTTAAATTTATTTGCAGCAGTTTTCTTAGCCATTCCATTTTTTATGGCTTGCAAGGCTTTTTCTACATCTTCTTCTGCATATCTTTTTGCATATTTTTTTCCATCCGTAACCTTCGGCATCTTAGAGCCGGGTAGGAAGGTAGCTGAAAGAGATGCAGAAGAAGAGGAAACATTAGCTGGGTATAGTCATTGGCACACAAAAAATGTATAATGATTGGCAGTGCCATGAATTGTAATATAAGCAAAAACAGCCTTATTTAGCAACGCAATACGGTCATTATTGACGGAATTATCATTTAACTTTGAAATTTAACACATACCACCAAATAATTAAATGTACAATCATTGGCATCCAAGCCAATCACTGTACCACAATACAAAAAAAAATACAGTGATTGGCACCAATGAAATTACCGGTACACTTATTTTTCAACTCTAAAAACGATAAAAATAGCAAGATTTACACCCATTTAACATAATCAAATATAAATTATTGTAGAAACTTTCCCAAAAACCAACTTTTCACGTGCACTTCTATCCTCCAGTACTAAACTTTTTTATAAAAAAACAACACGATCTCGACGACTTGATTTCCTTGAAAGCTCACAAACAGCTGTGAAAGAAAGATGGCTGACAACTGTGTTGCCACTAGAGATTATTAGATATTCTACCAAATAAAGCATTGCAACAGTAAATAAACAGGAATTGTCTCTTAATATTTGAATTTTTAAGTCAGAGTGCCAATCACTGAGGGGGTGCCAACAATAGTATGGTTTACCCTATTGCATTCAAAGATGTATTGAATAGCGTAAAATTGGCATGGATTCAATAGATAGTACGTTGAATGGATGGGCGGGCCGCACGCATCAGCAATTCATGCGTTTACGCAAGCTTCCCACTTTGACGTTTCACAATTATGTAGTGACACCATGATATTTGGATAAAAATTAGGACTAATTAAACGACTTCAAAAAAAGGAGTAGGTTCTCAACTCGTCTGTATGTTTTTCCTTTTTTTTGTTTGTTACCTCTTTTACCATTAACTTTTAACTGGCCAAAGCGATTTTAATGACGGGCTTCGTGGTCTAGTGGTTCGTATAACGGTCTGCCGATCATGAGGTCGCGGGTTCGATTCTCGCCTCGGACAATCATTTGTGTGATGTTTATAAATGTCATACAAATGTTTGTTCTGCGTCTGGGTGTTTCTAAGTATTATAAGTTGGTATTTACAAAAAAAAAGTAGTAAAATTATGTAGTATATCCGTATTCTGGTACCCATAACACAAGCATATAAGCTTAGCTTGGGACCAGAGGACGTTGTGTGAAATGTCAGTGAATATTTATTTATATATAAAAAAAATGGTTCTTGTTTATTTGAAAACTGGTTCCCTTTTTTTAAATACCTACTCAATTATTTTCTCTTAGCAGTAGAAAGGTATAATCAAAGGTCAATATACACGTTTGTCGTACATGAATCACATGTATGAGTTTTAATGATGCCAAGGTAGTGTGTATACAGGGTGACTTTGCAAGGTGTTGCCAAATTTTTAGGAGCGACTCTGAATCAGTAACTTAATCGATTTACGTAAAGAACATCAAAAAAAATTTTTTCATTTTAATTAATCCTATCCGCTGTTTAAAAATAGTACGCGTGGATAATTTACTTCATTCATAGAAAAATACGCACGCACGTCACGATAGTTTCGCAAAAGTTAAACTGTAAGTGTAGTAGTGATTATGGTGCGCGAAAATAAGCCTTATGCTTAACAACATAAGGTTCGGGCGCCCGCGCAAGCAAGGGTTAGCGGGAAGCGTAGGCCGACAAATGGAGGGGGAGTGTTTATTGAAGGGTCATTGACCGGTGGCGTGTTGATGAAATTGCACCGTATGTCCACTGCATAAGAACTTGTTGGCGCGCTTGTCGTTGTGTGGTCTGCATAAGGTCGTTTGTGGCTCTGGTCTCTGATGAATGACAACGCACGCGGTGTCTCTTTGTTGAGTTACTTTTAAGGACTTTTTAAATAGTTTTTTTTTGAAAAATACTACGTTTACAAATAGTTACTACAAAGACGTATTTTAGTATTGTTCTATAGAGCTTATTTAAAAAATTTGGCAACACCTTGCAAAGTCACCCTGTATATCTATGCCTAGTGTCTACTACCGTGTTAAAAAGCGCAACGTTATGCATACATAAACTGACATACACATCCATACACAATCCCAATCATTCACGGAATCATGCAAATTTAAAACAACATTTCGCAAACTATCAGTGCTCTCATCATCACATTTATTATTTTTTCATCATTATTGTATGATTTTGCTTTCTTATTTCAATAATCTAGTTTACCGAACTTTACTCTTTGGTCGATCGCCGATCAATTAAATTTTCACGCCTATTCGCATTGGACTAAGCAGAGACTATAAAAATACTTGCTATTCTTTTACATAATAAACTAAATTATCATGGAAAAAATGATCACCATGAGCGGGACTTGAATTGCTATGATCAAGGTGCACTATATAAAACTTAATAATCTTACAAAACTAATTAAAGAAAATAGTATTATAAACTGTTTTATTAATTATATTATAATTATTATAAACTTCGATGTAATATAGTAATTATTAGACATTAAACAGAATTAATTATCAGCCCAACATTTTTTAATTATTCCCTCAAAGCTTCATTATAATTGAGTCGTCAAAATTCTATTACGTTGTTAAATAAGCCGTAATTTTGTATAATTAACTAAACAGGTTGTAATATATAAGTTAAAAGTGAGTTTTGGAGGTTAAGTTAACTTTGCTAATAACAATCAATCAAAATATAACCGGACAAGTTCGAGTTCGACTTGCGCAAGAATTATTCCGTGTTTTTTTTTTTGAGTTTCATACTGAAAGATAAAACGGGAGCCTATTATTGAGAATTCGCGGTCTGTTTGTCTGTCTGTCACCAGGCTGTATATCTGGAACGGTGTTAGTTAGTGAGCTGAAAATTTCGCAGTTGTGTATAATATCAGCTGATACTACAACAACATACACGCCTGGTCAGCGTGGCATAGTGGACCATGGCCCCTCCGATAGTGGGGGAGGCCCGTGCCCAACAGTGGGACATTAATGGGCTAGAGAGAGAGAGAGATGATTAGCACTTAAAACCGTCGGGCATGTATGACCAGATTGAGTACTTAATGAAGTTGAGTTATGAAAACACTGAAAAGCTAATCAATATTATAAAATGATACATCCATACCACCATTCCGTAACATCACACTTATCTCATACTATAAATCCACACATACATTCACACGTCATCTATTTCACACACACGTATAGGCTACTCTTTTGTAATTAGATTTAAGTCTGGACCATTTTGATATGTACATTTAATTGATGTATGGGGGCCTGGTAATCTGCGTGACAGGGTAACCTAGTGCAGATACCAGTCTCCCACAAAGGCTTTGTCGCTGTTGTATTTGTACGAGTATTGTAACATTTATATTAGTATAATTGATTTAAGTAGTATAATTGATTTAACTATGTTTCTAGAAACCTAAGTTACCTTGTGGAAGAGAATAATAAATAAATAAATAAATAAATAAAATAAAGATGTATGAGTGTGGATGAAGCCAAGGAAGTATGTTTGGATCGTAGCAGATGGCGCTCTATAGTCTCTGCCTACCCCCATGGGGAAAAGGCGTGATGTTATGATGATGATGATATTATATTATGATAATAATGTTACGGAACCCTTTGTGTGTATGACCAACTCGTACTTGACAGGTTTTTTGTTATAGCAGCATTAGTGATACGTTATCTGTAACAGTTTATCTCTCGCTTCTTTATGCAAATAAATCTATTCTATTCTCTCAATTACTGTTTATGAGATACAGTCTCACCGCTCAGCTCTGTCACCGAGCGATAGAATGACAAACAGACTACGAAGTTTCAGTACTAGGATCTTGTATTGTCTTTTGGACAAGGAACTCTAAAAAACAAAGCGGAACATGTTTGGAAAATGTTTCGTTGTTAGACAGTCTTAAATTAAGATGGTGGCTACAATAAATCATGTATAAACTTTTGTTAAAGTTATTTAATCGATTTTATCTAAGTAGAGCACAATTTTGTTCGGTCAAATGAAAGTTAGTATAAAACTACCCGTTGCTCGCGACTTTAGACGCGTGGAATTCAGAAAACCAAACATTAACAGATTATTCACATAGGTACTCTTGAAACAATCTATCCGCATTGGAAAATACAGAAAAAAATGCGCTTTTTCGAATACGTAAAGATTTCAACCATCTTCTGAGCATGAGTGCCGGTATAGTAACACCAGATGGTGGGTTGACGTTTAAAATTGAGGACAAGTAACTTTAGCCTAGCTAAATAGCACTTCTTACAATAATGACGTTTCATATAACGTATAGCCTGTATCATAGACATACATAGATTCATTTTCACGCACACATAGTTATGTAAGGGGCTTCTAGCCGACTGTGATGTAGCCAAAGAAACATCTGATAAATCTGTGTGTGCCGGTTTCTAAGCATTTGAACACATTGTCAACTTGAAATAGCGAAACACAGGTGGGTTACAGCAACTTGAAATATTACGAAGAGTTATTACTGTTGTTATAAGTAAGATAAGATTTTACCTAGAACTCATAACGTCCATATCTCTGCAAAAATTATTAAGTTACTAATATTTACTACATAACATTAAAACTCTGTTGTTTGTTCAGCAAAACCTATACAATAAAAAAAAAACTATTAAACCGATTTAAATGAAATTTGGTACACAGATAGTCTAAAGCCCGATAAAGGATATACTTAGACTGTTTTGGACAGGCTATTTGTTAATTTAATGTCATAGACGAAATATGTAAATATGTAGTTTATTTACTCAAGATCATAGGGTTTTTGTTATTCCAAAAAGGCGATTCCAAATTCCATACATGTGAAATATATAATGCAAAATAGCTATTTTTCTATGACATTTTAATAAAACTATCTCATTTTTACGTATGTTGTGGTTATAATTAAAATCTAAGTTTAGCACTTAGACATTTCTGAAATAGGGTCAAGAATTACGTCGGCAGTGCGTTCCCGTGCGTTCGGCTATTTTCGGCACGCGTCGGTTACGTTCGGTTATTTTCGGAATCATTTCTGGATCGTCCCGATCCGGTTGGGTTAAATTTAACAGCCGGGTATTTAATACACAGTATGTTAAACATTGTTCGTTTTGTGATGGATTAAGAAAAACACTTGTTGTCATCCCCATATTCTCTCGTAAATTCACGGACATAAATATCACATACTGTCTTCTGGGCTCTCAAGCTAAGTTTCTTTACCTGTGTTATGCGTGCCAGAATTTGTATATAGTTATATGATTGTTTAGATTTTTGTAAGTATGAAAAGAAAACACCCAGATGCAGTAAGTACAATAATTATAAGATTTAGAAATAATCTAAATTTATTAATTGGTAATCGAAATCGTTCCCTCCTGAGCGATAGTCCGCAATTAATAACTTCACTACGAGGACCTCATAATGAATTCATTTCTTACTTTCTTTTATATTACTTCTTATTCTCCTGCCACATGAATGTCCCACTGTTGGGCACAAGCCTCCTTCTTTTGGGGGGTTATTTGATCTACTTATACCGTAGCAGGTTTACACCACGTAGGGAAAGAATGAAGTAACGACACTTGTATACTAATATACTAACTTTCACTACACGGGCATTCATATTTCTAAAATTCATTAACTTTTTTTTTTCTTTTCTGAAACTTCGCCATATACAGTGCTAGTTTTATTTTTCGCTAGTTTTAGCGAGGCTGATATTTTTCACAAATTGAACGTTGTCGAGAGGCAGGCCTGTTTACACTCCATTTGCTCAACCGAGTGCTAAACACGGACCACTGAGTTAGAAATGTGTGCCGATGATCAACGAAACATATTTTGCACTAGAATCAAATGGTGCCTCCTATAGTACAGTTACACTCGCGTTAATAGAATACTCGGAGTAAGGCATAGATAAAGTCCAGAATTAAATAATTCTAAATTTAAAAAATTATGTAAACAGGCGTACATATTATAAAGTTTCTGATTATATTAAAGATGATAAAGCTTGAGAGTAGGTTGCTCTGGAGCAATCAATACATAATATTGTAACGTTTTATTAACATTGTAAGTATTATTGAAATTTAATTTAAAAAATATTGATATAATTGAAAGCTTCGCTGAGTTTCTTACGCCGCCGGTTCTTCTCAGCAGATTCCGTCCTGAACCGGTGGTAGGAAAAAGAATTGGATATGTCATAAGCACATAATTTTTCAAAAAAAAATTATTAATTGATTTTTCATTTCATTTCAATATTCTCATAGAACATTTACTTTTATCTCGGTTTCCATTCGGTTGGTGGATAATGCCTAAGGCATTAAGCCCGCTTTTGACAGATGTAGATACCTAAAGAGTAAATCAACTAACACCTTTAATGCTTATGACTCGCAGAAATGGCAGAAATCCCGGAATTTTGAGTGTGAAAATTTCACAACTAGACGCTTATAGCCACGAGGTGAGACAGATACTATAAAATCAAGGAAAATTGGGGAAAATTAACTGTTATTATATTATTTTATCCTAAATTAAAGCTAATAAATCGGGCAAAAATTTAAAACAAATACACGCGTCTAAAACCGTATAAAGTGGTTTTATTTAAAGCTAATACTCTTAAAAGTTAAAATTAATTTGTTATTCAAAAGTCAAACAACAAAAGTCTAACTTTCAAAGTCTAATTGAAATATTCAATACATATTAACACAATGTAAATCAATAAGTTTATTTACAATTATAATTGGTTCTCCTAAATTATTACTTTAAATTTATAATTTATTTAACAAATAGAGTTTTAGGTTAAACTGTAAGTAGACTAAATACAAATTTATATAACGGTCTTCAAGATAATAATTTATATTATTGTTTTGAAGGTCTTAGAGCATAACTACAACAGAAGCAGCCATTGTTAGGCGAGCATCGCTGAATAATGTACGAGATAAATTTTCTTAGTGTGTGTGGCAATATTTTTGTGTGTGTAGTGATTTTCCGCGTGTACGCGTAACGACGCATTGAAGTTTACGTTAGTGTTTGTAAAGCCCGCTTAACACTAGCACGCTAAGCGCTAACTCACGGCGCGAATCGTGGCGTGAACTACTATTGCGAAGGGCTGTGAATGTAGATGCCTTTGCTTTCGGACGTCGCAAACCAAACGCTACCCCTTTGACGCGGGACAAAACCTAACACCGATCGATCGTAGAACGGCGCGAAGTCCGAACGCGAAGGCGGGAAGGTGCGCAAAACCATCTACACTAGCTTTTCTTGGCTTTCACGACCTTTCGCGGATATAGAGCACCGACCGGAGTGTATATTTGACAAAGAAAACACCGTATGTAAGTCCTGTTGGTTAAAGACTCAAAGTTAAAGCCCTTAATAAATTATGAGTAGGTAGGCTCAGACATAACACTTACCTCTATTGACATTAGCCTCACGTCATCTTATCTTAAATTCATGTCACAGAATAGAACCCATTACCCATCAATATGTCGTATATATATGTGACATACCTGAAACAAAGGGAACATAATTAACATCTAATCTATAGCCGACAATAGTTCTCAATTAACTACGTTGATCAATAATTCACTACTTGATATATAGCTAATGATCGTGTGGTGACGTCAAGAATATCCCTACTAATATCATAAATGCGAATCTGTCTGTCTGTTACGTTTTCCCGCTTAAACCTCTCAACCGATTTTGATGAAATTTGGCACAGACAATCTTTAGACCCTGAGAATATAGCATAGGCTACCTTTTATTGCGAAAAAAAGGGTAGAAAAGTTTTCTACATTTCACGCGGACAGAGTCGCGGGTAACAGCTAGTAAATAATAAATAAATATTCACGGACATTTCACACAACGTCCTCTGGTCCCAAGCTAAGCTTAAATGCTTGTGTAATGAGTACCAGAATACGGATATATTACATTATACTACTTTTCTTTAGTAAATACATACTTATAATACATAGAAACACCCAGACGCAGTACAAACATTTGTATGACAATTATAAAAATCACACAAATGATTTTCCCGAGCGGGAATCGAACCCGCGACCTCGTGATCGGCAGTCCGTTACATAAACCACTCAACCACGAGGTTCGTCATAAGTAAATATAAGAGACCATTTTCTCCCAAGAGTAGTAAAAATACGGACCTCGTGGTCTAGTGGCTCATATCTTTGCTGTTCAAGAGGTTGAAGGTTCGATTTCCGCTCGAGACAATTACTTGTCAATTATAAATATCACATACGTCTGCTTGTGCTATGTATTTACAGAAGAAGTGATTTATGTATTATATCCGTGTTGTGGTACCCACAGCTAAAGCAAAGCTTAGCTTGAGACCAGAGGATGTTGTGTGAAGTGTCCATAAATATTTGTTGTTAAGTGTTATTTGACAAACCAAGCTATAAAAAAATTGTAAGTTGCATCAAGCCGGCTGAGTGGTGTAGCCATATACACTACACCAGGTGGTCAAGTCCGCTATTCAATGTTCAGTAAAAGTTCAGTGAAAGTTCAGTGACAGTTCAGTGAAAGTTCAGTGAAAGTTCAATTGAATGGTATCAATTGTAACAAAAAATTAACAATAGACTACCAAACTTGATAAAATTCGCCACTAAGCAATCAGTTATTGCATTTGTTGATTGCTTATTGGCGAATTTTGTCAAGTTTGGTGGTCTATTGTTAATTTTTTGAGGTTATAATGTGCCATTGAGCTACCATTCTGACACAATTCATTTACCGGACTTGGGGCCCTGGTAATCATTAAATCTGTGTCTACTGCCTACTAGCTGACCGGACGAAAAAAATTATGCCAAATATTAGTTTGAAGATGGCCGGACGGACGGATGGATGGACAGGCGGACAGTGGAGACTTAGTAATAGGGTCGTAGGGTGACATTTTATGCTTTGGTACTAAAAATGAAACCACAATTTTGTACTTTAAAAACTGCTACAAATTATAGAATGGTACCAATTCTGCATGCACAACTAAACTTAACTAAAATGACAACATCTATTGCTGTATTTTGATTGGCTTTGCTTAGCTATTTCATTGTAAACATTCACATTAATTAAAATCGTTATTTTTTATACATGGTTTTTATATTAATTAAATAAGTTAAAATTGCCGAATTAGTTATATATAAGTTTAGTTTAGTTGTGCGCGTAGAATTGGTATTACTATTACATTAAGACGATACCAAAATAGCTTCGTGCATTTTTCTATGTACTAAGTTTTCATTGTTTCTCAAGATTGAATGGCTAGAGCTCTAATTTTTAAGTATATGTTTTCTCAATATATGATCTAGGATCGCATGAACTCAGAAACGCGATTAAAAAAAGTTTTCTCGATAGAAAATCTTGGCGAAACAACCTCTCAAATTTTTTATTTTTTTCATTTGTCGGTCTATTATCGCGTATTAACTAATGAAATATCTTTAAAAACATAAGTAACTATTATATATAGAAACACGTGGATCAGAATTAAAATATATTTAGTAGATTTTGAGTAAATAGGAAAAGTATCCCTAATTCTTCATTTTCTGTGCCTACTGGCTGTGTTAATATGTACGTGTCGGCGATGATATACGATAATATTGATGTAGGCCCTTAACATTCTGCCAATAAACTAACAAATATTTAATTGAATTACTTCAAATTATTTCATTACGGTCAGCTTGTAGAATTTAACTTCGATTTTCCATTTGAGTTGAAACTTTAACATTGATACAAATGATTAAAGCAGAGTTTTATTATCTGAGGTAATTTATCAAATTATAACTTGGGCTTTCTGCTAAAGTTACTTTCAAACTAACTTTAAGTAATCATGGCATAGACTAATAAAATAATATTTTAGGTATACTTTAATACAATAACAGGCGTTTGTTTCTAACTGTTTGTTAAAACATTTATTTAATACTAGCTGTAGTCTGACACTCCGTACTCGTGGAATTTAGAAAAATTTCTCCGTTTTTGCAACATTCTTTAATAATGCTTCGCTCCTATTGGTCGCAGCGTGATGTTTTATAGCCTATAGCCTATTTCTCGGTAAATGGACTATTTAACACAAAAATAATTTTTCAATTCGAACCAGTATTTTCTGAGATTAGCGTGTTTAAACAAACAAACTCTTCAGCCTTATAATTTTAGTATCGTTAGTTACAAAGATTTTTTATAAATATTTATTTAACTTGCAATGTATGTAAGTTTCATCGAAGAAAGACAGAGAAGACGATAAATTTATTTTGATTTGATTTGAAGGTCTTAAATTCTAGGATCCAGTCATCAGTCTCTACTAGGCTATAATGAGAGCACAGAACAAAGTTTTCTCATTGGACTCGTCATGATGCTGTCATGGGGTTACTCAAAAAAAGGTGTAAAAAGATTTCTACAGGGTCAGCAACTCGCGAGTGATATCTCTGGTGTTGCAGACGTTTAGAGGCTACGGTGAACGCTTCCCATCAGGTAGGCCGTACACTTGTTCCCCAACTTAGTAGAATAAAAAAAAATCTAAGTACTGAGTTATCAAGGTACAAACATAAATAAATATTATGTCTTAAGCATAAATTAGGGTCTCTAAAGATAGTGTCGCTGTCACCAAATAGAGACCAGAGAGATTGAAACCAAAGGAGAATCTTGTTTCTTAAATATAGCATCTTAAAAGAACGCGAAAATTACACTAAAAACTTTATTTACACTAAAAAAAATCCGAAAACTTTTAACACAAATGAAAGAATGATAAGATTATTCTTTTGCTAAATACGCAAAAAATATATATGCTTACATTTAGCAAAAAAAAAAAATATACCCAGCGTCGAAATAAAATCTAATTTACCTGACTCTTTCTATTTACTCTGGATACATTAGATTTGCTGAAATCGATCTAGGAAGGCTTTCAACGAAATTTGGAAATACAAACTCTGCACTCGAAGGTTTAATCAGTGAGAGAGCAATTTAGTTCAGAAAAGTTTGCGTTTGAAAATCCTTATGATTAAAATTACCTCATACGAGTCAGTATTCACATTTCGCATTAATATTAATAAGGTGGAAGTTTATATGTGTGTTTATTGCTACTTCACGCTTAAACGACTCAAAGGATTTGAATAATAATTGGCAAATTCTGAACTAATTGGTTAGAAGGAGTCCACTCCTGGGGTATCGATAAATAGAATTAACGGAATTAAAATGAAAATTCCTAATATGGTAGGTTACATCCTAAACTAAGTATTAAGTAAGAATAAGTCCACCCCTGGGGTATTCTATATCATAGAAACAAGGTTCAATAACCAAACGATTTTAAAAATACTTTTTTTTGTACGTTCAGTCGGGCCCTTGATAAAGTACCACTCTTGCCGGGTCATAAGGCTCAAAGCAACACCACGGCCCGGTAGAGCGGAGGAGTGCATATAAAAAAACACTTCAAAATAATATCATACTAGCTGTTGCCCGCAACTTCATACGCGTGGAATGTAGAAACCAAACTTTAAAATATTATACCTAAATCCGCCTCTTGAACCATTCTATTTTAAAAAAAATGCACCAAAATTCGTTTCGTATTTTTAAAGGTATAAGCTTACATAGGGACATACATACGACAAATAATGACATTGTTTTATAATAAGTAAATATTAAATACACGTTACATTATCTATCATGAAGGTAATTTGTTTAGGCACCTCGTTGGCGCGAAACCAAGCAATTTGATTAAAAGCTAGCGTCAACGCGGCCATTGAGTCTTCAGGCTACATTGTGATCAATTAATATGACACGACACGACTACGATACTAGCACGCGACGCTATTGCATAGCGTCATTGTTAATGAACTAGTTGTATCCTTCAGTTTCACTTGCGTACTATTTTCAAGCAATTTAGTACATTGTTTTCTGCTAAAGAACTATACTTAGTACTTCAAGGAATGTTCTAAAAAGAATCAGCTAAACCGGTTCTGGTGTTTTCGAAATTTTAATTGATGATGCATATCTGTAAATGCTATAACAATTTGATAACAATAAATATTAAAGATCATAACACAGTAAATATTTATATCGGCTCACATACAACAAACGTTTTCAGTTTTACTTGTGGTACCCGTGGTAGACGACATGAGTTGAATATAATATGTACATTATAACGGCAGGCACGGAAGACTTCGTGTACGAGTCCAACTCATATTTGGCAGGTTTTTATTTCACATGAAATAAATAAATAAATAATTTGGACATTTCTAACAATTTGTCCTCTGGTCCCAAAGTAAGCTATATTTATAAGCTTGTGTTATGAGTACCAGATACGGATATACTACATTATATACTTTTTTACACTAACTGTTACCCACGATTCCGTCCGCATGGAATTTAAAAAAAAATCCCCGTTTTTGCAACATTTTTCAATACTGCTTCGCTTCTACTGGTCGTACCGTGATGTTATATAACCTAAAGCCTTCCTCGATAATTGCCCTATCTAACATTGAAAGAATTTTTCAAATCGGTCCAGTGGTTCCTGAGATTAGCACGTTCAAACAAACAAACAAACAAACAAAATTTTCCCGCTTTATAATATTAGTATAGAAGTATACTCGTAGATAGAAACACCCAGACGCAGTACAACCATTTGTATGACATTTATGAATATCACACAAATGATTGTCCCATGCGGGAATCGAACCAGTGACCTCGTGAATGGCAGTCCGTTACATGAACGACGAGCCCGTCGACAAAATTTTCAAGATTGGTGACAAAATAGAGTGTTTTTTATTAGAGAATAGAGAATAGAATACACTTTATTGTACACCATAAATTACATGTCACTTAACTAATGTAACAATAAAACATGTAGGTACAATTGGCGGTCTTATCGCATATTGCGATCTCTTCCAGACAACCTTTAGATGGACTCAGTTTATTTGGAAAGGGGTATTAGTGGTGTACTTGCTATGTATAAATTCCAAGAAAGAAGAAAAATCTTATATTACGCATAATCAATACATACTACAGATATACATACACATATAGGTATCCATAAATGTACATAAACCTATATTATTATATATTCTTTATCATATAACATTAAAATGTGCACAATATTATGAAACGTCTATCGCATAAAAGGGGTCACATAGACCGGTATAGTCCAATAAAGTAATGCTTCATGTTCAAGTGAGGGTAAATTTGCAATTCAATATATTGAGGTGCACATATTTGCACTCACTGACCACTTTAAACTAGATTAAACCAAGTTTATATTGAATTTCTGTCCTGTATTGTTTGTTTGAACGCGCAAATCTCATAAACCACTCTGGTCCGATTTGCTAATGGTACCAATTCTAAGTGCACAACTAAGCTTAACTAAACTAAAAAATGGAAACAACTATGGCGTATTTTGATTAATTGGATATTTTGTTGTGCATATTTTTAATAATTAAAATTGTTAGTCTACAATATACAGATTTTCTAATAAGAAAGTTCTGTTAACGTTGCCAAATTGTGTTATTGATACAATCAATTATCATTTTTAGTTAAGTTTAGTTTAGCACATAGATTGGGTGCCAATGTCTTTCAGTGTTGGGTACTACATTTATCGAGGAAGACTTACGCAAGCTAATGCCTGCGGTAGTTTTTGCGTGAGAGAGCAACAAACATCGTTACAGACATTCTTAAAAAAAATTACGTGAGTAATTTATTAATTTTTGCAATTGACTTGCTATGCTTTTACTTAATAAATTAAATTGTAGTGGAAAAAGTAATCCCGCTTGCGGTGATCACTTTTTCCACTACAATTTAATTTATTAAATTTTACGTGTATAATATTAATAGGAAGTAAGACTAGTACTTTTTGATATGCCTTTGGGTTATAGTTTGGTATTTGATGACCTTCCTAGATAAATAGAGATGCAAAAAGAAAAAAAAAATCTCTTATTATCACAATAATAATTGAACGCCTCTTAAATCTTTGGCTTGTAACATTCTAAATTATTGTATACACGGAAACATAAAGATAGTTACGAGTTCCAAGGTTTATGTTAAACTAGAATTAATTAAACATTAAGCATAACTTGCGTAAAGCAATAAGTTTGCGTATAAACCGCTGATTTACATAAATTAAATATTAATCAAGCATATTCTGAGTGATGACGGATTAACTAATAAACTAAGTACTGATAAGTTTTCTCAATCTGTTATCACTCCATATCACGCCTTTTTCCCATGGGGGTAGCTAGAGACTATAGAGTGTCATCTGCTAAGGTCCAAACACACTTCCTTGGCTTCATCCACACTCATACATCTGTTTAGACATATACGACGGTTGTAAGTGCTACGCACTTGACCCTCTTGAAGTATACCGGCGATGACATTGGAATATATTTTTCTCGGGCGTCCTCTCTCAGCGTTTTCAAATACCTCCGCTATGTATTTGAATTTTGTTAATCGTCTGTTATCCATCCTCTGCACGTGACCAAACCACCTAAGCATACTTTTCTCCACCTTATATATTATCTTTCTACATCCTCTTTCAGACCGCAACGTTCTCTTAAGACATTTTTTCTTAATCTATCTTTTAAAGTCACACCACACATACTTTCTATAACATCTACTACTTATGTAAATACATATAAATACGATAATAAGTCGTATTTTATATTCATGAATACCTACGACGAATCCTTTTTAACTTGGGCTCTTATAAAGTGAGCGAACCGAACAATCGTTCCAAATTAAACGATGCGAGATGTTACCTCGTTTGAAGATTGTAACATATGTGACTGTATAATAATGTGGATTTTATACATGTTTTGTAGAAGAAAGCTACTTAATATCATTTTATCATTATGTATAAACTTAAAAAAACTGCATCAAAAGCCGTTTCGAAGTTTTAAACATATAACCCTATATAGGGACATACTTACAAAAATAGCGGCTTTGTTTTATAATATCTAAAGATGTAAGTAGACGTATTATAAAATTTCTGATTATATTGAAGATAATAAAGCAATTGGAGCAAAACATAATGTGTATTGTAACTTATTATTACCAATGTAAGTATTATTGTTTTTGAGTATTAAAAAATGTTGATTAACACCAAAAGCTGATTTTTACGCCAGCTCTTCTCAATGGATTGTACGTCGCGATGGTATGGAAAAAATGGGAGTTGTCATAAGAACATAAAGGGCATAGCCAACTTTAGGCCACCTATAAACACCACTTTAGCAAGAAAAGATATAGCACATTAATTTTGTTATTTAATCATAGGAATTTTACGTATATTTAAACACCTGCCACTGAAACAATTTATGCTTCGTATAAAAAAAGTATTTTTGTTTGAAAATCCTTACAAAAGTCGCGTAGCAAAGTATTGTTAGTGCTTAAAACTTTATCCTGAGTTTTCTATCTTTATAAATATATATAATAATATATAATATTTTTATGCACGCATAAAATATGCATTTCGTAATTAATAATGAGGTTAAAAACATTTTTAAAAGAAAAAAGTAAATCAAATGCATAACAAATGTAGTGTCAAACAGTCAACTTCACTTGTCGCAAGTGAGGGTACTTGTACATGTGCATACAGTGTTTCTATTATTTTCTGATTTATTACGGCCTGGCTTTGTTATATGAACTTGATTATGATTTACGCGTTTGACTGAACGTATATTATTATATACTCCGAAGGTATATTTTGTTTATGTTTTAATAAACAACAATTGTAATGGCTGAAATGCTATCCAACAATATTGTTCTAATTGCATAGTTGGGACCCGCACCGTAGGTTGTTGTGCCTACATTATGACAGTGCTCAGGTATAAAGGTAAGATAGGAACCCAACATAACACCTTCTACGACAATCCTGGATGATATTTTGATCATATATGAAAGTGATGAAAATATAGATATTTGACATATAAAACTGCTTATTTTCAAGTTTATTCCATATGTATAATTAAATAAAAGATGATGAAAACACATTTCTTACCATGTTTTACTTAACAAGCATAAAAATAAATTAATACTTGATTTTCTTTGCTGCCAGGCACATTATTAAACTTAAAACTGTTTTTTTATTTTCTACTTATTTCAAAGTAATAGCGGCATTTTAAATATGTTTTTCAGATATCTGATATATTTAAGATTTTGAAATGCATAGCAAATATATCAGTATTTGCTGTTCATGAGTGGCCCCAGACCCTAAGGAGAATGGGCATTTTCCTTTGTTATAAATTGTGTGTACATGAAATGACTTTCATTTGATTACATTTCAAACAGCTTAGATATTGATTATTATTATTTTTAGATAGAACAATGCCTCGCCTTTAATTTCTTTCTTAAGATGCTGTAAAATCCAGTTATGGGGGTGACATAAAGAGATGACATCTGTGAGAGACTAAGAACTCGAAACTAATCTCTATGTGTAATTGTGTACGGTCAACGTGGCATATTAGAACAAAATCTCTTCTAAAGTGCAGGATGCTCTTGTCCAACTGTGGGCTGGGAAGAAAAAGTAGAATGTTTAGTTTCAAAAATATTTTTTTTATTGTAATTTTTATTTGAGTAGCCTATAATTATACCTATTCCACAATTTATAAAAATTTCCAACCTAGAAGTGTGAAAGCTTATATGAAATTTAATTTGAATTTTTGGCCTTCGGAAGTACGACCATGTGTCGGAATTCCGGGCGAAATTGGAGTGGTTGCCGATTCGGAGGCGTAGAGACTCCAACATTCTTTCTCTTCTCTATACCATTCTACACAACCCTAGCTCTCCAAATTATCTACGGGAACGATTTAATTACCTTGTCCCTCGAGACAGAGAATGTCGCTCAACTTCTTCACTTCTTCTTAGTACTCCTCGCCATACTTCAAGTCGGTATGGTGGTTCCTTTACAATACACGCTGTCCGTCTATGGAACTCTCTTCCACATACTATTCGCGCTAGCACTTCTCTGGATATCTTTAAGAAAAGAATCAAAAAGCATTTCCTATCTCAGCATTAAGTGTATGTATATAGCTATGTATGTATGTGTGTATATGTATTGTTTATGTGTTATAACATTTTATTTGTGTAAATATCTATATATCTGTATTTGTGTAAGTTTATTTATTTAGTCTATGTATGTATTTTATTGATCTTGTTTTATTGGTACTTTCTTGTTGTACACCTATCTATCCTATAATATACCATTTCTCCATACACTCAAGGGTTTGCTGGTAGAAAACTCAATATGAGTTAAGCTCGCCTTTGTGCACGTTTGTAACAATATTGTTTATGTTGCCTTACTTGTATGAGTGTACAATAAAGAATAAATGAAATGAAATGAAATTACTTGATACATAGGTTTTCTTAACTTTAGTTACTAATAGGTATTAGTAACTAAAGTTAAGAAAACCTATGTTTAGGCGAACGAACTTGAAGAAAAATACTAAAATATTTGCAGTATTCGCAGTAGGTACTTCGAAAAGCCGTTTGAATTCAGTTAATTTTCATTCAAATTGAATACGGAATAAGGTATAACTCTCACTTAACGTCGAATAGCAAAAGCAAGTAGCGTGTACTAACTTTTGCCTTGATATTTAAGTTCTTTTGCTTACATTCGACGTAAGTAAACCGCACGTAAATGTTTTCAGTTCAGTAAGCCGCACCTCATTATGTAGTTTTAAAAGTTAGAACGTTTTAAATGCATATTATAGGAAACGATAGTTTATGTGCTATAAATTATAATTATTATGTATAACATTGCTCACTATATTAAATAAAACTACTTTTTCGGGTACTATCTCGTTAATATGGCTTAGCTTAAAAAATAAACCTAACAAAGTCGGTCGAAATTCCAACTGTGATTTATATAAGTCATACATTTAAACAGTAGTATTTTTAATAATCATATCTGTGTTAACTGCTCTTTCATATCCTCATTCACAGAGTCCTTCCATCTTTTCTTAGGTCTTCCTCTAGACTTTTTTCTTCCACATTTATGCACAGAACTCTCCTAACGATATTACTTTCCTCACGTCTCATTATATATACTCGTATTACTAGCTGACCCGGCAAACGTTGTTTTGCCATACTAAAAAAAAAAGTTTGAAAAATAGATGTTGGCCGATTCTCAGACCTACTGAATATGTATGCAAAATTTGGGAAGAATCGGTCAAGCCGTTTCGGAGGAGTACGGTAACTAACACTGTGACACGTGAATTTTATATATTAGATATATACGATATGTGTGATACCTATATTACATGACCATAGCAAGACAGCAGCTCATTCTTCGATTTTCCAGTCGTTGGCATCACTTTCAGTCTTCCTCTAATATTAATTTATTTTATTAATTCGTTATCTTAATCCTTACTAAGTTATAAGTGCGAAATCCGGATGATGACACAGTAATAATTTTGACGAGCATAAGTGTTAATAGAATAGAATACACTTTATTGTACACCATAAATTACATGTCACTTAACTAATGTAACAATAAAACATGTACAATTGGCGGTCTTATCGCATATTGCGATCTCTTCCAGTTAATGTGTGGAACGAAACGATAGCGCGATTTAAAAAACGTACAACGCCATCTATTGAGCAGAAGAGTAACCTTCTGTTTGTTAAGGATTGATTTCTAAATTTCACGCGTACGAACGCGCAACAGCTATATGTTTGTTGGTTTGAACGCGCTAATCTCAGTAACTACTGGTCCGAGATTTATCGAGAAAGGTTATAGGCTATATAACATTACGCTGCAACCAATAGGAGCGAAGCATCAGTTAAAAATATGGCAAAAACGGGGAAATTTTTTTAGTCATTTGTAAAACCTCTAGTTGCCCGCGACTCTGTCCGCGTGGTATTTAGAAAAAAATTTTTTTCGAAATAAAAGTTAGCCTATGTCCTTTCTCAGGGTCTAAAGATTGTCTGTGCCAAATTTCATCAAAATCGGTTGAGAGGTTTAGGCGGGAAAGCGTAACAGACAGACAGACAGAGTTACTTTCGCATTTATAATATTAGTAAGGATAAAATAACAACTCGATGTTTACCTATATACAATATGCATTCAACATTAAAGGGGAGTGCCGGGTGGTTTATTGCATCGATCATATACTCGTATGTATACATTAGTGTTTTACCCCACAGAAGTTTACCTCACTCTCCCAACAGGTTGTATGAATGTTTATTTGTTTGTTGACTTCGTGTTGGGTTCAATTCTATTATAGTTATTATACTCTTGATATTTTAGCGTTTATTCAGAATATTCTTATGCAAATATTATTCTTTGTATTTATTTTATAACTACGTATTTAACTATTTTATAACTAGTAACTATTTTATAACTAGATTTGATATTAAAACTAGTCGTTGCCCGAAACTTCTCTCTCTCTCTCCAGCCCATTTAAGTCCCACTGTTGGGCACGGGCCTCGCACATCAACTCGCAATTGACCAGTTTATTAGTTTAGTTAAGTTTAGTTCTGGATGTAGATTTGGTGTTAATATGGGCTACATCTGGCTTTTCTTATAATAATAGCCTATACAAAGGTTGCTATGTTGAGGGTGAAATGTACCAAACACTTCTCGTCTCCATAGAAACCTTTGAGGAACATCGAACGCCTAAGATTACGATCACGTCGATACTCAAATGATGTTGTAATGGAAACTTATTTTCGAACAGGTATTAACATAGCGGAACTTGCAGTATTTTTATTTATTTTGTATTTATAATCTTTATATATTACTAGCTGACCCAGTAAACTTTGTTTTGCCATACCAAAAAAAAAAATGGTTTGAAAAATAAATGTTGGCCGATTCTCAGACCTACTGAATATGCATGTAAAATTTAATAAAAATCAGTCAAGCCGTTTCGGAGGAGTACGGTAACTAACACTGTGACACGTGAATTTTATATATTAGAAGAAGATAAAACAAAGTCGTTATATTTGTATGTATGTCCCTATATAAGCTTATATCTTCAAAACTACTCACCAGGGGCCAAGTCTGCTATTCAATGTTGTCACAATGATAGTTCAATGACACCATTATGGCGTTGTATAAATTATTAAGGTATTTATTTATTTTCTAAATCCCACCCGCATGAATTCGCGGGCAGCGGATAGTAAGCAAATAAAAGCTTATACAAAAACCTGCTTATAAAAACTAAACATATTAAGTAATAACTAGAGATGAAACGGATATCCGGTAACTATCCGGTATCCGGCCTATCCGGCCTTGTTTTCACTATCCGGCCGGATATCGGATAGTAAAATTTAAAAAAATCTCATTATTTTACACAAGGCAAATCATACTCCAATAGGTTATGGACACCGTTTATTTTTATAATCGCACATCAAAAATGTTTGTTTTATTAATTATTAGTTCAATATGCAAAATTAACAAGTGGCAAATTGTGATGAATAAATATCAAAATATTGCCATATTGGTGATTGTGTTTTTGATGATGACATTTCTTGTAATCTATTAGAATTCAAACATAAAATCACGACGACAAGTGATAAACAATGAAATAAATAACAAACGAACTGAGAAATAAACACAAACGGACACGCGCGATAACACTCGAACGCCCCCGAGTCAACCCGATCTCCGTTTACGTGCGACACGAATGAGCCTGAATATTTCTGATCTCGTTCACCGCGCCAATATTCAAATCAAACTGATCGCGTCAACGCAATAAAGGGCCGAATATCCGGCGCTCCGGCCTAGTAGCTTGCCGAATAATCGGTATCCGGCCAAACTACTATCCGTTTCATCTCTAGTAATAACATAGCTATTTAAAGCTTTTTTGTCACATAACAAATTATAGCAGCTACGAGTAAATTACCTTATTATAATTAGATGTTATCGACGCACGAAACACCGTCATAAACATACTCCTGTTCCCACCTACGATTAGGGTTCCGTAGTTGGTAGTACGTAAATAAACGCACTAATCTCCCAGAAATAAGAACACATTTTATCATATATATTCTAGCTGCTGTCCACGTATCCGTATTTATAAAATTTGGATTGCTGCTTCGCTCCTATTAGTCACAGCGTGATGTTATATAGCCTATAGCCTTCCTCGATGAATTTACTGTCCAACACTGAAAGAATTTTTCAAATCGGGCCTGTGGTTCCTGAGATTAGTGCGTTAAAACAAACATGCAAGAAAACAAACTCTTCAGCTATTTATGTATTAGTACAGATTCTCTAGCACTTGCGCGACTCCTTCGTTCACATAAAATTTTACCCGTCTCCAAAACGTCGGGTTAAAATTTAAAACAAATACACGCCTTTAAACACGTTTTATCACTACGGAACCCTTAATATATGAATTATTTATATTAAATCCAACTTTCTGAATAGCAGTTAAAACTTCCCAACTCTGCACCCTTTCAACGCTCAACAAACTTTTAAATTAAACTTCTTTCAGTAAAGTTGGCAGGTAGATATTATATCTCGTAATTACGTAGGTATTGGCACCGATTCTATGTGCACAACTAAACTAAAATGAAAATTTATAGTGTCAATAACACAATTCCGCAATGTTAACAAAACTATTTTATTAGAAAACTAGCTGTTGTCCGCGACTCCGTCCGCGTGAAATTTAGAAAACTTTTCATCCCTCTTTTTTCGCAATAAAAGGTAGCCTATGTCCTTTCTCAGGGTCTAAAGATTATCTGTGCTAAATTTCATCAAAATCGGTTGAGAGGTTTAAGCCGGAAAGCGTAACAGACAGACAGACAGAGTTACTTTCGCATTTATAATATTAGTAGGATTGGTGTGCCTGCGACTACATTCAAGTGGTTTAGTGATTTCAGGCAGCATTTTAAATAATTATTAAGGCTCATTATTCAAACAGCACCAATATACGCGTATTTTGGCTATAAATTTTAGGTCGACGTTTCAGAGAATTTCCAGCGGCCGTATTATGAGCTTTTATTTACAGGCAGTTTACGCCGTGAATTGAACTGTCTGGCAAATTCGTATTATGAACAAAATTATTAGTCAGTCAGTTCGCTAAACCAGTCATACATTAATATGTTTAAGGAGAAGGTACAACTAAAAGTTAAAATACTAACTAAAAATTTTCAACTAAAAGTTTTATTTCTGTCATAATACCTAATTTAGCCATGCAGTTTACGTCCTGCCTGGAACTTGAATGATTTTAAAAAGCTCATAATACGCCGGCAGTTCCGCCCGTGACCATAGTGACTGAAAAGGCTATTTCTATTAAATACTATCACATCAAATAATAATATATTTATTATTTATCGAAGGAAGAAGCATATATTATATTACAAAATGAAAGTATTTAGGAATAAATAAATCATATAACACCATAATTGTGCTCTATGCTTCATTATTATGAATGCACACAATAAATCACCCCTCAAAACCCTTCCAAGCCTCAAACACAAAACATGACAGGTGACATTTTAACGTTTTCAACACACGCACATTTACTAAATTTATTACTCCTAGCTAGAGAGCTGGTCTAACATTTACCTTCATAGTACTAATAACGAGATGAGACCTATTATTTTATGAAAGCTTATCGATATGTAAACATACATGTGCTTACTTGCAATTGTGGCTATATTAAATTTAACGTTTTGTAACACATTTTTATTTGCAATTATTACTTTATCGTGATTCCGAATAAAATTACTTTCTCTCTATAACATACGAAATATGCCTTGGTGAACTTGTCTTATTAATTTTGTTTGCTATCTGGCAAGCGAGACTGGACAGGTCTGGAGAAATAAATATCTACGCCAATTCAATAACATGGTAAGTATCTTTTGAATTTACTTACGAGTGCAATGATATTTCTAAACTGCGAAAAACCGTTCAGGGAAGATACTTAACAAGCTGTCAAATAAAAACCATAAATAATCTTACGATAGGTAAGTTAGAACATTTTGTATGGAGAATTTGATATATTATCTTTACTTATTATACAACAAGGTCGTTATTTTTGCATGTTTGTCTCAATGAGACCTTATATCTTCAAAACTACGTAACAGATTTTGATGCAGTATTTTTTAATTGATAGAGTAGTTCAAGAGGTTAGCTTTTTTGTATAATTTAATAAGATTTAGTGTATATTTAATAAACCACAGTTAAGAAGTAGCAAGCGACAGCTGGTTGTAAATATAGATTTTATCTGGTTATTGGACTATGGAGGTTGATGTTAGTCCGGTTCTTAACCTATCTGTGCGAGTTCTTATTTAAGTACAAGAGTTTCTGTAGAATGGAGTACACTGTGAATGTTTATTTATTTACTTTCGATGTGGTTTCAATGTGTTGTGTTGAATATGTTTGTGATATTGATATTTGCGCAGTATTTGGATGTTTTCTGCATTTGCTTGAGTCAACGTTATTAATCTATACTAAAGTAACTTTATAGTATAAAGTTACTTTTACTTAGTCTTGATAACACTAATCGGCATCATTCCCACACCCCACAACAATGCAAAACGTATTAAAAAAAAATGAAAAGAATAAAACAGAAAAAAAGTTCCATGGAGTTTCTTGTCTGTTCTTCTCTATCGGATATTCATATTCATTTTCACACATTTCACACAACGTTCTCCAGTCCCAAAGCTATTTTGGGACTGGAGGACGGTTGTGTGAAATGTCCATGATAATTTACAAAAAAAAATAATTCATAAAAGTTTAATACAATTTTCTGCTACAGATCAAATTAATACTGTAACGATAGTGTTTAGACGACTGCACTTCTTGCAACTAATTGAGTCTGTGCTCTTCAAGCTGTTGCAATTTTTTTCTTTCAATTTAATCCAAGTTCTTTCATTAAAAGCTAAAGTTTTTACTACAAATCGTGACGGGCCTCGTGGTGTAGTGGTTCTGGTAACGGACTGCCGATCAAGAGGTCGCGGGTTCGATTCCCGCTCGGGACAATCATTTGTGTGATTTTTCTAATTGTCATACAAATGTTTGTACTGCGTCTGGGTGTTTCTATGTAATATAAGTATGTATTTACAAAAGAAAAGTAGTATATGTATTCTATCTGTATTCTGGTACCCATAACACAAGCATATAAGCTTAGCTTGGGACCAGAGGACGTTGTGTGAAATGTCCATGAATATTTATTTATTTATTTATTTATAACTGTATACCGCGGCAGTCCCCGAATGACATACGTTTTTTTTTCTTTAAAACCCCCAGTTTAAAACAAATGTGTGTAGTCAGAATGCTTTTAAGTGAAGATGGTCGTTGTTCAGATCAATTTAAACTTAAAGGACAAAACTGTATGTGAAATATAGATGTGAAAACAGAATTCTAGAGACAAACTTTAGATAAGCACAATGTTGTATGCAGTTTATTTTACAAACTTAATTTAAACTTAGTGTATTTCAAGCTAGAATACACATAAGTACAAATTGTTAACGTCGTCGTTCGTTTGTTCGTTTTGCCTTTAGATAAATATTTATTTTGATACTCAATATCAAAATAAATATTTATAAAAACCATTTGGAAAACTACTAATATTGGTACAAATTCTACGTGCACAATTAAACATAACTAAAAAATGAAAACAACTATGGCGTATTTTGATTAATTGGCACATTTTTAAGCTATTGCATAGCTTCTATCGCGGGCCTTGGGCGTGGAGACTAAATGCACAAATTCGAAATTTAAATTCCGTAACAAAGATAGCGTAACTAAACATGGCGCTTCGCTGTTCGCGCTGGTGACTCATGTCAGTTTTGGCGTTAGTTTTTATTTTATTGACATTTGATTGGCAATCGCTATTTAAATAAGGATTATTAATCTTATTTTAGTTTATGGTATTTAGATACTTGCATAAATAAAATAAATAAATAATTCGATTCGCGGCAGTCCCCGAGTGCCACACGTCTTTTTTATTATTTAAAATCGTTAGTCTATAATATACAGAATTGTGTTTAGTTTGTAAGTTATTGTGTAAGTTTAGTTATGCACTTAGAATCGGAACCATTGGGAACTAACATATTGTAATTACGGGGTGAAATAATTCCGATTTATCAATCGGAAGTTATGCATACTTATGAATACGGATAAAAATGGAATAATTATAAGAAATTATTTATTTATTTATTTATTAAATTCTTTATTGTACACCATTTAGTTTTACATTACAGGATGTTCTTAAAATTAAGTAGTACAACGGGCGGCCTTATCGCTTAAAGCGATTTCTACCAGAAATCCGGATTCTGCAGCAGTATGTAAGCGTGTTTTAAACTAAAGAATCCTATGTTTTAGAGATATTTCGGCGGTTACAATCATACATACTAACAATAAAGTATTTATAAGGTTTTTAGACTCAATATTGACTTAAATAAATCCATTGTTGCATACGATACATATGAAATGTCAAAAATAAACCCTGTGCCAACACGCCTGGTCAGCGCAGCACAGTAGACCATAATCCCTCTCAAAGTGGAGGAGGCACGTGCCCAACAGTGGGACATCAAGGGGTTGGAAAGAGCGAAAGAAAGAGAATCCTATTATTTCATTTAATAAAACACCTCTCGCAAATAAGTAAATAAATAAGTAAAAGTAATCTTCACGCTAATAACTGAGTTAAATTTGTCATTATAACATTTTACCTAACAGTCTTCTATTTCATCATAAAAAATAAAACCAACTCTCTGATCTATTTAAAGCCAGTGTCATGTTAAATGACATTATCTTTCAAATGAAACGGTTGACGTAGGCGGTGCAACCTTCGTAGCAATGCCTACGCCGTAGAGAAAGAAAATAGCGTCATGCTACGTCACTGCGGAACGGGTTCATTTGATTTTATTGGAATACTAGCTGCTGCCCGCGACTTCGTACGCGTGAAATTTAGAAATCAATCCTTAACAAACAGAAGTTTACTCTTCTGCTCAATAGATGGCGTTGTACGTTTTTTAAATCGCGCTATCGTTTCGTTTCACACATTAATAGTTAAACTCGTCAAAATTATTATTGCGTCATCATCCGGATTTCGCACTTATAAATTTGTAAGGATAATTGCGAAATATAATTAGTCAAAAGTTGTAAGAATTCTTAGAAAAGATAACTAGCAACAATAAAGTAAATAAAGAAATTTTTGAAAGTGATGTTCTCACACTTACAGTAGTCGGATTTATCTGAATTTTTGCAAACATTTTTGAGCGTATTTTTTAGTTTTTGAACTAAGCAGATTATTTTTTCTTCTTAATAAATCTTGTATAATTTGGTTTGTGTTTTTATAAGTAGCAAAATTTGAGATTGATGATAGCACATGTGCATATTTTTAATAGGTATTTCCTCGATTTCTCAGGAGATAACCATCAGATCCTGACCTAGTGCCATGAAAGAAAGAAGAAAGAAAGAATTTTTTTTATTTCTCGAGTACACCGGGAATACAATAGATAACAAAGCATGCTTTTTTAAAAAAAAAACAAAAGAAACAACTTAATACAAATATAAAGGTTATTTACAAAAAAAAAAATAACAGCGACCCGTGTGTCTGAAAAATAGAAACGCTGCTCGGCTATTGTTGTGAGATAGTTATTATATGACCATCTCATAACGCCGATTTTCAGCAGCGTCCTGCCCGTAAAAACCTGTCATCGGTCGGATGACGTATAGCAATTGCCGCAAAAATTTATATAAACTACAATTAAAAAATTGTATAGTGACGTAAGAGAGTAATGAGACCACACGGGAATCATAAGCTTTCAAATAAAAAAATTATCCTTAAAATCACTTTGCCCCATTAAAAGTTATAAGGTAACAAGCATAAAAAAAACATACAGATGAATTGAGAACCTCCTTCTTGTTTTGAAGTCGGTTAGCAAGTAAACCCAAACGCAGTTAGTTTACTAAATAAATCAAGAAGTAATAAAGTTATATTAAGTGAAAGCCACCTTTTATCCATAAATCTAACCGTCTGATAAATTTATTATGATGTATTAAGGTTATCAGTGGATCGTAAATATATTGTACTGGATTACTTAACGGCTTGCTAGTTACACTTTTATTGCTCTAAATAAGCCTGTTTTACTAAACAGGCTTATTAGAGTCCTTATATTGTCCTGTGTCCTGCCCTTATATTGTCCTGTCCCTTATATCGCCCATAATATGGGCGATATAAGGGACAGGACAGGTATTCAAAAGGGTTAATATTCGAAAAACAACGTTTTTGCTTCGTATATCTTAAGGTATTTGAAGGCATTCCTCGATTTATTATGTACTGGCTGTTTCCTGGAACTTCTTACGCGTGGAATGAAAAAACCTTCTTCTTTTTACATTTACGTCTCACTGTTGGACACGGGCCTCCTCCAGTTTGGGAGGGATTACGGTCTACTGTGCCGCGCTGACCAGGCGTGTTGCCACAGGGTTTCTTTTCCAGTTTTCCGTCTCTCACAGAAGATGTCATCTGTGTGTATCCCTTAGCTAACTTTTACAGCACCCTTGGGAGTAGATGGGGTGGTGACACTTGTATTCTTAATCCGTCACCACACCACACATTAAAAAAACAAACCTTAGCAAATTATACAAAAAGCAATCCTTTTGAACCAGTCTATCATTTAAAAAAAAACGGCATCAAAATCTGTTGCGTAATTTTAAAGATATAAGCTCACATAGGGACATACATACAAAAATATTGACTTTGTTTTGCAATAAGTAAAGATTCTCCGATTTTTAACACGCTTAAATTAGTTCGGAACGTATCTATCAATGTATTAATCTATGTAACGAAATTTTTGAAGTGATTTTCAACCGTTTACCGTAGTCGGATCGATCTGAAATTTTCTACACATATTAAGTACCAATAATGCAATAATTAATTAATAATACAAATAATAATTAATAATGCAAACAGATTATTTGCCCCTGACATATCATAAATCTAATTATAAAAGGTAGGTTAGGAAACACACAGGCAAAAATACTTGTGTAACAAATATAAACATCACTCAAATTATGGTATTCGGCGGGATTCAACCGCAACTTAGCGAACGGCAGTCCACTATTCTAAATACTGCACCATGGAGCCTATACATATATTATTCTTCTTTTTGATTCTTAAACATTGTTTTTGTCCAAAGTTAATTCGAACCCGGTAAATATCCAACGAAAGAAAGAAAATCAATAAAATCCCAACAGTACTAAACAGTATCAAATATGACAGGTAACTTTTCGTTCCTGTTGGGTGTTTTAATAGCAATGTTAGAACCCTGGAGAGTTACCCGTGTTATTTCTTTCATAGCACAGATTATCCCCAATAGATATCGCTTTACGATATTTTTGGTAACAGTTATATGTCTGTGTGGTGACGGATTTGCTCCCTAGGGTACTGTAAGAGCCATTTATGGGATATTGTACACAAATAATAATTGTAAGAAACGGAAATCTCAAAACTGATCAGCCTAATCAGCGTGGCGTAGTAGACGAATAGTATGTTTCCCAAAGTGGAGGAGACCAGTGCCCAAAAGTGGGATGCTAATGAGCTTTTTTTAAGCTATTGCATAGCTTCTATCGCGGGCCTTGAGCGTGGAGACTTAATGCACAAAATTCGAAATTTAAATTCCGTAACAAAGATAGCGTTACTAAAAAATACTACACACGGCGCAGTTTACGCCGTTTCGCTGTTCGCGTTGGTGACTCATGTCGGTTTTGGCGTTAGTTTTTATTTTATTGACATTTGATTGGCAATCGCTATTTTATCATAATTACCATAAACAATGGACAGATATAAGCATCAGTAAATAAGGATTATTAATCTTATTTTAGTTTATGGTATTTAGATTCTTGCATAAATCTTCTAATAAATAAAATTCACGTGTCACAGTGTTAGTTACCGTACTCCTCCGAAACGGCTAGACCGATCTTTATGAAATTTTACATACATATTCAGTAGGTCTGAGAATCGGCCAACATCTATTTTTCAAATTTTTTTTTAGTATGGCAAAACAACGTTTGCCGGGTCAGCTAGTAAAATATATAAATAATTATAATTGCATAAGTTGATAAAAAATACTATGCAATAGCTTTACCGCGGCAGTCCTCGAGTGCAACACGTCTTTTTATATTTTTTTATTTTTTACATAAAGACATGTTGGCACTTGATTCCATGTCACCTGATGGTAAGCGACAATAGAATCTTTGATGGTATAGCGTACCAATTATGTGTGGCTTAAGGGAGACAATGCATTAAGTGAATTTTTTGGTAAGCTCGCCAACCTAGAAGAAAGGTGCAGGTTGCGGGGTATGGTATAATCCATTCGTTGTAGCAAAATGACCAAGGTTGGAAAAAGAACATGTTTTATTTAACACGTTCTCTGCTAATGCGGTCAGTGCTGACCGTCAGTGAAGATTCCCATTAGGCCTATTAAAATTTTTAAATCTGTATGAAATTACTAAATAATTTTTTTTGCTTATATGCTCTTATCTTTTACTCTAATGTTACTTAGTAATAACATAAGTCAATTTAAGCCACTATTTATAGAAATAATTAACGTCAGGCAGCATTGACCGACGCGGCCTACAGAGAGAAAAATACGCTTGACCGTTACAGGGGGCCGCGCGGGTCGCGGTGTCGGGTAGCCCTTCGCGCTCCCCCGCGTTCGTTTGCGCTTGCAGTTGCAGTCCGTATCTTGAATTGAGACGCCGCCCTGAGCTTTTAAATTTAACATTCGTTGCTACTGCATTGCATTTATTGGGTTTCATTGGGTTATTTGTTTACACTATGGACGAATTTGACGATTTTGAAATTACGCAAGATATGTTAAAACAAATAGATGACATAGAAATCGATCTTCTCGACAAAACTTTAAATCTAAGTATCAGTGATGATACAGAAAATATTCCACCCCCCGCCCGTATGAAGAATAAGCGTTTGCGGATCATGTCTACAAGTGAGGGTAGTGAAGACGAAATCAATACCGCAATCCAGGATTTGCGAGCTACTTCATCATCCAAGTGGACAGATCCCAAAGGTAACCAGCGGAATATAATTCCTTTTACTGAATGTTGTGGCATGCCAGTTTCTATTCGTAATTCAATGATTAATAAATCTCCAGCTGATTTTTATGCACTTTTGGTGACGGATAGCCTTTTACGAGAAATCGTTGAGTGTACTAATGCTTTCGCAATAACTAAGATAACTAACACTAATGAAGCTTCGAAAAATGCTAGAATTCGCTTGTGGTCTGAAACGAACCTTTCTGAGATAAAACATTTTTTAAGCTTGATTTTGTACATGGGTTTGGTAAAGCTTCCGAAGCTCGCTGATTATTGGTCCACGGATAAAATCATTGGCCAAAATTTTCCTCGATCTGTAATGTCTAGAAATAGATTTGAACTGCTCTTACAAATGATCCACTTTTCCCAAGATGACAATAGTAACAAATCAGACCGACTTCACCGCGTTAAACACTTACTGGATATTCTAAATGTCAATTTTAAAAATAATTTCATCCCCGGTCAAGAAATTTGCGTGGATGAGAGCATGGTTCCGTTTAGAGGACGCTTGCTATTTCGCCAGTATAATAAGCAAAAACGTCATAAGTATGGGATCAAACTCTTCAAACTGTGTACCCTACCTGGTTATACATTTAAAATAAATATATATGCTGGTAAACAAAACGAAGAAGTGAATGTCACGCCTCAAAGAGTTGTAATGAATCTTTGCCAGGACTTACTTAATAAAGGATATTCATTATACACAGATAACTGGTACACAAGTGTACCATTAGCTAGAGAGCTCCTGGCAAATGAAACACATCTAATTGGAACTTTACGAAAAAATAGAAAGCATTTTCCTAAGGATGTGGTTTCTACGAAGCTGAAAAAAGGCCAGTTTATAGCGAAGGAAAGTGAGGATGGGATAACTGTTTTACGATGGAAAGATAAACGAGATGTGTTAGTACTTTCCACAAAACATTCAACACGTTTTGTTTCCGTTACCAAAAATAATAAAACCACGATTAAACCGGCTATTGTTGTAGATTATAACAAGGCAAAAGGAGCAGTGGATTTGGCTGATCAAATGGCAGCTTATCAAACTCCATTAAGAAAGTCCCTAAAATGGTATAAAAAACTGGCATTTGATCTCATTTTGAATGTCGCAATGGTTAACGCTTTAGTTTTGTACAAAAGCGTCACAAATAAGTCCATGCCTATAGTAGATTTTAGAAAAGAAATACTAAAAAGTTTTATGTCAATACCTTTAATACCCAGAGCACCTTCGGGCCGAACGACAAGAAGAAAGCACGATCTTCAGAAAAAAGCAGGACCTTCTTTGAAGGTGCGTCGGTCTTGTATAGAATGTTACAAGAAAAATGTGTCAACATTTGGTCGTGTAATAGCCAGAAACAAGACCAAAAAAGTACCTACTTTCTGTAATGCTTGCCCAGACAAACCATTTCTATGTGTTGAGTGTTTTGCCAACGTTCATATATAATTACTCTATAATTGCTACTATTCCTTTTTATAAGGCATCGTTTTTTTTCTCCCAAAATGTTAAAGAAACTTTTATTTTTCATAGTTTTACTTTTTAGGAAAAGCAAACGTTTTAATTATTTTGTGGTTTTTTCAATAAATTTCTTTGTATGGTACTTAATTGTTGTTTTTTTTTCAAAGTTCTTAAATTTTTCAAAAACCAATTTTATATGGAGAAACTAATGGGCCACGCGGGTCAATTAATAGGCGATTTAGTTTGAGAGCACTGTCCAACGGCCTGTAAGAACACAATGAAAACTCTCGTAAAATGCGGTCATCACTGACTGACGCGGCTTGAACTGAAAGTCTATATGTCAACCATCACTGACCGACACGGCCCGGACAGGAAACTGCGATTTTAATCTCGGCATAGAACGTGTTAAAAAGTACAAAACATTGTTTTTTTTAGAAAAGCAAAAAATACATGGTTTTATTCAAGTATAATGGAGCTTTAAAAAAAACATGTTTCTTTTTGTTTTTTTTTTATATAATATAACATGCTTTTTTAATTGCCTTGTTAAAAACAATTTGCTTTTTTTCCTTGCTGTTGTTTAAAACAAATTGTTTTGATATTATGTTTTAAGCGTTATAATTATTTTTGTATTGTTTTTATCTCATCATCATAAAATCACGCCTTTTTCCCATAGGGGTAGGCAGAGACTATAGAGCGCCATCTGCTACGATCCAAACATACTTCCTTGGCTTCCTTGGCTTGTTTTTATCTGTCTTTTAAATTACCTATGCAAGAATAGAGCATACGTCCGGTGTGTGTTGATCGCTTTGCGTGTGGAATCTATTGGGTGTGATCTCTGTTCAAAAGGTCTTAATGGGATCACAGCGCCTCCCTAAATATCCGATATCGTAATAACCTTTTGATATAATACTGTTAAAAGAACGTGATATGTATAGAAACGTATTTGATGGATTTATGGGATTTAAACCAAGGACCTAATGAAAAATACCGACTTCGTATTTTTCATTTGGCAACATTATCGTTATATTAGCTGATGCCCGCTACTTCATACGCGTGGAATTTTAGATCCCCATATATTTTGTCACCGTTCAAACCTTCCCTGGACTTTCGCGAATATTTCAGGACAAAAATCACCAAAATGTGCCCAGCCGTTTGCGAATTTTAGCAAGACTAACGAACAGCAATTGTTTTTTACATATAAGATCATACCATCATATTCATGTCTACATGACATCATCAAGTTAAACTAAAAAAGCTTATGGCACGAGGGCATTCCTTTAAATATTTATTTTATTTTGTTTTAGTATTATCAAAGTCAATATTTTTGTATGTATGTACGGAACCTTAACACTTCTAGATATATACTTAGTTAAATTGTATAAGATCCTAGATGTAAGATAATTGTATAAGATCCTCATAAATATATACTTAGTTGAATTGCTCACGGTTCCAAATGCGTTCCGGAAGGAAGCCCTTAGGTAAAAGGCATTGCGTCCTTCTAAAATGTACTAATAGGGTTACTTTAAGATAGAAAGAAACGGAATTCCGATCTTCTAAAGCTGTTATTATTCTCCAGATTTTAATATCTTTAATATCTTATTCATCCATACTTACTCTTCTGTCAGACGTCATATCTCGTTAACTCGAAGAAGTACGATTTAGCTAGGCTAAAGTTACTTGTCGTCAATTTTAAACGTCAACCCCAGTGGGTTTACCAGACAGTTCTGGTATGTCTGTTATAAGTACACCATTAATGACATGGTGACGAAAAACACAAATAACTAAAAATCACCTTGTCATAAAAATCGGAAAGTAATTCGTTATTTTGTACAAATGACATTCGGAATGATTGACAAAATCGTTGAAATTTCGTAGTGAAAAAACATTTTCATTAATCAGAGTATTCTTCTCATTGTTGTCTGTATACAATAGATGCTGTTTCCATAATGGCTGCAAAATTACTCAACCAACAGAACTCTGTTGTTTTACAAAATGCTATTTTGAAATATATTATTATCTCTGTAATGTATCTCTGTAGAGGATAAATTTCCTTCCACAGAAACAGAAAGGTAATGTCACATATATACCAGATGGTGGGTTGACGTTTAAAATTGAGGACAAGTAACTTTAGCCTGGCTAAATCGTACTTCATAGAATAGTGACGTTTCATGTAACGTATAGCCTGTATCATAGACATATATATATATAGATACATTTTCACGCACATATAGATATAAGTGTCTTTAAGCCGATTGAGTTATGTTGCCAATGATTATACATCTGACATATCTGTGGGTAATGTTTATTTTCTAAAATGAGTATCGCGACACATTTTCAAATAAAATCTTAATAAATTAAATTATGGTGGAAAAAGTGATTGTGATGTTTTTCCACCATAATTTAATTCATTAAGTAAAAGCATAGCATGTCAATTGCAAAATTAAGAAATTACTTTAGAAATAAAATCTTTTTTTAACTTTACAGCTCAGTTCCACACTCTCCGAAACGTCAGAAATGGCTTGTATGATTATAAATAATGAAAATACCACTAAAAGTCGATTAGATTATCTAATTCTAAGAATAAGCTATTACAATATATATCAGATTGTTGATACTTACAAATCTTATTGAAAATATTGTTAAAATGTTGGTTTGTAAACGATTACAAGCACTAGCGCCACTTGTGTCTTTTGTTCTAATATTTCTATTTCAAATAAACTGTCAGCCATTGACGAACTCGTATGACGAACTCTGCTCATGCGTTTTAAAAAATTCAAAATAAAATCTATACAAATATTAAAAAGCTAACGAGTTAGTTTGTTTGAATGCGCTAATCTCAGTAATCACTGGTCCGATTTGAAGGGTCATTTCAGTGTTGGATATTACAATTATCGAGGAATGCTTTATGCTAGAAAGCATCACGCTGCGACTAATAGGAGCGGAGTATCAGTGAAAGATGTTGCAAAAACGGGGAAAATTTTCTCGCAGGCAACCACTGGTATGTAATATAACCAAATAACAAGATATCTCAGTTATTCTACCGCAAGTGTAAAAGTTCAAAGGGAATTATGTAAGGATTAAGTAACCGGAGTATGAAATAGAACGCCTCGATACGAATTCTGAACAAAACTTTGATAGGTTCGACTGCTTATAGGATTATCACTTCTAAGAACCGATGCGGTTTCTTAAGCCGAGAAGGTTTTTGTGAAGATAAAATCTTAAGGGTTTGTTAGGTAAAGGTTTTATTGTATGTACGTGTATAGTATAAATAGGACAAATAGAAGAACTTTTGGCGAATTTAATTTTTTATTTTGGACATTTTACTCAACGTCTTTTGGTCCCAAATTAAGCTTCTTTGTTCCTATTAAGGGTAACAGAATACGGATATAAGTATTACTTATTTGTTTGATAATACATCCGGATAGTAAACACTCAGACGTCATCTTTAATTGTCCTATGCGGGATTTGAACCTGCTACCTCGTGAACGGTAGTCTGTTACCATTGCACCCGGCCAATTGCTGTACGTTAGTGTCGCTAAATCTCAAAAACGGCCCCGCCGATTTGGCTGATTTTAGTTTTAAAATGATTGTCAGAATCGTGAAAAGATTTAAAAGTAGAGAAAATATTAAAAAATTGTGGGGAAGATGATATTAAATAACAATTTCTGCCAGGCGTGTCGTGGTCGAGTGGTTCATGTTCATTTATAAAATTTTTAGTCAAGATTAGTTCATTTGTGCATATAGAATTGGCACCATTATCACCAACCGAACTTTTGTAAATATAGAGCTTAAATTATAACTCCTAAATCCTAGTAAACTTATAAATGTGAAAGTTTGTGAGTATGGATGCTTGGATGTATGTTACTCTCTCACTATCTATACTAACCAATATTATAAAGTGGAACAGTTTGTTTGTTAGTTTAAACGCGCTAATCTCAGGAGATACTGGTTCGATTTGAAAAATTCTTTTTTTGTTGGTTAGTCCAATTTACAAGTTAATAAAAATAAATATTCATGGACATTTCACACAACGTCCTCTGGTCCCAAGCTAAGCTTATATACTTGTGTTACGGATACCAGAATACGGATAGAATACATATACTACTTTTCTTTTGTAAATACATACTTATGATACATAGAAACATCCAGACGCAGTACAAACATTTGTATGACAATTATAAGCATCACACAAATTAATAATTGTCCTGACTAGGAATCTAACACGTGACCTCGTGAACGGCAGCCCGTTACATGAACTACTAGACCACGAAGCCCGTCAAATAAAAACGAACGGATTTTTTATCTTTCTACCGCGGGTAACACTGTTGGCCACAGCTAGTATTTAAATAATTCACATTTAAGGGCCTACATCAATATTATCGTATATCATCGCCGACACGTACATATCAACACAGCCAGTAGGCACAGAAAATGAAGAATTAGGGATACTTTTCCTATTTACTCAAAATCTACTAAATATATTTTAATTCTGATCCACGTGTTTCTATACATAATAGTTACCTATGTTTTTAAAGTTATTTCATTAGTTAATACGCGATAATAGACCGACAAATGAAAAAAATAAAAATTTTGAGAGGTTGTTTCGCCAAGATTTTCTATCGAGAAAACTTTTTGCGATCGCGTTTCTGAGTTCATGCGATCCTAGATCATATATTGAAAAAACATATACTTAAAAATTAGAGCTCTAGCCATTCAATCTAAAGAAACAATGAAAACTTCGTACATAGAAAAATGCACGAAACTATTTTGGTATCCTCTTAATATGTGTAAAGTGTAGCCATGTGCTATATCCAGAACTATTTTACAATGTAATTAGTTACAGTAGTATGCCTACGGAGAACAAATAAATTATGATTTACTGTAACTTTAGCATGGTAGCCGTCATTTTAGGTTTATTTTTGTCCAACTCTTCATTTTGTGTACATTTGATGCCTGTTCTGTACAAATATTGTATACTAGCGGCCCGTCCTGGCTTCGCACGGGTAAATATAGCCTATGTTACTCAGTGATAATGTAGCATTCTAATGAAAAAAGAATTATTAAAATCGGTCCAGTACTTTTTGAGTTTATTCGTTACATACAAAAATACAAAAATACAAATCTTTCCTCTTTATAATGTTAGCGTAGATAACTGCACTGTGTCTAAATGTATATTTTATGAGTTTTATTTAACTATAGTCGTCATACTCTTTTCCCATAGGGGTAGGCATAGACTATAGGCTTCATCCACACTCATAAATCTGGTCATACATGTTCGACGGTTGTAAGTTTTATAATTATTAACACCAAACTTCCTTTTTGCTTTTTAACGCGTGTGCTATGTTTACCTTATTATAAATATTATCATACATTATTTACTACAAATCAACAAATAGTCCATTTTTTGTTACCATTTCTCCTACCTCCTTGATACAAAGCTATAAATATTTTCGATAGGCAAGTTAGCAAAGGCGTGTATAGAATTTAATAATATTGCTCTCTGATTATCAGCACTATGAATGTCGACGTAAGTCCTGCTCTTGGCCTATCCTTTCAAAATTGGAATAAATAGTGAGTCAAAACTAATTAAAAGAAGCATCACGTGTTTATTTAAATAGCCACGAGGACTTTTTCTATACCTCAAAAATGGGCAGGGAGAAGGGAATTAGTATTCGGACTGTTTTTTCCTTCCTAATGTAAATTCAATTACACCCACAACTTGTCAGTAATTTCTTTCTTCCCACGTAATAGGTGGTGAGCCTATTTACGTACATGAGGTAAATTATTTCCTTTATTTAAGGGACACTCCTGTGGTAACCTTCGATAATTATTAAAAAAATATTTATAGTTTAAAAAAAAATATTGATTTAATTAAAAGCTCTGCTGAGTTTCTTACGCCGGTTCTTCTCAGCAGATTGCGTCCTAAACCGGTGGTAGGGAAAAAATTGCACATGTCATAAGCACATAATTTCGCTAAACAATTATGTCTACTTGATTAAATGATTTTTCATTTCATTTCAATTACAGCAACAAGAGTAGTCAAACATAGTTCAAAATTAAAAAACATGCTAGAAAATCCTGAATATGTTTTTATATTCTTGCATGGTCATCGGTCCTTAATTTGTGTGCAAAATTTCAGATCAATCCGACTACTGCAAGTGGGTGTAAATCACTTTCAAAAATTCCGTTACATAGATTAATACATTGATAGATACATACTATAAAACCTACGAACTTATAAAACCGTGTTAAAAAGATAGGTGAGGTGCCGAGATAACGCACATTGGTAACAATTCTCCGTCCACAACTAAACTTAACTAAAAAATGAAAACAGCTATGGCGTATTTTGACTAATAGGCTATTTCGTTGTAAAAACTTTTATTAATTAAAATTGTTATATGGCCTTATTCATAATGACTTATCGGAGGTTTAAACGGAGTTTTATAGGAGAGATAATAAACGTTTTATCGTAAAAATACTATTATGAATAACAAGTTTTGACAATTTTTACCGAACCTATTTTAGCGAACTTTTAAACCTCCGATAAGTCATTATGAATAAGGCCATTAGTCTATATACAGATTTTCTAATAAAAAAGTCCAGTTAACATTGCTGAATTGTGTTATTGACACTATTAATTTTCACATAGAATCAGTTCCATAGTCACTACTCATTGCCTTTCACATGATTTTGTAAGAGCCAGTTAAGGACAGTGTAGGTAAAGAACAGCTTATGTGAGAAGGAAAACTTGAAATTGTACCCTATGCTAACACGCCTGGTCTGCGAGGGATAGTGGACTAAAAACTCACCAAAAGTGGAAGAGCCCCGAGGCTAACAGTGGGATAATAATGAGCTGGAGAGAAAGAGATAAAAAAGCGCAACTTCCCGAAATAATTGTATTCTCTATGTTGATCTAGATTGTAAGTTATCTTAACAGCAAATTTCATTCAAATCCGTCGAGCAGTTTGAGCGTGAATTATCACTAAAATCATCACCATTTTTGAGTCCTTGATTCTATACAATTTGATATTTGCCAGACTCTGTCTCCTTCCCAGCTATTCATCCCACATGGTGGCGAAGTCAGCTTTCCTCATATTTCATTTCCTCTTCGCTCTGTTTACGACATCGTCTTATGTCTTGCTTCCCCTAATATCTTTTGACATTTGCCAGACTTATTTTACAGTTTCTATGTTTCTGGGTGTTTCTATGTATTATAAGAATGTATTTACAAAAGAAAAGTATGTATATATATCCGTATTCTGGTACTCATAACACATGCATAATAATCTTAGCTTGGAACCAGAGGACGCTGTGTTAAATGTCCATGAATATTTATTTATTTATTTAGTTCTCTGCAGGAAATTAAAGTAGTGGAAAATGTCGTAAATTTGTTGCTAGAGTCACCAAAACAGCTCACAGCAGTAAGCCGTAACATAAAATTTGTTAAGAGCATTTTAGGCCGACGGTTCATGGGAAGCCAATTTCATTAGCATTACTCGCGGACTGAAATAAACCTTCTATTTATACCAACTAGTTTAATGGACTTGGTTGGTAGTTAAAGGATTTGAGTTACAATGTTATTGGTTGTTAAAATCCGGTCATAAAATGGAGATCTTTCATACTTTGTTAGGAGTTTTATTGTACCTATAGTATGTTGTAGTAGATACAATGATAATTACTATCAAAATACACGAATAATATAAATAAATAAATAAATATTCACGAACATTTCACACAACGTCCTCTGGTCCCAAGCTAAGCTTATATGCTTGTGTTATGGGTACCAGAATACGGATAAACTACATATACTACTTTTCTTTTGTAAATACATACTTATAATACATAGAAACACCCAGACGCAGTACAAACATTTGTATGATAATTAGAAAGATCACACAAATGATTGTCCCGAGCGGGAATCGAACCCATGACCTCTTGATCGGCAGTCCGTTACATGAACCACTCGACCACGAGGCTCGTCAAATATATCTAACTGTAACTATATTTTAGGTTAATTATATTTTTATTCTAGGTATTCGATTAAATATGTATTTAATATTTGGGAGATTTTAATTTAAATTGAAATATAAATAAAAAACTATCTATTCTTACATAATCTTTGAAGAACATAGTACGTTTTATGCATAATGAAAAAAAAGATTTAAAATATTTTAACGCCATATTTATGTAGATGAATAGTATATTTAAACAGTTAATACCTTCTATCCTTTCTTTTTTCGAAAAAATCAAGTCTAATTTGGGTGATTAGATGCTGAAAATTCATCTTAAAACGACTGTAAAAACCGGATTTTTTTTAATGGTCATATTTCTTTTAGTAATCTATGTTTTGAAAAAAAGAAAATAAGATAATCGTAGAAATATATATATGACCTAGATAATGTGAGAAAAATTATAAGCTCTAGTGGCAATGTCTACGAAGAAAACAGCGTAGTACAATGTCCATATTTTTATATGGAGCATGGCTTGGTGTAGTGCTCTCTAAATAGACTGAAGGGTGAACGATATACATGTTACTACGAAGACTGACTACTAGAAACATCCACAGTTTATTCCATAGTTACTGAGAAAACCCTACTTATAAATAAGACCAAAAAATAACAAATAAATGGTACGCAAGAAACAGCTGCGGTACTTTATAACTCGTGAGGCGTAAAATCGACCCATTCGCCTTGATATTACAAGCAAGCTGAACTATATTTAGTGGAAAACTTCAAATTATATTATAACATCACTCATATTGGCAATGACCCCATTTATTAGAACACTACCAAGACTTTCAGTGTGAAGCTTATGTAAAGGTTATTAAAAACTTTTCTGTTTATATTATAGAACTAGATGCGTATGTTCAAAAGATTAATAAAATGGTATTAAATGACGGTAAGAAATACAAAGCGACTTCTAAATTGATGCCAACACCATCTATGTGTGATGGTTGAACTAAAAAGAAGTGGAACGTGCGGTGCCACTTCTCCGTCACTTAAGTACTGAGTCTATGAAGTGTGGTTACAATGGCGGCGGGTTACGGGTACCACATGCGATCTAAAGCTGTCTCCTTGCATTAGAGAGTACAAAATTTTAACTGAAGCTTCGCTCCTATTGGTCGCAGCGTGATGTTATATAGCATATAGCCTTTCTCCGATAAATGGACTATCCAACACTGAAAGAATTTTTCAAATCGGATCAGTTGTTCCTGAGATTAGCACATTCGATCAAATAAACTTTACAGCTTTATAATGTTAGTACAGATTTGTTAGGGTCTCTACTAAATTCCACGCGTAAAAAGTCGCAGTCAACAGCTTGTATATGAATAATACAACCCTAATTCAAAATACGTAATTGTTATTGTTAGTTGTTGTAAATACGCAATAATAGTTGCGTGTTTTGGTCGCTTTCCAACGTTACGTTGCAAGAACTACGCACAGATCACCTACAATAAATAGAGCTTCACATGTTAATATATAATCACCGGGTCTACTCCGCGGGAAATATAATTTATTTTAGGTACGATACCTGTTTTGTCCCGACGTTTCGGTCGACTTGTATCGACCGTGGTTACGGGTGAACAGGTGAGCGGCAGCGGCGACGGTTCCGTTTCGCGCGAATTTCGGAAACTACCCGCACTTGGTCTTCATAACTATTTTTGTTCGTTTTGTCGGTACTTATGTTTTTTAATTTCAACCGCTTCCCATACTATGCTGGAGTAATAATGACGGTCGGTGGAGAGGATCTTCGGGGCGTGTAGTTCTATCCAGTGGTTTGGACCCTCCTCCAGCAAGTGCTCAGCGATTGCAGACCTATTTGTTTGTCTATTTTTGACAGCTGCGATATGTTCTTTCACCCGTTCCGCGATGTTACGCTTTGTCTGTCCGATGTAAGAACTCCCGCAGCTTCACATGATTTTTGTTATCGACTAAACGCATCAAACTTGTTGAAAAGCGGGGTATGGTATATACATTTTTATTGGTAGTATCAAAATCACACGCCAAGTTCGTAAACATTCTCTTTTTGCAGCCTATTAACCTCCCACTCTTGGGCAAGGGCCTCCTCCACTTTGGAAGAGATTATAGTCTACTGTGCCACGCTGACCAGGCGTATTGCTATGGAATTCTTCTTTGGGGAAGCTGTGCGGACATTAATCGGATATTTGTGCTCCAGAAACGCGCTGTTAGAGCTATATATAACCTAGGTCCGCGGGATTCTCTAAGGGAGAAATTCAAAGACATAAATATTTTAACGGTCGCTTCGCAATATATATATGAAAATTTATTGTATGTTCATAAAAATATTCATAATTTTACAAAAAAAAGCGACCACCATAATGTTAATACAAGGCATAAACACAATCTTGTGATGCATGTAACCCGTCTCCACAAAATATGTAACTCTTTCATGGGTCATTGTATACGATTTTATAATAAACTCCCTATTGATGTAAGAGAATTAAATAATTCTAAGTTTAAAAAATTCATTAAAACTAAATTATGTAAAAAGGCGTATTATAAAATTTCTGATTATATTATAGATGATAAAGCTTGGGAGTAGGTTGCTCTGGAGCAATACATATTCTATATTGTAAAGTTATTAGCATTGTAAGTATAATTGACATTTAATTTAAAAATATTGATTTGATTAAAAGCTCTGCTGAGTTTCTTACGCCGGTTCTTCTCAGCAGATTGCGTCCTGAACCGGTGGTAGGGAAAAAAATTGGACATGTCATAAGCACATAATTTTTCTAAAAAATTGTGTCTACGTGATTAAATGATTTTTCATTTCATTTCATTTCATTTCATTGGTGCAGATTTTTCGAGATTTCCGTCTCCCACCCGGGATTTTATCTGTTTATAATATCACTTAGCTGGCTTTAATAGCATCCTGGGAAGGACCTCTTTTCAATCCCAGGGGGACACTTGTATTCTTAATCCGTCACCACACGGAAAACATTACCTATGCGAAAATACGTTCGGTGCGCGTTGACCACCCTTGCTTGCAGAATCTATTAGACTTGATCTGTGGAACTACGGAACTGCGTGTTCAGAACTAACTTCGGTTAAAGTTTTGGTATATTATGTATTTCAAAATACGTTAACAATTTTGTTTAATGGAATTCAGTTGTTTGAAAGGAAATAGGCTTTGCGTTTAAAGGTGTCATGAAAATACACTGAAATAACTTTGCAAATTTAGTTTTTAATAAGTTGTTTTTAGTATAATTGTAGTAAATGGTTAATTTTAGGGTACCGCATCAAAAATAAAACAGGACCCCATTGATATAATAACAAAAAAGACTTCGTTCTCCGACGTCGGTCCGTCCATCGATCGCAAGTTTTTTTTTTGGAGAGACCCTATGAAACTTGTGTTACCTTGTAAGTTCATCGAAAGACAACGGTAAAAACGGGTATTTTGGATGGTCATATTTCTTTTAATTATCATGTTTTGAATAAAAAAAAGTGATATCCACGAAGAAAAAACGGTATTACGAAGTCCATATTTTTGTATGGAGCTACGTTTGGTATCGTACGCTCTTAAGCCCATGAAGGAAACGTCCGGCCGGGGTTTGTAAATAGCGTCCGGGTAAAACCGTTTTGTTATTCGGGTTTCGTGGTGGAGTGGTTCATGTAACGGACTGCCGATCACGAGGTCGCGGGTTCGATTCCCGCTCGGGACAATCATTTGTGTGATGTTTATAATTGTCATACAAATGTTTATACTGCGTCTGGGTGTTTCTATGTATTCTAGGTATGTATTTAAAAAAGAAATGTATATATGAATTCTATCCATAGTCTGGTACCCATAACACAAGCATATAAGCTTAGCTTGGTACCAAAGGACGTTGTGTGAAATGTCCATGAATATTTATTTATTAAATTTCAGTTTACGTATATCAGTTCATGCTATATCAACTAAATATAAACGTGGCTTTACATAACGTAACGTTGGAATCGCACATAAAGGGTTTCGTACCTTATTCTTATAAAATAATCGTCATATTCATGAGCTCAAATGGGATAGGCGCAGGAGAATGATGATGTATGTTTTTGTCTATAATATAAACAAAACACATATACCTTTAATCTTTTACGTTTTCTGAAAAATATATTATATTTACAAAGCTATTTAAAAAGATTTTGTATTATTCCTTATCTCATGAAATACGTTTACGATGTCGTATATTTACGGTAAATTAAAAATGCCCTTTACAAAATATCTCAGATGACATCAGACATTTAAAATGCGGAAGCAAAGTTGCCTTAAGGCGTGTTAAATTTTTTAGATTTTTCTTTTTAGTACATTAAAGTCTATTACTTAATTATAGTAATCTAAACATACTTGTGAATATCGGTTTAAAGTATTACTGATTCTGATGTGATGTATGGCATCAGAATCAGATCAGATTGTTTTTACATTAGAATCGTCAAAACCATAAAGCAGCTTCTTTCAAAGAACGTTATAATGGGTCGCAACAAGCTTAACAGGGGGGCGGTAAGGCCCTAACTAAAAGAATGGGAGTTTTTAAGAAGGTAAAAATAAGAGGGCGCTAAAACGTTTATTTCCGAAGAGGGCAGTAGATAAATTAAGTTTGGGAGGTTCTTATAAGATTAAACCAACATTATAAAAATCATGATCAAATATTTCATTACCTCTATAGTTTTATTATTACCTGTTTTTAGGGTTCCGTACCCAAAGGGTAAAAACGGGACCCTATTACTGAGACTTCGCTGTCCGTCCGTCCGTCCGTCCGTCCGTCTGTTACCAGGCTGTTTCTCAAGAACGGTGATAGCTAGAGAGTTGAAATTTTTACAGATGATGTATTTCTATTTCCGCTATAACAACAAATACTAAAAATAAAATAAAATAAATATTTAAGGGGGGCTCCCATACAACAAACATGATTTTTTTACCGTTTCTTGCTCGATACTAATAACGGTGCCTTATGTTGCATAGATAATGGTACGGAACCCTTCGTGCGCGAGTCCGACTCGCACTTGACCAATTTTTGCAACATATTTTACTGATGCTTCACTACTGTTGATCGAAGCGTGATGTTGTATTGCCGATATCCTTTCTCGATAAATGGACTATCCAACACAAAAAAGAATTTTTTAATTCGAACCAGTAGTTCTTTCAAAAAAACAAATTCTTCCGTTTTTTAATCTTATATATAAAATTCACGTGTCACAGTGTTAGTTACCGTACTCTTCCGAAACGGCTTGACCGATTTTTATGAAATTTTACATGCATATTCAGTAGGTCTGAGAATCGGCCAACATCTATTTATCAAATCTTTTTTTTAGTATGGCAAAACAACGATTGCCGGGTCAGCTAGTATTAGTATAGAAGTATAGATTTGTTTTATAATTTCCAGGCGTACGAAGCCGCGGGCAACAGCTAGTATATTGATAAATAGATTAACGCATAGATAAAAATAACGCTAATATTTGTGTGTCTTTACTTGATTTCTTTCCATAGTTCTAATATAAGCCACTATAACAATATACCGTACAAGCTACAGTAGGTACCTCCGACATCCCGGAACAAAGCATTACCGATATCCACTACAAAGTGGAACTACTTTATACCTACGTAAGTACAAATACCTACGAATAGGGACGTTAACATTTCAAGGGTCACTTGCCTTTCACATGACATCCCTTCATGTATTGAGTTCATGTCATGAGTGAGGTCAGGTAGGTATTTACTAAATCTAGAATTAAATTTAAAGCATCAATTTTTAACAAACTTTATACATTTTAATAAAAAATTAAGCTATACAGTGCCTATATTTCTTTTCTCTACTAGAAAGAGCAAATTGGTATTTTAAAAATGTAAATAAAAGGATTTTAAATGTGACAATTTCTGAGTTGGAATCAGTTTTAATTAAATATCATCATAAACATTTTGCTATTCGATGTAGGTGTTTGAAAGCTAATAAAATTGATTCTTAGAACTCATATTTAGAAATTTTTCTGCATTTCGAGTAATATACGAATGTTTAAAAATTCTTTCTTTTAAGTCTATAAAGAGGCAAAGAATAGTAAACATGCGAATGCAAGTAGGTTATTTAATTAACATAAAAGAATCGATGTATTATTTGATACTCATTCAAAATTCAACGCAACAAATTGACACGTGTAATTTTAACATGTAATCGAAGGTTTCCTGAATCGACTTAAATCGAAGGACTTTGGGTGTGATCAATTTGCATAACAAAGACTATTTCAAATGCTATTAAATTCTTGCAAACATAGTACGAGCAATTGTCGCGTTTGAGTTTTTACATTTCTTTGTCTTTTCTACTTGTCATACAAATAATGTTTGTACCGCGTCTGGGTGTTTCTATGTATTATAAGTATGTATTTAAAAAAAAGTAGTATAATTCTATGTATGATATCCGTATTCTGGTACCCATAACACAAGCATATAAGCTTAGCTTGGGACCAGAGGACGTTGTGTGAAATGTCTATAAATATTTATTATTATTATTTATTAATTCTACGACAAATGTTATCAAATCAAATTATATTTTGTTATCAGTTTACGTAATTTTCCGCAGGATGAGAGATTAATGGTCTTATTCTTAATGACTTATCGGAGGTTTAAAAGTTCGCTAAAATTGGTTCGCGAAAATTGTCAAAATTTGTTATTCGTAGTCTTTTTACGCTAAAACGTTTATTATCTCTCCGATAAAATCTCCGTTTAAACCTCCGATAAGTCATTATGAATAAGATCATAAGAGTATAAGTGTCTAAATAAAACTACTTTTTACGGATTTAGACGCGTATATTTGTTTTAAATTTTGGCCCGACGTTTTTTATTAGTTAGTAGTTTTATTTAAACAGATGAGTCGCGCAAGTGTTAGAAAATATAAGTGTCATCACTCCATTTCCTTCCCGGGGTGCTGTAAACTACAACACGACATAATAGACGAAAAGACGTAGGTACCCAACAGTAGGGCATAAATGGACTGAAAATCGGCCAAGTACGAGTTGGACTCGCACACGAAGGATTCATTAGGTACTTAACGTGTAGCCCATTAACGTCCCACTGCTGGGCAAAGGCCTCCTCCACCTTGGGAGGGATTATAGTCTACTGTGCCACGCTGACTAGGCGTGTTGGCACAGGGTTTAGTTTTGAGTTCTCCGTCTCTCACAGTAGACGTTAACTGCTTATATTGTCACTTAGCTTAGAAAGGAATGGGGTGGTGACACTTGTATTCTTAGTCACCACACGGACGATAGTTACTATTATTGTCATAAGTATATCCGTCATACCATCGCCGTCGTCATAATCATCACAGGGTATCATCAAGGTATACTGTTGTACGGGAGGCCTGCGGCCGTATTATGAGCTTTTATTTACAGGCAGTTTACGCCGTGAATTGAACTGTCTGGCGAATTCGTATTATGAACAAAATTATTAGTCAGTCAGTTCGCTAAACCAGTCATACATTAATATGTTCAAGGAGAAGGTACCACTAAAAGTTAAAGTACTAACTAAAAATTTTCAACTAAAAGTTTTATTTTTGCAATAATACCTAATTTAGCCATGCAGTTTACGGCCTGCCTGAAACTTGAATGATTTTAAAAAGCTCGTAATACGCCGGCTGGTCTTAAATATTTATTGCATTGGTCTATGTTGTCTTAGCATCAACAGATATACATCATCTGTGTAATTTCAACTATATACAGCCTGGTCACAGACGGACGAACGAGCAGCAAAATCTCAGTAATAAATAATAACAATTATGTATACGGCCAATCTGTTGTAATATTCCCGTGTCGAGAGTCAATGTCTAGTGCGTCTATTTTGGTCATAATGTACCTTTTTACTTATCCTAATTATAATAACTCAACTTTTATATATTTTACGATATTGATGATATTAATTTTACCAGTACCTCCATATTAAATATATTTACGATATATTTACAGTTTTAGTGGTATACAGTCACGCTATTTCTCCCTAAAGAGTTATAAAAATGTAAATAGTACTAACTTTAGGCTGTATAATCTAGAGTATAATAAAATACTGCTAGTATTCCCAACACATGTCATTGCTGTGTATAAAGTTTGTGTCACAGAACGCTTGTCACTCTGCCAATACTATAACTAGCAAAAAGATGAGCTTTGTAGCAGCACGCATATATTTTTTTTTTTATCAGATAACACATCTAGGTCTTAGGATATACTTATATAATTTCTAGATTTAGGTATGAAATTTAATTACAATCTCAAAAATTTTACCTATAGGCGTAATTTTATTGTTCTAAGCCAGTTAGTACCTAATAGCCAATGTCAAGGGTAAAATTTGTACACTAATCCAATAACTTTAACTAATGTATTATAAGTATGTATTTACAAAAAAAAATTAGTTTATGTATTCTATCCGTAGTCTGGTACCCATAACACAAGCATAATAAGCTTAGCTTGGGACCAGAGGACGTTGTGTTTACTTCACTACAGCAGGAAAATGTAAATATTTTTCTGTACTCATATAGATAATTATATAGATACTCATATAGATAGTTTATTTGCATGCTACTAAATTTAGAATAACCTGTAATTCTGTTTTATGTTCGTCTTAATATATCAACGTTCTGCTCTGGGGCCAGTTTAGAATGCCACTGTAACTTCAATGGCGGTTTTCATCGGCATTGCAGTCTCCGTCCGTTTAGCGGATTTCAAATAGTAAACGGTAACCACGATTTTTAGCAAGTATATTAAATATTAAACAAATATTTAAAAACCTTGCCGTGATTTAACTTTTTCTGCTGCTATTTTTATTTTTATACCTCATAAAACGTTACCATATTTCATGGCAATATAAGACTAAACGCGTAACTTCATCTCGACGATCTTAAAAGGGCCGAGGCCCTTCGCTCGCGTGATTAATTACCCTTCATATAATGTTAACGAGCCATTCCAGACCACTTTATTGTAAGACGTAAACAACAACCTATCTTATACCAAATTGTCTCAAACAAACCATAAATTTGATGTGAATTTTCTAAATACTACAGTCTAATAAAACAGGTGTACTCTTCCCAATAACTCACTTGTTTGAAGCTTGTAAAATTGAAGTTTGTAGTTTGTGAAAACTACTATGTTGAATGAACTGGGAACAATGCTCACTATTGGCACTATTGGAGTTCTGGCAAAGGGGTAATGTCGCGAGAGGGGGCAGCTATGAGGCCACAGCTCGTCTGGCCGAGGTCGGGACAGAGCTCGTCGTTGACAGAATTGAAATGCTCGGTTTGAGGGCCTTTGTACACAAAACAGAGGCCCTGCTATTCCATGGAGACCGGCGAGGAGTTCCTCGAGGAGCGAAACTCCGAATTAAGGATATCGAGGTGCCGGTGCGTAGCACCATGAAGTATTTGGGCTTGCACCTGGACAGCAGATGGAGCTTCGGGCCTCACTCGTCCCAAAAATGGCATGTAATAAGGCTATGCTGAGGCAGGCTCAGAAAGTCATCGCGGTGAGAGCTATCAGGGGGTACCATACAGTATCGTGGACGGCTGCCACGCTTCTGGCAAGCGATCCTCCATGGGAGCTGGAGGCGTTTTTGGAGAAGTTTTTTTTTTACCACAAAAGGGTTAATATTGATACCGATTCTGCGTGCACAACTAAACTTAACTAAAAATAAAAATTTAAAGTATCAATAACACAATTTGGCAATGTTAACTGATCTTTCTTATTATAAAAACTATGTTTTACAAACCACAGAATAATATTCTATATTCTGTGTTACAACCTAACGATTTAAATTAAAAAAAAGTGTACAACAAAATAGCCCATTAACCAAAATACACCATAGTTGTTTTAATTTTTTTAGCTTAGTTTACGTACACGTAGAATAGGTACCTATGTTAAATGTACTTATTACTTACTAGCTGTTGCCCGCGACTTCGTACGCGTGAAGTTTATAAATTAAAACGTAACAAACAGAAGTTTACTATGACAGACGATAGATGGCGTTGTACCGTTTTTAAATCGCGCTATAGTTTCGTTCGAAACATTAACACTTGTTCAAAACATTAAGCTCGTCAAAATTTCTGTAGTGTCATCAACTCGTTTTCACATTTAACATTTATAAATTAGATAGGATTAGGATACAACTAATTGTTTTTATTGTTATTCGTCTTTCCTGAAAACAAAAGTGTTATTACGCATACTTTTGTATACCCCAGCAGGATGACCCTTTACTAGGATAAATCTGGAGAGTCTTGAACGAATATGTCAGCCCTTATTTGACACGATTAAGCATATGTAAATTTGCTATATGATGATGTATATATTCGGTATATGACAAGCTGTATCGTACTCGAATGTCAACGACCACTCCACAATGACGTTGATTGTTACTGCAAAATCACAGAGAAATTCACAACGCAGCTATAAAATATGCTTTGTGAGCAAGATATCAGAATACAAGAGAAATGACGTCAAATACATTTACAATGGTACCAATTCTATATGCACAACTAAACTTAGGTAACTAAAATATAAAAATTTATAGTTTAATAATAATAATAAATAAATAAATATTCATGGACATTTCACACAACGTCCTCTGGTCTCAAGCTAAGCTTTATATGCTTGTGTTATGGGTACCAGAATACGGATAGAATACATATACTACTTTTCTTTTGTAAATACATACTTATAATACATATTAAACACCCAGACGCAGTACAAACATTTGTATGACAATTAAAAACATCACACAAATATTTGTCCTGACCGGGAATCGAACCCGAGACCTCGTGAACGGCAGTCCGTTATATGAACCACTAGACCACGAGGCCCGTCGTGTGCCCATAGTGTATTGACACTATAAATTTTCATATTTGGTCAATAAAGGTATACCTTTTTATATATTGTTCTATGTCAGCAAAAAAACTACTACAACTTAATATCAAGACAAGAATTCCCTGGCAGTTTAACATAAACTCAAAATTGATTGAAAAACAAATATTTTCCTTTCATACCTGTTTTCACGTGTTTCAGACCAAAAAAAATTAAAAGACAGAGACGAGCTTACAACTAGTTGTAATCATATGAACATAGCACTTCTCATAATTATTGTATTAAATATTATCGTAACACGTATTCTGGAAATGAGATCTATCTAGATTGGTTTAGGTTCTCCGTGTGGTGACGGATTAAGAATACAAGTGTCACCACCCCATCTCCTCCCAAGGGTGCTATAAAAGTCAGCTAAGGGATATTGCACACAGATAACCCCCTCTGTGTGAGACGGAAAACTCGCAAATAAACCCTGTGCCAACACGCCTGGTCAGCGCGGCACAATAGACCATAATCCCTCCCAAAGTGGAGGAGGCTCGTGCCCAACAGTGAGACGTGAATGGGCTGGAGAGGAAGATTGGTTTAAGGGTTTAAGGGACCTTTACTAAATCTGGCAACAATTGTTGCAGTTTTTCCCAAGTATCACATTTGCGTTTAACATAAAATTACAAAATTATAATATTTCAAGTAAATAGAAATATATTTTTTATTATAGTAATTTATTGATTTTAATTGACATGCTATGCTTTAGTTAATAAATTAAATTATGGTGGAAAAAGTGACCTTTTCCACAATAATTTAATTTATTATATTTTTTAGATTTAACTTAATAGTTTTTATTTTTAAGCTTCATTAAAAACTAAATACTAAACTAATAAACTATAAAAAAAAAAGTATCTACTAAAGTAAATTAACATAAATATATTATTAAACAAACAAACTCATTAAATTCTAATTATTATAATTAAATCTGTAGAAAAAAAATTTTGTACATTGACTATATTTTAAAAAAAAATAAATGGTTAATGGACAACCAACAGAACCCATATACAGCATTTTTGAAATTTTTGTCTGTTTGTCTGTGTAGATGTTTTTCTATGCACGCATCACGTAAAATGTACAACACTTATAAATATAAATGTTATACGCAAAAATTGTACATAGCTCAAGGTATTACTTAGTCTTTGTTTCATAGCAATCGGTCCACTCAATCAAGAGATATATATAATTATATAATACGAAATTTCTCAATTTGGTCCCTTGCATCGCCATCTAGCGGCTAAAAATAGAATAAAAAAATTTTTATGGTCGATCGAAAAAATGTCGTTCCATGCAGGTTGAGTCGTCACAGCTATACTTATTAAAATTACATATTGACCCTAAAAGTATATAAATGTACTTTTAAGTTAAATATCTGCGTACTAATAAATATTGCGTATATACTCCGTCTTATTTTATTTCCTAAGTCTAAGAGTATCATACCACTATCATGTGACTGTACTTACGTCAAAGATTAAAGTGAGTTGTTTATTCCATATACCTATTATATGCGTCATCATCTTAACAATATTATAAATGTGAAAGTATAAGCTTTGGCTAGAGGGATATTTTATAAATTGTTACTTTAAGGGCCTACATCAATATTATCGTATATCATCGCCGACACGTACATATTAACACAGCCAGTAGGCACTGAAAATGAAGAATTAGGGATACTTTTCCTATTTACTCAAAATCTACTAAATATATTTTAATTCTGATTTACGTGTTTCTATATATGATAGTTACTTATGTTTTTAAAGTTATTTCATTAGTTAATACGCGATAATAGACCGACAAATGAAAAAAATAAAAAATTTGAGAGGTTATTTCTATCCAGAAAACTTTTTTCAATCGCGTTTCTGAGTTTATGCGATCCTAGATAATATATTGAAAAAATATATACTTAAAAATTAGAGCTCTAGCCATTCAATCTAAAGAAACAATGAAAACTTCGTACATAGAAAAATGCAAGAAGCTATTTTGGTATCCTCTTAATACTGTATTTATTACATACCTACATAGATATATTTTAATTCTAAGGAGGAGGAAGTAAAGCCTGTAGAGGAGGAAAGGAGGAGGAAGTAAAGGCTCTATAATTTTGGAGGTAAAAATGTTTGTGTAACAAATATAAATGTCATACAAATTAAAACCTTATAACTACAAATTTACAGGACGTGACGGGCTTCGTGGTGTAGTGGTTCATGTAACGGACTGTCGTTCACGAGGTCGTGAGTTTCATTTCCGCTGGAGACAATCATTAGTGTGATATTTATAATTGTCATACAAATGTTTGTACTGCGTCTGGGTGTTTTCTATGTATTATAAGTATGAATTTACAAAAGAAATGTAGTTTATTGTAGTATATCCTTATTCCGGTACTCTTAACACAAGCATAGAAGCTTAGCTTAGGACCAGAGGACGTTGTGTGAAATATCCAAATAAAAATAAATGTTAGTAAAACGTTCAAAGATTACTGTAATTAACAAAATTCGAAGTGTGGGTTGTAAAAGAGAAATAACATCATAACTAGTTCAATTAAGCCGCAGTAAATTGACCGTCACTCTACAGCAGACAGCAGTGGTAGGGCTATGTAAGAACAGGGCTGTCATTGTCATTATCATTGATATTACTTACGCACCCCATACTTACGACAACAATCGCGAAAGTTTTGACGAAAAATGAATTTTTCTGAATCTCTGTAAATTGACTGAGTGACTTTTTAACACATTAGCATTTTTTTATTTGTCTAAAAATAAGTGTCCAGGTTTACGCCACATCCATTTTATAAACTGGAAGGTCCCAGTTCCCCTTCAAACTGGGATCAATTCGGGCAAACCTAGACGCATGGCAGCCCTAAGCAAGGGTGGAAACTCCCCGTTGTGAAACGAAACTGGGTGTAAATACATCGTTTAATTTGTCAACTCAACAGCTATTGCGGTAATTTGTCAATAAATTTAGGTGTTTGCTCCGTAAATAACATGTTTAGTTACTGATAATGTAAATATACGAGGACAAAGAAACGAGTTATGGTCGTAGCAGTAATACATCACCTGTAAAAATAGAAATACGACTTTGGGAGAGATTATGGTCTACGGTGCCGCGCTGACCATGCGTGTTGGCACACGGTTTTTTTTTTTACCTGCTTGCATTGTACCTTAGCTAACTCTAACAGTACCCTGGGAAAGAAATGAGTTGGAGATACTTGTATTCTTAATCCGTTACCGTTCGAACCACAGGACGAAAAAAAAGGTGTAGAGAAGAATATAAGTATCACAACCCATTCTCCCTCCTAAGATGCTGTAAAAACTATGGGATGTTGTACTCAGATAAAATCCACTTTGAGAGATGGAAAACTCGAAAATAAATCTTGTGCTAACACACCTGGTCTGTAGCACAGTAGATTTTAATCCCGCTCAAAGTTGAGAAGACCCTTGCCACAGAAAGAAGAAAAAGAGAATTCAGCATACAATTGTCAGATTTAATTAAAAATACTGAGCTTAGAACTGTAAATATCGGGCTATGTACGAGAATATTAACGTAGTCCAGACTAACAAACAAAAAGCAATTAAAAAGCTTAAGACGAGGACACACTGAGACGAGTTTTCTACTTGATTTAACGTTTGTGTAAATAAATGTATGTGCCCTTGTAATGCTTTTAATTTCTAAAATAGCACAATATCTGATTATAGATTTCTTTTCGTATTCATTTTGATCTATTATGTGTGCTCAAGATAATAATAGTTAATCGTATAGGTGTTTTCTATGTACTAAGTTAATCTTCAAAATATATGTAATAGCAATAATATGTTCTATTATACTTAAGGGCAAGTATTGTATATATAAGTTTATTTTGATGTCAAAGGACGTTGTATGAAACAAAAAGAATTAAAAAACTAAAAAAACTTTAAACACGCTGGAGGATCCCGATTTTTTTAATTAGGTATCGCGTTATCATCGGTCCTTAATATGTGTGTAAAATTTCAGATCAATCTGGCTACTGCAAGTGGGAGAAATAATATATAAACAAAGATTCCGTTATATAGATTAATGCATTGATAGATACGTACTGAGCTAACAAAAATGTGTTAAAAATGTGTGTTAATTAAATACCGACACCATAAAGTTATAATTAATTGATTTGTTTAAATAAAACTACTTTTTACGGATTTAGACTTTGCAGTCGCCATGGCCACAGGTGAGACGTAAAAAGTAATTTATTTAAACAAATGAGACGCGCAAGTGTTAGAAAATATTAATTGATTTGATTTGAAAAAGTCGTTATTTTTGTATTTGTCCTTAAGAGGGCTCGATACTAAATTATGCTCCATACAAAAATATGGGTATCGTACTCCCCATTTTTCTTTGCGAAAGTTAAACCGATTTTAATTGTTTTTATGCTTTATTATATATAAAGAGTATATCTATGCTTATATCACTTTCTTTTTTTCATAACATAATAACTAAAAGAAATATGACCATCCGAAAATCCCGGTTTTTTTTGTTTTCTTTACGTAAAGTTGCAGCGACTATCACACATATTTGGTAAGGTTTTACCAAAAAAGGAAGTGATAGAAGCATAGATATACTTTTTATCTATAATATAGCGTAAAAACAATAAAAATCGGTTTAACTTTCGCAAAGAAAAATGGGTAGTGCGAAAGGTCTTATTTTCAAAGAATTTGTAGGTAAAATCTGCTTCAGCTATATTTGTCCCTTTCAGCGCAGCGCTTGAGAATAGGGACAGCAATACCTAAGGCAAATACCTAAATTAGGAGTACAGTACCCTCTTAAGTGAGTTTATTATTATATTCAAAACCACGCAATGGATTTTGATTCGGTTATTTTTAATAAAGTGGTTAAAGAGGATGACTTTTTTGTGAAAGTCAAGGTTTAGTGACTAAATTCCACGCGTTAGAACTTGCGGGCAACAGCTAGTAGATAAAAAGTCTGCTGTATACTTGTTGTTAGTCTTAACAGTTAACTACTAAACTAAATGAATTCCTACTTCGATATTATTCTTTCATTTAAATTGCACATTTCATTTAATAATATCCAATTTGTATCTCAATTGGCAATTGAGAAAGCATTTTCAAATTCGTACGTTTGAGCAACTCATTCCGTTTTTCATTTGATTGTTAATTACTTTTAGCAAATATAACGAATACTTCAAACAATTTATTTCGTTGAAAAATAACGTATAATTGGCGAAAAATAATTAGCTTTACTGAGTAAACAAGTATATTATTTGTTCGCAAAATATACCTTAAAATTTACTTTTTTTAAAGGGAAAAATCTATTTAGATTTTGTACAAAGAAATTATAATATCTACTTATCCTTAATAATATTACTTTTCTAATAAAAGACTGGGCTTTAATTTAATTTAAATTAAGAGATTGTGAATAATTTTTGCTAACGGCTTTAGACTTAATAAATTAAATTACGGTGGAAAAAGTGATTACTGCAAGCGGGAGTCGAACCCACGACCTCGGAATATCGTTCCGTAGCTCTGCCACTGTTACTGTTCCGTGGCAGAGCTACGGAACGGTATTCCGAGGTTGTGCGTTCGAGTCCCGCTTGCGGTATTCACTTTTTCCACCGTAATTTAATTTATTAAGTAAAAAGCATAACATGTCAATTGCAAAATTAATAAATTACTTTGGTTTTAGACTTACTGGATTTAATATGAATTTTTAAAAGTATATTATTATATACTCTCTCTCTCTCCAGCCCATTAACGTCCCACTGTTGGGCACGGGCCTCCTCCATCCACTTCGGGAGGGATTGTGGTCTATTATACCCCGCTGACCATGCGTGTTGGCACAGGGTTTATATTCGAGATTTCCATCTCTCACAGAAGGTATTATCTGAGTACAATATCTTTTAGATGGCTTTTACAGCAGGGAGGCAATGGGATGGTGACACTTCTTTTCTTAATCCGTCATCGGACAATATAATATATACTAATTCTATGAAATTTTTATGGTTCGGTATGCAAACGTCATTAAAAACTGACACTGAAGCTAGCCGAAGTGTGTAAAACGGAGTTTTACTGTTGAATTGCTGTTTTTAGTCTCGTTAAAACTCGAAAGCTGCTAGACTAATTTGTTTAATTTTGGTCTTGAATTATTTGTGGAAGTCCAGAAAAGGTTGAAAAGCTGAATGAATATGGTATATAAGCTTCTTAGTACAAGAAAGCGGGTCCCGCTTGCGGCAATTCACTTTTTCCACCATAATTTGATTTAATAAGTAAAAAGCATAGCATGTCAATTGCAAAATTAATAAATTACTCTAAGAAATGGGGATCCAAAATTGCACGCATACAAATGCCATAAAATAAATCTTTCTATTTTTACACACGAACAGATATGAAACGTGAATGGGACGCACAATTTGATCCACTTCCCAAATAATATGTCGCACAATGACAGCTGTACTGAAAGGGTTATTCAATGTGGATAAAATGAATATGTATTCATAATCATATATTTTCCTTTTGAATGATTACGAAAGATTTCGGCTTTTGACACTTAGCATTCTTACTTGCAAGAATTTTTAGGTTTACTGTACCAGGGGTTTCAGGGCCGTCCCTGGTAAATATATAATAACTAAAAAAGCTCGTTTCCAAAAACCCTATTACATCCCTTACTTAGAAAACCAGTGAAAACCTTCCTGTTCTATGTAGTTCAGTGTGATTCTAAATACACAATGTAGGAACATTGTAGTGGAGTTTGTTACGACTGGCACGGCCACGATACCTCAGTCGGTTGAGCGACAAGTCAAGTCACGTTCGTGATCATTACTTTTTCCACTACAATTTATTAAGTTAAAGCTATCAAAATTAATTAATTACTATTCCAACTCATAATTATAAAATTCTAGTCTTTTGTCAACCCGTTTAAGTGCCACGTCTTCGAACAAGATTAAAAATAGAAAAACGTCCAACAAAACGAACTTAAGAGGGCACGATACCAAATTATGCTCCATACAAAAATATGGGTATCGTACTTCCCTTTTTTCTTCGCGAAAGTTAAACCGATTTTAATTGTTTTGACGCTATATTATAGATGAACAGTATATCTATGCTTCTGTCACTTCCTTTTTTACAATACATAATAACTAAAAGGAATATGCCCATCCAAAAATTCCGTTTTTTTTGGTTTTCTTTAGGTAAAGTTGCAGCGTCTATCACACATATTTGGTAACGATTTACCAAAAAGAAAAGTAGTACAAGCATAGATATACTCTTCATCTATAATATAGCGTAAAAACAATTAACATCGGTTTAACTTTCGCAAAGAAAAAAGGGGACTACGAAACGTCTTTTTATCAAAGAATTTGTAGGTAAAATCTGTTTCAGTTATATTTGTCCCATGGCGGCGCTCGGGAATAGGGATAGCAATACCTTAGGCAAATACCTAAATTAGGAGCACAGTACCCTCTTAATGCTGTCCAGAGCTTTGAATATTTCAGTCCTAATTACCTCTCTAACGCGGGTACTTTTAAATAGAATAGGGGCAGCCTCGAACAACTAATTCAATAAAAATTAGGATTAAATGAGGTTGTTTACGGTATAAAATTACTTCATTTGCCAGGGGTTTATTGCATTAATTAATATCTGAACCCCATAAATGATTTAACTACGGTTTATTAGGCTTGAATATAATGTGTTTTAGGCATATTGATGAACTACTAAACTAGATAAATAAATAAATAAATAAATATTCAGAACATTTTAGGGTTTGTACACAAAACTGCGATGCGACGCTATGCGAATTCGCAACGCAGAAAATTACGACACGAATTGCTGCGATGCGATTTCATGCGGCAAGAGTGACCATTCCTTCGACGACCGTCAACCGTAATAAAAGTATTTTAAATTGAAAACTAGATCATGACATGGATCGTAAAAAGAAGTGTGCACTTTTGTTATTGCTTAGGAAATACAGGAAAAAGAAATAAAGAAGATTTTGGGTTCATCCATTTATTACTTTTAATTCGCAAATTTTTGCGACGTGTCGTCCGAGCTCGCAGATTTTTACGATGCGACGTCGCATCGCAGTTTTGTGTTCAAGCCCTTCACAACCTCTTCTGATCCCAAAGTAAGCTATATTTATATGCTTGTATTATGGGTACCAGATACGGATAGACTACATAAACTACTTTTTTTTTTGTAAATACATACTAAATTATTATATATAGAAAACACCCAGGCGCAGTACAAACATTTCTATGACATTTATGGATATCACACAAATGATTGACCCGAGCGGGAATCGAACCCGCGACCTCGTGATCGGCAGTCCATTACATAAACCACTCCACCACGAAGTCCGCCGATATATTTATATAATAATAATAAATAATAAATTCTTTATTTCTTAAAATACAAGATTTTTAGTAGTACAGTACAGCTGTTTACAAAAACTATTTGTGAATATTACAAAATTTTTTTCATAAGTACAGAGATGCGAGTGCGGTCCTGCATTACCTAACTAGGCTAAGAATTTAGCCTGATTTATCAGATTTTATATACTGATTTATCAGATTTTTAACTAGATCTGAACGATAATCGGCAATGATTTGTCGACCGTAATGGTTCATGTTGCGCATAAGACCGCATAAGAAGGGCCTCGTGACAAGTGGAAGGTCTAGTGGTTCATGTAACGGACTGCCATTCACGAGGACGCGAGTTTATAATATATATCTATGTATTACGATGACAATTTATGTATCAATGTGACTTGACTGGTTATGTCAAATGTTGCAATTTTTCACATGCCTTACAGTGGCTAAATAGATGGACTATTGTAACAAATTTATGTAACACCTTTGTTAACTCTATTTTAAGTGAAATAAAGTTCATTCATTCATTCATTCATTCATTCATTCATTCATTCATTCATTCATTCATTCATTCATTCATTCATTCATTCATTCATTCATTCAATCATTCATTCATTCATTCATTCATTCATTCAGTTCGATTCCCGCTCGGTGCAATCATTTGTGTGATCTTTATAATTGCCATGCAAATGTTGTACTGCGTCTGGGTATTTCTATGTATTATAAGTATGCATTTACAAAAGAAAAGTAGTTTAAGTAGTCTATCCGTATTCTGGTACCCATAACACAAGCATAGAAATATAGCTTACATTGGGACCAGAGGACGTTGTGTGAAATTTCCATGAATATTTGTTTATTTATTTAGAACTAGCTGTTGCCCGCAAATCAGTCCGCGTGGAATCTAGAAAATTTTCCCCGTTTTAGCAACATTTTTCACTACTGCTTCGCTTCTACTGGTCGTAGCGTGATGTTATATAGCGTAAAGCCTTCCTCGATAAATGCCCTATCTAACACTGACGTTTCGGAGACTTTGCAGTCACCATGTCACTTTGCAGTCTCACCCGTGACCATGGTGACTGCAAAGTCTCCGAAACGTCGGGCCAAAATTTAAAACAAATATACGCGTCTAAATCCGTAAAAAGTAGTTTTATTTAAACAGATATACATAAAGGTAAAATCGAGTAGATTATATTGACCTATTCTGATAGCCTTAACCTTATACACATAAGTTGCTGGATTTAATAGTTTTATTTGCAAATTCGATTTTTTTTACTTACGCGAGTGTGGTGAGGAATTAGTAGATTTATGTCACGAACCTATCAAGTCCGTTTTACAGCAAATTGAAGACAAAATATGCTATTTAGACACCTCCGCTTCTTTACTTATTATAAAACAAAGTCAATGTTTTCTATTATGTCCCTATGTCAAATTATCTTCAAAACTACGCAACGGAATTTGTTGCGGTTTTTTTTAGTAGATAGGGTGGTTCAAGAGGTTGAATTTTTTGTACAATTTGTTAAAGTTTGGTGTCATCATCATCATCAATCATCACCATCACAACATCACGCCTCTTTCCTATTGGGGTAGGCAGAGACTATAGAGCGCCATCTGCTACGATACAAACACACTTGTCTTGATTATTATCATTACTGTCATCAATTATGTTGATATTAATATCAAAATACCCGGGATTTCTAACTGATTACGCATTCATTTATGTTGTTAAATCTTTTTGAACTGGCAATAAACCACCAAAAGCACAAAGCATCTAAGGGTTACCAAAGCCAAAAAAGGATAGTGTAATCTGGACTTCATGGTGAAGGTATTTTGTGACGGGTATTACTAGTCTGTGCCGCATTTGTCGTAAAGAAATTACTTTGATTAATTTACCCTAATCCTGTGGAAGAAGTATAACTTAAATTAACATATATTACATAACATATCTATTGTGTAGTTACGCCTGAATCCTTTTATATATTTAGCTCTAACATAGTGGACGCTATGTAATAATTACAGTTTATAAATAGCCACTCTCAGTTTTGTAACTCAGTGTAAAATATTCATACGCTTGTTATAGAGAGTCTTAGGTTAGAATAGGTACTACATTATTATCACACCTGTATAACACCGTAAGGGTGAGTAGAGATATTTATAAGAAACATAGACTATTTGAGATGAGATCAAAAGTCACAGAACAAAATATCCATAGTCACAGATTTACTAAATGTACCTATAGTCTATGGCTACATCACTCAGTCAACTTGAAGCCACTTACAATCTATATGTGAGTGAAATATCTATCTATGTGTGTCTATGATACAGGCTATACGTATACATCATATGGATCGTTATTATTCTATGAAGTACGATTTAGCCAGGCTTACGTTACTTGTCCTCAATAATTTTAAACGTCAACTCACCAAATAGGTCCATAGTTTAATTTTAGGCATTTTGTTCCATGCTGTGGCCTGTAAATTAAAAAAATACCTTCCATAATTCTATTTTCGAAATTGGTAGTTTAAAAAAAACAAATTACCTTTTTCAAAAGCTGTATACATTCTTTTTTCAAATACCGTTTTCACTGACGTTAATTGCTACGACTCCAACAACTTTCAACGTTTTAAATTGAATTGAAAATGAAAATGTATTCACTAAATGTCAAATCAAAGCGCCCACGAATAATATTCGGTCCAACTTAATGCATATCAAAATTTAATTTCGAATTCCACTTCCTGAATTCGTCGCAATTTAGTAAAATTTGAGAAGCAGTAAAATTGGCCTTTTATGAAACTTTTAGAGCGTGGTACAATATTTTTATTCAATTAACATTTTTTTTGGCGTGGTATTGGCTTATGGATACAAAAATTTAAGAGAAAAAAAATCTTGTAATAGCTATTTTCGCAGAAAACTGACAAAAATGTTAAAAAATTGTGGTTTTGGCGTTTATTGGTCTAACACTACATTCAATAATGAGGAGCCTGGTGGTTGAGTGGTTCATGTAACGGACTGCCGATCAAGAGGTCGCGGGTTCAATTCCCGCTCGGGGCAATCATTTGCGTGATTTTTCTAATTGTCATACAAATGTTTGTACTGCATCTGGGCGTTTCTATGTATTATAAATATGTATTTACAAAAAAAAAGTAGTATATTATATGTAGTAGTAGTATATCCGTATCTGGTACCCATAACATAAGCATAGAAATATAGCTTACTTTGGGACCAAAGGACGTTGTGTGAAATGTCCAAAATATTTATTTATTTATTTATTCATTTTTCTTTAATACATTCAAGGTCCATATATCGACTTATTTTAAAGTTATTTTTCTTATTTCTTACTCACAAAAGTTTGTATGTATGTAACTACGTCTTTCATGACATTTGCTGCCTTTTAACGCAAAGGCTACTAAATGGATTTCAATGAAACTTTATAGTTACATAGCTCATAAACACAGATGAAATCGCGGGCTTTAGCTAGCATGTTATAATGTCATGACGTCATAATGTAAAAGTTAATACGAATTCTGTAATAGTAGTTGACTTTTACGTAATATTCTATATGATTTAATCTAAATCATATGAGGGTTATATCACACGACACTGCCTCACATATATAAATTATAAACACATATATATGTTGAATACGGTCCGGGTCGTCCTATTACGTCGAAGGGATGAGTTCAGTGACCTATTTCATACCTTCATAACATAGATGTAGTATATATTTTATAAACCATAGAACAGCTATGTGAAATGTTAATCGTAACAAGAATATGTTATGTAGTCCATTTTAAGTAATTTTTATATGTTTTTCGTAATTTATCATCCTCTTGGTGATCAAGCAACTATAGTAAATGGTGCCAATTCTACGTACAAAACTAAACTTAACTAAAAAAATTAAAACAACTATTGCTGTATTTTGATTATTTGGCTAAAGTTGAAAAGTTTATTTGTTTAAAACGCGGTAATCTCAGAAACCACTAGTTTGATTTGAAAAGGGTATAGGATATATTATCATCATGCTGCGACCAATAGGAGTGAAGCATCAGTGAAAAATGTTGCAAAAACGGGGAAAATTTTCCAAATTTCAAGCATACGAATTCGCGGGCAGCTACCGATAGTATAATAACTTTAACAAAAATTGTTTAGTTTACGTGATTTATTTCAATTTATTTTTGTCTTTTGTTATTTACTAATAGTTTAAAAGCGCGTTTCGGGGGAACCTGATAGTTAGAATGCTGTTGAAATTAATAAATACAGTCAAAAATCGAATGCCATTCTTGTTATTCTACATCTATGGTACATACCCAACAACCTACATACACAATTCCATCTCAATATTGTCACCAGTGCACGATATCTGATAGAATCTGATTAAGTTATCTTTGATATAGTTTTGTAACCGACTATTTCAATATTCAGAGTTATGCTTTAATGAGTATTTTTAAAGGTCTGTATCTTCTCTCTCTCTCTCTCTCTCTAGAGCCCATTAAGAGGTAGAAATGGGAATAACGGCTTAAAATTTTAAACGAATTTAAACGAGATGCTTAAAAAAGTTAGCTGCTTAAAAAGTTGCTTATTTTTAAGCAGCTATTTTATGCTTTTTAAATTTTTCGTTAAGAAAATTAACTCAACTTAATTTTTGTTGTCTGCTTAAAATTCATAATATGCTGTTTGCTCACTGTTTAGCTTTTATGCTTTTTAACTTTTTCGTTAAAACATTTAACTGAACTTAATTTACGTTGTCTGCTAAAAATTTACTTACCGTTTAAATAAAAATTTTACACTTACACTCTTTTCACATTTTCCTCTTCTCTTTTTACCAACATTTTGAAAATATTCTCACAACTGTATTGCAATTTTAAGATAAGCATTAAGCGAGGATTGCTTATAAACGGCAGCGTGATTTTTTGCTTATTTTAATAAGCATTGCTTATTTTAAGCTTTTCGTTTAAACGCTCACTACTATTAAGAGGGTACTGTACTCCTAATTTAAAGAGTATATCTATGCTAAACGTTACCAAATATGTGTGATAGACGCTGTAACTTTACCTAAAGAAAACCGAAAGAAATCGGGATTTCGGATGGTCATATTTCTTTTAGTTATTTTGTATTGAAAAAAAGAAAGTGACAGAAGCATAGATATACTCTTCATCTATAATATAGCTTAGAAACAATTAAAATCGGTTTAACTTTCGCAAAGAAAAAACGGAAGTACGATACCCATATTTTTGTGTGGAGCATAATTTGGTATCGTGCGCTCTTAATGTCCAACTATTAGGCACAGACCTCTTCAACTTTGGTTGGGATTATAGTCTACTGTGCCTAATCAAGCGTATGCACAAGGTTTTTTTTTCGAGTTTTCTTTCTCTCCCAGAGGCTATTATCCGTGTGAAATATCTGTAAGCTGGCTTTTACAGTACCCTGGGAAGGATAAGGAGTGGTGACACTTGTACTCTTGATCCGTCACCACACGGACAATGTTGTGTTGAGACAATGACACACCCACACACAATTCTTTATAATGGTCTTTGTAAAGTAGATCTTACTTTCCTATAATACCGTAATTCTTTTTCTATCTAATTGGTAAATATCATAACCAACATTGTTTACATTGTAGTAGCAAATTGTCACAAAAAGTGTAAGTACCAGTTTTGTGAAATAATTTAACTAAATAAATGTAGGTTAAATCAAAAGAACAAAAATAAAACAACAACAGGCGTAATTACAGATTACACGTATGTGTAACATCCACATGTCCGAAACACATTTCATCTGAAAATAATTGGCTTTTGTTGGCGAAGTGATCACGTGCTCCAAGGCTATTTCTGTGATCACAAATTAAGCCGGATTAATAAAAAATTACACGCGTACCATAAAATATCTATTAGATTGTTTATTTGTAAGTATCTTCAAAAAGAATATGAAAAATAGTTCACATTCTTCTTATTCAACGAATTACGTGCATTTTTAACCTGTCACAATTATAGTTAGGTATTATTACGGCACAGGCAGTATTTTAAAAATTGTAATCAGTTTTAAATAAATAAATAGGTACAATAAAGTAAAAAAAAGTCTATAAATAAATATCAGTTGTTTGTTTATTCCAATTTTATTTCTATTATTTTCTTTTAATTTTAACTTTAACTTCATGCGTGATAATTATATTTAGTACTTTAAATGTTGAAATGAAATGAAATGAAAAATCATTTAATCAAGTAGACACAATTTTTCAGAAAAATTATGTGCTTATATCCAATTTTATGCATACCCAATTTTTTTTTTATAATTATCTATATATATATTTTTTTTTCGTACACCACCTAAGTGGTCAATTGTAGCGGACGAATGTAACAACAATCGTAACACTTTATATCCTACTAGCTGTTGCCCGCGACTCCGTCCGCGTGGAATTTGTAAGATTTTTTTTCGCACAAATAGGTAGCCTACGTTCTTTATCAGGGTCTAAAAATTGTCTGTGCCAAATTTCATCAAAATCGGTTGAGCGGTTTAAGCGGGAAAGCGTAACAGACAGACAGACAGAGTTACTTTCGCATTTATAATATTAGTAGGGATTATTATTTACAAAAAAAGTTATTGTTTGATTGATAAAAACTCTTTTTTTATTTGAAAGCTGGTGGTTCCTGTGTGGTCCCATTGGCACCAAGTCAGGATCTGATAGTTATCAGGAGATAACTATCAGATCCTGACCAATTTCACAAGAGTGAAATTGAGGAAATCCCTCAAATTTTAAAGGCACATGAACTCGGTTCAACTTTAATTTTTATTTAAATGACCAATTACGTATATTTTGGTATCAAAGGAGCTTAGAAGCGTACCTACATAAAATTAATTAACACAATCTAAACAAACATATACATAAAAAGTACGTATACTTCTTGAGTCAACATAAAGAATAAAATACCGGCCAAATACGAGTTGGACTCTCCAATGATGGGTTCTGTAATAATATAGTCTTGATCTTTTATATTTACTATCATATTATACTGTTTTAAATGACGAATAAGTGTATCAACAAGTTAAACTGCTTATTCTTTGACGGGCTTCGTGGTGGAGTGGTTCATTTAACGGACTGCCATTCACGAGGTCTCGGGTTCGATTCCCCTTTGTGTGATCTTTATAATTGTCATACAAATGTTCGTACTGCCTCTGGGTGTTACTATGTTTTATAAGTATATTAAGTATGTATTTACAAAAGAAAAGTAGTATAATTATGTAGTCTATCCGTATTGTGGTACCCATAACATAAGAATAGAAATATAGCTTACTTTGGGACCAGAGGACATTGTGTGCAATGTCCATGAATATTTATACTAAAAACCTGAAAGCATTTGTTGCATGGAAACTCATCTAAGTATTTATTATATTCCGGTTTTTAGATAGAACACTGCCTCGATTCGAAATGCAGCAGGACGCACTCCAACGAGGTTTACAACAACCAGCTGGAGCCATGGAGCTTAATAGGTGAGAAACCGACGAACTATACGGGCATTGTCTAGCAAGATTGCTTTCTGCATCTGGGCTGTCACCAACTTGCTAATCTTGCTATTGACGCTGAGCCTCTCAAGGTGTTGTGAGAGACTCTTTCGGACCAAACCGTTCAACGATATAACTATCGGGATTATGTCTGTCAATTTTGCCGATGTTCAGGTTTTATTATTGTTTTTTTTTTATTGAAGGGCTTTGTCGCTTGGCGACCATATCACCCTAATCTTATTATTGTTGTGATAGCAACAACAGATCTTTCTACCACTATTCATGGGATACAGCCTAAGGACAGACGAATGAGCCGACAAATCTCAGAAATGGTCACATTTTGCCTTTTGGTACGGAATTCTAAAAACTCACTAAGACTTCTTGAGTCAGCGTAAAGAAATAGTGAAAATCTTGGCAAACTGTATGTTTACAATAAATGTTTTGTTTACAACATTGTATAAATTTGTAGCAGTGTTTATTTTATGGTTGTTTTACACGCAGTATTCGCGTATTCGTACAACGTTACGGCTGTTTGAGACGAATAAATTTTATTGTACCTGTATAAACCCAATTAATACATAATTATAAACTATTACAAAATACTTTAAATAAATAAAGCTTGGAAATAAGTTGTTCTGGAACAATACATATTGTATATTGTAACATTTTATTAGCATTGTAAGTATTATTGTTATTATGAATTATTTAAAAAAATATTGATTTAATCAAAAGCTTTGCTGAGTTTCTTACGCCGGTTTTTCTCAGCAGATTGCATGTCCTGAACTGGTGGTAGGGAAATAATTTTGGACTTGTTTGATATTGCGTTTAAATGATTAAACGACTTTCATTTAATTTCGTTTCAAAACAGTTTTGTACCACTTTTTAGGGTTCCGTACCCAAAGGGTAAAAACGGGACCCTATTACTCAGACTTCGCTGTCCGTCCGTCCGTCCGTCCGTCCGTCCGTCCGTCCGTCCGTCCGTCTGTCACCAGGCTGTATCTCAAGAACGGTGATAGCTAGAGAGTTGAAATTTTCACAGATGATGTATTTCTATTGCCGCTATAACAACAAATACTAAAAATAAAATAAAATAAATATTTAAGGGGGGCTCCCATACAACAAACATGATTTTTTTACCGTTTCTTGCTCGATACTAATAACGTTGCCTTATGTTGCATAGATAATGGTACGGAACCCTTCGTGCGCGAGTCCGACTCGCACTTGACCAATTTTTTAAAGTTCAATTACATAAAAAAACTTTCGTGTTAAATTATTGAGAAAAAAAGAAGAAAGAGTCGCATTATGGAAAGCATATTTAATAAAGCGTGGTATAAAGGCACATCAACTAGATAGGTTTGGATAGATAGATAGGTTAGGATTCTCCGTGTGGTGACGGATTAAGAATACTAGTGTCACCACCCCATCTCCTCCCCAGGGTGCTGTAAAAGTCAGCTAAGGGATACTGCACACAAATAACATCCTCTGTGAGAGACGAAAAACTCGAAAATAACCGTGTGCCAACACGCCTGGTCAGCGCGGCACAGTAGACCATAATCCCTCTCAAAGTGGAGGAGGCCCGTGCCCAACAGTGGGACGTAAATGGGCTGGAGAGAGAGAAATAGATAGGTAGGTACATGTTTAATCATTAGTCTTAAGGTAATAATTAGTTTTTATAATAATAAAGTTCAATTAACATTGCCGCATGTGTTATTGACACTACCTATTTTCATATTTTAGTTAAGTTTAATTGTCCACATAGAATCGGTACCATTCCTAACATTGATTAAGTTCAAATATCGAATGTGTTTGTGAATATTTATTTTGTGATTGTGGAAGCTACACTTAACCACATCGACATACGGTAATAGAATAGAATAGAATACACTTTATTGTACACCATAAAATTACATGTCACTTAACTAATGTAACAATAAAACATGTACAATTGGCGGTCTTATCGCATATTGGTAATATACGCTGTGTGAATACACCATTAACAGGTACGGTCATGCGAGAGAGAACCGCCTGAAATAGACTTTGTTATTTTACATTATAAAATATTTTAGTGATATTGCAAGTACGAATATACTACTTCCTTCTTTTCAGTTTACTTGTGAAGTTATTGAAATGTAGTCTGTCATGAAACAAACACATTTTTAAGAGTTCCGTAACTATTATACTTAACCATAATATTATATAGCTGAAGAGTTTGTGTCTTTGTTTCAGCACGCTAATCCCAGGGCTAATAAGTCCGATTTAAAAACATCTTTTATTTAAATAATACAACTTTTACGGATTTAGACACGTGTATTTGTTTTAAATTTTAGCCCGACGTTTTAGAGCCTTTGCAGTCACCATGGTCACGGTGGAGACTGAGCTGTAAAGTGTCCTCTACGATCAGTTATTACATGGTTTATTATTATTTTGAATGTTGGATAGTACATTTCTCGAGGATGGCTATATAACATCACGCTACGACCAATAGGGGCAAAACATCTGCATGAAATATCTTGGAAAAACGGGAAAATTTTCTGAATTCCACACGTACGAAGTCGCGAGAAAGGTCAAGTACTTGGATAATAATACACATGAATAGTTCGGTTTTGTAGTTTCTGTCCATATTTCTAATAAATAAGTTTGTGATTACGTTTGTAACTATTAGATTGGTCTAATGGCAAAAAGGGCCCCAACTTTTTTGGGAAAAGACCTAGTGAAGTGGCGTTCTTTGAAGTCCTATGTCTAGCAGTAGACGGGAAAATAAATAAATAAATATTCATGGACATTTCACACAACCTCCTCTGGTCCCACGCTAAGTTTATATGCTTGTGTTATGGGCACCAGAATACGGATAGAATACATATACTACTTTTCTTTTGTAAATACATACTTTATACATAGTAAACACCCAGACGCAGTTTAAACATTTGTATTATAATTAACAACATCACGCAAATGATTGTTCCGGGTACACTACAAAAAGACGAAAAACTTTATTCCGAAAGTCACAAATACGAATTTCATAATTCCGAATATAACAACTCCGATGTAGGTATCATTACTCCGATTTTCATAATTCCGAAACATCAATATTCCTAACGATTATAATTACTATTCTCAAAATTCCGAACTTCAAAAGGCCGAATAATAAAAAATCCGAATTATTGATAATTCGAAATACGTCCCGACTGGGAATCGAACCCGAGACCTCGTGAACGGCAGTCCGTTATATGAACAACTACACCACTAGGCCCGTCCATAAGAGGAAAAGGGATATAGATTTTGTTGTGTGAAATGTCCATGAATATTTATTTATTTATAGATATCGATATAGATGATCGGAAAAACCGATGTGTAACAAACAGAAACTAATGAGATTTTAAATACCTATTTCTTATTTTGTGCAGAACCCAACAAACAAAAGGAATCATTAATTCTTCATTACTTAAAATTGTTTCGACATTTCTATTTTGTACTTTATCCCTTTAAGGTTCTTAGGTTAAATAATTCTATACAAAATAAGTGGATATTGAAACCGTTTTAAAAGATTCAGTTAGAGAATAGGCTTTTGAAAAAGGAATCTATTTACACAATTGAATTAACTGAAGAGGTTTTTTAGTAAATGGATTTGTAAATTGGTGTGAAAAGTCTAAGTAAATTTTATATAATTATTTTTAAAATACCTGTCATCTAAATTATAGCTGAAAAATGATGATCACCATGAGCTGTAAGGGACAACGTGACGACGGTTTATTTGTTCTACCTACCTACCTATCAATGTATTACTAATCTATGTAACGGAATCTTTGAAAGTGATTTTCACCCACTTGGAGTAGTCGGATTGATCTGAAATTTTGCACATTATATTAAAAACCGATGACGATAGTGATGTAAAATAATATTGAAGATTTTCAAGTGACTTTATTAGTTTCTGAACAAAGCAAATTAACTTATTAACTTAACAAACGTAACTTAACTAACTTAACGTAGTTTTTTTAACGTAAGTAAATTGAATTTAGCATGAGATAGGTATGACCAACGGGACAGAACTTATAAATATTATAGCACACTAAAATCAATATTTATCCCCACACTTGACAATTTTTTTTATTGTTGATGTTAATTAAATATGAATTGTATTTTTTTTTATTATTTTTGGACGAATGCACAGAAAGACAGTTATTATAATACAAAGTCGTTATTTTTGTATGTATCTATGTGAGCTTATATCTTATAAACTACGCGACGAAATTTGATGCGATTTTATCAATAGATAGTGTGGTTCAAGAGAATTGCTTTTTTGTTCAAGTTTGGTTTCTAAATTCGACGCGTACAAACATACGAAGTTGCGGGTAACAACTAAATAAAACTAAAACTAATATTAAAATAAAACTACTTTTTACGGATTTAGACGCTTAGGTATATTTGTTTCAAATTTTGGCCGGACGTTGCGGAGACTTTGCAGTCACTATGGTCACGCGTGAGACCAACGTCGAAATGTCGGGCTAAAATTTAAAACAAATATACGCGTCTAAATCCGTAAAAAGTAGTTTTATTTAAACAAATGAGTCGCGCAAGTGTTAGAAAATATTATAAATTATAATATTAAAATTTTAGATTTTTCTATAACACGTTTGAAATAAGTTTCTAAAACAAGAAATAAAACCAAATATGTGTTTTCCGCGTACAAAATAAATGTAGAAAGAAAAATACGCCTTTGTCAATGTCTTTGTTACATTCTAACAAATGAAATGTTTGCCAAATGACGGCGTAATAAAATCTCAATTTGTAACTTATATTTGTAAATTGTAACAATATTTTGTTACTTTTGAAAAGAACAAAGTTTGTCAAACGTCTGTCACCAACGAGTGGTGGATTTTGTTATTTTTTGCTACAAATGATTGTTACCCGACTGTCAAGGTGGGATATGGTTTTTAGAAAGAAACAAACAAACGATTAATGGGCATTTTTTTGCAATCGGGCAATTTAATATTTTTATTGTGCCTTGTTCTTGGATATAAGTAAACATAGATATAATCCGTGAGATCGTACACATGAAATAATCTTGTATCGCTTTAGTCTGTACCTCTTTTTAGGCTCAAGACAATCTGTGTACCGGTTTTATTTAAATCAAATCAGTATTCCTAGCACCCTACAATTTGCAAGGAGCCGCTGGATGCAGATGGCATAGGGCTACGCTTACTGGCGTGCTATACGGGAGACCTGTGTCCAGCAGCGGATGGAAAAAGACTGATAGATGGATGGGATAATTTTAGAGCGAAAGAGCGACGAACCAAGTTAACAACTTACCATTTTCAACAATCAATCTACAATTACAGAGCCAAAGTCAAACAGTCAAAATTGTTTTTATTTCCAGTGGGCATGTTTTACAAGCTCTTTTGAAACGTCAGAAGCTAGGTGTCTCTGTCTGTGCCAAATGCGAATCCTATGGAGAAGAACAGACAAGAAGCTTCATAGATTTTTTTTTCTTTTCTTTTCACTTTTTCTTATCCTTCACAGATAGATTGTTATCCTCGTTTATCAGTAAGACACTTCTATCTCCTGTCATATTTTCAATAGAGAATACTGTCAGCAGTAGTTTATTGATATGCAAGTAAGGACAAAAGTTTAGATTAGTCTGACTTTAACAGCGAGAATCGAGGAAAGATAAAATATAGAAAACAGCCGTAGTAAACCTTAGTTTGTTTAACAACGTACAATCTTATCTAACGTTCTTATATAGAATACAATTTATCTACAAGTACGTGAAGGAAGCTATCAGCGCTGGCACGTACATGTGATGTAATAGAACCACTATGTTAGCAAACAACTCAGGAAAAGTAAAGAAAATCAGGATACTCTTTACTCGCCAAATATACCTACCGCAATACCTTTGTGATATTATTAATATCTGAAATGATTATAATACTATAATACCACTAGTTGACCAGACAAACGTTGTTTTGCCATACTAAAAAAAAAAGTTTGAAAAATAGATGTTGGCCGATTCTCAGACCTACTGGATATGCGTGTAAAATTTTATAAAAATCGGTCAAGCCGTTTCGGAGGTGTACGGTAACTAACACTGTGACACGTGAATTTTATATATAAGATTATGCCTTTTCCCATGGGATAGAATTCGCAATAAAGATATTTTAGTACTTGCATTATCGCGCGCACTATGGTTTACAGGTTCTGTCAACCCCCATGGGAATAAGGCGTGATGGTATGATGATGATGATTATGCATTGTCACTCATAAAATCCTCATTTTTTTAAATTTAATGTAGGTATCCAATAACATTGTAGTGTTTGATAATATGAGAGTGTATGATTTAACTTACCTATCACAATCCGTTAAGCCATTAAGTAGTTACAAACCGACTTAAAGGTAGACAGATGTATGACATTATAGCTACCTATGTGGCATAAAAATAATCCATCGCAGTTCAGTTTATAAGTAAATAAGTACTAGCTTATGCTTGCGACTTCAAACGCATTAGTTTTCGTATCAAATTACAAAAATTAACCTAGAAATAAAACTAAAAAACAGAACTGAAGGTGTATATGTTGTGCGATGGTTAGAGGATAAAAATGAAATACGTCCGGACTTGAATGGCGTTTATTTGCGACTCAATATATTTGATATAATAATAGCTTATATAGGTGGCGAGAACAATTGCCTCTATTCATTCCTAAATTGCTGACACACGTCATCTTGCATACAATGAATCCATACGTAATATATTTGTATATAATAACTTAGGCGGCGAGAACAACCGTCTTTATACATTCGTAGACCTGTTGACATACGTCTACTTGCAAACAATGAAATCAGTATATTACAAAGTATAGTACAAAGAATACTGTCCCTACATTAATACTAAAAGTCGATGCTGTAATTAATAGCAAAATAAACATCAAAGTCGATACGTTAAACTATATAACTATAGCATCTCTCTAATTAAATAAAATGTTTGGAACTAAGTACCACACAAGGAGTTTCTATTCCAAGCTGCCGCATAAATCGCATTTGTCAAAGTTTAACGATTTTTATAACAAAATAGTCTTTTTAGAAATACTATATTACCGGCTAACACTCAGAGTTTTGGGATCGAAGATGTCGACCCAGGTTTCGAGCATATCCGATGCTCATCTTCAGGACGAGTGCGCAGCGGCGTCTGCGACCTTCCGGCGTGCACTACGGGCGACAGCTCGTACAGCCCGCTGGGACAGTGCGGGGGGTGGAGTCCCCCGAACATGAACAGAGATGTTGGGTGGACGCTATCTCCTTCTTGGATACCTGCTCTTATTGCGACCTCAAAATTGAAAGTGGTTGATCTAGAGAGCGACACAGTAAGCAGTGTTTGCGATGGTACTCGCGCTAACCAGGACGTAGTGATTGCCGACAGCAAGATAATATCACCTTGTGTCATCGACCACTCATCACCTGGGTCGGTGAACATCAGCAGTAAAGAAACCTCCCCCCCACCTCAAGACCCTCCACCCCCCGCACTGTCCCAGCGGGCTGTACGAGCTGTCGCCCGCAGTGCACGCCGGAAGGTCGCAGACGCCGCTGCGCACTCGTCCTGAAGATGAGCATCGGATATGCTCGAAACCTGGGTCGACATAGTATACGACATAGAAATATATATAGTATTTCTAATATGACTCAAACTCACGAAAATTTCAATACGAAAATAGTCTTTACTAAAAGTTTATTTAATACTTCTCAGTTTACATGAACACATAAACATGTTCCTAAGTTATATATTATAACAATAAATTATATTATTTACAGTCACGTTGTTTGCAACTTATAGTTCGTGTATTGAGCGTGCCTTGGGACGGTTTCTGTAGTTTATTTACTCGACAATACTTTATAGAATAAGAGTCTGTAACTCAGGAAGTTACGTCTTTTATTTTGGAGAATTTGTTCATGTATTTATTGGCTTGTACTACACTATAAAAATCTTTTTCAATACTAGTATTTTCTTTTCGTGTGGTTACGAATGGAAAAAGCAAGTGTTGCCACCTTATTTATTCCCTAAAGTGCTCTAAAAGCTAGCTAAAGGATATTATTAGCAGAAAAACAATATCTTCTGTGGCAAACTCGAAACATAATAGACCAAATGTCCCGCTGAAGCGGAGAAAGTCTGAGCCCAACAGTGAGACGTTAATTGGCTAGAGAGAGCTCTTCATGTCAATAAGCATAAGCCTATTGCTAGGCTTATGTCTTATTTAACAATGTTGGACAATGTACATAAGGTTTTCTTGTTATAAACTAAAAGTACCCAATATATATTATGAGATAGCAATTCAATATTCTTTTATCTTCTGAATACAAAAACAAATACTTATGATCCTAATCGTCTGTTCGTCAGTCTGTCAATCATTTGTTTTTCATCATCATCATAATGACCACTAACTTCCTCCACTTTAGGAGGTATTATAGTCTACTATTCCACGCTGACCAGGGCTGTTTGCATAGGGTTTATTTTCGAGATTTCCGTCTTTTACAGAGGATGTTAACTGTGTATGCCTTTACAGCAGCCTGTGGAGGAAATGTGGTGGTGACAATTGTATTCTTATTCCGTAAATACACGAACAAGAGTCCAGTAACGTTACAAACTATTCAGTTAAAACGTATACTGAATATAAATGCAGTCACGTATCGCAAAAAACCTAGTCCCTATGTCACTCAGGAAATATGATTATTATCGCCACATGTGCAAAGGGAGGTTCCTATCTATTATTTTAGAGTTAAGGAATTTGCCCAGAACCGAACCGATACCGAAAATATAGCGGAAAAATCAATAAATTCCGACCTTTATACTTTGGTTCAAAGAGTACAAAATAACTTTATCTTTATAAGTATATACCTGCGCATATTATATTATATTTGACATAAATTTCTGAAAATTTTTTAGCTCTAACATCATCACAGCTTCAACAAAGTTATGTAAATAATAAATGAATGAGACGTATATGTAGCATTATTTTTTAATTCATTCATAGAAATGACGTAATTCGTTGTGTTACGGACTCTTAGCCTAATAGAATTACACAATAATTTGATCTCAAATATGTGGTATATTTTTGCTGTTGCTAGCACATGTTGTATTTGCTCAAATACTCACGGAATGCGATAAATCCATATTTAGGGGAAAAGATCGACATGGAAAAGTTTTTAGGCTAAGTTTGTGTCATAGCACGTAGAACACCCGTCGTAGCTGTAAGCTACGAGAATATGCTAGCTACTCTCGTAGCGTAAAATATCGTAGCGTAATTTCTGTAAATTGATTTACCCGGTATATCGATAACAAATTGTTTCAGATCACTGTTTAATGGTAAAACTAAGAAATCAATAGATAAATCGACTTAATATCTACGATATATCGTTATGCGTGTTGCCAGATTATGCGGCAAGTACATTAATTATTGATATGCTAAACTGAGATATTTTAAGTTATTTTAAGTAGAAATGTTAATGTAGTTGAAAAACATAATTTTTTTATTCAATATTATAGAACCTTCATAGCAAAATTATACAGTTACAAGAGGGTTATTTTTTAAATTAACAACTATATTTAACACTTGCGCGACTCATCTGTTTAAATAAAACTACTTTTTACGGATTTAGACGCGTATATTTGTTTTAAATTTTGGCCCGACGTTTCGGAGACTTTGCAGTCACCATGGTCACGGGTGAGACTGAGCTGTAATGGGTCTTCTACGATCAGTTATTACAGGGTTTATCCACATTCAATTTTACTTTTCTCCGAAACGTCGGCCTAAAATTTAAAACAAATATACGAGTCTAAATGCGTAAAAAGTAGTTTTATTTAAACTATATTTAATTTTTTAATGTAGAAGAGAGTTGTTTTACCACACAACATAAAAGGAATGTCTACATAATAGCATTTTCTTTCTATTTTATATATCTTACACACACATGCTTGAAAATATTTCTTTAACAAAGGGCTGTTAAGGTTTTGTACGGTCAGTAAAATAATTTTATCGTTGGATAAATTTAAATATCATGCGGGTTGAAAAGTCTAGAGGACAAGTTTTTCAATCTTCAGCTAGAAGTACCATCAACAGAAAAAAAAAATTAAATTAATATTATTATTAATTAACTTACATACTTTTGTAATTGTAATTTAAAACATTTATTTTGTTATTTATTTTGCGTCAACTGATTAGAATTTAGTTGTAAAAATTACCTGAAACAACAGAAAAACAATAATTAGATTCTTTGCCAAAAATTCAAGCCAAAAATATTATGTGTGCTATAAATAAAAAATATAATATATTGGTATCTCTAATAATCTATATCATTATATTATATTAGATATAAATCTAAAGCTTTCGATGCGGCAAATAAATGTAGTTAGATTCGCCATGCGCAATATCATGTTAAAATAACTTCGAAAAGGAATATAATATTGTAAACAAATAATAATACAAGTGTCACCACCCCATTAGCTTTCCAGGGATCTGTAAAAGTCAGCTAAGGGATATAACACAGATAACATCCTCTGTAAAAGATGGAAATCTGGAAAACAAACCTTATTATAATCTTATTAACACACCTGGGCAGTGCAAGTTAATAGACCATATTGCCTCCCAAAGTGGAGAAGGCCCGTGCCCAGCAGTGTCACGTTAATATGCTAGAAAAAGTGAGAGAGACATGAAATTTAAATCCTTATATGACGAACCTCGTGGTTGAGTGGTTTATGTAACGGACTGCCGATCAAGAGGTCGCGGGTTCGATTCCCGCTCGGGACAATCTTTTGTGTGATTTTTCTAATTGTCATACAAATGTTTGTACTGCGTCTGAGTATTTCTATGTATTATAAGTATGCTTTTACAATGTATGTATTCTGGTACCCATAACACAAGCATATAAGCTTAGCTTACGACCAGAGGACGTTGTGTGAAATGTCCATGAATATTTATTTATTTATTTATATTTATTTATTGATTAGAGAGCAGATATAGCCATGTACATTATACATTTCTTATATCGAAAAGAACAAAATTAGTACAGGCACTGTGAAGCCTTAATCATAAACATACAAAGGCAAAGGTAATTCCAGCGAACATTAACGTAAAGGAAGCTTAAATTTAACACAAAATGAGTTTAATAAATCATAGTGAATTAGTGGAGTGAAGTGTTGGGCTTTTTTTGCCGACGGTACTTGCTTGCGTGGATGTTAACGGAAAATGAATTTTAATGGTATAATAGATTTAATAATATTTCTGTTTAAGGCTTTATTTTATAGAGGTTTGTGTTAAAGACGCCGTATAACATTAACCGTAAAATAATGAGATAAATATAGCCAAGGTACGCCAGCATTTCACACGTACTGAAGTAGCTACAGCATAACTACAACGAGGCTAATTTCCTTAATTTGCTCTCTATCATGTATTCATGTATGTATGTATTTATTATACGCTTTATATTAGCTTCACTTGTATGTTTGTTTGTATGTTTGTTTGTTTGTATGTTTGTAACCGACTCCTTTGGACGCTATTTTGACCCACTTTAAACGGTCAGATTCTATTCAAATTTTGCACACCTGTCAAAGACCGATGACAATACAATAATTCGATTAAATAAAGCGTGTTTTTTAGTTTTTTTAAACTATTTTTAATTATTCGTATATAATTATGATTGTTTGTATATGTGAGTACTGTTATTAAATGTTTAAGTATGTATTATATTTTCTTTCTAATATTTAACTATTAACATTTTTTTTATCTTAAATCCCCTATGGTTACTCACCTACCTTGGTTATTTCTGCATCACCCTATGGTTGACTGGAAGAAAATGCCTAAGGTATTAAGTCCGCCTGTACAATTCTTTGTATAAAGTGTGTAAAAAAATAAATAAATAGATTATTTTGTTTATGGTAAGTACATTATCTTTGCATATAACAAAGTCGTTTTTTTTATGTCCCTATTCGCTTCGCTATTTAACGCTACACATCCCTGTCTCACACCCCTAGAGATGCTAAACAAGTCAGTGTATGCCCCATTTATCCTGACACAGGCTCTGGAATCCCTATAAAGAGATTTCAGTGCATGCACCAAGCGCCTGTCAACTCCATACATAGATAGTGTCGACCACAATTCGTCCCTCCACACGCTATCATAATTATGCCTTCTCCAAGTCTATGAAAGCGCAGTAGACTTTCTTGTGTTTAGCCAGATGTTTTTCGGCTATACACCTTAGGGAGAAGACCTAATGCAAACATCCCATTCCCTTCCTGAATCCTGCCTGTACATCCCATAATTTTTGATCTGTCATACTCATCACTCTATTAATTAAAACCTTAGCGTACAATTTGCCTACAACACTTAAAAGGCAAGAGAGAGAGTAAGAGATTTCGCAATTAATATAAACAACAGTACCGATTCTACGCGCACGACTAAACTCACTTAAAAATGAAAACAACTATGTCATATTTTGATTATTTAGCTATTTCGTTGTGTACATTTTTATTAAATTAAAATCGTTATGTAGTCTATAATATACAGATTTTCTGATAAAAAAAGTTCAGTTAACATTGCCGAATTGTGTTATTGACACAATCAATTTTCATTTCTTAGTTAATTTTTGTTATGCACATAGAGTCAGTAAGTATCTTTTTACATTTGACCTTTATTTGAAAGATATCTATGCATATTACATAAGAATATTTATTTTGTTCTGTATTGGTTAACATCTTATTGAGAAATGAATACAATAAATTGAAACATTGTTTATTTTGTATGTTATTTTGTTAGAATATGTTTATTTATAAGCCATGAAGGCGGACATATTAGTGCCAATTCTAAGTACAACAACTAAACTAAACTTAACTAAAAAATGAAAATTGATAGTGTCAATAACACAATTCAGTAATGTTAACAGAACTTTTTCATTATAAAAACGATGTATTATAGAATAACGCTTTTAATTAATATAAATGTGCACAACAAAATAGCCAAATAATTAAAATACAGCAATAGTTGTTTTCATATTTTAGTTAAGTTTAGTTGTGAACGTAGAATTGGTACCATTGTAGATATTTTTTTTAAATAATGTCTCTGATTTAAGACATTAAGAGTTATCATTAATAAATAACTAGATAGGGTCAGCTAGGCTAATAAATAAATATTAACTGACGTAAATAATGATTAGAATAAGCAGCCTTGTGGTCCAGTGGTTCATGTAACGCGCTGCCGTTGGGTTCGATCTCCGCACAGGACAGTCATTTGTGTGGTATTTATAATTGTCATACAAATATTTGTTCTGCTTTTGGGTGTTTTCTACGTATTATACGTAATGTATATACAAAAGTAGTTTTTTCTTTTACCCATAACACAAGCATAAATATGCTTATCTTAGGACCAGAGGATGTTAAATGTCCATGTTTATTGTAAAACATATAAAAACCAAACAGTTAAACAAAAACCATCCCTTTTAACTTATTTAATAAAAAAGCCACATCATAATCCGTTGCCTAGTTTTCAAGATAAAAGTTCATATACAGACATACATACAAACATAACGACTTTGTTTTATAATATTTAAAGATAAAACAAAATCTATACTTTATATTATTTTATGTTATAAAGCTGTAGAGTTTGTTTGTTTGAACGCGCTAATCTCAGGAACCACTAGGTCGATTTGAAAAATTCTTTCAGTGTTAGATAGGGCATTTATCGAGGAAGCCTTGAGGTTATATAATATCACGCTACGACCAGCAGAAGCGAAGCAGTAGTGAAAAATGTTAAAAAACAAGGAAAATTTTCTAAATTCCACGCGGATGGAGTATATATAAAAATAATACATAAAAAAAACAATATATAAAACATATTTTCCTTTTAAATTTTTGTCCTGTTTCTTTGTCACTAAGCTTACTAAAACTAAACAGCATGATCACTTTATTTCACTGAGCTGTGGAAGTCTTCACCGCTATTCCCAACACGTAGGCTCTACCCATAACGCAGAAGGCTTTTATTTGACAGCGCCAATTTAGCCGCGACGTTGGCTGAGCTTTGTTGAATATTTATAATATGTCTTGTTCTTATTTTGTGGCAAAGATGAATCATTACGTACGTTGAAAATAAACTCAATTGTGCTTACTGCCTCATTTAATGGCATTTAGTGTTTTATTATAGATTTTAAAAAAAGAAAAAAAAATGATTGTGAATTTTATGTACTAATCTAAGGTTCGTAATTTGTTTTTAGGGTTCCGTACCCAAAGGGTAAAAACGGGACCCTATTACTGAGACTTCGCTGTCCGTCCGTCCGTCCGTCCGTCCGTCTGTCACCAGGCTGTATCTCAAGAACGGTGATAGCTAGAGAGTTGAAATTTTCACAGATGATGTATTTTTATTGCCGCTATAACAACAAATACTAAAAATAAAATAAAATAAATATTTAAGGGGGGCTCCCATACAACAAACATGATTTTTTTACCGTTTCTTGCTCGATACTAATAACGTTGCCTTATGTGGCATAGATAATGGTACGGAACCCTTCGTGCGCGAGTCCGAGTCGCACTTGACCAATTTTTTTATTTAATTTCTGTAAGACACTTTTCTTTTCACATATTTATTTTATTTTATTTTTATTAGTCTTTATATACAGAAATATTAATGTATACAGGCGGACTTAATGCCTAAGGCATTCTCTTCCAGTCAACCTTGGGTGGCGCAGAAATAATGATAACATTTTAGATTAGCTAGCTCATTAATTACTAGCTTAGATGGGAGCCAGAAATGCCTAACAATATTCTTGGACTTAGCTAAGGCCTTTGACACAGTCCCTTTCCCCAACCTACTTCAAAAAATGAAATACATAGGGATACGAGGTGTCCCCTTAAAACTATTCCACAGTTATTTAAGTAATAGAAGACAAAAGGTAAAAATAGGCAACTATTTGAGCAATGAGTCAAATATAAGTTTCGGCGTGCCACAAGGCAGTATTCTCGCGCCGTCGTTATTCTTAATTTACCTAAACGATCTCTGCGATCTGCACCTACAAAACGGCTAGGTCATAAGCTTTGCTGATGATACTGCCCTATATTTTAATGGCGATAACTGGGACGAAGTCTTCCAAACAGCTCAAAATGGGCTCACTAAAGTCTGTACATGGTTGAACAACAACGTATTGACCCTCAACGCAACAAAAACTAAATATATCACCTTCGCACGTAAGGCAAACGTACTACCACCATTATCACTATCTCTGACAACACACACATGTAGGTCTATGAATGACTCTTGTTCCTGCAGTGTTCTACGGAGGGCTGACAGTATAAGATATCTCGGAGTCATACTCGATCAATCTCTAAATTTTAAACATCAGATAGACGCCTTAGTAACCAGATTACGCAAAGTTATATACATCTTTAAAAATCTCAGACATGCCGCTAACCATAGGGTCATCAAAATGGTCTACCTTAGCCTCTGTCAATCCCTTGTGGACTATTACATCACTTCTTGGGGTGGTGCTGCAAAAATTTATCTAATCGAAGCTGAAAGGGCACAACGTGCCATACTCAAAGTAGCAGCCGGTCTTCCATATCGCTTTCCTACAGATGAGTTATATAAAAAATGGGGTGTTTTAACTATTAGACAGACATTTGTTAAATACACAATATTAAAGAAACATAAACAAATACCTTATGATCCGGAATTACTAAAAGACAAGCGGCGTAAGGGAACAGTATGTCGAATTCCCCAGTTACACACCAGCTCATGTCAAAGATTTTACTACTTTCTTGGAGACTTATATAGTAAGCTGAATGTCCTCAATATTTATCCACTTACAACCCACAAATGTAAACATAAAATTGTAGAATACTTAAAAAATCTTAATTATGATGAAACAGAACAATTATTGCAGAGACTGATGTTATAGAATTATAGACCCTAGACAAACTAATCCATAAGGAGGACTACACCACATATAATAAACATACAACAAACAAACACACACACACACACTCACACACACACACTCACCCACACACGCACACACAGTTATAGTCACACATTCAGTCGTAGGTACACCACATACAACCATCACCAATTACATTCTCGAGCACACAACACTGGCTACTACCGTTACAATATAGGGGACAGTTTTTCTTCACAACTTTTTCTGTTATTAGTTTATATTATGTTTTTGGTTTTATTTTTTCTTTACTTTTTTTTTACTTTCCATGTATTTAAGTTGTTGAGAGCTCAATACTACTATCGTATACCTCATGCACAATGTTTTCGCTAAACACCAATTTGATTGTACAGCTGCGTGGGCCCTGGTGACCTGTAACACAGGTTTAACGCACTAAACTACTTCAGGCACCAGCTCTCACTCACTACGCGCAATATTAATGCAATGAAATGTATTATGCTGTGTGAGAGAAATAAATAAATAAATTATTATTATTATTATATTATGTTAATTATGGAACTAAAAGTCTATCCGTGTTTTTTTCTTTTGATATTGATTTGTAAATGACTGTTTGTTTTCCTGAATAATAAATAAATAAATAATTGGTCAAGTGCGAGTTGGACTCGCGCACGAAGGGTTCCGTACCATTATCTATGCAACATAAGGCAACGTTATTAGTATCGAGCAAGAAACGGTAAAAAAATCATGTTTGTTGTATGGGAGCCCCCCTTAAATATTTATTTTATTTTATTTTTAGTATTTGTTGTTATAGCGGCAATAGAAATACATCATCTGTGAAAATTTCAACTGTCTAGCTATCACCGTTCTTGAGATACTGGGTACGGAACCCTAAAAATCATGTTTGTTGTATGGGAGCCCCCCTTAAATATTTATTTTATTTTATTTTTAGTATTTGTTGTTATAGCGGCAATAGAAATACATCATCTGTGAAAATTTCAACTCTCTAGCTATCACCGTTCTTGAGATACAGCCTGGTGACAGACGGACGGACGGACGCACGGACGGACAGCGAAGTCTCAGTAATAGGGTCCCGTTTTTACCCTTTGGGTACGGAACCCTAAAAAAGAATAGGGTTCATTACCTAAATAGGAACAATGACAATCAAGGTAGCAAAATATAAAAAAAAAATACATGTCTAGGTTTGGCGCAACACGCTATTATTAGTTAGGTACGTATCTATCAATGTATTAATAATAATAATAATAATAATATATATTCATGGACATTTCACACAACGTCCTCTGGTCCCAAGCTAAGCTTATATGCTTGTGTTATGGGTACCAGAATACGGATAGAATACATATACTACTTTTCTTTTGTAAATACATACTTATAATACATAGTAAACACCCAGACGCAGTACAAACATTTGTATGACAATTAAAAACATCACACAAATGGTTGTCCTGACCGGGAATCGAACCCGAGACCTCATGATCGGTAGTCCGTTATATGAACCACTACACCACGAGGCCCGTCAAATATAATAAATAATTATATTAATCTATATAACTTTCATATCACCCACTTTCAGTAGTCGGATTGATCTGAAATTTTGCACATAACTTAAAAATTATTTTAAAACTATTGTATCGTCAAAATAATGCTGGAAAATCCTGAATAATGGATTTTTAGCGTTTTTCTTAATTTTTGAACTAAACCTATTATTTTGTAACTTATATTCAACAGCGACCGCCTTCGTACAGTTTTATTTATTTATTTATTTAACTTTATATACACAAAAAGTAGTATACAGGCGGACTTAATGCCTAAGGCAATCTCATACATGAAAATGCCATTCATTTTAATTAAAAATTTTATAACGTAACTTTTTCTTTTAAATACTTATTAAAATTTGTCACAAATACGAGTAGGTAACTATTGACTATTACCTAGTTTATGTATTATATCCGTATTCTGGTACCCATCCATAACACAAGCATATAAGCTTAGCTTGGGACCAGAGGACGTTGTGTGAAATGTCCATGAATATTTATTTATTTATTTATTTATTAATAAAATTATTAAGATTATTTTCCTTTAATAAGGTTCTTCACCAATATTAAATTAATACGGAACTGAAATTGCGCAGTAAAGCAGTTTATTAATATTTACTCTCACCGCACCATGACTCGATATCATGCAACAGACAGGTAATATCGTTTAGTCAACTGACATTTAGGTAATAATAATCGTTTAGTCAGCTACCATTGAGATTTTACTCTCTAATCATACGTGGTTAATTTATTGAATACTAGCTGTTGCCCGCGACTCGCGTCCGCGTGGAATTTGGAATTTTGTTTTTCGCAATAAAAGGTAGCCTATGTCCTTTCTCAGGGTCTAAAGATTGTCTGTGCCAAATTTCATCAAAATCAGTTGAGAGGTTTAAGCGGGAAAGCGTAACAGACAGACATACAGAGTTATACTTTCGCATTTATAATATTAAGTAGGGATATCTTGTTAATTTTCTTTCCTTAGATTTTAGTTTTTAAATATCGTCCGTGTGGTGACGGATTAAGAATACAAGTGCCACCACCCTATCTCCTCCCAAAGATGCTGTAGTCAGCTAAGTGATTTTTTACACAGATGGCATCCTCTGTGAGAAACGGTAAACCCTGTGCCAATACGCCTGGTCAGCGTGGCATAGTAGACCATAATCCCAACCAACGTGTAGGAGGCTCGTGCCCAACAGTGGAACGTTAATGGGCTGGAGAGAGAGAGAGAGACAGAGATTTTATTTTTGCTACCACTATATTTGAATGACACCAAAACTCTATTGTAATTAATTATTTAAAAACCTGTCGAGAGCGAGGTAAACTCGCACATTTAGGGTTCCGCACCTACTGAACCGAAAACATAAATAACTGCTAATACTAAAGCAATTTATTAATTTTGCATTTGACAGACTCTTACTTAATAAATTAAATTATGGTGGAAAAAGTGATTACCGCATACGTAAAAATATATATAAACTCAATCGAGTGACGAATGTGGTGGCCTAATTTGATTACTGAAAACCACGACCACAATAAGCTCAGTTGGAAGAGCTACGGAATGGTATTCCGAGGTTCGTGGGTTCAAGTCCCGCTCGCGGTAATCACTTTTTTCACCATAATTTGATTTATTAAATGCTAATGCATTACTTCAAATAAGCAGTTAATTAAGCTTAATACAACTCACCAACTTATGTAGTTGGAATACAGGGAATCGTCAACATTTCAGCTACTTAATAAGTTGGTATTAGCTTATACACTTTTTCGTGTGATGTAATACCAAATAAAAATACGCTTAAGACGATACCAAAATAGCTTCGTGCATTTTTCTACGTACGAAGTTTTCATTGTTTCTTTAGATTGAATGGCTAGAGCTCTAATTTTTAAGTATATGTTTTTTCAATATACGATCTAGGATCGCATAAACTCAGAAACGCGATTGAAAAAAGTTTTCTCGATAGAAAATCTTAGCGAAACAACCTCTCTCATTTTTTATTTTTTTCATTTGTCGGTCTATTATCGCGTATTAACTAATGAAATAACTTTAAAAACATAAGTAACTATTATATATAGAAACACGTAAATCAGAATTAAAATATATTTAGTAGATTTTGAGTAAACAAAAAAAATATCCCTAATTCTTCATTTTCTGTGCCTACTGGCTGTGTTAATATGTACGTGTCGGCGATGATATACGATAATATTGATGTAGGCCCTTAAATATTACTTGATTCCTAAAAAACCTAGCGTTTTTTTAAGGATTGCATTGTCAAATATCCTTGAAAAGATTGTAAACATATACGGGGGTGAAAACCACGTCTCAACATACTTTTATTAGATGATTACCTAAACATATACATTAATACGAACGGAGCTAATAAATGCGTGTTAAAATTCGCAAATATTATCAAAACTATCCATTAATATTAAATAATAGAAGCGCTTTATCACTGTGGGCTCACATTTGATTTCCATCAAGATACCGTTACTCGCTTACTCACGGTTCAATAATCGCTTTCATATTGTGCCGTGATTTATTTGATAATATAAAATAATACCTTTTATACCACTATTATTTATTTGCAACCGACTTCGAAATAGGACGACAACCCGACGACGCAGCCTTGAGCGGCCCCCAACAAGGTGTAGCGAAGATATCGTCGAGGTCGCCGTGAGCCATTGGATGCAAGCGGCACAAGACCGCACGCTGTGACGTTTTAAGGCGGAGGCCTTTGTCCAACAGTGGACAGAGAGAGGCTGATGTATGGATGGAAAGCTTATAGTTTTTGAAGTTTCATTGGTGGAGTAGAAAACAATTTAAAAGAGTGAAATTTACTATGACAAAAATAAATAATTGCCTTGCGCGGGAATTGACCTCGTTAACTACTTGCACAGTGCGCTCAACGAACATTTTTAATCGTAAAGGACAATCATTATTTAAACTATAATTACATATTACATTCTTTCATGTAAATTTATAAAGTTTATCTTCAAAATACTGTTACATATAATTCTCAATAAATTACTGAGGTCTAATATTTCATCGCCCCGGGTCTCTCTAAGGCTTAGATTGTATAACTATAGAGCTCGCGTTTCTAAGTGAGAACCGTAAGTACAATAGCCCACTGCCGATAATTTTTAAAACAAAAAAAAATTATAGTAGGATGAAACCCATTAGAAAGGGAGGAGAATATTATAAAAATGAAAGGAAAAATAATTTACGGGCGATCTGAGGTCAGGAAGGGGATGGGGGTTTAAGGGTAAAAATGGTTTTTATCAATTTCCGGCAAAACTAATAGTCCTATGGAAAAAAGTCAAAAGGAAAAGTTGTAGGTAATAAAAAGATCTAAAACTTTTGTATTCACACTTTATTCACATAACCTCAAAATTTATGTGAAAAATTCAAAAAACCAAGTTTGTGGTATTTAATTTTTTTCTAAAAATTTTATTTTTTAAATATGTTTTTAGTTCACGAAATTTGGTGAAAACTTACCTATTTATGTCCTTAATACGCTGTAATTTATTTGATTACAAATATTTATTTTTTCACCTTATTTTGAATTAATATCGAAAAAGCACCCTAATTTTCAATCGAAAATTCACCTGTCAAAATATCAGCTTTTTTCAAAATGTTGGTATGCTTTCTTAAAAGCCAATCCCCCCCTACCCTTCCCAACCTCAGATCGCTCGTTAATTATTTTTCCTCTTATTTTTATAATATTCTCCTCCTTTTCTAATGGGTTTCATCCTACTATATTTTTTTTTATTTTTTTATTATTTTTGAAGTTATCTGTACTAGCCTACAAGTGAGAACATCGCATTGGTCGACGCAAGCAAGAGACACCGATAAAATAGCAGACTAGGCAAGTTTTGAGGTGTCCAATACCAGGAATTGTCAATTGTATTCAAATACTTATGTAAATTTGACACATCTGGTCCCAAGCTAAATGTATTTCTCTAACACTTGCGCGACTCATTTGTTTCAAAGAAACTAGTTTTTATGAATACAAATACACGCGTCTAACTCCGTAAAAAGTAGTTTTATCTAAATTTATTTGCTTGTGTTATACGTAGGTACCAGAATGCGGTTATACTATGTATAGTAATTTTATTTTGGGTATACTTATAATATATTAGTAAACACCCAGCTGATGTAGCACAAACAGAATAGAACCCGCGACCTCGTGAAAGACAGTACTAAAATCTATAAGAAGACATCAACTCAAAACCCTAGTTCAAGTTATCACGAAAGAAACAAAAATGGAAAGAAAAATATTGATTATTTCTTATTAGAATACACAAACATAAAATAAATAATAAATATACGGTTTTTAACAATAAAACGCACAAACTTTCTGTGCGTTATGCGTGCTCTATAGTTTACATAAATACTCTAAACTGCTCTAAACTTTAGGGGCTTCAACTCGTTTACCAACTTCAGCACAAACTTGAACATAGCTTTATAGTTGTTTGTGAATTAATCACTACACACAATTGATGTTTTAGTCAGCTTTACATGACTTAACACTAATTATTCACTAAGTACTTAGTGATATTGTTTAGAAAACACGCCTATGGGTGTTTAAGTTATGTTAGCTTTGTTGTCAAGTCATGTAATGCCATAAATAAATAACTATTAATTAAAATATTCATGGACATTTCACACAACGTCCTCTGGTCGCAAGCTAAGTTTATATGCTTGTGTTATGGGTACCAGAATACGGATAGAATACATATATTACTTTTCTTTCGTATATACATACTTATAATACAAAGAAACACCCAGACGCAGTACAAACATTTATATGACAATTATAAATGCCACACAAAAGATTAAACCGAACCCGCGACCTTGTAATCGGCAGTCCGTTACATGAAACACTCTACCACGAGGCTCGTCAACCGTAAAATTGTTTGCGTATATTTGACACTGCTTAAGACCATGGCCAGGAAGAATATAAGCAGAGAATAGTTCTCTATGAGAGACAAAAATCTCAAAATCAAATCCTATATTATTATGCTTGTTCAGCGCGGCATAAGCAGACCAGATGCTCTCCCGAATTGAAGAAGGCCTATGCTCAATCGTGGGCCTTAATAAGGGAGAGGTATAACTGTTTAATTCCAAATAAATAAATACTATAAACGTCTAACGTTACATTTATAGTAATCTAAAATAATTTTCAACCAACTACAAAAAAGGTTCTCAATTCGTCTCTATGTTTTTTTATTTATGTTTATTAACTCATAACTTTTAACTGGGCGAAGCGATTTTAATGATTCTTTTTTATTTGAAAGCTGGTGGTTCCCGTGTGGTCCCATTGACACCAGGTCAGTATCTGATGGCTATCTCCTGAAAAATCGAGGAAAACCCTCAAATTTCAAATTCAGGTGAAGTCGGTTTAACATTTTTTTTTAACAACTCAATTATCTCTATTGTAGTATGAATATGTGGAATGAAAATAAAAAAGTATGTATTTTAAATTTATTCAAAATTAATGGACGTATCTAAAATTGTACGGCATAGACTACTTTTTCTCAAAAATGTGGCAATAAATATGGTTAAGGCAAGTCGTTATTCCCAACCATTTGTAACAAAGGGCATACTGAAGGGATTTGATAATGTATCGGGCTACGCGACATGGTTAATGGGCCGTCTATATTGATAAGAGCACAATCAAATGGTACTTGATGAAAAATTATGGTTATTTATGGTGATTGACTACTTTCGTTTTTGGATAAATTGCAAAGGAATGAAACCATACATTATGGTGGAGATAATTTTGTTTAAAAATGTAAGTCCCTGTCATTTTTATCAAACAAAATAATGTTTGTACTGCGTCTGGGTGTTTTCTACGTATTATAGGCATAGGTAATATTCACAAAAAAGTAGTATATGTAGCATATCCATATTCTGGTACCCATAACACAAGCTTATTTAAGCTTAGCTTAGGACCAGAGCACGTTGTGTGAAATGTCCATGAATATTTACTTTATTTCATTTTTATTTATTTAGTAAAATTTTTGGTATACCTAATCATTTCAATAATTTAATTTAACCATGTCAAAAGTAACTAATAACTGTTTTATTTTTCAAAATGCTGTACTACTGTAGTGTTGTCTTTAAATGTTATAAGACATGGTCTTATTCATAATGACTTGTCGGAGGTTTAAAAGTTCGCTAAAATCGGTTCGCAAAAATTGTTATTCATAATAGTCATTTTACGCTAAAACGTTTATAATCTCTCCGATAAAATCTCCGATTAAACGTTCGATAAGTCATTATGAATAAGACCAAAAGACTTTATTTTTGTAAGTATGTATCTGTGACAGCTTAAATCTTCAAAACTACGCGACGGATTTTAATAGAGAGAATTGTACAAATGGTTGATTTTTTTAATAAATATCTACTTATCAGCCTAAAACATTCCACTTCTGGGCATTCACAATTTCTATATCAAAACTAGTAATAAAACATCTTAACTACAATTACTAACACAATAAGTAAATGACAAAATTTCAAACAAAAACTAATTTAGACTTTTCGTACAACGTTATAAACCTATTTCTCCCTCGACAATCTAACAAAAAGGAAACCTAAAATGTTTGTATGAGGTTAAATAAACTATATAGCCAAAAAAGATTCAGCCAACATTATCTTTTCTGTGACTTTGGACACAAAGTTGTAATGAGTTTTGAAACAGTTCTACAAACTTCTTATATCTTTGAAAACATCTTATTGTTAAAGAAAAAAAGGGGATTTAGATTAATAGGATACATAGAAATATGTTCAAAAATAAAAACGTAATAGAAAAACTGGTCAAGTAAGAGTTGGATTCGCACACGAAAGGTTCCATGCCGTTATTTTCATAATACATAATATTTAAAATATATAATATTTATAAATAATATTTATAAAACTTTTTCCACCATAATTCAATTTATTAAATAGGTACATAATAAAATAAAATAAATATTCAGGACATTTCACACAACGTCCTCTGGTGCCAAAGTAAGCTATATTTCTATACTTGTATTATTAGTACCAGATACGGATAGACTACATATACTACTTTTCTTTTGTAAATACATACTTATAATACATAGAAACACCCAGACGCAGTACAAACATTTGTATGATATTTATGGATATTACACAAATGGTTGTCCTAAGCGGGAATCGAACCCGCGACCTCGTGATCGGCAGTCCATTACATAAACCACTGCACCACGAAGCCCGTCAATAATATATTCATAGCCGAGCAATCTTTGTGTGTGAAATATCTTTTAACTTCTAAGCTATTTATTCATATAACTTTTATTACAAAATGTATGTCTGTCTCACTCCAGCCTATCAACGTCCCACTGTTGGGCACAGGCCTTGCACTTTTGGAGGGATTACGGTCCACTGTGGCGCGCTAACGAAGCGTGTTGGCACGGGGTTTAGTGGGTTTACTTTCGAGTTATCCGTCTCTCATAGAAGATGTTATCTGTGTACCATATCCGTTAGCAGGCATTCACAGCATCCGGGGAAGGAAAAGGAGTAGTGACACTTATATTCTTAACCCGCCAGAACACGGATATGTATGCATTTTCTCAGTATCGTCTCATTAACCCAGAGGGACGATATATTTAGGTATTGCTTTCATAAAGAGTTAATTTTCTCCCTACCACTGCTGGTTCAATAATTTCTATTAACTAATTTTAATAAATAAATACAATAAACATTACAACAAACCCATTACAGTAGTTTATTTCATGTGATGTTTCAAGGTGAACACCTACGTCATCTCATTCGAAACTCATTTCGCTGAATGAATCACATTATAGCTTATTATTTGGCAGCAAGGCGCCATTCAAATATTTATTTTTGTGACTAAATTTAAGTGCTTACACGTTTCTTGAACGTATAATCAATGCTACTTGTATTTAAGTGGAATTATTTCGACATATCATGGTCAATTGTTGATTGAAAAAGAGGTATCTGAATATAAGAGATATGCTGTCAAATACATTTTCAATACATTTGAATCTCTATTATTCCTTGCTTTTAAAAAGTTACTTATTGGGGTAAGTGTTTATTGCATTTTATAAACATTTTTCTTTTTTAGTTTTATGCCTTTGGAGTCGCGGGCCACAGCTACCTATAAATATAATATTCTTATTCCACCTGGGGTAATTATCGTTTCAGTGAAACCGAATATTGGCTTACTAAAATCATTAAACATGTAGGTATGTGTATTTCATGTGGCAGCTGGTGGGGATAGTTTCGGATCCCGGTTGCCACCACTGCGTAGCTGGCTCCGTGGACACGGCTGAGCATACGCTCGCTATGTGCACGGGCTGGGCCGCCCAACGCACCACAATTGTGGATGCAGTTGGGGTTCGGGGCCGCCGGCGGGCAAATGCTGGCGCCCTTGGCAGGAGAGGAGGCCGAACGCGGCGTGCTGCTGCTGTGCCAAGTGTGGCACACGTGATGGGGGGACCTAACGCTCCCCCACTGCGTTGAGCCCCTCGTAATGGGGCTACCCCTTGCCGGTTCATGGTCAGGCTCAGGGCACACACCATGGCCCGGTTAGGTTGAGGAGACAAAAAAATGTGTATTTCATCCTTCATCAAACCAAATTTCACTTTTTATTCAAAGCTTGTCATATCACAAAACTTTTGAGCTTTGTATTTTACCAAAAATATATTAATTTGACACACTTTCGTTACTGCAGGAAAGGTTAGAATTAATTCAGGATCCACGTCATTTAGACCGGTTCAAATGTCAATCCCAATTTGTGAACTTGCTTACGAATAGCTTAACACGTTTTTTATAAATTAGTCAAATGTTTCCTTCGTTTGTGTTTCAGTTCAAACATTGAATATTAAGTGTTACGTAAATTAACTAAAAAACGTCTTTTGCATTACAATTTATTTAATTTAACTTTTAGACAGAGAGACAGAGAGGTGGAAACAAACAATCCATGCAATCATCAGCCCTTCTCCGTCTACTGCTGGACATATACCTATCCCACAGAACGCCACAACGCGCGGTCCTGCAGTAATTGCATCCAACGGCCCCCAGCGCATTTGAATTCCCACGCCGCGTGCGAAGCGACAGCGTGAAAAGTTAAATATGCAATTCAGAAGTGAGTGATTTGGTTCAAGAAAGAAAGAAAGAAAGAAAAGAAAGAAAAATTTTATTTGTAACTACTCATACAGTAAAAGTGAATAAAAATAATGACAAAATATTAATGTGAGCAGTCACAAATACGGACCCAACTCAGCATAATGCTGGTTAAAAACCAGCGCTGGTCTTCCGTTGGGCCGTGTTTGGAGGACGTCACGCGATTCCACAAACAACTATATACTAAGCAATATACACATAATATGAATACTTAACATACTAACACACCAACTTAATACCTATTACATACATATACAGAGTTTGACATAATTATAGAAAGCAGCATTACTTATAATTTTATGACAATGCACAACATAATTCAAATAAACAACTAACCTAACAACAATAAAAATAACATACGTACACTTAGGATAATATAATAAGGTATAAAATAACAAACAATCCGTAAAATAAAAGAAAAGGAGACATATTCATAACAAATATAATTGAATTCTTAAAGTGCATCAAAAAAATAAACTATAGTCTATGGTCAACACCAAGGTGACATTGATTTGACACTCCTGACATGTTGACACTGACGTATGCGGACAATCGACGGATCAAGGTGTCAAGTCCTTCATTTATTAAAGTATATACAAATATTATAAAGCACAAGAGTTTGTTTGTTTGTTTAGACGTGCTAATCTCCGGAACTACTGGTCCGATTAGAAAAATTATTTCATTGTTGGATAGTACATTTATTAAGAAAGGTTATTGGCTATAAAACATGACGCTGCGACTAATAGGAGCGAAGCATACGTGAAAAATATTGCAAAAATGGGATGTTGATTTTTCTAATTATCATACAAATGTTTGTACTGCGTCTGGGTGTTTCTATGTATTATAAGTATGTATTTACAAAAGAAAAGTAGTATATGTATTATATCCGTATTTTGGTACCCATAACACAAGCATATAAGCTTAGCTTGGGACCAGAGGACGTTGTGTGAAATGTCCATGAATATTTATTTTTCTAAATTCCACGCGTATGAAGCCGCGGGCAACAGTTAGTACAATAGAAAACATGGCGCAGTCGGTAGGATAATCAATTCAGATGGAATGTTTTACCACATTGAATACTATTTAAATTCAGATCGCAAACTGTGAGGGAAGTTAATTTATTTATTGATTCTAACACTTCAATCAAACTTGATTATATCAACGGAAGACTTTTTTGTAATTAGCACAATGCTTCCATCCATCCATCAGCCTCTCTCCGTCCACTGTTGGACATAGGCCTCCCCCATAGAACTCCACAACGCGCGGTCCTGTGCCGCCTGCATCCAATGTCTCCCCGCGACCTTGACGATATCGTCGCTCCACCTTGTCGGGGGTCGCCCAACGCTGCGTCAAGCACAATGCTTATTTGGTTCGTATTTCTAGCTTATACTGTTTATTTTAATGTATTCCTTTTCTTTTTCAGAGTTCCACACCAAAATATAAAACCTGTTACTGAAACTTCATACATCCGTCCATTTATCTGTTATCAGGATGTATCTCAGGAACGGTGGTAGCTAAAAAGTGGAAATATTCACAGATTATGTATATTTTGTAGACAATAAAAATTAAAAATTTAAGGGGGTTCCAAAACAACAAATGTTTTCAGTGTAACTTGATAATATCCTTAGATGACATGATTATGAAGTGAACCTCTGCTTTATACAGATAGAAAATAAAATCTACTTCAGAATATAAGCAACAACTGTGTGAGTTATGTAAGCAACAACTGTAATATTATTTGAAAAATAAAATAATTAATTAATTAATTAATACTTACAATAATTGGTACTTATTGCTTCCCTGTGAGACAAGATACAGCATATTTTTCGGCAGAGATCTATTTAGAAACGAAAAGATATAAAAATTGCATATAATATAAAATAATATATAAAAAAGGTATAAATGTGCACCTACAACTTCCACTTACTTCTTCATAATGTCCATGCTCAGGTTGCCTGGAAGAAATCGCTTTAAGCGATAAGGCCGCCCATTGTACTTGTTTTTTTTGTATAAGTTAATTTTAAGATATATGTATGGTGTACAATAAAGAATAAAATAAATAAATAAATAAATATAATATCACTTAAAGCTTGCATTATACGGAAAATTTACCGAAGCCTTTTAACCTTACTTACTTTCCCGTACAAAAATATATAAATCATAATAAACTTCTCATCATATATTCAATATTTATGTATACCAAAGAAAATTTTTAGAACATTTCTTTACAAAGATTGCTTTCAAAGTACTTGAAATATGTAATTATTTGTAGGGTTCCGTACTAACGAATAAAATGAAAACCTAGTGTTGAGACTCCATTATTATCCGCCTGTCTATCATTGGGCTGTATCTCAAAAATGGTGATGGCTAGACAGGTGAATTTAAGGTCATAGCTCATTAGGGCCACCTGGCATACACCCCGCACCGCCTCATCGCACGGCGTTCACTCTTTGTCGACAGGTGGTTCACGGGTGGACACCATGTTATCACCAATAATCGTCGCACGGTCAATAAGTGGACCTCGCATCGTCAACCAGTGGACCCCGCGCTTACCGGTTAGTCCAGGAATTTTCGTGTAGTCTGTTAACAATTAGCACGGTCCGCTTCGGACCAAGCATGCGAGCAGCGAGTTGTCACCGAGTGGTCCACTCGCTGTCCGCGCGTGGAGGGCTTACGAAAGAGGCGACCCGGTGACGCTACGGAGTTGATGAAGTGAGCACATACCCATACAAATCCATATCAAGAATACTAACCGCACGAGGCGAGGCGATGCGGAGTGGGTGCCGGGTGGCTCTAATGAGCTATGACCTGTAGTATTTCTGTTGCCGGTATAACAACGAATACAAAAAACTAGAGCAAAAAAAATATTTCATGAGTACTCTTTTTAGGTTTTTGTAACCAAAAGTAAAACGAGTTCCTATAAGCTACGCAAATTGGTAATGCGCTGGAAGATTGTCAAATTAACGCCCTTGTGACGTCATCAGCAAAGAAAAGGTACAGCTAACAAAATGTAATATTCTCATCTATACGTCACTATGACGTCACTAACATGGCCGCCAGGCGCATTACCAATTTGTGTGGCTTATACTAATACTCCACTATCCGTCTATCTACCAGTAGTTCAGTTCGTCAGACTAGTAGTTTCTGAGATTAGCGCGTTAAAACAAACAAACAAACTTTTCAACTTTATATTATTAGTATGTATAAAATGTGATTTCCTGATTCGTATTTACTATTTCTAAATTATAGGTACATATATAACATACGTATTACTCTATTATTTCCGCTCACGTAGAAGTGTAATTTCCACTTTCAAACGGGAAATGTATGAGGAAATTAAACGCATTGTCGTGTCTATTAATAAAGAAAAATTTCAAATAAACTAAAAATAAGTTAAAATTGGCATGTATGACATGATGTATGAGGAAGTATTTTTAGATCATAGCAGATGGCGCTCTATAGTCTCTGCCTACCCCCATGGGAAAATAGTATGACGATAGTGTGGTGACGGATTAAGAAAACCAAGCCAGTTGAAGAATAACAACACATTTATCATCTTCTGTAAGATACGGAACACTCGAAAATAAACTCTACAATCACGCCTGGTCAGCATAGTAAACAATAATTTATGTCAGCGACATAGTAAACAATAATTTCTTAAGTGTAGGAGGCTCGTGCCCAACACTGGGACCTTAATGGGCTGGAGAGAGAGACACGAATATATTGAAAAAATAACCTTTCGTGTACGAATCCAAATCAAACCTACTCGATTTTTTTTGACATGCGCCCAATATAAATAAACTAGCGGTTACATGTGTGTCCGCGTGAAATTTAAAAACTTTACCCGTTTTTGCAACATTTTTCACTACTGCTTAGCTTCTACTGGTCGCAGCGTGATGTTCTATAGCCTAAAGCCTTCCTCGATGAATGCCCTATCTAACACTGAAAATTTTTCAAATCAGCTCAGTGGTTAATGAGATTAGCGCGTACAACAAACAAAAAAACTCTTTACGCTTACACTTACGCTTTATAAAATAAATAAATATTCATGGACATTTTGCACAGCGTCCTCTGGTCCCAAGCTAAGCTTATATGCTTGTGTTATGGGTACCAGAATAAAATAAATAAAACTTCAATCTTATCTAATATATAAAATTCACGTGTCACAGTGTTAGTTACCGTACTCCTCCGAAACGGCTTGACCGATCTTTATGAAATTTTACATGCATATTCAGTAGGTCTGAGAATCGGCCAACATCTATTTTTCAAACCTTTCTTTTTTAGTATGGCAAAACAACGTTTGCCGGGTCAGCTAGTCTAATATATAAAATTCACGTGTCACAGTGTTAGTTACCGTACTCCTCCGAAACGGCTTGACCGATTTTTATGAAATTTTACATGCATATTCAGTAGGTCTGAGAATCGGCCAACATCTATTTTTCAAACCTTTTTTTTTAGTATGGCAATACAACGTTTGCCTGGTCAGCTAGTAATACTTTAAAAATAAATCCTAATACATTTAGACAATGTACGATTGCCCGCGGGTGGGTTCCGTCCATTTAGTAATTAACAAATGGAAATCCAGGGTCTAACAGCTGTGAAATCGTTATTGACGCCTCGATGCCTCCAGGGATATTTAAAGTAACTGAAGAAAATTCTGCGATACTTATAATAAAATTGTAAGCGCCTTTTTACGGTTTCTATAAAAGATTTAAAGATCAGTTCATATTAGGGTTTCGTACGTCGTAGGGTGTCCGTCTGTCTGTCACCAGGCTGTATCTCTGTAAAGGTAATGGCTAGAGCACTCAAATTTTCACAGTTTATGTATATCAGTTGATGCTATAAAACAAATAACCATCATCATCATTCTTCTACCTTATCGCGTTATTTCGATTATGATAATAGCGGTACGAAACCCTTATGTGACCCTTTTTTCATATTTGACCTGTTTTTATTTAAATTGCTGTTTTTTAAACATTCCATTAATATTTATTTATATAATAATGAAATTAGAGTAGGTACCTGTACCTTTTTACGGATTTAGACGCGTATATTTGTTTTAAATTTTGGCCCGACGTTTCGGAGACTTTGCAGTCACGATGATCACGGGTGAGTAGTTTTATTTCAACAAATGAGTCGCGCAAGTGTTAGAAAATATTAGGTACCTGTACCTTTTTTATTATATGAACAACAAGCTGTTCACATTCATACGCTTAAAATTTAAGATGTACTTTACACTAAACCTGAACAAATAATACACAAAACCACAGAACCACTCTATCTTTTGACGAGTCTCGTGGTTGAGTGGTTTATGTAACGGACTGCCGATCAAGAGGTCGCGGGTTCGACCCCCGCTCGGGACAATCGTTTGTGTGATTTTTCTAACGGTCATACAAATGTTTGTACTGCGTCTGGGTGTTTCTATGTATTATAAGTATGTATTTACAAAAGAAAAGTAGTATATGTATTCTATCCGTATTCTGGTACCCATAACACAAGCATATAAGCTTAGCTTGGGACCAGAGGACGTTGTGTGAAATGTCCATAAATATTTATCTAATAACAAATCCCGTATCAAAATCTGTTGCGTAGTTTGGAAGATATAAGCTCACATAGAAAGATTTAAGCACACATACATACAAAAATTACGATTTGTTTTAAAATAAGTAAGGAAGGACGAGTAATTTTTGAATGTTAATATGTATGAAAGAATGTTTATTGCTCTCTAATGCAAAAAAGAATCTTTACAGATATATTGCTTAGTATCAGAATAACACTTAAGCTATATAACAACACGCTAAAGGTCTAGAAGCTGTAAAAACTGGTAAAACCGCTATCAATACAATAAGACAACAATCAAAGACAATTTTTTTTTCAGAGAAAGCGGGCACAGTCAACATAAAATAGGTCTGTGATGACGTAATTAGGTCGTAGTCTAAGATGTAAGAAGAATTAAATAGAAATTTAATTGCAATCACTAAAGATCGAAGCGTGGCACTAATACAATACTAGGGGGAATGGAGTACGGAATGAGAACACGACTTCAATTTGCACTCGTCTAGCTTTTAACGATTAAAACCATAATACGCTTCCGACCACAGATTAAAAATACAAAGCTGGGATTATCAATGGCTGTTTAGCTATGAATTTATGAATTGATTTCTTAGTTGGATTGTGTGATATTCTAGGTAAATATATATTTATACTAGCTGACCCGGCAAACGTTGTTTTGCCATACCAAAAAAAAAGGTTTGAAAAATAGATGTTTGCCGATTCTCAGACCTACTGAATATGCATGTAAAATTTCATAAAAATCGGTCTAGCTGTTTCGGAGGAGTACGGTAACTAACACTGTGACACGTGAATTTTATATATTAGATTTACATAGAATTGACACAGCAGATAGAATTGACTAGCTAAGCCCCGCGGCGTTACCCGCGATTTGATGGAACTTTACATTATTGTCAAGTTTCATCAAAATCCATTTAGTAGTTATTGCGTGAAAGAGTAATAAACATCCATACAAACTTTCACACATAAAATAATTATTAGGATTAGGATTTTAGTATCACTTCAAACATTTTAGTCCTAATATTGCAAACGTGTTCGGGGTACAGCTGATATAATGTAAAGAAACGATTTTTTATTACCATCGTAACACATCGTATGGTAATACAGATTCATTTTCCATTTTCAAATTTCATGCATTGCATGAAAATTATTTCAATGAATATAAAGTATGTTTATATGCCTGAAATGGAAAAAAATAAATAAGCGCTACGTAACATTCGAAATTTAAAGTTATCTGCAAAAAGTTTTTTATTTATATTAAGTTCATTTGTTTTATTTTATACTAGTTGATGCCCGCTACTCCGTACGCGTAGAATTTTAGGAACCGTTTAAACCTTCCTTGGATTTTCATGAATATTTCAAAACCAAAATCACCAAAATCGGCCCAGCCGTTTTCGAGTTTTAGCGAGACTAACGAACAGCAATTGATTTTTATATATAAGACTAGCTGACCCGGCAAACGTTGTTTTGCCATACTAAAAAAAAAAGTTTGAAAAATAGATGTTGGCCGATTCTCAGACCTACTGAATACGTATGCAAAATTTGAGAAGAATCGGTCAAGCCGTTTCGGAGGAGTACGGTAACTAACACTGTGACACGTGAATTTTATATATTAGATTATTTTAATTAACCTATAAATCCTTTAATGATAACTAGAGCCGTAAATATTATATTTCGAAATTAAAAATTTATTTGAAAATTGGAATGATTTTAATACGCGGCCATATTTTACAACATCGGCATCGCGTGCCTATTAGCGTTGTTTTAGAGTAATATTAAAATAAAAGCGTATTTTAACATCAAGTAATGTAAGTTAATAAATAAAATATGAAATGATTTGTGTTGCGTCATGTTTTTCCATATTACAGTAATAGTAATCCTCCCGTGTTTACGGTAAGAGCGCATTAAATATGTATGTGTTTCAAAAGTGTTTAGTCTGTTACGTATTACAATAAAACAACCACTAATTCAGTAAATATTTTAAAGTATTTTTTTAATACTTTCGATTATATTAGGATAGTTTTACCTTACACAATAACTATAACACTTTTATGTCACAGCGATAGTGGCCATTCTCCTCAAATACGGTTTGACCGATACTTATAAAACTTTGTGTGTTTCAGTAGGTCTTGTCCAGTTTTGTCCGTGTAGTGACGATTAAGATAACAAGTGTCATAAACCCTTTTCTTTCCGTGGACGACGTATTAGCCAGCTAAGGGATATTGTGCACATGTAACAATAATATTTAACAGACATTTATCAGACAGAAAACTCGAAAATAAACCCTTTCAGCCATAAAAATTTATCGCCTCTAGTCAGAGGACGGGGGGGGGGCTAAAGGCTTATGAAATCAAAAGCAGAGTGAGGTTAAAGGCAAAGGGTATAATAATACCACTGACATATAAAATAATAATAAAGTGAAAGGTGAAACACTGAGTTTGTCAAGAACAGAGGCGCCCCTCGCTGCGGTTTGCGCCGCCCCTCGTAGACCGGCCGCCCCGGGCCATGGCCACCCTTGGCCCTAGGGTAAATACGCCCCTGCTTTCAGCGTAGCATAGAAGACCCCGCCAAAGTGGAGAAGACGCTGAAGACGTGTGCGAAACAATGGGATGTTATTGGACTGGAGAGAGCCTACGAATAGCATTTAAACAATATTTTATACACCTAGGTGGTAGTTCATGGGACCTGTCCAGCAAGTTTACAAGTGAACCTAGGAGAAACAAGTGATCTTTGTACAAGATTATAATTTCTCACTTCACTGAATAATTTCAGACAGCGGAGAAAGGTCGATTTAATGGAAGGAAGGTTGTATAATTACTTAAAGGTGAGATGACATGATAATATCTTATTTCTGTATGGTTTATTTCGTTTTATTATACTTCTTAGCATTGATCCTCCTTCCAAATCATCTGCGTTATAATCTAGTGCTTGGATAATGCTTTATTTTATGAACATGCTTCTTTTAATTCCGTACGTAGCTATCAATGTATTAATTTATGTAACGAAAAGTTTGTATTGATTTTCACCCACTTGCAGAACTCTGTTTGATATGAAATTTTGCATACATGATTAAAGACCGATGATAATGCAGTTAATTAAAAGAATATTAAGGATTTTCAAGCATTTACTTTTTGAGCCAAGCAAATTATTAATATTAAATTTTTAAATTCAACAGTCATTTAATACTCGAGGCTATATAGAAATATGCAATCACACCTATAAAATAAGAAACTCGAAAAACAAAATCTTTCTGTGACATTCAGCCATTAAAAAAAGCTTTAAAAGAAACGCTGAAACACCTAAAAGTTCACAAAAGATAAATCTCGTAATAGAACATTTCGTTGATCAAAAACAATGAGATATTTAATTTTACATTAACACGAATATAGGACTACGGTAATCAAAAATGTTAAGAGGCACTTTTACCCAAAACCCGACCCCCAAGTCGATTACGTGTCGGCGATGAGACCCTAAAAAGGCTCGTGAATTAAGGCTTTACGTAAATAAATGTAGATTTCTGAGATATATTTGAACAATAAGACATTTTATGATATAAAAGACTTCTAATGGCCACTTCAAAGCACCTATTAGCTAATGCATGCTTGCGTTTAAATGTCAACGAATTATCAAAGCTGGTTTTAAGTGACAGAGAACACAAAAGAACGACTAACTATGCTTTTTATATCTATACTAGATGTTGCCCGCGACTTCGTACGCGTAGAATTTAGAAAATGTTCCGCGTTTTTGTAACATTTTTCACTGCTGCTTCTCTCCTATTAGTCACAGCGTGATGTTATATAGGCTATAGCCTTCCTCGCTAAATGGACTTTCCAACACTGAAAGAATTTTTCAAATCGGACCTGAGGTTCCTGAGATTAGCGCTTTTAAACAAACAAACAAACTCTTCAGCTTTATAATATTAATAGTTATAATAAAGATTGACTAGCTGACCCGGTAAGCGTTGTTTTGCCATACTAAAAAAAAAGCTTTTAAAAATAGATGTTGGCCGATTCACAGACCTGAATACGCATGTAAAATTTCATAAAAATCGGTGAAGCCATTTCGGGGGAGTACGGTAACTAACACTGTGACACGTGAATTTTATGTATAAGATATTAGAATGAAGAAAGATTTGATTGTTTGTTTGTTTATAATGAACAAGCCCGAAAACTACAATCTTTCTGCTTCTTTCCCACCGTTGGGCACGGTCCTCGAGGGACGGAAAGCTCTTACAGAGGATGTTATTTGTGTACAATATCGTTTAGCTGGCCTGATTTTATTAAGGAACTTCAATTAAAACTGCTTTTAATAGTCAACCCACATTATATTTTCCTAACACCTGACTCATTTATTAAAATAAAACCACTTTTTACGGATTTAGTCGCCAAATATTTGTTTTACAGTGACTTACGAAGTCTTCGACTATTCCGGTTAAAATTTAAAACTAATATATACACGCGTCTAAATCCGTAATAATCAGTACAATTTAAAAACTAAAAAACACGTTTCAAAATCCTGAATATTGTTTTAAATTATTTCATTGTCATCGGTCTTTAATAGTGTGCAAAATATCAATCAGACTACTGCAAGTGGGTGAAAATCACTCAAAGATTCCGTTATATCTATAGCGTTATATATGTATATATAAATACTAGCTGACCCAGCAAACGTTGTTGTGCCATACTAAAAAAAAAGGTTTGAAAAATAGATGTTGGCCGATTCTCAGACCTACTGATCATGCTTGTAAAATTTCATAAAAATCGGTCAAGCCGTTTCGGAGGAGTACGGTAACTAACACTGTGACACGTGAATTTTATATATAAGAGTGCAAAATATCAACCAGACTACTGCAAGTGGGTGAAAATCAGTCAAAGATTCCGTTATATCTATAGCGTTATATCTTATATATAAAATTCACGTGTCACAGTGTTAGTTACCGTACTCCTCCGAAACGGCTTGACCGATTCTTCTCAAATTTTACATACATATTCAGTAGGTCTGAGAATCGGCCAACATCTATTTTTCAAACTTTTTTTTTTAGTATGGCTGAACAACGTTTGCCGGGTCAGCTAGTATGTATATATAAATACTAGCTGACCCGGCAAACGTTGTTTTGCCATACTAAAAAAAAAGGTGTGAAAAATAGATGTTGGCCGATTCTCAGACCTACTGATCATGCTTGTAAAATTTCATAAAAATCACTCAAGCTGTTTCGGAGGAGTACGGTAACTAACACGTGTGACACGTGAATTTTATATATTAGATAACTAATAAAAGCGTGTTAATGAAAAATTGGTTTTATTTACTAAATTCACATCCCTAGTTACCCTTCTGTGTCTTATAATTTACCCTATATCCTATGAAATTGGATCGTCAACTTTACCGATTCGGGAAGTCATCACAAATTAAAATATTTTGACGAGGTTCACAATTTTATTCAAGTTTGTTTGCTTGAGAAAACTCACTGCCTTGCTCATCTCTTAGAAAATTTAATGAAAAATTCTATTATGAGTTGTTTAATTTAAGGCAGTCATTCTGTTGCGTAAACAGGCTTATTAGGGTTCCGTACTTAAAGAGTAAAACGGGACTATTACTATCTCTATCAGTCCCATTAACTGAGATAGGTAGAGAGATATGCACAGATGATGTATTTCTGTTGCGGCTATATTATCAAATGCTAAATAATATAAATATTTAGGGGAAATAGAAAAAATGGAAGAAAAATTCAATGTAATAAAACCTTTCATATCTTTCTGTTTCTCATCCGCATGCCACACTGATCAAGCGTCTCAGTATAGTGTCGAGTTTTGCATTTTTATGTCTTTTGCAGTTGATGTTATCTATAACTGTTATATATATCAATAACTGTTAACTAATAGTAATATTATAGAGCTGAAGAGTTTGTTTGTTTGAACGCACTAATGTCAGAAACCACTGGTCTGATTTTAAAAATCGATCATCAGTCTTGTCGCAAGCAAAAGCTAGTTGCAAATATTATCCTTTTGCAGGCTTTAAGAGCCTGGGGAAGAAATGGGGTAATGAAACTTGTAAGTCTACTTTTGTATTTGTTCACTACAAGGATGGATTTACTTATCCCTACTAATATTATAAATGCGAAAGTAACTCTGTCTGTCTGTCTGTTACGCTTTCCCGCTTAAACCTCTCAACCGATTTTGATGAAATTTGGCACAGACAATCTTTAGACCCTGAGAAAGGCTACCATTAATTGCAAAAAAAAAATTTTCAAAATTCCACGCGGACCGAGTCGCGGGCAGCAGCTAGTCATTATACATATACACAAAAAATTCATATTATTACTATTTCCCTCCCTCTCTAGCCTATTAACATCCCACAGTTGGGCACGAGCCTCCTCTACAATTATAATTAAAAATAATGTATTTCTACTCGTATTATTTTAACAACAAGAGCATAATGAGCTTAAAAATATAAGAAAAACGATTTTTTTCCAAGTATTTGTTGGGAAAATCTTGGGAAAAATACATTTATCTTAATTGGACATTCACGGCCTACGTTCTTGCCTCATTTCTTAAGCAAAAATAAATGGAATGTAATATGTTTTGTAAGTTTAACACAACACAAGGAGATGCTGTAATTGTATAGACCTGTGGAGCTCTTGACTAATAATTTTGAGATGAACAAATTAGATATTCTTATTTTACTTTTGTTGATTACCCTTTGTGAGTAGTAGTTTATTTTTGCGAATATTAGATATTTAATTATTGCTAATATTCAATTATTACATACTAACTGTTGCCTGGGACTTCGTACTGTAATGATATATAGACGTAATTTAAAATTACAGCCTATAAAACTCTCGAAGTACTGATACAAAATAAATAATACTTTAACTTTACATACACTAACTGTTACGCGTAAATTGGTACGCGCAAAATTTAAAACCCTGACAAATTACCATCCTATTTTAAACCACTTTATGTATTAAAAAAACCACATTACCATCCATTGCGTAGTTTTGAAGATACCTACAAGCTCACATGGGAACATACATACAAAAATAACGATAATATATTATGTAAGGATTTACTATGATAAAAATACTTATATAGAAGAACTTAAAGAAGTAAATACTACAGAGAAACTAATTACTTTTATCCTAGAAAGTAATAAAAAATTGGTCAAGTGCGAGTCGGACTCGCGCACGAAGGGTTCCGTACCATTATCTATGCAACATAAGGCAACGTTATTAGTATCGAGCAAGAAACGGTAAAAAAATCATGTTTGTTGTATGGGAGCCCCCCTTAAATATTTATTTTATTTTATTTTTAGTATTTGTTGTTATAGCGGCAATAGAAATACATCATCTGTGAAAATTTCAACTCTCTAGCTATCACCGTTCTTGAGATACAGCCTGGTGACAGACGGACGGACGGACGGATGGACGGACAGCGAAGTCTCAGTAATAGGGTCCCGTTTTTACCCTTTGGGTACGGAACCCTAAAAACTTAGTTTGTTGGTCTTGCAACTGATGCTAGGGATGTCTTTAAAATGAACTTTTTTTGCAGTTGCGTGATATAAAATTAATATGCTCGTTTTAGATTTCCTCATTTAGATTTTTAAAAAAATTTCTTAATCAAAAAATTCATAATTTAAGGTATGTCTCGGTTCTCGTGCCCTGTTAGTGTACCTATTTTATGATTCAGCACGAGATCGAAGACATTACTGCAGTGATGTAAGCTACTTTATTCGCGAGCTTTATAGTTCGATGTCATAAACACTTGGCTAGGCAAGCTAGCACAGGCGTGTAGGGAATTCGACAGGCTTTCCTATGATATAGGTCATCTCATGCGATTATTAAAAGGTGTAGGTCGTACGTAAGCCGTCTCTCCTACTAAATGGTTCCATGACCATCATAATTTGTATTTTATAACAGTATTTGTGTTTCATGTGTGATTTTTTCAACATTATGGTACGTATTTATGAAAAAGTCTTGCAATGGAATATTCGTAAATCTAGTATCCATAGCATCAAGCATTGTGCTTGGTTTGGGCCTGAACCTGAAATATGTTGTGTAAAAGTGCCCAAATATTCAATGAATGAATGAATTAATAATAACCAGAATTTTCCCAAATTTATTAATTTTCTTAAAGTTGGCAAACATTAAGAAATAAAGTTCATTTCCAGTCGAGTAAGGTATCTTTTCAGAACAAGTATAATAAATAAATAAATAAATAAATAAATAAATATTCACAGACATTTCACACAACGTCCTCTGGTCCCAAGCTAAGCTTATATGCTTGTGTTATGGGTACCAGAATACGGATATAATACATAAACTACTTTTCTTTTGTAAATACATACTTATAATACATAGTAAACACCATATAACATAATATCAGTATTGTGTTGTTTTACCTGACAGTAACTGTGAACAGACATTGTCTCCAGATACCGCCTATTCAATATGCAATATGGTAAACAGTTGCCAACCTCATTGTTTACGAAAACTCCGTTTAGATACATCTTTTACCGTTGGAAAAGGTACGTTTACCCGCCTTCGTGACGTTAGTGTTACACAGCCGTCGGATATTCTTTGAAGCCTGATTATGCCACGATTGCGTTGTGTTCAAGAAATAATTTGTGTAACAAAATATAAAGCGAGTTTTAGCGTGTTCCCATCGTGCGTTCGTCGATTTATTTTTACCTCAAAAGTAAACTCAAGCGTTCTTGTATCTTGATTTATAGTCGCCTCGTAAACGCTGAACAACATGATTCACGATGACACAAAAAAATAACTCCAACGATCGTTATTTTTTAACCCAGTTTTATCCAAAATGAAAGCAACTCGAGTACCCCGCTTCCGCATCAAATTTATAAAAAAATCTACAACCGAGCACTTACAAATTCAGCGCAAAATGCTCAACAGGCCGAATGCCAAGTTTTCCATTTCAGAATCGAATTATAAAAAGACTTAACTTTCAAGTGTGTAAATATAGACGTGGGTGAATGAACGTGGTAGCACTGACCTCCTTTCTGTGTGATGTTGAAAGTACGGAGTCTGTAAGAGTCCTCATCTGGTTCTTCCTCAGGCTGGTGAGTGTTGCGAGGCACGTCCAAGAATGCATTAGAACGCCTCGGTTGGTTATGTTGTCCGGGAGGCGGGCGGCGTCTAGCGGACGCTTGACGCCGCACTTGCGGTGGTGTTTCAGCTTCAGCAAGCCGGGGTTCTGAATTATACCGTGTCCTAGTCTCTCTATCTAACTGCTGCTGTTGCTGTTGACGGCGATGTCTCACAGAACGACCGCCAGTTATCCTGGCGGATTGCGAGCGCGCGGCCGGTCTTCGTCGAGGAGCCGGCGTGGTCTCCATAGGAGCCGCGAGGGCTTCCATACTCGCGGAAGCTGGTGCGCATATCGATTGGGAGCGTTTCGTGCGTCCGTCCGTAGCCATTGTCGCGACGTTACTGAAGCGCCGTTGTCCGCCCGCCCCTCGCCTCTGGGCGGGCGGTTACTTGTTGCATCCGAGATTATGAGGGCGCTCTTTAAAATGCCACTAATTTCAGAGTACTTTTTATGAATGGGTGTGCTTTTGTTATATATTATTATGCTGTGTATTACTAACAATGTTTGTTATTTTTAATTGCTTGTAACTTCTGTTTAGACGTGACAACAAAAAGGTGATTTAATCTCTTTACATTATTTATTATGTACAACTAGAGTATCATGCTTACATAAAATCTTCATAAGACACAAATTTTAGCTAAAAATGTTAAGGTTTTAACTGTGACAAATTATAATCAAGGGAGAATGAATTAAGAATGAATTATAAGATGTTATTTCTCTACACTACAGGGATTACTTGTGGGTCGGACGTGCTCTTACAGTTGTTTTAGTGGTTAAACATAAGACAAGCTTGTGTTTATGTTGCGAATTTGTATGTTTAGGAGGTTTTAACTAAAGAAAATTCTATAAGCCCTTTTACTATCTATAAAAAAGTAGTTGGCATGATATTCTTAATACCATTTCATTTAAATGGAGACATCGTCACTGTCTGAATGATAGACGAATCAAAATACTCGTGTAACTATTCCATTTGTTATCATATTAAAAAGACAAAAAAAAACATTAAAATCTTTTGCGAAAGTTGGTACTCTCTAAAACAAATCAACAAATCTAAGTGACAACATAGATAAAATATTCTTCCGGTTTGGAATAAATAGGTGCGGAATAGTGGGGGTTTATGGGTTTAGAAGAAGAAGAAATTCAGTACTAGCTAGAGTGCATTAGTAAATTTTCATGAGAGTTCTTTATTAATCTGCCAGTTTTCTTTCTTCTGCGCTACAAAAAGCGTTTTTTGATCGCGAAGATATACATTATCATAATATTTTTATCTTTACTTATTACTAGCTGACGCGGCAAAAGTTGCTTTGCCATATAAATGCGAGGGAGGGGGGGGAGGGGTTTGAAAAATAGATAGTAGCCGATTCTCAGACCTACTAAATACGCATTTAAAATTTGGTAAAAATCGGTAAAGCCGTTTCGGAGCAATACGGTAACTAACATTGTGACATGGAAATTTTATATATCTTTACTTCCTAAAAAACAAAGTCGTAATTTTTGTATGTATGTCCCTATGTGAGCTTATATCTTCAAAAATACGCAACGGATCTTGATGCGGTTTTTTTACTAGATAGAATGGTTCAAGAGGATGGCTTTTTTCGTATAATTTATTGGGGTTTGCTGTATATTGGATGAGATATGATTAAATTTGCCGAGAAATTCGGACGCGCGGGAGCTATAAATGAAAACGCTGCTTTATCTACGTGAGGTACAACAAACTAATGTATGAAGGAATTGTTTGTTACATATACTCGTAGTTCTTCAAAAAAGTCCGCGAGGGCATACATCTATCTTTAAAGGGAAACCCGCTCCAGTTTATGTAATATTTCTATAATGTAATCTGGCTATAAAATCTGCCAGTTTTATTTTTATCATATTCAACAACGCGTAAATTTGCAACAATCTGGATTGCTGCATGGCTGAGCTTAAAATAGTGTTATTTATTGATTATTTTATCAAATTGATAACCTATATTAATATTATCTTCACTCACCATATCGTTTGAGTGGATGCATTGGTATCAAAATATCTAAAGTATTTTAGGTGTACTGTGATTGATTGCTGTTTTTTGGATATGTCATGGAAGTCTTAAGCCTGTTATCCACATAGGGAGAATAGAGCTTAGACAGTTTGGAGACTAATCTAATCTATACTCTAATTTATACGGGTAAAGGTTATTAGAGCGAGAGTAACGGAGTTTATCTACGTAGACTGTACTGATACTCTAGCTAGGGCAGTATCGCTAATGCATACAAGTCGTAGATTGCCTTATGAGAGTCGCTCACCGTTATTTTAATATAATTATCGTGTACGAGGCCTATTAGATTCGTAATGAATGATAAAATATGCTAAATATATAAAAGGTAAAACAGTATTTTCGTATTGAAATTTATCTGCAACAAGATCCTAAATTACTCAGTTATTTCTATATCTAAAATAATTCACGCCAGATTATATTAGTGGCTTAGCAAGCATATTTATCAGCAGGTATCGTGGATGCTAAACGCAGATGTGGCCATCATTAACTTGCCTTAAATTACGAGTAGCTGTATTGCAAGCAAGCGGAGCCGTATTAGCATGAAATTTAGAACAGGTAAATTTTGAGGGCAATAAACCAATCTATCTTGTCTTTGTCTTATCTCTATGGAAATGTGGGTCTTCGAGCGACACATTGCTTTATGTGCTCAAATTTCTGTCTTATAATATAATAGTGTCCTATGTCCCCCAGGTGAGGCAGAGGGCGTCCACAGTGATTCGCCATCGCGATCGGTCTTGAGCTGCACTTTTTATCTCGCTCCAGGTCTTTCCGGTGTTCTTCGCCTCGTCTGCAATTGTGCGTCGCCATGTTTGCTTGGGGCGACCACGCTTACGCTTTCCTTGCGGATTCCAATCAAGTGCCTGTTTAGGAATGTGATTAGAATCCCTACGCAGGGTGTGGCCGATCCATTTCCATTTGCGACGCTTGATCTGCTGGTCGATCGGAGATTCGTGGCTGCGTTTCAGGAGATGTTTATTGGAAATTTTATTGGGCCAGATGATACCGAGGATTTGACGAAGACAGCGGTTGACGAAGGCCTGGAGCCTATGTGAGATAACTTTGGTGACTTTCCAGGTCTCACACTCATATAGCAGCACGGATTTAACATTGGACGTGAAGATTTTAATTTTGACACGATTTGTCAATTCCCGTGACTGCCACACAGGCCGGAGTTGTGCGAATGTTGCTCGGGCCTTGGCAATGCCTGAGGTGATGTCCTCCTCACTAAACACCCGGTGTTTAGTGCGGTCTTTTTTAACAGATAGAGTGGTTTAAGAGAATAGCTTCTTGTATAATTTCTTTAGGTTTAGTTACTAAATTCCACGCGTACGAAGTTGCGGATAACAGCTAGTTTAGGTATATTTCTATGCTTAAACTATAGATACCAACATACTGTTTTTTTTTCTGTAAATTCGTACCTAGTTATAAGACATAGAATATACCCAGACGCGGCAGACGTAGCTTTTGTCTCATAAATATCAGAGCGCGTTTATATTATTGACTAAAATGTCAACAAGTTTACTACGATCGATGTTTCCGTTAGGTACATTAAAATAGGAAAAAATATATAGATTCCCTTACAGTTATCAAGTGATGACATTTTAAAGGGTTTTTAAGCAATTTATGTACCTAGCTGGTAACTGCCCTTGGAATTTGAAGTCATATTTTTCGTAGGTACGTAAGTAGGTAGTCTTTTTTTCTGGTTTTAGTTACATTTATCTATCATACAAATGTTTGTACTGGGTCTGTTTGTGTGTTTCTGCACTGTTTCTATGTATTATAATTAAGCTATGTATTTACAAAAGAAAAGTAGTTCATGCAGTCTATTCGTATTCTGGTACCCATGATACAAGCATATAAGCTTAGCTTGGGACCAGAGGACGCTGTGTGAAATGTCCGTGAATTTCTATATTTATTAATCAACTCGATTCAGAAGTATAATCAGTGTGGTTATGCAGTCGACATACAAATGTAGTCACCCCATTTCTTCCTTAAGGTACAGTAAGAGTCAGTTAGAAATGTTTTTGAAAACTGTCTACGAATACAAAGTTCTACATATTAATATTAGTAAATATAAATCGAGAACATTTTTAGATAAATCTGCTTCTCGGCTTATGACCCACAGTTAAGCACGGGTCTTTTCCACTTTTGGAGGATTATTATCTGGTCTTTAAATGCCACACCGACCAGACTTGTTGTCCAAGGCCTTAGTTTAAATTTTTCCTTCTTACACAGAAAATATCACTACCAATGCTACGTGTCTATCAAAATTTAACGACTAAATTATCATATATTTACTAATGTTATACCTCTACCAAATGAGACAGTAATGAATCCTCCTCCCAGGTCTGCCTCGGCGGAATGACTCAGTCAGCGTATTTGCCTCACGCTGCCTTTCCGCGGCCTCCTTCAATAGCATAACGGCTTCGCTGTAGTCAGCTACTGCTTGCCAGCCCCTGTCACTGTCTGATTATGTACATTATTTTTAGATGCTAGGATGATCAATGACAAATTGGTAGCGTACTTATACACTAACTACAGTTTAAAGGAATGGAGCTCAGGACCTTGAGCTTATAAAACAATTACATTACCAAATACTATAACATAGATACCTAGTTATTACATGTAATAATATTAAACAAGTCACATAACCACTAAGGATATACCGGTAAAAATAATTATACACAGAGTTAGAAATACTTAGACACGAACATTAATCTGAGTATCGTTCTAAGCTCAAGTTTTGCCAAGGTTGCCCATTCGGCTTCGACGGAATACTCATATCCTTGTTCTTCTCTATAATATTTTATTTAATCCCGTAACCCCTGAATATCTTAAAAAACGTTTTCAGTTTCTCCATGACACACATTCAAGACCCTTAAGGTCAGCGGAAAACTGTAGTTTAGCTGTACCATTACACTCTACGACATTTTATGCTAAGTCCTTCACAGTAGAAGCAGCGCGTCTGTGGAATTCTCTACCTGAGAACATAACGGCAGCAAAATTGGAAACTTAAAGAAGTACCTGAAGGAACATTACTTGTCGTTGTTATCCAAATAGGTCACTATGTTAGTATTTATAGAGTATAAATGTGTATATTTTTTATGTATTTTGTATGTACGTGTCTTTATAGTTATTTAATTATGTATGTATGTATGTGTAAGTATGTGTAAATATAATATATGTACATCACAATTAGGCAAATTTTTCTTTCCTCTCAGGCCATCCAAAGGTTGTCTGGAAGAGATCGCATTTTGCGATAAGACCGCCTATTGTACTTATCTATATATTCTAAAATTGTATAATATTAAGTACCTACTGTAATATTGTTAAGATGTACAATAAATAGTATTTTTTTTTTTAATTCTATTCTATTTTACGACTTTATTAAACAGACGTTTTCATCCGCATTCATTAGTGTTATTTTGTACTTGTTTTTATCTACAAATAACTTATGCCATACGTATCACGTAAATATGTATATTCGAAGATTTTAAAGCTGAAGAATTTGTTTGTTTGTTTGAACGTGCTAATGTCAGAAACCATTGGTCTGATTTGAAAACTTCTTTCAGTGTTGAATTTTATCGAGGAAGGCTGTAGGCTATCTATATAACATCACGCTGTTGCGAATAGGAGTGAAGCACCAGTAAAAAATGTGGTGGAAATACAGAAAATTTTCTGAGTTTCATGCGTACGAAGTAGCGGGGAAATGCTATAAAACATTATTTTATTCTCGCAATTACAAAATATGGAACGAAAATATAAATTATCTTCTAATATATAAAATTCTTGTGTCACAATGTTCGTTCCCATACTCCTCTGAAACGGGTCGACCGATTCTTGTGAAATTCTATATACATATTCAGTAGGTCTGAGAATCGGCTACTATTTATTTTTCATACCCCTAAGTGGTGAGGGTTGTCTACCCTTGACATTTGTATGGCAAAACAACGTTTGCCTGTCAGCTAGTATTTTATAAAATCTACATTTACTGTAAAGGATACAAGCGTCACTATACTATTTCCACCCCAGGCTAAAAACCGCACGTATAGATTTGAATAACTGTTGTATACTATACACTATTAAGCGCCACAACATCAAGAACATTGTGGCTATGTGCCTATATCATACGCAAAATAAACAACTGCGGTTATTGTTCACATAGCGTATAATTATATCGTTCATGTTAATACTGTGACAACATTTATGCTATGTTTGAGAAATACTGTATCGTAAATATAGCATAACACTATTAAATATGAATCAGGAAATTATTTCCTATAAGTTCTTTCTTTTCAGCCCATAAACGTCCCACTGTTGGACACGGGCCTTCTTCCACTTCAGGAAGGTATTTAGTCTCCTATTTTCAATTTTCAATTGCATGATATTATGTACTCATTTAAATCATATTAAAATTGTAGTTTGGCAAGAAATAAAAGGCCTTTTATTTATTTTTATTTATTTATTTATGTCACGCTGATCAGATGTATAGGCTTAGGGTTTAGTTGCAAGTTTTCCTTCTCTCGCAAAAAATGTCTTATACTATATGTATATTCTCTCTAAATTCTCAAAAATAAATTACTTAAAGCATCAAATGCCCTGTAATAACTGACTAAGTACCCATGACCATGGCAGTTAAAAAATCTACGAAACATTAGCATCGAAATATTAACATGTGAACTAAAATATACCTATCTGCTGAATACTCTGAATCCGTAATAGCTTAGTAGTTTTAATAAAATATTATATAAACTATACCTCTCTACCTATTCTAATATGTTTTAAACTCTGTACAGATGATACAGATGCTCCTATCATACAGATGACCTCAAGTGCATACTGATGATCAAGTTGCGATATTAAATAATAAAATTTAGTGTCGTCAGAAGTTACTCGAGCCAAAACAAACTGAGACTCAACTTGAGCGAACCATAGTCCAGGTTCCTCTGGCCAAAAAGGAGGCACTCTCACACTCACGCGCAATACTTCATCCTTATTTTCCTCACTCATTATAAAAAAAAAAAAAAGTTGCTCACCGCTATCAACTAGACCGTTTACCCTTCTTCAGACTACGAAAATTGAATCCTTTACCTTACTTCGTATAAAAATATTACAGGTATCTAGATAAAAGTCCTTAAATGTTCTCGAAAATTTTCTTGATAAAAACTTTAACCACTTTTTTTTTTTCTCTTCAATTAATCACCAATATGTAGAAATAAATATGTACCTTAGTTCGATGATCACCTTTATGTAAATTCTTCGTCCGTTTTTCTTTCGTGTTCTTCGGGGTCACCACTATATGGGGTTTTACCAGTATGATAGGAGTGTTCTGGTGTTATGATTCCCCATATGATACCTACGAACGTTACCAGGTGTAAACAGGCTCCAGGCTTGCTGATAGGCGCAGCAGCAATGTTAAGCAACACAAGCGAATGATAGATGATAGCACAGGTGATAGAAATGAGTGATAGTTACGAGTGAATGAAGAATTATTATTTAGATTGATGAAAGACTATTTAATGAGAAGAAAGTACAGTATGAAAGAAATGATATTATGACAGTATGAAAAGCGAATTAAAAGCAAACAATATTGTAATTAACTTAGCGTCTAAGCGCGCGCGGCGATCGGAGGCGAGTGGTCGTCTCGGTCGCGGACTCGCGGAGGTGCGCGGGCGGCGAGGTATGGCTCGCGTCGGCTTCGCGTTAACACGCGAGTGGCGAGTGGTCGCCACACCTTCTTACACAGAAGATATCACTACCAATGCTACGTGTCTATCAAAATTTAACGACAAAATTATCATATATTTACTAATATTATACGTCTACCAAATGAGACAGTAATGAAAAAAAGTAATGTATTATGTATATAAAAATTTTATATTTGATATTACTAAGAATATATCATAATACTAGGTAATCCAAATATATATCTTGTGACACATTATGAATTATAAAATTCATTAATCAAAATAAATAGCTCCTCAAATTGGACCGGACGTCCGGTTGTCAAACATAGGTATACGAATTTCATAAATAATACATATTAATAAAAAATAACATACATGAATAACTAGTGCACCAGTTAATATAATTATTTATTGTGGTGACAGAATACTGAAATACATTATAACACCAACCTCTCAAAACAAAACTAATAAAATTTAACTTTAATTTCAATGTGTTAAAAGTAATGTGCCCCTTCAAGAATCTATATAGCAATATACATTAACGTGTGTGTTGCGAATTAATTAGATTGCAGATTTCAAACCATAAGTGAAAAAGTGTTTTTTTTTTTTTGACGCCGGTCGGAAAATGCTTTTTACGCATCCCTTTGACCATAGGTGAAGATGATCAAAGGGTATGTGGGACTCGCCCATGCTAGGAATACCCACTAAAAACCGACTACGATGTCTTAATTCCCGGTTGTTATGGGGCACCAGAGGATCTCCGTTCCGAACTCTCTCCAGCGACCCCGCGCAGGCCAACGTGGCCACTGTCTAGGGTACGGAAAGGAGTTGGGCGTAGCGACGCCTCCTCCTCCCAGGTCTGCCTCGGCGGAATGACTCAGTGAGCGTATTTGCCTCACGCTGCGTTTCCGCGGCCTCCTTCAATAGCATAACGGCTTCGCTGTAGTCAGCTACTGCTTGCCAGCCCTGATTATGTACATTATTTTTAGATGCTAGGATGATCAATGACAAATTGGTAGTGTACTTATACACTAACTACAGTTTAATGGAATGGAGCTCAGGACCTTGAGCTTATAAAACAATTACATTACCAAATACTATAACATAGATACCTAGTTATTACATGTAATAACATTAAACAAGTCACATAACCACTAAGGATATACCGGTAAAACATTAGATCATTAATAATTATACACAGAGTTAGAAATACTTAGACACGAACATGAATCTGAGTATCGTTCTAAGCTCAAGTGGTTGCCCATTCGGCTTCGACGGAATACTCATATCCTTGTTCTTCTCTATAATATTTTATTTAATCCCGTAACCCCTGAATATCTTAAAAAACGTTTTCAGTTTCTCCATGACACACATTCAAGACCCTTAAGGTCAGCGGAAAACTGTAGTTTAGCTGTACCATTACACTCTACGACATTTTATGCTAAGTCCTTCACAGTAGAAGCAGCGCGTCTGTGGAATTCTCTACCTGAGAACATAACGGCAGCAAAATTGGAAACTTAAAGAAGTACCTGAAGGAACATTACTTGTCGTTGTTATCCAAATAGGTCACTATGTTATTATTTATAGAGTATAAATGTGTATATTTTTTATGTATTTTGTATCTACGTGTCTTTATAGTTATTTAATTATGTATGTATATATGTGTAAGTATGTGTAAATATAATATATGTACATCACAATTAGCCAAATTTTTCTTTCCTCTCAGTCCATCCAAAGGTTGTCTGGAAGAGATCGCATTTTGCGATAAGACCGCCTATTGTACTTATCTATATATTCTAAAATTGTATAATATTAAGTACCTACTGTAATATAGTTAAGATGTACAATAAATAGTATATATTTTTTTTAAATTCTATTCTATTTTACGACTTTATTAAACAGACGTTTTCATCCGCATTCATTAGTGTTATTTTGTACTTGTTTTTATCTACAAATAACTTATGCCATACGTATCACGTAAATATGTATATTCGAAGATTTTAAAGCTGAAGAATTTGTTTGTTTGTTTGAATGGGCTAATGTCAGAAACCATTGGTCTGATTTGAAAACTTCTTTCAGTGTTGAATTTTATCGAGGAAGGCTGTAGGCTATCTATATAACATCACGCTGTTGCGAATAGGAGTGAAGCACCAGTAAAAAATGTGGTGGAAATACAGAAAATTTTCTGAGTTTCATGCGTACGAAGTAGCGGGGAAATGCTATAAAACATTATTTTATTCTCGCAATTACAAAATATGGAACGAAAATATAAATTATCTTCTAATATATAAAATTCTTGTGTCACAATGTTCGTTCCCATACTCCTCTGAAACGGGTCGACCGATTCTTGTGAAATTCTATATACATATTCAGTAGGTCTGAGAATCGGCTACTATTTATTTTTCATACCCCTAAGTGGTGAGGGTTGTCTACCCTTGACATTTGTATGGCAAAACAACGTTTGCCTGTCAGCTAGTATTTTATAAAATCTACATTTACTGTAAAGGATACAAGCGTCACCATACTATTTCCACCCCAGGCTAAAAACCACACGTATAGATTTGAATAACTGTTGTATACTATACACTATTAAGCGCCACAACATCAAGAACATTGTGGCTATGTGCCTATATCATACGCAAAATAAACAACTGCGGTTATTGTTCACATAGCGTATAATTATATCGTTCATGTTAATACTGTGACAACATTTATGCTATGTTTGAGAAATACTGTATCGTAAATATAGCATAACACTATTAAATATGAATCAGGAAATTATTTCCTATAAGTTCTTTCTTTTCAGCCCATAAACGTCCCACTGTTGGACACGGGCCTTCTTCCACTTCAGGAAGGTATTTAGTCTCCTATTTTCAATTTTCAATTGCATGATATTATGTACTCATTTAAATCATATTAAAATTGTAGTTTGGCAAGAAATAAAAGGCCTTTTATTTATTTTTATTTATTTATTTATGTCACGCTGATCAGATGTATAGGCTTAGGGTTTAGTTGCAAGTTTTCCTTCTCTCGCAAAAAATGTCTTATACTATATATTCTCTCTAAATTCTCAAAAATAAATTACTTAAAGCATCAAATGCCCTGTAATAACTGACTAAGTACCCATGACCATGGCAGTTAAAAAATCTACGAAACATTAGCATCGAAATATTAACATGTGAACTAAAATATACCTATCTGCTGAATACTCTGAATCCGTAATAGCTTAGTAGTTTTAATAAAATATTATATAAACTATACCTCTCTACCTATTCTAATATGTTTTAAACTCTGTACAGATGATACAGATGCTCTTGCGCAGTGTCAACAGGTAACAAAAAAAATAAACGCGCAGTCTGCCAATGACCGCCGCAAGAAGCAGACGTCATGTCGTACTTAGTTTTATTTACAATAATCGCATTATGCTGCACACAACTGAAGGCTGCGACTTATAAAGTACCTGAGGCAAAACTGGAAGCGATATATCCCAAAGGATTAAGAGTATCTGTTCCTGGTAAGATGTTTATTAGTTTTTATTAGTATGTAAGGAAAAAAAGTTGAAAATGACTAAAATTTATTAAAACTAGGTTTGTGTTATATTAACAACGTAGGTATTCTAGCTAAAACGGTTTTTGTTTATCTTATAACAGAAACTGCAGTATAAATTTTTATATATTTTTGGAATGTGACGTCACGCAGATGTTCTGTGGAATAGAAAGATATGTTGCACTGACCTCAAGTAATGGGATAAAAGTAATTATGGCTGACTTGTTGTATATTTTTACTAAAATTTTACATTCGTTTTTTATATCAAACTCCTATTCAACGGCTTAACCGATTTTATGAAATTTTTCAAGCGTATCGGGTTAGTCTGAGAATCAGTAAACATCTACTTTGTACCTCTAGATCGTAAGGGGGAAGGCCAAGTAAATGGTTATTTGTGTAAACATAATAAAAATAATTAAGTTCTTATTTTATTATTTAATTACCTACTGGAAAATATCTAAAACATTAATTTTGTTTTAATATTCTTGTTTCGAAGTTTATAATTCAATGTTAATGTACAACTAAAAGTCTGAATCATATTATTTTTACTGTAATAGCTACATTATTAATTTTTATTTTAGTACTAGCTTTGTCCTGCGACCTTAAACATATTTTTTAATAACTTAGAAATCAAAAAATACCCCATAATTTAGACGCCTAGTCACAAAATTTAAAAAAAGACGTGTGTCACTCGGGGACTGCCGCGGTAAAGCTATTGCATAGTATTTTTTATCAACTTAGGCAATTATAATTATTTATTTATTTTATTTATGCAAGAATCTAAATACCATAAACTAATATAAGATTTATAATCCTTATTTACTGATGCTTACATCTGTCCATTGTTTATGGTAATTATGATAAAATAGCGATTGTCAATCAAATGTCAATAAAATAAAAACTAACGCCAAAACTAACATGAGTCACCAGCGCGAACAGCGAAACGGCGTTACTGCGTATGCGTAGCATGTGTAGTATTTTTTAGTTACGCTATCTTTGTTACGGAATTTAAGTTTCGAATTTTGTGCATTTAGTCTCCACGCTCAAGGCCCGCGATAGAAGCTACGCAATAGCATTTTATACTTAGGCTAAATGCCCATTTTAGGTCATTAAATCTTCATAAATAATAATAAAACATGTGAGCCCCTTTTTTTACCCAACTGCACGACTCGAAAGACCATTTTCCTTCTTTAAGACAGAATATCCAATAAATCTAAAAAAGCTAGAGTACCTACAGCCTAAATTTTGCTTATAAGTGTAGGTACTCATAAAACATCAAACTATAGTCATGGAGCACAGCAATATTCATAAACAGCATAGCGTATGTTAGTCACAAGATGATAATTTGGTTTCATATAGAGTTTTCCTTAAATATTATCAAATATAATCAAATTTTAATTAACAATTTTGGCAATTTATGTATTATAAACTTTAACGTAACGACTAATAAGATAAAATCTTGAGCAAGTTAAGGAAAATGGTTGAGGAAAAATATATAGATATTTATTTATCTCGGCTAGAATTGAAGACTTGTTAAGGTTATCAATGTATTACTATAATAAATTAATAAGCAGATACTGTTGGACAATGCACTCAAAGTCTGATGACTTTGAGTGCATTGTCCAAAATAATCTTAATTTTATATAAGATTTTATGAGCTTCGTTCGTATAAATCTATCAATCTATGTACCTATGTAAGTATGAATATTTTTATGCGTTTTTCACCCACTTAAACCGAAATTTTTATTACGTAATAAGGACCAATGACAATGCATTATGCAAATTATTATACTGTCGTGAGTACGGAAAACTGAAAAAAGATATATTTATTAGAAAATTTCGACTATTGTAATTACAAACTTATGCAACTCTAAATAATAACCTCTTAAATATATCAACCACGAAAATTACTTTGTAAATATTTTATACCTTTATATATGGCAACTTTAAAAGCAGTTCCATGACATATTAATAAAATCGATTAATAGTTACATCAGTGTTGTGTTTAACTATAACTTGTTATTTAATGCTTTCCGGTATTCCTGATATTTTGTAAATCATATTTTTGTTGACTTAATATCGTTTGTGGACTTCCGCAGTCGATCTAAATGCTTAAGAGGGTACTGTACTCCTCATTTAGGTATTTGCCTTAGGTATTGCTATCCCTATTTCCGAGCGCCGCGCTGAAAGGGACAAATATAGATGAAGCGGATTTACCTACAAATTTTTTGAAAAAAGACGTTTCGTACTTCCGTTTTTTTTTTCGCGAAAGTTAAACCCATTTTAATAGTTTTTGCGTTATATTATAGATAAAGAGTATATCTATGCTTCTACCACTTTCTTTTGTGGTAAAACTTTACCGTGTGATAGACGCTGCAACTTTATCTAAAGAAAACCGAAAAAAGTGGGTTTTTCGGATCGTCATATTTCCTTTAGTTATTATGTTTTGAAAAACAGAAAGTAATAGAAGCATAGATATACTCTTTATCTATAATATAACGCAAAAACTATTAAAATTGGTTTAACTTTCGCGAAGAAAAAACGGAAGTACGATACCCCCTTTAGCAGGAACGTTCGAAAATGACGTAGGTACGTCAGCCAAGTACTAAGCTCAGTCTATGAATATTAAATTGTCTGTGTTTCTAAATAATTAAATTTAAAAAAATAATTAAATAAAACCAGGCCTTAAGATCAACAATAACATACTGATTATACTAATTAACTGTAAACAAAATTTGAGTTATAAAAACAAGTTCTTGGAATTTTTAATGGCCAATATGAAAATTAGCATATAAATGGGACATTTTTAACTCGATTTTGAAAAATATATTAATATTTTTAACAGCACGTTTAAAATTGCTATTGATTAAAAAATATGAATATTGAAAATAAACTGATGGTACACAGCTGGTTCTATTTGATAAATATTATATATTTTAATATTATTATACAAAAATCTATACCTACTATATAAATTTTGCAAAAAGTAACAGATAAAGGCATGTAAATATAACATAAAACCATTTACATTCGTTAGCATCAGGTGATCGAGTGTCAGAGAAAATAGACAGCCTGATTAATCACATAGAATATCACAGTAGCATAATCAAAATAGCTGCTATATAAATAAGATTTTTAAAATAGTAAATAAATCATGGACATTTCACACATCGTCCTCTGGTCCCAAGCTAAGCTTATATGCGTGTGTTATGGGTAATAGAATACATATACTACTTTTCTTTTGTAAATACATACTTAGTTAAAATACATAGTAAACACCCAGACGTAGTACAAACATTTGTATGACAATTAAAAACATAAAAACAAAAAAAAATAAACGTATTTAATATATATACAGGGTGACTTTGCAAGGTGTTGCCAAATTTTTAGGAGCGACTCTGAATCAGTAACTTAATCGATTTACGTAAAGAACATCAAAAAAAAATTTTTCATTTTAATTAATCCTATCCGCTGTTTAGAAATAGTACGCTTGGATAATTTACTTCATTCATAGAAAAATACGCACGCACGTCACGATAGTTTCGCAAAAGTTAAACTGTAAGTGTAGTAGTGATTATGGTGCGCGAAAATAAGCCTTATGCTTAAGCATAAGGCTTATTTTCGCGCACCTTATGTTGTTAACAACATAAGGTTCGGGCGCCCACGCAAGCAAGGGTTAGCGGGAAGCGTAGGCCGACAAATGGAGGGGGAGTGTTTATTGAAGGGTCATTGACCGGTGGCGTGTTGATGAAATTGCACCGTATGTCCACTGCATAAGAACTTGTTGGCGCGCTTGTCGTTATGTGGTCTGCATAAGGTCGTTTGTGGCTCTGGTCTCTGATGAATGACAACGCACGCGGTGTCTCTTTGTTGAGTTACTTTTAAGGACATTTTAAATAGTTTTTTTTTTGAAAAATACTACGTTTACAAATAGTTACTACAAAGACGTATTTTAGTATTGTTCTATAGAGCTTATTTAAAAAATTTGGCAACACCTTGCAAAGTCACCCTGTATATAAATCAACTAAGTTTTTATTTGTGTTATCTATACCAATATTAAAAAGCTGAAGATTTTGTTTGTTTCAACGCACTCACCTCAGGAATTCCGATTTGGAAAACTCTTTCAGAGTTCGATAGTTTATTTATCGATATAGCATGAGTGAAAAATATTGCTAAATCGGGTTAATTTTTCTAAATTCTACACTTCCGAGGTCGTGGGTATCATTTAGTGAATTTAATAAAAGCGCAAAAATATTCAAATCTATACATTTATAAGCTGCTCAAATTTCTTTGGTCAATGACACCCAGACACAGCAGGTCCCTGACTATTATAAGACATTGAACCAAAAAGATGTTCACAAGTAGATGTATTGGTAACAGGTTTAATGAAAAACACGTTGAACGCAACTTGTTCGCAAAAAATGTGTTATTGCGTTGCTTTTTTTTGTTTATATTATATTCTTTTATGTCATACCTACTGGATTAAGACAAGTTGACAAGTGTACAAAGTTCTCGTGTTACGATGCTAATTAACAAAGTGCTAACGGCATTACCTAACAATTTTTTGAAATTTTATGTTCGTTTATGTTTGAAAATCGGTCAAATTTATGTTATAGCTTTAGATCACAAAAACACTGCTAGTTTTTACATAAAAATAAACTTTATAATGAACATTTTATATAAATGTTACAATTATAACAAAAAAATTTCTGTCATACTAAATTCCACCGTCACAGAGCAGTATTTTTATTTCTTTTCTTATTTTTAGACGATGGCTTCTCACTTTTTGCCTTCCATGGCAACCTTAACGTAGAAATGGAAGGATTAGAGGCTGGTCAATGGGCTCGTGATATCACCAAAGCCAAAAACGGCAGATGGATTTTCAGAGATCGTAACGCAGAACTAAAAATAGGAGATACGATATATTTCTGGACTTATGTTATTAAAAATGGATTGGGATACCGGCAAGATAATGGAGAATGGACTGTCACGGGTAAGAATTTCATACTCCTCTCACCCACCCTCCAGCTGCTTTACGTCCCAATGTTGGGCACGGGCCTCCTCCACTTTGGAAAGGATTATGGTCTACTATGCCGCGCTGAACAGGCATGTTGGCACAGGCTTTACTTTCGAGTTTTCCGTCTCGCACAGAGGACGTTAACTGTGTACAAAATCCCTTAGCTGGCTTTTACAGCATCGAAAGAAAAGGGGTAGTTAGTGACACTAGATTCTTAATCCGTCACCACACGGACGATAAGAGAATTTCATACAATCTTTTATTCAAACTCTACAAATGCGCAGAGACATTGCGGCACTTAGCGCTTTCTATAGAATATACCACGGAGAATGTTCTGAAGAGTTATTCTCCCTTATTCCTCCCTCTCCTTTTTTAAATCGCACCACACGCGCAGGTCTGAGATGCCACCGCTATACTGTGGACACCATACCATCTCGCACAAAAAAGTTTGGTAACTCCTTTCTTTGCAACACCTCGAAGAAATGGAACTCGCTCCCTGCACACGTTTTTCCCTACTCCTACAATATGGGGTCTTTCAAGCGAGGCGTGAAAAGGCATCTTGTGGGCCGGCAAGGTGGGGGCGGCTAGTGCTCTGACAACGTACTAGCCGTCCTCATGTCTGGATTACACTTTCGCTTAACATCAGGTGGAGCGTGGTCATTTGCCTACCCAAGCTATAAAAAAAAAAAAAAAAAAACAAAAAAAAAAAAAAAAAAAAATTATTCCGAATAATCCACAATTTTGCACACTTCAATGTGTGTTTCTGTTCCTGTATTAGTAGATATAGAAAACACTAGCTACGTGTATAAGTACTAGCTGACACCAGCAATTTTCTACTGTGGTAGTCCTAGACATAGATAAGATGCAGGTGAAAGAGGTTTTCTGGTGTTTTCATATAGATCAGAAAGCAGTGTTACTGATTGCGCATATAGTTCATCCATTTCTCTCTCATTAGGCACTACTACTCCAGCTGACTTTTGCCAAGGTCATTTTAGTGCTTTGGAGTGCACTTCTTGAGGCGATGCAGTGTCCATTTTCGTAAACTCAATTATTATCGTTTGTTTCCAGGCTTCGTCGATGAAGCAGGAAACCCAGTAGACGTAAAGAACCCACCAACAGCTACAACAACTTCAAGACCAGGGGTAGTACCCCCTAAAGAACCAGACCCAACCTGTACCTTCTCCAATACTCGGGTACAAGGCAAAGAGGTTGTTTGTAAAGGAGATCTCATATTTAAAGAAGAGTTTGACACAACAAATCTTAAAGATTTAGCTCGATGGACAACGGAAATTAAATTTCCTCAAGAACCGGTAAGGATGACACCTGATTTTTTTTTTAAATCTTTTATAAGTAAAGTTGGCCCCGGTGGTGACGGTGATCTTCGTAGTGACCGATTAAGAATACAAGTGTCACCACCCAAATTTCTTTCTCAGGGACAATATAAGCAGTTAATGTCTACTGTTAGAGACTGAAACAGGCAGTCAGTTTGTAAACTGAAACCTGTTCAGCGTGGCACAATTAGACCATAATCTCTTCCAAAGTGGAGGAGGCTCGTGCCCAGCAGTGGGACGTATTAACATCCCACTGCTTAAATATAACAGCCCATTAGGGCTGGAGAGGATTAAGTAAAGGTGAATCCAATAGGCAAGAACAGCCAAAATATTCTTTACATATTTTTATTACATACATGGTTTTATTTCAGAGAAAGAAAATTTCAAAATCCGAATGTATAACATATAACATTACAAATGTGTTCATTCAGCTTTACGATACGTATACAATAAATGATTTACGATGATAATAATACATATTTAATTGTACAGGATTATCCGTTCAACGTTTACGTGCCAGATGGTACAATACAGTTCGAAGATGGTGCTCTCGTCCTTACTCCCTTGCTCACTGAAGACCAACATCACGAGGGTTTTCTTACAGAAACATTAGACTTGACATGGAGGTAAACATTTTCCCATTTTTACGAAACATCCTTAAACCTGTTCCTTTTTTGATTCCTTTGATTTTGTAGAAAAGCGCACTCTCTCCAGATTTTATTTCGTTCCTCAGCCCAAAGTCTCACTCCTAGATATGGTTCTCATTCACAATGAGAGGATATGTGATCTATTATATCACTCTCATTCAACACTTCGCTCATGCAACACCCAAATTGAGAAAATTAGAATGGTGTCGCTTATAATCCTTACTTCGTAACCGCAAGCACCAAATACCCAAGTAATCTTCCAATACGACAGCCAGGCAGATTTTTTTAAATTTATTTCTATTTTAGATGTACTGGTAAAGTGGATACATCAGAATGCAAGCAAGAGGCTTCTGGTGCTCAGATATTACCACCAGTGATGACTGGCAAGCTCAGTACGAGGAACAAGTTCAGCTTCACTTTCGGAAGAATTGAAATTAGAGCCAAATTACCTGCTGGAAGTTGGATTATACCTGGTCAGTATATTTGTAATATAATTAGTTTGGGAACTACTTAGTTACTGATACAGAAAATATAAAAAGCTCTGCTTCTGCGTAGTGACTTAATTTTAAAAATGATCCTTTTTAATTTTACGGTTTCGTATGTAAAAGAAAGTGGAACCCTGGTACAATCACATTCTTATCTTTTTTTCTGTTTATCTATCAGATTGTTTTCATTTAAGCAATGCGTTTGCCATGCAATGAGCAAAAGATCTCCCTAAATAAAATAATTGATCCAAGAAGTTTTTGGATGACCAGTCATTTTTTTTCCAATCTCGTCTCAATGTCTTTCACAAAAAATATTCTTCTTCATTCTTCAGAATAAAATACCGGAGAGTGACACAAATATTTGAAGTTAGTTCTACTAAAATCTGTTCTTTTTACAGAAATCAACCTAGAGCCAGTTGCGAATACATACGGAACTCAGCGTTACGCGTCAGGTCTCATGAGAGTAGCCTTTGCCCGAGGGAACCCTAGTGAGGCTAAAAAGTTGTATGGTGGTCCAATACTGACTGACTCTGGACCCTTCAGGACACAACTCTTGAAGCAACAAACTGGAATTGACAATTGGAACAAAGACTATCATAATTATACGCTGCTTTGGAAACAAGGTAATTTTTCTAACTCTGTGCAAAAGTCTACTTAAAACACCATTAAATTGATCCAATTGTTTGTCACTCTTTTTTTCCGGTAACATTAAGTTCTTAAAATTCCTACCAACTTAATGTAAATGCAATTCCCAGACGTAGGAATAATATTTTTACTTAAAAGTTAAAGAAGCAAAAAAATCTAAAATTGTCTTATCACATCCAAGTCATTGGAATGTGTCTGACCATGGTTCGGGTCTGCTCTACATATAAATAGAACTTTATCTCCTTCTTTTCGGCTTATTATTGTTCACTATTGGGCATGGGGCTGTTCCTACTTCAAGAGGATATTTGGTCTGCCCCATGGTGATGAGCGTCTTTCACAGAGGATCTTATCTACCTATGTTATCCCTGAGCTGCTTTTTGCAGTGCCCATGGGAAGGAAATAGGATGGATGGCCCTTTATTTTTTTTGTTCCATCATCAGATGCATAACTTAACTTCAATACCAACCTAAATAGGCATTTAGAAGTTTCTGTTTTTCTTTAAAGCCTAAATAGTTATTATTTTATTATTTTTATGATTTCAGACAGTATGGAGTTATTTGTTGACGGAAACCGTTATGGTGTAGTAGATCCCGGAGATGGATTCTATAATCTCGCCCGGGAACATGCCGTGCCTCACGCCAGTAATTGGCTGAAAGGAACTGTCATGGCACCTTTTGATCAGATGGTAACTAGAAATAATACTTAGCATATTATTTACGTCAGAGATTATGATAGGCTTTGATAACCACTTCTCTCCGGCCCATTAACTTCTCACTATTGGACCCAGGCCTATTATATTTTGGGACAGATTCTGGTCTACTGTGCCACGCTGACCAGGCGTGTTGTCACAGGGTTTAGTTTCGAGGTTCCCGTCTCTCAAAGAGGATAATCTGTGTACTATATCCCATAGCTGGCTTTTACAGCACCCTGGGAGAGAATGGCTAAAGTAAGCTTAGTAATCGATATTGTAGTTTGTTTAACGGGAAATGTCATAATATTCATCGGCTCATTACATATTTTTGCAACCTTTTAACGACCCAGTATTCCGCACGTACCTACCTCCTCCACAATCTTTGCATGGGATTTAGTTTTGACTCTACCGTCTCTTTCAGAATATATTGTTTGCATATGCAAATCTCTCGCAGTGCACTTTGACGGATATGGGACGGCTATATTTGTATTCCTAATTAAGACTATATAGATACCATTGATTGGTTTTGCACCAATGGTCATTGCACCATTTCTTTCTCAGGGCGCTGTAAGAGACAGTTAAGGGATATTATAAAAAGTTAACATCATCTGTGAGAGACGGAAAACTCAAAACTAAACCCTATGCCAACATGTCTGGTCAGCACAGCATAGTAGACCACAAATCCTCCTGAAGTGGAGGGAGGCTGTGCCCAACAGAGGGATGTTAACATGCTGTTGAGAGGTTTGAAGTTAATCTCATAAGAAAAATTTTAGGTAATAGAAAATTATGTTCATTACATTTCTAATAAATTATTTTGTTTTCAGTTCTATTTATCGTTGGGTCTTCGTGTGGGAGGCGTGAACGACTTCCCAGATGATTTACCAGAGAAACCCTGGCAGAACCGTGGCAGGAAGGCCATGCTGGACTTCTGGAAGCGCAAGAACTCGTGGTACCCGTCATGGTACAATACCAATATGAAAGTAGACTATGTCAGAGTATATGCATTGTAAATACGTAATTTTACTGTGATTATTTTGAGATTATTAATAAATTAGTATTTTTTTACTGTGTGACGTATTTGTTACTGAATTTTGTAAAACCCTTTAAATTGAGGTAAAAAATACAAACCGGGCCTCCTCCACTTTGGGAAGGAATATTTCTTTTCAAAAAATGGCCACTACCGCCCCTTAAAAATTAAAATGCAATTAAATTAAATTGTTGTACTTTTTATAAATATGGCATTGAATACTCTTTCTCTCCTCTCGTTAATGGGCTGGAGAGATTGTTGGACACGGGCCTCCTCCACTTTGGGAAGGAATATGGTCTACTTTGCCGCGCTAACCAGGCGTGTTGGCACAGCGTTTATCTCGAGATTTCTGTGTCTCATAGAGGATGTTATCTGTTTTCAATATCCCTTGGCTGGTTTTTACAGCACCCTTGGAAGGAGATGGGGTGGTGACAATTGCATACTTAATCCGCCACCATGTGAATAATTTATAGCCATGGGTTTTCTTTTTTTTATCTTTTCTTCCCCATACCAGGCCATGTTACAGTGCCTTGAGCCTAATTTCACCCTGCAAGTTACATATTTTAAGAGTTCCGCAGTTTGTAATAAGCGCGTTATTAAATAAATCCATCAATACTACATCATAACAAATAATTGTAGACAATTTATAAAAAATCTTATTTGTGTTATTACAAGGCCATTACATTGGTGTTTCATTGTAAAATCAGTCATTCGAAACCATTTACTGTATTTTTAGATTCAAATTAATAATCTAGGTACATATATCTATCTATTTTAGGTATATACTCGTATTTACAAAAAAGAAAGTGTATTATGTATTCTGGTACCAGTGGACCAGAGAACGTCGGGTAAAATGCTCGTAAATATTTATGTATTCTTAGGAAACTACAATAATAATTAAAGATATAAATCGCAGCATGATATAGAAACTGGCCTTTGGCAAATAAAGTATTGAATGTCATAATAAAATGTAAGTGGATTTAATAATTATCTCTAAGTTATAATAAGGTATATTAAAGCATTACAAACCGGTCAAGCACGAGTGGGTCTCGCACACGAAGAATTCTGTACTATTATTATCAAATATATATTGGTCACATTGACCCCAAATAACGGGACCCCAAACAACGAGATAAGAGCAGGAGGATTATTATGATGAGTATTTGTTGTTGTAGCATCAATTACACATAAACTGTGACATTTTCATCTCTGTCGCTATCACCGTTTCAGAAATAACTGCACCCCAAATAATGAGATAACGACATGCAATGGGATAATGGATGTGGATATACATACACAAATTTTCAGCTCTCGATCTAGTTTCAGAGATACAGCTTGGTGGCAGATGGATGGGTAGGCAAATAACAAAGTCTCAGTAATATGATCCCGGTTCACCTTTTGGTACAGAACCCTAAAAAGTAACACAAACGTCAAAGCATGAAAGATAACTTGGGGAAATCCCCACGTAATTATGTTAAAAAAACATACAACTCTAATTATTTGCTCATAGAATTCTTAAAATCACTTTGTATATAGTTTTATTGATTCAATACAAACACACGTTCAATATTCTAAGAAAGGAAATCAATAGATCGAAAGGTCTTGCGAATTATTTTAGCTCACTAACGGTCGGCTAGACTTCTTTAGTTGAATGTATGATAGATTTCAAGCGTTACCTGCTAATTTCTTCCCAAGATTAAGTAAGAATAAAATTTACTTACGTATAATAAGAAGATCAAAAGTTAGGCATTTTAACCTTATATAAATAATTTAGATCAAAATCTAATATAATTGCCAATTTTAAGAATTCTTGGAAAACTTTCCAGGTAGCCTTGTATTTTTCAATCAAATGACTGAGCCAATTTGCTAAGTTCAGAAACAATAAGCACCTTTGAAAATATATAATACATTTTTAAAATTGTAGCATTCTCATCGGTCCTTAATATGTGTGAAAATTTTAAAATCAATCCGACTATTGCAAGTGATGATTCCGTTTGCATGTTAGATAACAATGATAGATACATACCGGGCTAATAAAAATGTATTAATTACTTATTACCTAAATATTTTTTAAGCATACGATTTCGAGGGCATTTTATTCATAAAATAACAAAATATGCAGCAGCAGAATAAACAAGAAGGCCTCCTGCCTTCTTGTTTATTCTGCAGCTGCTGAATTAGAATTAATCTATATCCATCACAGAAATAATTGTCCTTTTTGGGCATCAAATCTACAACATCGTGCACTTTTTATGTATTTCATTTATTACAAAATCGGTTAAAACTTAATTAAGTTTTGCCTCTGCAATTTATCAAGTTCCATAAAGTACTGCTCTTTATGACACGCGAATAACTTAACAATGATGTCAGTGACCGTAGTTAAGTTAACAAAAAACTTAGTTTACGTAAGTAATTTAAGATGGTACAAAATCTTACATCCTTGTCAGTTACTCACAGAATTTCAAATCGAACTGACATTTTTATAGTTTTATGTCTACGTTATCAATAAATTTAAAATTCATGAGTTTCTTAAACTTAATATTCGAAGATTAACTTAATAAGTTTTTTTGGTTTTAAATTTAATTATAGTAATGTTATAAACAAAATGAGTAATAAATTTTGGGTTTTTTGTTTCTTTATTGTTAACATAGTGTTTTGTTATGAAGTACCACCAGCTAAATTGGAAGCGATATGGCCTAAAGGGTTGAGAGTTTCTATACCAGGTATATATTTGCCGTATTTTTTCGTCTTTGTTTATCCAAAAAATGGGAGAAAAAAAAAACAAAAATAAACAAATATATATTTGTTGTTTATTATTGTTTTTTTTTGAGGTTTCATCATCAATAGGTGAGGTCATTTTTTTTTTACTTTTGGGGTTCCAAAAAGTAAAAGGGGTCTACTGAGTTATATTATGTGCATTGCATTCTGTCCTTTATTCTTAGGTATATCTCCATTATTCCTATTTTTACTATTAGTTTTAACAGGCCAAATTCCTTGGCCAAGTAGAGGGGTCTACTTGGCCAAGGAATTTGGCCTGTTAAAACTCTGACATTGATGAACTAAACCTTTGCCCTCCGACTTCGTCTGTTTTACTACGGGTGTTTTATTATTAAACTTTACGACTTTTCATAATCTTTCACCTTCTCAAATATCGAGTGTTGATAAAAAGAAGGAGAATACAAAAACTATAAAATTTTCAGCTTTCTAGCTATCTATCTATTATTATATCTATCTATTCTAGCTATTATAGACGGGCTTCGTTGTCTAGTGGTTCATGTAACGGACTGCCGTTCAAGAGGTCTCGGGTTCGATTCCCGGTCAGGACAATACTTTGTGTGATGTTTATATTTGTCATACAAATGTTTGTACTGCGTCTGGGTGTGTTCTATGTATTTTATGTATGTATTTACAAAAGAAAAGTATTATATGTATTCTATCCGTATTCTGGTACCCATAACACAAGCATATAAGCTTAGCTTGGGACCAGAGGACGCTGTGTGAAATGTCCACGAATATTTATTTATTTATCATCATTCCAGATGACAGCCTATTGACAGATGGACAGACGGACGGACGGACAATGAAGTCTCAGTAATAGGGTCCTTTTTGTTCCAATACCCCAAAACCTACCGACTACCCTAATGAGTAGGTTTTACTCAATAATGATTTGTATTAGAGGTTAGAGAACAGGTTTCAGTTAATTATAGATAGATGAAAAGGTTGTATCTGTACCTGGAAATCCCATAACAATACATAAACACTAATACACACCTTCTGCAAACTCCACCACATACACATACCCACACGCTCGCTCACACACACAAACACACGCTTTGAAATTATTGGTAGGTACTTATGTAATGAAACAAAAATTGTATCAAATATGATTTATTTCTAGGTGATAACTTGTGTACATTGTGTAAACCATTACTATAATTTTATTATTATGTCCTACTATACACAATGGGGCTTAACTGAGTCTCCTAAACACAGGCTATCTTTAGCCTATATGGGAGATCAGTGCATACTTTGCTAGATAGTCGAATGTTTAAAATGTAATAAGTTAAATGTAATATTCTTACTGTGAATTTAGCTTAAGAGGATACCAAAATAGCTTCGTGCATTTGTCTACGTACGAAGTTTTCATTGTTTCTTTAGATTGAATGGCTAGAGCTCTAATTTTTAAGTATATGTTTTTTCAATATATAATCTAGGATCGCATAAACTCAGAAACGCGATTGAAAAAAGTTTTCTCGATAGAAAATCTTAGCGAAACAACCTCTCTAATTTTTTATTTTTTTCATTTGTCGGTCTATTATCGCGTATTAACTAATGAAATAACTTTAAAAACATAGGTAACTATTATATATAGAAACACGTAAATCAGAATTAAAATATATTTAGTAGATTTTGAGTAAATAGGAAAAGTATCCCTAATTCTTCATTTTCTGTGCCTACTGGCTGTGTTAATATGTACGTGTCGGCGATGATATACGATAATATTGATGTAGGCCCTTAAATGTAAGTGTATTAAAATATAATCTAGAATCTAATATTCAATTCAATTCAATTCAATTTCATTTATTTGCGATAATGGGTAAGTAAAAATAAGATTTTACAATAAAAATGTTTCACCACAATCAGCCAAAATAGCATGCAAATATTTAACATAATTTTAACGTTATAATTACATTAAATTAAAAACATTATTACAATTAAAATAACATTAGTTCATAATTTGTCAATTTAGGTAAAACAGCAATAAATAAAATACATGTTATCAAGAATTATAGGCAAAGTCAAATAATAAAATTACTAAAATGATTATACTCGTACATAAACACTTCAATAGATCATGCGATTATTAAAAATCTACACATTAGCTTCGGTCGTTTTAATATTCTTTAGTGCTATAATAACATTTATAATAACAATGAACCTAATATTGATTTAAACAAAATAAATATTCATGGCCTTCACTTGAGTGTAAATAAAATAAAAACTGGTTTCAGAAATGATTCGACTCTTGTGTTCTTATTATGATACAATAGATATGCAATTAAATTACATCATAATATGTCATGAGCGTAGCACAGGGGGAGGGGGGTCAATACGCGAAGAAAACCTCTGTCTCCCTTTTCACGAAAATTGCCGTAACAAGGAGTATAATATTTTTCACTCTTATCTTTATTTATAATAAAACGCAGTCGGGTAAAGTAGTAATTTTTTTATGTCCCAATGTGAGCCATAATCTTCAAAGAAATAAACTGCAAATATAAAAAAAAATCTTTTAACTATCGAGTTATTATCAATGTTCATTTATTTAAATTATCTAGTTCCAAGCACCAAGTGACCTTTAGTTTTAATAAATAAGATAATGTATTTAATCTCCGTGAAAGACATACTCTGATCTCATTGGTGATGTCCTTCAGAACGGTCAAATATATATAAAAATCACCTGTAATTAAATGCCAGGGTAGTCTCCAATCCAAACACCCTGTAATACTGAATAAGCTAACTACTTTAACTACAACATTCTATTAACTACGATGAGATTTGCGCTTAGTTAGAACTGTGTTTTCTCTAAAAATATAGTAATGGAAAAACATTTATTCCGTTTAAAAAGCATATTTAAAAAACTACATTGCTCCTAATAGACGTCGTTAGTCCGTGCGGTGACGGATTAAGAATACAAGTGTCACCACCCCGTTTCGTTCACAGGGTACTGTAAAAGGCAGCTAAGGGATATTGTACACAGATAACATCCTCTGTGAAAGACGGCAAACTTGAAAATAAATCTCTGCGCGGCATAGTAGGCCATAATCCGTACCTAAGAGGAGAAGATCTGTGCCAAACAGTGGGACGTTAAAAGGTTGGAGAGAGTAGTCGTTCAAATTTTTCCCCAAAAACTGGTTCATGTAATCATTGAAATCAAATTATTATCATTCCAGACGATGATTTCTCATTATTCGCCTTCCATGGCAAACTGAACGAGGAGATGGAAGGTCTAGAGGCTGGTTATTGGTCCAGAGATATCACTAAAGCAAAGAATGGAAGATGGACATTCAGGGATAGGAACGCTGAGCTAAAAGTTGGAGACACTGTGTATTTCTGGACTTATGTTACTAAAAATGGACTCGGTTACCGACAGGATAATGGGGAGTGGACTGTTACAGGTAATACAATTATTCTGTGTCAATTATTCTTACATGGAACGTCTTCGAATATATATATATTATCCGATGAATGGTATTGATTTTGTTAAAAGTTCAATTTTCTTTTTAGAAATAGCGTATAAAGTATTAAGTAAATACCCTCACCAATAGTGCAAAGTATTATTGCCATTGGCTTCAAAGAAAATAACTTCATTACATTCTCGATGTCCCAAGTTACAAACTATATGAAGTCTAGACGAATAAAAAGTTGTTTATACTAAGCTCTACAAATTTTATTGTGTGTGATTCCGTCACTATGTTATATGTGAAGGCACTCTTAAGTGGTGGATGACCTAAGGTTTATGTTAAACCTATAAAAATGGGATCTATTTTAAGAATATACTATAAGAAGTAATGTCCTTCAAAACCGCGTAGCATTTACAACTGTCGTGTGAAAAAAATGTGTTTAAATAGTTCTATAAAGTCACTGCCTATCTCTACATTCAATTAATATTTTGATCTATAATTTATCTAATCTTTAGGTACGGCTTTTTTTAAGTTTTGGTCATAAGCAGCTCCTATTAATGCAATAAAAAGAAAATTGGTATCGTACTACTTCTTTCGTAGATTACCTACCCCAAACATACATAAAAATATTATGAGAAATTTCACCTCTTAAAAGCCTCATCCACGATAGATTAAAATAACAGAGAGCGACTCTCGTGGCAATCTATGACGTGTACGATTAGCGAGACCCTAAACTAGAGTATCACTACAGTCTATGGAGACAAACTCTGCTACTCTCGCTCTAATGATCTCTACGTGTATGTAGAGTATAGATTAGATTAGCCTTCAAGATATAGGTGAGACGGTCGGTACACGACACCGATCAGCTGTTGTTTATTTATAATATAAAGGTGTAGAATTGTTGCAAGTGGTGTTCAAAGTCTTCTTTTAAGTTTGTTAGTACTGTGTTTTAGCTCTGTAAATATAAATCAGTGATAATCAGTGAAGATAAAGTTATATAAACGCTATTTTAAATAGGATTAATTACAAAACATTAAAACATTTCTTCCATATACCCTCTTTGCGAGTATTTAAGTATTATTGTTGACACCAGCAGAAGTATTAGCTGTTCTCATTCTACAGGCGATATTATTATTTTATTTTATTTTTTTCTTGAAACAATATAAGTGATTAATAGTCTTATTATGGCTAAGTGTCAGCTGTGTGGAAGATTTATTCCTACTAAAGGGGGAGCTACTTGTAGCATATCTTCGTGCCCTAACAGGTACCATTTTTCTTGTTTACACTTGCCTGAAACAACTCAATTGGGAAGTAATTGGAAATGCCCAGATTGCAAGAAAAAGTTGACACTGAGGAGTGATAATACCGCTACTCCAGTCCAAGCTTTAAGTAGTACCTCCACTAACAGCACACCGGTTCCGCCTGACGACAAATCCTCCGATATCTATTTGGGGAGCACGTTACAATTGGAGAATCTGGACGAAGGCGCTCTTCTCGAGTCCCCGCTTACACTGCGCGAGGAGATCAGACTGTTCAGGACAGAACTTAAGGAAGTCCGAGATGAGCTGAGGGATTTTCGTTTGGAGTTAGCCGACCTCAAGACCGCTTTTGGGATATACACTAAACGTGTTGATGGTCTAGAAGGCAGGATCTTGGATTTGGAGAACAAGTCATCAGCGACTTCAGAGAACAACAGCCTATCTCAATTGCGTAGCACTGTCATGAAATTGCAGCTTGATCTTAATGACAGGGATCAGGAATTACTTGGTTCTGACCTGGAAATAGATAACATACCCGAGATACCTGGAGAAAACGTGTGTCACACCGTCGGACTGGTCGCCACTAAGCTCGGTGTCACCCTGGAGGAGCGAGACATCGTGTATGCGCAGCGCGTCGGAGCGCGCGCGGTGAAGGAACCGGCAGGGGAGCAAGCGGGCGCGGGGGGGGGCCGCGGACGGCGGATCGTTGTGAGGCTGGCGCGGCGCGCACTGCGCGACGCACTGCTGCAGAGCGCGCGGGTGCGCCGTGGTGCTTCCACGCACGACCTGGGCCTGCCCGCACCTGCGCGGCGCTTCTACTTGAACGAGAGACTGACTAGACCAAACAAATTCTTATTTTACAAACTTCGTGAACTTGGCAGCCGTTGCGGCTGGAAGTACATGTGGATAAAGTCTGGTCGCATCTTAGCTAAACAGGGGGACGGTAAACCAACCTACAATATTCGGTCTGAAGAAGATCTGCAGCGTGTTTTTGGAGATGAGGCGACAATTGTTGGAAGCTCCTAACGGGTTACAGTGTGGGTCTTTCATATATTGCGGTTGGGCTTTAGTGATGATTACGTTTAATTCTAGGGACTCCATATACTTGCTTAATATGTTTGTTACTGAGTTGCAATTTTTGCTAGTGTTTTTTATTGTATGGGCTACTACAGGATATATATTTGTACTGGTTGTTGTTTATTTAGTTATTTATATGTTTTTGTACTTTGTTACACATCAGTTACACGTGATATATTTTTTAATATACATTAATTATAGAACTATAACTTTTTCATTAAATGTACAAACTCAAGAAATCACAACTGTTTATGTAGTTCTATATTTTATTACGCATTTGAATTCAAATACACTCATGTTACGATGTTTGCACTCTTATAACTTCATTGATCTTAAAATGAATAAATTATTATTTATGGCACTAACACATGTAAATTATACTTTTATTTATGCTGTTTTATATTTTGATATACACATATTACGAACTTTACATATTACTCTATACATTGGCTTTTTAATAGATGAATTATTGAATACAAGAAATTACATAATTTTAAACTTCTCTATAATAAACATTTGCTATCATGTTAAAATCAAAAAATATTAAGTTGGGATTATTTAATGCGGGATCCCTCGGTTCACGTCATGATGAATTTGTCGTAGCTATGGAGAATATAAACGTCGATATAATGGCCATAAACGAGACATGGCTCAGGCAGGGAGAAGAGGGTCGCGCGCCCACGCTGGCCGAGTACCGGCTGCGTCATGTGCCGCGGCCTTCCGATGTTCGTGGCGGCCGCGGCGGAGGCGTCGGCTTCTACGTGCGGCGCGGACTGCGCGTGCGCGCTGTGCCGCACCCTCACGCGCCGCAGGTTGAGCAGATGTGGCTTCGGCTTAACGTCAACTCACGGTCGCTCGTCGTCGGGACGGCTTACAGGCCTCCCTGGCTTGATGTCAATACATTTATTGACGCAATTACCGAATCAGTCACTTCTTTTCGTAATGTCGATAAAATTATATTGCTAGGTGACTTCAATATCAATATGCTAAATCTGATAGATAATAAAACAAAATTACTAATTAATTTTCTTGATTATTGCAACCTAAAACAAATTGTCAGTGCGCCTACTCACTTCACTGAACACTGTGAAACTCTGATTGATGTTGTTTGCACCGACGCCTACGTATCTTCTGTGTTAGTTTCTCACATACCTGAACTAGGCCACCATGCCATTATATCGGTGGAACTAAGTTTTAAAATAGAAAAACCTAAACCACACTGGGTCACATACAGGCCACTAAAAGACATTTTACCTGATCTTTTTGATAATGACCTAAATAATATTAACTGGGCGAATATTGAGAATTTTGGTGATGTTGATAGCATGTTAAATGTATTTAACAGCGGTATTTTAACTCTTTTTAATTTGCATGCCCCTTTAAAAAAAGTATTAATCAAGGAAAAGTCCTTCCCTTGGATTACTGCCACAATAAAAGAAATGATTAGGCTTCGGGATAGGTGTCATCGACAATTTAAATTAACTAAATGTGATCGCCATCTCTCTTGTTACAAAGAGTTAAAATATATAGTTCGTGCGGCAATTGATGCAGAAAAGCGTGCATATTTCAACTCACAAATTAATAAAACTATAATACACCCTCACAAATTATGGAGGAATCTTAAGTCTATTATTACAATCTCCAACAAACAGTGTCATGACTTATCTAACCTTTGTAGCGACCCTGAGACCTTAAATTCACATTTTTTGGATGTACCGGGTAATGGACTAGTCAATATATCTGAACTAACTTATTTTGAATTTCATACGTCTGGTTCGGACACAATGCAGCTTCAAACGGTGGATGAAGAGGATGTGTTAAACATTATTAGAAGCCTACATTCTAATGCCCTTGGCGCTGATAATATTTCGCTTGATATGCTGATGTTAGTGCTCCCCAATGCTCTTCCCGCTATTACATCAATTATAAACACCTCCATCTCTACCTCCACCTACCCCGAGCTATGGAAGCTAGCATTAGTTAAACCAATTCCAAAGGTTGCACATCCTACACATCCTAAAGATTTACGTCCTATTAGTGTTCTATGTTGTATTTCTAAAATTTTAGAGAGAGTGGTTTGCATGCAACTCAGAAAACATCTTGAGCTCTCTAAAATCCTTCCTGCAGTTCAGTCAGGCTTTCGTCAGGGACATAGTACTTCCACTGCTCTTATTGATGTTGTTGACAATATCCTCGAGGCCAGGGACCAGGGTATGGCTACTTTACTTGTTCTCCTTGATTATTCTCGCGCATTTGATGTTATCAATGTTCCACTTCTCCTCTCTAAACTGTCTTACTATGGCTGTCACGTAAATACTGTTAAATGGTTTCACAGTTACCTTTCAAGTAGATCACAGTTAGTCCAAGTCCCAGACAAAGATAGTGGAATGCTTTCATCATCCACTAAACAGGTAACTAGAGGAGTTCCTCAGGGGTCTATCCTTGGACCACTCCTTTTCATTCTTTACACTGCCGACATCACCAATTGTTTCATTAACACCAAATATCACCTTTACGCCGATGATCTTCAGGTATATCTCCATTTCAAGCCTCAGGATATCACAGAAGCCGTAACTAAAATAAACGAGGATCTCTATAGAATCACAGAGTGGTCAGCTAGAAACTCGCTAGTTTTAAATCCTAGTAAATGTAAGTTTATGTTCATGGGTTCTCGTGAGATGTTGAAAAGGTGTGAAGATGTGGATATTCATGTCGTGGTTGGTGAGAGTTACATTGAGCGAGTACAGGAGGCGCGTAATCTTGGCCTTATTTTTGATGGGCAATTGCATTTTGGGTCGCACGTAACTGAAGCAGTTCGTAATTGTTTTTATCGTCTCAAATTGTTATATAAAATTCGTCCATATATAAACACCGATTTGCGTATTAAATTATGTGAATCATTGATACTGTCTAAACTAAACTATGCTGATACAGTATACGGGCCTTGCATACTCGGTAAAACCGCTAAGCTGATACAGCGCATACAGAATGCCTGCGCGCGTTTTTGTTATCAGGTTCCTCCTCGTTGGCACATTACACCCTTTCTCAATAATGGAAATCTGATGAGGATGGATGCGCGTAGGAAACTGCATTTAGCGTCCCTTATGTTCGGCGTTGTTTTATGGAAAACGCCTGAATACCTTTACCGCAAACTGGTGTGGTCACGTGATGTCAGTTCAAGAAACACCAGAGCGTCTTCATATCTCCTGTTAACGCCTAACCATAGAACAGCCGCATTTCGTGGTAGCTTTAAATTTGCTGCAACACATTGCTGGAATGCCTTGTTACCTCCATTTCGTGCATTCAAAAGCGTTAAATCTTTTAAAAATAAATACAAAAAATATCTGTTAACTCAACAAAAAGAAAACCTTTAACCTCTTTGATATTAGGATTCAAATTTATCTTACATAATCTTGGCTCTTAGATTCCAGCAATGGTGGTTGGTCAAGAATTTCGTTTTGGGTGATCCCTGGATTACTTATTGATTTTAGATTACTTCTCTTAAGCTCTCTATTAACTCCATTTCAACTGTACCTTCTTATGTATATTTATATTGTATTTATTATATTTATACGTATATACGTAATATGTGTATGATATATGCTTAATTACATGTTTTATTATTTCTTCTGTATTTATTTAAACTTGTACCCTTTTTTATTTTTATTAATTATCTGTCGTAGCCGCCTGTTCTCACTAGTTTACTGGTTCTTACTGAAAACCAGCGCTGTGGTAGCTTGCTACTATAGCAATTGCTGAGGAAGGACCATTTTCAGCCTTTAATATTAATGTTCTTATTATGTGAATTTTAAACTTTGTTCTGTAGTTGAGGTTACTGAAATAAATTTATTTTCTTTCTTTCTTTCTTTCTTTCAAGCTGTCTAGCTCTATTCTCTCTTCATGGGCGAGGGGCTTTATAATAGTAAGATATTCTTCTCGATACATAAAACTCTAAAACACAATTTACATAATAATAATACAGAATATCAATCCGAATCTTTGTGATAGTTGAAACAGAAAATATAATGATATGACAATACTGTACAGATCACAGCATCTTATAAAAGCCCTTATCTTTTCACATTTTATATCGAATCTCCGATACAATACGCAAGTAACAAAGCTCAAAGTATCTGCACTCTATGAAGAGAGCGCTTATAAGGGAACATGAAGGTGCTTATTTTTTTAAGCCGTCATATTGTACACGGTGTTTTCTGCATTATATGGGCTGTGAAATAACTGGATTAAAATATTGGAGGAAGTTTGAAACAAAACCACATTATACGGATTTTGACGCGTTTATTCGTTTTAAATTTTAGCTCAGCATTTCGGAATCTTTTTAGTCATCAAAAGTGACGATCACTTAGTGACTAAAAAGTTTCCGAAACCTCATCTCACCTCATCAATGACTTAAAAGTGTACCTGACAGTTTAAATCCATAAAAAGTAGTGTTATTTTTCATGTGCGAAAATTTAACCGTTAGTGTATTTTTACATAGAAAAACAGTAACGTGTGATGTCGGATAAAATATACAGGTGTCATAACACCATTTCTTTACCAGGATGCTGTAAGATTTGCGGAGACCCGTGCCCAACAGTGCGACATTATTGGGCTGGAAAGAAGAAGAACTCTACTTACTGTTAACTGTTATCAGGTTACGTCGATGAAGCTGGCAACCCAATAGATCCAGCAGTATCAAATGGTAATGCAGCAACCCCTTCTGAAGTACAACAACCTACACCAGGTCCGGTAACCCCAAGACCTTCAAATAAACCTATCGGGCAGTACCCTTGTGAAATATCAGAGTCACATGTTAATGTTCCCGGATTTGTCTGTAGGGGACAGTTGTTATTTGAGGATAATTTTAACACTGGTATAGATAAAGGAAAAGTCTGGACACCAGAGATCAAGTTTCCTGGAGATCCTGTAAGTAAATGTACCTTAAAATTAGCCTTTAACCCGCAACATTATACGCCTACGTCTGTGTAGTGACGGATTAAGAATACAAGTGTCACCACCCCTATTCCTCGCTAAGATGCTGTAAAAGTCGGCTAAGGAATATTGTACAAAGATAACATCCTCTGTGAGAGATAGAAAACTGGAATATAAACCCTGTGCCAACACGCCTGGTCAGCGTGGCAAAGTAGACCAAAATCCCTTATTAAGTGGAAAAGGTCTGTGCCCAACAGTGGGGCGTTAATGGGCTGGAGAGAGATTATACGCGTAACAATCGATTTTCATAACTTTATTTCAAAAAAGGCTAACTTGCATAAGAACTTTTGCAGCTTTGTTACACCCTAAGGAATTTAATTAAATAAAAATCTATTTAGCATTATTTTACATCTTTTTGCACACAATAAATGATTTTGTACAGTGGACTTAATGCCAACGGCATTTTCTCCCAGTCAACCAGCAAGGAATTCTAGAATAAATTCTCGAAATTCCTAAAAAATTCTAGAAATTCCTATTCGCGAATCAAACCAATGACCTTGTGAACTGAAGTCCGTTAGACTACGTCAATGGTACCAATTCTAGATGCACAACTAAACTTAACTTAACTTAACTTTATTATATTATCTGTGACTTAACTAAAAAAATGAAATCAAATATGGAATATTTTGATTAATTGGCAATTTCGTTGTGCACATTTTTATTAATTAAAATCGTTAGTAGAAATATTCAGATCTTCTAATAAAAAAGTTCAGTTAACATTGCCGAATTGTGTTATTGACACAATCAATTTTCATTTTTAGTTAAGTTTAGTTGTATTGTGCACATAGAATGGGTCTTTAGTTCATTACTTTCTATTCCAGGACTATCCGTTCAACGTGTATCTTCACGACAGAAACTTGAGAGTAGAGGATGGCAGACTTGTTATAAAACCAATTACTTTAGAATCTAAATATGGCGAAGATTTTGTTAGACAATCATTAGACATTACTGGAAGGTATCAATTAGTTTTATCAATTTGTTTTTTATACCACTCTAGCTACGCTTTACGACTTTGTCTGATTATTACTGAGACTTCGCTGCCTATCTGTGCGTCTGTTCCCAGGCTGTATATCAGAAACAGATCACTGTTCTCACAATTGAAATTTCCATAGATGATGTACCTGTATCTGTCGATGCTATAACAACAAATACTAAAAATCATAATACAATAATGGTCATATTCATAATGACTTACCGGAGGTTTAAACGGAGATTTTATCGGAGAGATAGTAAACGTTTTATCGTAAAAAGACTATTATAAACAACAAGTTTTGACCATTTTCGCGAACCGATTTTAGTGAACTTTCAAACCTCCGATTTAAAGTCATTCTGAATAAGACCGTAAATGTTTAAGTGTGCTCCCATACAACAAACGTTTTCAGTGTAACTTGATACGCTTAGGCGACATGATTATGATGGTAATGGTCCCAATTCTACAGGCCCAACTAAACTTAACTAAAAATAAAATGCTTAGTTCAAAAACTAAAAAACACGCTTGAAAATCCTGAGTACCTTTTTAAATAATTGCATTGTCATCGGTCCTTGATATGTATGCAAAATTTCAAATCAATCCGACTATCGCAAGTGGGTGAAAATCGCGTTGAAAGATTCCGTTACATAGATTAATACATTGATAGATACATACCAAACTTATAAAAGCGTGTTAATGAAAACAACTATTAGTGTATTTTAATTATTTGGCCTTTTTGTTGTGCACATTTTTTTTTAATTTATTTATTATTAACTCAGAAATATTACAATGTTTGTTATTTTAAATGTTTCATATGCTAATAAGTACAATGTTAATTAATACAGCTCACCTAGGTTAGAACTTTCCGCTCAAACATTGTATCATAAAGATGTTAGCACTACTCTCCGTACTAATTAGAAATTGTATCACGGCAGAGTAGTCCCCCGCATCGTTTACTCCACATTACATCACAACATTTATATTAATTAAAATCTATAGTCTATAATTAACAGTTTTTATAACACGACAGTTAACTAAAACTACTTTTTACGATTTAGACGCGTATATTTGTTTTAAATTTTGGCCCGACGTTTCGGAGACTTTGCAGTCAGTCAGTCTCACCCGTGACCATGGTGACTGCAAAGTCTCCGAAACGTCGGGCCAAAATTTAAAACAAATATACGCGTCTAAATCCGTAAAAAGTAGTTTTATTTAAACAGATGAGTCGCGCAAGTGTTAGAAAAAAAGACAGTTAACATTAACATTTGTTAACATTTGCCGAATTACGTTATCGATACTATAAAAATTTATTTTTAAGTTAAGTTTAGTTTAGTTGTGCTCGTAGAATTGATACCAACATGATCGTTATTGTACGGAATCCTTAGTTTGGGAGCCCCACTTGTTCCAAGTCGTTTTTTTTAATTATTGATTTCTTATTCAGATGTACGGGTGTCGTAGGAACTGGTGACTGTTTTCGTGAAGCATCAGGAGCACATATCCTGCCCCCAATCATCACAGCGAAGGTCACAACTAAAAACAAATTCTATTTCAAATACGGTAGAGTTGAAGTCAGCGCCAAAATGCCACTTGGTGAATGGTTATATCCATGTAAGTATTTCTAATACTATTATTCAAAATCAGCCAGTGCGAGCTGGACTCACAGACGAAGGGTTCCGTGCCAAGGGTAAAAGAGACCCTTTTACTGAGAATTTTTTTTTTTTACGTTTCACACAACGTCCTCTGGTCCCAAGCTAAGCTTATATGCTTGTGTTATGGGTACCAGAATACGGATATAATACATAAACTACTTTTCTTTTGTAAATACATACTTATAATACATAGAAAACACCCAGACGTAGTACAAACATTTGTATGACATTTATGAATATCACACAAATGATTGTCCCAAGCGGGAATGGAACCCGCGACCTTATGAACGGCAGTCCAGTACATGAACCACTACGCCACGAAGCCCGTCAATTCACTATCCGTCCGTCTTTCTGTTCGTCCTTCCTTCTTTCACCAACCTTTATCTCATGGGTATTGCAATCGATCCCTAATCATAGATTAATTTATTGAAAACGGCCGTTAGTTAAGTTAGATTAAGTTATTGAAAGAAAGAAAATACATTTCTTGACACATCCGAATTGGCCTCCTTACCTAATCTTTACATATTATAAAACAAAGTCGTTATATTTGTATGTATGTAAGCTTATATCTTTAAAACTACGCAACGGATTTTCATGAGGTTCTTTTGTGATAGATAGAGAGGTTCAAGAGGATAGACTTTTTGTATACCTAATTTCTTTGGTTCCTAAAATCCAAGTTCCGGGCAATAGCTAGTACGCTATATTTTATTTAAGTTCATTGCAATAACATTTTCAGGTCTCAACTTTACTCTTTAGAGTTCCGTAAAATTGACGAAAATAATCCTTTACCGAATCATTTCAGCATCCGTCCATCTTTTTATTTTTGTACATACAAAGTAATTAGTTAGTAGGCTTAGTCTGAAATTAATAATAACATAACTTTTCAGTAATACAATTAGAGCCAAGAAACCGCATTTACGGTTTTAGATACTTCGCATCAGGAGTTCTGCGTATTGCGACAGTCAAAGGGAATATAGAATTTGCCAATAAATTGTATGCGGGACCCATCATGTGTGACACCGAACCCTTTAGGTAACATATTATTTTATTTAATAGCACTAAGTTTTAACGATTTTAATCTGGCACCTAATTAAGGTTGACCGCCCCCCTCCTTATTTTTTTACCCCCAAAATCTCGGGGTATAAAAACAATAGAGATCATTATACAGGGTGTGGCGTAATTAATGGATAAGCCTGTGCCTGTGGATAAGCCTCCTACTGCGCTATACGAATATGTATATTTTTAATTAATCCTATGTATGGTCTTGAAAAAAATGGCATAAGTCATGTTTTTCATAAAATGACTACTTTCACTAACCAATTCTGCTACTGTTGCCACAATTTTCAAAAGTTTTGCTTTCTGTTTTTTTTTATAATACAGCTTAAGAGTTGAATTATTGCAAGCAATAAAGAATTCCCTATTCGTAATACAAATTTTTTGAAAATTATGCATGAAATATCAAAAAAGGGTTATTGATTATTCAATTTGTTGACTTTGTACATCGTCTAGCTTAAAAAATCTTTATGGGAGTTGATTTGCCCAATATCTTAAAAACATGCTTGTTTTATGCAGTTTCCGAAATGGTATAATACTTATTATAATACTTATTAAGTTTGATGTGATATTAAAGAACCAAATGACACTCGTAAAAAAATGTTCTTATTGTGATTTAATTAATCAAATTAATACTGTTAACTTAAACAAACTGTCAGTGGTATTTTAACTTATCTGTCTGAGTTTACCAGTGGGAATGTTAGTCGTTGAAAAAAAATAACAACTTATTTTATTTTTTTTATTCTAAAGATGCAAACACTACATAAATTTTATTTTACAAAAAATGTTCGAAATGGCGGCCACCTGCGGCTATGCAGGCCCTGCATCGACGGATAAATGACCGCTTTAGGCGTCGGATGAAGCCGGAGCTCTTGATTTCATCAGCGGCTTCAAAAATCAGGGCCTTTAGTTGTTCCAGGGATGCTATTTCTTTTTTATACACTTTTTCTTTTAAACACCCCCAGTAAAAAAAGTCTAGAGGGTTCAAATCAGGGGACCTTGGTGGCCACAAAATGGGACCCAAACGACCTATCCACCTCTCATTGTACTCATCATTGAGGTAGTTCCGTACAATTCGTGCGTAGTGAGCGGGACAACCATCATTTTGTAACCAGTAGTTTTCTGGCACATTTAAACTTTGTAATAGTTCCGGCAACGTATTTTGCAGAAAATTTAAATAATTGGGACCTGTTAGTGTCTCGGATAGTTCGACGGGCCCAACTATTTGTCCATTTAAAATTCCTGTCCAAAGGTTCACTTTAAACTGGACTTGAGCTCGGTCTTGCCTTATGTTTCTCGGATTGGTTGCCTGCCAACTATGAAGATTGTGCATGTTGACGTAGCCATTTCTTTTACATGATGACTCATCGCTCCACAGTATTTTGTCAAAAAACGCCGAATCTTCGCGTATTTTTCGCAACATGACGCGACAAAATTGGACTCTAGGCTCATAGTCTCGTGTCATTAGTGTTTGCACCCTTTGATAGTGATACGGGTGAAGCTCATGCCTGTGCAGAATTCTGCCCACAGTACGCGTATCTACACCGGTTCCTCTACTTAACTCACGAATTGATAACTCTGGATTAGCACGCACAGCTTCTAGAACTTCGTCATCACGATGTCGTCGAGGTCTGCTGTAGCGACATCTAGTGACTAATAGCTGTCACTACATAGTACAGCACAATAACAACAGATGGCGTTAAATGTCAAAATATGACGTCACAATGAATTCTACATCGCGGAAGCAAGATTTGCATACGAGTTAAGATAGCTACAACATCTGAACATACAACAGCGGGGCGAAAGCCCTGGCCAGAGCAGATCACCTAGCCTGGTCGGAGAATTCTCCATTTGTGGTTGGAGGAGCCCGATCACCCACGCTCCTCCACAGTGGTGACCCCGACGTGATTGGAAGCAGCCTTCACTCAGAGCAGATCCAGTCATCATCGCTATCTTCGCCGCCGCCGCCATCTTCGCATCCACATCCTTACTTCATCACTCACAGCACTCAGCCAGCCAGCCAGCTCACAGTACGGCCTCTTTGGTACACCACAGCCTGCAGCCTGCACTCCAGCCTGGTATACCCTACGGCCACATCGCGTCTAGGCTTCACAGCACCCTGCACTACGGCTAACAGAGAAACTACCTCTCACCGTCTAGCAGCAGCCAGAAGCCACTATGCAGCAACCAAGTCCCGACTCACTGCGGACTTAGCGGATTACAAGCCCCGACTCACTGAGGACTTCGCCGCAGCAACTACGTCCCGACTCACCGTGGACACTTCAGTTCCGACTCACTGGAACTCTCACTTCAGTTCCGACTCACTGGAACTCACTCTTCCGTTCCGACTAACTGGAACCCACACTTCAGTTCCGACTCACTGGAACTATACAATTCCGACTCACTGGAACTATACAATTCCGACTCACTGGAATACGCAACCTACTACTGATCCTGGCAAGAGCATATCTACAATCAACCTCCGGTCTTGGAGGGGAGTGATGTAGCGACATCTAGTGACTAATAGCTGTCACTACATAGTACAGCACAATAACAACAGATGGCGTTAAATGTCAAAATATGACGTCACAATGAATTCTACATCGCGGAAGCAAGATTTGCATACGAGTTAAGATAGCTACAACATCTGAACATACAACAGCGGGGCGAAAGCCCTGGCCAGAGCAGATCACCTAGCCTGGTCGGAGAATTCTCCATTTGTGGTTGGAGGAGCCCGATCACCCACGCTCCTCCACACTGCCTTCCGAAGCACCACCAACACCGGTACCAGGCATTCGCCCTTCGCTAAAAGCGATGTGCACACGTGTAAACACCCGGTAGTCTGGGTGTCGCAAATCGGGGTATCTTCGACGATATTCGCGTGCAGCTTCATTTGCATTGCAGTTACACAGGCCGTAAATAAGATGCATATTTGCATACTCTTGAGGAGTGTACGTATGACGCGGCATGATCAGTAGTCCAGGGATATGTAGAAGTCGTCGATAATATCACAATTGTCCAATTCGTATAGCAAAAACAGAGTCCGTAGTACATAAGCCAAATTCACGTCACAATAACAAACACGATAGAGCAAACGATATGTGCGCAAGAGACGATAGTCAAAAGAGCACTAACTTTGTTAAACAAGTTCAAAAGCTGTTTTGTTGTTTGTGAGAATAATAAAAATCTATCTCTGTCGCACAACTGTTATTTACCTGACATCAAAATGCTTTGTCTCTGTCTTATGATAAGACTAACCGTCTGGATTTGCCGTGCGATAAACAACCACAAGTAGTTGACTTAGAGTCGTTATCTGCTTACCCTATTCATGGTGGATGACTACCTGCTCCCGAGCACCCAAAAAAGGGTCCATTGTGAATGACTACCTGCTCCGGAGCACACAAAAAAGGGTCCATTCAAACTGTTTACAAAGACATGTTTAAGATAAATTAATAATTCTGTTAAAGAAAATTAGGGTATTTTTTTACAACTGTCGTTTTTTTTTAAAACCTCGTGAAATGTAATAAGTATTATACCATTTCGGAAACTGCATAAAACAAGCATGTTTTTAAGATATTGGGCAAATCAACTCCCATAAAGATTTTTTAAGCTAGACGATGTACAAAGTCAACAAATTGAATAATCAATAACACTTTTTTGATATCTCATGTATTTTTTCCCAAAATTTGTATTACGAATAGGGAATTCTTTATTGCTTTCAATAGCTCACCTCTTAAGCTGTTTTATAAAAAAAACAGAATGCAAAATTTTTGAAAATTGTGGCAACAGTAGCATAATTGGTTAGTGAAAGTAGTCATTTTATGAAAAACATGACTTATGCCATTTTTTTCAAGACCATACATAGGATTAATTAAAAATATACATATTCGTATAGCGCAGTAGGAGGCTTATCCACAGGCACAGGCTTATCCATTAATTACGCCACACCCTGTATAGAAAATTCAACAAATTCATTAAATATAATATAGTCATTTACGAGGTCGCGGGTTCGATTCCCGCGCGGGACAATCATTAGTATGATATTTAGGTATAAATGTTATACAAATGTTTGTACTGCGTCTGGGTGTTTCTATACGTACGTATTTAGAAAACAAAAGTAGTTTTAGAAATCTGTCCATTTTCTGGTACCCATAACGCAAGCATATAAGCTTAGCTTGGGACCAGAGGACATTGTGTGAAATGTTCATGGACATTTCACACAATATTTATTTATTTATTATTATTTTCAGGTCCATGTATTTAAAAGAAAAATATGGCCACGAATCGTGGGGGAAGATGTTCCACAACTATACATTGGAATGGAGGCCAGGTAATTTGTAACAAATATTTAAATATTTTAGGTAGCGAGCGTCAAAAAACAAATTTCAGCATCGACATTATTGTCCACAAAATCGGTCCGATGATAACGGTAGCGAACACTTCGTGTGCAAATCCAACTCGTACTTGGCTGGTTTTTTAACGGTCACGTAGAGGTCGTGTGGTGCCGCAGAGTATAATTACCACCTCTAACCTTCCCATGGGTAGGTATTGAAAAAGTATGGACCACTTTTAACATTGTCTTCACGCGGATTAAGAATCGACCGAGGGAACCACGTCACATGTCACCTGCACACATACCTAAAGAGATTTGACGGCATGCAGACGGGTTGGAGTAAAAATTATCCAAAATCCACTGTAACATGGAGACATAGGGGCAGGAAAATGGTGATGATGAATACGACTTTCTTTTACCTATCTATATATAAATACATATACCTAATCAAAATCCAAAAGGTCGAAGTCTGTACTTTGTAGATATTATATTAAAAAATTTAATAGTCGGTCTTTATTGACTCACTAGCTGTTGCCCGCGACTCCGTTCGCGTATAATTTAGAAAATTTTCATCCCTTTCTTTCGCAATAAAAGGTAGCCTATGTCCTTTCTCAGGGTCTAAAGATTGTCTGTGCCAAATTTCATCAAAATCGGTTGAGAGGTTTAAGCGGGAAAGCGTAACAGACAGACAGACAGAGTTACTTTCGGATTTATAATATTAGTAGGGATTAGAAGCTGAAACAATGTTTTTTTTAATTGATGTCTGCCTGTCTGTCTGCATGTTTGCAAGCACTTCACGCCAAAACTACTGCATAGAATTAAATAACGTTTTCAGCGAGACGTTAGCAGAGACCCAACTTAAAGTATAGGCTACCAATTATCCCGGGATAATATCTAAACCCTTCGGGAAAACATGCTTTAAGTTTCTTACGAGCCCTGTGGTGGAGTGGTTCATGTAACGGACTGCCGATTACGAGGTAGCGGGTTTGACTCCCGTTCGGGGCAATCATTTGCGTGATGTTTCTAATTGTCATACAAATGTTTGTACTGCGTCTGGGTGTTTCTATGTATTATAAGTATGTATTTACAAAAGAAAAGTAGTATATGTAGTTATCCGTATTCTGATACCCATAACACAAACGTATAAGCTTAGCTTGGAACCAGCGGACGTTGTGTGAAATGTCCATGAATATTTATTTATAATATTTATTTTATTTATTGCCCGTCATCCCAAATTTCACGTGAACGAAGTCGCGGGCATCAGCTAGTAATAAGTAAAGTTGTTACAGCTAGTTTAAAGATTAATTGTTACAGATGGTATATCCTTATTTGTTGATGGTGAACAATATGGTGAAATAACACCACCAGCTGAAGGTTTCTACGCGAGTGGTGCTGAGAACAACGTGCAGGCTGCTTCACAGTGGCTTAAAGGCAGTACTATAGCACCTTTTGATGATATGGTGAGTTCTTTCTCACCATATCTCATGTCCCACTGCTGGGCACGGGACTACATTAGTTCGAGAGGGTATTTAGTGTATTATGACACGCTGGAAAAGGATGTTGGCATAGGGTTTAGTTACGAGATTTTCTTTTCTGACAGAAGATGTTTTTCTGTTTTTATTCCCTTAACTGGCTCTAACACCACCCTGGGGAGGAAATGGGCTGGAGGAATTTTTCTTTTAAATCTGTCGCCATATACATATGTTTAGGACGCCAAGAATCTTACTGGTCAAATAATATCATAAACTACTAAACTAAATTGCCCTAAATATCACAAAAATTAATTATACCCAAAGAAGTTGACGTCAGACAGGCCAGCAGGTAGGTCAAAATCAGCTGAGACTCACATACCATAGTGAAAAGATAGTACGATACGACCCCAGATAACGGGATAGAAGCAGGAAAATGATAACAATGATGATGACAAAATTCTTTCTTTTTCAGTTCTATATAGCTTTAGGACTGAATGTCGGAGGTGTTAATGAATTTCCTGACGGAGGAACCAAACCTTGGACTAACCAAGCTTCTAAAGCCATGCTGCACTTCTGGAATGCTAAGGAGCAATGGTTCTCGACATGGTATGATGATACCAGTGCGTTGCAAGTTGAATACGTTAGGGTTTATGCTTTATAGGTAGGTACAACCTATGACTTAAATTATTTTCGATTTTCACGATTCGCGGGTTTGATTCCCGCACGGGAATTATGAATCATTTGTGTGATATTTATAATTATCATACAAATGTTTGTCCTGCGTCTGGGTGTTTACTATGTATTCTATGTATGTATTTACAAAAGAAAAGTAGTTTATATATTATATCCGTATTCTGGAACCCATAACACAAGCATAATAAGCCTAGCTTGGGACCAGAGGACGTTATATGAAATTTCCATGAATATTTATTTATTTATTTACAACATAATATGGTACCTACGTAATAAAAATGCCCGACTTCAAAATGTAACTTATGTTTATAACGGCTAATAATATCGATTTTAGTTATGATTTAATTTAGCGTTTTGTATTTAATTTTGATTTCGATTTTGGTGTTTATTTCGTAGTATGGAGTTTAGTACTTATTAATTCCAATTCAGATTTCGGTTTTGAAATCTATTAGATAATAAAATTTACAGATATTATACATACAAGATACTCACTAAAACATATCCCTTATCGAAAGTCGGTCAAAAATAATAGAAATTATTGTAAAACTCAAACTTATAATAGTTCGAAGTCCTAAACAAATAAAGAAAATAAATAAATATAAATATTCAGGACATTTCACACAACGTCCTCTGGTCCCAAAGTAAGCTATATTTTTATGCTTGTATTATGGGAACCAGATACGGATAGACTACATATTATACTACTTGTACAAACATTTGTATGACAATTATGCATGAAACGATTGTCCCAACCGGGAATCGAACCCGTGACCTCGTGATCGGCAATCCATTACATAAACCATTCCACCACGAAGCCCGTCAAAAAACAGACTTACTTTTTCCTAATATTTTCTAACACTTGTGCGACTCATCTGTTTAAATAAAACTACTTTTTACGGATTTAGACGCGTATTTTGGTTGCCAAAATTTAAAACAAATATACGCGTCTATATCCGTAAAAAGTAGTTTTACTTTTTCTTATTCAATTAAAAATATTAATTTACAGATAACTGCAGGGCGTTGCAATTGACAATTTTTACGACGAAAATAAATAAAAAGTTTATTTATATAATGTGTTTTATTTATTAATGGCTGCCATTATCAGTTTTATAGACTGACTTTAAACAGAAACCTGTAGACACAGAGATACCAGATGGTGGGTTGACGTTTGATTTCACGAATTGAGGACAAGTAACTTTAGCCTAACTAAATAGTACTTCATAGAATAACGCCATTTCATATGGCTGTATCATAGACACACATAGATACATTTTCACGCACACATAGATATGTAAGGGCTTCAAGCCGACTGAGTGATGTAGCCATAAACTATACATCTGGTAAATATCTGTGCCTGTAGATATCAAAACAATATTTTATAATCTCATACCAACAACTCTGGACAGCGCGATATAGGAGGCCAAATCTAATACAACTTTGAAGTTAACCCGTACCTAACAGTGGGACATTTGTGACCTATAAAATAAAAGTACGTAATATAAAATAAAATCGCTTTATCGGATTTAGAATCGTCCATTTGTTTTAAATTTTGAGTCACAGCCGTGACCATTGTAATTGAAAAGTCTCTGAAACGTCGGACTATAATTAAGTATTGTACCTATTTAATAGTATTTTACCTATGCTAAAAAAGTGGTTTTATTTGAATAAATGGTCGCGCAAGTGTTATAGAATATTCATCTTCTGTGAGGAGAAAAAGAAATACTCCAAACAAATCTCTATGGTCAGAGTTACATAGTAGACCAGACACCATCCCGAAATGGAAGAGGCCCGTGCCCAACAGTGGGAAAATAATGGACTGAGCAGAATAACACTTTTACAATACTATTCTGACTCATAAATACAGATTCACTGTGAATCACTGATTCAACTTGACATTTGACTTGACCGTTGAGAAAAAAGTCCAACTCAGCCAGTTTTAAAATGTCCGCCGTAAGGAGCAGACGTGTGAGTGCTTGTGTGATCTTATTATTTATACAAACAGCGTATAGTCAATATCAAATACCTGATGTGACTGTACAAGCGTTAAGACCTAAAGGAATAAGAGCGTCTATACCAGGTCAGTAACCTTTTCATTAAAAGTACAGCCGCTTATAGCCAATTTGACCGTAGTAACAAATCTTTGTGATTTTCGAAAAAAAATTTAAAGAATAATAAACATAAAATGACCCATACGTTGATAGATAATAGTGCCGATTCTACACATACAACTCAATTAAACTTAACTAAAAAATTAAAATGATAACGTCATTATCACAATTTGACAATGTTAACTAAACTTTGATAATATAAAAACTGTGTATTACAGACTAACGATTTTAATTAATAAAATGTGTACAACGAAATAGGAAGTAATAGATAATTATACTCTCCCATATTACCCCATCTCCTCCCAAGGGTGCTGTAAAAATCAGCAAACGGATATTGCACACAGATAAAATCCACTGTGAGAGACGGATAACTCGAAAATAAACCCTGTGCCAACACGCCTGGTCAGCGCGGCTCAGTGGAGCGTAGTCCCTCCCAGAGTGGAGGAGGCCCGTGCCCAACAGTGGGACGTAAATGGGCTGGAGAAGAAGATAATTATATTGACACTGGTACTAATTCTCTGTACAAAAATAAACTTTACTAAAAATGAAAATTGATAGTGTCATTAGTAAATACAATTCGGCATTGTTAACAGAAATTTCTTATTAATAATAAATATTCAGGACATTTCACACAACGTCCCAAAGTAAGCTATATTTTTATGCTTGTATTATGGGAACCAGATACGGATAGACTACATATACTATTTTCTTTTGTAAATACATACTTATAATACATAGAAAACACCCAGACGCAGTACAAACATTTGTATGACATTTATGGATATCACACGAATGGTTGTCCCAAGCGGGAACCCGCGACCTCGTGATCGGCAGTCCATTACATAAACCACTCCTCCACGAAGCCCGTCAGAGTTATTGCAAGAACTTTGCATTATATTTGTCTATAATATAAAGATATCTAATATATAAAATTCACGTGTCACAGTGTTAGTTACCGTACTCCTCCGAAACGGCTTGACCGATTTTTACCAAATTTTATAGGCGTATTCAGTAGGTCTGAGAATCGGCCAACATCTATTTTTCAAACCTTTTTTTTTAGTATGGCAAAACAACGTTTGCCGGGTCAGCTAGTTTTTATATAAATGTTCTGTTAACATTGCCAAATTGAAAATTGTGCTATTGACACACAACAACTACATATAATTTTTATTTTTAGGGTTCCGTACCCAAAGGGTAAAAACGGGACCCTATTACTGAGACTTCGCTGTCCGTCCGTCCGTCTGTCACCAGGCTGTATCTCAAGAACGGTGATAGCTAGACAGTTGAAATTTTCACAGATGATGTATTTCTATTGCCGCTATAACAACAAATACTAAAAATAAAATAAAATAAATTTGAAGGGGGGCTCCCATACAACAAACATGATTTTTTTACCGTTTCTTGCTCGATACTAATAACGTTGCCTTATGTTGCATAGATAATGGTACGGAACCCTTCGTGCGCGAGTCCGACTCGCACTTGACCAATTTTTTTAGTTAAGTTAACTTTATTTGTGCACGGAGAAATGGTACCAATCTACTATTACGCATAGATTCTTATCGTTTATCAATAAAACACTTCTGTCTGCTCTCAAATGTTCAATAGATAATGCTATCATCAGTAGTTTATTGATATGCAAGTAAAGACAACATTAAGATTAGTCTGACTTTAACAGCAACAATCGAGGTTAGATAGAATATTGAAACGGCCGTAAGAATACGACTGTCACCACCTCATTTGGTAAGAGTTTTGAAAGAGTAGGCTCAGGGATGTACTTCGTCATTCTTACTCCTGGTCGTCTTGGTAGAGTAGCAAATTCCTTTCTTATATAGAAGAGGCCTGTCACAGTAAGTTTTTATTATATTGATGTCAATGTCCTCTGTTCCCAAGCTAAGCTTATTCACTTGTGTATATGATCTATGCATCGATCCATATATCCATCCATCCGCCTTCCTCCGTCCTCGGTTGGACATAGGCCTTCCCCATAGAACTCTACAACGGATGGTCCTGCACCGCTTGCATCCAAAGGCCCCCACGACCTTTACGATATCGTCGCTCCAACTCGTCGGTGGGCGTCCTACGCTACGTCGTCCTATACGTGGTCGCCACTCTAGAACCTTTCTCCCCCAACGATCATTAGTCCTTGAAAACGCCTGGTCAGCGCGGCACCGTCGACCATAATCCCTCCCAAAGTTGAGGAGGCCCGTGCCCAACAGTGGGACGCTAGTAGATTGAAAAAAGAGTAAAAAGAAATAAAAATTTTAATTTAAAGATTAATCCGACTAATTGAAGAGGGATGAAAATCTCTTTCAATGATCGCATTACGGAGATTAATAGATAGATATGAACGAAGCTAATAAAAGCGTACTAAAAACTAAATACTTAGAATAAAGTAGGTGTCTATATCATGCGTGTTGTCGTAAATGATACTTAATTAAACATCTTTATTTATAAACATCGCCAGCATATATATCTTTAAAGGTCCTCAAAGGTCATTTCAACAGATATTATGTAGGTATAATGTCATGTGCAACTTAAATTGTATTATATTTTACGAAAGTTAGAGCTGTATGGTAAGTATATTGTTTATTAGAACTTTGTAATACGCATTTTAAATATCTTTCAAATATAGACTACGATTTAAACTCCAAATAACCGAGATAGACATACACAATTAGGGAACCCACGACTCATATGCAGTCAATATTGGCTAGCAGGTCGAAAAAATTAGCTTTTGCGGAAACTATAAAGTACACACGCCTAAAAGCATTGCCTAAAACTATTTAATTTATGAATTTTTGCAATTGACTTGCTATGCTTTTACTAAATAAACTAAATTATAGTGGAAAAAATGATAACCATGAGCGGGACTTGAACCCACGACCTCGGAATACCGTTCCGTTGCTCTCCCATCTGAGCTATCATAGTTCCCGCACATGTTTACCAAATCTTCCACTACAACCTTCTCAATGTGAGTTAAACATCGTGCGATGTTTTGTGTACAACGCCATCTATTGAGCGGTTTGCACCAACTCGATCAATATAATTTAGTTTATTTAGTAAAAGAATAGCAAGTCAATTGCAAAAATTCATAAATTAATGTCGAAATACATGTACAGTCATTATTTCGGTCCAATTGTGTTCTGTAAAGAACACTAAGTGATCGATTGATCGAGTTGGTGCAAACCGCTCAATAGATGGCGTTGTACACAAAACATCGCACGATGTTTAAGATTTCGTTCGTGGAAGATTTGGTAAACATGTGCGGGAACCATGATAGCTCAGATGGGAGAGCAACGGAACGGTATTCCGAGGTCGTGGGTTCAAGTCCCGCTCATGGTTATCATTTTTTCCACTATAATTTAGTTTGAAACTATTTATTTTCTTTCCATTTTTTATTCCTTACGTAAAAGAAATAAAATGACACGAAAAAAAAGTAATTCCCCTCCAACATACATCACTTTGTTTTTATGAAGTTTTTAAGTTTTATCGTAGTAGTTCAATGAACTGCGACTAATATCTCCCAATGGTATCAATTTTAAGAACACAACCAAACTAAACTTAACTAAAAATTGGCCAAGTGCGAGTCGGACTCGCGCACGAAGGGTTCCGTACCATTATCTATGCAACATAAGGCAACGTTATTAGTATCGAGCAAGAAACGGTAAAAAAATCATGTTTGTTGTATGGGAGCTCCCCTTAAATATTTATTTTATTTTATTTTTAGTATTTGTTGTTATAGCGGCAACAGAAATACATCATCTGTGAAAATTTCAACTGTCTAGCTATCACCGTTCTTGAGATACAGCCTGGTGACAGACGGACGGACGGACGGACGGACGGACGGACGGACGGACGGACGGACGGACGGACGGACGGAAGGACAGACGGACGGACGGACAGCGAAGTCTCAGTAATAGGGTCCCGTTTTTACCCTTTGGGTACGGAACCCTAAAAATGAAAATTGATAGTGTCAACAACATAATTCGGTAAGGTTAATTGAACTTTCTTATTATGAAAACTGTGTATTAAAGATGAAGGAGGTGTAGCTTCATCTACTTAAAATACACAGTTTTCTTTAATATTGACGTTTACGCTTACATTAAGTTTTCATTAATAATAACAGTATTTGTATTAATTAATACAAATATATATATAACCAAAATACACCATTGTTGTTTAGTTGCAATAAGCACGTAGATTATATAATATATTCGTCTTGCTAAAATCCGATTTTCAATCATTTTTAACAAAGCTGCTAATCTCCGATCTAAAGACTGTATATTTTTAAATAACGTAACGTCATTTTAAACTTCTGCCTTTCAGATTTTTGGGTTATAATGACGTGTGGTCTGGTTAGAGGATAAAATGAAATACGTCCGGACTTGAATGGCGTTTATTTGCGACTCAATATATTTGATAACGTATTAGCTTATATAAGTAAGGAGAACAATCGTTTCTATATATTCCTAAAACTGCTGATACGCTGAGTGTTGCATACAATGAATTCATACATAATATATTTGTATACAATAAATTAGGCGTCGAGCAAACAATAGGATCATACATTCTGTAATAAATATATTTGTTTAATATAACTTAGGTGGCTAGTACAATGGTCTCTATGCATTCGTAGACCTGTTGACATTACGTCTACTTGCAAACAATGAATTAATACAATGTGTTCCTACACAGATGATCCCAAAGTGAGGCTGTTCGCCTTTCAAGGTAATATAAACCGGGAAATAGGGAATACAAATGTGGGAAGTATCACGGGAGAAGTGCTTCAAGCAAAAGATGGTAGATGGATTTTCGAAGACCAGAACGTGGAGCTGACAGTTGGTGATGCTATCAACTACTACGTCTTCGTATCTGCGGATGGCAAAGGATATATAAAAGATAATTTAAGTTTCACTGTATCAAGTAAGTGCTAGTAGTATGTTTTTCAATAGCCCAATTTTTTTATTGATGATAAACGTACCGAAAAAGCTTTCCACGTATCGTCGCCGCAAAACTCGTAACTCCATTTAAACTAAAAGGGATTTACCTGGTTTGCGTATATAAATGACCACGTGTAATCTACCATAGGTACTTTTCTATACAGACATTAGTTTTTTTGTTGTAAATCTTCTTTTTTTTAATAAAACATGTTGGCACTTGATCCCATGCCACCTGATGGCAAGCGACAATGGAATATTTGATAGTAAAGCGTACCAACTATGTAAGAAGCCTATTTACCTATGTAGCTAGGTATACCACAAAAGGTTAGAAACTTGAATTTCAGCTAAGAAAACCTAGTTCTATACACATCATAGTGTCTTTGCCATTGCCAGCCAACCTCTTTCAGTGTTTCCTTATTTACCTATTTAAAAAAACCAATATCACTCTGTTCATTCCTTAGCGTTAGAAGACCCGAACAGCACAGGACCATCGGTAACAACACCAATAGACTGCAAGCCAACAGTTACGAAGGTCCGCGGTGGAGTCGCTTGCGCTGGCCAGACGATCTTTGAAGATAACTTCAACACGTTGAGAGAAGATGTGTGGCAGATTGAGCAATACATACCTGTTTATTCCACGGTATAAATCGTTAGTGTTCATATTTTGCCTTACACTTCCATGTGTATACATTTTTCACAACTTTCTCTTGTACCATCTATTTCTATACTAGTAATAAAAAGTTAAAGAGTTTGTACCGGACGACACAGCCGGGGGCGGCTCCCAACAAAGTGGACTGACGATATCGTCAAATTCGCCGGGGACCGCTGAATACAATAATGCCGGACTGTGCGTTGTGGCGCTCTATGGGGGAAACCTATGTCCAGCAGTGGATGGAGAAGGGCTGATGGATGGAAAGAGTTTGTTGGTTTAAACGCGCTAATCTCATGAGTCTCTAGTCCGATTTCAAAATTCATTCAGTGTTGGATAGTACATTTATCGAGGAAGGAAGGCTATAGGTACATCACGTTGCGACTAATAGGATCGAATCGTCAGTGAAAAATGTTGCAGACACAGCAAATTTTTCTATATTCCAATACGAAGTCGTGGTGCAACTGCTAGTTTTATGTATTTAATTGGCATTGTTCATATTTTTTTAAAACTCTTAATTCGAAAACCATTTCGGGGAATAGAGTTTCTGATCATGATTCATTAGTTTTTTTGGTAAATTTGCTATATTAACTATTATTTTTCCCAAAAAGCAAAGTCTATATTTTCTAAAAAAAAATATAGATACAGCAGGACAAATAATAAGAACAATCCCAATTGCATGTGTCACGATAACTTCGTAAATTATACAACTTTATAAAACTAATATAGCTGTAGGTATAATAAGTTTAAAAAGACGTCAAATTTATTGCTAAATAGTTAAAATTCTCATTTCACGTAAAATTTCTTGCTAATATTATTATGATAAACTTTATGACTAATATGACACAGATTCTTAGTTAATAATTCACTATTATTCGAGAGATAATTAAGATTTTAGTAGAAATACGTAAAGAACCTTGCTCGTCATCACACAGATAGTCGAGGGACTTTTTTGTTAATGAATCATCATTAATTAATATGGTTATACCAGGAAATAAATTAAAATTTACATATTCAAGGAAAGAAATATTCATAGATTTTGTTTACGATATTAATTATGTTTTGTGAATATTGAATATTGTAGCCTTATAAACTTAATAAATTCTTGTGTACCTACATAACGTATGTATCTCTCTCAAACGATCGGTCCGGTTAAGAAGATTCTTTTGTGTATTTCATTTGATAACGTATACGTCATAAACACAGTAAAAATATTGACGAGCTTAAGGGCCTACATCAATATTATCGTATATCATCGCCGACACGTACATATTAACACAGCCAGTAGGCACAGAAAATGAAGAATTAGGGATACTTTTCCTATTTACTCAAAATGTACTAAATATATTTTAATTCTGATTTACGTGTTTCTATATATGATAGTTACTTATGTTTTTAAAGTTATTTCATTAGTTAATACGCGATAATAGACCGACAAATAAAAAAAATAAAAAATTTTAGAGGTTGTTTCGCCAAGATTTTCTATCGAGAAAACTTTTTTCAATCGCGTTTCTGAGTTTATGCGATCCTAGATCATATATTGAAAAAACATATACTTAAAAATTAGAGCTCTAGCCATTCAATCTAAAGAAACAATGAAAACTTCGTACATAGAAAACTGCACGAAGCTATTTTGGTATCCTCTTAAGTGTTAATGTGTGGAACAAAACCATAGCGCGATTTAAAAATTTTACAACGCCATCTATCGAGTGTTTCTATGTATTATAAGTATGTATTTACAAAAGAAAAGTAGTATATGTAGTTTATCCGTATTCTGGTACCCATAACACAAGCATATAAGCTTAGCTTGGGACCAGAAGACGTTGTGTGGAATGTTGTAAAAAAAAAACTGCACAACGCCATCTATCGAGTGGTATAGTAAACTTTTGTTTGTTAAGGTTTGATTTCTTAATTTCACGCGTACGAAGTCGCGGGCAACAGCTAGTTAACTGATAAAATTGTCCGTGTAGTGACGAATTAAGAATACAAATGTCACCATCCCATTTTTTACACAGGTGCTGTGTAGTGTTCAATAATATTGGAAGCTAATAACATTCTTTTTAGGAGACGGAAAAATCGAATGAAGAGGATAGTAGGAGGAAAATAAAAATATTAGTAATTATATTCCATAGGAGTTCCCGTTCGTGTCCTATCAACGACTATCTCAAGATCCGACAGTGTCAGTAACCAGTGGTAACCTTCGTATTACTCCGAAGTTACAACAGGATCTACCAGGATTCTCTGATACTTCCATCTACACGGGCTCTCTCAATCTTTTTAGTGGGTAAATATCTAACAAGTGTTCTATGTACACAACTAAAAATAAGTAAAAAAAAATAAGTTGATAGTGTCCGTTACACAATTCGGCAACGTTAACTGAAATTTCTTATTATGAAAACTGTGTATTATAGACTGAACATTATAATAACATTAATATAAACTTACCTACACACAGAAATAACCAATTGATCAAAATACACCATAGTTGATTTCATTTTTAACACGCCTTTATTTAGTTCAGTTTAGTAGTACCAAGTATAGTAGTACCAGTTCTGACTGAAAAACAAAATCAACTACCTAATGTATATAATATTGATCAATACTGTCAGTAATATAATTCGGTAATTATATTTTGTTATGTAAAACATATGATAATATGTGTGTTAAAGTAACCACGATTTTAAAATAATTATGTAGAAAGGTACCTACAGCATAAAACTGATGAACCACAAAATAATACGCAACAGAAATGATGCCACAGAATGTAAATATTAAGGGTGAATTAAAACCTTAGAATTGAAATACAAACACATTTTATTTGAAACTCAAAGTAAAAAATATGAAATTAGATAAATTATTAACCGTTTCTGATAATTCTCAAACTGCGCATTTTTTTCTTATTTGGCTTTTAGTTGCACCTCATCAGCCGAGGCTTGTATGAAGGATGCGTGGGGGGCGAATATTCTACCCCCTATAGTCAGCGGAAAGATTACAACTAAAGGTTTCGCTTTCACTTATGGTACTGTGTCCGTGAGGGCTAAACTCCCACAAGGAGACTGGATTTATCCAGGTTAGTATTTTCTTATCCAGATGTTTTGAAGATTTTATTTATCTAAATGTTATTAAAAGATCTGTCTCCACTCTAGATTCTCGCATCGGCTATTTTAAACCGCGTCTTTAGTTTTACCTATGTAACGGAATCTTTCAAAATAATTTTCACCCACTTGCAGTGTCGGATTGATCTGAAAATTAGCACACATTAAGGACCGATGGCAATGCAAAGTACTAGTCAATTAATATTCAGGATTATCAAGTGGGTTTTTTTTAACAAAACAAATAATTATTACTGTGCATATACCTAGCAATTTGTACAGAGTCCTTCACTTCATTTCAGCTGGTGTACGAATTTACTAAGACCATGACGACCAGACGTATCGACATCGAGCTCAATTTAAAATTTTCTATTTTTTTTTCTATTTCCAACAAAGATTGTTTTCTCTCTTATGGGGAATGTAGGGAATGGGTATTTCTATTTCTTGTATTTCTAATCCATCATTGTAGCGACAAAATCCACGTAAATACTTAATACTATTAACATATTAATGTATTATTTTAGAAATACTACTGGAGCCATTCTTGAAGAAGTATGGCAGTGCCCATTATAGTTCGGGAGTAATAAAGATAGCTTCGTCTCGAGGTAACAGGGAGCTGAGTAATGGCGTCACAGATTATTCTAATAAGGTATTCTTAATATTTTCTAACACTTGCGCGACTCATCTGTCTGGTCACGGGTGAGACTGACCATGGTGACTGCAAAGTCTCCGAAACGTCGGGCCAAAATTTAAAACAAATATACGCGTCTAGATCCGTAAAAAGTAGTTTTATTTAAGGTATTCTTAATATTATATTAGGTATTTACCGACCTCCAAAAATAACGAGGTTCTTAATTCATCGGGATCTCTTTATTGCTAAGGTTTTCTTCAATGTCGTGGTCGTTAAGTTGAAATGTGATGACGGTAATTTTGACGACAATCTATGAAAACTACGCACAATAAAACAGAAGGTGAAATATTGTGTTAGCTCAACGGAGCTGCGGAGTGACGAAGTTCGCAGATACTAAAACTACAGCAAAGGGACGGTATTTTAAAGGTCCAAGAAACACTTTTTCTGCATAAAATACTTAATTTATCCAGGTGTTAACAAAAAATCATGTTTTATTTGTAATACATATGCTTTACCAGGTACTTTACGGAGGACCAATAATGGACTTCAAATGTCACGATGTTCTATTAAATACTAAGCCATCCAACAACGGTCAGCAGTGGGGTGATGACTTCCATGAGTACGTTGTCAGATGGGCGCCAGGTAATTATAAATACATCGTTTAATCCTTAATTAAGTATATTATTATATATTTATTAAAATATTTAGGAATACGTTTCACAATGTCCCCTGGTCTCAAACTAAACTACCTTGTATTTTGGGTTTATACTACTGTTTTTCCTAAATAGGTACAAGTTGGTACCTACTTATTTACATACCTAAATCACAGCTCAGATACGGTACAATTTGTATAGAACAAATTCTTATCCTTTGTACAGAAAATCAATCTTTTGCTTGTAGCACAAATCACCAACCTTACATTAAGATGTGGTTCAGCTTTAGAGACGTTTATTTTTCAGATCGCATAACTCTGTCAGTGGATGGGCAAGAGTGGGCACGAGTGGACCCTGCAGCGAGAGGCTTACATGGACGTTTCCCAGACCGATGTGATCAGTTACCTCGATCACTACTCGGTATGGGCTCCAAGATGGCTCCATTTGATGACCATGTTAGTATTCTTAGACAGAATTTTGTCACGTACTTTTCACGTTACATGCTTTTGGTCCCAAACTAACAATAATATAATGGTATGATGACAAATAGCACCTTGAGAGGCTTGGTGTTAATTGCAAGTCGGTGACGGTCCAAATAGAGAACGCAGTTTTACTAGACAAGGCCCGTGTATACGTTGATTTCTCTCCCATTATTCTCCTCTGTTCCAACCGACTGCTGCCAACCTCGTCCTGCCACCTAACAAGGTGCAGCAGTACCCAAAATAGATACTTACTTGTCTACAAGTTCATACCAGAAACCAAAATGTTTTCATGGACCTTTAAAACAACGTCAACTAAATCTATATTTTCAGTTTTACCTGACGTTTGGAGTAGCAGCTGGCAGTATCACGGAGTTCCCTGATGGTCTCCACACCTCAAGCGGAAGACCAAAACCTTGGACCAACCCGAGCAGTAAAGCCATGCTGCATTTCTGGCAAGATATGGAGGCATGGCTCGCTACATGGAACCAGCCACAAATGCTGGTCGATTACGTTAAAGTTACAGCTTTGTAATCTATCGTTAGCGGTGGATTGTACGATAGCGATAATAAAATGCATTTAATTGACTTAAGTCTGTCTAAGCAACACATTTCACACGTCTTCGGACCCAAGCTAAGCTTATTGCGTATTTTATGTGTACCAGAATACGGATATCTCTCCTCTCTCACCAGCCCATTTACGTCCCACTGTTGGGCACGGGCCTCCTCCACTTTGGAAGAGATTATGGTCTACTGTGCCCGCACGGACCAGGCGTATTGGGTTTATTTTCGAGATTTCCATCTCTCACAGAGGGCGTATGCAATATCCCTTAGCTGACTTTTACAGCACCCTTGGCAGGAGATGGAGTGGTGCCACTTGTATTCTTAATCCGTCACCGCACGAAGTACGGATATATTACATAACAATTTAGTTTTCAATGTCCTCTAGTCTCAAATAAAGCTCAATTTGCCTTTTTATGGCAGATTAGATACGTATATAATTAATGTATTTTGTAGAATTGTAGATAGTAAAAAAACACCCAGTGCATACAAAATATTTCTTTTCGAAACACTATTATTTTAAAACGGAAATCAAACCCACATCAACATGCATTGATTTTAAATGAGTTTAATTTATTTAAGTGAGCATAATACAAAAGTTTATTTTCGTATTGAAATTTTCGTGAGTTTGAGTCATATTAGAAATACTATATTACCGACTAACACTCACGGTTTTGGGATCGAAGATGTCGACCCAGGTTTCGAGAATATACGATGCTCATCTTCATCAAGAAAAGTTTAATTTTGTACTCTAATTATAATTAAGGATATACATAATAAATAAAACACTAATAAATTGGTACTATTTTTATTTGCTTCGTGTAGGTACATAATATCATAACACATAATCATATACATTTGTATGAATATTCACACATCACTATTAACTGTGTTTGCACTGCTTTCAAACATATAATAGTTATGATATTTGAACTAGGATATACTTTTACAACATTGGAATATTTGAACTAGTATATAATGGCAATGTTGGAAATTTGAATTAGGATATTCAAATATCCATTATCGCAAGTGTCAATAAGACACAGAGTACATTTTTGTATTTCATACACTTTTAGGTGCTTAAAATAGCATAAAAGTAATCCCAGTTAGTATATTTTATACCGATAAATTAGTATAAGTATAGTTATACTCTTATACTCATTATGACAGTGCAAACACCAATACATAATTGGTTTTAATAGATAATAAATCTTCTACGTTACAAAGATATGAAAACAGTTCAAGAGATGTATTTAGAATACAAACATATTGGTTACATTGTAATCGTTGGCACAAAATATTATTGGATATTGCAATATCAGTAAAAAAAAAACAATAGGTCGTTTTTCACCGAACTAAGGTATGTCGAGATGTAGTAAATAGGATACGAATTAGGATATTTAAGTCACGTCTATGCTAAGTTTCCTTGTTCTGATAGTAAACCAAAACTTACAGTTGAATAACCCTACAAAGAGTACGCAAACTAAATGACACCGACCAAAAACTATGTAATGACTTTTTAAGAACATGACAATGATTCGAACTTATAAATTATGCATTGTTTAGCTTTGAAATGGATAATTCCAGCAATTGGTTTAATGCAATCAGTATTAAACATTCCAACAATCTTAACAACAACGATAACAAATATAACCAATCTTATAAAAGACTACAAATATTTTGATCAATTTGATATTACATTTATATATATGTATATATATTTTTAAATACATTTAAAATTTTCATAACATACTACCTGATTCTCGCCTAAGTGACTTAAACGCTAAAGAGAGTCAATTATCTAAATTTACATTTAATTTAATATGTAATTTTAAAACATCAAATGTAATACTTTGCGAATACTATTCAAATGTTATAACCAATAAATGTTCGATAAATACAATCTATCGTAGCAGATGGTGCCAGATATATACTGTCAACCTTATGGGAAAAAAGCGTGATCTTATGATGATGATGATTAAATCTGTGTGTGAATATACAGACATCTCGACTTATCTTTTTTATTAGCTTGATATTTCTTATGGATTAAATTATCACTCAAAAGTTGCAATAAAATGACTTTTAAAAGAACTATTATTATTGTTTGCCAGACAAGCTTACTAAATCAGATTGCAATGTTCGACATGTCGACATATTCTAATTGGAAATTATAGTCAAACATTTTTGATCTTTTTCTTTTGATCAAAGATTTGAAAAGTACTCGCAAAAATGTATCTTAAACTAGTGACGGGCACACAACTTCAATCAACTATTAGTGTATAAATGGGTAATTAAACCCATTTTAAATAATCTAGGCACAAGTCAAAACCACAAGACTATAGTCATTGTTTTCATTAAAACAAAGCACCTAAACTGACAGGGGTTAAATACACCGTGACTACCACAAAATCTCACAAAACAAGCTTCTTATGTCCTTGTACTTAGTACAATATCCTAAATTAGTTATTTCCTTTACTAGAAGATTTTATACTCATTATTCAATTCACATTAGACTTACATTCAAACTCACAAGTACAAAATTTGTAGCCACTTACATTCAAATGTCACAACTACAAAATTTTGTAGTCAATTACATTCAAACGTCACAACTACAAAATTTTGTAGTCAATTACATTCAAACTCACAACTACAATATATTGTAGTCAATTACATACAAATATCACAACTACAAAATTTTGTAGTCAATTACATTCAAGTCTCACAACTACAAAATTTTGTATTCACTTTTATATATCACAACTACAAATCTTTGTGGTCACTTACTTTCAAATCTTACCACCACAAAATTCGCACGACCAAAAAATTTTGAAGTCAGTATTTAAATTCTGTCAGTTTTCTTACTTTAATTAAAACTATGATCATAGAGGAATTTTTGCGGATCGCAAGCGCATGTCAAATTAAATGTTGGTATAGAGGTTTTTAAATTATTTAAGATGACCAAATCACACTGCGAACCACATACTATTAATATTAAGATTACATGTTAGTATGATATATTGAGATACTTGGAATTATCAAATTCGCATACTTAAAAGAAATTTAAAGTGAATATTTTTTTTATGATACGTCTATCTCCCATTGCTCACATTTAGGGACACAAACAATTCTACAAGCGAACAGCAACTTTGAAAGATGTGGTAGGTATTAAAATATTTACTTACAAGTTACAAAATTCATTTAGTCCCATTTTAAGCCTAAAACTTGTGCATATACACATAATACATAGAAAAGAACCACAACTACGAATAACCATTTTACATATTACATAAGTTTTTAATTAAAAATACCCTCTTATGGCGAAAAGGGCCCGTTTACAATAGTTGCTGAATTGCTACATTAGCATGTATATATTTCTTGAATAAATGTGCAATATCATTTGTTTCAAGCAACACACATTAAAAGCTTGGACACATAACTAAGTAAACATCTTGAAAAATTATAATAAGATATGGCCAATTTGTATTTTTGCGTTTTCTACGCGATACAACAATGCCTTGATCTGCTACTTTGTACAGGACTGACATTGCAAATACTTCTGTGCAAATTAATAGGTTATATTAAACAATTCAAATCCTTGTATTATCGTCCGGGGCCATTTTTATCACAGCCAAACACTCACAAATAAAACATACTTCGCATAATAAATTAAATTATGGTGGAAAAAGTGATTGCCGCAATCGGGACTTGAACCCACGACCTCGGAATACCGTTCCGAAGCTCTTCCAACTGAGCTTATTGCGGTCGTGCTTGTAGCATTCAAATTATCCACCACAATCGTCACTCGATTGAGTTTATATCGTATTTCTACGTACATACGTGTAATTCGCATATTCGTATCATTTTTTCTCATTATTTGTAAAAAGCTTTAAAAGTCGCAAACCTTTATATTTTTGCATAAATAATGACATAAGTCCAAAAATTCAGCAAAAATGAATCTAGTAACTATTCAGCTAACAAAGTCTAGTTAATAATATAATAATTATGTGCTACCATATGGGGTTACTTTTAGATATATATTTCTAATAAAATAGAGTATATAACATTGAAAATATCTACATTTAATATCAAGTATATACCTATTATAAATATTTTTAACTAAATTTTATAATAAGCTGCAACAAATGTTTTAATCTAATATATAAAATTCACGTGTCACAGTGTTAGTTACCGTACTCCTCCGAAACGGCTTGACCGATTCTTCTCAAATTTTACATCTATTTTTCAAACTTTTTTTTTTAGTAGGGGAGAGGGTGGTAAGACGGGGTGGCGGGCAAGACGGGGTACCCGTCTTATATCGGGAACCGCTTGACCAATCAGGATCGTTTCTACGCATGACGCAGCGCCGCCATAATAGCTTTTAGTTGACGCAGTGACAGATCGACGACGCCACTGTCATTGTTTGTTAAGTCGAAAAAATAGTAAATTGGCGATTTTCTTAGCGTTTTTTTACTTTGGTTGCACCGTGATTGTTCTATAAATATCAGCATTTCGAAGTACAAATAAAATTATTCATATGGGTCAAAGATTACTCATGCAGGTAAGCACTTGTTTATTTGTGTGCAAAAGCATTGTTTTTAGAGGTTAATTTGTTTATTTATTTGGACATGAGAGGGCAAGACGGGGTATGGGGTACCCCATCTTGCCCGAACTGAAATAGTTCTAATGTTTATTTTGCTATATCAGTAAAAGACTAATGATTTGTAATATAGGTATATTGGTTTATTATTGGTGATATATTTTTATCATTGCAGAATGGTGAAAAATTATAAAAGAACAACAAATAGGGGAGATTGGTCAGAAGAGGTCATGAGAAATGCGGTGGACTCTGTGGTACAAGGCAAAATGGGTTATTATCTAGCAGCAAAGACTTTTGGTGTCCCCCAAACCACTTTGGAAAGAAAAGTGAAGATGTTTCGTGAAAGGTCTAAGGAAAATGTTTCAGCTACAATGAAAATGAAGGTTCAGTTAGGCCCTAAAGAAACAGTTTTTTGTTATGATGAAGAGAAAGAGTTATGCAATTATATATTAGATATGGAGAGCAGGCTTTACGGGCTAACTACAAAAGATCTTAGAGGCTTAGTCTACAGACTAGCAATTAAAAATAATAAACCACATCCATTTAATGATTTAAAAAAAGAAGCTGGTAAAGACTGGATACAGAGCTTTTTAAAGAGGAATCCAGAATTGTCTATAAGACAACCCGAAAGCACCTCAGCTGCGCGTGCTGCCGGATTCAACAAACAGGCGGTTGATAAGGTTTTCACTTTCTTAGGAAATGTTTATGATGAACATCAATTGACACCTGACAGAATCTTTAATTGTGACGAAACAGGAATTTCCGTTGTACCCAAGACGAAGTCAAAAGTAATAGCTAAAAAAGGTCGAAAGCAAGTTGGGGCCATAACTTCCGCAGAAAGAGGTACGACCATCACAGTCGAAATATGTTTCAGTGCCAGTGGCCACTATATGCCACCCATGATGGTATTTCCTAGAAAGAGGATGGATCCGCAGCTAATGCTAAATGCTGCACCTGGAGCTTGGGGAGTTTGCAGTGATTCTGGCTGGATGACAGCAGAGTTATTTAGAAAGAAAAGAAAGAAAGAAAGAAATATTTTATTTGCAACTACTCAAATATTGACAAAAAATAACACAAACAAAGGTAAAAAAGAACACAAACACACTTAACATAACAATATAACAATATGAGTAGTCACAAATACGGACCCAACTCAGCATAATGCTGGTTAAAAACCAGCGCTGGTCTTCCGTTGGGCCGTATTTGGAGGACGTCACGGATTCAACTAACAACTAAGTAAAAAATAAAAATTAAAATAATAAACAACTAAAATAAAACATAAAATAAATTTGAAAGAGATGATTATTTTCTAAATTAGTAATAGCCAAAAATATCAAAATATAAAGACAAGTACTTATTTGAATGAAAACAGTAAGTAGGTACATTTAAAATTAATTAACATTACATTTATTTCTTTTATTAATTTCCAATTTTTTACATTTCTAAATATAGCTAAGTAAAAAAAAAAAAAAAGTGCTACAGTAACCATTTTTATAAATTGTACATACTTATACTTAATGCATAGAAAACACCCAGACGCAGTACAAGCACCTGTGTAAGAGATATAAACATAAGCTCAAATAACCCTCCCGTGCACGAATCCGAATGGCGAACGCGCATCACTTATTAGTAAAAAGAAAAACACTACTTATGATATATAATTACATTACATTTTTAACAAAAATCAAACATCATTAATTCCAAGTATACGCGGTATATCCTGGTCTGTCTGTATGTGGTACGCTTGAAGGCCATCAGCTTTGCGTACGTAAATGCGACCTCTTCTAGTCCAGCAGTACCTCCATTGGTTAACGCGACACTCCTGCCGCACCCGCCGGAACAGTAGCCGGTTAATTTTGGTAAGTCTTTCATTCACGTAAATACGGGGCGTCGGTGCGGGCGAGTCCAAGGCAAGGAAGCGGGGAGCGCGTGCGGCGCGCAACACGTCGTCGCGCATTGTGCGTCGTGTCAACCTTACCAGCACGCGACGAGGTCGCTTCTTAGCCACGCTGCCGCCCGCATCCAACGCTCCGACACGTTCAGCGAAAACTACATCATTTTCCTCTATGGTGACCCCCAATTTTGACGCCAACGAAATAAAGGAGTGGACAACATTCTCTCCCTTCTCCTCAGGTAGATGGCCTATGTCAAGATCAGCTGATAGTGAATCTTGATTACTGTCGTTAAGGTCCAGTTCCAATTGCTTAACGAACTCCCTGAGGACGGTCGCCTCTTCGAACGCTGGCGTAGTTTCATTCATTTCAAGCGCCTCGATTCTTTTTTCCAGGCCATTCATGCGCTCGTCAATTTTTGACATTGCCGTGCGGATTTCACAACGGAATTCTCGCTGCTCCGCCATGTATTGCGCTAGCTCACGACGCAAGTCTGCGAGATCCGAATTTTCACTAGATGTGGCCAAGACGTCTCCTTTATTTTTCAGGCACTGTGGGCATACCCATCCTTTTCCAACAGTTATATTACTATGCACGCCAGCACACTCTTTATGGTATATGCCAGCGCAGCTGGTGCAACTTGCAGCGCCATTCGGCGATAAGAATTTACCACAATTGGGGCATTGAGCCATTATGAATAAATGTAATTTAATATTTTTATGTTAGACAATAACGCTTATTGATTTATTAATATCTAATGTGGGTAGTTGATTATTTGTTTAGTCTAGTTTTGAATATTAGTTTTTAATTTACCACATTCACATTAATAGTTACACTTTAAAACTTAAATCATTAAGTAAACACACTGTAATAACAAAGTTATATTGCAAAAGGTTCACTAATTACTGCCCGAAAAAACTTTTTAGTTATTTACTGAGTAGCACGATACAAACAGGTGTTGTCAGTTGAACGAACGCGACGTCACCGCGTATTTCTGGAATGGTTTAAAAAGTTTATCGAGTTTAGTGGAGCAACAGTCGAACGACCTGTTCTGTTACTGTTGGATGGGCATAGTACCCACACACAAAATATTGATCTCATAACAGAAGCTCGATCCCACGGAGTCATCATTTTATGTTTCCCCCCACATACAACTCACCGCCTTCAGGTCGCTGATGTTGCTTACATGAGACCGTTGAGCACATATTATGATCAACAAATAACAGCTTGGCTTCGCAGCAATCCAGGAATGGTCGTCACAGTTCGGCAAGTTGCTGAAATTTTTGGAAAAGCTTTCATACAGGCGTCTTCTATGTCAACGGCTGTAAATGGGTTTAAAAAATGCGGAATTTGGCCATATGATCCATCAGTTTTCTCAGAAAATGACTTTGCTGCTTCGTTAACGACGAATATTCCGCAGATCGAAAGAGAGCCGACTACTGAATTAACAATTGCAACTACGACAATGGCAACTCCAACATCTAATATCGGATTAGCAGCTGCAGCAGCACCGTTGTTTGATTCCCAGATTCTAGCTCCAACTGTCACAGAAGCACAGCCAAATATTGAAAGAGAACCAAACTGTCATGAAGTCATTCCTCTTGCAACCTCCACTACAACAATATCATCCCCTAAGCCTGGTTGTTCTAGTTGGTTTGATGACACTGAAATAAACAAGACACCAAGTACTCCACAAAAATCAACATTTACCGTAACCACTCCCCAGCAAATAATGCCCTTTCCAGCAACACGCAAAACTTCTCGCGTTGTTAGAAAACGAGGAAAAACCGCAATTATAACTTCATCGCCATATAAAAATGAATTAGAAGAGACTATTAAAAAAAAGAAGTTGGCAGAAGAAGAAAAGCAAAAGAAAAAAGCATTAAGAGAACTAACGAAAACCAAAAAATCTGCAGCTAATAAAAAAAAAGTGGCCAAAAAGAAAAAAGGATCTAAATATGTCCCATCAATAGAGAGCAGTGATAGTGAAGTTGAAAATACACCATGTTTGTTTTGTAATGGTTGTTATTTGGAGTCGAATGAAGGCTGGGCTGCCTGTTCTGCGTGCGGCAAATGGGCTCACTGTAGCTGTGCTGGCATAGATGATGAAGATGAAGATGAAGATGCAACGTTTACTTGCGAATTTTGTCAGCAAAAATAAATTGGATTTTTTTCAACCCCATCTTGCCCCTCAGGGTACCCCATCTTACCCCGGAGGGGCATGATGGGGAGATCTGACCTTGTCTACTTTTTGTCAATTTTCTATTTAATTATTTAACATATGTTCCTAATTAGAATTAGTTATGGAAGACTGATTACCAAAGATGATTACTGAAATAAAAAAGATAATAAAGACACGAAAATGTTAGTTTTATTGAGATTCAAACGTTAAGTACCCCGTCTTACCCCCCTCTCCCCTATGGCAAAACAACGTTTGCCGGGTCAGCTAGTATTATATAAAAGCTAATCTTTAGCACTTTTGAATTTATTTGTTTAAAAACCAATTACAAAATAAGTAGTAACTATAGTTTAATGACAAATATGTATTTCTATGTTACGAAGATACAGTCAAAATAAGGAAGGGATTTTACGATATATTTAATTTTAGACATATTTCTGATCTTCTGGGCAAATTAAATTTATTGAAGAGATTAATTTTATAATTATTTTTAAGCAAATAAAAGCAAAACGTTAATACAAACTTTTACCTTATTTAACTGTTCATACATCGCCTACAATATTTAAAATCTATGAACTTGCATAGTCCTTTGGTCTAATTTTAAACAAATTATTATTTTAATGCGTTAAACGCATTTAATACTTGATAGGATATAATAATACAAAACTAGAGTTCATAGGAGATCACCCGCCACACTAATATGTCAGAAATTCCCCATAGGATAAGTAAATAGGGTAAACCCTAAGGGGTATAATTTTATTGTTTACCCCGTTACCAAAGTAAATTCTGATATTTTTCGTGATATGGCCCACTTAAAGGCATTTTTACCAAACCCGAATGCACATCGAATTAAAATAAAACGACTATGTAGTAATTAGTAAAAATAGCTTCGTGCATTTTTCTACGTACGAAGTTTTCATTTTTTCTTTAGATTGAATGGCTAGAGCTCTAATTTTTAAGTATATGTTTTTTCAATATATGATCTAGGATCGCATAAACTCAGAAACGCGATTGAAAAAAGTTTTCTCGATACGAACCTTAGCGAAACAACCTCTCTTATTTTTTATTTTTTTCATTTGTCGGTCTATTATCGCGTATTAACTAATGAAATAACTTTCAAAACATAAGTAACTATTATATATAGAAACACGTAAACCGGAATTAAAATATATTTAGTAGATTTTGAGTAAACAAAAAAAATATCCCTAATTCTTGATTTTCTATACCTACTAGCTGTGTTAATTGGTAGATGTCAACGATGATATTGATGTAGGCCCTTAATAAATGAGGCTAATTAAATCGCTTAAGGCAACGAACTGCCGTTCACGAGGTCGCAGTTTCGATTCCCGCTCGGGACAAAATTTGTGTGATATTAATAATTGTCATACAAATGGTTGTCCTGCGTCCGAGTGTTTACTATTTCTTCTAGGTATGTATTTACAAAAGAAAAGAAGTTTATGTATTATATCCGTATTCTGGTATCCTTAACAAAAGCATAATAAACTTAGCTTGGGACCAGAGGACGTTGTGTGATGCATTGAAATAGGTATTATATTTTTATATTAAAAGAATAGTTTAATTGTTGTGGTGCATTAAATAAACGAATAACTATGCTTTTTTTAAATGACAAATGGAATTATTTGTACCATGAAAACATCTTAATTCTTTTTTCCAAAAACTCATAAGGGTCAATTTTCAACCATATTCTTAGTTCAGACAGAACATTCGAATCTGACAACTATATTATGTTGTAGTCACTTATATTCCAATCTCACAATCACAACTACAAACTTTTATAGTCAGTACAATCGAATCGCACTTGTAGTCACTACTTTTGAATGTCACAAATTTTTCACGATTTTAACTAATTTTGAACAACTGAATTCAACAATTCGGAACAACTCCACAGTTTCGAGTCACATATGATTTTGTAGATCATATTGATGTAAAAATTGAATACAACGGTAAATATCAAACAAGTCATTATTATGATATGTACTATTTAAGCCGTTAATAAATTAAAACTAACACACATTAATTTAATAAATCAAATTATGGTGGAAAAAGTGAAATGCCGCAAGTTGGACTTGTCCCACTTGCGGCTTTTCACTTTTTCCACCATAATTTAATTTATTAAGTAAAAAGCATAGCATGTCAAATGCAAAAATTAATAAATTACACATTAATTTATCAAATTAAATTTGTCAAATGGTGAGATGAAATTATTAACTGATTTTTATAAATGTACCCACAAATAATGAAATAAATGAATCATATGTGTAATATGAGAATAGTCTTATCTGAATGCAAATAATGAAATATAATTTCAAAAATTAGAAATTCAATACACGCTTAAAATAAAAGACTTAACTTAAAAAATGAACTTTTAATAAAAAAATTGAATTAACTTGCTTGAGCGATGTTGTTAAAACATTTTTAAAAATCAATTTAGGTATTCATTCATCATTAAATCGCGTTTAGTGTATGATGATTTTGAGTTGTCATTATCGTTTTAAAACTGAGATATAATCATGGTTACGTTACCAAAGACAAATGACGGGCTTAGTGGTGGAGTGGTTTATGTAATGGACTGCCGATCACGAGGTCGCGGGTTCGATTCCCGCTTGGGACAATCATTTGTGTGATATTCATAAATGTCATACAAATGTTTGTACTGTGTCTGGGTGTTTTCTATGTATTATAAGTATGTATTTACAAAAGAAAAGTAGTTTATGTAGTATATCCGTATTCTGGTACCCATAACACAAGCATATAAGCTTAGCTTGGGACCAGAGGACGTTGTGTGGAATGTCCGTGAATATAAAAAGAATATAAAAAAAAAATACCAGGTAGAATCAACTGATAAATCTGAAAATAATAACCAAGTTATAAATCTATAATTCTTACTTTTCCTGACACCCATTTAGGTATAACTCACCCCCATTCTTCTTCCCCTTTAGGTAAAGAATGACCTACCTGCTTCACACACTCCATTTAGGATTATTTATAACCAAGCATAATATGTTAATTGTTTAAAAAAACGTATTCCATTTAACAAATTTAATTATTAAAAATTTTAATGTACATAAATGCATAGAGATTATACATTATTCTCCTAATAACATAAATATTATAAAATACAACGACACAATGAGATTTATACAATTTCAACAACATTCGATTTTATGTCAAATATTAACCAAAATTAATAATATTCAGAAATCTTACTTTTCAAATGTCAATCCACGCCATCTATCGATTACACGACACACTTTAATCGATATTTCTTTTCAGACTCGAGTTATATCTTACTTATTATATTATAAGTATAGATGAAATCCGATTGGATGCAACCGGCATAAGACCGTGCGTTTTAAATTAAATAAACATAATTCTGGTTCAAAAAATTTTAATTAAACATTAATTTTGGTTCCACTCCACAAACTTACAACATAAAAACATAAATGTTCTTATCATACATACAAACAATCACACACACAAAATATTTCCTAAAATAACTTATAAACAGAACTACAACAATTAGCGCCGTAAGTAAATAAAAAATTTAAAAATATTAAATTCACTAATTTCACTTAAAAATAAAGTCGATTCGGCATTTATTATTCTCAATATTATAATAAAAAATAAATAAAAATCATAATAAAATAAAAGTCAAGTCTGTTGACTTGAAAATTACATTGTCCGTTGAAACATTAAAAAACACATTCTGGGCATGATTTTGAAACCTTGGTAGAAGCACCCAAACACAATACAAAAATCTATGATATTATGCACAAATATTTTACATATATGGGAAACGAACCAACTATCTATATAACATACATCACTACAGATTAATGGTCTTATTCATAATGACTTATCGGAGGTTTAAACAATAACTTTATCGGAGAGATAATAAACAATTTATAGTAAAAAGACTATAATGAATAACAATTTTTGAGAACCGATTTTAGGGAACATTTAAAAACCTCCGATAAGTCAAGTCCGATAAGAATAAGACCATAAAATCTACAAGATTTGAAAAAGCGGCTATGTTTTAAAATTTGTTCTTCTTCCCGCCCTTATCCCAAATTATTTAGTTTTATTTTATATTCTGATCAATTCACACACACAAATATTTGACTTCTTAGGGAATCAAATCGACGATTTTTATAGACGTCAATATATGATGGCTATGTATATTCGTTAGATATATATATTCTCCATGTGGTGACGGATTAAGAATACCAGTGTCGCCACCCCATCTCCTCCCTAGGGTGCTGTAAAAGTCAGCTAAGGGATATTGCACACAGATAACATCCTCTGTGAGAGACGGAAAACTCGAAAATGCCAACACGCCTGGTCAGCGCGGCACAGTAGACCATAATCCCTCTCATAGTGGAGGAGGCCCGTGTCCAACAGTGGGACAGTATATTATTATACTCTTTGAGTGGAACGTAAATGGGCTGGAAAGAGAGAGATGTATATAATTGAAGAATCACAAGATAATGCTCATAGCATTATGTTGTGTCTACGTTGTAATTTTTAACTAACTTCTCTATTTTAGAGAAAAAAATAATGGGCTAAAGATAGGAATGTATCGAATTAATATTCAACAATAATAAATGCCAAACAATTTAAATAAATAGGACATACAGACACATATTACGAATACAGTTCAACTAAAACTAATGTTTTCCGTCATATTTATATAGTTCAGGAGGATTCACTTGCCCATATATACCGACATATCTCAACTACACCCCCGACCTTTACTTGGTGTATTCTTCAATTATATTGATAAAAAACTACTATGTAATTTGAGTTTCTTTATTACCCGACGTTTAGACTATAAAACTAAATAAAATATTAATGAAAATTCGTAATACGAATACACCAACATCTCTTAAACCACATTATTCCAACCAGCTTTTAATTATTGGAATGGAATTTAATTATTGGAATAATTATTTATTACAACAAACTATTCGACAATTCTATTAAATAGCCATTTGAATAATCCACTAAATAAAAGTAAGATATATATACATACATAGATACTTACATACATAGACAAATGACTAATTATTTTTTTCTATTAAATAGTCAATTTAACAAACCCCTATTAATTTTAACCCATTTATAGTTTTGGAATAAATTACTAAAACTAACTAACTAAACTTTAATAAATAGTTTTCAAAAAAAAAAAACACTAAATGAAGTTATTCGAATATTTAGAAAAAGGCTACAAATTATTTTATTACGATATTTTCTTCAACAGGCCCTGCCGGGTCATGGTAAAGCTCAAGGCACCATCATGGACCTATAGGGCAAAGCGGACAAAAAAAACACCCCTTTGCCTGGTCATGGTCAAAAGGCCTTTAAGTGTTTTTGGAATAAAATTTGTCGGATTATTGTAATTGGGTTAAAATTAAAACAATAATTAATTTATACCAAAAACAAATTTTTAGAATAAATTACTACTTGAGTTATAGCAATAATTGGATTTTAGGCTAAACCACTAACAGAATTAAACCAATAAAAAAGGTTTTTGGAATAAATCATTAATTATTGGGTTATTCCAATCACAAATTTTTTGAGATAAATCATTAATTGGATTATTCCAATCACTAATTATTGGAATAAATCACTTATTGGATTATTCCAATCACTAATTATTGGAATAAATCACTTATTGGATTATTCCAATCACTAATTATTGGAATAAATCACTCATTGGATTATTCCAATCACTAATTATTGGAATAAATCACTTATTGGATTATTCCAATCACTAATTATTGGAATAAATCACTTATTGGATTATTCCAATCAAAAATTATTGGAATAAATCACTTATTGGATTATTCCAATCACTAATTATTGGAATAAATCACTAATTGGATCATTCCAAAAGCTAGATCAGTGTTAGTATGTTTGTTTTAATATTTTGTAAGAGTGAGATGATTAATATTGTCGGGGGGATTGATTGTCGGATGGGAGGGTGCTTACTGCACCTTGCCTTCCGGCTTGTGTCATACAAACTCCATGGCATCCCGGGACTTGCTCGAGAACTTTCCAAGGGCCCGCTTTTTTAATGTACGCTCAATTAATTTCTTTACCTCGCTCACAATGAAGACGCTTGAAGTTAGGCAAATCAAGAATATTATATCTGTAAGGAATAAAATGAGACAATTTATTATTAATTTTTTTTATTTTTATTTAGTCTTGTAATTGTTTTTAAAAGTTAGAAACTATAATAGGAATTTTATTTTAGGTAAATTATTTATTTATGTTGTTAGTTGAATCCGCGATGTCCTCCAAATACGGCCCAACGGAAGACCAGCGCTAGTTTTTAACCAGCATTATGCTGAGTTGGGTCCGTATTTGTGACTACTCTTATTTTTTACGTATTTAGTTATTATTTATTAGTTATAAGATAGATAGATAAATAGATTAACTCTTTATTGTACACATTTACAAGAAACAGAAAACAGAAATTAAGCTTAAAACTAGGTACAAATGGCGGCCTTATCACATAAAGTGATCTCTTCCAGGCAACCATGGGATGGAAGTAAGTTTGGTTATATTCTCTTTTACTTTTATTATATAAATCCTGTACTATTGAGTAGTCGCAAATAAAACATTTTTCTTTCTTTCTTTCTTTACAATATAAATTACCGAGTATTTAAAATACATATGTTTAAATAGTCTACATGAATCTAGATAGATCAATATATCTATACTTCTTAATATTATAAAGCTGAAGAGTTTTTTTCGTCCCCATCTCCTCCCCAAGGGTGTGGTAAAAGTCAGCTAAGGGATATTGCACACAGATAACATCTGAACGGGAAACTCGAAACTAAACCCTGTGCCAATACGCCTGGTCAGCACGGCACAGAAGACCATAATCCCTCCCAAAGTGGAGGAGGCCCGTGCCCAACAGTGGGACGTTAACGGGCTGGAGAGAGAAGAGTTTTTTGTTTGTTTATTTAAACGCGCTAATCTCAGGAACCACTGATCCGATTTGAAAAATTCTTTCAGTGTTGGATAGTATATTTATTAAGGAAGGCTTTAGGCTATATAACATCACGCTGCGACAAATAGGAGCGAAGCATTAATGAAAATTGTGTCAAAAACGGGGAAAATTTTCTAAATACTTCTAGCTAGTACAGTATATAAACATACCATGTCCAGTCAAAGCTTCGGTTTGAAACACCCTCTGCAATGGTGGGAAATATATGACTAACATTTGTCCAACAAGACTCAAAGTCACAGCGATCAGGAACATTTTGTTTGAGAACAAACCCACTTCAATGATAGACTTGGTTTGGGAACGACAACTTAATGCGTTGAACATATCAAACAGCACAAAGCATGTGAATGTCATTGTTGTATCACGAGGTGTTATTTTATTGTCTGACATCTGAAAGTAAAACAACAAAGTTAAATTTAAAAAATCAAATTATGGTGGAAAAAGTGAAATGCCGCAAGCGGGACTTGAACCCACGGTTTCGGAATACCGTTCCGACGCTCTTCCAACTAGCTCAGTTGGAAGTGCGGTCTACTTGCAACATCTCAAATTGACCACCACACTTGTTACTCGAATGAGTTTATATATTTCCACCATAATTTGATTTATTAAGTAAAAAGCATAGCATGTCCAATGCAAAAATTAATAAATTACTTTAACAAAGTTAAATTTTCATTCATTACTTTTTGTAAAAAAAAAAAAATATTTCAAACTGCACTGCAATTTTATTTAATTTTCAAACTCTAGAAACCAAATATTGTAAATATCTTTTAAAAATATCAAAGTTCGGATTATTTGATAATAAATCGATGGGGTTATTTGGGTAACGTCTTTCATGGGACTTGAATAAGTCAATTCGGTTATTTCGTAATGGGTCAATTCAATAATAGGGGTTATTTGGATAGGTCGATGGTTTTTTTCTGGAACATGAACCCCTCTAAGGCGACATGGAGTTTTTTAGTAATAAGTCCATGGTGTTATTTGGTAATAAGTCGATGGGGTTATTTAGTAAATAAAGGGGTTAATTGGTAAAACTATTGTAAGTATTGCTCTCTTTACCTCTCTGTTAAAGACCCAGAGCGTGCCTGCGATGATAATAGCAGCGGACAGTAGAACGTTGAGAAGAAGCGCTCGAGATATGATGCGTCTGGTTGTGTCTCTTGGTCTACGGCGTAATACCGAGTGGTCTACTGGCTCTACACCTAAAGACTGTGCTGGGGGACCTGGAATATTTAAAAAAAAATTGTACAGTCGAAGACACCGAATGTATTAGTCTACGTAACGAATCTTTTAAAGCGATTTTCACCCACTTACAATAGTCGGATTGATCTTAAACTTTACACACTTAACAAGTCATCATCATTTTTGCAAATTATTGCATTGTCTTCGATCCTTATCGAAGACAATGCAATAATTTGCAAAAATGATAAGGATTTTCAAACGTGTTTACTAGTTTTTGAGCTAAAGAAATTATTAACGACCCATAACCGGAAATGCGAAATGCGTAAATGCCTTCCCCCCGTAAAAAAAACGATCATCCATACATACATTCTTACAAACATTCGCATTAGAAATTAAATGTAATTACTAACTTACCATCCATAATAATATTAATCCATAATATTTGCATAGCGTTGAGCGGGTTCGGTATGCCCATAAGAGTAGCGAGAGCGATAAGCGACAGAGCAGCGATCGACGTCGACAGTTGAAAACGAACAAAATTGCGAATATTGTAGAATATACATTTGCCTTCTTCTATCGCCGAACTGTAAACAATATAGATTTATACAATAATAGTTATTAAGCCATAAAAATAAAAAAGCTAATAAAAAACAATATCCGTGTGGTGACGGATTACATGTCACCAGTCATTTTTCTCCCCAGGGTGCAGTAAGAGCATGTTAAAGGATGGACAGAGACGGAAAGCTAGACGAAAGTGAAACCTTATGCCATCATGCCTGGTCAGCCTGACACAGTAGACCATAATCCCTTCCAAAGTGGAGAAGACTCGTGCCTAACAATGGGCTGACGAGAGATAGAGGGGAGGGAGAGAGAGATAGAGAGGGAGGGAGAGACAGAGAGGAGATACTTCTTCTATAAAAATAGACAACTGATAAGGGGTGTCGTGAAAGACAACTTTTACAACAAAAAACGATTGGAATAAAAAGAAAAAAAATAAAAACTGGTTTATGTTTGAAAACTCCATACGGATATAAGCGAATACTCACATAATAGTGGCGAAATCATCGTCAACAAGTATCATATCAGCCGCTTCTTTGCACACGTCGGTTCCATTCCGTCCCATAGCGATACCGATATCCGCTCGTTTTAGTGCCACACCGTCATTAACACCATCACCTAGGAAACAATAAACATAATATTTTTCAAGGCTGTATACGACCTGCTAAGCCAAGGAAGTATGTTTGGATCGTAGCAGATGGCGCTCTATAGTCTCTGCCTACCTCCGTGGGAAAAAGGCGTGATGTTATGATGATGATTATGTATACTTTTGGATACAAAAAAAAAAAAAGATTCAAAAATCGTTTATTTCTACCAAAAAAAAAAATTTTACATCACTTAAGGATATCCCTGGCCCCTACGCTAGTAAAAACTGTGTTGCAGGAGCCAGTGTCCACCCCCATTATTGCACAGTTTAATGATTTATAATAAACAGTAAATTAGTTAATAATTGTAAATTAGTTATTAAAAAAGAAATTCATAAAGTAAAATAAAGTAATAATTATAATAATTTCATATAGTAAAATAATAATTCATTATTAAATAGTATTATCATTATATATATTTCAAATAATGACCCCTGTGCGTCTCTCTCTGTGTGTGTGTGTGTGTGTTTGTGTGTGTGCGTGATAGTCTGTCAATTACGCTGTTAAGCATGTTGTTAAACAACAACATTAAGAAGGTTTTCTGTGCTGTCATAGTCCAATGTTTTCAACCAACTGAAAACTGTATTATTAAAATTTCTATTATTTAGTTTAAATAAGTTAAGGGTCTTATTGCATTTATTGTAAATTAAAGGGGCTAGGAAACGAAAATGTCTTTGACCAAAATGTGACTTCAAATGAGGCACAGGGCAGCGCGCAACACGTGTCACAACCCTGGGCAGGGATGGAACTTGTTTCTTATGGTATCTCCGTAATATCTCATGAATATAGATTTGCCTAACAGACAAAACTCCTGTCTCGTTATAAAGCGATTTTGTAGGGTACCTATAAGGCAAATGCATAAGCACTTTTAGCACAGCACGTTGTGCTCTCTCTGCACCCATGAGAACAGTCTTACCTGCGCCACCCCAGGCACAAATAGAATACCGTATAATGCATTCACACAATGCCCTATATGTGCTGAGCAGTATCTTGGTGTCACAAATGCTGCGCATATTTTTGAGTACGTAGATCATTTTTCTGATTCTGGCCGTAACCGCTTCAATGTGAGCACCCCAGGTAAGTCGGTCATCGACATTTACACCTAGATACTTAATTGTGGATACTCGAGAGATAATGGCACACCCACAATCACGGTCACTTGGTACCATTCGGTTACAAGGGAAAGTATGCATTTTCAGGGTAAAGCTAGGTTTGTCCTTGGTTGTCTTGCTGAAGCACATAAGATAACTTTTATTGATGTTGAGAGATAGTAGGCTATCCTCTAGCCATGCTGTAATTTTGGCAAGAACGTTTTCCGTCTCTTTGAGCACATCTTCCCAGGACTGTCCATGAAAGAGTAAAACAGTGTCATCAGCATACAGAACAGAATCTACACACGGCGAAGAAACAGCCTCGGCTAAATCATTTATGTACACAAGAAACAATGTCGGACCAAGCGTGCTTCCCTGTGGCACTCCACAATCGCACGGCAAGCTATCGCTGTCATGGCCAGCCACCCTAACATTTTGAGATCTACCAGTTAAGTAATCCTTGAACCATTCCAGGACCAGACCTCGCATGCCCATGTTTTCAAGTCTTGTTAGTAAAATGGGTACAGATACAGTGTCGAATGCTTTCTGGAGATCTAGGAAAACTCCTAGACATTTATCACCTTTATCCAAGTACGATGTGATATTGGTTGTCAGAGTCAAGATAGCATCCTCAGTAGATCTTCTTTCCCTAAATCCAAACTGATTTTTGCACAGACTTTGATATTTTTCTAAATAACTGGTAATCCTTTTATTAACGACCTTTTCTAACACCTTTGATAATGTTGACAGAAGTGCTATAGGTCGATAGTTGGATGGGTCCGTTTTATCACCTGTCTTAAATATCGGGCACACAACAGCTTTTTTAAATATTTCCGGGAACGTACCGGACTCAAGGCTCAAATTGCACAGATACGCGATAGGTACTGCAAGCGAGTTTATGTTAAGTTTCAGAATACGCGCATTAATCTCATCACACCCAGGTGCACTACGTGATCTGAGCCCTAAGATAATGTTTCGGATTTCAACTGGATCAGTGGGCATGAACGACATTGACTGAAGAGGAGTGTCTTTCTTTCTAGCCTTTTGTGCAAGTTCGCGTTCTGTAGTATTCATTTTATTTAATATGTTATTGGCCAGACTGCGTCCAATAGATGTAAAATATTCATTTACTCTGTCAAGCGAAGCTTTACTAGAGTGATGGACATTCAACAGTTCCACAGCGACAGTGTTACTATGATTGATATTGCATACCTCTTTGATGATTTTCCACGTTTCCTTTATATTACCTTTATTTAAGTTTAACTTTTCTTTATAGTACTCAATTTTTAGATTCTTAACAATACAGTTGCAAACGTTTCTATATTTTAAATATTTTTCTTTTAATATGTTATCAGTAGGCATCATAGCAGATCTCTTGTGAAGAGAATCTTTTCTACGTATACACTTGACCACCCCTTCTGTGATCCAAGGTTTTAGCGGTTTTCGCCGGTTTGATGTTTTACAGGTGACAGTGTTATCAGTAATAACCTTCTGCAAAGTTTTAGTCAGTACAGTTGAAGCGAGGTTCACATCAGTGACCCTGTATAGGTAGTCCCACGATTCGTTTGAAAGTGTTTGTTCAATAGAAATATAATCGACTTTTGTTTTATTGTGTGCAGTCTTATTTTTCCCAATACCGGACTTTTTAATGTGGAGCAAGATTGGAGAGTGATCAGTTACCATATGTTCAAAAACAATGGAGTTGCACTGTGAAGTACATTTTATCATAAAGTGATCAATACATGTGCTAAGTCGTGTAGGTTTGTTAACAGCTTGAATGAGACCATGATAAGCCATTAAATTCAAATAATCCATGGCTGAGGAAGTCAGGTCGTTAGGCATGATATTGATATTCACATCTCCAGTCAAGATGATGTTAGTTGTATGTAATGTTGATAATATTGCGTCCAGCGATTTCAGATACAACACCGTACTTTTAAAGGTCGGTGGTCGATATGTGCAAATTATTGAGTATTCAGGCTTGAGAGTTACAATAAGACAGTTACCTTCCAGAAATTCAGGTTCGCTAGCATACGCCTGAATCTCACTTTTAACATACGCCACTACACCATCGTTCTGGTTAAGACTTTTCTTTGTCCAGAACTTATTATAGCCCTGTATATCCGGAGGAGAAATACTTGCATTTGTCCAACATTCTGTCAGTACAATGACGTCCACTGGAGTGTTTAATACAGACAGAAAAGCAAGAAAAGGGTCCATATTACAGTTAATACTCCTAATGTTACAGTTCATGATTGTAAACGAGCCACGCTTTGCTTTATAATTTACTAGTTGGGAGCATGTACTACTATCCTGCAGCATGGTACACTCAATCAAACCTGAAGTGTCCAACTCATCTGTTATAAATTTACTGTTTGTATCGAATTTTATTTCTTAAAATTAGTGCCCACCTCAGTGCATCATAGCCAAAACAATAATTAAATAGCCATCCCATCAATAAAGCCATAAAGTAGTGATTACATGCTACAGATTTTACACTATAACCCAATAGACTATTAGTATTAAGTCTTGTAAAAAGTTCAAAAACAAAAGTTATAGAAAGTCCTTCATGTATATTTACAGACAGATAAAAGTTGCAAGTTGACAAAAATGTTACAGCATAATAATGGTTGTACAGGTTTATATAATAGCCATTACACAATGCAGGGTTATGTAATTTGTTTAATCGACTGCACCTGAAAAATGCACCATACGTGGACACAATCAATAAAAATATGTCTCTAATGGTCAGAGAAATACACAACTCTCCCAGAATTATGCTACAACGTGTACATTTACTGTAATATTTGTCTTGGTTAAGTAAAATTATGTATTCTGTGATATGTATTGGATGTGTCAGATGTTTGTGTGTAATGTATCTAATGTTGCACAGTAGTCCACAACAAGTATTATATTTGATTAATGGAACAGTAGTGAGTATAATCCCCAAAGCAACATACATGTAAATAAAATCAATAAATAAATTGGCCCTGTCTTCACCTATGCAATTATGAATCAATACAAATAATATTCTGAATATTATGCTGCACAGCAGCCCATAAAACACTTCCCTATACATAAAATTAACAGTAATATACATAATACCAAAATTATTACACATGCATACAAAATTAAAAAGTAAAGTATATTTAGTTACCAACTTATAAATATTTTTCATAGTATATAATAATATGTACATAATATTGTGATATGGCTCACCAAAAATTCCATTTAACAACGGCTCATAAATAAAATTATAAAATTGTAAAAGTAAAAGCAATATTTCATTTGGGTCAGACATGAACACAAATTCAAGTAACAAAATATATTCAATTACAGACTTACAGTCCGACTTCAGTGTAAACAATAATGTGCATATATTGTTGCATGTTAGTATGCATAAAACCATATTAAACATTGATTCAACAGCAGTCCACAATATGTTATGATAAAAGCACGTGCAGGCAAAATTTAAAGATAAAAAGGTTTTAATTTTAGTTTTACAACCACTTTTCAATTTAATTAACAGTCTGTACAATATGATGTTGCATAGTAGCCAATAAAAAGCTTTATCATTTACAGATTCAACAGTAATATGTAATATATTAAAATTATTGTTCATGCATACAAAATTAACAATTATAATAAATTTCATCACTGGCCTACAATTGTCTTCATAAGCTAATAATAATTTGTGCATAATAATGCAAATTTGCTCACAAAAGCAAATATTATTCATAGATTTAACAAAACGAATATAAAATTGTAGAATTAAAAGGTTAATAACGACAAGCATGCAATTAAAACAATAAAAAAATAAAATATAACCAACTTCATGCTTACAATAAATTTTAAAAGTAAATAGTCATTTTAATTCGTTATTTAACTGTTCTAGATCAGATTCCTGGTTTATTATCTTGGCCACGGCCCCGTCCTGTTTTTTGATAAAAATTTTACCACCGGAGGTCCATTTGTAGGCATAATTGTTTGCTTTAGCAAATTCTCTTGTGTAATAGAACACCCTCTTGGCTTTACTTGTAAGGCTTTCTGAGATATATATGGGTTTCTTTCCTTCCATATTAATATGAGATGTATTTAGTTTATTTGCCTGGTTCATTTTGTTATATCTTTTGATATTATGGAGTAGTTTATCCCTTTTGATAACACTTGCGAACTCAGCGCTGATATGTCCAGGGGTCAATGAACTTTTATTGGTGCTCATCCTATATACATCTCTGATTTCACAGGTTTGAATTTCGGTGTTCACAGACATACCTATCGCCTTCACTATTTCTATAAGATGATCTTTTGTTTCTCCTGCAGTTTTAGGCACATTTCTAATTTCTATAGTAGAAGATTTAGTTTGTCTTTCTAACCTCTCTACTTTGTCTTCAAGTAACTTAATATACTCCAAATCGCCCTTTCTCTCCTTATCCATACATCCCACACGTTCCTTCAGATCATCATACATATCACTCATGTGCTGCATCGAGGATTTCAGTTCATTATTTATAGATTTGATCTGATCAAGCTCGTACTGAAGTGCTGCAAATCTCTCACCTTGCTCCCGTCTCATGAGGTCTAGTGACGCCATTATTTCATCACGCAGTGACGTCATTTCAGCAGTATATTCGGTGTTAAGCTTCCTTTTACCACGAAAGGTGGCATGGTCCAATGTAGTCTGGACAGTTCGAGGTGTCGACGCCTCAGGAGTATGAAAAATATGACCTTTCTTTGGCGTTGTCTTTGGTGAAGTTCCTTTACGAGAAGATGACATTCTTAACCGCTTCAAGTGAAATTATCTTTCAGCACAGCAGCAGAGCCACGTGATTTTAGCTCTAATGGCTATATCAATAAGGTTCACTTTCACAAAACATGCACCGCGGTAGGTGAAAAAAAAAAAAGAAAACCAACGGTTCCACGACAAACGAAGTTATAGTTTTACGTTTTAAAGCACTGTTATTTAGTCACTTCCACAGCTGTACCTTGAGGTTCTATTATTAGTGCACTATTAAATATAAAAAATTTAAACTTTGCTTGGATTTAATATTATTAAAAATAATTTTAAATTTGCGTTTTACAATATCAAGTATGCACACTTCAGCGGTCGGAGGGTAGGTCATACAATGTGCATACAAATTACAACATATATGGATGTATAGTATAAGATACATACTAACCTGTCATCAAAACTATATTAACTTTGCAATAAGCTTAGCAACACATCTTTTTTATTTATTTTTTATGGACATTTCACACAACGTCCTCTGGTCCCACACCAGAGGACGTTGTGTGAAATGTCCATAAAAAATAAATAAAAAAGATGTGTGGCACTCGGGGACTGCCGCGGTAAAGCTATTGCATAGCATTTTTTATCAACTTATGCAATTATAATTATTTATTTATTTTATTTATGCAAGAATCTAAATACCATAAACTACAAAATTAATAATCCTTATTTACTGATGCTTACATCTGTCCATTGTTTATGGTAATTATGATAAAATAGAGATTGTCAATCAAATGTCAATAAAATAAAATAAACATTACATTACTGAAATCTAAAATACGCCGTTTTCTGAACAAATAGGATATATGTTGTCGATTCAAAATCCTTATTTAAATATGTACGTTGTTTAATTTGAGGAAGGCGTTTACCCTTGGTATCAACAGTAGAGGGGATTACGCATGCGCAGTAACGCCTATAATGTAAGGTTTTTTCATTACGCTATTTTCGTTACGGAATCTCTGAATTCGGTCTCGACGCTCAAGGCCCGCGATAGTAGCAATAGCTTAAAAGTAAAAATAACTTTACAATAGCATGCAAATTACGATAGGTTTAAAGAAGAAGTAAAAACTATATCTACGTATGTAACTATGTATACTATAGGACACATACTAATTACTAACCTGTCATTCCAACAATATTGCCGACCCTTTGCAATGACTTAACAATAGCAAGTTTGTGTTTAGGAGTCACTCGATAGAACACGCTTACCTACAAACAGACACCAATATTAATATAAATAAATAATATTCATGGACATTTCACACACCGTCCTCTGGTCCCAAACTAAGCTTATATCGTCGGTATAATTGAAGAACTAAATAACTCACATTTTGGCTAAATTGAGCTTTTACCATGTTCGTGAAGCCCAAAATGTGCCGCATCTTTTGATCTAACAAACATTCTCATATCTTAACTCAATCCAAAAATAAAGCCTTTTTTCGTGTTTTGGTGGAAGAAATGAATATCTTTAAATTAACTCTAAATGTTATTAGAAAAAATGAATAACTCTATAAAAAATGCAAACCTGTGAGTTCTGATCACTTGAGTATGAAATAAATTAGCTAAATTGAGTTATTTAGTTAACCCTAGTTATAATTTAGTAATTACATTCTCATGTCTTATCTCAATCCAAAAATAAAGCCATTTTCGTGTTTTAGTAGAAGAAATGAATATCTTTAAATTAACTCTTAAATGTTATTAGAAAAAATGAATAACTCTATAAAAAATGCAAACCTGTAGGACTTCTGATCACTTTAGTATGAAATAAATGAGCAAAATTGAGTTATTTAGTTAAGCCTAGTTATAATTTAGTGATACCCTTCGATTACACCAAAGGAATAGCCTGAAATTGAAACCATGATGCCACCCGTCAAAAGGCTATTTAAAACCTTCTTAATACGCCCAAGTAACGCTCTCTCAATAACTATTTCGCTTTCACCTCTTCCTGTTGTAATGTTAATACAGGAAAATGTCTAAAAATGGTAATTGGCTATCACATAATACGAAAAAATAGTTTATACCAATACCAAACTATGAGTAGCAGATATGGAGGCGATATCCTATATTTCAAGTACAAGATAAAGTTAGTGAAGCTTAATTCACTGCTCATTTTGATGCACTTAATTGTGCTGTCCGTGTGGTAACGAATTAAGAATATAAGAGTCCCATTTTCCCCATTTCCTACCCACAGTACAGTAAAAGCGAGCGAAGGAACATTGTACACAGATATTATCCTCTGTGAGAGACGGAAAGTCGAAAATAAAGCCTGTGCCAATACCCTTGGTTAGGGCGACACAGTAGACCATGATACGTCCCAAAGTGGAGGAGCCCCGTGCCCAACAGAGGGACATTAATGGGCTGAAGAGACAGAGAATTGTGTTTTTCGATTTAGTAGGTACAAAACCCTAAGTGTGCGTGTATATCTTGCTCTTGATAGGTTTTTTAAACAAACGATGTTACTACTTCCAACCTTGGTATTTTTATTTCATGTGAAATCAATAATCAGCGATAAAATTATGCCAATTAACATTTACTAAAGTGCATAACGTTCGTGGTTGAATATTTCTTTAGGTTCAGAAGTCAATAAGTGTAGGTACTTGTTGACCCAATTTTGAGTATTTACATTCATCTAATGTGTGGAAGAACTGAATAACTACTACTCAAAGTTAGCTAACTACGGTACAGTACGATACATTTACAAAAATCTTGGTGTGGCAGAACTAGATAATTGGTTTTAGATTTTTTTTATTTTTTTGGTTAATGAAAGGAATTGGTTTGATTAAGCATATAATCGTCAGCAGACATGCCTAGAGCATATAAAATTTCCGACAGTAAAATTGTTCTCCATTTCTTAATAATGTCAAAAAAAGTGTCAAAAAAACATTAAATCGCGATTATCTCGAAACATGAAATTTTGAGTTATTTAGTTCTTCAATTATACCGACGATATGCTTGTGTTGAGTACCAGAATAAGGATAGAATACATATACTACTTTTCTTTTGTAAATACATACTTATAATACATAGTAAACACCCAGACGCAGTACAAACATTTGTATGACAATTAGAAAAATCACACAAATGATTGTCCCGAGTGGGAATCGAACCCGTGACCTCTTGACCGGCAGTCCGTTACATGAACCACTCAACCACGAGGCTCGTCAATATAATAGAATGAAAGTATTAGAATGTAAATACATTAGTCGAAGAAAGATCACACGCCGAGTTAATCGCATGAATCGCATTGCGTGCGGAATTTATGAGGTTTGATCAGTGGTAGAAGAAAAATAATAAAGAATTTATAAATTAAAGTAATTTATTGATTTTGCAATTGACATGCTATGCTTTTACTTAATAAATTAAATTATGGTGGAAAAAGTGATCACGCTTGCGGTAATCACTTTTTCCCACCATCTATACTTATAATAAATCTGTAGAGAGGTCAATTCTGTACATGAAATATATTTTCAAAATAACTATCAGTGGGTGATTAGTGATCGATACTGATGCCAAAAATGCAATCAGTATAATTTTTGTCTGTCTGTCTGTCTGTCCGTCTGTATGTTCCATAGAAACAAAAACTACTCGACGGATTTTAACGAAACTTGGTACAATTATTCTTCATACTCCTGGGCAGGTTATAGTATACTTTTCATCACGCTACAATCAATAGGAGCAGAGTAGTGAAGGGAAATGTTGGGAAAACGGGAGAAGTTACTCCATTTTTTAAGGTTAAAGTTACATAGAAATCATGTATGACGGAAATATTGTACATAAAATTGTCTAAAAAATATCCCGGAACAGCACATATCTATATTTTATGGTTGACTCACAATAACACGTCTAACTCCTGATAGCTTAGCAGTTCGTTCATTCTGATTATATTTGTTTACTCTTACGTTTATAATACTCTCACTCAAGCAGTAGTTAAAAATGTTGCAAAAACGGGGAAAATTTCCAAAATTTTACGCGGACGGAGTCGAGGGCAACAGCTAGTAATTTAATATATTAAATTTATAAATTACTATTTTAAAATACTTACAGTATCAATAATTCTGTCCAAGTCTTCATCAGCCATGGTCTCTAATTGTTCGCCTGATAATGATTGCGAGTGAAGAACGTCCAAACCCACCATTTGAGCTATAAACAATAGAGTAATTAAAAAAAAAAGTTCAGCCGACTTCATGTGTCGCTGAAATTTGAGGGTTTTCCACAGGTTTCTCAGGAGATAACCATCAGATCCTGATCCAAATAGGCTTTCAAATAAAATAAGAATCATTAAAATCACTTCGCTCAGTTAAAAGTTATGAGGTAACAAACAGAAAAAAAAACATACAGACGAATTGAGAACCTCCCTCATTTTTTTTAACTCGGTTAAAGATTAGGTTTATACAGTATTTAATTAACATGCAACTAACTATATGTAACTGTGATGTATAATTTTTGTTTAACTAAATAAAAGTGCGAAGTGCGTTGTGTACTCGATAGGTGGCGTGGATATACATTGTATAAATGTCAAGACAAATTTGTCATTTGAGTGAATTCCACGATAGCTCAGTTAGTTAGAATGCAGAGACGATTTTTAAAGGTCATAGGTTTAAATACACTTTTAGTTATAAAAAGCCAGCCAAGGGGTATTATTAGCAGTGAATTTCAGCTATGGAAGATGTAAATCTCGAAATTAACCCTATGCCATTACGCCTAGTAGACATAACAGTCGGAGGTTGGTCAGCGTGACGCAGTAGTCCAAAAACCCTTCTTAAGTAAAATGGCTCGTGCTTAACAATGCTTTAACGAAAAAGAGGGGTTCAAGAGGTTATATTATATGTATAATTTTTTAAGGTTTCTTTTCTACATTTCACGCGTTCGAAGTCGTTGTGGCAACAGCTAGTTCTATAATAAACTTACCAACAGCCAAAGCAGTAGGTTTAGCATCACCGGTGACCATCTTAACATCGACTGAAGCCCTCGCCAGCGTCGCCACTGCTTCCCTAACTCCCTCTCTTGGAGGATCACAGACTCCACAAACTCCTGTATAAGTTAGAGCTTCCAGACGAGTACCGCGGCATAATGCTATTATACGGAGACCTGGTGATAAAATATTACACATCATCATCATCATAACATCACGCCTTTTTCACATGGGGGTAGCCAGAGACTAAAGGTAGAGCTTCATCTGCTACGATCCAAACATACTTCACATATAACTATAAATAACGAAAAATATTAACTTATTATAAAACAAAGTAGTTATGTTCGTATACATACGTATACGTACTCGTATATATCGTATACGTACGTATGCTATATAGCCGTCCTAGATAAAATGTACTATCCAAGACTGAAATAATTTTACAAATCAGACCAATGGTTTTGGGATTAGCGCGTTCATTCAAACAAACAATCTCTTCAGCTTTATAATATTAGTATACTAGATGTGCCCGCGGTTTTACCCGCGGTAAAAAGGATAAAAATACAGTTTCATTAAAATCCATTCAGTAGTTTCAAGTAACAATCCAAACATCCTCACAAAGTTTCACATTAATAATACAATTATTAGAATTAGGATATAGATTAAAAACTTAAAAATAAAACTCACCCTTCTTCTCCAGCCCATTTACGTTCCACTGTTGGGCACGGGCCTCCTCCACTTTGGGAGGGATTATGGTCTACTGTGCCGCGCTGACCAGGCGTGTTGGCACAGGGTTTATTTTAGAGTTTTCCGTCTCTCACAGAGGATGTTATCTGTGTGCAATATCCCTTGGCTGACTTTTACAGCACCTTTGGGAGGAGATGGGGTGGTGACATTTCGATGGTCCCTAGGTAAAGTATCGTAATTGAAAAACGTTGCTTTTCAAGAGAGCGATTCAAACTTAACTTTCGATGCTATACGTCGAAAATACTGTTGAAACACGTCTGCAGTGACTTTTTAAAAATTTTGTAAACGCTATCATAAACTTACGTCTATTGATAGTTTAAAACACTAATAATAAAAAATACAACTTTGTAAACTCGATTCTTTACCTAGGGACCATCGATTTGTATTCTTAATCCGTCACCGTATGGAAAAATTTTACTCAAAACTCACCCATTCTAGCAATATTGTATGCTTCATCTATGAAACTGTTTTGTTTCTCTTTAGTCATTGGTGCGTAGTTTCCACTGCTATCAATATATTGTGTACATAAGGTTAATACTTTTTCTATAGCTCCCTTCACAAATACTTCTTCTTTCAATGTACCGTCAGAGAACTTCGGTGCGCATTTAACTACCATCATTTTTGTTTCCGAACTGAAATATAAAAAATTGGTCAAGTGCGAGTCGGACTCGCGCACGAAGGGTTCCGTACCATTATCTATGCAACATAAGGCAACGTTATTAGTATCGAGCAAGAAACGGTAAAAAAATCATGTTTGTTGCATGGGAGCCCCCCTTAAATATTTATTTTATTTTATTTTTAGTATTTGTTGTTATAGCGGCAATAGAAATACATCATCTGTGAAAATTTCAACTCTCTAGCTATCACCGTTCTTGAGATACAGCCTGGTGACAGACGGACGGACGGACGGACGGACAGCGAAGTCTCAGTAATAGGGTCCCGTTTTTACCCTTTGGGTACGGAACCCTAAAAACCAAAGTAATTTATTAATTTTGCAATTGACATGCTATGCTTTTACTATGCGTTGCGTTGTACGTAAAAATATATAAACTCAATCGAGTGACGAATGTGGTGGCCTAATTTGATTACTGAAAAGCACGACCGCAATAAGCTCAGTTGGAAGTGCTACGGAACGGTATTCCGAGTTCGTGGGTTCAAGTCCCGCTTGCTGTAATCGCTTTTTCCACCATAATTCAATTTATTAAATATAAAAAAACCAGTTAACTAAGGATTAGAAAATGTCAGTTAAGTAAGGATTGGACCCGCACGACGATATTATCAAATAAATAAATATTCATGGACATTTCACACAACGTCCTCTGGTCCCAAGCTAATTTTATATGCTTGTGTTATGGGTACCAGAATACGGATAGAATACATATACTACTTTTCTTTTGTAAATACATACTTATAATACATAGAAACACCCAGACGCAGTACAAACATTTGTATAACAATTAGAAAAATCACACAAATGATTATCCCGAGTGGGAATCAAACCCGCGAACTCTTGATCAGCAGTCCGTTACATGAACCACTCAACCACGAAGCTCGTCATGGGCTTCGTGGTCTAGTGGTTCAGGTAACAGACTGCCGTTCACGAGATCGCGGGTTCGATTCCCGCATGGACCAATTATTTGTGTAATATTTATAATTGTCATAAAAATGTTTGTGCTGCGTCTGGGTGTTTCTATGTATTATAAGTATGTATTTACAAAAGAAAAGTAGTATATGTATTCTATCCGTATTCTGGTACCCATAAAACAAACATAACATAAGCTTAGCTTGGGACCAGAGGACGTTGTGTGGAATGTTGTAAAAAAACTGCACAACGCCATCTATCGAGTGGAATAGTAAACTTCTGTTTGTTAAGGTTTAATTTCTAAATTTCACGCGTACGAAGTCGCGGGCAACATCTAATCTAGTCATAAATGTCCAAGGATTGAAAATGATACGCATTTGACCCTTTTGAAGAAAAAATATACTCCAGTATATTTTTCTCGCGACATCCTAACATACAAATATTTTGAATTTTATTAGGTAATTAGTTGGTTACCTGAAAGGTATTTCATGTAGCCTATTATATTGTTCTCTGGCATCCCGCATTCCGTTTTTAAGCGCACACGCAAGTAAAGCACCTTCTGTAGGTTGTCCATACAAAATATCATCACGTATGATAGCGTTGTTACATAGCATACCCGTCTGAAACATACAAAATTATATCCAACTACCCTGGTTTTATATGTTATTTATTTATTTACACTTTGCGATTTCTACCAGGCAACCTTTGGATGGAGACATGCTTGCAGGAAAGAGTGGTAGTTGTTGATGTACTAAAAGATATTATAAACTACCTACATATAACGCTAAATAATATAATATTACTAGCTGACCCGGCAAACGTTGTTTTGCCATACTAAAAAAAAAAAAGTTTGAAAAATAGATGTTGGCCGATTCTCAGACCTACTGAATATGTATGCAAATTTTGAGAAGAATCGGTCAAGCCGTTTCGGAGGAGTACGGTAACTAGCACTGTGACACGTGAATTTTATATATTAGATGTTAAGTCCAAAAAAAAAGAATTTCAAAAACATTTGAAAAACCTGGATCTCTGTCTCCAGCCCATTAAAGTCCTATAGTTGGGAACGGGCCACCTTCAATTCTGGAGGGATTAAGGTCTATTGTGTCGCGCTGACCAGGCGTTTTGGCACAAGATTTATTTTCAAGTTTTCTGTCGCGGGTTTATTTCCAAGTGTTCATTAGTCCATTTATCGAGGAAAAATATAGGCTATATAACATCACGCTGCGACCAATAAGAGCGAAGCATCAGTTTAGAATGTTGCAAAAACAGAGAACATTTTCTGAATTCCACGCGTACAATGTCGCGGAAAGAAAGAAATTTTATTGAAAGCAGTTAGTATTTTATAATTCAAATCTATTTATTTATATTATCTATCAATACTTTTTAAGTTTAACGCAAGAAAAAAAAACAAGAAAAGGTAAGGAAATTAGTTTTTTTTAATCAAGACATAGACTACCTCTAGCATAGTGTTGACAGCCATCCTGGCGACATCTAGGTCTCGTCCCTTATATGCTCTCAACTGTATATCACCTATTGGACTATAACCTGTGCCTGTCACTTCAGCAATATGGCCGCCACTTGTCGATATTGTTGTCACTGTCATTTCATTTTTTGTTAAAGTACCTGCAAAAATTTTAATATATGAGAATTTTAAAAAAAGTGTTTAACCGAGATCCTGTGCCTTTGAAATTTTAGGGTTTTCCTCGATTTCTCAGGAGATAACCATCAGATCCTAACCTGGTGTCAATGGGACCAAATGGCAACCTCTAGCATTCAAATAAAAAAAAGAATCATTAAAATCGCGCTTCGCCCAGTTAAAAGTTATGAGGTAAAAAAAAACATACAGACGAATTGAGAACCTCCTCCTTTTTTGAAGTCAGTTAAAAATTATACAAAATCAGTTTTATTTATCGGATTCTAAGCTATAAATAATTGGTCAAGTGCGAGTCGGACTCGCGCACAAAGGGTTCCGTACCATTATCTATGCAACATAAGGCAACGTTATTAGTATCGAGCAAGAAACGGTAAAAAAATCATGTTTGTTGTATGGGAGCCCCCCTTAAATATTTATTTTATTTTATTTTTAGTATTTGTTGTTATAGCGGCAATAGAAATACATCATCTGTGAAAATTTCAACTGTCTAGCTATCACCGTTCTTGAGATATTGGGTACTGAACCCTAAAAATCATGTTTGTTGTATGGGAGCCCCCCTTAAATATTTATTTTATTTTATTTTTAGTATTTGTTGTTATAGCGGCAATAGAAATACATCATCTGTGAAAATTTCAACTCTCTAGCTATCACCGTTCTTGAGATACAGCCTGGTGACAGACGGACGGACGGACGGACGGACGGACGGACGGACGGACGGACGGACGGACGGACGGACGGACGGACGGACGGACAGCGAAGTCTCAGTAATAGGGTCCCGTTTTTACCCTTTGGGTACGGAACCCTAAAAAATATCTTTGGGCATAAAGTAATTTATTGATTTTGCAATTGACATGCTATGCTTTACTTAATAAATTAAATTATGGTGGAAAAAGTGATTGTGTGTGGAAGGGAAAGTGTACGTAGAAATACGATATAGACTCAATCGAGTGATGATTGTGGTAATTTGAATGCTACAAGCACGACCGCAATAAGCTCAGTTGGAAGAGCTACGGAACGGTATTCCGAGTTCGTGGGTTCAAGTCCCACTTGCGGCAATCATTATTTCCACCATAATTTAATTTATCTTTGGGCATAATTCTGTCATTATAAACAGCATTTCAAAAATTCCATTGGGTTATGTGGGTTAATTGGTTAATGGTTGGGTTAATTGGTACAAAAATGGGTTAATTTAAATGTATTAAATGGGCTAACTTCAAATGGTAAAGTTTTTCAACTTCTGGTCAACTCCATGTTAACTCAAGTTAAAGTTATTTATTGCTTTTTAGTTACACTTACCAGTCTTATCACTACATATGACATTAACACATCCCAGAGTCTCAACAGTGGGCAATTTCTTTACAATAGCATTTCGTTTAGCCATACGCATCACGCCCAAAGCGAGAGTCACAGTAACCACTATTGGGAGACCTGGAAATAAAATAATATAAGTAAGCAAGACTATGGCTAGCTATATAAGTAAACTAGCTGTTTCCTGCGACTTTATACGCATAAAGTTTCGCTTCTTCGCTCCTATTAGTCGCAGCGCGATGTTATATAGCCTATAATAATAATACTATAAGTAATAATAAAGCTTTTATTTCGGACATCAAAAAGATCCATATTATTACAAAATTCAATTATTATGCAATTTATGTGTTAGTAAATGTGTATGTATGTTATATATTGTCTTATTGCTTAATGTTAGTATAGTACGGGATCCGTAGTACATTTTTTTCACTTTGTTTACTATCAAGCTGATTTTCCCGGAGTAGCTTTATTATGACGAGACGCCCAATAATTTTCTATTCCAAAATCTCGATTGTGGTAGCTCAAAAATTGCAAACAAAAATTTCCAAAAAATCACTTACTGCTTTCTTCCAGTAATAGTACGATATTTTATCCTTGCTATCTCTGTTAGCTACCACAATCGAGATTTTGGAATAGAAAATTATTGGGCGTCTCGTCATATAAAGCTACTCACGGAAAATCAGCTTGATAGTAATCAAGTGAAAAAAATGTACTAGGGATCCCGTACTAGTAGTGGCTAGTGTTCTAAAAATAATTTTTCTTAACATTGGAGAATTTTAACTCCATGCTACGGTGTTTAGGATGCTATTGCGACTGTCCCGCACTCTGCAGCAACGAGGACGTCTTCTTCCTAAATAACGCGCGAAAGCCATAAGTACGACCTACTGCAAACATCCCCGAAGCACTGCAGAAGCGAGGAAGTTTCAACAGCATCCTACACGCATTATTATATTGGACGCGCAGGACATCCAACGTCCTTTTACAGTAGCCGACCCACAGATTGCTCGTGTACAGATTCTGACAGTAAGCCTTGAAAAGAGTGATTTTCACCGAATCCGTACTATAGCCTTCCTCTATAAATATACTATCTAATACAGAATTTTCAAATCGGACCAGTAGTTCTTGAGATTAGCGCGTTCAACAAACAAACTGTTCAGCTTTATAATCTTTATATATATAAATCTTCTGTACGTGTGTTTGTAATTGAACTCCTCCTAAGCGGCTGGACCGATTTTGATGAAATTTGTTGTGTGTATTCAAGGGGGTTTGAGGATGGTTTAGATTCACAATTGGCTGGACCGATTTTTAAGAAATTTTTTGTTGTTGATTTTTACACAGAATTGTATGGCAAAACAACGTTTGCCGGGGCAGCTAGTAATAGTATAGATACAAAGCTTACCTTCAGGTATAGCAGCCACAGCCAAGCTAACACTGATAGTAAACATATCCTGAAGTGCCTTTCCTTGCAACCATCCAGCCACCATAATGAAACCGATGATACAAAACGAGTATAATGATAATTGGGCTCCTAGAGTATCCATGGACTTTTGTAGAGGAGTCTTTGGTGCTTCCTCCGCTTGCATCATACGGAAGATATCACCAAATTCTGAACGTTCACCTGTACTTACTACAATACCCTGTAATTAAAAATAGATGCTTAAAATGGGATCAGAATGATAGAAAAGTTGTGTAACAAACATACAAAACAACTCACAGACTAATTGGTTTTAACCTTGTGTTAAAGTCGAATAAATATTTGTTACGTAAAGAGGGAATTTTTTTCTAAAGACAATCTCTGTGTCGCTTTATTAATCCAGTATTTATATTACTATCACTGTCTTAGCAAATAAATAAATAAATAAGAAAATATTGCTGAATTAAACCCTTTCCTGTGTAAAATCCCAAAAACCTTATGCACTTTTAAGTATCCAAAACTACAATATAACTAAACTTTCGGTCAGACACTAAAAATAACTGCACCGATGTCGATACATTACAACAAAAACATTAAGATTACGTACAAATACCGTTAAATTATTAATATAAATAAAAGACGCCATTTTCTTATAACATAAAAATTCGCAAAAGTTATAAATATAGTCCTCACCTTTGCATTACCACATCTGACAAGAGTTCCCATAAAAGCGATGTTATCTTTATTAACTCTGCCTGCAGCCGCTTTATTAGGTAGGACACTTTTAACAGCCGGCTCAGTTTCACCAGTGAAGGAACTCTCATCAATAGCCAGATCCGTCGAGTCATAGAGCCTAAGGTCTGCAGGGACTCGGTCACCAACGTTAAGGTGTACAACGTCTCCAGGGACTAAGTTTCGAGCTAGGAAGTGTTCTAAGCTGCCTTCGCGCAGACTATAAAAGATAGACAAAAATAATTTTTTTATTTTTTTTTTTAATAAGTACACTGTGGATCAAATAAAAATCTGACATAACACCTGAACTGCTGCAGGTTCGAATAAGTACGCTGTATTAACCGCTGAAAGTTCGTACACCAGTACGCAGTAGGTACACCATGGATCAAATCTGGTGTAACACCGATTTTTTTTTTTTTAATAAGTACACTTTGGATGAAATTATCCTTGCGAAGCAATTGTTTTGTTGCGATAACGTCGACGCGGCGGCGGGAAAACAAACATACATTTGGAAACATAAATAAAATGATGTCCACAATCTTTGGAGTGGGTAGACAAATACTTTGTCCATGGAACCCCAAAACAAGCCGATTTGCACCTATAGCATCTAGATTTCTGCGATGTTTACGTACATTTAATCCACCTTATAGATATTATTATTCTCACCAGTTGCAAGTTGGCGGTACCAATTTGTTGAGTTCCTCTAAAGACTTTTCCGACCGGTATTCCTGCACGAAAGCCACTGTCACCACAATCATTATGGCCACTGTGATAGATATGGCATCGTCGAACTGTCGCATACACACACTCACGACCGCAGAACCTGATAAACAAAATTATACATTTGTTATTTGTCACCAGATTTAAAAAATACTTTGCTTCTGTTGCCGTATCACAAAAATTAGGAAGAAGCCCCCAAAATAACAAGAGTTCCGAAATAGTAGGTTTTCTTTATTTTGAACAAGACTCTTCTAAGGCTACGCAAGTGGGTAAATATTAGAACAATGTCCTGCAAGACAGAATACCCCAGAAGACCATCAACATTCTAAGATTGCAATGCAATTTCTAAACATAAGCTACTACTTTCATCCAACTTCATAGTTTTAAAACGAGCTCGAATTTGCGTTTACAAAATTAGGTAATATTTCATCCGATTGGTATCTAAACTAAGGTGTCATAATATAATGTTTAAATATTATTTAACATACACATATGTATGTATCCACTCATGTTTTAAAAACATGAAATGTGTAACCTTGTCAAACATTATTAAATATTCATAACGCTTCTAGAAATACCAACACACCAGACACCTAAATATTTAAACCACATAGATTTTAAACTAATTACAGACATATCGAACGATATAAATCGTTTGAGGTTAGTCCCAATGAAGGACTTACTGGCTGTAAATATTTAATCGTCATAGTTTGAGTAAATATATAAATGATGTAGAAAACATCTGATGTAGTACCAAAGAGGTCATAGATTAAAAATACACAGTTTCCGTTACGGTAGGCTGTAAAGGCTAACTAAAGGATTTTATTAGGAGATAACATCTTCTGTAAGAGACGGAAAACTCAACAAAACAGCTCTGTGCCACGTCTTGTCAGCACTGCATAAATATATCAAATACGAAGTGAAGGAGGCTCATTGGCCACAGATTTTTGACATGAGCGCAGAGATTTTTTTAAATGAAATTCCAGAAATCCTTTCATAGTGATCGCCTATATGCCAAGAGAACTTTTAGGTTCTTATCTTCGTTATTGTCGGTTGTGCGTATGTCAGTCAGTCAGTCGTTTCTTATTATTATTTCTATGATCAGCTACTTAAATTATATAACATCTATTAATTTACACGAATGGTAAAAACATGTCAAGTATTGATCGTGTTAACACACTTCATGTATTGTATTTCTAAGAGGTATATGTAGGTCGATATTATGACCTACATAGATATTATCTAGAACTGACAATAAAGTGTGAGCCTTATAACAAACTAGCCGTGGCCTGTGACTTCATACGCGTCGAATTTAAAAGATTTTCCAGGTTTTTGTAACATTTTTTACTTATGCTCCGCTCCTATTGATCGCAGCGTGATGTTTTATAGCCTATAAGCTTTCTCCATAAATGTACTATCCAACACTGAAAGATTTTTTCGAATCGAACCGGCGATTCCCGAGATTAGGGTGTTCAAACAAATATACTGTGTAGCTTTTTAATATTAGTAGGTATATTTATAGACCTTTAGACCTGCGTGTGATAATAGACCATATTATTATGTTACCAGCCCAAATCTTCGATAGGCAGGACTGTTATCCATCCGGGATTACGCAGATTTGTCTTACTTTAAAGTGCGTCCGGCTTGTAAAACACTTTTATAGTCAGGGGAGACAAATACGAAATATACCTTACGATGTTTTAATTTTTGTAGAAAAATTCTATCAGGGATGTTCAAGAAAAAGTCAAGTTTTGCCCAAATGTCAAAATTGATTTTATCGTTGTGTGTTAAAAGAGGAGTGTTGGAAGTTTGTGTGAAAGTCTTTAGCCATGAAAATCGTTGTTTAAATGGCAAAAGTCACTAGCATAAGCTGGTAAATAATATTTTATGTTTCTAAATACATTAAACATGTCCGCCATGACAGTTGAGGGCAATGTCACGGTTATTACACACCTTGATTACATAAATACATATTTATGATATATTTCTAAAAACGGAGAAGCGGACATTGCAAATTACTTTGTTGACACAATACTGCCTGGATACATACTAATTTGTACGTTTTCAATCATCTTACATGATTATTATGTATATGTGAATAATAAACAGTAAAAAAAGTAAAAAGTAAAAAAAGAAAGTAAAAAAAGAAAAAAAAAGGAAAAAAAATTAAAAAAGTAAAAAAATTAACAGGAAGTCTGAAAGTGATGCCAGTGACCGAAAAATTGAAGAATGAGCGGATGTCCTGGTATGGGCATGTTATGAGACGAGAGGAAAGTAATGTCGTTAGGAGAGTTCTGAGTATAAATGTGGAAAGAAAAAAGTCTAGAGGAAGACCTAAGAAAATATGGATGGACTGTGTGAAAGAGGACATGAAAGAAAGAGGAGTTGACACAGACATGACGGCTAATAGAAGACTATGGAAGAAAAAGATATGTTGCTCCGACCCCAAATAATGGGATAAGGGCAGGAGGATGATGATGATGATGATGATAAAAAGCAAGCAACCAATTTGTGAACAAAGATATAAAAATAAATAAAAAACAAATAAATATTCATGGACATTACACACAACGTCCTCTGTTCCCTAGCTAAGCTTGTTATGCTTGTGTTATGGGTACCAGAATACGGATGGAATACATAAACTACTTTTCTTTTGTAAATACATACTTATAATACATAGAAACACCCAGACACAGTACAAACATTTGTATGACAATTATAAATATCACACAACTTATTGTCCTGAGCGGGAATCGAACATTATATCAATAAATCAATCTTAATAATATGGTTTACGTTATACACCAATTCTTAAAAGAGAAAAATTATGGAAGTAAATTTTTACGCTCTAAACGTCATAAAAACTAACATCCTGAAGTTAGCTATAATACTTTTGTAGCTAACTTCAGGATGTTGGTTTTGGATCACGTGTAGCATAAACATTTTTAATCAATCCGACTATCTATTGCAATGGGGATTAACATTTAAATTAAAGATTTAAATAGCTTAATAGATACGAACCAAGTGAATAAAATCGTGATTAGAATAGCAGATTAATAGAATAATATGGGTGAAAGCTTATTTGCTTTATTTTGACTTTTCTGTTCTACAAGTAGGTGGACAAATGGTACACTAACTACAATCACACATACTCTAATATTATAAAGCTGAAGAGTTTGTTTGTTTGTTTGTTTGTTTGAACGCGCTTATCTCAGGAACCACTGGGCCGATTAGAAAATTTTTTTCAGTGTTTGATAGGGCATTCATCGAAGAAGGCTTTAGGCTATATAATATCACGCTACGACTAGTAGAAGCAAAGCAGTAGTTAAAAAATGTTGCAAAAACGGGGAACATTTTTTGAATTTCACGCGTACGAAGTCGCGGGCAACAGCTAGTAACAAAATATAATTCTGTTACTTAACGTAATATACGTAAATTAATGTCCATGGTTAACACATACCGAGTTGTTTACGATATACGAGACCAATACGGCCTATAAGAATAATATGAATATCATACGCAACACAGCGTGATACACGCAATCATTTCTAATGGACATGAAAACTGGACGATAACGTTATATTGAAAGGAAAACATCATACAAGTTGCAACTAGTAAAATATCTTTTAGGACAACTAAAGAGCTCCACTTCTTTTCTCGACCATTGCAAATTTTCTATGAATGTCCGAAAACTGAACTGAGACGGATGAATTATCAATATCTGTGTGATGTAGGTAGGTACACTGAAATATCAACGAAACTTGAATTTATTCTATAGTATTATGCTTGTTATAACACACGCATAACGCTTAGATTAGGATTAGAAGACTTAGCATAAATTTGCGTCAGAAAAAAGAACACTATATAGTTGGTACATGTACCTATTGTTAATTTTTAAATTTCATAAAGAAGAGAGTATATCCTGACTGACATTTTTTTATCTGCATTCCGACATGGCGCTTAGAATTAATATCATAAATCAATTAAATCAGACACGCCAATAGAAACTACATATACATCGGTACTCACAAAAAACATTATATGAACAGGTTTTTAATATGAAGCACTCGTATTTTTACCGTGACAATGACCTGAGATACAACTAAATAGACATACTTTTGTACATATATTGCATGTATTATGCTATTAAGATAGAACAGAAAAGGTAGACACCAAGACCGATATTGTGATATCTATATCGTGAGCGATAGTAAACTGAAAATGGCCAAAGATCGGCAACCTTCCTAAAGCTCCGAGTCTTTACAAACGGTCTGATGCCGTTTACACGCTGCACTGGTTGAATCACAGCCAAAATCCACAAACTCAGGTTTTTTTCTTCTAACTTTTGTTCAAAAACCAACACTAGCTGGATTTTGTGAACAATATCGAGCTATCCTAGTGTATCCAAGTGCTCACAGACGCTAGCGTTACACGCTAGTGTTTGTGGGCACTTGTTGAGGCTCGCTAAACTAATACACTGCAATACTATGGAACAATCTACCTATACAAATTAGACAACCACAGTCTCTCACTAATTATAAGCTAAAACTATCGAATTATTATCTATCGTTATAATAGTGTTTATGTAATCTGTATTTATAAAGAGTGTATGTATATTATATAGTAGTTTTTACTTATTTATTAGTGTACATATGTATATGTATGTTTATTTATTTTTTGTTTTATGCATTTGTTCATGTTATCAATATAATATAAATATAACGTAGAATACACCAACAACCTCCGCAATGTCTATTTTAGATTCTATCCATTATACGGTTGCCTGGAAGAAATCACATTAGTGATAAGGCCGCCTTTTGTACAACAGCTTTTAAGACTGTATTTTTAAAACTCTGTGTAAAATTGGTGTTTGTGCAAATAAAGAGTTATCTATCTATCTATCTACTTTTTGGGTATGATTTGTCAAAAACAATAATATTTTTCTTATTGCATTGTCTTCAGTCCTTCATGAGAATGTAATTTCAGAATAATCCAACGTTTTCATGGTGGTGAAAATATCATTCAAAGACTCCGATTACATATAATTTCTTGTATACGGGTTAAAATAAATTCCATCGTAGATATAAACAACTATTAATTCTCAAATAAAATCCAATGTAAAGATCAAACGATGTTATTTCAACAAGATGGAGAGATATTTTAAAACATGTAACCAAAAATAGTCGATTCAACGAATTTAAAAATATAGCGAGCACATCTGCCTCAGAAGTTTAAAGAGAAGAATTTTAATTTTAACTTCAATTAGTGTAACGTTGTTGATTTAAAAAAATTCAAACAAATGACTAATTTGCATATAAGGCGATTTGTTTAACAAGTTTTTATGCTACCTAAAATTGTTTCTATGTAACAGACTCTTGGGTGATTGTCCACTGAACCTATTCGACTTTAAAACGTCGTCGCGTCGTCGCATGAATCTGAAATTTCGTGTAACCCTAGTTTTGCAAAAACTGAAAATCCCGGAAAGGAAGATATCGGCACCAATTTATTACTTAATAACCGCATGTACTGTATTTTACAAGAACCAGAACAAAGAGCCTATTTCAAAATAGAATGTTTCCATTGGTGCTTGTAAATTTGGGCAAAATGTAAAATCCGACGTTTTCAATGAAGTAATGATCAAACTCAAAGTTCCTGTTACGTAGTATACAAGGGTCATCGTCATTTTGTATGGCGAACATAGGGTAACTACTAGAAATAGTGTGACAAAACAGCAATATTTTACTATGTCTAAACTACATCTTTTCAATAGCAACCCTAACCAGTCGACAGGTGTACGAGAGGCGACAAATTACAAGCTCAATATTGAACTAAGTCACGTCGACGCAGATGTTCAGAATAAATTAACGTAAGCTTAAAAGCCTCGTATTTTGAGCGATGGCACTATCATTTAAAAATACTGAAGCCATTTTTTTTACCTATATATTGGGAAATGGCAATCTTTATAGCAGGATTAGGATCCAATCTCAGTTTCAGCTCTGATACAGAAACCTAAATTAAGAATGTCATAATGAAATATCTGTTTCTTTTATGTACTTATGTCTCCGGCAATGAAAACTTGACAAACATTCTAAATCTCGTGATTTTTTTCGGCTAGGTATACCAATTTTCGAGGATATGTCCTGAAAAATTTATGAGACTGAAATAAAGAGTTTTAAAAGATTAATTCGGTATAAGTGTTTGTCGTTGCCTATGGCGAAAAAGTGTGTCTGTTTTTTTTACTTTTAAAGTAATTGACATCTGTTTCATGTTATGTCTTAATCTTCTTTATATATATAAATCTCCTGTCACGATGTTTGTCTGCGATGGATTCCTAAACTACTTAACCGATTTTAAATTAAATTGGCACACTAGGTGCAATTTGACCCAACTTGAAAGATAGGATAGCTTAAATTTCAATTTATAGTCGCAATATTATTTTATTGCAAATTACTTGTCTACCCTGACATTTGTATGGCAAAACAACGTTTGCCGGGTCAGCTATTTTATATAGATTGTAACAGAACTTACCAAGCAGCAGTAAAATCAATGGATTCTGAAACTGCTCGATGTACTTCTTCCATAACGGCTCCTGTTCTTTTACTTGGAACTCGTTAGGTCCAACGAAGTTCATGCGGTCGTTGGCCTCTCGCCATGAGAGGCCGCGGCGAACGTCCACATTTAGACGTTCTGCCACCTGGTGGAGGAAATATAAAATAATTATTACTATCCGACAGACTATGAAAGAACAGAAACATGATACACTAACGGTCTTATTCATAATGACTTATCGGAAGTTTAAACAGAGATTTTATCCGAGAGATAATAAACGTATTAACGTAAAAAGACTATTATGAATAACAAGTTTTGACAATTTTCGAGAACCGATTTTAGCGAACTTTTAAACCTCCGATAAGTTATTATGAATAAGACCATAAATATTTTAATCCAAAGTGCTCCTCGCATCTGCCTTCGTAACTTTAACCGAACTAGGGAATAGATTCTTAAATGGTAGGTACTCGACGATAGAAAGAGCAGTTCACAAGGAAGGTTTATATCGTGTTTAGGTTACCTAGGATATAGAAATATTGTTAGAATTAATATTTTGAGTAAACTGGTTAATTATTTCAGAAAAAGTCAGTAATCTGCTTAGAACATTTTATCTATAACATTTACCCCATATTTAGTAAACTTTACGTAAAATAAATAATCTATACTTATAATAAATCTGTAGAGAGGTCAATTCTGTACATGAAATATATTTTCAAAATAACTATCAGGGGGTGATTAGTGATCGATACTGATGCCAAAAATGCAATCAGTAAAATTTTTGTCTGTCTGTCTGTCTGTCCATCTGTATGTTCCTTATAGAAACAAAAACTACTCGACGGATTTTAAAGAAACTTGGTACAATTATTCTTCATACTCCTGGGCAGGTTATAGTATACTTTTCATCACGCTACAATCAATAGGAGCAGAGTAGTGAAGGGAAATGTTGGGGAAACGGGAAAAGTTGCTCCATTTTTTAAGCTTCCGTCGCGTGTGCAGCCTTTATGGTTAAAGTTACATAGAAATCATGTATGACGGAAATATTCTACATAAAATTGTCTAAAAAATATCCCGAAACAGCACATATCTATATTTTATGGTTGACTCACAATAACACGTGTAACTCCTGATAGCTTAGCAGTTCGTTCATTCTGATTATATTTGTTTACTCTTACGTTTATAATACTCTCACTCAAGCAGTAGTTAAAAATGTTGCAAAAACGGGGAAAACTTCCTAAATTCTACGCGGACGAAGTCGAGGGCAACAGCTAGTAATAAATAAATAAATATTCATGGACATTTCACACAACGTCCTCTGGTCCCAAGCTAAGCTTATATACTTGTGTTATGGGTACCAGAATACGGATATACTACATAAACTACTTTTCTTTTGTAAATACATACTTATAATACATAGAAAGACGCAGTACAAACATTTGTATGACATTTATGGATATCACACAAATGATTGTCCCAAGCGGGAATCGAACCCGCGACCTCATGATCGGTAGTCCATTACATAAACCACTCCACCACGAAGCTCGTCACAAGAACTGAAAAAAGGTTAGATTTTTAAGGTATTTTCATTTTCACTGAACATGACGAGTTATCCTATTAAAATTATGAGCAATTTCGTTTAACGACCATTATTAAACCTCTTTTAACAGAGAATAATTTACGGCATTCATTATTTTACTGCATAACGTTATTTATAGACTGACATTTATAACAAAAAAGCCAGAATTTTATGTATCTGCAACCTTTAAAATAAAATATTCGGTCTGTTTGACCTATGCAAGTCAAAGAACTTTAGCGAATGTCTGTATATTTGCAATGGCAAAGTCATAATTTTTCGGCCTGATGAAATGATAAATTAAGTTTTAATATATAACAGAGATGAGAACCGTAATTGTGTCGGATTAAGAAAACACCAATCACCCATTATAAGAGCCAGATGAGGGATATTATAAGCAGATATCTACTGTGGGAGATGGACAAAATTAGTCTAATGATGAATCCAAACTAATAAACCCTACACCAACACGCCTGGTCAGCATGGCATAGTAGATCATAAACTTTCTAGAAATGAAGAAGGCCTGTTAACCATAGTTAGAAAACAACGGATCGGGAGAGGTGAGAGAAGATATAATTATATTAAGCCATAAACATTTTCTAACACTTGCGCGATTCATTTGCTTAAATAAAACCACTTTTTACGGATTTAGACGCGTATATTTGTTTTAAATTTTGGCCCGACGTTTCGGAGACTTTGCAGTCACCATGGTCACGGGTGAGACTGAGCTGTAATGTGTCTTCTACGATTACAGCTTAGTCTCACCCGTGACCATGGTGACTGCAAAGTCTCCGAAACGTCGCGCGTCGGGCAAATATACGCGTCTAAATCCGTAAATAGTGGTTTTATTTAACCATAAACATTTATTTAGCCTTACCCCTTCACTTGGCAATAAACTGACTCTTTCTTCCACGCTTCATTCTGCCGTGTATACTCCTCTTTCTTTCATATAATAAGCCCTAATTCTTATACAAACAGCTCAAACTACAAAATATGTACATTATAAATACATGAAACAATAACAACCTAGTTACAACACAAAGCATTTCTCAACAAGATGATAATATTTTCATAATATAATGTAAAACAAAGTATGTGAATGCCACCAGTTGTTCAAAGACGTTATATCGTCGTATCATGGCCGGAAGGTCACACGACATAGTACATTATGTATGTCGGCGGCTACCCGCACTTCAAACTCCGTCATGTATAATACGTCACAAAATATATTCATTCATTGAAAATATTACTAAAAGATGAATGAAGTGCGAACATGCGAAGCAAAAACTTCCCCACAAATCACGCGAAAACACCAGACACAGTAGGTACAAATATCTGTGTTCGTTCAAAGTCCAAGTCATTTTTTTTTATTTCAAGTTGGCATGTTTTACAAGCTCTTTTGAAACCTCAGAAACTAGGTGTCTGTTCCAAACGCGAATCCTATGGAGAAAAACAGACAAGAAACTCCAAGGATTTTTTTTTGTCATTTCTTTTCATATTTTTTTTAATACATATTATACATAGTTGTATCAGGGGTGTGAGAATGATTAGTTCCGTGATTAGTTCGACGAAATTAGTCCCGAATGAATCGAATTTGGGATTCATTTTAGATCCCACCAAAATTAAGCTACTTACGGAATATTACTTTGATAATTTTCGGCGGATCCTACGATCCTAGCCCTGGGCATAGCTATGCCTGAAAGATTGGAAGTTCAAGCAACAAATGCCGCAAATAGTACTTAAATCTCAAAATATGACACTATCTCCTTACATATTCTAAGCTTCTTTGACTCAGAAATGCAACGAAGACTTATAACCCACGAAACAAAATCTTAGCAACGCCCATGATCCCTGGTAACAAAAATCCTAAAATTAAACGCAACAGACGTTTTGTTTTATAATAACAACTCTATGAACCGTTTATAAACACTTAGCACATATAATAGATTGTTTTACAGTTACATACAGCTCTAGTAGTATTCATAATAACTTAGATTTTACATCGACAAAACTATCCAGCGATTAAAAGTCATCACAGTCTTTTTCCATTGCTTTTCTGGGAAACGCACTATTTTTATGAATACTTGTGGTGTGTCCGGTTTTATATACTAGGTAGGGCCTTTATATCATCATTTAGGTCATTTTACGGGAATTATCACGTTGCACTGGCCTAAGTAAATTGATATTACATTCTCCAGATGACCAGATCATTACATTGCAAAAAAATCTCTAAATATTGGCGCCAACCAGTTGCTATTACCGTATCAGACATATCAACGACAACATAAGGCACTTAGGCTTGGGGGGTATCTTGGAAATACGTAAGGTTTCCGCCAAAAATCTCATTTTTCTGTACCTTCCATCACGTTTCGATATAAGGCCCCTCGGAGATAAACTACGCCACTGGCGTCAACTAATTTTTTACAGTCGTGCCATTAAAATGCTATGATATTTGAACATTTCTCACGCTCTATTCAAAAACCGGCCATCGAATTACGAATATTAATTATTTTGCCTTTCATTATTTAACATGACATGTTTTTACTTCGTATTAAATTATTTAGGTGATAAGCATCGTGTTATTTTCTGGGGCCACGTGGTTTCGTCGGCAATAATAAGATTAATTTTCCTCAAAGTACAATTTATTTGTGACGTATTTGCCCTGTGTCGTTGAATATGACCAAAATATTAAATATTTTTTTGGGATTTCGATGCATCAAACTTAGAGACTTGAAATTTGGCCTAGACCAGTCTACATATTGCTGATACACAGAAAAATCCAAAAAATTTGTAGTCATATCAAGTGACAAATAGGTTTTGTTTCCATCCATCCATCAGCCTTTCTTGTAGGATGTAGGCCTCCCCCGTTAAGCGCTGGCTTTGCACCATTTGCGTCCAGTGAATCTCGTTTTTGATACAAAACTTATTTGTGCAGGAAATCAGCAGCATATCCAGCTGACAATTTTAGGCAGCTATATTTTGGATGAATTCAGGAGCAATAGGCTAGTGTACCTTTAATGAATGTTTCATCATCATCCTCCTGCCCTTAGCCCATTATGGGGTTGGCGCAACATGTCTTTTTCTTCCATAGTCTTCTATTAGCCGTCATATCTGTGTCAACTCCTCTTTCTTTCATGTCCTCTTTCACACAGTCCATCCATCTTTTCTTAGGTCTTCCTCTAGACATTTTTCCTTCCACATTTATACTTTATTATACCTTTAATGAATGTTTATTTTCCCTTTAAAAATATGTTAGGTAAATAAAACATCATCAAATCGTGATAAGTTTTTTCTTAGTAACAATGACACCCTAGGTATTGATTTTATTTTAAGCTAACAACTTATGACGGGCATCATAGACTATCGATTAATAATGTCTCCTACTTCCATGCACAAGGTACCAGGTTCATTCAAGATATTTCAAATGCATGGATTGAATTCCAGCACATAAGTAAATTTCTCTCTCTTTCCAGCACATTAACATCGCACTGTTAGGCACAGCTCTTATGCGCTTTGGAAGGGATTATCTTATCTTGATACAGAGTTTATTTTTGAGATTTTCGTCTCTTTCAGAGGATGTAATCTGTGTAAGTAAAATATTCCTTAGCTGGCTTTTAAAGCACCGTAGGGAGGAAGTGGGGTGGTGACACTTCTATTCTTAATCCGTCACCACAAGAACAATAAGTAAAAAGCCGAAATAATTGTAGCTACACATAAAAGAAGGACCAAATATATTGGGTCATCTGATCAATCATTCAGTAGCAATTGCTTTTATAACATTCACGTAGTAACGATATTAATGAATCCATAAATGTTAATATATTGATGGGTACCTTAGGGTTGCTACTCATAGATTTGTCAAAGACATTACTACGAATAATATCTTCTTATATGAAAATCAATTGCTGTTCATTAGTCTCGCTAAAACTCGAGAAAGGCTGGGCCAATTTTTGTGATATTGGTCTTGAAATATTCGTGAAAGTCCAGGGAAGGTTTAAACGGTGAGAAAATATATGGGAATCTAAAATTCCACGCGTACGGAGTAGGGGGCATCAGATAGTAAACTATAAAAATAAGAAAACTATTAAGTTTTGAACTTGGACCGTCACCAAATTAACAAACTCGTCGCCATTAAATAATAATTGGAAACCTTGTTATTACAGCGGTCGTATTATGAGTTTTTATTTCCGTGCAGTTTACGCCGTGAATTAAACTGCCTGGCAAATTCGTACTATGAACATAACCCCCAGTCAGTTAGTTAGCTAAACCAGTCAAATAGAAGAAGAAAGAGAGTGTACAACTAAAGATAATAAGTACTAACTAAAAATTTTCAACTAAAAGTTTTATATCTGCCATACGGACTGAATCGAATTTGCACGATTTTGAAAAAGCTCATAATACGCCCGCTGGACTCTGCTTTTTTGCGTAAAGCTTACTATTCAGTTGATCTGTTTTACAAATTTATATTTGTGTAATTAAATTCAGAAATAACTTTTAAATAAAAAAGAAATGAGTAGGTACCTATTAGCCGTTTGGTAACTAAAATCATATATATGAACCTTAGTTCGGTAAAAAGTGACCAAATATTTGAACTGCAAAAATTCTGAGTCTTCAACAAATATCGTATTTGTACTAAAAATTGTATATTCGACAACCCTAGTCTAAAGACCTAATAGACCCCTAGCATGTTGTGTGCTATTAATATTCTTTAACAGCAGGGGACTTCGGCTTGTTATATTGACCATGAGATAGCGTGCCAAAAACATATAACTTCATAATTCTTAAATGTAGGTAACGTGTTTCAAAGAATGTTCTCATATACGTCAAGTTGGAAATCTAGTAAAAAATCTCTATCAATTATATTCTTTAAACTCTTTGACTTTGGACCTGTACAAAAGTGGTAATAAAGCTCTATTTCCTGACATATGGTCAATAATTAAATTTTTTGAATTATGACCATTTGTTAAAAGTGGCAGCCAGGCACTGGGCATCTCTTACAAGATGTATATGGCCTAATCGCAAACCACGGTGACCTTTATCATGTGTTGCTAGACCAAATTATGTTTATATCGTCTCTCAGGTAGCTCTTATGGATGATGGTGTTCTTTACATAAAGGAGGAAGCCGACTGTTTGACAGACTGTCGCATCAATATACTATCGAAGCGAAGGACCAAAGAAGAAAAGCACGCTGTTTTATTTTACACAAGGAGCGTGCGCTAAGAAAGGATTTTTTGGAAACTTTACTTGAAAAGAGGGTCATGGAAAACTTTTTAGGAATGATCTAGGCGAATAATGCACAAAGACTGGTCTGACTCATAGTTATTACAATGGAATGGACTTACTTCCTCCCATGTGAGTATGGAGCTCTCGACGGCGCTGATCCACATGTCTCCAGCGCCCGCCGTCACATCTGTCACCCCACGTCGGCCACCACCACCTTCCCCGCTCGAATGCTGCAACAAACACAAACTACATAAGACAACATACTAATACTCTACAACTTATACAATAAAGAGGAATGATTTGATTGGTTATTTGAACGGCTTCGTTCGACGGGCTTCGTGGTGTAGTGGTTTATATTGCGGACTACCGATCACGAGGTCGCGGGTTCGATTCCCGCCTCGGACAATCATTTGTGTGATGTTTATAAATGTCATACAAATGTTTGTCCTGCGTCTGGGTGTTTCTATGTATTATAAGTATGTATTTACAAAAGAAAAGTAGTTTATGTATTCTATCCGTATTCTGGTACCCATAACACAAGCATAATAAGCTTAGCTTGGGACCAGAGGACGTTGTGTGAAATGTCTGTGAATATAATATTTATTTATTAAACGATAGGCCATGAAACTTAATAACCGATTTAAAATCTTTTAACATCGCGTAACTACACTATCCTAAGTGAACAACGGCAAGCGACTTTATAAGTATCTAGATTGATTAGGATACTATAACTGGGACTATCCCAGTTCCTGACTATGGTACTTTAAGAGGGCACGATACCAAATTATACTCCATACAAAAATATGGGTATCGTACTTCCCTTTTTTCTTCGCGAAAGTTAAACCTATTTTAATTGTTTCTACGCTATATTATAGATGAAGAGTATATCTATGCTTCTGTCACTTTTTTTTTCAGTACATAATAACTAAAAGAAATATGACCATCCGAAAATCCCGTTTATTTTTTCGTTTTTTTTAGGTAAAGTTGTAGCGTCTATCACACATATTTGGTAACGATTTACCAAAAAAGAAAGTGATACAAGCATAGATATACTCTTTATCTTTAATATAGCGTAAAAACAATTAAAATTGGTTTAACTTTCGCGAAGAAAAAAGGGGTCTACGAAACGTCTTTTTTTTAAAGAATTTGTAGGTAAAATCTGTTTCAGCTATATTTGTCCCTTTCAGCACGGTGCTCGGGAATAGGGATAGCAATACCTAAGACAAATACCTAAATTAGGAGTACAGTACCCTCTTAAGAGCTACCTTTGTAATGATAAAAGCAGATAACATCCTCTACAAGAGACGGAAAAATTTAAACTCTATGCTAAAACGCTAGATCAGCTGGCTGGACCAAATACCCTCTCGAAGTGGAATAAGCCCGTGCCCACTAGTGGGACTTTAAAATGAATTTATACTTAATTAGCTGTTGCCCGCGACTCTGAAATTTAGAAACCTTTCATCCCTTCCTTCGCAATAAAGGTAGCCTTATGTCCTTTCTCAGGGTCTAAAGATTGTCTGTGCCAAATTTCATCAAAATCGGTTGAGAGGTTTAAGCGGGAAAGCGTAACAGACAGACAGAGTTACTTTCGCATTTATAATATTAGTAAGGAAGTAATGATAGTATGAGGTTATTGGATAATTAACATTCTTATGGGTGCAATAAGTTTATGAATGATTGCTGCATAGTGTAAAATTGTACAAATTATTCATGGACTTGGTATTGTAAAGAAAAAATACTAGTTACGTCGCGTGTGTGATCGAGTTACTGTCTACTTTGTAATACAACAATTACAGATCAACATATAAATGTAATCGTTAGAAAGTGAAAGGAAATATCTATAAAATATTTGTTTAAAATCTTGATCTTGAAGGAGGTACATTTTTCTAAAGTGTGTTTGTAGCTTTCATCGTTAACCTAAAGTATTAAGATACCTATATTTCATTAAACATACACTTCGGCTCAATATTTACATCATTAACATTTTATAACAACGAAACACGTAAAAAAAACAACATAGTCTTAATATAACTAACAATTTTGATTATTAGCATTATTGCACTAAGCAACCGTGAGAGCTCATTAAAATTGTTATAACAAGGTTTCTGTATTATATGTATACATTAAATATATCTAGAAAATTCCAACATCCCTACTAATATTATTAATGCGAAAGTAACTCTGTCTGTCTGTCTGTAACGCTTTCCCGCTTAAACCTCTCAACCGATTTTGATGAAATTTGGGACAGACAATCTTTAGATCCTGAGAAAGGACATAGGCTACCTTTTACTGCAAAAAAAATTTTTTTCCAAATTCCATGCGTGTCTCGGGCAACAGCTAGTTATATATCAAAAAGCTGCTGCCAGCGACTTCATACGCGTGGAACTGTTCGGGATGTGATCTCTACAAAATAGTCGGATATACAATATTTTTTAATAATTTTATCGGTTTCTTACATACCTCGACTCCGATCTTTTCGTCTCGCCTATATGTATACCTAACCCTTCTTTCCTCAAGGCCCCAAGTAAAAAGATCTTATATATATATACCGGTTATGTAAACACAATAACTATATAACCAATAACACAACCTTCTCTCTCAATAACTCACGATAGACTCAATTAAATACACAAAACTAATAAAATTGTATATTTCCTTATAGAAAAGTTAATAAATTAATTAATATCAATTAACTATCAAAATACTCGTAGAAGTATAAAAATCTTTCAAGGATACAAAATAACTATAAGTACTTAAATATTCATCTTTACTATTATTAAAAAGGTAATCTCCGAAAGTAGTGTTCCCATCATCATTAGGGTTCCGTACCATAAGATAAAACAGCAGTTATCTATATTTTATGGTTGACTCACAATAACACGTGTAACTCCTGATAGCTTAGCAGTTCGGAGCATTCTGATTATATTTGTATACTCTTCTTTATCTTTACTTCTTATAAAACAAAGTCGTAATTTTTGTATGTATGTCCCTATGTGAGCTTATATCTTCAGAAATCCGCACCGGAGCTTGATGCGGTTTCTTTTTAATAGATAGAATGATTCAAGAGGATGGCTTTTTTCGCATAATTTATTGGGGTTTACTGTATATTGGATGAGATATGATTAAATTTGCTGAGAATTCGAACCCGCGCGATCTATAAATGAAAACGCTGCCGTATCTATGTGAGGTACAACAAACAAATGTATGGAGGAATTGTTTGTTACCTATAGTTCTTCAAAAAAGTCCGCGAGAGCATATGTCTATCTTTTCAGAGAAACACGTTGTACCCATAGTAATGTCAAAAAAATTATCAAATTCAATAGGCAGTTTTCAAAAGCTATTTATGTCTATATAGTAATATTTTTTATCAAATTAAATAGCTTAGTTAGCTTACGCAATTAATATAGATTATGACTGCTCCTTACAGCATGCAATTTAAATGAATATCTTAGTAGATATGACGAAAAAAGAATTACGCGCTATAAAATAAAATACTTAAACTGTTGGCTAAGCAACGCGAACGTTTGCTCGGTCTTCAATCCATACTCCAATCTTTGGATATGTAAGGATGTTTAATGTGCTTTCATGTAAAGACTACTGGATGGATTTTCATAAAACTTTCCAATGAAAAATAGAATATAAAATGAACTTGTTTTTTATCCTTTTTACCGCGGGGCGCAGCTAGTAGCAAATAATGGGTTGACACAATCAACTTCAGTCGTGCACATAGAATTGGTACCATTGTTTTAACAGGATTGATATAGAATATGGGCCGCTGGATGCAGTTAGCGCAGGACCGCGCGTCGCGGCGTTCTATGGGTGTTTTCTATGTATTATAAGTATGTATTTACAAAAGAAAAGTAGTATATGTATTCTATCCGTATTCTGGTACCCATAACACAAGCATATAAGCTTAGCTTGGGAACTTTTCAAAGAACAACATTCATATCACAATTCAGCTTATTTACCGATTACCGATGGGGGAGGCCTATGTCCAGCAGTGGACTGAGAAAGGTTGATGGATGGATATAGAATATCACCTAAACATGCTTGTGAATTATTCAATTATACTAATGGTCTTATTCATAATGACTTATCGGAGGTTTAAAAGTTCGCTAAATTCGGTTCGCGAAAATTGTCAAAACATGTTATTCATAATAGTCTTTTTACGATAAAACGTTTATTATCTCTCCGATAAAATCTCCGTTTAAACCTCCGATAAGTCATTATGAATAAGACCATAAGAGTTTACTAAGGTACTCCACAGAACCTAATCATTATTCTATAACAGATGTTGGAACGAATCCTTAGTAGTGGACTTTTTAATTAAAACGGCATCCCGTCACCTATAACGAGATGTGACTCGATAAAATAGTAATATATCGCAGTACAAATATAATAATCAGCGTGTCAATCGCTTTCATATTTGTAATCGATTAACCGTTACGATTGAAAGAATTAGAATTTACGTCATATCGAGCCTTTTCACCAGACTTTCTTTATCACTGCTGGACACAGACGTTCCTAATGGAACGTCACAATGTGCGGTTCTGAACCACTTGCAACCAATAGTTCTTCCTTATCCTTGCTAATTGTAAAACAGTCATCAATTTTGTATGTATGTCCCTATGTGAGCTTATATCTTCGGGACTGTGCAACGGATTTTGATGCGGTTTTTTTAATAGAGTGGTCCAAAAGAATGGCTTTTTTGTGTAATTAGGTTTGGTTTCTAGATTCCACGCGAACGAAGTTCCGGGCAACAGCTAGTAGCTAATAAGAATCTGTCAATACAATATGGTGACAGTTTAAGGTGACTTTTCCACAGATATTAAAGTGAGTAATGGAATAATGAATGGCAAATAATTCTTAGTAGACGAAAGACTCTACAAAACTAAGAGCTCTACAGTTATGGCAACACGCTTGGTGAGCGTGGAGACCAAATATCTTCGTTACGGTCTAAAAGTTGTGAGAAGAGAAGACAATAAGCACGATAAGTTTGTTGCTAAAGTAATTTATTAATTTTGAAATTGACTTGCTATGCCTTTCTTAATAAATCAAATTGTGGTGTTAGCACGACCGCAATAAGCTCAGTTGGCAGAGCTACGGAACGGTATTCCGAGGTCGTGGGTTCAAGTCCCGCTTGCGGTGATCACTTATTCCACCGCAATTTGTTTTATTACGATAAGTTTGTGTTTCATTACTTTTTAACGCCAATTCATAGAAAGTATTTTAATAAACTTAGCTCTAGATCTGAATAGCACAAAAAACGTCACGTTTTAAACTAAATAGCGTAACTAATTACAAGAACATGAGCTTTAACCTATCATAATTATTAGCCAGACAAACAAAACGTTAGCTTTAAAAGCTATCTAAAAACCACAACCGAGTTTACAATAAGCGCTAGCACATGAAACAATACAAAAACTTACCTATATCAAGCTTGGAGGCACAAATATGTGGTCAAGACAACATAACAAAAACAATGTTTTTATATCGTGTTAATGTTAAAAACACGTTTAAACACAACAACATGCGACGAGATACTGAACTCAAACAATTAAATGCGAAATGAGCGATTCGTTTTGTACACTAGGTAGATGTTAAATTAATAGCACTTAATAAGTACAGTCGCGGTCATAAATGCTATAACAGTTTTATAATTAAATTACTTGCACAGAATGCACGGGCTAGTGCTTTTGCGAATACAAGTAAAAATTGAGCTATTTTTGGATTTCATATAATACAATAATAATAAATATTCATGGACATTTCACATAACGTCCTCTGGTCCCAAGCTAAGCTTATATCCTTGTGTTATGGGTACCAGAATACGGATATAATACATAAACTACTTTTCTTTTGTAAATACATACTTATAATACATAGTAAACACCCAGCCGCAGTACAAACATTTGTATGACATTTATGGATATCACACAAATGATTGTCCTGACCGGGAATCGAACCCGAGACCTCGTGATCGGCAGTCCATTACATAAACGACTCCACCACGAAGCCCATATAATCACGTAGAATGAATTACTATGAAAAGAACTACCAACTGAGGAATAATTTCTACATTAACTACATAAAAAAGACGGACAAATTGATACAGTCTGGACTAGTTGACGAAATATATTCCCGATATAAAAGAGACCCGTGATCAAACAGAGGTTTTTGTGCTGAGGAGCTTAATATATCTTAATATATATATTTCTTGTGTGCGTGTGTATGTGACTGAACTCCTCCTAAACGACTGGACCGATTTTGATGAAATTTGTTGTGTGTATTCTAGGGGGTTTGAGGATGGTTTAGTTTCACAATTGGCTGGACCGATTTTGATGAATTTTTTTTTACACAGAATTGTATGGCAAAACAACGTTTGCTGGGGCAGCTAGTCTATTATATCTTCATTGCATGACCAATTTCATAAAGACGTCGAAAACAAATAAAAAATACAATATTGGAATAAAATTATCCCATAGCTCTTCTTTGGCAATCACGTAAAAATCATGGTATAAACCTTGAAGCCGTATCTAGCAACACAGTGGGGGCAGACATCGAACTCAACCCCCCAGTGCTGCCTTATTGAGTAGAAACGGACTTCCGAAGCAGTCCATGTGGTGACGGATTAGGATCAAAAGGGCTTCCTGTCCAGGGTGCTGTAAAAGCTAGCTAAGGGACATTGAAGACAGATAATATCCTCTGTGAGAGATGGAATACTCGAAAATACCGACACACCTGGTCAGCGCGGAATAGAAGATCAAAATTCCTCCCAAAGTTAATATTACGTTAATATGCTGGAGAGGGAGGGAGAGAAACTTAGAAGCAAGACGAATTTCTAACACAGTCGGTGGTAGGGAAAAAGTGTTTGGATCAGTCATAACCACATGATTTTCTCAAAAAAAAAATTATGTCGACGTCATTAAATGATTTTTCATTTCATTTCAGTGTCGAAATGTGCACTTATTAAAACATAACAATTGTTTGTTACGGTTCTAAGCACATTATTTTATACGCACGAACGGATAATGTCATTACACTACTTTTCATGTAATATTAAAAAGTAATATGATTTAATCCATAATGGAGTAATCAATATGGCGTACTTATTATTAACTAACTGCTGGCGTAGTTCCACGAGATTTCAATTCCTAATATGTCTACCGTTCAATATCAATCAGAAACGTAAAATGGACAAGTCCTTTTGGGGTCTAATCAAAATGGGTTTAACCGCATTGAAGGAGAGCCCTCAGTCAGCTAAATTGCTTTTCGTCCTGCATCTACGTGGATTATGAGTATTATGGAATAAGTAATCAAGTCTAGAGTCCGTTTTTAGTGTTGTGTACAAAAAAAGCATTTTTATGATACGAGCATCCTGTCTTAAATCATCATCAGCCACGCAGATACTTGTTGTAATATTTCAAGCTACCGCCTAAACATATTTGCCAAAATCCCAGGACCAAAACACCCAGATGCCAGAAACGAATGGATCGACGGATTAATGCAGCAAGAACTCAAAGCAATTCATCTACGCACTCCTTCACTCCTCCATTTCATATGCCTTGGCATTGGTCACGTAACTCCTTTTACTTTTAAATAATACTCAAGACAAAGTTGTGTTTTGTAAGCAATTAAAAATACCCATTTCACGTCAAGTGATTGATATCTCGTTACAAAATACGTATCAAAGTTATTAACAAGGCTTCGATTGCCAATTTACCCTTCATCTTGGTCCTCAAATCAAATAGAAAACTCATTTTTGTATGAACCAACGAGCTAACAAGTTTCTAGAACGTTTAATATTTGCTTAACACTATTATTGCGCTTTTCCTGAATAGCGACGCGACTCCATTCCTATGAGTAGATACTAATAATTAGGAATAAAAGAATACAAAGGTCACCACCCTATTTCCTGCCCAGGTTGCTGTAAGAGACAACTAAGGAATTATAAGCCGTTAACTACAACTGTGATAAAATTTAAAACAAATACACGCGTCTTTATCCGTAAAAAGTAATTTTATTTAAACAAATGTGAGTTAAAATAATGTTTATGGACATTTTACACAACGTTCCCGGGTCCCTAGCTGAGCAGTGAGCTTGTTTGGATATTGTATTGGTACCAAAATCATCGCGCATACGTAATACCATAGTCAGCCGGCTAAAATGTACACTTAAGAGGATACCAAAATAGCTTCGTGCATTTTTCTACGTACGAAGTTTTCATTGTTTCTTTAGATTGAATGGCTAGAGCTCTAATTTTTAAGTACATATATGTTTTTTCAATATATGGTCTAGGATCGCATAAACTCAGAAACGCGATTGAAAAAAGTTTTCTCGATAGAAAATCTTAGCGAAACAACCTCTCAAATTTTTTATTTTTTTCATTTGTCGGTCTATTATTGCGCATTAACTAATGAAATAACTTTAAAAACATAAGTAACTATTATATATAGAAACACGTAAATCAGAATTAAAATATATTTAGTAGATTTTGAGTAAATAGGAAAAGTATCCCTAATTCTTCATTTTCTGTGCCTACTGGCCGTGTTAATATGTACGTGTCGGCGATGATATACGATAATATTGATGTAGGCCCTTAAAATTTCTTTATCCTAACGCGCACAACGTAGTAGGTACGTCTCTCTCTCTCCAGCCCAATAACGTCCCACTGTTGGCTACGGACTACACTTTTAGAAGGATTAAAAGACATATCTAATTTCAATATTGTAGTTATACTCGAATACAAGGGATGCATAAAATCTGTTCGGATGCAGTATTTTATTGTACGTATTTATAAATGCCAACTGCATTGACCTTAATTGTGATGACATTGGCTTTCTAGGGCAGCTAAATGCAGCAAAATATAAAATTTCTCCGCGAGTTCTATCTGACCTCTACGCCGTAACAATGACAAAGAATTTTAACTCGATAAAAGCTTAAAACATTTAAATATATTAATTCAGTAAGCACAAAACACACTCCTATACTAAATGAATCAAAATTTCAAATACATACTTGATTAAAGTTGGTACACAGACGATAAGACTCTAGCTAGAGCTGTAGTTTTTAACCTATGGTTCGTGGACCACTGGTAGTCCTTGGAATAATTTCAAGTGGTCTGCGAAGCCATCGTCGTAACAAACAAGTAGGGGAGAGGAATTCATAGATTTTATGCAAAGAACGGACGGGTGGTCCCAGGCATGACAGAAACTTTGTAAAATGATCCATCACAACATAAAGGTTAAAAACCACCGAGCTAGAGCCTGACAAAAGGAAATTGGAAGTTATCAAAATTCACGTGATTGAATTTCGATATCAGTATATCCTTTCTGTGTTCAGCAAGATTGTTAGAAAAACGTGTTGAGAATCACTTTAATATTTTTGTAAAACTTCCAAAACTAAATATCACATAATTAACTTTTACAGTTGTTATTATAATTTTTAATAAATTTTACATAATTTATCTACATTTAAAACATATTATGCGGACATTTCATAATCATAAATATTGTTTTTATAATACAAATAATGTTACATTATAAATAAAAAATTCATACATAAATAATTTTTATAACAGTTTCGCTTTCTTAACTTAAATAATATTATTATATTAAAATAATTTGCAACTCATATAGGCTTTGCATGGTTAAAATATTCGGATTTCGATAAAATATTGGTTTTGCCCACTCTTTCCAGAGATTTTTCAACGAATTTCTGTAAACATTTCCTTAGTATTTGCACTCTGTTGGTGAAAACCACATAAAAATCTAATATTTTCTAACACTTGCGCGACTCATCTGTTTAAATAAAACTACTTTTTACTTTGCAGTCACCATGGTCACGGGTGAGACTCACCCGTGACCATGGTGACTGCAAAGTCTCCGAAACGTCGGGCCAAAATTTAAAACAAATATACGCGTCTAAATCCGTAAAAATTAGTTTTATTTAAACACATAAAAATCGTTACTCATTTAAGTTAGATAGAGACGTTCTAGAGAAAAACTTTTTTTTTGTATTTGTGAAGGTTCATTTCTAAATTCCACGTTTACATCATTCCAAAAGAGATCTTTATAGTTAAATATGTACAAGGCCTTCATATACCCATAGCAGTTCATTTCGCTATATCAAAAATATAGGAAAACTATTTAATAATTCTTAAAATTTCAGTGACTATTACATACCTGTTCTGTGCATGTTATTGTAAAAATACCACCCTGTTCGTTAGGAGGCTTCGTTTCTTTACTACTAGAACACAATCCTTTTAATCTCTTAAACATTTTCAAGCGCACATTAATTTCTAATCGTAATACAAGAATCAATACAAAAATTTGATTTAAAAACGCCACGGCGCTTTATTTACGACGAAACTATATTTCCAATATAATTCACTACATCCAATTTTGTATACTTTTACCAATAAATAATTAAATATTCATGGACATTAAACACAACGTCCCCTGGGCCCAATCAAAGCTTATATGCTTGTGTTACGGGTACCATAATACGGATATACTAAATAATACGTAAATGCTGCACCGATTTCACTACGGTCACTGTTGAAAGTGTCACCGTGACTGATTACCGGTGGCTATTACAAACCTTAAGCGGTACAAAGTTAAACAAAAAATTGGTCAAGTGCGAGTCGGACTCGCGCACGAAGGGTTCCGTACCATTATCTATGCAACATAAGGCAACGTTATTAGTATCGAGCAAGAAACGGTAAAAAAATCATGTTTGTTGTATGGGAGCCCCCCTTAAATATTTATTTTATTTTATTTTTAGTATTTGTTGTTATAGCGGCAATAGAAAAACGACGAATTTAGCGGTGACAGATGATAATTAAATATTATTATGTCATCATGTGGTGACGGATTAAAAATACAAGTGTCACCACCCCTTATCCTTCCCAAGGTGATGAAAAAGCCTAATGGGTTTAAGAGAAGTATTAAAGGTTGTTTGGCATCATTCTCTTTATTTAAAGCTAAAACTCAAGCCGCCTTATTACAAAACGTGGACTAAATTTAATCCACAGTTTAAGCCTGGCTTTTTAAACACTTCAATTGCGCATTTCAAGCAGATTTTTCTCAAATCCTAGATCTTACAACGACCTTAGTCTTAAACCGACGCCAAACAAGTGTCAGAGCGGGTCTAACTATCCAATTCCTCGTAAATAAACTTTGTTAAACCTGGATTTAACGTTGAGCCGCGTTTTGTAATAAGGGGGATATAGTTTAGTTTCGTGGATTCCATCTCTTACAAAATGGCTTATTTGCTTATAATTACCCCTTAGCTGGTTTTTACAGCACCCTTGGGTGAACACTTGTATTATTAATCCACCCGTAATATTATGCATGAAATAAATTAAATCCCGCTTTAAGAAATTTTAAATCATTAAACTACATAACTATAATTTTCGTTGTAGGTAAGTAAAACGCTAATTACCAAACTATTCCGTGTTTTTGAACATCATACACGTCTATTAGTTACCCTTGAGGAATATTTTCCTTATATTGTGTATAAAGTATGCAAGAATTCATCATTTTATACAAATACGTCTTCACAATGAAAAACACAAAAAGTTGTTAGGTATTTGAAGTCGAAAAGATTAGTGTAACAATGACTGCTTGTTTAAATTTTTTTAAACTTACAGAAATGTTAGGTGATTTAGAAAATATCTTTTTTTTTTTGTTTATTTTAAGTCAGTAATATATATTTAAAGAACGAAATTTTTGAGTTCAAAGACTAGCTTTCATAGATAAGAACTATGCTGATGAAATGTAGAGGTAGCTTTATGTACATCTTGACTCTCGATCGACAATCTCGACCAACCACCTAGTTTTATTAAGTAAAAGCATAGCATGTCAATTGCAAAATTAATAAATTACTTTATTAGAAATAAATAAAACTACTTTTTACGGATTTAGACGCGTATATTTGTTTTAAATATTGGCCCGACGTTTCGGAGTGTGCAGTCACAGTCAGTAATAATACGCGTCTAAATCCGTAAAAAGTAGTTTTATTTAAGCAAATGAGTCGCGCAAGTGTTAGAAAATATTATATTAGAAATAAAACTTGTAGGGTTTGATACTTCGAGTATAACTCTGGATGGATGACAGAAGATTGACGAAAAGCAACAAGTAGGTAAGTGGTAAAGTTGGGAGAGGACGCCCGACTAAAAATAATTCCGGTGTCATCGCCAAATCCCTTAGAAAGATAAAGTGCGTACCCCTTACAACCGTCCATGATCAGATGTACCAGTGTAAATAAAGCCAACGAAGTGTGTTTGGATTGTAGCAGATGGCGCTCTTGTCTCTGCCTACGCCCATAGGAAAAATGTGCGACGCTTTGATGATGATGATTGCAACTAGATAAATTGTTGTATTTTGTGTATGCATATACAAAAACTTTGTGTTGCGATATTGGACTGCATACTATACATATTTAAATTTGAGATGAGTTTTATTAACTAAACTAGCTGTTGACCGCGACCTCGTACGCGTGGAAATTAGAAACTTTTTACCGTTTTTCCAACATTTTTCACTACTGCTTCGCTTCTATTGATCACAGTGTGATGTTATATATAGGCTACAGCAGGAGTGGCCTACAAGTCGATCGCGTTCGACCGGTCGATCGCGCGACCAATTTTTGTCGATCACTCGCAAGTTCCATGAGGCATTCAATGCCAAATGTTTCTAGTACAGGAATGAACATATACGCAGCTCATGCTTCGAGTAGGGAGACGTTCAGCGTGACCACTTTTAGTAGTTTTCTACTATTTTCAAGAGTGCACGGGGGTATAAAAGCACATTGCATAAACGTCCCCTTCTTACCGGAGAAATAGGTCGCGACTCAATTTTAAAATAAAAAGTAGATCTTATGTGCACAAAAGTTGGCCACACCTGGGCTATAGCTTTCCTCGATAAACGTACTATTCAACACTGAAGGATTTTTTCAAATCGGGCCAGTAGTTCCTGAGATTAGCGCGATCACACAAACAAACAAACTCTTCAGCTTTATTAATATATAGATAATTTGAAGAGTAACACTAAGGATTCTTATTAGGGAACCCCAAAATATGATCTAAAATACCTTCATATTACATCTTCACGCGCCATGAGCTGTATAAATTGCTACTTTGACTGGCGCACTGTTTAAATGTATGTATATTTTTTTGTATATTAACATATTTCATGTATATAACATCTGAATTATTCATAATAATATGTATAAACGTTGATACTAGCAGTTACAGTTGATATTAGCATTTCAAAATGATCCTTGTATTTTTTATTTCAATTTTGTGAGGAGACAAAAATTTTTAAGATACAGTGTCGTTTTGTCTAGAATTAAGCGTAATTCTGTTTTACATGGGTACTTCTATAATTTAGTAATAGTCATACAACTTGTCCGTGCGGTGACGGATACAAGTATCACTACCCCATTTTCTTCCCAGGGTGCAACAACCAGCTAAGGGATATTACATAGATAACATCCTCTGTTTTCCGTGTGGTGACAGATTAAAAAATACAACTGTCACCACCCCATCTCCTCCCAAGGGTGCTGTAAAAGTCAGCTAAGGGATATTGCACACAGATAACATCCTCTGTGAGAGACGGAAAACTTGAAAATAAATTCTGTGCCAACACGCCTGGTCAGCGCGGCACTGGAAACCATAATCCCTCCCAAAACGGAGGAGGCCCGTGCCCAACAGTGGGACGCAAATGGGCTGGAGAGGAGGAACATGCTCTGAATAGAAAATCTGTACTGGACCCTAATTACTTACCCTTACCCTAATTACATTCCGCAATCCTCTACAAAAACAATAGAAACTGTCATACTATTCCGACGGGCTTCGTGGCCTAGTGGTCTATGTAATAAACTGCCGTACAAGGTCGCAGCTTCGATTCCCGCGCGGGAAAATTATTTGTGTGATACATAATTGTTCTACAAATGTTCGTACTGCGTCTGGATGTTTACTATATATATTATAAGTGTGTATTTACAAAAGAAAAATAGTTTATGTAGTCTATCCGTATTTTGGTACCCATAACACAAACATATAAGCTTAGCAGGGGACCAGAGGACGTTATGTGAAATGAACATAAATAATAATTATTTATTATTTCGTCTAATTCGCAAATTTTCCAAATTTTCGTAAATCTGAAAGATTTCGGTTGATATTTTAATTGAGATAAAATGTTAAGTATCCAAACATACAAGATTTTTAGATGTAACTATCGTTATCAAATTATAGTCAACTCTAACTAATATTAGAATAAACATGAATGACCAAAACGAATTCCATTTCACGATAATGCACATACAATCAAGGTATCAACAGAGGAAGTTAAATATTTCATAAGTTAAACCTTCTACAATCATTTAACTAAACTAGCCATTAACATTATACGTGTAGACGCTGTGAAGGTCTAAATATGATGCCATACAGTAAACTAGCTGAAGACCGCTACTTCATACGTAGAATTGGGGTTCACCTTTTTTTCGCGATAAAAAGCAGCATAGTTAGCTACGTCCTTTCTCGGGCTTAAGACTGCCCGTGAAAATTGATTCAGTAGTTTTGACGTGAAACAGCGATAGACAGACAGGCAGTTACTTTCACATAATATAGTAATAACTATTAGTAAGGATTTATATTATACTAGCCTAGCTGTTGCCCGTGACTTCATACGCGTGAAATTTAGAAATTAAACCTTAACAAACAGAAGTTTACTATGACAATCGATAGATGGCGTTGTACCATTTTTTTTAAATCGCGCTATAGTTTCGTTCGACACATTAACACTTAAGCTCGTCAAAATTTCTATAGTGTCATCAACTCGTTTTCGCATTTATAAATTATTAAGATTAAGAAGGTAAGGATAAGGAAGTGTACTTTGGTAATTTATTTAAAGGCTCGGGCAAACGATGTGGAGGATGTGGTCAGTTACTCGGATCTCAGCACAGATATCCTTCAAATGAGTCAAGTGTAGCATAAATAACCAGATGTACGAGTATAAATACATAAATGAAGCCAAGAAGGATGTTTAAATTGTAGCAGATGGCGCTCTATAATGTATAGCGTACGATAGGTACACTAATGTAGGATCATTGGATAGGTACGTGCAGAAAACATCTCCAACTATCTAGGCAGACGTCTTCGAATCGAACGAAATCTTCGAAAGACGAATCTTCTGTGAGAGAACGCTAACTAGGTGTATTATTAGAGCAATTCCAAGCAAAGAGACGACGAAATCTGTGACTCGTGGACTTTGCGGCTAGAGTGACTAATGCCTTGGGATAAGCGTCTCCGGACACAAAATATCGACATGCGGAGCTCAGTAGCGGTGGACAGTATTTTTCTTAGAAAGGGAAACTAAATGAGTCAGACCAAAAAACTAGCTATCGATATTGATTGCTCACCAACTTCACGTCGCATAGTTATTCTCGGGAGGTGAATTATTATCATGCACAAATATTTAATTTTGCGCTCGATACCAAAAAGACTCTAGTCTTCAAAATGTAAATTCTTTTTCCTGCACTTGTCCCAAATTATATGTGGTCGGACAGAGGCACGTTATCAATAACGTCAAATTAAAAAAATTAAGGCAAAGTAGATAGGATTTATAGCACCTATGTCTGTAGTGATGCGGCCACGCGCGGTAGGTCGGGTCCCAATTCATGAGGCCACCTCTAGCCGATTCATGGCCAGGCTCAAGACACTACACCATGGCCCGGTAAGGGTGAAGAAAAAACTAATAACCGTAGTGGATGTATGAAATGAAGCTAATTTTCATCTTCTTTTCTCATCTTTTGATACTTTAATAATAATAAATTCATGGACATTTCACACAACTTTATATTATTATTATATTATTATACTTTGCCTAGAGTACAGCAGATGGTGCTTCAGTCTCTGCTTACTTCCATGGGAAAAACTTCACTATACCGTTAACTAAATTATTAGTTAAGACCATTCTATCTCTATGAGCTGCTTATCTAGGATGCTGTCGTATAAACACGTCTTTGTCTATATCTCGCGATGTCACCGAGGCATATCATCAAACCGCTACATCAATATTTAAATAGAATGACTGATAATAATAACTTATCGATAAAACTAATCTATGATAAATTTTATAAACAGACACATAAAAAAAAATCAGAGCATAATAATCTGCTTTCATTTTGTTACATCTTACTATCATAGTGGACTGATACACATTATGGTATCTATTAACAGTGCCGCTTTTAAATAAAGTCACTTTTTACGGATTTAAACGCGTATATTGGTTTTAAATTCTAGCCCGGCGTTTCGGTTACTTTGCAGTCACCAATGGTGTAATTGAGCTGTAAAGATTACAACGAATATAAATAAATAAATAAATAATATACGCGTCTAACTCTACTACTACGCAGTCAACATACTTATTCATTTGAAAATGAATGAATAGAAAGTAATAATATATAATACTAGCCTATTGCTGCACTTATCTCTTTGCTAAATAGTTTCGTAACTACGTGTTTTATTTTTAATTTACTACATAATTTATTATTCAAAGAACTATCTATCAAATATTAAATTAAATGTGAAAGGCAATTTACATATTTTTTTTTACTCTTTTCGTTATTTAATTTACGCACACAATAGAAAAAGGCTCGTAGCAGCGGAAGGCCTTTAGTCTCTGCTTACCCTATAAGAAAAAGGTGTTACGAAAAGTTTCTATTCTAGTCATTTATCAGTATTAATACTATATGGTTGCATTTTTGTATGTCTGTAATGAATAAACTAAAAATTAATACATATATTTCGATTACTCTTTCACAGTGCCGGACTAAGACAGGCCTTACATGAGCGTATCTGAAGGGACCCTTGGAAGTTAAACTCATATTCTACTAATCGGGGAGGGCTTGGTGGTAGGGGTTTTCTGAGCATGGGGCCCCTAATAGGCGCAGGGCCTGTAGCATTTGCTACTTTTGCTACCATGTTAATTCAGTTATGATCTTTCACCATAGGAATGCTAAATGATATTATCTCTACTTGTTATAAAACAAAGTTGTTATTTTTGTATGTATTTTCAAAACTACACCACGGATTTACGCATTAACACCGCGGGGCACCTAGTATGTAACAAGTATGGATATTGTAATGATTTTAAATCATACACATACATAAAGTTGTGGGCAACAGTTTGTCTGGGTCACAATCAAAAGCATTCAGTTCAATCATTTACAACAATTCATGTCTATCATTAAATTTTCTATGACAATTACTATCAATAGAAATTTATCAATTAAAAGAAATTATTGTTATTATTGTATAAATGTCTGAGTATTATTATTGTATGAATGTCTGAGTATAAATGTGGAAGGAAAAAAGTCTAGAGGAAGACCTAAGAAAATATGGATGGACTGTGTGAAAGAGGACATGAAAGAAAGAGGAGTTGACACAGACTTGACGGCTAATAGAAGACTATGGAAGAAAAAGACATGTTGCGCCGACCCCAAATAATGGGATGAGGGCAGGAGGATGATATTGTTATTATTGTTTCAACATGGACAAGAGCTATACAATACAATATATAAATAAATAAATAAATAAATATTCATGGACATTTCACATAATTATTTTTATTTAATGTTAATATTTAATTAATGTTTGGTATAGTTTTATTTATTTATTGTTATGGTTTTATTTATTTATGCTGTTGCTGGCAAGTATGCATGGAATTTAGAACATTTTGCCTGTTTTTACAACATTTTAGAGCGATGCTTTGCTCCTATTACTCGCAGCGTGATGTTATAATGACTAAAACCTTGCGTGATAAATATACTATCCAACACAAAATTTTCAAATCAATCCTGAGATAAGTGCATTCAAACAAACAAACTCTTTAGCTTTATAACACTAGTATAGACACTTATGCCATTTCTTAGCCAATTTAAAATAAATAATAAATAAATATTCATGGACATTTCACACAACGTCCTCTGGTCCCTGGGTAAGCTTATATGCTTGTGTTATGGATACCAGAATACGGATATACCTAATACATAAACTACTTTTCTTTTGTAAATACATACTTATAATACATAGAAAACACCCAAACGCAGTACAAACATTTGTATGACAATTAAAAACATCACACAAATGATTGTCGCCCGAGACCAAATTCAAATCCAATTTGCTGGGATGCCATTCTACAACCTTAAGACTACATTTTTCTTGGGCATCTGAGATCATGTGTCTAGTCCACCTCCATTTCTGCTTATCTATTTGGGTGATTTTGACAGTAATTTTATTTCTTTTATAATTACTGTGTAATCATGTCTTGTTTTTGCTCCTCCTAGCCCATTAACGTCCCACTGTTGGGCACGGCATTGCTCCACTTTGGGAGGGATTATGGTCTACTGTGCCTCACTGACCAGGCGTGTTAGCACACATACACTTGTTTTTATACCTATCATACAACTCTCCAAAGTTTTGTTCAACAAATGCATAGTACCTACCTAAAAATCTGTATTTCTATCTGTTCTTGTATGCATTTTAAGGGTTCCTTTAAAGGGATAATCATAATGGTGACAAACAACCACACATAACACCAGATGGTAATTACTTAGAGCCATATAGCTACTATACTATTATAGCTACTATAGCAATAGCTTAATCAATATTAGGTTATTGGTACATATACCTAATGAAGTAAAAATAATTTGGATAACTAATTCTAGTCTCAGTAATCAAAAGTACTTCTTCTTTTGAGCCCTTTAGTCTACCAATATTGAGCACTGGTCTCCTTTACTGTAGAAGTGGCCTTAATCTACTTTTAGAAATCTATTTTCATTAATTTTGATAATGGAGATTATATCAATTGAAAAGAAATGTATTGAGTTTAAGTCAAATGTTCTCGTTTTAAATTTATCAACGAGACATTTTACGTGTCAAAACTATGGTGAAAGTAAAGACAGCATTTGCATGCAAAAAATTCGCTTTTACGCCTTGTCATGTATAAGTTTAAGTGAAAAATAATTTACTATTTCGTTATTAACAATTATACTTATAAGTTTTGCTATATATCGGCGTTTCGACAATTATTCAGAAAGATCTAGGTCGTAGTGTGGAGAACAAACGTAAAAATGTTATCTTTAAGTATCAACAAGCTTTAGAAACGCCCACAATTCATACTGAAATAAAACATATGCGATGACTAATCCAAAACACTTGTAATATCCAACAAATCAATAGCTTCTTAAACAGTACACAAACAAAATCAATAATATGAACAATGAAACTAACCACACTCGCGGTGTCCTGGCTGTCTAAGGAATACTTGTCCGTTTCTTTGCTCTGATGGTCTTTGGAGAAATTTTCATATTTACGTGTAGGGCTACTTTTCATTGTTCACACGATGCCTTTAAGCTTAGGCCTGGATCGACATTTTACACACCCGAAAAGACGACACGACTAATACACGAACGAAAATTCACTGATGCAGCAAAGCAAAGCAAGCAGTCGGACAATTGACACTAATGACAACTTTCAACTTTGCTTTTGACGTCTATGACAATTGAATAACAAAGATGCGTTCAACTTAGTCAAGAATGTTTCTGGCTTCCTTGGAGGCTATCATGGATCAAAAGAAGAATAAAAGAAAGATGATCAAAATACTGTCATCATAGCATTCGTAAAAGCAAATTCAAAGGCAACATAATAAACGATATTCTTGTTATTGTGTATCCGACAGTTATCGAAGAATCAATATCAACCCTGTGTATCAATCAATAACTTATGTTACATCATTGTTGAATCTCGATGCTAGCAAGTAGCAACTATGAATTAAAAGTTCGGAGTTACGCTTAGTATTTTAGGTACTATGTTTAGGTATATAAACAATAGCAACACTACTGAAACATCACACTGTCTTGACTTGACCTTGCTTGCTAGCATTAACTTTTTTCATAATTACTCTAAGTAACATACCTATTTGTACGTTTTTGACAACAAAACTTGCAAATAACTAGGTATATCTCTAATTGGAGATGTGTAGCATTTCAATTAACCTACTGAAGTCAATAACTTTACATGATAATTATCACAGGATATTAAATAGTCGTAGTTACTTACATTCGAATGTCTCCATGGCTGTTGTTCGTCCCACAATTGTATATGTGTATATTCTTTAAAACCATCACTTTTATAATTTCTACGGAACATCTGGAAAATAACACCATTTTGATAGACACTTCATAGTTTTTTTTTTCACAAAACTAACAACACTATTGGCCAAATTTTATGAACGGAAAAATACACATACATTTATTAAAATGAAGAAATAACGCACTTTTGTACCTAAATACCTACTTTTAAGGATTATTAACGACACTGCTTTATTTTATTAACCTACTTACCTAAATTGTAAGCAGCTAACTATTTTGAATCATACTAATAGAACAGACACAATCACACAACACAACTACACCGCGACTGATTGTACTAACATTATCCTTATCAGTGACGTAAAAGCAGTTTAGTAATAAAAGATTACACACACACTGACATCTTTAACAAACGTGCTTATCTGTTCATTCGGCAGTGAAGTATTTTAAATATCTAAGTAGGTATGATAATCAACTACAATGTGTCTATCTAATGTTTTAAGATAAAGTTAATTATCGGAAACTAGGAACGACAGGCACGTACATCCATTCTTTTATTTTTTAATCTAACATCAAATAAGTAGCATATTAAATTAATTTAGAATATTTTACGTCCGGACGTTGAAGTCTCCAAAACGTCGGGATACGTGTCTCTAAGAAAGAACTGATAAGGACACCTTAGATATGTTATAACGTGACCACGGCACCCTGTAGTCTTCGAAACGTTGGGATAAAATTAAAATTAACTAACGCGTGTATAAAGTAATTGAGACACAAACATCTTTAAATCGTTCTCCTGCCTTTATACGAATATTCGGGATCGGCACAACTTGACTACTTGTTCGTGTTGCTTTAACGACTAATCGCACGAACTCATCAGCTTTATAATATCAATATAGTGGGTCTTGAACCTACTACCATAGACACAGTATAGATATATAATAAATTCATGGTACTACCTCGGAATCGACTGAGATACTGCGGCCGTCGCAAAACCGACCGATCGGTATTCTGAGGTCGTGGGTCCAAGTCTCGCTTGCGGTGATCACTTTTTCATATTTTATGTATTACTCGCTGTTGCCCGCGACTTCGTACCCGTGAAAGTTAGAAATCAATTCTTAACAAACAGAAGTTTACTCTTCTGCTCAATAGATGGCGTTGTACAATTTTTAAATCGCGCTAACGTTTCGTTCGACACATTAACACTTAAACTCGTCAAAATTATTATTGCGTCATCATCCGGATTTCGCATTTATAAATTAGTAAGGATAAGAAAATTATAAAACAAACTACAATATGATCTAACTTGATTTTATTTAAATAATGCCTATATTTATAACTGTACAAAACAATTCTAAGCCTTCAACCCGTCTTGTAGACCATATCCAGGGCCAGTAGGTTCTTCAGTTAACGATGTTAATCCACCTAAGGGCTCCGCTGCAAATCGGCCACTCCTGTAAAATTTTAATAAATACGATAATCATTTATGTATACTATAACTGTAGCGCGCGACTTTGTACGCGCGAAATTTAGAAAATTTTCAACACCAACGTTTTTCCGTGATGCTTTGCTTCTATTGATTGCAGCGTGATGTTATATAGTCTATAGCATTCTTCGATAAATGTACTACCCAACAGAGAAATAGTTTTTCAAATCGGACCAGTTGTTCCTGAGATTAGCGCGTTCAAACAAACAAACTCTTCAGCTTTTTAAGTATAGATTAATAAAGAGGTAAAGTTTGTAATATGTGGGTATGGGTAGAGGAATAAACTACAAAAGAAATTCGATAAAAAAAACTTATTAAATATATAGATGAATAACAAATAAATATACCTTGGTCCAGCCTTAGGTTTCTCGTCTTTCTTGAGTTTATCAATTATTTCATTCATATCTTCAACTGTCAGATCCTCCTGTAATTAAAGACACACTTGAAAATTAATATTTGTGTTATTTATCGAAAAAACTACATCCAAATATCGCCATATTGGCGATAAAATAAAATGTCTAAATGATTTTTTTGTTGGGACAAATTAGAATTTAACTACTCTTGAGTATCCGCAATATCTAGAATTTACTTAAGATCTATTTAGATATTTATTATATGATATGATTATTATAGAAAATTTTCCTTGTTTTTCCAACATTTTTTATTGCTGCTCCTATAGGTCGCAGCGTGATGTTATATATAACATCACGCTGCGACCTATAGCGTTCCTCGATAAATGTACTAGAATTTTGTTATGGTCTTATTTATAGTTTAACAATATATTTAGTAACATACTTACATAATAATCGTCATTGACTTGTACCATTGGAGCATTGACACAAGCACCAAGACACTCAACCTGCAACAATACATAGAATTAATATATACTAAATATAAGCACCTTGCAATAATATAGATATTTAATAGTACATTACGATATTAGGGCCTCATCCATTTTGGGAGGGATTATGGTCTACTGTGCCGCGATTACCAGATGGTAGGCACAGGGTTTATTTTCAAGTTTTCCATCTCTTACAGAGGATGTTATCTGTGTACAATATTCCTTAGCTGACTTTAACAGCACCCATGTGGTGACGGATTGTTACAAGTGTCACCACCCCTTTTATTTCGCACGTTTATGGCCCTATTATCCAATAACAAGAATATTATACCTCAGAGATGGAGAACTTGCCGCAAGGACTGGTCCCACCAACTTCACATTTGGTACCTTCAACAAGTGCCTTTAGAATTGCATCGGAGCCTCTGATCCAACAAGGTGTTGTGGTACAAATCTGCATGTGATATTTACCTATTGGTCGCCTGAAATAATTATATTATTCTGTCAGTATTGGAATAAAAACTCTGCTTCTTTTCAGTGTAATAATGTCCCACAGTTGGGCACAGGCCTCCTCTACTGCCGAAGAGTTTTTGATAATATAGGCCATTTTAACCAGAGGTGTATTTTGAAAATTTGCTCCATTTTGACGCCCAGGGCCTCCCTGGGCCAATTTATTTAGCCGCCCCATAAATTAATAGAGCTGAATAAAAACATTTAATTGAAAGCTTTCGCTGCCCTTCTCAGGCTGACCGCCCCAGACCATGGCCTCTATGGCCCTAGGGTAAATATGCCTATGATGTTAACATAGGGTTTAGTTACATGGTATAAGATGTTCACAGTTAATAATACCTTAGCTGGCTAGAGTGACAGACAGACTTAAGTATTAATCTTACCTAATGAACATGGTGTAGAAAGTAGCTACTTCATAAACCCTCATACGTGGTAAGTTCAGGATCTCGGCTACTTTGTGCATGGCAGAAATAGGTAACCAGCCTCCATTCTGTCTCTGTGCTAAGTCAAGAAGTGGAATCATAGCTCCACGTTTGTGACCTTCTGGGTATATGCCTAGGAGCGCATCAATTCTCTGAAAAAAAAATGTTCCAATTTCAAAAAATGATATAATTATTTGTTAATATGTTATTAACCATGGTACAATAAAGTACTATGCTTGATTATCTATTCCTGGTGACACTACTATTCTTAAAGCTACCATTCAAGGTCTGTGTAATAAAGCTTTCAATCGTGTAAAAAGATTGAAGGAAATGTTAAAAGATGTTGTTTTCTAGGTAATTTAAAGGGCTGTCTTAGTAGAACATAACATAACCAAAATTAATAATAACTTTTTCATAATGTTAACCCATTCGTTGCCACCAACGCACCATTTGCGTTTTACTAGATTCCTGAGGGGTGCCACCAACGATCCGTGTGCGTTGACGTACCTTTGCCTTTTTTTTGGCGATGATTAAGAAATGGTAGTGTTTTGTCAAAATCTCTGGTAACATTTAGTACTGGAAAAGAATTTTAAATATAACAACACCGTCGGTTTTCAGTTTGAGCTGACATTTTTATAAAAAAAATCGAAAAAACGCGGGTACATAAATTTTCAAATTTTATCTTGCTTTTAAATTCGTTTTTAGTGAGTGTTTGTAGTGTATTTTTGTATTGGTAAAAAAGGTAAGCTATATTATTCATTTTATCAATCTTCCTTGGTGTTTCATAATGTATTTCTGAAGATAATCGCATGCACGCAAACCGGTCGTTCAGAGGCATAGTAGTAAAGCCAATTCGTGGATAGTTTTATGCAAGATGAAAATAACATTCATAAATATGATTTGAATAGGTATGTTTTATAAATTTTATTCTATATATTTACTCTTTTGTGGCTAACCGTTGGAATATTCAAAATTTTATGTAAAATTGTTTAATTAATGAAACTAAGAAAGTATATTGTATCTATTTTTAGTTGAATAACACTTGATCAAAAAGTATAAGTTTTATTCTGCGTATAAATATGCGAACTTATGAAATACCGAAATATAATATATGAACATTTAAATAAATAATGGAATTTTATTTTCAGTAACTTCTTAAATAATGAAAAGAAGACTCGGAGCAAGCTTTAAAGGGAAAACCAGATGATAGGTTGGTGATTGATTGATAAATCACCAATGATTTTAGTTACTTTTGCTTCCTTTTTAATTTTGTTTAATTGTTTAACGTTTTTTTTTATTTATTTACACTTATGCTTAAACTATGCAAAGGCGGCCTTAATGCCTAAGGCATTTTCTACCAGTCAACCATAGGGTGGTGCAGAAAAAGTGAAGGTAGAAGTGTAACAAATAATGCTAGATTGTCAAAGATTATAGTATATGATTAGTGTCGTTTTATATTTTCATTAAAATATTAATAAAAATCATTTCACACATTTTTTATTTAGTCCCATTTTTCCAACAAATATATAAACAGATACGTAACTAAATGTATTGCATAACACTTTCCAAACACGAACGCAACTGGCGCGTTGGTGGCAACGCCCAATAGAATTTATTCATCAGTGCCACCAACGCACAGGGTGCGTTTGCAATTTTTCGCTATCTTCTACATATTTTTATGTAATTTACTTGTAAAAAACGCAATTATCGTAAGTTCTACAACCTAAATCAAGAAAAACATTAAATGGCACCTAGGTGTAGTTTTGAAAAATGTGGTGGCAATGAATGGGTTAAGAAGTGAAAAGTCCCATGTCTATTTAACATGCAATATTCTGTAGTATTTTTCTTTTAATAGTTAAAATGAGTTCAGCGATTTCAAACCTTACTTCCATTAACCTTGAAGATACATACAATTATTAGGAAAGTATTTTTTTTTTTTATAAATTTGATTTATTGGTTATGTCCGTATAACCTCCATTAAGAATTTTGAATTAAAATATTTTATATTTTACTGAAACTACAGATTGGATACACGTAGATATAGAATAAATAAATACGATGGTTAATCTTTAAATTTTAAATAAAGAATCAGTATCCAAAAAAAATATAATAACAAAATACGATGTTGACAGTACCTTTTGATTAGCAGGTGTAAATTCGAAAGGAGTTTTAGCATTGTCCTCAGGGGAGTCACGATGGACAAACAGACTATCATGTTGCAAAGCTGAAGTGGTCTGAAGACTCCTAGCTGATAAACGCCACTGAAAATACGAATAAGAATCACTAACACCAAATTCGCAAATGTCAAAAGGTTATTATATAATAACATTGTTTATAGGGTTTCTACACAATTTATTTCTTTTCCATAACCTACCAAACCCTGTGTTCCAGATCTGAGGCTGGATAACATGATTAATTACACCGATTTTCTTATATTTTGAAAAAGATATTGCGAAACACTGTTCGCCAACACTTATGTAGCCAACTTCCGGTCAGTACCTGTCAATAGTGTCAATAGTGTCAACTTCATTGAAGTGAAGTGAGCTTAGCACAGAACATTAAGAGCTTAGTATCTTATCAGTATGAAGTCTGATAGCTCGTTCTAAAATTAAATATTTTTCTAAATGTCAGGAAATTTACAAAACATTATTAATTTAATTCACCACAATTTTACTATGTACATTTCTACTCTTTTGTATTTTGAACATAACTTAAGACTTTTACGTGCATTTAATGAATAGGATCCAAAATAAACTAAAGTATTTGAAATGAAGTGTTTTAACACTTCAATAAATATATTCAGGTAGGTACAGATTTTCTAACGCCAAATCTACGCGGGTAAAACGCCTGGTAATATTCTTACGGCAACATGCCTAACGTTTTATATCCTATGATGTTCTGTATTTGCAAGGCGCTTGAAATATAAAAATAAAATAACTCTGAAAGTTTTCAGTTACTTAACCATTGCTTTTTTATATTTATAAAAAAAAATGGTTGTAACAGATATACGTACATAAATAGATCCACAGATAATTCTGTGCGACTGTGCATAGCTCACTTAATAATAACATGGTAGATGAAATTAGCGTGGTAGAAATTTTGATGACTGATGTTCTATTATCAAAATCAAATTACCTGCTTTTTGATTTTCTGAACGACATTTAAAATTGGAATTTGTAAACAATTGCCAAATATTTTTATTATTGACGTTTGCCGACCGTACATTTAAATCGGTTGATCTTGATTAATTGGACGGACGCAGTAGACGTTAACCGTTTCTTGTCTTGTCTCCTAAGTCATGGGCATAGGCAGGATTCAGTTTCGGCAGGTGATTTTAGACTTTAATTTCATTTCCAGGAGGTTTTGAGCTAAAGAAGTAAGTACTAAATTTGTCCGCAGTAGTCTAAGATTTTACTGTTTCCATGCTGTTTTTCTTCAAAACAAGATACTTTTTTTGGTAATATTTTTGGCATTTTCTTTTTAACATCACTATGTACTTAGTGTACGCCGTAAACATAATGTTGTGCTTAGTTTAATAGCCTCTTTATCCTATGAACGATTGTTATAATGCAAAAAACTACAACTACAACATAGATTTTAATGAAAATATATTTTACACTATTATTATTATTATTATTATTTATTTATATATATTTATATCTCTCTTTTTTTTCCAATAAAAAGAGGTAGTTTTCGCTTTCGTGCGGGCCTTAGCCAAGCAAGAAAGCTTAAGATATTGTTAGATCAGTGGCTAGAAATTTCCTAACAATTCTGCAAGTGTTGAGTATCGCTGCCTTTTGTAATGTTATGTATGTGAGTGGGTGAATGTCTAGTAATTTAAGACTTGTATGTAGTGTGTAAGGTATGACTCCAGTAGATGATAGTACAATAGGAATGGTTTTGACTGTGTTCACTTTCCATTGTGATTTGAATTCTATGGCTAGGTCTGTGTACTTTGATAACTTTTCTGTATGTGTGGTTGAGAGGTTGTGTGTGTTTGGGACTGCTATGTCAATTAAATATACTATTTGGTTTTTCTTATCGTGTAGTGTTATGTCTGGTCTATTAAAATGCACTGTTTTATCTGTGAGTATAGTTCGGTCCCAGTAAAGTTTGAATTCTGATGTGTCTAATACAGTCTTAGGGGTGTATTTATAGTAAGCTACTTGTTCTGATATAAGTCTGTATTTAAATGCTAAGTTTTGGTGAATGATTGCTGCTACTTGATCGTGCCTGTGTTTGTAATCGGTTTGTACTATTGCCCTACATGCTCCTGTTATATGTTGAATAGTTTCTGGTGAACCTTTGCATTTTCTGCATGAGTCGTCTGTAAAATTTGCTAATTTCATTATGTGTTTTCTGTAGTTTTTAGTTTCTATCACCTGGTCTTGTATGGCGAGCATAAACCCTTCCGTCTCAGGAAACAATTCTCCGCGCTTCAGCCAAGCGTTCGACGCTGTCTTGTCGACGATGGGTTGGCTAAGGTCGTGGAGATGTCTTCCGTGTAATGCTTTTCGGGCCCATTCAGCTAATTTAGTCTGTTTGTCTACTAGTGTTTGATTTCGTTGCTGCGTGTTGTCATGCAGATTTAAGGGAGTTAACTTCTTATCATTATATACTATTGCTTTGTGTAGAGAGGAATTAAGTGATTTGTTATGAAAATATGTGCGTAAGTTGGTTATTTGCTGATTGTGTAAGTTCTTAATATCTATAAATCCTCTACCGCCGTCGTTTCGGGCTAACGTCATTCTTTGTATACAAGATCTTGGGTGATGTTTCCTGTGTCGCGTCATCGTCGTATTTACAATTCTTTGAAGATTTTTTAGATCAGTTTTACTCCAACTAATGATTCCAAATGAATATGTAAGAATCGGGATTGCGTATGTATTCATGGCTTTGGATGTATTTTTGGAATAAAGATGACTTCGGAAAATTTCATTTAATCTATTTCTAAATTGTTGCGTTAAAGTAGTTTTTATGTCTTTATGTAGAATCTGTTTTGCTTGGTTATAACCCAAGTATTTGTATACCTCATCGTCGTCTAGGGATTTAATGATATCACCGCTTTGCGCTTGATATTGATGTTTATATTGTTTCCTTTTCTAACAGAATTTATTTTACATTTGTCAATGCCGAAGTCCATACAAATATCTGCTGAGAAATTTTCAGATATTTGAGCAAGCTGTAATAAGTGATTTTCAGAAGAAGCATAAAGTTTAATGTCATCCATATATAACAAATGGTTTAGTTTATAGGTTGCTGTGTCAGGTGGGAGTTCTATATTATTTTCTTTATATGGTAAGTCGTAGCCTATATCAGAAGAATTTAATAAATTTGAGAGTGGGTTTAAGGCGAGGCAGAACCAAAGCGGGCTTAGAGCATCACCTTGGAATATACCTCTTTGTACTTTAATGGGATCTGTTTCTATTGTGTTGCTGTCATTACTTAGTTTAAGTCTAGTAGTCCATTTTGTCATAGTACTTTTTAGGAAGGAGATTATCTGAGGGTTTATATTATAAATTTCTAAAGTTTTAAGAAGCCATGTGTGAGGTACGGAATCGAAAGCTTTTTGGTAATCTATATACATAGTAAATAAATCAGATTTTGTTTGTTGAGTCTGTTTCATTACTATTGAATCTATCGTTAGTTGTTCTTTGCATCCCTGGCTGAACTTACGACATCCTTTCTGCTGCTCTGATAACATATTATTCTCGAGTATATGGTGGTATATTAGTTTACTTAAGCAGGATGTTATAATTTTGTAGATAGTTTGAAGGCAAGTTATCGGTCGGTATTTACCCGGGTCAGCAGTGTTATTCGGATCTTTGGGTAACATATACGTGATGCCCATGGTAATGTATTCAGGTAAAGTGTGTGGTTCGAGAATGAATTTATTAATAAAGTTGTAAATATATGGGTGTAAATGTGTAAATTTTTTATACCAGAAATTATGTATGTTATCCGATCCTGGCGATTTCCAGTTGTGCAGGTTTTTAATTACTTCATGGAACGTTTCTAACGGTATGCTCTGGAAATTCATGGTATTGGCGTTCAAGTATCTATGCTGTTCGGCTTGTATCCACTCAGCTTGCTCATTGTGAAAAACAGGGTTTTCCCAAATCGCAGCCCAGAAGTTACGTAACCTTTCATTGGATGGTATATTACTATTGCAGTTTAGGTTTTGTGGGTTAGGTTGACGGATGAGAGGTGTATGTCTAGTGTCATTGTTAAGGTTGTTGTGTGAGTTAATCAGTGTGTTAGTTTGTCTGTTGTGTAGAGTGTTTGTTTTTATACTGCGGTAAAATTGCTTTTCATTGGACGTGAATTGTGAATTTTGTGTTTTACGTAATGTACAGGCTTTATATCGACTTAATCTATTGCTTAAAAGAGATAACTTTTGCTTCAGTGTATCTAGAAATTCAGAAAGTTGGGTATTTGGGTTTTCATAAGTAGCGTGGTTTCTATAGCGTTTCTGAATATGGTTAACGTATTCTATTATCTTATTGCTTCTATTTCCTCTAATGTACTGTGTTAGTCGCCCTATCTGTGCCCTTAACTCATCTATTCTACGTTCCAATCTTATTTGCCATTTGGGTTTCTTTCTCTTATAGCTGCAGTTACTTTCATCTCTGGGTGGTATTTCAATCTTAGCTCCGTTGCTTCTAGCTGCTGCCCATGCTGCGCAGTACAAGACAGTTTGCAGTGTAATAAACTCGGTATCAGCATTAATGTGTTTTGGTAAGACGTTGTTGTTAATGAAATGTACTATAATAGCTAGTCTCTTGGAAGGTTTTTGTTTAGGAATATAACTTCTCTGCGTTGGGATAGTATCACTAAAATAGGCGTAGGCCTCATCAAAATTTTTCTCTATCTTTGCACTAAGTTGAGGCGGAACTGTCGAAGAAATTTCTTGCGTGTTATTGCTTGTATTATATAGTTGGTTGTGTGTTTCAGATTGCATGATAGTGGTTGGGTCATTTGTGTGTATGTTAGTTGCTTCTAGTTCAGATGTTTCTATTATTGTATTTCCGTGTGCTTGGGTTTCGTGGATATCCTGTCTAATATTTAACTCTCTTGAAACTTCTTCTTTCAAAGCAAGTAGCCTTTCTTCACTTATATACTTATTGTTTATTATTAGTCGCCTTTGGTCAGCTACTCTCTGTTCAGTTATATGGTTTAAGTGTGGAAATGTATTAATGAAAGATTGATGTAGTGGTCCTCTATACGCTGTAATATTGGTTTCAAGTTCGGTTATTCTAAAATAAGCTTTCATGATGGCTTCATTGTGCTCTTTTCTCCATTTCATTCGCTGGTTAGTTCCAATATTTAGATGGTTTTGAGAATTTTGAGTTAGTGTTTCATTTTGTGTGTTAGGGATAAAGTTATTTGTAGATTGGACATCTGTGTGATTGATTGGTGTACTAGTTTGTGTGCCAGATTGTATATTATTTATTTCATCTTGTACCTCGTTATGTATGCGTGTGATATTACTTGGCGTAAGAAGCTTTTTATTAATTATGGCCCTTCTTTGATCACCTACCCGTTGGCGAGTGATTGTGTTCATATCGGGAAATTTTTCTATGAATTTAATGTGTAGTGATGGTAAGTAGCCATTGACGTCAGTTTCCATTAAGGTAAGCTGAAGATACGTGCGTAGGATAAATTCGTTCATTTCTTTAGTCCATTTTTTACGCGTTTTTAAGCTGCTGGTGGTGGGTGCAAGGTTAACGACCATTTCGGCCTCTTGCACAACATCCTCCGACAGCGCAATGCTACGAGTAGATGTTGATGATACATGAGATGATAGATATGAGTATGAGTTTGTTGATGGGATAGAAGGAAAGCTGCTGATTGAAGATGAATGATGATGATGATGACGTTCTGCAACAGCTTCAAGCTGGGCAGAAGCTACAATTTGCGATCCGTTGTCCCCCCCAGAATACGTGGGACAGCCCGAGCGAAGTCGCTCAGGACGGGATTCTCCATCGTTGCTAACTCCGGTACCCGCCTGGGGTAAATTATATCCGCTTCTTAACCGCATCGCATTTTGTTTTACTATAGCTCTGTTTGTCTTTAGTGAGTTACTGGCTAGAAAGCCGCTAAAGTCCGCCCCCCACGTGGTCACAGATGTTCGGACCGGACGTAGAGTTAGATTTGTGAGGGGCTTATTATTATTATTATTTATAGCTTAAACCAATCACACAAGTACCTACGCTACGTATAGCTAATTTTCCAATTGCAGAGCATAATGCGACTCAGTGCCGCACAATGCTGAACTATGCTGACGCTTAATTGGAACATGAATTAGTTTTCAAATGCACCAGCAGAGTGCGCTAAGTGTTGAAAAAAAAAAACTTTAATAAAATTGTATTCACATTATAAGTGTGGAATAAAATGAAAAAAAAATGGAATAAAATGAAAAAATAATGAAAAAAAGTCATTGTTTGTATGTACCTTCATCCATACTTATATTTATTTTTTTTAAACACAGATTGAATTAACTTTGATTATTTCCAGAAAACTCCGACGAAACGAAAGCCTTAAATTTTTTTTTAACAATAAAAATAATATTACTAACGATATTATATAAATAAAATTTCAATCAATGCCAATTTAAAGAAAAAATACCTACTTGTTAATTTTCTGTCGCTGAAGTGGTATGGATTGCACGCATCACTTTTGAGAGTGCTCGATTGTGCGGTGCGTTGCCGTTGCTGTAGTTGGAACACTCAACGTTGAGCATTGTGCCGCATAATGCGCTCTTGTGCTGTAATTGGAAAACGGGGAATATATCACCCAATAAAAGCTAAGGAACGGTAGTAACTTTAAATGCGGACGAAACCACGGGCGTTAGCTAATACAAATAGTTTTATCAAAATGTTTGGTTCATGATGGCCATTGCGGCAGTTACCATGGCAACTACGTCGTTGTTTTGCCGATCGCACGTTGTTTTCTTTTTTATTTGCCTTTGCTTTTTCGTGCAAAATTTTAGGCACAAGAAATACAGATAATGCTTCTAGCAAATAGAAGTTTAAGCGTTTATTTATTCAGAATTATAAAGTAAATTTTAAAGTATTGTGGAAAGTTATACCCTATGGTTATACCTCTTTTGGTTAGGCGTATTATAAGAAATTTGCTGAATGCTAAGTCATGGTACTCATTATTAAGCTGTAGGCCTGTATGGCCTTTAGCAATAGTAGATAATAAGTACCTACTTAAGTTTGAACAAACATTTTTATACCATGCAAATCGTACACATTTCTCTCGGTCCACTTATGTTCAAGTGACTCAGTTTACTAGCGTATTAGCATAAGGCAAAGTCACAAAAGATATTATTTGCATAAACTTAACCCTTAGCTAGCTTTTACAGGACACTTGGGAAGAAATGAGGTGGTGTGGTGACATTTATACCTAGGTATTCGTAATTCACCACAGCAAGCACTACTTTTCACTTTACGGCTATCCAATTCAAACCGAGACCACCACATCAGATACACGGAGACTTGTAAAAAGCAATCTGAAAATGTATCTTAAAACCGGTCAAGTTCGATTTGGACTCGCATACGAAGGATTCTGTTCTGCATTGTTATCCGTACTAATTTATAATTGCGAAAATGAGTTGATGACACTATAGAAATTCTGACGAGCTTAAATGTTAATGTGTCGAACGAAACTTTAGCGCGATATAAAAAACGGTACAACGCCCTCTATCGATTGCCATAGTAAACTTCTGTTGGATAAGGTTTAATTTCTAAATTTCACGCGTACGAAGTCGCGGGCAACAGCTATATCATAATATATCCTGGACTCCAAATAACGTAATAAGGGCAGGAGAATTATGATGTGGAGTATTTGTTGTTATAGCATCAACTGATATACATAGCCTGTGAAATGTTCAGCTTAATAACCATCACCGTTCAATTCTGGTGACAGATGGACGGTCAGCGAAGTCTCAGTAATAGAATATCGTTTTAACTTTTAATACAGAACCCTAATAAAAACGATAGCAGTCGACTGTACTTTCAATGTAAAAAAAAATGTCGGACACCAAAGTGTAGCTTTGGACACGGTTTGGCGGCAAAATGGCGGCTCCATTCGTTCAGAAATTAGATAACGGGACAAACGGTGGCACCATTGATAAGGAATTAAATACAGAGCGAGCCAAGCCACTTCACACCACAATGTAAAAGAAAATTGGTATTTTTAGAAAGCATATCGTTGCGTGCGATAACAATTTGTCGATCGGGTGATATGTATGAAGTTGGTGAACGCATCTTAAGCGACGATGTAGTGTGAGATCTATTAACAAATCTTTGCACTTGTTTTGAAGAACTACTCGAAAGTAGAAAGATTTTGGAAAGAAATGCTTGAAATTGCAGCATATCTCCTATTTTGAAATTTAAAATAATGTCCTTTTTTGGTCCCAAACTGAATCTAATACTTTTAGTAGTTTCGATTTGGGGAAATAAATAATAAAGTAAATACTGGTACTACTTTTTGACATAGATCCACTAAAACACACAAAAGCAATGCAAAAGTTGACAGGCTTCGTGGTATAGGGGCACCTCTAATTGACAGCCCTTCACGAGGTCAAGGGTTCGAAATGTCCATAAAGAGCATTTTTATTTACATACTTCCTTGGCTTCATCCACACTCATACATCTGGTTATACCTACATACCCGACGGTTGTAAGTGCTATGCACTTGACCCTTTTGAAGGATATCGGCGATTACATCGGAGTTTAAATTTCTCGGGCATTCCTCTCATAACTAATTAAGCATAGATAAAACAATAATTTGTAGGGACACAATATACTGATTTCATTGTTTGCAAGTAGACGTATGTCAACAGGCCTACGAATGCATAAAGACCATTGTACTAGCCACCTAAGTTATTATATAAAAATATATTTATTACAGTATGTATGGGCCTATTGTTTGCTCGCCGGCTAATTTATTATATACAAATATATTATGTAGGGATTCATTGTATGCAACACTATGCGTGTCAGCAGTATTAGGAATGTATAGAAACGATTGTTCTCCTTACCTATAAAAGCTATTACTATATCAAATATAGTATAGAGTCGCAAATAAACGCCATTCAAGTCCGGACGTATTTTATTTTTATCCTCTAACCAACCGACACGACATATAACCCTAAAAATTATTATCTAGGTTTACGTCAGATCATATAGAGGTTATTGCTGACAAGCCGCTGATTTGTTTTATCATTGTATTTTCATTCAAATAACCTCTAAAATAAATTTTAGAAAGATTATTAAATATTGTTGTTGAAAATTGTAAAATAAAAATGTTTAAAACTATTTTTAACTACCTGAATCTAATTATAGATAAGGGAATTAAAAACTTTGTATCCCTTTTTTCGATCATAGTATGGCCGGAGGAGTATGTAGGACTTAAAGCTGTCATAAACATAGTTTTTAGGGTTCCGTACCCAAAGGGTAAAAACGGGACCCTATTACTGAGACTTCGCTGTCCGTCCGTCCGTCCGTCTGTCACCAGGCTGTATCTCAAGAACGGTGATAGCTAGACAGCTGAAATTTTCACAGATGATGTATTTCTATTGCCGCTATAACAACAAATACTAAAAATAAAATAAAATAAAGATTTAAGGGGGGCTCCCATACAACAAACATGATTTTTTTACCGTTTCTTGCTCGATACTAATAACGTTGCCTTATGTTGCATAGATAATGGTACGGAACCCTTCGTGCGCGAGTCCGACTCGCACTTGACCAATTTTTATTTAAAGCTCACTTTATACTCGCCGTTGCCTGCGACTTGGTGACTTTTCAGAGCACCTAAAATGCCCAAAAACATTATTCGACACTATTTCCCATAAAAGCCCTCTTTTCCCGCCCACTCTTTAAATTAAACAAAAAATTGGTAAGCTTTATACAGACTATGACGCTGGATGAAGACGGCACAGGACCGTGCGTGGTAGCGTTCTGTGGGGAGGTCTAAGTCTAGCAGTGAATGGAGAGGGGCCGATGGATGGATGGGTACAGGCTGTAAAAAAAAATCTGGCTGTTTGGAATTTCTGTAGACATTAAAATAGAAACCTTTGTTCCAATCCCTTGTCATTGTTTAAAAAATAATCTATAAATCTATGGTTTTAGTTCATAGTGACCTTTGCAGTTTTTATGTGTTTCTAGAAATAATGCTAAACATTCGTCCTACAGACGTTCTGAGAACAGGTCGGGCTGGTTTTATAGCGCTGTTTATTCACATCAATGGTTTTAAACAAAAATACCTGTGTGAATGCTTGTTTGTATTCCTGCCAAAAAATAGCAAAAACCTGAGAGAGAAACCTTTCCAGATATGAAACATGAAAAAAATATTAAAATCTTTGTTTTTCTGTTCATCCAACGAGGGTTGACTTCTCGTCTAATTTACCATTGTTAAAGTCAATAAACTACAAAATAATCGATTAAAAATGAAAATTATTACTGGCCATAATGTAGAAAGAGTTATTTAAAAAGATAACATATAACATAATGTGACTTTTTTTTAATTTTCTAGTGTCCACTTGGCGAGTGCTTGATCGCTCATAACATTTTCTTGTATCTTAATACAAAAGTTCACACGCAAAGAGCACATTAAGACAGATGTACATAAAATTGTTACAGTAAGTATACTCAAATTACAAGCCTCTCGCTAACATAATTGATTTTCTTTACGTAAACAAAATGATCATGTTAATCATTGTTTGAATAACTCTCACTTATTTACTTTAAATGTCATTAGATGGCGCTGATTAACAGATTTCATTAATATCTGAAAATTTTCTGAAACGTTAGGTTACATGTAAACTAAAATATTTGCGTAATAAATCTGGAAAAGTAGTTTCATAAAATATATTCACCCACACATCCAAATATCCATACATTCTTACGAATTCTTCACGTTTGTTTAGGAATGGATACGATGGTGCAATCTAGAACATTTTCAATTTGCTTTTCGTTGGTTGCTACCCAACGTTTCATAATAAACACCAATTTTTATCGCCATGATTGTAATAATTTTGTGTATAATAAACTGCAATCTATTTCGTGATTTAAGAAAAAAGGCTCTACGTGGCTTTACTAAATATCTACGACTAACAAGATAACAATTAAATTTTGCAAAATCCATCAAAATTACGTGTTTATTCTATATTTTTGATGACTGTCACGTTTAGAAAAAAATAAGGTATAATTGAAGCCTAATAAAGAAGAGCTTAAAACCGAATTATCGATACACAATAATCACGTTTCTTTGTTAACCTAAAATGACATTTTTCTAAGTAAAATTCCAAAGTCATAGTACTATTAAAATAGATCACGTATTATTGCGATCTTTTTACTCGACTGGGATTCGAACCTTGGACAATGGGTGGCGGATCGGGCGCGATCGCAGCTATAACGGTTGTCTACAAATCAGATTGTCATTACACGGACTGCTTTTTACCGACATTCTTGAACGCAAAAAGTTTTGATTTGTCCGATGTACACTAAGTTTAAATAAAATTGGTGTATTTTGTTTATGACTTTAAAATTATATTGTTACACGTAAATAACAGACGGAGAAGGGAGCCACAGGACCGTACATTGTGGTGTTTTATGGGGGAAAGCCTATGTCCATTATTGGATGGATAAAAGCTAATACCCCTGCCGGCGTATTATGAGCTTTTTAAAATCATTCAAGTTCCAGGCAGGCCGTAAACTGCATGGCTAAATTAGGTATTATGGCAAAAATAAAACTTTTAGTTGAAAATTTTTAGTTAGTACTTTAACTTTTAGTTGTACCTTCTCCTTAAACATATTAATGTATGACTGGTTTAGCGAACTGACTGACTAATAATTTGTTCATAATACGAATTTGCCAGACAGTTCAATTCACGGCGTAAACTGCCTGTAAATAAAAGCTCATAATACGGTCGCTGCGCGCTGGTTATATTAGCGATCATAGTTACGACCCTCTCCTTGCTTTTTAGCGCGATAATTTATGTAGCATAAGTATCATTCCGCCGTAAAACCTTGTCTAATGCTGTTGTAGAATATTAGTGGATGTAGACTAGCTTTATAAGACAGCAAAACCTTTACCTAAAATAATGTGCATTTTTCAAAGTAATTTCAGTAACTACAATTTGCAGCATTCATTGCATGACGTACCTAATCAAATCAAAGCTTTTCTCATACTCTGCAAAAGTTAAGTACATGTTGAATTGCATGTAAGAAGCAGAGTAAGAAATCGGACTCTTTTGCAAGACGGGAAAAATTGGTACGAAGAAGAAGAAAAGTATATCATAATATCAAATCCCAACATTGTATCTACTCGTAACTTTATATTGTCTCTGTAACTCACTGTAAGTTTAACTAATAAAATATTAAATAAACTAAATTATAGTGGAAAAAATGATAACCATGAGCGGGACTTGAACCCACGACCTCATATAATATCATAATAATATCATGGTTATCATTTTTCAAGTCAATTGCAAAAATTAATAAATTAGTATATTAAAATATTTTTATTTATTTATTTATACTTTATTGTACACTGAATCGTAATATAATAATCACAATATATTGAGAATAATACACATTAATAATAATTGTACAAAGACGAGCTTAACTCAAACCGAGTTTTCTGACAGCAAACCCTTGGCCTTGAGTGACAGAATATATTATTTTCATCCAATTCTCTAATAACCAAGTATACAAGGCGCCATGCGACCACGACAAGTGTTAAATTGGAGCTTGAAAGAAATAAGAAAACAAAAAATCTAAAAGTATTGGCGATATAAAAAAACAACATTCAGTTCGTTACCTAGGCCGAGACACTTTCTAAATGAACATCACAGCATTGTCATCATGGAATTGTCATTTTTCTGTCGGTATATCATTTAAATATATAAATAAACTATCTGACCCGGCAAACGTTGTTTTGCCAAACTAAAAAAAAAAGGTTTGAAAAATAGATGTTGGCCGATTCTCAGAACTACTGAATATGTATGTAAAATTTGAGAAGAATCGGTCAAGCCGTTTCGGAGGTGTACGGTAACTAACACTGTGACACGTGAATTTTATATATTAGATTAGAAGACTAGCTGTCCTGGCAAACATTGTTTTGCCATACTAAAAAAAAAGGTTTCAAAAATAGATGTTGGCTGATTCTCAGACCTATTGAATATGCATGTAAAATTTCATAAAAATCCGTCAAGCCGTTTCGGAGGAGTACGGTAACTAACACTGTGACACGTGAATTTTATATATGAGACTAGCTGACCCGGCAAACGTTGTTTTGCCATAAAAAAAAACAAAAAGGTTTGAAAAATAGATGTTGGCCGATTCTCAGACCTGCTGAATATGTATGTAAAATTTGAGAAGAATCGGTCAAGCCGTTTTGGGGGAGTACGGTAACTAACACTGTGACACGTGAATTTTATATATTAGATATTCATGGACATTTCACACAACGTCCTCTGGTCCCTAGTTTAGCTTATACGCTTGTGTTCTGAGTATCATAATACGGATACCTATACAACTTTTCTTTTGTAAACAGAATATATAAAATAAAAAAAAAGACCCAGACGCAGTACAAACATTCTTATTCTCTTACTTAATGAACTTCAATCTATTGGAGTGTAAATTACCAACGCAAAATCTAGAGCTAATTTTTTTTACAAGATAATTTGTCTCGGAAACTTCGGGCCAGATTTGCTGCTGATAGAGCTGTAAAAAGCAGTTTGATAAAAGTATATTTTAAATTAAAAATTATGTTAAAAATATGCTGCAAGAAATCGCTTGAAATGAAATAGTGTTTAATAGTCGACTGTGTTGGAGATTGAACCGAAAGGTGAAATCCACTAAAAATCATTAGCTATGTGGCTAATAAATAGCGATACTGAAATATATTTCTAATCTAATTCGCGAAAATGTATTGTTGAAGAGTTTGACATACTTGAGACGAGAGGAAAGTAATATCGTTAGGAGAGTTCTACGAAGCGATCAGTTGTTGTGTACAAGTTCGTGCCCAACTTGTACGCACCAACTGATCGCCACCGTGCACGCCACCGCGGACGCGAACTGAACGCGTTGGTTTGGCCTTACCTTAAATGTGGAAGGAAATAAGTTTAGAGTAAGACCTAAGAAAAGATGGACGGACTGTGTGAATCAGGATATGAAAGAAAGAGAAATTGACATAGATATGACGTTCGACAGAAAACTATATTGCGCACGCCCCAGATAATGGGATCAAGGCAGGAAAATGATGATTTGACACCTGAGATATTAAGTAACAAGAAATTTAATACATAAATACTGATTCAGTTCGAAGAAGGTTTCAAATAATTTTTAGACTTGGTTGCGACAGTAAATGTACTGAGCATTATTTTAAGTTAGGTACTCTTCTTTTAACGCATTCGGGTAAAATAATGACGTGCCCAATCCGTCACAATGAAACTAGCACCATGAAATTAATTACAAACAATATATATAAAATAAACAAAGAAGTATAATTTCTTAAGTGCGTATATAAGTAGGTACACATAATTATACTATACAATTTATTCTAATTAATGTGACGGGTTAAGAATACAAGTGTCACTACCAGTGGCGAATTTACCCTAAGGCCCGGTAGGCTCAGGCCTTGGGAGGCCAGATTTAGGAGCGGCCCCCTAATTTCATTAAGTAGTCTATATGGTGGATGCTGAGAAAGGGGCGGCTGATAACTTGGGGCCTAGAGCGGCCGAGACTGCAAATTAGCCACTGGTCACCACCCCTTTTTCGGAGGGTGCTGTAAGAGCCAGCTAAGGGATATTGTTATCAGATAACATCCTCTGTGAGAGACGGAAAACTCAAAAATAAACGCTGTGTCTGCTCGCCTGGTCATTGTGGCACAGTAGACGATAATCCTTCCTAAAGTGAGAAGGCCCGTGCCCGTGAGACGTTAAGGAGCTGGAGCGAGAGAATGAGCAAAGTTTAATTTGCTCCTAATATAATTGGTATCAATATCATTCACAATAAAGAAGACACATTTATTAAAACATGACTAAAACAATCTCAACAAATGCGTCACAACATAGTAGAATTAAACAATCAACAAAACATTAAGGGAATACCAACAAAACTTACGAGAGCGGTTGTAACTCGTAATTGTTTCAAACAAAAAGTTGGAAGGCAAAGGCAATGCAGCACATGGCCACATGAATGAAACCATGGAAAATAAAAATGCTCCATATTCGTGAAATGATTAAAAAAAAGAAAGAGTTCGGAAAATAAAAGAAAAGACAAGACCGCGGCACGTACCGGCCGCGTCCCCTTTTTAAAAAGAGAACTATTCCATCGAAGCGTGAATGAAAAAGCGCCCACTACGCGCTGTGTAACCGTAATCTTCTGATTATTATTTTTATTTCTGATTCTCGTTTCCTCTTTTTTTATTATTATTTAGTTTATTTAGTTTTATTATTATGTTATTTTATACGTTTTTATCGCGTGTGGCTGTATATGTAGGTCAGGACGGATCGCGGGGATTTCTTTTTGGTTTTCCACGGCAAGGTCGTATCATTTGGTTGTTTTGTACTGCGCCGAGTGGTAATTGCCTTAGTACATTGAACCGACGAATGAACTCACCAATTTGATGTTGTAACTACTTCTTATGTGCACTGAGATTGCAAATTACGATAATGTTTTTATTTGTGAAAAGATAAAACAAGTTTTATTTTAAACAGTCGTACGAAGTTGAAATTGAAAGTGTTTGAATTGCATTTTGTATAATTTTTGAATTTATTGTATTCTTGGGTATTTGTGACTGTCGTAATGATTGTATTTCTATACACATCTGTCTCTTTCTCGATATATTAATATATTTTAATCTATCGTTTGAGGTGCCCTTTAAGTAACTGGATTTGTGTCATTTTGTGTCTAGTCCAACACTGGGACTGGAGTCAGAAAGAGAAAATACCTATATAAGATAATATGTGTTTAGTAATGTTTAGCCATTGCTTAGCTTATAAACAATACCTATATCATTAATTGTTTCATAGTTAGCGAGGTAGGTTTTGTGTGCATATGACTTATCTTAGGGACACAGAACCTATCTGCAGAACGAATAAATACCGTAAAATTAATTGAACGGCCTATTTAACACAATATGCGTGATTTAATGTTTCTACTAACGCCATCTATTGAAAGAAAATGCAAACTTTTTGACTGAGTGCTAAGTTAGAAGCAAATATTATTTATGCAACAATCTGTGACCTCGTGGTCTAGTAAGAATAAGAAGAATCTTATTTCTAAAATTATTCATATGTATTTACAAAAGAAAAGTAAGTAGTATAATATGTATTCTATCCGTATTCTGTTACCCATAACACAAGTATATAAGCTTAGCTTGGGACCACAGAACGTTGTGTGAAATGTCCATGAATATTTATTTATTTATTTATTTATGTTTTTACAGTACGGAGTAATTACCTGTAAATCTTTTTGAATGGACACGATACTATTGAAAGAAAAAAGAACCTGGTAGAAATAAGTCTTGTAAATTGTTTGCTTTGTTTTTGTTTATTTTTGTACACTACGTGCCCATCTTCCTCAAATTACTTAATAATAAGGTTTGCTGGAAGAAAATTCAATAGTGAATTAAGCTCGCCTGTGTACATTAGATTTAAATTTCAAACTTTGTAAATATACTTTATATGTACAATAAAGAATAAGAAGAAGAACCTTCGTTCGTTTCGGCCCAATACCTACGAGTTGGTCTCGCGCACAAAAGGTTCCGTACCAAAAACGTACCGTTCCGAAAAAATAAAACTGTATTTCAGCTATCACCGATTATTCATAATTTCATAATATTCATGGACATTTCACACAACGTCCTCTGGTCCCAGAATACGGATATAATACATATACTACTTTTTTTTTGTAAATACATACTTATAATACATAGAAACACCCAGACGCAGTACAAACATTTGTATGACAATTAGAAAAATCACACAAATGATTGTCCCGAGCGGGAATCGAACCCGCGACCTCTTGATCGGCAGTCCGCTACATAAACCACTCAACCACGAGGCTCGTTTCATATTTTATTATATATACACGATTATGAGATAATAGTACCAATTCTAAATGGTAAATGCACAACTAAACATAACTTTACTAAGAAATGAAAACAACTTGCGGTGTATTTTGATTATTTGGCTATTTTGTTAGGCAATTTATAATAATTATTATTTATAGATATAACACTGCCTCGCCTCGAAAGGCGGGAGGACGCACTCCGACGAGGTTGGCAACAGTCGGCCGGAGTGGTGGAGCCCAATGGGAAAGAAACCGACGAACTATACGGGCATTGTCAAGCAAGACCGCTTTCTGCATCTGGGCCGTCACCGACTTGCTATTGACGTCGAGTCTCTCCAGGTGTTGTGAGAGGCTCTTTGGGACCAAACCGTTCACCGATACAACTATAGGGATTATTTTTGCTGATACCGCCCTCCACATGTCGGTAACCTCTATAATAATAATTCATAACAACAATAATTCATAATAAAAAATAATTATTATGAATTATTTATTATTATAGGTAATTATTATTTTTCTAATTGTCATACAAATGTTTGTACTGAGTCTGGGTGTTTCTATGTATTATAAGTATGTATCTACAAAAAAAAAGTAGTATATGTATTATATCCGTATTCTGGTACCCATAACACAAGCATATAAGCTTAGCTTGGGACCAGAGGACGTTGTGTGAAATGTCCATGAATATTTATTTATTTATATTAATTAAAATCGTTAGTCTATAATAAACAGTTTTTATAAAAAGAAAGTTTAGTTAACATTGACGAATTATGTTATAGACACTATAAATTTTTATTTTTTAGTTAAGTTTAGTTGTGTACGTAGAATCGGTACCCATGTCTGGTGAGTCACTGTCCATCAGAGATGGACGTCAGGGTCTCAATAATAAGGTTCCATTTCGCCCTTTAGTACGGAATCCTTCTAATGATTTTTACTTATTTATTACAAATCAAAATCGTTATTTTTGTATGCCTTTGTGAGCTTATATCTTTAAAACTACGCAACGGATTTTCATGCGGTTTCTTTAATAGATAGAGTGGTTCAAGAGAGTGGCTTTTATGTATAATTTGTTATGGTTTTGTATCTGAATTCTACGCGTACGAAGTTGTGGACAGAGGCGTATGTACCCTAGGGTCATAGGGGCCATGGCCCGGGGCGGCCATCCTGAGAAGGGCGGCGGGTTTTACAAGCTGTTTTAGAAACTAGGTGTCTGTTCCAAACGCGAATCCTATGGAGAAGAACAGACAAGAAACTCCATAGTTTTTTTTTATTGTACAACTTTATTAATCAACAATAACAGGACATTGTACAATGATTGTAGTCAGAAAGGGACAGGTGTAACCCACAGGTGCTACACATATATACAAACAGAACGGAAATCATTCAGGTTTGAGTACCCTTCAACTACTTACAACAAGTACCTACGGTATTAATGTTTAATATGATTTTTGCAATATAATTATACGCACAGTTAAACCAGATGGTGGGTTAACGTTTAAAATTGAGGACAAGTAACTTTAGCCTAGCTAAATCGTACTTCATAGAATAATGACGTTTCATATGACGTATTACCTGTATCATAGACACACTTAGATACATTTTCACTGAGTGATGTAGCCATAATCATCTGGTAACGCTGTGTATACGGCCATTTTCAATAAGCAATCTACGATTAAAGATAGATTATAATCCTCATATTCTTTTCTTTTTTTTCATATATATTTTCTTTTTTTCTTTTTTTTTTCTTTTTCTTCTTTTTATTTTTTTTATTCTTTCTGTCTCCTGTCAAATTTCAATAGAGAATGCTATCATCAGTTGTTTAATGATATGCAAGTAAGGACAAAAATTTAGATTAGTCTCACTTAACAGCAAGAATCAGGGATAGTTAAAATATTGAAAACGGCCTTAAGATACAGAGTGACATATTGACAACGAATAAGCAACGTCAATTTTTAATAATCAGTCTATTATTGAAGATATTCCTTACAAATATTACACATGTGAAAATAACTCTTTTTTTGTGACTTTGTCGCGTCAAAACTTCTGAACACAGAAACAAATCCACAGAAATTTTGTACACTGACAGTCCTAAATTTAATTCAAACTGAAAGATTTGTTTAAGCTATATTTCTATGCTTGTATTATGGGTACCAAATACGGATATCTACATAATTATATACTTTTTTGTAAATACACACTTATGAATACATAAAACACCCAGACGCAGTACAAATATTTGTATGAAATTTATGAATATCATACATTTGATTGTCCCATGCGGGAATCGAACCAGCGACCTCGTGAATGGCAGTCCGTTACATAAACCACGAGACCACGAGACCCGTCGAATTTTTAATTTGTGTAGGCGAGATTAACAACCTGTTTTAATAATCAGAAGCTGAAAGAATCTGAGGCACTTTTTAAAGCGAATAACGAGTGTTCAGTGATTTCAAATTCCGAACTCGTCACTGATGTGATCAGATTGTCTTCTAGAGCGTCCTTTCCTACCGGGATCCTCGTTCTTCAATCTCTCCACATAACCAACTCAAAAAACTCGAAATTAACCCGTATGCTAAAACTCCTGGTTATTGGTTAGTGTGCCACAAGCAGTCAAAATATCTTCTCAAATTGGAGAAGTCCAGTGCTCGATAGTGAATATTGATAGGATGAAAAAAACATGGTCTGTCAAAAGCCAAATGTATTTTTCAAAGGATTGAATGTTGAGAAGAACAGAAAAGAGACACCAGCTATGTAACTCTTTTCAAAGCGCAGTGCTTTGTGATACAAATAATCTAAAATGGCTACCATTACAAACGGTCAACAAAAGCAAAGATAATTATATGCATTCGGACACACACCTACACAACATACACATACCATAAAACAAGCATAGGACTTGCCACAAACTTCTTAACGCATTCAGTCATCGTTCCAAGTAAAAAGTAAAAATAACCACAACCAGACTCTGCATCTCAGTCTCAAGGCCAAATCCTGATTCCTGATGACAAAGACAAAAATATAAATCCTTATTTGTGTGACAAGGATGGAAAATATTGGTGTCTTCGTCCTTTAAAAAGGGAAAGTGGTAGTTAGAGCGGTGGTGAGAGTGAGATAAAAAAATGACTGAAGGGCGAAACGAGATAGGTATATTTTTATGTGACGTGGGTAAAAGAGATAGATGCAAGGAACCGGTTAATTTTGAAGGGCTCGCGGCCGCGGTCCACGGTGAAGCTGTATTAAGGATATAGGCACTTTTATTTATGGTTATGTATTGATTTAAGATTTTTATGCTTTGGAATTATAATATAAATTTTTATTAGTTTAGTAGCAGTACAATGGGTTGGAATTTTTGTTTTTTCCCGTGTAGTTGATATTCTTTAACGGAATAGATTCTATTTTTACACGCTTTATATTAGCTTCACTTGTATGTTTGTTTGTATGTTTGTAACCGACTCCTTTGGACGCTATTTTGACCCACTTTATACGGTCAGATTCTATTCAAATTTTACACACCTGTCAAAGACCGATGACAATACAATAATTCGATTAAATAAAGCGTGTTTTTTAGTTTTTTTTTAAACTACATATTTTTAATTATTTGATTATTACTTATTTCTTATTAGATACCAATGAGACAATTAATATAGATACTGAGTGGTATGGTGACCCAATGGTGACATTATGGTAGGTAGTCTAAAACTACAGCTTATTTTGCAAAAATCCATGGAGTTTCTTGTCTGTTCTTCTCCTTAGGATTCGCGTTTGGGACAGACATTTAGTTTCTGACGTTTCAAAAGAGCTTGTAAAACATGTCAGCGTGAAATAAAAGTTTTAGACTTTTGGTCTTATTCATAATGACTTATCGGAGGTTTAAAAGTTCGCTAAAATCGGTTCGCGAAAATTGTCAAAACCTTCATTCATAATAGTCTTTTTACGCTAAAACGTTTATTATCTCTCCGATAAAATCTCTGTTTAAACCTCCGATAAGTCATTATGAATAAGGCAGTTAGACTTAGCAAGAGGTAGTATATTACCTCTATTACCAGTTACATAGAACTGGTTGAAATTGAAAAAAATTTTTTGTGTTGGATAGTCCATTTATGGAGTAAGGCTATAAGTTATACAAACATCATACTGTGTCCTCTTAAATACTTATTTTGTTCTTGTTTTTAGTACCTATTTTTTTGTTATGTCAGATATACATCATCTGTAAAAATTTCAACTATCTTCCTAGCTATTACTGTTCCTGAGATATAGCCTGGAGAATGTTGAACGGACGGACACTGACATCTCAGTAACAGCACGGATCCCACTAATATTACAAATGTGACAGTTTTTGAAGATGTTCGGATGTTTGTTACTCTTTCACGGAAAAACTACTGATACTACTACTTATACATCAGAATAACATATACCTAGGCTACTTTTTATCCCAAAAGAAAACAATGTTCCCGTGGAAAATTAGAATAAAAAACTGGTCAAGTGCGAGTCGGACTCGCGCACGAAGGGTTCCGTACCCAAAGGGTAAAAACGGAAACCCCATTACTGAGACTTCGATGTCCGTCCGTCCGTCCGTCCGTCCGTCTGTCACCAGGCTGTATCTCAAGAACGGTGATAGCTAGAGAGTTGAAATTTTCACAGAGGATGTATTTCTATTGCCGCTATAACAACAAATACTAAAAATAAAATAAAATAAATATTTAAGGGGGGCTCCCATACAAAAAACTGATTTTTTTTACCGTTTCTTGCTCGATACTAATAACGTTGCCTTATGTTGCATAGATAATGGTACGGAACCCTTCGTGCGCGAGTCCCACTCGCACTTGACCAATTTTTTAAGGTCCATTTTTACCTTTTGGTAGGAACTACATGAAACTTGATGTTTTCATAGCATTACGTTAATTATGTTTACGGCGGCTATTACTAACTACTAACAAGCTATGAGTTCTAACTAATTGTACTAACACATGTTTAGTTACTAGCTGTTGCGCGTAACTTCATACGTCTAAAATTTAAAAAAAAACATCCTTTTATACCGAATTCAAAAAACGGAGGAGGTTTTCCTACCTTTATCGCGTTATATGGACTTTTTTAATTGGATATGACAAATATAAATAAATAAATAAATATTCAGGACATTTCACACAACGTCCTCTGGTCCCAAAGTAAGCTATATTTCTATGCTTGTATTATGGGTACCAGATACGGATAGACTATATATACTACTTTTCTTTTGTAAATACATAGGTACTTATAATACATAGAAACACCCAGACGCAGTACAAACATTTGTATAACATTTATGGATATCACACAAATGATTGTCCCAAGCGGGAATCGAACCCGCGACCTCGTGATCGGCAGTCCATTACATAAACTTCGTGGTGGAGTGACCACGAAGCCCGTCAAGCCCCCAAATATATTATGATAATATAAGGTACGGAACCTTTCGTGTGCGAACATAACTCATACTTGATCGATATTTTTAACTAATAGATATAGTATAGCCGTAAGTACAAAAATAGTTCTTATTTCAAAAAATATGATAATGTTGGTATAGTCATATATTGCTATGTTATATTTATGTTGGTATCTTGTAAACTTTACTCGGAATAATCCGTTCTTCTGCAGGCCATGTTGAGAGCTACGCGCCCGACTGATTCGCGGGAACGGGTCAACTTAGCTCAAGGTCAACTCACTAGAACACGAGTGGTATGGAGATAATATATCTTAAAATGAATTTTAAAATATTTTTATATTATAAAGCTGAAGAGTCTGTTTGTTTGTTTGAACCCGCTGATGTTAGGAACGTGCGAATTGAAAAATTCTTTTTGTTTGGTTAGTACATTTATCGACGAAGGATATAGGATATATAACATAACGCTGCAACCAATAGGAGCGAAGCATTAGTAAGTAATGTTGCAAAACGGGAGAAATTTTTTAAACTCAATGCGTATGAAATCGCAGGCATCAGCTAGCTTACTTATATAGCTAGCATACTCTTGCTTACTTAAATTATTTTCTTTTCAGGTCTCCCAATAGTGGTTAATGTGACTCTCAGGGTTAGGGAGGGAGAATAGTTCTAATGAGTATTCGTTGTTGTAGTATCAACTGATATACATAAACCGTGAAATTTTCAGCTGGAGAGCTGAAAATTTTATCGTTCTAGAGATACAGCCTCGTGACAGACGGTCGGACGGACAGCGAAGTCTCAGTAATATGGTTCCGCTTAGCCTTTTGCTAAGGAACCCTAAGGGCTTAGATTGATATAAGTAATATATTAACAGTTGTAACACTATATTTTCTAACAAATGCGCGACTAATTTGTTTAAATAAAACCACTTTTTACGGATTTAGACGCATGTATTTGTTTTAAATTTTAGCCCGAAGTTGTAACACTCTTTCTCTATATTCTTATCAGTTACTTTATTCTATCAGTTTTTGTATCTAGTTTTGTGGCTGTGCTGTAAATTGTAAAGTCGGTGTCCGTCGTCGCGAAGCTCAGATTTTTGTTAGGTAGGTATACCAAAGGTAGTCTCTAAAGATATTCCTGTTCTCAAATCAACATTAACCAATAAGTATTTATGTACACACGCACACATGTTAACATCTACAAACATCTATGTGTGCGTGTGTTGTACACACTGCACAAGAATGCAACGCGTTGTTGACACAGCCAACTTCGATATTCCTTTATTTATTACTATAAAAACCCTTTTCACTAACTCAAAAGAATTTTAAACTTAAAATCATCTACCAAGAGTTGAATTTAAAATAAATTTTGATATACTTATGACGTTTTCTTATTTAGTTTCCCAAGTAATGTAATTATAGGTTATGAAATTTATTTCTAAGGAATAGAACTGTATTTTCTTTGAAGATTAATTGGTTTATAAGTTTTTTTAGTTTTCAATAGATTATGAGGTATATTTAAATAAGGATTTATGCGTAACGTCTGGAGTTTTAGCAAGATTCGCGGATAAAGGATCGCTTCCAATGAAAAAAGTTCAAGATTCGGTATCCGATTGTGAATTTTGGAAGGCACAATGGGTCGTGAGGCATCACCTCTTTAGTGTTGACAAGTTTTTTTTTTATTTGATCATTAACAGTATTAGGAAATCGTTTCTTTTTTTTATTTTCTGTCTGGCAAAGTTATAGGTTTAATGGCCAGTATTATGAAATAAAATATATTCCACAGAGTAATACTTTTTTGAATCGATTAATAATTAATCTAGATATTGGTACCAATTCTAAGTGCACGACAAAACTAAACTTAACTAAAGAATTAATTTTGATAGTGTCGCTAACACAATCCCGCAATGTTAATTGAAGTTTCTTGATAAAAATACTGTTTATAGACTATAGATTAAAATTAATATGAATGTGCACAACAAAATAGCCCATTAATAAAAATACACCAATAGTTAATAAACTAAATTAAAATGGAAATAATGATAACCATGAGCGGGACTTAAACCCACGTTCGACTCGACTTAAACTTCCGTTGCTCTCCCATCTGAGTAGCATCCATCCATCCATCAACCTTTCTCAGTCCACTGCTGGACATAGGCCTCCCCCATAGAACGCCACAACGTGCGGTCTTGCGCTAACTGCATCCAGCGGCCCCCGGCGTATTTGACGATATCGTCGGTCCACCTTGTTGGGGGCCGCCCCACGCTGCGTCGTCCGGTTCGTGGTCGCCACTCGAGGACCTTCCGTCCCCAACGGTCATCAGATCGTCGAGCGATGTGGCCTGCCCATTGCCACTTCAGCGTGCTAACTCTTCGGGCTATGTCGTACACACCAGTCCTTCTACGAATCTCCGCATTCCGGATCTTATCACGTAGGGAAACACCGAGCATAGCCCTCTCCATAGCACGCTGCGCGACTCTGAGTTTTGTTCTGAGTAGCATAGCATCTCATAATTTAATTTATTTAGTAAAAGCATAGAAAGTCAATTGCAAAAATTAATAAATTACTGTAGAAATACATGTGCAGTCATTATTTCGGTCCAATTGTGTTCTAGAACACTAAACGATCGATTGATCGGGTTGGTGCAAACCGCTCAATAGATGGCGTGGTACAAAAAACATTGCACGATTTTTAACTCACATTAAGAAGATTGTAGTGGAGGATTTGGTAAACATATGCGGAAACCATGATAGCTCAGATGGGAGAGCAACGGAACGGTATTCCGAGGTCGTGGGTTCAACTCCCGCTCATGGTTATCATTTTTCCACTATAATTTAGTTTATTTAGTAAAAGCATAACAAGTCAATTGCAAAATTTAATTAATGTACACCAATAGTTGTTTTCATTTTTAATTAACACGCTTATATAAGTTCGGTATGTATCTATCAATATATTAATCTATGTAACGGAATCTTTATAAGTGATTTTCCCCCACTTGCGATAGTCGGATTGATCTGGTGCTCAAGTCCACTATTTTGGAACAATTGTCATACCGGCACAATACCGGCACGATACCGTTGCAATTGAAGTCAAATATCCGTAGTCTGCTATATGCCGTCATAACGGTCTTTCAATGGTAATAGAATTGTCGATCTCTTTTATCTATGCATTGAATTTTCGGTCTCTTTTATCTATGGATTGTGTTAGAATGGTATGTATGTGTTGCCGTTTTTAAAAAATGCGTTAGTTGAAGTGATTTTCGAAAAACTACTAATAAATTTAAACATTTAATCATGCTAGACTTCGTTTAAATATATTTGTACATACTATTTATTAGTATAAAAAGCAATGTGAAGTTTAGGAGATTAGTAAATTGCAATAAATTACAAAGAACAATTTCTAATATTTCTATCTATCTATTTTTTATTTATGGCAATCTGTCGACACAGGACAATTTAAAAATATTACTGTCAAATTCAAAATAGCAGACTACCGAAACATTTCAGTCATTGAATTGCAATTGTGAAGCAGTTGTGTACGAGACTAGCAATTTATGTCACTTTGACAATTGTAAGACAATGATGAAGTCGTTATGACGACACATTAATAGTAGACTACCAAAAACTTTACTATTGCACCATAATGGTGCAATAATGGTACAGTTGTGAGACCGTTGAAATACCCGACTCAGGGCCCTGAAATTTTGCATACATAATATCAAGTACCGATGACAATGCAATTATTTAAAAATATATTCAAGATTTTGAAGCGAAATTATTTAGTTAAGTTTAGTTTAGTTGTGCACGTAGAATTGGTACCAATGTTACCAATTCGACGCATATTATTTGTATTATCACCTATCGGTCTATCATCTGATTACGGAACTCTAAAAACGAAGGTTAGAGGCCGTGTGTCTACATAGCTAAGAATTTGTCCGCCTGTCCTATCCATGCTTAATTAATGGCTATCATATGAGGTGTGTCCGTGTGGTGACGGACTAAGAATACAAGTGTCGCCACCCCATCTCCTCCCAAGGGTGCTGTAAAAGTCAACTAAGGGATATTGCACACAGATAACATCCTCTGTGAGAGACGGAAAACTCGAAAATAAACCCTGTGCCAACACGCCTGGTCAGCGCGGCACAGTGGACCATGATCCCTCCTAAAGTGGAGGAGGCCCGTGCCCAACAGTAGGACGTAAATGGGCTGGAGAGAGAGAGAGATATGAGGATCATTATCGACGGTCGGGCCTTATGGCCTAGTGGTTCATACAACAAACTGCTGTTCATGGGGTCTTGGGTACGATTCCCGCTCGGAACAATCATTTGTGCGATGTTTATAATCGTCACACAAATGTTTGTACTGCGTCTGGGTGTTTCTATGTATTATAAGTATGTATTTACAAAAGAAAAGTAGTATATGTATTCTATCCGTAATCTGGTACCCATAACACAAGCAAATAAGCTTAGCTTGGGACCAGAGGACTTTGTGTGTAACGTCCATGAATATTTATTTATTTATTATTAACTTTATTTTTAAATGGTTGTGTTTTTTAACGTTTTGTTTTAAAGCGTCAAAGAATGAGACTAATATCTATAGGTTGTTTTATTGGTATATTTTTGGCAAATACCTTAGCTTTTATTATAGCATAATTATTATAATCATAATAAACAAATAAATGTTCATAGACTTCATACAATGTCTGGTCCGAGGGTAGGGTAAGCAAATAAGCTTGTGTTATTGGTTACAGCGTGATGTTATATAGCCTATACTGCCTTCTTTGATAAATGGACTATGGATCACTAAGAGATTTTTTTTATTCGAACCAGTAATTCGTGAGATTAGCGCGTTCAAACAAACAAACAAAATAACTCTTCAGCTTTATAATACTAAGCTCTTTTAGAATATCTATTATTCTAAAAGAGGGTTATTGTAAAATACGTATCTACCAAATGTTTTCAAATATACTATAAAACAATCTCCCCACAGATACATAAAACTAAATAACTGAAATATAAAAATGTACCAGATTATAAAAACAAATTCTCAACAAGAATTACAAAATAAAAATTCCAGATCCTACATCAACGTTGTCTATGCTACAGATAAAACAGGTTATGTAAATTTTACGTACGTCCAACGAAAACGAGAGTCTATATAAACTATTATGAATCTAAAAAACACTTTCATTAAAGTTTTCCCACCAAGATTCGACCACTAAACCCGTTTTGATACGATCGCATCCAAAAAAACATTATATTAATTTGGGATCTCCACAAAAAAATGTAGATACGAACAAAAAAGCTAATGGCCGAAAAAAAAGGAAAAAAAGAAGGTTCGATCTTTAAAAAGTAGAAAAAATAAAAAAGCGCGGTAAAGAAAGGGTTAGGTTGCTGCAGGTTGATTCTATTGTTGCATGGTCAGTGGTTTTTATTATCTGTGTTTAGATGTGACAAACTGGAAAATATAGACGTTAATTTATTTTTTATCACGTAATGATTTTAAAAAGTGATATTAATTAAAATACTTTGGAAGCAGGTATTCGAAAAGGCATAACCACACATTGCTGAATCCACAAATATACCATATTTATAACCTATGGTTCATCAGTCAGTCGCAGTCGGCTTGAAGCATTGATAGGAATAATAGGCTTGAAGACACTTACATAATCTATGTGTGCGTGATAATGTACATATCTATGTGTATTTATGATACAGGCTATACGTCAAATGAAACGTCATTATTTTATGGATTACGATTTAACCAGGCTAAAGCTAGGGCTAAAGTTACGTGGTGACGTGGCTATCTGGTAAATATGTGATAGAAGCAAATATAAATAAAATATTTATGGACATTTCACATAACGTCCTCTGGTCCCAAGCTAAGCTTATTATGCTTGTGTTATGGGTACCAGAATATGAATAGAATACATATACTACTTTTCTTTTGTAAATACATACTTATTATACATAGTAAACACCCAGACGCAGAACAAACATTTGTATGACATTTATAAACATCACACAAATGAATGTCCGAGGCGGGAATCGAACCCGCGACTACGTGAACGGCAGTCCGTTATATGAACCACTAGACCACGAAGCCCGTCTCGAAAAAAACCTAAAATTTTATATTTTTGTCGAACAGACCATTGCTCGTATTGTGATGAATTTAGAATACAATTGTCACCACCCTATTACATCCCAGCTGTAAAAGCCAGCTAAGGGATGTTATAAGCATTTAACATTTACTGTGAGAGACGGAAATCTCGAAACTAAACCGTAAGACAACCTAGTCAGTGTGGCAAAGTAGACTAAAAACCCTCTCAAATTGGAGGAGGCCAACGCCCAACAATGAGGTGAAAGGGAGAATACTTTAAACTACAAAATGAACGTTAGTTTGACAATAAATATACAATGGTGATAATTCTACGTTCACAACTAAACTTAACTAAAAAATTGTGCACATTGTTATGAATTATTTTTAATTTTTTTTTAAACTAGTGGTTATCGTAGCCTATAGACGTCTGTAACACCAGGTGCTCAAGGCTACTATTTTGGAACAATTGTCATACCGGAACAATACCGGCACGATACCGTTGCAATTGAAGTCAAATATCCGTAGTCTGCTATATGCCGTCATAACGGTCGTTCAATGGTAATAGAATTGTCGATCTCTTTTATCTATGCATTGAATTTTCGGTCTCTTTTATCTATGAATTGTGTTAGAATGGTATGTATGTGTTGCCGTTTTAAAAAAATGCGTTAGTTGAAGTGATTTTCGAAAAACTACTAATAACATAATACATAAAACATTTAATCACGCTAGACTTCGTTTAGATATATTTGTACATACTATTTATTAGTATAAAAAGCAATGTGAAGTTTAGGAGATTAGTAAATTGCAATAAATTACAAAGAACAATTTCTAATATTTCTATCTATCTATTTTTTATTTATGGCAATCTGTCGACACAGGACAATTTAAAAATATTACTGTCAAATTCAAAATAGCAGACTACCGAAACATTTCAGTCATTGAATTGCAATTGTGAAGCAGTTGTGTACGAGACTAGCAATTTATGTCACTTTGACAATTGTAAGTCAATGATGAAGTCGTTATGACGACACAATAATAGTAGACTACCAAAAACTTTACTATTGCACCATAATGGTACAATAATGGTACAGTTGTGACACCGTTGAAATACCCGACTCAGGGCCCAGGGGTATCACTCGCGCGTCACCGACCCTGCAGAAATCTCTTCACACCTTTTTTGAAGAACTCTATGCTGTAGTATAATTGGAAAATCTCGGCAGGAATAAAAATTACAATCGTTAGTCTATAATGTACAGTATTCTAATAAAAAAGTAATGTTTACATTGCCGAATTGTGTTATTGACACAATCAATTTCCATTTTTTTGGTTAAGTTTAGCGGTGCGTGTGGAATTGGTACCAATTGTAATTTTACAAGACGTCGTAATGAAGGCTGTACCCGTATAATTACTAAATTAAAATCACATTGTACATGTTTTATTTTATTTTTATTGCACGGAATGTGGTCGAAGATCGAAAGTTGCAAGCCTATTTATAGGAAAACAAGACTTTAAACCGTTTCGTATCTTATTTTTTCTTGTTATATTGAACCTTTTATATTGATTTTATACATATTTCCTTAGTACAGGTCAGTGACATTAACAAAAAGAGATTGTGTTTATTTGAAATAACTTCATATTATAAACAGGTATATAATATAATAAAATTTGTTAGAACTACTTAATCTCCGTGTGGTGACGGATTAAGAATACAAGTGTCACCACCCCACCTCCTCCCAAGGGTGCTGTAAAAGTCAGCTAATGGAAATAAACCCTGTGCCAATACGTAAAAGTCAGCTAACGAAAATATACCCTGTGCCAATACGCCTAGTCAGCGCGGCACAGTAGACCAGAATCCCTCCCAAAGTGGAGGAAGCCCGTGCCCAACATTGGGACGTAAATTGGCTGGAGAGAGAATAAAACTTGTTTTGAGAAATCAATTATTTGATCGCGATATAACATTTCTTTATTTCAAGTCTAAACACTTTACAGTATTTTATTAACAAAGCAATAAACTTTTTTTTTATACAAAATGTGTAATAACAAATAAGCTTACGGCTCGACTGATGGTAAGCGATTACTGTAGCCTAGCGAGGTTTGTAACACCAGAGGTTTCACTCAGTCACACGTTGCCTACCCTGTAGGAACCTTTTAACGCCTAACCTAACCTTTTTGAAGAGTTCCAGCCTCCCCTTGCTCCGCTTTTTTCAAATTATAGCCGAAAAAGCGATTATCATAAGTGGGACTTGAACCCATTCCATTGTATTAACAATTAAGTTATCATTGTGTTCGAAAATGTTAATACATTTTTTTGCTTCAATATTTTGTGATTGAGTCTACATAGCGCTGATGTACAGCGCCATCTATTGAGATTGCAACCTAGCTTATTTAGAGACTGAAGTCACTAGACTAACTTGGCAAGAAAGAAAAAAAATCTATTTTTTTGTTTAAATAACTTAGACATACAAAACAGCTGTGCTCATTAAAAGTCATCTCGGTGCCGTCCATCACGTCTTTTAACCGTTTACGTATATGTTTAATGAAATTAAAATAATGAAATAGGGTTATTGATTGTATATTATTATGGTAAATGCTAAATCAACTTAAATATTAAACATGTAATTTTTACTATGGATCCTTGTGTCTGAAAATAAAGATTTATTATTATTATTATTATTATTAATAGGTCTTTACACCCTCACAGGAAAACTGAAAATAATATCTAAGTATAAATATATTTTGTAAGTACGAACAGATATAACGACCGACATTCTTTATTAACCCTTACACGCTCTTACATCCACGTGAGATGAATACGATGATCAGTCAGTTTTGATACTCTACGATATTATAACTAAACATTTTAGAGGATTTCGTTTGCATTAGCATAGTCAGAAAATAGTGCTGTACATTTATAATTAGTTCTTTAAATAGTAAAGAAATAGAAAATCCTAATCAAAAAATGATCATTGATGATATTTAAAAAAATATAGAATGCTAGAAAAAAAACATGTGCGTAGCCCGAATACTAGTTTTTGGACAGTAGTATTTCAGTTCGTCATCTCGTTTTCAGATATGACATTTATCGCTTGAACCCCCAAAAGCTATGATTGTGTAATGGATAGATACATCCGCAAAACAATCTTTAACTGAAGTATATGTGTGGCCTGGAGCTATGCAGTATTTATTTTATGCTAGTCAAATTAAATGCAATACAATTCTTTATTAAATATAATATGTCTGTACATTTTTCTTCCCGTAAATTCCAACCAAACTATATATTAAAAAAATATATTTATTAAGAGCAAGTGGCAAAACAATCAATTTTTCATTTACATAGTTATATTTGTTACAACTTTATCCCTCGTCCAATGAACATTACAACTAATGAACTGAAACTTATTCTACGAACATCGTATTTTACTATTCCAATTAATTCTATTGATATTTCGTACCGGAATTTAATATTACTATTCGGAGGATATTTTGCTATAGTTAAATCTCATAAAATAATATTAAAGTATCAAGAATTTTAATTTATGAACGTCCGGTCATCAAGATGTACAGATAAAGCACCTGTTTGCTGCAGGCGATCGGCTTTGCTCGGTAATATTCGGACATCATCGCCTCCACCCTTACATAACCTATAAGCTAAAAACAACTCAAAACATACACCGTATGGTATTTTTTCTAATGATGCTAACGTGTGGGGTTGATACGTGGGAAAATTTTAGTCGACAATTTAGATGATAGCTTTCTTGTATTCTATAAAATGCGAAAGTTTATCTCTTCTTATGTGAGAAAGAGCCGTGACGGTATGTGTATTGTGTAGTTTGAGTATCTTTAAAACTACGAAATCGTCAAAATTTGAAAAAAAAGTCACAGTTATGCCTCAAAATCAATCAAATCAATTGACGGTAGCGGTCCATGTATCGGTCTGCCGTTCACGAGGTCGAGGTTCAATTCCCGCTCGGAACAATCAGTTGTGTGATATTTATAAATAAATAAATAAATATTAAAATAAATATTCTTGGACATTTCACACAACGTCCTCTGGTCCCAAGCTAAGCTTATATGTTTAAATAAAACTACTTTTTACGGATTTAGACGCGTATATTTGTTTTAAATTTTGGCCCGACGTTTCGGAGGCTTTGCTGTCACCATGGTCACGGGTGAGACTATTATGTCTCACCCGTGTCTAAATCCGTAAAAAGTAGTTTTATTTAAACAGATGAGTCGCGCAAGTGTTAGAAAATACTAAGCTTATATGCTTGTGTTATGGGTACCAGAATATGGATAGAATACATATACTACTTTTCTTTTGTAAATACATACTTATAATACATAGAAACACCCAGACGCAGTACAAACAATTGTATGACAATTATAAAAATTACACAAATGATTGTCCCGAGCGGGAATCGAACCGGCGACCTCATGATCGGCAGTCTGTTACGTGATATTGATTGTCATACTAATGTTTGTACTGCGTCTCGGTGTTTTTATAAGTACATACTTATTTGCAAAAGAAAAGTAGTTTATTTAGTATATCCGTATTCTGGTATCCAAAATGGATGTTGATGATGATGACCAGAGGACGTTGTGTGTAATCTCTATGTATATTTATTTTTTTATTCAAAATAATGTTAAAATATCACAGTAGTTATAAACACCCGCTAAGTACAAGTTAGATGAACTGAATGCAAGCGGCGCAAGACTGTGCGTTGTGGCGTTCTATTGGGAAGACCTATGTCTAGCAGTGGACGGAGAAAGTTTGATGGATGGATGGCAGTATAAGTTGGGCTCGTGTGTCAAGGGCTTCGTACCATTATCAATAAATTGATTTTTCAAATGTCATAAATATTTTTAACAACAGTCTTTAGGTATCGCTACAAGTCCTGCTATGGAACTTAGGTAAGTCATATTTTCACACGAAAACCAAAACAAAATGTTTATTAATTACAGCCTCCGTAAACGCTAATAAGTGTGAACATTGAGATAATAATAAATTACGGTTGTTAGTGGCAACGGACCAGTCGTTATCTATCACAAGAGATACAGATAATGTCGTCATAACCGTGACGTCACGCGTGATTGCTTCCCGATCCGCTTGTAAATGATTAAACTATTGAATTGTTCGAAGAAGAACGAATGTAATTGCTATTATGTTAAAAATCAGCGGATTAAATATGCATTAGTGCGTGAATGGGCAAGTTAGACTTGTTTCTGGTAATTTGGTACCTTCTCGTAGCCAAAGCATGATGCTTATTTTGGACCCTAAGACTTTTATATGTGAAATGCCTTTAATAACGACATACACATTTTCTCAGTGTGGAGCAGACTGTATATTATATCTTACAACTTACACTAACGAATAATAAATAAATAATAAATATTTCTGGACGTTTCACACAACGTTCTCTGGTCCCAAGCTAAGCTTATATAGCTTAGCTTGGGAGCATGCATTATGGGTACCAGAATACGGATATACTAAATAAACTACTTTTATTTTGCAAATAAGTACTTATAGAAACACCCAGACGCAGTACAAATATTACGTAGTATGACAATCAATATCACACAAAATAAATGATTGTCCTATTCGGAAATCCGTTACAAGAACCACTAACTACACCACGAGGCCCGTCAATAATTTAATTATATCCTAAATTGTTAGATAAAAATAAAGTAATATGTACTGGATAGGACTGGGGCGGGATGAATGGTAAAAAATATACATTTGATGGAGTGTAGTTTATCTTACATCTGGGAAAACACGCTGAAAAAATATCGTGCGCTAAGGAAAATATTCGTAAATGAAAAAACAGCAGCCGCCCGCCAAGTGCCGCTTAGGGCTGCCACATACTTATATTGCTTTCAAATCTTATTATTTTTACAACATGGATGTTTCTATTCCTACTTAACTATATTTTTTGCAGTCTTTATATCTTACTAGCTTGACATAATAGTTTTTGTCTTTATAGTTATAATAATAAAATAATGTTCTAAAACGCCACATGAAAAGACCCAACATATTGCCTTCTCAATGGGAGCATTTGGCAGCACCACGATCGGAATGGCGTAGGATGGTGAACAGACAGGTAGGCTATTTTGAAGACCAGCGTAAAGCTGACCTGGACTCAAAACGCGACCAATTAAAGGCCCGCCCACCTGCTGCCATAGTCTACCATTATGACAACGGTGTTCTTAGGTGTCCTCAATGTGCGCGTACCTTCGCTGCAAAGGTGGGTTACGTAAGCCATGTTCGGGCGCATGAACGCCAAATCGCCTGCTAGGGGTCCAAGTGGTCGCCATGGCCGAAACCGGTCGGAAGGATCATCATCATCATCATCATCAAAATAATATTGAAAATGGCCAACACGAGCCAGCACAACATAGGCAACATAGGCAGATAACATAATATTTATTAACAAATAACATCGTCTGTGAAACAAGGAAATCGAAACTCAATTCTACTCCAAAATGCCTGGTCAGCATGTTATAGCAGGACAAGTATCCTCCCGGAATAGAATAAATACGTATTCAATAGTAGGACGTTAGTGGGAAAAACAAGTGACAACCCCAGTAGCAAGTATCTACTCTACATAGCGACAATATCTCGCACGATAAATGAGTGTTACCAGCCCTCTGAAAATACTAGGCAGGCTATATGGGTTTAGATGTCCTTATATAGGCTAATAGACAGACCCTGTTTTTAGGTAGCCCTATAGGACCTAGGAAATAACTAGAGAGAGAAAGAGTGGTAGAGTACCACTTTGGCTATCTTCTCTTACCAAGGTAGTTAAAAATGCCACATTCTAATTAGTTAACGTAATCCCCAAAGCGTGTCTAATGTTTCAACCAGTTGTGATCCTTAACTTCCACGAAGATGTGTGTCACAACTTGATAGGGACTTGTCTAACTAATGCATAGGCGATGGACCGAAACCTGTGTTATAAATTAACAAAGTTATAAACTGTTCGAAAGTGCATTAGGACTCGTGGAGTATATTATGAAAAGCTATACTTAGGCTTCTTTTCTGGTCTGCGATGCTTATCAAATCAATACACGTTCCCGTGATGGTGGTAGTAGCTTTTTCCTGTATAAATAAAGAGAAAAGAACCAATCCCGGGAATGTAGTGTGGGAAAACCATTAACTGCTTTTAGCACAGTACGTATATCCTATCCTGGACTGCGATAGACTGATAGATATTGCTAATCCACAGAGGACTGCTCCACTTTAGGTGGATAAAAGTATAAAATAATTGTTATTATAATTTTGAACACATTTCACTAGGACGTGGAGTGGGAAGCAGTAACGCTATCCTTGTTATTCTTCGCTTACAGAGCCCAATATTTTGCGAGGGCCTAAAACAACACGCTACAGGGAGATTTTAACCAATGTTTTTTTTTTTATATCGTGACGATACGCCGCTTCATTTGATATACCTATTATCTTAGTAATCTTGTGCCTATGTGCTTTCGAGGCCCGAAATTGGTTATCTTTTTATATTTTCCAGCCATTTTCATTAGAGGTTTTAAATTAGAGGTTATAAATAAAACTTTTTTCTGCTCTTTGTTATTATATTTATGTTGGTTCACATGCTATGGGAAAAACTATAGTAGAATATTGTCACAATTCTTGCATCAGGCTAAAGTATTGCAAAAAAAAACATTTGTTTTTTTGCAATACGTTAGTAAATAAAGATGCCAAAGAAATGTTCATAATCTCAGTAATGACTAGAAGTGAACAAAAAACGGTACCGGATTTCGGTTGAAAATTTCGTTTAAAACTCTTAATGAGCATTAAATCTAGACTTTCCAATCACTCGATCTTCAAATCGATTTTAGCATAATGTCCCCCGCTCGCGCCTCACGGATCGATTCAGCGCGCGTGGACTGTCACGCACGTTCTGTTTCTGAGCGCAATGTCCATTCGATTCGACATCGATTCGATATCGATTCACATTTTTCTCATTGGCTTCGCGTTTTTTTTCTTTTGTATGAGGCGCCCGTTTTTTGGCGCGCGTCTCGCTTGTCTCGGAGCAATCTCTTCTATAATTCTTTTTTTTTTCAACTATTGTTATCTGCGGACATTGCAACGGCTTGTTTTTACATTTATAGACCGTTGATTTTTAATGGTTGAATTAAATGTCCATCTGTAACCGTTAAACATGGCGACCATTTTTTTGGCGCGAAAAGTGAGGTTAACTTTTTTTACAGAAGTTTTCGCCACGCAAATTTATATCAGGAAATTTTATAGATCTTGATGACAAAAACTTTATCTCTTTAAATGAAAGTACTCACAAAAAATATCAATACTTTAAGTGTTTATTGAGCGTTTGATTGGCGCTTCTGGAGAAATACTTTAAAAAATATAATTATTTTAAGTGCAGTCTTCCAAATAGTAAGTGGTTGGTACTGGTAATTACTGCTAATTGCTGTGTTGCCATTTTCGAACGTTTTCTATGTCTTTTTTGCTTTATTTCTTGTCTAGAATCACAGTATACAATAATAATTTGGAAATGTTATAGGTTTTTGTTATTTTTGTGGGCTGTTTAGAGTCTAAAAAGAGCCCTAAAGCGGTATGTTAGCCTCCAAACCTTAGGGAACAAATTGCTCTAACTGCCTATGTCCATTGAGTCGTAATGATAAACAAAATTTACTAAGTAAAAGGTTAATTGATCTCCGAAATCATCGGTGTGGTCTTCCAATTATTACTAACAGCATAATCGATTGGCTTGCATGAGGAGTGCTCGCGTGCTGGTAACGAGCCCAGCTCGACAGGTGTATGGCCGCGGGCCTTGCTGCCGAATTCACCAGTAAACGATTTTTGAAAGGCTTATAAATAAATCTTCCATACATTTGACGGTAGATGGCTCAAGTGGATTCTATTCCCACTCGGGCAGTCTGTGATATTTACACTTGTAGTACAAATGTTTGTACTGCGTCTGAGTATTTTCTATGCATTACTTTATTTCTCAGACTTCTAAGACTAAGTATCAAAATAGACGCTGTCGCTGTCTGCTAATCACTGGTAAAAACCAAAATTGTGACAAATCATATAGCGCGCTATTCAACAAATTTTCAATAAGAAAAACAAAGTCACTGATAAATAAATAAATATTCACGAACATTTCACACAACGTCCTCTGGTCCCAAGCTAATCTTATATGCTTGTGTTATGGGTACAAGAATACGGATATACTACACAAACTACTTTTCTTTTGTAAATGCATACTTATAATACATAGAAACACCCAGACGCAGTACAAACATTTGTATGACAATTATAGATATCACATAATCGAATCGAACCCGCGACCTCATGTACGGCAGTGCGTTACATGAACCACTCAACCACGAGGCTCGTCGAGATGTGAAGTTCTTTTTAATTATTTATTGAAAATTATAAATTAGTGATCGTCCAGTAGTCGACCCATAGTCGAATACAAAATATTAGTATTTTATAAACTCCATCCATCCATCCATCAACCTTTCTCAGTCCACTGCTGGACATAGGCCTCCCCCACAGAACGCCACAACGCGCGGTCTTGCGCTAACTGCATCCAGCGGCCCCCGGCGTATTTGACGATATCGTCGGTCCACCTTGTTGGGGGCCGCCCCACGCTGCGTCGTCCGGTTCGTGGTCGCCACTCGAGGACCTTCCGTCCCCAACGGTCATCAGATCGTCGAGCGATGTGGCCTGCCCATTGCCACTTCAGCGTGCTAACTCTTCGGGCAATTTCGTACACACCAGTCCTTCTACGGACCTCCGCATTCCGGATCTTATCACGTAGGGAAACACCGAGCATAGCCCTCTCCATAGCACGCTGCGCGACTCTGAGTTTTGTTATGAGGCCGACATTCAGGGACCACGTCTCAGTTCCGTAAGTCATCACTGGTAACACACACTGGTCAAAGACCTTTCTTTTCAGGCACTGAGGTATTTTGGACGTGAAGTAATAGTTTTGGAAGTTTTATAAACTCATTAGCTGTAATTATCACGTCAAATGCCAAGGAGCAGAGCAGCTATTATAAACGTAAGTGAAACCGAAGGCATTAGCTAGATGATATCTTCTAATAGTGACATATAATTCGATCTACATTTGATATGTTAACAAATTGCTATAGATTGTTAGAAAGGCTATCATTAGTTCATTACAACATTGATTGGGAAGCTTTTAATATTGCGCTAGTTTTAATGGCATAAGATGATTGCTTGTAAATTATCTAATTGGAGCAAATATTAAAGAATGTTGTCGAAAAATGGTTTTTGGAAAGGACGTAATTGCGTAGATTTAAGTTTTCAATCTATGTATCCATCATCACATTGATAAATGGTTATTATAGGCAGCTTTCTAGCTTAACTGAGTTAAAGTGAATATATAAATTAAACAAAGTAAATGGCGTGGGTTCCACGATACAGGCCTAGCATAGTGTCGGTCCGGGGGCAAAACCAATGTAATCATAAGGACACATCATACATTGCTAATACTTTAGGTTAATTTGTACAATTACTTGTTAAGTGATTGTATTTAGTGAAATAAAGTTTATTTTTATTTTTAATTATCTATTGCTGTCGAAATCGTCATGGATAACTCATAAGCACTCAAGGAACTGATAAAAACAGCTGGTAAAAAAGTAGACAAGCGACCTAACGACATAGCTTAGGGCGGTTCTTATTAAGGTAAAGTGATGATACAGCAAGCATTGAAGCCTCATATCAATAATTAGTATATCAATTCTCTAGTTTTAATACGCTTTTAGTTACCTTCAAATGTATCTCCATGTAACGGAGTCTTTGAAAGGTGTTTTCACGCACTTTGATTTTTAAGCATGTTTTTAGTTATTTAACTAAGCAAAATATTATCAGTGATGGTAATCAAACAATCATTTAGACAGAGGTCGTCAAAAATAGTGTACAATTTTGCATTTTTGCTTGAATTTTCGGCCTTAAGTGGAGAGTAAAATTACCCCCTAGCTACCCATGTAAAGATGCTTAAGTTTGTTACTCTATTGTCACATTAACCAATCAGTGTCTGACTGTTACCGATTTATTTGAGGTCGATATCAAAATTGGCAAGCAGTAAAAGAAAGGCGGTACTTCTGTTTATATTATAATATAGTAACGGGTCTATTAAGTAGTGCTATCTTTTGATTACGTACAATGTGTTGGAAAACCCCATATTTATAGTGTTTCATGATCAGCTTAGCGTAACGAGTGTTTGTGGTCGATGAGCATTTTAGAAGGTTTTCGTATAGCTATTTTAGTTGGAATATTTCGTGACATAGTACTTTAATTATTACTACTGGAATAAAAAGAGAAAGGAACTGCCAATCCCTATAAATACAGCAGATTTAATAAAATATAACGAAATTGCTACTGAAAAATGAAATAATACAGTCAGTTTTAAGAGGGTACTGTACTCTTAATTTAGGTATTTGCCTTAGGTATTGCTATCCCTATTCCCGAGCACCGGTTTGAGAGGGACAAATATAGCTGAAACAGATTTTACCTACAAATTCTTTAAAAAAAAGACGTTTCGTACTCCCCTTTTTTCTTCGCGAAATATAAACCGATTATAATTGTTGTAATTGTTGTAGATCTATGCTTGTATCACATTTTTTTTAGTAGAACGTTACCAAATATTTGTGATAGACGCTGCAACTTTACCTAAAGAAAACCAAAAAATTCGGGATCTTCGGATGGTCATATTTCCTTTAGTTATTATGTATTGAAAACAAGAACGTGAGAGAAGCATAGATATACTCTTCATCTATAATATAGCGTAGAAATAATTAAAATCGGTTTAACTTTCGCGAAGAAAAAAGGGAAGTACGATACCCATATTTTTGTATGGAGCATAATTTGGTATCGTGCCCTCTTAATGAAAGAAATTATCTATAGAAAACTAACTATGATAAAAACATGCCTAAGTGGTTCAGTCTCCTCTCCAGCCATTTACGTCCCACTGCTGGGCTCAGGCCTCCTCCACTTTGGGAAGGACTATAGTCTACTGTGCCGCGCTGACCAGACGTATTGGCACAGCGTTTAGTTTCGAGTTTTCCGTCTATCACAGCAGACGTTAACTTCTTACATGGAAAGAAATAGGGTGGTGACACTTGTATTCTTAATCCGTCACCACACGGACTATGGTGGTTCTGTCATCTGGTAATAATACACGATTAACCAAAGGTATATACCAGATACATGGAGGAGGTACCGAGGTAAGTGGAAACGCTAGGAGAGGTTACCTATCTACGCCGGAAAGCCCATAGTTTTATTGTCATCTGGGAGCCCTTCAAAAAAGAAAAGTGCGTAGCACTAAACAACCGTTGTGTATGTATGAAGCAAAGAAAGTATGTTTATTTTGGAATAAAATTTATAATTTTCATAAGAAAGTTATGTCCATGGGAATATTCTAACGTCCAAGTTATACCTCATAACAGAATAGCCCTAATCCATAGTTATTCTTGCTACCGACTGGTGATTGAAGGCACTTAACTTTTGTACAGAGCAGACGTTTTGGTATGAGCTTCCGTCTGTCGAAGCGTGATGTAGACAAGTTTGTGTTACACTATGAGATATACTATGCTCAGAATATAATTTAGTTTTTCTCCCTCTTTGTATTGAATATCCTGTTATAGCTTAAAGCCTTCATAATAGAAGAAATATCTCTAATTTTTATGGATATAAATGTTAAAACCAATAAAGTTTCGTTTCTATGTCGTAACGGAATAAAAACAAACATCAACTTTACTTACTACTAGCTTTGTTAGCTTATCACATTACCAATGGGTAGCTTACGGATAAACTAAATGACATCTTTTGCGTGAAATGGTAAAATAATTAAACCGAAAAATGGTGTTGTGTCTAGCTTGGGTCTCCAGATAGTAGGTATTCTGTCTAGAATACCCCCATTTGCGTAAAAACTGCATGTCTAATAGTGGAATATGATAAAAATACAATCTATTGAAAGAATAGTAGAACTATTAGTCAGTAATAAACGAAAGAATATGAAACTATAAAAAATATCTATGACTAAATTACAAGCTTTACAACGAAGCTACCGGTATATAATAGAGTACATTTTTATATATATTTATTCGATTCGATCACATCGTACTACACGCTTAACATTCGAAACATCTAATCGATTAATATCTCGATAGGCATTTAGATCAAATCGACTTTAACGATTATAGAATGCGTGTAATATGTATAACAAGCTTTAATTGCCTTCGTAATGTATTAATAGTCCACAATCATTTAAGCAATATAGATTCTGATTAGGTCTTTAATAATTTGCATCTTCAAGCTAGTCTAGCTTTACTAGTCTTTTTTCAAAGATCTTTATTTCTAAGACGTATATCTTAATTTTATCCTGATTCCTACGCCTACTACTAATTAGTTCATTTATCGAGGAAGGCTAAACTTCCTCGATAAATGGACTATCCGACACAAAAATTTCATTTTAAATCAGTAGTTCCTGAGATAAGCGCGTTGAAACAAACAAACACTTCGGCTTTATTATATTAGTATGTATAGATTTGACTGTTATTCCAACGACATTAGAACATAACACGCACGCTCTATTTTTAAAATCTAGACAATAGACAAATCTACAACCGTACAACCTCATCGTTTAAGTCATAGACAAACAACACAAATAGTCTTGTGGCTTCAAGCGTCTGGCCACCAAGATAATTGTCTCATTTCTAACCGCTAATGTTGTGTTAGTAGCACAGACGCTTTTGTATAAGAAATATTTAGATGATCTACATATTAAACAATGGGAAAGAATAGATCAATGGATTACATCGGTCAGTACGTTATTAAAATGTATTAAAGTCATTATATCTATTTGAAAACGGTTTTTAATTAATATGATGACAACATTTTCTATTACGGCAAGGAAAACTCTAAGCAGATATTGAAAACTTCAACAAAAAGGGGAAAATTCTAAACTTGGGTGTTATATTTTTGTGCGGACAGTAAAAATTAAATTCCTTACTTTTAAATATCGTAATAATCCTCTAGAATTTCTTTATTATGCACATCACGCATACTTACTCGTTTCTATCTTTAAAAAAAACTAGCGCATATTGCAATTGGCATTGTTCATAATTTTTGACCTGCTGTTTTTTTTTTTTTTTTTAGAAAATATAGACTATTATAAGTAACTAATTTCAATATTATTGAAATATTCACTATATAGAATTTTTAAAAAATACTTAAAGATATTATTTTAAATGTTGTGACGTCATCGTTGTACGCAATCTGTGTAGACAGATTGCAATACATCTTTTCAAAGTTGCCAAGTTGATATAATAGACCAATTTCAACTCCACCACAGAGTAGTATATCCCTCAGAACGCCTTAATATTTTAAGTCCTTCATTTCAAGGGCAAATAGAGATCATTTGCTTTTTTGGAAAAATAATCGTTAATATAGCAAATTTTCCGTAAAAAAAAAAACTAATAAATCATGATCAGAAACTCTATTCCCCGAAATGGTTTTTGAAATAAGAGTTTAAAAAAAATATGAACAATGCCCATTAACAGTCGCAATCTGTCAGCGACCACAACATTTTGTTACATTGACTTAATCTGTCAATTACACGTGTCTCGATGAGATCTCGAGCTCCGGCAAACAGGTGCGGTGACCTTAATTACGTTTAAAGTTTTTAACCGTAACTGTTCCTAACGTTTTCGCACGCGCGACTATTAAACCGCAGATTATAGAGCGGTGAATGAGCGCGCCAAAAACTCAAATGACAGTTAATTTGGCGGGAAGTATCGTAACTTGAATTTAGTAATCTCTACATTTCACTTAACAAATAATAATTATAACACAAGTTTTAATAAACACGTGAACTAATAAGTTTGCTATTCCATAAGACCTTGTTTAGATTAATAGAAATTTTATATTAGTGCGTTGTTGCGGTCTTTAAAATACTTATGCCGAATTTTAGTCTAAATAAGACACTTTTTACTGCAGAAAAATATCAGTGTTAATTCTAAGCTTTGCGCACACTAAATCACGAACAGCGACCTATAAGTAAAAAAAAAAAATTATTTTAGCTCTATCAAAAATAATTTCAAGGCCTGTGCATATAACCTAAAAATACCCACAAAATATACCACAAATTTATTTTGAGCACTGAATTTAATGCATAGTGAACAAAGTAACACTAATTTTAAAATTCGCAAGCTAATCTGTGCAATCTTTTAGAAAGCCAAGATTTAGAATATTAAATGTAATGCAGTCTAACTTGAAAACATCACATCATCACATGTTACCTACCAAATACCTGAAAATTTTAATCAAAAAATGATCAACAATTTAATTTAATTGAAATTGACAATCAAATTTTGTCATAAAAAATAAAAGCATGTTCTCTAAAACTAGATTACTATTATGTCAAAGTCATAAACTTTTATGAGAATATTCTTCTTATACGTTCTTCTTGTTACGTATCAATAAAAAATTAATAAGAATGTAACTTCCTCGAATGTATAATATGCGTACACATATATGTCATATGCAGTGTCTTTGGCTATATCCCTCGGCCGGTTTGAAGCCACTTACAAATCTATTATTTACATATACTTTAGCCTGACTAAATCGTACTTCATTGAATAATGATTCAATGAAGTGCGATTTAGTCAGGCTAAAGTTACTTGTCCTAAATTTTAAACGTCAACCCACCATCTGATTTATCTGCGTATACGTATAACTTTTAATAGACTGCATCGCATTCAATTATATATTCATTTTTGTGTCTATTATTTTCAGATCAAAGTACCTATAGACAAAAATTATAAGAAACTTATGTAATTTAAAAAAAAAAGAGGTATGAAGTTCACCTGGTCAGCTAGTTTCATTACTTTGCAAAAACTTATCGTTATGTAGAAGCACAATTTAATTTTAAGATTAATACCCAAGTGCCTATAACTTCACTGTCAATACTACAATCTTACCAATACTATCTATCTGCCAAATTAAAAAAAAGTAATTATTTAGGCAAGATTTTTTTAAACCATAGAATAAAAAAGTTATCTGCGCGAGTCACAGAGTACTTTACGTGTGATGGCGCCAAGTTTTGTTTATTTTTTTCTTAGTATAGAATGCACGGTAATATTGAGTTGTTAAAGTGATTTAGTTAGTATTGGTCTATTTTTATTGGGCCACAGTATCTACGATCTATAACTGTACCAATGTAATTATTATCTTCTTTGATGGAATAGATTCGGCAAATATAGATGCCCACTCTACATTCTAATGTATCGTCAGCAAAAGTATGAGGAAAAACTTATATTTACATACATACCATCACGCTTTTGTCCCATGAGATTAGACAGAAAGATATCTGCTATGATACAAATACTTCAAGTCTTTCATGCACGGTAGTTGTCAGTGATATATGAATTCAGATTATGCCTTTCTCGGGCGTCCCAGTTCCGTACTTCCATCAAATATCATGTTCTCATATCATGTTTTGTCCATTAAGTTCATGTGATCAAAGTACCTAAACTTTTCTTTTTTATATTGGTCACTACATCTTATTTTAAATCTCGTATGACTACATTCCTTCATAAATCACGCTAAATTTACTTCGTAGATAACGCATTTTCGCAACATTTATTTTACTTCCATACTTTTTCTGCCATATCTAACATTCTTTCAGACATAGTAGTACCAACATGACTTTTTGATGCCAACCGAACAATACTAATACAATACTATTTGTACTGCGTCTGTGTGTTTACTATGTATTATAAGTATGTATTTACAAAAAATAGTAGTTTATGTATTATATCCGTATTCTGGTACCCATAACACAAGCTTATAACCTTAGCTTGGGACCAGAGGACGTTGAGTGAATTGTCCATGAATATTTATTTATTAAATGTTTTTCATTTTTTTATTTGTAATTCGAATTTTAAACTGTTCTATTTTATTTGCCAACCGTACTAATGGACGCATGCGCGTCAGAACACGTAAGGAGATGGGCATGACATGCACAACCTCCGTATAGCCACTGACATTACTTCATTAAAATTCTATTAACGGAAGCATTCTCTATTACCAATATGCAAAAACAGCCTTATACACAACAAACTTAAGCTATAAAATACTCTAACACATGTAGATAGCGTTTTATTTTGTCCGTAATATCTAAACGCATATGATAAGGCTTCCAAGTATAATAGTATTGCAGAAAATTTTAGACTTTGTGCTAGTTGTATTAAAATAAAACTTTGGTCGTAGATCGAGTGGTCAATCATGAAAATCTTTAGGAGATAGACAGGTAGTTTTCACCAATGATGTAGTATATTTGCTACACTACAAATGGAGTGCGTACTTATTATTATAACATAAATTAAAATTTAATTTATGATACAAAAGCCGCAGAAATTAGAAAAGTACACTCCTTGTCATCAAAGTTCCTGTTTCTCATTTCTTCTGTCTCATTTCACGGGCTCAGCAATATTGTGGATTAATTTCCACAGACAATTTGGACATCATGGCATCCCCATAGAACGCAAGGTCGTGTGCCATCTCCACCCAACGCCAAGCGCTATTACATCATGCGTGACGTAAAAGTCACATATAGAAAAGAAGTAAATAACCATCTTCTGTGAATAGAGAACCCTTAAAACGCCCAGACCAAACACATTTTTGGAAACATTACTTAAATTTTATAAAAAATCAGAAAATATTTTCTGCATATTTATAGTAATACTAGCTGTCCCGGCAAACGTAGTTTTGCCATACTAAAAAAAAGGTTTGAAAAATAGATGTTGACCGACTCTCAAACCTGCTTAATATGCATATAAAATTTCATAAAAATCGGTCGAGCCGTTTCGGAGGAGTACGGTAACTAACACTGTGACACGTGAATTTTATATATAAGATTAGAAAGCTGAAGAGTTTGTTTGTTTGTTTACGCTGGTCTCAGGAACCGCTAGTCCGATCTGAAAATTTATTTCAGTATAGTAGGTATGTATATCGAGGAAGGCTATAACAATATAACATTACGCTGCGACCAATAAAAGCGATTTTCTAAATTTCATGCGTACAAAGACGCTGGTGCCCAACTAGTATTATATAATTTGTATTGCAACTGCCAAAACTATTTAAAAACCTTCCTGGACTGAAATCCTTTCTAATACCGTGTCTCTTATCCAATAGAGTCAATGATATCTACTATCTTTATCAACTCAGCGATAAGTTCAGACAATTTGTATGTAGAACTCTCTCCAGTTATTAGAAGTATACACTTTCTCTATGGTTTCCACGCGTTATACGAGAATCGGAAGTGAATTGGTTGAAGCAAATAGAGTAAAAAATGACCGTGGAACGGTTCAGACATTTCGTTCTGTTTATGCATGCTTTGTTATGCACGTGAGGCTTTAAAAATGCTATTTAGCGCGAAGAAGTAAGGAAAGTAGTCTCTATAAATTGGTTTTCATTATAAAGGTGAAGCGCTTGTACAAATTGTCTTTATCTGTTATATTAGTTTGTTTGTTTGTTTGTTTAAACGCGCTAATCTCAGAAACCATTGGGCCTATTTGAAAAATTCTTTCAGTGTTAGATAGAGTCGTGGGACAGAGTCGTCGTTAGTCTCACTAAAACTCTAGAAAGGTTGGGCCGATCTGGGCCCTGAGTCGGGTATTTCAACGGTGTTACAACTGTACCATTATTGTACCATTATGGTGCAATAGTAAAGTTTTTGGTAGTCTACTATTAATGTGTCGTCATAACGACTTCATCATTGTCTTACAATTGTCAAAGTGACATAATTGAAATTGCTAGTCTCGTACACAACTGCTTCACAATTGCAATTCAATGACTGAAATGTTTCGGTAGTCTGCTATTTTGAATTTGACAGTAATATTTTTAAATTGTCCTGTGTCGACAGATTGCCATAAATAAAAAATAGATAGATAGAAATATTAGAAATTGCTCTTTGTAATTTATTGCAATTTACTAATCTCCTAAACTTCACATTGCTTTTTATACTAATAAATAGTATGTACAAATATATTTAAACGAAGTCTAGCATGATTAAATGTTTAAATTTATTAGTAGTTTTTCGAAAATCACTTCAACTAACGCATTTTTTAAAAACGGCAACACATACATACCATTCTAACACAATCCATAGATAAAAGAGACCGAAAATTCAATGCATAGATAAAAGAGATCGACAATTCTATTACCATTGAAAGACCGTTATGACGGCATATAGCAGACTACGGATATTTGACTTCAATTGCAACGGTATCGTGCCGGTATTGTGCCGGTATGACAATTGTTCCAAAATAGTGGACTTGAGTACCTGGGTGATTTTGGTCTTGAAATATTCGTGAAAGTCCAGGGAAGGTTTTAACGGTGACACAATATATGGGGATCTAAAATTCTACGCGTAAGGAGTAGCAGGCTTCAGCTAGTTCATTTCTAAAGATGTCCTTTAAAAAGGGACATAATAATATAGTTCGTGTTACAGTGGGTTTTGGCTAATTTTTACAACCGGTCTCCTGTCTGACTACAACACTTCTTGGGTATTGCCCATTTAAATAAGTATTTATTATATTTGTATTGGTTTGTAATTCTATTATACCTTTTGGTACGAAACCCTCAAAAGCAGTAGGTATAAGGGCTAAGGCTAAATCTAAATACAACTATTTAGAGTGATCTCTATAAATCTCCCGTAGCCTTGGCAAAGCGTAAAGGCTCTGTGCCAACGACTTGGCTTGTTTCCGCTGCCCACAGACTCCACTATAACCCGGATAAAACTAAATTCACGCAATAAATTTTTGTTGCAACTTGAAAGATTTGAATTTCATTTATGATAAGTTAGTAGTTAAGATTTACAGTACTTATTTTTTAAGAAAAATTACCATTTTTTACTGTAAATGAGATGTTTAACGTTCTCTTAGTATTTTTAACTTCATAATTATTTTATACGTGTATAATTTGTGTGTTATAGTACTTCGATTATTGTGTCTGCCCGTGCTTAACAGTGGAACATAAATAGACTGAAGCTATTAATTTCCCACTGTTGGGCACGGGCCTTCTAAACTTTGAAAGGGATTTATTCTAACATATCGCGCTCACCAGGCGTGTTGCCATAGGTTTTATTTTCGAGTTTTCTAGTTCTTACAGATGATGTTATGTTTGTTTGTTTGAACGCGCTAATCACAGGAACCAGTGGTACGATTTAAAACAATCTTGCAGTGTGGGATAGAAAATGTATCGAGGAAGACTATAGGCTATATAACATCACGCTGCCACTAATATAAGCGAAGCAGTACACAAAATGTTGCGAAAGCGGGGAAAGCAACAGCTAGTTTATAATAAACTACAAACAATAATAATCTACTAGCCATTTAATCGTTGTAAAAACGTTTGAATTCGCATAAATATGTTTTCTATTCTATCTGCTTAACCCTCAAGATATTTAGCGCGATATAACCTTGATATAAACTCTGCAACATGTGTTAGTGCCCTCCTTACTATTTTTAAACACACAACAAAAACTAATTGTATGTAGTTATGTTACTATGACATACTCACAGACATAACCATGCGGTCTGAACCTGGGACCGGTTTTTACACTACCGTCATAACCACATATCTTTATATAAATACTTTTAGACAGGTCTCCTTCATTCCTATGTGGTGTGGTACATGAGCTTTAACCAGTTGCAGAGCTGTAACCATTACACATGAGCTTTAACCAGTCTAAGATTACGGATAGAAATTCTGTTTCTCTAGCTCATTACTGTCCCACTGTTGGGCTCGGGCTTCCTCTACTTTGGGAGAGATGATCTACCGCGCCGCGCTGACCAGACGTGTTGGCACAGGATTTTTCTTCGAGTTTTCTGTCTCTCACAGAGGATGTTATCTGTGTACAGCTTTTACAGCATGCTGTAAAAGACAGCTAAGCATCCTAAGAAGGAAAAAGGGTAGTGACACTTGTATTCTTAATACGTTACCACGCTGATTTGGATAGAAATTATCAACGTTTATTAGAAAGATAATTTATTTTTACATGTTGCAATAGGAAATGTTATTCGTCAGTAATTTATTGAGAAAGCAATAATTACAAATGTTTAGATTTGTCTGTATTTAATACCATCGAATGAGGATAGATAAAATATTGTCTGTATGGTGACCGATTAAGAATACATGTCACTACTCCATTCAATCCCCAGGGCGCTGTAAAAGCCGCCTAAGTGATATTGTACACAATTAGCATTCAGACGGAAATCTCTAAGCTAAGCCCTATGTCGACACACCTGGTCAGCGCGGCACAGTATACCAAAATCCTTTCCAAAGTGGAGGAGGCTTATGCCTGAGTTAGGCAGTTAGTTAATGGGATGGAGAGAGAGAGAGAGAAAATATCGTACTGGGCCCCGAGTCCGGTAAATAAATTGTGTCACAATGGCAGCTCAATGACACATTATAGACTACCAAACTTGATAAAATTCGCCACTAAGCAATCAGTTATTGCATTTGTTTGCAATAACACTAAATAACTGATTGTTAGTGGCGAATTTTATCAAGTTTGGTAGTCTATTGTTAATTTTTTGAGGTTATAGTATGTCATTGAGCTGCCATTGTAACACAATTCATTTACAAGCGTTAAACAGAATCAAACCGCGTAATCCGGAAAGCCCAAGTTTAGCATCAGTGCGCCTTAATTACAACTTTACATGTTACTTGCTTATAAAAAGGTTAAAATACAAAATGTATTTATGAATATGAAATAAATAGAGACATAAAAATCTATTCGCCTTTGTAATTACATCGTAAACGAACGGCATTTGCATACAGTACTAGAATTAACAAATAAATGGTTCCATACGAGTTATCATTACGTTTGGTAGAAATTAACTAGTCTTACAGCAAAATTTAAATTAAGTTTAGGTATCGTAGCGATTGTAAAGTTATTTCATGGCGTAGGAGGTCTTGAGTTTAATTCTCGCATTATTACTTTTAACCGACTTCAAAAAAGGAGGAGGTTCTCAATTCGTCTGTGTTTTCTTGTTTATTTTTTTTTTGTTTGTTACCTTATAACTTTTAACTGGGCGATGTGATTTTGATAATTCTTGTTTTATTGGAAAGCTGATGGTTCCCGTTTAATCGCATTAGCATCAGGTCAGTTAACGTCTACTGTGAGAGACGGAAAACTCGAAAGTAAACCCTGTGCCAACACGTCTAGTCAGCGTGGCACACTAGACTATCGTCCTTCCCAAATTGGAGGAGGCAATTATAAACATCACACAAATGATTGTCCCGTGCGGGAATCGAACCCGGGACCACGTGACTGGCAGACCATTACATGAACCAGTGGACCACGAGATCCATCAAATTACTACACTATGTGTTCTAGTTTAAAAATAGCATTAAAATAAAACGCTTATTTTTGGCTAAAAGAAATAAAAAACATCACTTTCGTTTATCTTAACATAATAAGCGAAATTACAAGTACTTGTAATCTACAAATCAGTTAACTAACATAGAAATTTAACTTTCAAATTAACCATAAGTTACTTAGTTTCACAAAAATATTCATATTTTGTACATTTATCATATTTACTTCGATATATCTATCCTTTTCTTTAGTACGATGATAGATAGAGACAGATACATCAAAAGTTAAAACCGCAAAATCTGGTTTTTAGGGGCCAGTATACAAAGAGTAAATAAAATAAATATGTGTATAAAATAAGTAAAACAAAGTATACAAAGAGCATACAAATATTGTACTGCGTCTAGGTGTTTCCTATGTATTATAAGTATGTATTTACAAAAGAAAAGAAGTTTATTTATTCTATCCTTATTCTGGTACCCATAACACAAGCATATAAGCTTAGCTTGGGACCAGAGGACGTTGTGTGAAATGTCCATGAATATATTATATCTACACTAATAATATTAAAAGAGGAAAGATTTGTATTTTTGTATGTAACGAATAAACTCAAAAAGTAATGGACCGATTTTAATAATTCTTTTTTCATTAGAATGCTACATTATCACTGAGTAACATAGGCTATATTTACCCGTGCGAAGCCGGGACGGGCCGCTAGTTTATCTTCTTGATTGTTGAAACACCGGCTCCCGGTAGAAACACATTTTCGCCGCAACTGTTGACATACCGGGAGCCGGTATGGGTAAGAGAAAATCCAGTTACAGTAAAAGTCTATCTCAAAAATGGGCTGTCTGTTGACCATACCGGCTCCCGGTATAACAGGTAATACAAAATGGGCTAATGTCATTCAACATACGAAAGGTTATTTATATTTAAGTAAAAGAGGGCTTTATTATTTCGCTGTCTGTCCGTTTGTCAGCAGGCTGTATCTCATGATAGCTAAACAGTTGAAAATGTCGCAGATGATTAATTTCGGTTGCAATATATTACAATAAATATTATAAAATTAGAATTAAATTGATATAATTATAATGAGATTGCTATACACAAAACGTTATATTAACTGACTTTAAAAAGGAGGAGGATGTTAATCCAACTATATATTTTTATTAGCTGTGTCCCACGGTGTTATCAGCTGCAAAAATATAAAACATCTGTTTATTTTTAATTATCCCATGGAAACATTGGGAACATTGCATTCTTTCGGGATAAAAGTAGCCTATAATTTATTGTGATGTTTATGGTACATAACTATACAGTGTACTGTAAAAATCCATTCAGTAGTTTTTGCGTGAAAGAGTAACAAACATTTATTATTTATCATACAAACATTATTAGGATTAAGATATTTGCTATCTCATAAGGAACCAATTTCGACGAGTCTTTTCTATCGCTAGCTTGTGCGGTATCACGTTTTCCGTGTGGAGACATTTTATTTCGGTACATTCAGACAATGTGATCCATCAGAAAACAACACAAGTTTTAAACTTGCATTAAGTTTAAAGTTGCTTGACATGATGAATAATATGTATAACATAAATAATGATACAGAACCTTACGTGCACGATTTCGACTGTCTTGGCCGAGTTTTTTTTTTCTGTCTAGTGTTGGTCATTATTCTACGATTATGTCTGAGTAGACTAGGTACAGTTATTCGCCTATATGTCACGTTTCATGCCTGTGAACATACTGAAAGCATAACACTATTACTTGAGTTTTTTGCACGCCAATGCATAATAAATACAGAAGATAAACTTATTAGTGAATGAGTCTAGAGGATTTTAAGAACATTTTACGTATAAATTACAATCATTTTGTAAACAAATAAGCAAAGACTTTTGTAGAGAGCTTTGTAGAGCTTTTTTGAACAAACGCAACGCATGTAATTAATTGAATAAACATTTTTTTTTTATTCATGGACATTTCACACAACGTCCTCTGGTTGTAAGCTGAGCTTATATGCTTGTGTTTTGGGCACCAGAATACGGATATACTACAAAAACTACTTTTCTTTTTTAAATACATACTTATAATACATAGAAACACCCAGACGCAGTATATATGACCAGTTATTCCCCGCAACTTAATAGGAGTAGAATTTAGAAAATTTTCCCCCTTTTTACAACATTATCAACTAATAATTTGCTCCTATGGTCGCAGCGTGATGTTATATAGCCCTCCTCGATAAATGTGCTATACAACACTGAAATAATTTTTCAAATCGGACCTCTCGTTCCTGAGATTAGCGCGTTCAAACAAACAAACTCTTCAGCTTTATAATATTATACCTAATATAAATAGGAAAAAAGTTGAGCTTCGTAGAGTTATACAAACTCAAGTAAAACCGTGTAGTTTAGCTTGTAATTAAATAAATAAATATATATATATGATGTAGTATTATCGTTATTATTATATTCCCATAGCTAAAATGGTAAGGCCTTTATTGGCAGTCGCTACTGGCTCTACGCCAGGATTTACTTGACGAATTTATGTGCGTACATCGCAGAATTAACTGCACTAGAAGTGTTTTTACATTTATCTATACATTTTCCAGCCTCGTGGTTGAGTGGGTTATGTAACGGACTGTCGATTACGAGGTCGCGGGTTCAATTTCCGCTCGGGACAATCATTTGTGTGATGTTTATATTTGTCATACAAATGTTTGGGCGGCGTCTAGGTGTTTCTATGTATTATAAGTATGTATTTACAAAAGAAAAGTTGTATATGTATTCTATTCGTATTCTGGTACCCATAACACAAGCATATAAGCTTAGCTTGGGACCAGAGGACGTTGTGTGAAATGTCCATGAATATAAAAAAAAATATAAAAAATAAAAAAAAAATATAAATATTATTATATTTCTTATTCTTTATTTAAACTCATTATAAAATTACATTTTTAAATATAAAATTACAAAATAAAAATACATTTAAAAATATAAAATTACGCGGAGGCCCATCGGTGTCGGGTACAGGAACCAAGCCACCGGTGGTTAGGGCCCCAGAGAAAGGAACCTCCTCACAATGCGTGCCGTGCCGAGGAGTGCCGCCTTCTGCACCAGGCCCTTGATCCAACCGTTCAACGCAAGTTTCTTTAGGTGGTGGTCGAAACTTTTGGCTTTTTATTATATTATTATTATTTAAATTATAAATTCTCTTTAAATATATGATTTTGATGCGGTTTTTTTTAATAGACAGAGTGGTTTAAGAAGATGGCTTTTTGTATAATTTGCTGAGGTTAGGTTTCAGAACTCCACGCGTACGAAGTTGCGAGTAGCTGCTAGCTAGTAAAGTGTAGGCTATCCAGTATAAATTTATGATCTATGCCCAATCTGGAAAGAAACCTATACATATGTAGTATTTGAGTAGCCGATAATAACGACACATAAGTAACAGCGCGCACTATAAATCGTTCAGTATCTGGCGCGTCGCCAGCAGTCGCCACTGTGCGCTGCACTTAGCACTCTGTACTCCACCCACAAACCTTTGAAAGGACTTACTAATCATTTGACTACTAGGATTTGTAAATTTTTGAAGTTTATTTTGCTCTTTAGAGAAAATTTGAGTAAATTCTACACCGTCAAAAAATAGATAGATAGATTAACTCTTTATTGTACACATTTACAAGAAACTGAAAACAGAAATTAAGCTTAAAAGTAGGTATAAATGGCGGCCTTATCACATAAAGTGATCTCTTCCAGGCAACCATGGGATGGAAAGAAAAGTTAAAGGCCTAAAATAAAGTGAGGCTGCCAGTGTACAATGTAAAGGAGGAAAAAAAACAAAACAATAATAATAATAATGTAATTACAAGTAATTACAAGTACCAGCCGGAAGCCGTACTCGAAAACTACCGCGCCAAGCTCTACTGGGACCGGTCCATCATCACGGACAGGACTATTCTTGCGAATAAGCCTGATATTGTGCTGATGGACCGGACGGAGTCTCGGGTGTTTCTAGTTGATATCACCATCCCCTATGACGAGAACCTCGTGCGAGCCGAAGCAGACAAGAAGACCAAGTATCTGGACCTGGCGCACGAGGTTACCGACATGTGGAGGGTGGAATCAACAGAAATAATCCCGATAGTTGTATCGGTGAACGGTTTGGTCCCAAAGAGCCTCTCACAACACCTCGAGAGGCTCGGCGTCAATAGCAAGTCGGTGACGGCCCAGATGCAGAAAGCGGTCTTGCTTGACAATGCCCGTATAGTTCGTCGGTTTCTTTCCCATTAGGCTCCTCCACTCCGGCTGACTGTTGCCAATCTCGTTGGAGTGCGTCCTGCCGCCTTTCGAGGCGAGGCAGTGTTATATCCAAAAAATAATGTAATTATAATAATAAAATCAATAAGTAAATAAAATATAGACTATGGAAGCAATGCTACTTGCGCAGCTAAACTTAACTAAAAATTGAAAACGACTATTGGTTTATTTAGGTTAATTGGTTATATTGTTGTGCACATTTATATTAATTGAAAACTTTAATATATAATACACAGTTTTATATCAAGAAAGTTTAGTTTTTAGGATTGTGTTATCGACACCATCAAAATTAATTTTTTTGTTAATTGTAATTAATGTAATGTCCAGTTAATCCGTTGCATAAACAAAAACTCACAAACGGATCGCACAGCATCGCATCAATTAGTAGAGAGGGGGCCGCGTCAAAGTTGAGCCCCCCTTAGCCCCCTATAGCCCCCAGCAGCCCAACGGTGCAATTTTTTTATGGGGGCTCCTCCCCGCTGCCAGACTGTATGGTGACGGTTGCATCTGTATAGTACAGATTAACAAAATTGGTCATTGCATTAAAAAGAATGCTTTAAATTTTTTTTTCAGACGTTGCTTTATCGACTATGGGCTTTTTCTATTGCAGACTGTAAGTTTATTTACTATAACATGCTGTCTTTGTAGAAGGTTTACTTTTCTGTTTTTTTCTTGTAAACATTATCTGCTAAGATATCTCTCCGCAGTAGCTACCTGGAGTTATCAAGGTAGTGCTACATTGATATCTTGAACCAACCATCCGAAATCTTAATAATATCTGGCACACTTAAATGAAAAACTAATACACCTATATAACTGAGCTTCCACAAAGTTTTTAACCCCAACTAAATATCTAAATCACCGAGATGTGACGTACTTGAGAAAAAAAAATAGAAATGAAAACAGAGGTATTTGCAAGGTCCAAAAAAGTTAAGCTCTAGCTAGTAAAACATCCTTCCTATTACTATAGAGTGTGGTAAAAATAAATAAAATTTTGTTCAATAGCCAATTCACAAAACACGCGTCTATTTTGACGCGGCGATTTTTTCCCGCCCATCGTGTGTTTTCGTTTATTTCTCTGACACACACATACATACATTAGCTATATGATTAAAGCTGCGTTACTCACACATTTGTAGTATAATATCTGACACAATATTATCTGCATAATTGATAGAAAGTAATTATGTTAGTGTGTAGTGAAGACCTCAATAAAGCAATTTCAAAAATATATTAAAACTAGCTGTTGCCTGCGAATTCGTACGCGTGCAATTTAGTAAAATTTTCACTGATGCTTCCTTCCTATTGATCGCAGCGTGATGTTATATAGCCTACAGTCTTCCTTGATAAATGTACGATCTAACAGTTATAGATTTTTTTAAATTGAACCATAGGTTGCTGAGATTAGCGCGTTCAAACAAACAAACTCTTCAGCTAGATTATAGGTAGTATAGATGAAATGAAATGCATTTAACCAACAAAATAAGACCAAATTTTTTATTTTGGTGTCTGAGTTCAGGGTTCTGATCTACTTATAGCATGTAAACCATAACCCTCCAGCCCTCCTATACCCAGACCAGACGTGTTAGTTCAGTTTCGAGTTAGAGTTTTTTTTAACAGAGGATGTAGGATGGAAAGAAATAGTGATGTCGCCTATATCTTTAATCTTTCACCACACAAACAGTAAACAATAAGTTATTAATAATTTACTTATAAAAATATCCTAATCTTCTAATATATAAAATTCACGTGTCACAGTGTTAGTTACCGTACTCCTCCGAAACGGCTTGACCGATTCTTCTCAAATTTTACATACATATTGAGTAGGTCTGAGAATCGGCCAACATCTATTTTTCAAACTTTTTTTTTTAGTATGGCAAAACCAGCTAGTCTTAAATATAAAATTCACGTGTCACAGTGTTAGTTACCGTACTCCTCCGAAGCGGCTTGACCGATTTCTATGAAATTTGACATACGTATTCAGTAGGTCTGAGAATCGGCCAACATCTATTTTTCAAACCTTTTTTTTTAGTATGGCAAAACAACGTTTGCCGGGTCAGCTAGTAGTAATATAAATGTGAAAGTTTGTGAGTATGGATGTATGAATGTTTGTTACTCTTTCACGCAAAAAACTACTGAATAGATTTTAATTAAACTTTACAATAATGTAGTATATAAGTACATCATGATAAGTTATAGCTTACTTTTTATCCCGAAAGAATGCAATGTTCCCGTGGGATGATAAAAAACAAACAGATTTTTTATCCCTTTTACCAGATAAGAAATCTGTCGCAAAAAGTCTGTCGCTGTAAAAAATCGTGAGGCACATCTAGTAAGTAGATATTTTGTTGAGAACCAGGGGCCTCACTTTTAAAAGTGTTGCGTAATGCTACCAATCACACCACTACGCACGTCATAATCATTCAACATTTTATAACGTATGTGTAAGCTATTTTCAAATAAGTAAAATACTGACGTCATAGCATAATTATGACATGTGCATATAATATATGAATAGAATTAAGTTGGTTTGTACGTCATCATAATTTATTTATAGATTAAATAAATCCTGTCAAGTTTGATACAGATCTGATCCGACACTTCCTGCGCCATACGCCCATAGGCTACAGTTAGTAGTACTGATTACCAGGCGAACCGTATGTTTGTTTGTTTGTCGCCCTTTAGTAGTAAAAAAAGGCTAACTTAATTTTGAATTAATTTAAAATGTTCATTAATAATCAAAAATACTTCGATAGTTTTATTTACACTAATAATAATAAATATTCATGGACATTTTACACAACGTCCTCTGGTCCCAAGCTAAGCTTATAATATGCTTGTGTTATGGGTACCAGAATACGGATATAGTACATATACTACTTCTCTTTTGTAAATACATACTTATAATACATAGAAACACCCAGACGTAATACAAACATTTGTATGACAATTAGAAAAATCACACAAACTATTGTCCCGAGCGGGAATCGAACCCGCGACCTCTTGATCGGCAGTCCATAGCATGGACCACTCAACCACGAGGCTCGTCAATGGCTCAAACACTCATACTTCTTCTAGCCATACATGTACGATGGTAGCAAGTGCTACGCTCCTGACAGGACATTTGCAAAGTATATCGCTGATGAAATTCATCCACCCAGAACTAATCCATCTCAGACGTCCACTCTTAGAGTTAACTTACCTTTGTCATGTCAACGGTAAACGAAAGCCAAGTTAACTGTTTAGATGACAATTAAATGCCCTAAACTATTTCTACATTAATTTATTAATATTTTGCGATTGACTCGCTATGCTTTTACTAAATAAACTAAATTATAATGGAAAAAATGATAACCATAAGCGGGACTTGAACCCGCGACCTCGGAATGCCGTTCCGTTCAGTTGGGAGAGCGACGGAACGGCATTCCGAGGTCGCGGGTTCAAGTCCCGCTTATGGTTATCATTTTTTCCATTATAATTTAGTTTATTCCCTAAACTATTGATAGCAGAGAGCACTCTGCCTGTCTACCTTCACAGGGTAAAGGCGTAATGGTATAGCTGTTATGTAATTATAATATTCACCTACAAAGGTTGAAGATATAATATAAAATGCATTAATAATGTCCATATATGGTTCGATGTACAAATTAGCAATTAATGAATGCAGCCCAACAAGGGTCTCCCAGCCTGCCTGTTCGAGAACCTACTTTTTTTGTTACTATATAGGATATAGGTAGCCTGTGCCGGACTGAAGGATATACATGTCAGGAAATGCTAGAGATAAATCTGGAGATACAAGGAATTAAAAAAAAGCTTCTCTAATTCATTTAATCAATAACTACGTTAATAACATTACAAGACGTATCTCAAGACTTATGGTCTTATTCATAATGACTTATCGGAGGTTTAAACGGAGATTTTATCGGAGAGATAATAAACGTTTTAGCGTAAAAAGATTATTATGAATAACAAGTTTTGACAATTTACGCGAACCGATTTTAGCGAACTTTTAAACCTCCGATGAGTCATTATGAATAAGACCATTATTCTTTATAGCTGTTAAGCTAACTTAAGCTGTTAATTTAGAAAATTTTCTCCGTTTTTTGCAACATTCTTCACTGTTGCTTCGCTCCGATTGGTCGCAGCGTGATTTTATATAGCCTTCCTCGATAAATGTACTATCCCACACCTTTTATTCGCACATTACTAGCACTAGCAGTTCCTGAGATTAGCGCGTTCAAACAAACAAACTGTTCAGTTTTATAAGATTAGAATAGATAGGTACCATAATGTATACTTGTATAGCTTTATTGTAATTCCAATACGCTAACATGGCATCCACTGTATGACAGATCTCCTTCATCTGCTTCCGATAATCGCTAGAGGACGTATGCTAACTTTTTCTAAAACATAATGGCATGAGACAAAAGTTTACTGTTTCTATCCAGTATAATAAACAAACACTGCAAATACAATATGTATATAAGACATACCAAATGCATGTGTGTATGCATACATTTCATTTAAGTACTTACTGTAATGTAACAGCATGCAGCATCTCAAATAAAAAGCATTTAAACCTAAGTATGCTGGGACGCTCTTGGAATCATGAACTTACAATTGCGTGGGTCGATCGGAAACGGCAGTATTGCAGCAGTCGTCAGTATTTTTTTTTATTATTAATTAACTGCCTTTTTTTCGCAGGGGAATGCCTTTACGCACACCCGCTCCTGTCATCTCGGTCATCATCGTCATGGTAACCTAACTGCGGCGCTCTCCACGTCTTCCTGGAGCGCCAGAGGTTCCCTGTTCTGAACTCTCTCTGACGCCGCGCTGTTGGCCTGGCGGCACAACACTCGGTGTCGCAACACATTAAGGCGGGGGTGGAGGCGAGCGTATTCGCGTCGCCTCCTCCCTGGCCTTGCTCGGCGGAGCGGGTCTGCATTGGCAGCTGCCTTACGCTCCCGATCCGCGCCATCCTTTAGGAGCATGACGGTTTCACTGAAGTCGGCGACCGCTTGCCAGCACCTGCCGCTGTTAAGCATGGCACTGATAGCGCAGACCAGCCTGTCGTCGTACTGTATTGAAAAAATAAATAAAAATATAGCTCAGATAATTTAATTAATATTACAGTAGACTATCAAAATTAAACACAACCGCAAAAGAAAAATCTATAGATCACTAGACCGTGTATGGATGTCATTTTCAGCTTTTTTCACAGTGAGCCCGCATCATTCGTTTTTCTTTTACCCCGTGCAGGGGTACACCACCCCATATAACCTCATCCCCCCTCCAATACCGCTGTGCGCGGAATTTGATTAATGCAATGTTCACGATAATTATTCCTGTTACTATTTTTTGACAGGATGAAGTTTTTATAACACTTTTTTTTCGTTTTCCACAGTGCATTGGTTTTAAAAAATGAATTCTGGAAGCAATTGTTTTGGAATTCAATTTTACTATGAATTGGTATGTATAGTGACGTACCTTGCTACCAAGAATTATTTAGACCATAACCTCGTTAAATTTGAGATTTTAATAAAGTTAGGAAATGTTTTTAGGGGATCTGTATCAAAAGTTAAAATGAGACCCTATAATTATTATTATAGGGTATTTATTATTATTAGTAAATTTTTTTAATGTTTGTTAACTCATAACTGGGCAAAGCGATTTTAATGATTCATTTTTATTTGAAAGCTGGTGCTTCCTGTGTGGTCCCATTGAGACCAGGCCAGGATCTGATAGTAATCTCCTGAAAAATCAAGGAAAACCCTCAAATTTCAAAGGCACATGAATATTTTTAGGGTTTCATACAAACCCTCATAGGATCACTCCAGTGTCTGTCTGTCTGTCTGTCCGTCTGTCAAACTTTTTTTACTCAGCAACGGCTGAAGGTATCAACTTGAAACTCATACGATATGTCGATCTATGCGGTCCCTTGCTGCAAAAAATACAGTCAACCTTTCACCTCTACGCATTTAAAAGATATAACCGAATTACGACCATTTTTAAGAATTTTTTAACTTATGCTAGGGAATCAAAATTTACAGGTTACTTCCCGTTGCCCTAGAGCCTTGAAATTTGGCATAGATCAAGTCTATATAGTGCTGATATAGAAAAATCCTTTAATTTGTCATCACATCACAAGTAAAAAAGTGTTTATACTAATACCAACTTATGAAGTAGCTGAAATGTCGGCGATTCCCTTTATTTCAACTACAAAATTAAGTTGGTGAGTTGTTTTGAGTTTAATTAAATGATTATTTGAATGCAGTTACCACGCAGTTACTTATGTTTATATGTACTAGTCTAGTTATACTAGTCTAGTAGGTACGAAACCCTAAGGGTGCGAGTTTACCTCGCTCTTGACAGGATTTTTTTTAAATACCCCTTTATTATTGCTAGCATTTCATCCGTGTGTGTATTAAGAATGCAATTGTCACCACCCCATTTTTTTCCAGCCAGCTCAGTCCCGACCTTAAAATTATTATAGAAGTCAATATTCCTATTTTAATTTTTATAAAATCTAACGTTCAATGAACTAGAAAACATAAAACCTAAATTATTTCTAATAGAATTAGCTACTTCAATAGAAAATTTTATAACTTAATTTTCTCTTTTCAGTATATTTATTAACCAAATTAGTAAAACTACAAAACTTTTTGTGAAACTAGACTATTGAGCAAAGTAGGTTGAATACAGTTATACAAGAGACTTACCTGGCTTCGCATTGGTAATATTAGTATGCTACTTTTTACTATCTTTAAATCAAGATTATATAGTTTTATTCAGGAAATGCACATAAAACACTTTTTCGCATAACACGCCTAGTCAGCTGAACATAGTAGACAATAATTACTCCCAAAGTGGGGGCCCGGGCCCAACAGTGGGACGTCAATAATTTAGATAGAGAGAGAAATATTAATAAACAAATAATAAATATTAATGGATATTTCACACAATGTGTTCAAAAACCCACAATTCAATGACAATTTCATAATTTATTATTTATTTATTTATAATGTGCTCTGGTCCCAAGCTAAGCTTATATGCTTGTGTTATGGGTACCAGAATACGGATATAATACATAAACTACTTTTCTTTTGTAAATACATACTTATAATACGTAGGAACACCCAGACCCAATACAAACATATGTGTAACAGTTATAAATATCACACAAATGATTGTCCCGAGCGGGAATCGAACCCGCGACCTTGCGAACGGTAGTCCGCTACATGAACCACTCAACTACAAGGCTCGTCAAACTATTAAATTACCTTTGCCTTTAGGGATACACAAACAAATATAAAAACCATAAAAACAATACAGTTCATTACAGTTTCTTACTTTAGAACAATACCCATTCATTTCTATAAGCCTCAAGAATGAGGAAAAAAATCATTTATCATTGCCAAAAATTTTCAAGAGAAAATAACACCCCAGTGCATTTAACTGCAGGCAAGAAGAACTCAAAATAATTACTTTTCATAATAAAAATAGGTCAAGTACGAATTGAACACGAATAAACAGGGTTCAGCACATTTTTATGATGTAATCTATTGAAGTAATTTTACTAAATAAACTAAATTATAGTGGAAAAAATGATAACCATGAGCGGGAGTTGAACCCACGACCTCGGATAACCGTTCCGTTGCTCTCCCATCTGAGCTATTATGGTTTCCGCACATGTTTACCAAATCTTCCACTACTATCTTCTCAATGTGAGTTAAACATCGTGCGATGTTTTGTGTACAACGCCATCTATTGAGCGGTTTGCACCAACTCGATCAATCGATCTCTTAGTGTTCTTTACAGAACACAATTGGACCGAAATAATGACTGTACATGTATTTCTACATTATTAAGTCAATTGCAAAAATTAATAAATTAATTTTAATTAAAGTATTTTTTAAAGTAATTTAAAAATTAAAAAAGTTTAATGAAAACACAGTCGTACAGTCAATTGACGGGTTTCATGGTGGAGTGGTTCATGTAAAGGACTGCCGATTACGCACGAGGTCGCAGGTTTGATTCCAGCTTGGGACAATCATTTGTGAGATATTCATAAATGTCATACAAATGTTTGTACTGCGTCTGGATGTTTTCTATGTATCATAAGTATGTATTTACAAAAGAAAAGTAGTTTATTTAGTATATCCGTATTCTGGTACCTACCCATAACTAATTTATATAAAAAAATATAACTAACATTTTTTCCAGATTTTTCTTATGCTTCCCAAACTTTCAAAACCAAACCAAAAATTCAAAACCAAAGGCTTTGTAAAAAATAAAAATAGTTTAAAAAAACTAAAAAACACGCTTGTAAATCCTGATTTATTTATTATTGATTCAATTATTGCATTGCCATTGGTCCTTGATATATGTGTAAAATTTCAGATCAATCCGACTACTGCAAGTGGGTGAAAATCACTTTCAAAGAATCCGTTACCTACATAAATTAATACATTGATAGATACGATAGATCGAATTATTGCATTGTCATCGGTCTTTGACAGGTGTGCAAAATTTGAATAGAATCTGACCGTTTGAAGTGGGTCAAAATAGCGTCCAAAGGAGTCGGTTACAAACATACAAACAAACAAACATACAAACAAACATACAAGTGAAGCTAATATAAAGCGTGTAATAATTCTTTCTGAAGTTCCATTTTCATTTATACTTACGGATCTCTAAAACTCGTCTTTTTCTTAGTTTTTGTCGAAATTTTAGTTAAAGCTAAAGTCTGTATTCTCGTTAATGTTGACGGGCGTCAGCCATTGTTATGACTGAGCCGTAATTGTCTTCGTAGCCGCTCTATTCATTATGATATCTATGTCCTTTAATTTTATTTGGGTGTAAAATTTTTAAAAGATTGTGATATTATTAGCTCTCCGTGTGGTGACGGATTAAGAATACAAGTGTCACCACCCCATATCCTGCCAAGGATGTTGTAAAAGTCAGCTAAGGGATATTGCACATAGATAACATCCTCTGTGAGAGACGGAAAACTCGAAAATAAACCCCGTGCCAACACCCCGTTTCCTTCCCAGGGTGTTGTAAAAGCCAGCTAAAGGACAATATAAGCAACCTTTTAAAATCTAACAAAAGATAACCAACTAATTACTACCGAGTACTAGGATAGTATGAGTATGCAGGCGATGCATAAGATTGATGTGTTCGGGTAGTTGCGGGGCGGGGACTGTCGAGTGATAAATGATCGTACCAACATTATACCAGGAAACTATGGATGCATAGTATCATATTCTACTAGCAAAACTTAACGTAAACCTAACACAGCGTTGGTACCATTACTACGTACACAACTAAACATAACTAAAATACTTAGTTCAAAAACAAAAAAACACGCTTGTAAATCCTGATTTATTTATTATTGATTCAATTATTGCATTGCCATTGGTCCTTGATATATGTGTAAAATTTCAGATCAATCCGACTACTGCAAGTGGGTGAAAATCACTTTCAAAGAATCCGTTACCTACATAAATTAATACATTGATAGATACATGCCAAACTTATATAAGCGTGTTAAAATTAAAACAGCTACGGGTTATTTTGATTAATTACCTGTTTCGCGGTGTACAATTAAAATCGTTAGATCTAAAATACACAGTTTTTATAATAAGGGTATCTACAAGTCTATAACGTAAGTATATATATCTATAAAACTTTATCGAGTTTAATAAAATTCGTGTATCGCGGTGTTAGTTATTAAACTTCTCCAAAACGGCTCGACCGATTGTTATGAAAATTTGTGTACATCTTTTTTAGAGCTTTGTGTTTCAAGGGTCTTTTGATGGAACATATAGCTTATTTATTGCACCTGCTTTTTCTTAATCGAAACGTCAAGTAAAAAGCTTGTGCGGCATAAACTATGAAAACGTTTGACACCACAGATGTCGTTAGTAACCGACAATAATGGTTCCAAATTTAAAAAGCTGTCAAAACTTTTTGTGACGTCATTAAAGTCCCTTGTTGTTGACACATGTCATATGGCATTTTTATGTCAATTATTTTGACATTAATCATGTAAAATTATATTTGTCCGTTGCGTGTGTTGTGGTAGAGACCAATTTTATTTAGATCAATGTGTTTTCAAGGTGTCACTTCGAAAAACAGGTAGGTAGATTATATCGATGTTAAAAAATCGATACTAAATACATTTAACACTTATCCGAGACAATCATCGTGGTTGAGTGGTTCATGTAAAGGACTGCCGATCAAGATCTCCTGAGTTCGATTTCCGTTCGGGACAATCATTTGTGTGATTTTTCTAATAGTCATGCAAATGTTTGTACTGCGTCTGGGTGTTTCTATGTATTATAAGTTATAAGTATGTATTTACAAAAGAAAAGTAGTATATGTATTCCATCCGTATTCTGGTACCCACACACATACCACAAGCTTAGCTTGGGACCAAAGGACGTTGTGTGAAATGTCCGTGATTGTTTTTTTTTTATTTTTTTTTTTTCATTCACCGACATTTTTAACGTATTGATGGCAGTGTGAAGCTATCAAACGGCTATAACGATTTTGATGAAATATTCATTGTCATAACTATGCTTTTATTAAATGTGAAAGTAAGTATGTTTGTAGGTCTCTTTTTTACGTTGAAAGTGCTGAACCTATTTTGTTATTAATGTAAATCATTAATATTGGTACAAAATAGTTTAGAAGAAAGAGTAGCTGTAGGCTTTTTTAATGCCAAAAGCGTACGAACTCGCAGGCAGCTGATAGCAATATATATACGAGAGAACTTAACAAAAGCGTTTAAAATCTATCTTTTTTCACCCCTTAATGTCTCACTGTTGGGCACAGGCCTCCTCCACTTCAGGAGGATTTGTGGTCTACAATACCGCTCTGATCAGACGTGTCATACAGTTTTGTTTCGAGTTAAAGAAAGAACTGTTTAAAATATCTCTTAGCTGGCTCAGCACCCTGGTGAAGAAAATGGTGGTGACACTTACATAAAAATGTATAATCTTAACAAAATAAATGCTAAATGAAATTAAATAATTAAATATAAACAAAATTATAACGTGGCGTCAGCAAATAACTATTTAATCACCTACCGTACATTCCCAGGACATGAAGGCTTGATGGGTCAAACTTACGATAAAAATCAAAAGAGTTATTCATCAAAAACAATACAAAACAAATACTAATCTTAATTCTTTAAAACAAAGGTACAAAATTGATTAAAGACTGCTCCATCCTTATATTTATCCTTGCATAGGTCGTGACTGTCAAAGATGGACGCTGTTGTTTAAATATAGACTCTTTATAATAGTTTTTAAAAGAGAGTTTTGAGTTGAGTTTTAAAGACCTCAAAAGGTAGTTAGGTCGTCAGAAGAGGGTGGAATCCTACAAAAAGCTGTCTAACCGGTTCGAGTCCGATCCAAACTCATTCGGTTCCAAACGGATCAAATAGTCTATTAAAGTATTCATATTTTTTAAGATCAATATTACGTATAGAACAGCCTTACGTCATGATCGGTGCCTAATTTTATGACACTGGTCAGTTGTAAAAAAAATTGTTTTTTTAATTGTCTTTAAAGGAGGTTATTACAATATTATTATGTAAACAGCTAATAACTAAATAAGTTTTTAATGTAAAGTGTTACTGTGATGTTTGAATTTGGAATTTAAGAGTTCGTAAAAAAAAAACCTTATGGGATCACTTCCAACTTCCATGTTCTATTTGTTAAACCTAATATATAAAATTCACGTATCACAGTGTTAGTTGTCGTACTCCTCCAAAAAGGCTTGACCGATTTTTATGAAATTTTACATGCATATTCAGTAGGTCTGAGAATCGGCCAACATCTATTTTTAAACCTTTTTTTTTAGTATGGCAAAACAACGTTTGCCAGGACAGCTAGTATTTTTATATATTGAGTATGATGACAGACATTTAGTAGCCATAATGTTTGACTTGCGGAATAGATTTTAAATTACCAAGTAATGCACAGAGATACATGGGCAAAAATAAAATGGCGACGTGTGTGTATTATTATAAACATATATGTACACATATCTACTCTTAAAAAGCTGTGTTAAAAAGATAATCCCAGCTAAAATAGCCGTAGTTTCATATTCATAACAAATAAAAAAGTTAAAAAGAGGCCACTCTTTATGTTATAGCCTAATGATGTGGAACTAATTAAACGAGCCTTAGATAATTCAGTTCAGATCTCATTTTTACCCGACTGTCAAGGAAGCGATATGTTTTTTGTAGTTTTTCTCGTGGCTACGAAATACTAATGCCTGCAGTTTTAGGAGGGATTATGGTCACCGCGGTTACCAGGCGTATTGGCATAGGCTTTATTTTTAAGTTTTCCGTCTCTCACAGAGGATGTTATCTGTGTAAAATATCCCTAAGCTGGTATTTACAGCACCCTGGGAAGAAAATGATGATGATGAATTCTTAATCCGTCACAACCCGGACAGTATTGATTTACTTAATAAAAACAGGTTTTTATAGGACACGTTAATATATCAAAAGGTTAATATTTCAATGGTTCTAAATATTTAAATACCACTAAATCGATAACTAAAACACTATTAAACAGATAATGACATTTCCGAGCTATCTACCTGTCACCGTGAAAAAAAAAACTATTTAAAAATACAAAGAGGTTTTTTACTTTTAAAGTCAAGTAGGGGCAAGTCATTGTAAAATGTGTTGCCAATACAAAAATCAATTTAGAATACAGACAGACGGCGTTAATAAGAGCAGTAGCGATGAATCACAAAGTAACAGAATCTTTCGGTTGATTTTTTGCTACAATCATTATATACTTGTATTTTTTGAGGTCGCCATGAGGTTAAGAGTTGCTGTATAGACACGTGAATGAGTGATGTTAATTATGATTGTTATTATTTATTTTAAATAATAACTGTCGACATTAAGCACTATTAATAATTACAGTCAGCAATCTTAATATGTAAACTGTGTATTATAGAATAATTGGTCAAGTGCGAGTCGGACTCGCGCACGAATGGTTCCGTACCATTATCTATGCAACATAAGGCAACGTTATTAGTATCGAGCAAGAAACGGTAAAAAAATCATGTTTGTTGTATGGGAGCCCCCCTTAAATATTTATTTTATTTTATTTTTAGTATTTTTTGTTATAGCGGCCATAGAAATACATCATCTGTGAAAATTTCAACTGTCTAGCTATCACCGTTCTTGAGATATAGCCTGGTGACAGACGGACGGACGGACAGACGGACGGACGGACGGACGGACGGACGGACGGACGGACGGACAGCGAAGTCTCAGTAATAGGGTCCCATTTTTACCCTTTATCACTTAGGGGTATGAAAAATAGATAGTAGCCGATTCTTAGACCTACTGAATACGCATATAAAATTTCACAAGAATCGGTCAAGCTGTTTCGGAGGAGTATGGGAACAAACATGGTGATACAAGAATTTTATATATTAAATGATTTTAATTAATATTTTGCTCAACAAAATAGCCAATTTATCAAAACACGCCATAGTTGTTTTCAATTTTAGTTTAGTCGTTCACGCAAAATTGGTACCATTAACACTGAAAGATATTTTATTTATTTTTTTATTGAAAAACGTAAAATTTTTGCTGAAAAACAATGAACAATGTATTCTTAATAATGTTGTGAAACTTCCGGCTATATAATTACTATCGGTTTCAAAATAAATAGTTTGTGTTTGTTACTCTTTCACACTCAAACGGTCATAACATATTTTGATGATTTATTTTATTTTATAATCTAGATTAACATTTGGTACAGGAAAAATGCAGTGTTCTCGTGGGCCGAAAAACTCGTCGTGTCGAAATAGAAACAGTATTGTAAAAACCTCTTTATCTCTGGGTTTTTTTCGTCTTTTTCATCGCGGGTAACACTGTAGGATATAGCTGTCTCGTAAAAGCTCTACAAAATCATTTCCCAGACAACAAATTATAATCTTTTCCGTGTGTGTTAATACAAAATATAACATACAAAACGAATATTTGCACCTGGTTTGTATATACAGTAAATGGCAGGTCAAAGTCGGCGGCCTTCAGTCGTTCATTACCAAGGCATCGACATCGAGACAGTGAACGTATAGACTTGATATGTAATCAATCGCAAGGAATTGTCGTAGTGGGGGATAGTAATACTATAGGACAGAATTCAATGTCATTTTGACCGGTAATCCGTAGCTCTGGTTATACAGGTAGTGAGTTCGATTTTTACTCCAAAATATCTTTAATAAGTTCCTATATTTTCATGAGTTGTATTCGCATATATTACTTAATTATAATTATTAGACTATAATACACTCTTTTTATGATAAGAAAGTTTTGTTAACATTGCCTAATTGCGACACTTGTACCAATTCTACACGGATAACTAAAATAAACTTGACAAAAAAATTAATTTTGATAGTATCGATAACACAATCCAGAAATGTTAACTGAAGTTTCTTGATAAAAATGCTGTTTATTTATAGACTAAAGATTTTAATGAATATAATTGTGTCCCTACAACGAAATAGCAAATAGTATATAGAAAGATACCGATTTTACGTGCACAACTAAACTTAACTCTCTCCAGCCCATTTAAGTCCCACTATTGGACACGGGCCTCCTCCTCATTGGGAGGGATTATGGTCTACTGTGCCGCGCTGACCAGGCGTGTTGGCACAGGGTTTATTTTCGAGTTTGCCATCTCTCACAGAGTATGTTATCTGTGTACAATATCCCTTAGCTGACTTTTACAGCACCCTTGGGAGGAGATGGGGTGGTGACACTTGTATTCTTAATCCGTCACCACACGGAGATGACTAAAAAACTTAAAAATAACTAAAAAATTAAAATTAATAGTGTCAATAACACAATTTGGCAATGTTAACAGAACTTTTTTATTAGTAAATCTGTATATTATAGACTAGAATTAATCAAAATATGCCATAGTTGTTCTCATTTTTATCATTTTTAGTTAAGTTTAGTTTAGTTGTGTACTGAGAATTGGTACCATTGACACTATCAATTTTCATTTTTAACACGCTTATAGTTCGGTATGTATCTATCAATCTATTAATCTATGTAACGGAATCTTTGAAAGTGATTTTCACCCACTTACAGTAGTCGGATTCATCTGAAATTTTGCACACATATTAAGAGGGCACGATACCAAATTATGCTCCATACAAAAATATGAGTATCGTACTTTCCTTTTTTCTTCGCGAAAGTTAAACCGATTTTAATTGTTTCTACGCTATATGTATAGATGAAGAGTATATATATGCTTCTTTTTTTCTATACATAATAACTAAAAGAAATATGACCATCCGAAAATCCCGTTTTTTTTCCGGTTTTCTTTAGGTAAAGTTGCAGCGTCTATCACACATATTTGGTAACGTTAACTACAATATAGCGTCAAAACAATCAAAATCGGTTTAAATAAAACTACTTTTTACGGATTTAGACGCGTATATTTGTTTTAAATTTTGGCCCGACGTTTCGGAGACTTTGCAGTCACCATGGTCACGGGTGAGACTGAGCTGTAATGTGTCTTCTACCATCAGTTATTACAGGGTTTACCCACATTCGATTTTAATTTTACATTGACCATAAAGATAGACTTTTACTATCATAAAATCCGTAAAAAGTAGTTTTATTTAAACATGAGTCGCGCAAGTGTTAGAAAAAAAAAATCAGTTTAATTTTCGCGAAGAAAAATGGGAACTACGAAATGTCTTTTTTTCAAAGAATTTGTAGGTAAAATCTGCTTTAGCTATATTTGTCCCTTTCAGCACGGTGCTCGGGAATAGGGATAGCAATACCTAAGGCAAATACCTAAATTAGGAGTACAGTACCCTCTTAAGGACCGATGACAATGCAATAATAGAAAGATTTACGAGCGTGTTTTTTTAGTTTTTGAAGTAATTTAGTTAAGTTTAGTTTTGTACGTAGAATCGGCCCCATTGACATTCTCAATTTTTATTTCTCATTAAGTCTAATCGTGCACGTTGAACTGGTTTCATTTTCACCTAATATCTAACTAAAATCTAGTTACTTTTAATTAAATCAAAATAAAACAAAATGGCGGTCACCTTGCCCTGACCTACCGCAACATACAACGAACCAAACGTGTCTGTTTACTTTTATTTTTTATATTATTATGATAATATTGATAACTATTATGGAACCTGTTATAGTTTTGTTTATTATAAAATGTGTCCTATACCTAAAACAGACAACACCAAATTTTTATGCAAACTGCATATTTTGATATTATTCGGACTCCCACGTAATTAGTTTTTAGGAATTCCATATAATACACGGATACAACAAATGGTGAGTTGACATTAAAAATTGAGTACAAGTAACTTTAGCCTGGCTTAAATCGTACTTCATAGAATAATGACGTTTCATATGACGTATAGCCTATATTTTAGACACACATAGATACATTTTCACGCACACATAATGGCTTAATGTAGTATATAGTAAGTGGCTTCAAGCCTTCTTCAAGCCGACTGAGTGATGTAGGCACAGACACTACATCTGGTATGTCTGTGAAAGAAACAGATTCGTTATTAAATATACATCGAGATCATGCAAATATCTGTGTTCGTCACATAAATAAATTTTGATTGTGCAATGTGGGAATCGAAGCCACGATCATGAGCCTAGAATTACTAACTGATACGCTACGAAATCCGTCAAAATTAGTATTCCTTTTTAAAAAAAATTGATCTACATAACAGCATTTTGCATAATGCAACTTAACCTATTTTATTAAATACCTTTGAATTTGGTTTTACCAGAGAAATAATTTAAATATCAATTGCCCCATTATTTTTTATTATACAAAAACTAGACTTTATATATTGAAATTCTTATTTGATATAAAAACTGATATGCGCAGTTGACATAATGCAATTTGTTAAGTTAATGCAAGGCACTACCGCGCGAGTAGATAATAGATACAACAAATAATTATAAAAACCTCAATTTGGAAATAGATGGACCAACACTGGACTTTCAATAATGGATCCGCTTTTATCTTTTGGTACGGGACCCCAAAAATTGAAGCACAGCAGTAGACCATAACAAAATTATTGGTCTACCAATTTGTCAGTAACTTTTCTCATGCATCGCGCAAAGACGAATGGTTAAAGTTGTAAAACTACGTTCAGGAAACTTTCTACATATTTTTTTACATTGGCAACACTAGCGTTTTTCTTTCACCGCTAAGCTTTAACGAGTTTAATAAGGAGTCTTAACGAGTTTTATGTTTTATATTCTTAACATGCAACACTGAAGTTTGGTAGTTTACAGTTTGTTTTTGTTACACCTATTGATTTTAAGAAATTAAATAAGGATTTTGTAACTCAATGAAACTGCTCTACTATGATCTTCGCATAATTTTTGTGTATTTAAGCTAATTGGAGGAAATGTAAGAAACGTTTTTCATGCAACTCAATAGACAAGCGTTTAAAATACATCTATAATTCAACCTATGGCCTCATAGCTTGTTTTTTATAGCTTGTGAACGTACTAGTATGGTAGGTTAATTAATAGAAATTAAAAATCTTGAAAGAGCTATCATTTTTACGAAAAGGTTTAAGAGGATACCAAAATAGCTTCGTGCATTTTTCTATGTACGAAGTTTTCATTGTTTCTTTAGATTGAATGGCTAGAGCTCTAATTTTTAAGTATATGTTTTTTCAATATATGATCTAGGATCGCATAAACTCAGAAACGCGATTGAAAAAAGTTTTCTCGATAGAAAATCTTAGCGAAACAACCTCTCTAATTTTTTATTTTTTTCATTTGTCGGTCTATTATCGCGTATTAACTAATGAAATAACTTTAAAAACATAAGTAACTATTATATATAGAAACACGTAAATCAGAATTAAAATATATTTAGTAGATTTTGAGTAAATAGGAAAAATTCTTCATTTTCTGTGCCTACTGGCTGTATTAATATGTACGTGTCGGCGATGATATACGATAATATTGATGTAGGCCCTTAAGTAGTATTTTATAAAAATCGACCAAGCTGTTTTGAAGCTGTTGTAGCTGTTTGCTTTTTTTCTTATAGATACATAAATTAGTTTAATATATATTTTAAGTAAATGAAATCTCGGGTGTAATTTCGCAGTATAATGAGGTTTTCGTAGTAATTACGGTATATACTGCACATACAGTAAGTACAAAGTAGCTATGTACAGCGTAGCTCAGAATGAACGGGAAACAAATTGTGAAAGCTCATCACAGATTCGATTCCACTTTATTTGCTTTATTTGTTCGAGCCAATCAATAGCCGAAAAAATATTGTCCAAGTTCTGAACAGCTAAATTAAAATGGGTCCCGTATATTTAACATGACATTAGAGCTCAAAATATTTCTAATATCAATTAAATTATATGTAAAGTAATTCTATAATGATCTCTGGAGTTTCCAAACAGGTTTTAATATATGCTTCCGGAATTATCATTGGCAACGGTAATAAAACAGTTGTTAATTGGTATTGATGACTTATCTGTTTCTGAATTTTAAAAAACTACCTTAACTTAATTGTAATTTAGTACAGGATTTAATTGGCATTGTTCATTTTTTTTTAAACTCTTAATTCGAAACCTATTTCGGGGAATAGAATCTCTAATCATGATACATTAGTATTTTTCGGAAAATTTGCTATAATAATGATTATTTTTCTAAAAAAACAAATGATCTTTGTTTGGCCTTGAAATGAAGGACTTAAATATTAAGGTGTTTTTAGGGATATACTACTCTGTGGTGAAGTTGAAATTGGTCTATTATATCAACTTAGCAACTTTGAAAAGATGTATTGAAATGTATGTCTTAAGTCTATCAGGAAAAGGCAATACACAGATTGCGTACAACGATGACGTCACAACATTTAAAAAATATTTCAGGTATTAATAAAAATTCTATTCAGTGAATATTCCAATAATATTGAAATTAGTATGAACAATCCCAATTAATGTTATCTACTAAGATTCATCCGTGTATTGACGGATTAAGAGTACAAGTGACACCACTATATTTTTTCCCCAGGGTGCTGTAAGAGCCAGCGAATGGATATGCAGTAAACATCAAATTATATGTGTAATATGTGTATTTGTATTTTGGCGCGAATCAGGCCAAAGTCCAGAAGTCGACTGCAGTGGGCTGATTTTATTCAGCCCATCGCTTCATAGACAATGGTTCTTATGTCACACTGAAGCTGAACCCTAACAAACAGAATTGTCAGACGGTCCGCATTGCGCTTTAATCGGAAAAATCAACAGAATCGTAGAATGGGATCGACTGCATATAATAATGTTCACGTACACATGCGTAATAATTGCTTCAATTTTAAAAATGGAAATGCGTAAAAGAGAAAAAATGTTGCCAGTTATAAAAAATGTCTTTTAATTATAATTTTTCATAAAAAATGTGTTCTAAATAAAAACTTTTTGATGCATGAGTTGAATAACAAAAGTTATACCTAAGCTAAATGGTAAGATTCTTTTTCTTTTTTTTAATATTATATTAGATTTTTTTTTTATACAAATCTTATTTCAACAAGAACCAACACCTAATAGAATTGTCTGAATTGATGATGCCTGCTTAATTACATTTGCAGTATTCATTTTAACGCATATAGATGCAAAGATTTTACCAATTTGTATATAACGAGTACCAATTGTTTAAGTTGCCTCATATCTGAATTACGAGTATCGACTGGTCCTCGTGATCTAGTGGTTTATGTAACGGACACGAGGTGTCGGGTTCTATTCCCGCACGAACAATCATTTGTGTGATATCTAAACTGTCATAGAAATAATTGTACTGCGTCTGGGTGTTTTCTATGTATTATAAGTATGTATTACAAAAGTGGTTTCTGTAGTCTTATGTTATCTTATCATAAGCCTAGCTCGGGATGGTGAATAAAAAGGTAATACCTATTTTATTTATTTACATTTTTTAGACACTGAAATGTATAAAGGCGGTCTTACAGCCTAATGACATAAGTTTTATACAAAATTTATGAAAAAGTTAAGTCCCGAGGCAAGATTAACTGCTTCGGACACAAGATAGCAGCACTGCTAGTATTTTAAATAAATTATGTAAATTTTTGTGATAAAATAACCGGATGAGAGCATTAAACCTTCAAATGTCAAAGAGGAAAAGGCGCCAGAATGTCAAACTATTATAAAATAGGTATATACCGCTGGTGTTAATTGCACTAACATAATTATTGTAGCTAAATAATCTAAAATCTATGAAATACCAATAATTTTCTATATAAACGTTTCTAAACATTTAAAAAAAACTTTGGTAAAATATTTGAAAAGATTTTTTAGTAATGGGTCTTTATATCATGTATCTCATGGTGGAATAGTTAGCGTAGTAGACTGCTAAGTCGATAGCTAAGTCACGGGTTTGATTTCCACTCTCCACTCACTTTCACACATTCATGACAATTATTTTTGTGAGGTTAATTACGTAAAAATAGACATTTCTAATGCATTTGCTTGTTGCTAACGCAGTAGAATAGCACATCTATTATAAGTCATGTAAAGATGAAGTTTGTTCATTTGTTTGTTTGAACGCGCTAATCTCAGGAACTACTGGTTTCAATTGAAAAGTTCTTTTTATGTTGGATAGTCCATTCATCGAGGAAGGCTATATAACATCACGCTGCTACCAATAGGAACGAAGTATTAGTGAAAAATGTCCCAATAACGAGGAAAACTTTCTGAATTCCACACGTACGAAGACGCGGGCAACTGCTAGTCTATTATAAGTATGTATCTAAAATCATGTCTTTGTTCCAGAGGAGTGTCGTAACAAACACTATGTCATGAGATTTTTATACATTTAGATATTTATTCTTAGAAGCTGCCTAGCTAGGTATTTTGGTATTCTTAGTATTAGTGATATTCAAAGTTCAAGGTATCTCAAGGTGATTCAGTCAGACAAGATGCATTTACAAAAACATGTACCTATGTATATAATCGTTAACAACAGTAACTCATAGTGGAAACTTATAATTTCCCGATTACTCAGGAGATAACCATCAGATCCTGACCTGGTGCTAAAACAACCACACGGGAACAGCCAGCTTTCAAAATAAAAAAAGAATCATTAAAATAGCTTCGCCCAGTTAAAAGTTATGAGGTAACAAACATAAAAAAAACATACAGACGAATTGAGAACCTCTTTGTATTTCTGAAGTCAGTTAAAAATATACAAAAACTTATTGTTACCATGCGTAGTTCTGAATATGTTGTTATGCCCTTTAATATTGAGATATGTAAGTATTTTTATAAACTCAAACGAATGCTAATGTGAAATATTCCTAACATATACGAATGATTATTTATGTATACGATCTTTCAAAGAGAATGATCATTTTTATTAAAAAACTAGCTGACCCGGCAAACGTTGTTTTGCCATACCAAAAAGAAAGGTTTGAAAAATAGATGTTGGCCGATTCTCAGACCTACTGAATATGTATGTAAAATTTGAGAAGAATCGGTCAAGCCGTTTCGGAGGAGTACGGTAACTAACACTGTGACACGTGAATTTTATATATTAGATGTATAAACAAAATGTTAACAAATCTACATGCACAACTATACTTAACTAAGCAATAATAATTGATAGTGACAATAACACAATTCGGCAATGCTAACAGCCGGCGTATTATGAGCTTTTTAAAATCATTCAAGTTCCAGGCAGGCCGTAAACTGCATGGCTAAATTAGGTATTGTGGCAAAAATAAAACTTTTAGCTAAAAATTTTTAGTTAGTACTTTAACTTTTAGTTGTACCTTCTCATTAAACATATTAATGTATGACTGGTTTAGCGAACTGACTGACTAATAATTTGTTCATAATACGAATTTGCCAGACAGTTCATTTCATGGCGTAAACTGCCTGTAAATAAAAGCTCATAATACGGCCCATAATAAAGCATAATAAAGCTCATAAAACTTTCTTGTCATAATAAATTTTAAATTATCTTAGTTCAAACATTAAAAAACACGCTTGAAAATCCTGAATATCTTTCTAAATAATTGCATTGTCATCGGTCCTTGATATGTATGCAAAATTTCAAATCAATCCGACTACTGCAAGTGGGTGAAAATCGCGTTGAAAGATTCCGTTACATACCTAGATTAATACATTGATAGATACATACCGAACTTATAAAAGCGTTTTAAAAACAGTGTTTAATAGAATAATTTTTTTTTATTAATATGTATGATTAATTGTGTACAATTAAATAGCCAATTACTCAAAAGGCACCATAGTTGTTTTCATTTTTTAGTTAAGTTTGCTTGTGCATAATATTATAGAATTGGTACCAATAATCAGATTTATGTAGACGGCCCTCGTGGTCGAGAGTGGTTCATATAATGGACTGCCATTCACGAGGATGCCATTCGATTCCCGATCGGGACAATTATTTGTGTGATATTTATAAATGTTATACAAAATACAAATGTTTGTACCGCGTCTGGGTGTTTGCTATGTATAATAAGTATGTATTTACAAAAGAAAAGTAATGTAGGTAGTATATCCGTATCTGGTACCTATAACACAAGCATATGAGCTTGGTTTGGGACCAGAGGACGTTTGAAATAAATTAAAATATCTCATTATTTTACCAAGATTGTTTGATTATGTACGGCATTTTAGTTCAGCTTTATAACGTGTACGTGTGCATGTGTGAACTAAGTATGATAGGTAATCATTACCATGTTAAAGCTGTTAACCAACATATTAATCTATACTATCTCTACTTCTCTACTAATATTATAAAGCGAAAGAGTTTGTTTGTTTGTTTGTTTAAACGCGGTAATCTCAGGATCCGCTGGTCTGATTTGAAAAATTCTTTCAGTGTTGGATAGTACATTTATCGAGGAAGGTTATAGGCTATATAACATCGCGCTGCAACGAATAGAAGCGATGCATCAGTGTAAAATGTTGCAAGAAGCTGCCTCATCCATGTGAGTTACAACAAAGTAATGTATGGATAAATTGTTTATTACCTATAGATCTTTAAAAAAGTCCGCGAGGCTATGTGTCTATCTTTTAAGGAAAACCTGCTGTACCCATAAGAACGTCAAAAAAATTATCTAATTCAATAGGGTGTATTCAAAAGCTATTTATGTGTATTTGGTAACATTTTTTTATGAAATTTGATACCTTAGTTAGCTTACGCATTTAATATAGATTATAACTGCTTTTTACAGTATACAATTTAAATGCATATAAAAAGAATTACGCGCGGCAAAATAAAATACTTAAACTGTTGGCTGAGCAACGCGAACGTTTCTGGATAGAAGATCCATATGAACGTTTTGATGTTTGGTTAATGTCGGATGTATGAATGTAAGCATGTTTGTGGTTCTTTCACATAAAGGTAAAGACTGCTGGATGGGTTTTCATGAAACTTTCTAATAATATAGCTTACAGGTCGTTATGCTGCTCAATCCCCGACGTATCGGTGTTAAGTTGGGTCGGCGTCGTCGTCGGCGTATGGTCGTTACGCTGCTCAAATCCCGACGTATCGGTGCTGAGTTGGTTTTTATAGGCGTCGGTGTCGGCGTATGGTCGTTACGCTGTTCAAATCCCGACGTACGTATCGGTGCTGAGTTAGTTTTTATAGGCGTCGGCGTCGCAATCGGCATCGGCGTCGGCGTATGGTCGTTACGCTGCTCAAATCCCGACGTACGTATCGGTGCTGAGTGGGTGTTTATAGGCGTCGGCGTCGGCGTATGGTCGTTACGCTGTTCAAATCCCGACGTACGTATCGCTGCTGAGTGGGTGTTTATAGGCGTCGGCGTCAGCATTGGCATCGGCGTCGGCGTCGGGATCGGCGTTAGTTTTTAGCAAATCTTTCATGTGATGTGGTTATAAATTACAAGTTTTTTGGATTTCTATCAGCACTATGTAGGCTTGATCATGCCAAATTTCAAGTCTCTGGGATAGTGGGAAGTAACCTGTAAATTTTGATTCCCTAGCGAAAGTTGAAAATACTCAAAAATGGCTGTAATTCGGTTATATCTTCTGAATGCGTAGATCTAAATTATTGATTGTATCTTTTGCAGCAAGGGACCGCATAGATCTACATTTGGTATAAGTTTCATATTGATACCTTCAGCCGTTGCCGAGTACAAAAAGGTTTAACGGGCGGATAGACAGACAGACGGACACAGTAGTGAGACTATAAGGTTTTGTACGAAGCCCTAAAATGGTAAAACTCTGAGATATATAAAATGACATTAGGGCCATGTGTGTTACTTCTTTAGAATTGTGCAAAAAAAGAAAACCAAACGGACGATTTATTAATTAGCTGTAAAATGGCGTTATTATTAGTTCATTTAATTTTTCTTTTCTAAATTCCACGCGTACGAAGTCGCGGGCACTGCTAGTGTTAAATATAATAATAATAAATATATTAGGTATATTATAATAAGTATTGAAGAACAAAATGATAATAATTTATAGTTTGTATCTAGTTAGAAGTGATCGCGGCGTGACCGACGGAACCCGCGGTCATATATTAGGGATACGTCTTGGGGAACAGGGATTAATGCATCATGCAGCCCGTGGATACGGTCCAAGGTAGAAGAAATAGCGGGTTAAAACTACAAAAGATATTACTCCTAGAAATAAGAAGTGATAAAAAAGATCTTAGTTTAAAATCTAAAACGTAAGCTGAAAGCGTAGTTTATGTTGAAAACCCTTTAACAACTTTTTTAATTATATAATTGTCTTTGATAAGTGTGCAACATTTCAAATTTTAATATATTTATTACATGTTATAAATAAATAAATAAATAAATGTTATAGTTTATAAAATGTAACAGACTAAATAAAACTGGTGCGATTGATAAAAAAAAACACTTTTCATGGATTTTAGCTTCGAATTTTTGGCTTAAGTATATTTGAAACAAAATGTCCGTGTTTAAAAATACCATCCTGCCGTGCGTCGTTAGAAGCGAGTCTCATCCAACAAGAATTATTTTATTTATTTATGCATTTATTAGTTACTTATTGCTTACAACCGGTTATTTATTCATTTATTGGTTACTTATTGCCTACAATAATGTTTCATTTCCCGCTATCGCTACCTCTTATGAAACAAACCGCTTATAACTCACCCGCCCCTCTCCGCTCAGCCATCGGTTTGTGAAGTAGATGGATTACATTACAGTGCACAGCATTTGTTACCCTTTACTACAAGAACCACGTCTATACAGATCAGACTTACACGTCCACTATTGGGAACGCGTCTACTCTGTATTGGCCATTTGGTAAAAATGAAAATGTCGTATCGCGTTGTTTGTTACGCAATTATTCTGAAACTAGCTGCCCCGGCAAACGTTGTTTTGCCATACAATTCTGTATAAAATAAAATTTCATCAAAATCGGTCCAGCCAATTTGTAGCCTATGTGTTATTCTGATGTATAAGCTATATTGTGGTAAAGTTTCATTCAAATCCATTCAGTAGTTTTTACGTGAAAGAGTAACAAACATCCATACATACATCCTTACTTACAAACTTTCGCCTTTATAATATTAGTAGGATCTATATTTGACAAAAATACTTTCTTACAGGAATCCAACCTGCGACTTTTATGTTTGGTGGCACTGGACTACATCTCGAAACTCAAACCTGTCAAACCCGTGTATGATTGAACAGTACTTGTACCATCTGTGTGCTGATAATTAGAAATTATTAATACGAACAAGATTTTCTTTAAACAAGATGTAACCATTTAATTTAATATGTAACAGAGCGTGTCGCAATATTTATAACACCAATTTGTACCAGTACAAGAAATAACCGCGGCAAGATTCCTTAACCTCACAAATATCATTTACTTTGGTAACTTAATTTCAACAATTACGTTAAAAAACCTACCATATTATACTAACCATAAGTCTGAATTCAGAAAAGCATTTTTATACATTCTTTATCACTACTTCAAAATTGCTGAATCATTGTGCGGAAAAGAGATGGAAATAAGAGCTTTGTTACTTTTTTTTGTAAAAGAAAAAGATGAGTATATTTCTGTAGTTTTGTCTGCAGTGTCTGGTTGGTGCAGTGTGTCTGGACGATGACGAAGATGGATGGTTTTGGTGGCTGTTGAATGAATGCATGCCATGGATGTAGATACGAGAACAATTAGGTTTAGTTCTAATGACTCAGTTTTGTGAAAATACTACTGATCTTTTATGGTTTTACTCATGGTACAAAAAGCATAGCTTGCCTTAGTAAAAACATAGAGCCTTATATTTTTAAAATATGTTAGAGACTTGAAGTAGAGGAACAGTTTTAAGAGACCTTACTTATTTGCCTTCAGAGCCCTTATATATCGACCTATACCTATCAAACATTAACTATTAATGGTCTTATTCATAATGACTTATCACAGGTTTAAAAGTTCGCTAAAATAGGTTCGCGAAAATGGTCAAAACTTGTTATTCATATTAGTTTTTTTACGCAAAAGCGTTTATTATCTCTCCGATAAAATCTCCGTTTAAACCTTCGATAAGTCATTATGAATAAGACCATAAGAATACAAGTGTCACCACCCCTTTTATAACCAGGGTGCTGTAAAAGCCAGCCAAGAAATATTGTACACAGATAGTATGTGATAACAACTCTGTGAGATATTGGAATCTCGAGAATACACCTCGACAAGTTCAGTCAAAGCGGCATAGTAGACGATAATCCTTCCCAAAGTGGAGGAAGCCTGTGCCCAACCCCAACAGTGGGACGTTAATGGGCTGGAGAGAGAGAGAGAGAGAGAGAGAAACCTCTGTTCTCAAGACGATAACAAAAACCAACCAAGCACGAGTTGAACTCGTTCACGAAGGGTTCCATTCCATTGTCTAATTATAAAATGTTCGTCATACCGTCATAAACGAGCCTCATGGTTGAGTGGATCATGTCACAGACTGCCGTTTACGAGGTCGTGGGTTCTAATCCCGCACAGGACAATTATTTGTGTAATATTTATAAAGGTCATACAAATGTTTGTTCTGCGTGACATTTCACACAACGTCCTCTGGTCCCAAGCTAAGTTTATTATGCTTTTGTTATGGGTAGCAGAATACGGATAGAATACATAAACTACTTTTGTTTTGTAAATACATACTTATATTACATAGAAACACCCAGACGCAAGACAAACATTTGTTTGACATTTATAAACATCACACAAATGATTGTCCGAGGCGGGAATCGAACTCGCGACCTCGTGAACGGCAGTCCGTTATAATATAAACCACTAGACCACGAAGCCCGTCGATTGGGTTGTCAATTACTATATATAATAAGTATGTATTTACAAAACAAAAGTAGTAGTAATTAGTGTTTTTGATCGAAGCAAATAACGCTACAATAGTATGATGATTATTTATAAGTATACCGCTCATCTTAAAATCACAAGCTCCATGCCAAAATCAGTATCCAAAGAAGCTTGCAAGGCGGTCGTCCTTGCAGTGTCCACTTTCAGTTTCACCACGCCGTGGTCGATATCGCCCGGCAACTTGGCACGTCCAAACATTATTTATTTACGACATCCACACCTTTATTTTCTTACAACTTTGGTTTTAACTTCATGTTATGTTCAATGGGAATCTTGCTAACTGAAATCTTTATTATTATTATAAATGCGAAGGTAACTATATCTGTCTGTCTTTCGTGCTTACAGGCCTAAACTGATAGAACATAAATCGGTAGGAACCTAAATAAACCCGGTCAAGTACGAGTAGGATTCGCACTCGAAGGGTTCCATGCATTTGTTTATATCTATTCTTATTGTAAATTTATAAAGCAATAATTTAGTATGTATGTATTGTATGTCTCTATTTGAGCTAAAATCTTTAAAAACTACACGATGGATTTCGATGCGGTCTTTTTTCTATACTAATAATAATAATAATAATATAAAGCTGAATAGTTTGTTTGTTTGTTTGAACGCGCTAATCTCAGTAATCACGGGCCTGATTTGGAAAATTCTTTCAGTGTTGAATAGTACATTTATTGAGGAAGGCTATAGGCTACATCACGCTACGACCAATAGGAGCGAGGCAGTAGTGAAAAATGTTGCAAAAATGGGGAAATTTTCATAATTACACCCGTATGAAGTTGCGAGGAACAGCTAGTTTTCATAATATATTTGTTATATTCCTGAACCTAAATATTGGGATAATGGCAGGAAAATAATGATAATCTCTCTCTCTTTTTCGGGTTTGGTACAAGACCGTGTTCGTCTGTCTGTCTGTCCGTCAAACTTTTTTTACTCAGCAACGGCTGAAGGTATCAACTTGAAACTCATATGATATGTAGATCTATACGGTCCCTTGTTGCAAAAAATACATTCATCCTTTTACATCTATGCATTTAGAAGATATAACCGAATTATGACCATTTTTAAGAATTTTCGACTTATGCTAGGGAATCAAAACCTACAGGTTACTTCCCGTTGCCCTAGAGACTTGAAATTTGGCATAGACTTAGCCTATATAGTGCTGATATAGAGAAAAATCCAAATATTTGTAATTTTTCACCAAATCACAAGAAACATGTTTTTATAATAATACCAACTTATGAATTAGCTGAAATGTAGGCGATTCCCTATATTTCAACTACAAAATAAAGTTGGTGAGTTGGTTTAATTAACTAATTATTTGAATGCAGCAAAACCCTAAGTGTGCGAGTTTACTTCGCTTTTCACAATTTTTTTTTATTATATTTCTAATCACTACATTTACTTATTATAAAACAAAGTCGTTATATTTGTATGTATGTCCCTATGTGAGCTTATATCTTCAAAATTACGTTACGGATTTTAATGCGGTTTTTTTAAAAGATAGAGTAGTTCAATTAAATGTCTTTTTTTGTATAATTTATAAGGTTTGGTATATACTTGGGGAGGGAGTTGAAATCGCAGGTATTAGCTATTGTATTATAAATACATTTAGGTTTTACATCTAACATAGCGAGAAGAGAAAAAAATTTAATGTTCTTATTAACAATATAAAATAATCAAGGTTTTTCAAATAGAATACAACATTGTATTTAAACATCACATTTATTTAACTAATTTAGTTATAAACATTGCATATAAAAAAATACAACTTTATTAAAATCTTAGAAGCGCATCTTGTTTGAACTTGAATTGCAAATTTAACTGACTAGCTAACTTGTCCGTGTGGTAACAGATTAAGAATACATGTGTCACCACCCTATTTCCTTCCCAAAGTGCTGTGAGAGTCAGCTAAAGGCTAGTCATAATCTTGTTGTCTAAAAGTATAATCCAGTTAAACTGAAAACATTTGTTGTATGGAAGCTGACTTAAATATTTATAGTCTTATTCATATGACTTATCGGAGGTTTAAAAGTTCGCTAAAATCGGTTTGTGAAAATTGTAAAAACTTGTTATTCATAATAGTCTTTTTACGCTAAAACGTTTATTATCTCTTCGATAAAATCTCCGTTTAAACCTCCTATAAGTCATTATGAATAATACCAATAAACAATAACTTTATCGGAGAGATAATAAACATTTTATCGTAAAAAGTCTATTATGAATAACAATTTTTGACAATTTTAGCGAACTTTTAAACCTCCGATAAGTCATTATGAATAAGACCATTATTGTATTCCGGTATTTAGTACTTATCTGTGTTTTTTTTTGCTATTTAAAAACTTTTTAATTTATTATTGACGGGCTTCGTGGTCTAGTGGTTCATATAACGGACTGCCGTTCACGAGGTCGCGGGTTCGATTCCCGCCTCGGACATTCATTTGTGTGGTGTTTTTATATGTCAAACAAATGTTTGTTCTGCGTCTGGGTGTTTAGTATGTATAATAAGTATGTATTTACAAAAGAAAAGTAGTTTATGTATTCTATCCGTATTCTGGGATCCATAACACAAGCATAATAAGCTTAGCTTGGGACCAGAGGACGTTGTGTGTAATGTCCATAAATATTTATTTATTATTTATTTATTTATATATTATATATCTGTTGCTGTAACTGATAGCAGTAGCCCACAACTTTGATTGACTTGAATTTAGAAAATTAGCACCTTTTGCAACATTTTTCACTCATGCTGCGCTTCTATTAGTGGCAGCGTGATGTTATTAACCTATAGCCTTCCTCGATTAATGTAATATGCAACACTGAAAGAATTTTTCAAATCGGACCTTCGGTTCTTGAGACTAGCGCATTTAAACAAACAAGCTCTTCAGCTTTACATTATCAGTATACTCGTAGTTAAATTTCAACTATCTAGCTTACACCGTTCAAGAGATACAGCTTGGTCAAGTAACAAGAAATCTGTTTTATATTTTGGTACGGTAACTCTATAAAATTACAACACTATCTTACTTCCATGAAAACCGAATTTTTCTTCTCCAGCCCATTTACGTCCCACCGTTGGGAACGGGCCTCCTCCACTTTGGGAGGCATTATGGTCTACTGTGCCACGCTGACCAGCCGTGTTGGCACAGGGTTTATTTTCGAGTTTTCCTTCTCTCACAGAAGATGTTATCTGTGTGCAATATCCCTTAGCTGACTTTTACAGCACACTTGGGAGGAGATGGGATGGTGACACTTGTATTCTTAAACCGTCACCACACGGAATACAAATCGAATTCATCGCGCTCGAAATCAAAAGAAATACTAATAGGTAATATTATAATGAAGTAGATAAACGTAACACGTGCCATTAATTATTTAAATTAATAAATATTAATATTTACCAAATGCATTAAAACTTAATTTATAAGGAGGTTGAGGAAACGTTCAGAACAGCAATTGTATGGTAATGGATTAAGAGGATACCAAAATTTTTCGTGCATTTTTCTACGTACGAAGTTTTCATTGTTTCTTTAGATTGAATGGCTAGAGCTATAATTTTTAAGTATATGTTTTTTCAATATATAATCTAGGCTCGTATAAACTCAGAAACGCGATTGAAAAAAGTTTTCTCGATAGAAAATCTTAGCGAAACAACCTCTCTCATTTTTTATTTTTTCATTTGTCGGTCTATTATCGCGTATTAACTAATGAAATAACTTTAAAAACATAAGTAACTATTATATATAGAAACACGTAAATCAGAATTAAAATATATTTGGTAGATTTTGAGTAAACAAAAAAAATAGCCCTAATTCTTCATTTTCTATACCTACTAGCTGTGTTAATATGTACATGTCGACGATAATATTGATGTAGGACCTTAAATCAAAATTATTGTTTTGTATTTAAAAACCAGTGACCAGTGTGTGTTACCAGTGATGACTTATAGAACACAGACGTGGCTTCTGAATGTCAGCCTTATAACAAAACTCAGTCGCGCAGCGTGCGTATTGAAAGAGAACCGAGCATAGACCTCTCTATGGAGAGGGCTATGGTCAGTGTTTCCCTACGTGATAAGTAATAAGATCCGTAGAAGAAATTTTGCTGTCATATTAAGGATCAATAAACAATAATAATTTAAAAAAATATCGAATTTTTAAACGTGTTTTTAGTGTTTGAACTTAGAAAATTATTTTTAGAAATTACTTCATTAGCACATTGGATTTCCTTGAATTTTTTTGTTAGTTACGCTTTTTTTGTTAGTTACGCTCGTAAATATACAATGATATCTATGAGTTATGTTCCAGTTTAAAGCAATGATATGTAGGTAAGGAAGTGATGGGTGAGCGCAACAGGTAACAAGTCTGTAGCTAATTGAAGATGTAAGTTTAATTATTGTAGTTTTGTGTGGCGCGCCGCAAGAATGTAATTACCTATGCTACGGCGCGAAATAATTGTATGGATATGATACGAAATATTATCATACACAAGTAATTCCCTAAATTAGCGCGTTCAAACAGACAAACTCTTCAGCTTTATAATATATATATTAGTTTGATTTTGCAGTGCGCTAAAAAGTAAGTAAGTTTTTGCCTAAGAAGTATAACAGAACTTATTACGTGCCTAATGCCTATATTGTTATTATTTGTCTATTTTTTTTAAATTTATGCGTATTTAAATTAGGACACTCTTTATTTATACAACAGTTATATGAACTAAATTATAATGGAAATAAAAATTGGTCAAGTGCGAGTCAGACTCGCGCACGAAGGGTTCCGTACCATTATCTATGCAACATAAGGCAACGTTATTAGTATCGAGCAAGAAACGGTAAAAAAATCATGTTTGTTGTATGGGAGCCCCCCTTAAATCTTTATTTTATTTTATTTTTAGTATTTGTTGTTATAGCGGCAATAGAAATACATCATCTGTGAAAATTTCAACTGTCTAGCTATCACCGTTCTTGAGATACAGCCTGGTGACAGACGGACGGACGGACGGACGGACGGACGGACGGACAGCGAAGTCTCAGTAATAGGGTCCCGTTTTTACAAACCGTTTTTAAAAACGGGACCCTATTGGTCCCGTTTTTACCCTTTGGGTACGGAACCCTAAAAATGATAACCATAAGCGGGACTTGAACCCGCGACCTCGGAATGCCGTTCCGTCGCTCTCCCAACTGAGCTATTATGGTCCATATTATTTATATTATATACATTATATATTATGGTCCATATTATGGTTAGTTGGGAGAGCGACGGAACGGCATTCCGAGGTCGCGGGTTCAAGTCCCGCTTATGGTTATCATTTTTTCCATTATAATTTAGTTTATTTAGTAAAAGCATAGCGAGTCATTTGCAAAATATTAATAAATTAACAGTTATATGAGTTAAGCAAGCAATGTAAAAAGGCAGATTTATCGTGAATTAGTTTATATACCAAGCAAACTATGTAAGTTGATTATTAAAATAAGAACATGGAGAAAGAAGAAGTGACTAATTGACTTACCAAAACACAGGCAAATCTATAGAAGCTACGACTCACTACGTAAAATTTTACATGCTGGCTTCAATACTTCAAAACTATCGGCGAGGTTAGCTTAAAAATAATTATATGAGTGACACTGAAATCTAAATTTTTTCTAAATTAACCTAAAGAAAAAGCTTTCAAATTAAATTATAGAAAGGTGTAACAATAGTAATATCCACATTATATTAACGGAAAAGTGTTGTTCACAAAGTGTTTACATATGTAGAGTATATGTACACTTGCACGTGAAACTGTACTTAGATAAATCTATCAATCTACTTAATTTGAACTATTTGATGAGAAAATACTTACTTTTAAAATGAATATTATAAAAAATATTAAAGATTAAGTTGGCAGATTTATATCAGTTTAATCATAGTGCAGCTAATAAAAACTATTTTTAGAAAAACCAAGTAAACAAAATATATTTAACTTTTGCATAAGTAATCGAATTAGTATTAGCTAATCATAAAGTAAAGTTATCCATGTTCATCCTTAAACCAACCCGTTGGGAAACATTGCTGAGATCTTTGAGCATTGTGCCAAGGTCCTCCAGAAATTCTGCCATGACAACGATATCGTCTGCAAATCGAAAGTGAATGATGTATTCGCCGTTGATGTTAATGCCTTATTTTAACTTTTCACCAAACCACAAAACCAAAAACAAGGCGCAGCCAAGCTAAACAAAAAGAAAGAATTATTTTCACCTGAATCCATCATCGCGTGCGACGGTACACCCGAATGCTACCGTATAGCCAGTTACTGACCTCTTTTCAACTTACTTTTTTGTATATTTTTTGTCTCTCTCTTTCAACTAATAGCGTGGCTTTCGGCAGATTAATACACTGTCTTACAAATGCATATTATTATATAGAGTGTCTTTGCTTGATGTAGGTACTACAAATGTGTTTAAGTATACAGATAAATCAATGAGTTACAAACAAAATGACTTTCTGTAGAGCAGTTTTGTGGTGGAAATGTTACCATGTAACTGTCACTAGCCGTGTATTAAATTTAATTATTTTAATAAATAAATAATAAATAAATATTCATGGACATTTCACACAACGTCCTCTGGTCCCAAGCTAAGCTTATATGCTTGTGTTATGGGTACCAGAATACGGATATAATACATAAACTACTTTTCTTTTGTAAATACATAATTATAATACATAGTAAACACCCAGACGCTTTTAGACAGATTTTATTTTTATTTTTTCATATTAATTCTAATATATAAAATTCTCGTGTCACAGTGTTAGTTACCGTACTCCTCCGAAACGGCTTCAACGATTTTTATGAAATTTTATATGCATATTTAGTAGGTCTGAGAATCGGTCAAACGATGTATGGCAAAACAACGTTTGCCGGGCCAGCTAGTTTTTTATAATATTTTCTAACACTTTTGCAACTTATTTGCTGAAATAAACCACTTTTTACGGATTTAGACACATTTTAGCCCGACGTATCGGAGACTTTTCAGTCACCATGGTCACGGGTGTGGCTGAGCTGTAAAGCGCCCTCTACGATCAGTTGTTACAGGGCTTACATTTTATTTTAATATGTAAATACATATTCATTTAGCATCGATGTATGTCTAAAGTAGATCGTAATTGTAGTAATAAAGTTTATGACACTGTATTATCACTGTAAAATTCTCGTGTCACAATGTTCATTCCCATACTCCTCCGAAACGGCTTGACCGATTCTTATGAATTTTTTTTATGCATATTCAGTAAGTCTGAGAGTCAGCTACTATCTATTTTTCAAACCTCTAAGTGATAAGGGTTGTTCGCCATAACATTTGTATGGCAAAACAACGTTTGCCGGGTCAGCTAGTTTATTATAAATTTAGTTTTGTGATATGATTTTTCGTATTCTGAAGATTTTTTATCATAAGGGTGTTGTTAAAATACAACTATGAAAAATTTAAACCGATAAGAAAGCGTTTATGGTAGTGACCCGTAAGAGAATGAATGCGTTATGATATTTTGTAGGAAAATCCGCATTTACATCGTCATAAAAGGAGTTAAATGAATCACCATTTAAATACTGGGAAACACTGCAGATTACACGTTTATGAATAATCACGTAAAATTATTTGTTAATTCAATCTAATACTCTGATAAAAATAAATAAATATTCATGGACATTTCACGCAACGTCCTCTAGTCCCAAGCTAAGCTTTATTGCTTGTGTAATGGGTACCAGAATACGGATAGAATAAAAATAATATACTACTTTTCTTTTGTAAATACATACTTATAATATATAGAAACACCCAGACGCAGTACAAAAATTTGTATGGCAATTAGAAAAATCACACAAATGATTGTCCCGAGCGGGAATCGAACCCGCAACCTCTTGAACGGCAGTCCGTTACATGAACCACTCAACCACGAGGCTCATCGTTATGTACTCTATATTGCTTTACATTCTAATGGATTCATGTGACAGAGAAAGTAACAACATAACTGTACATAATATTACCACAAAATAAATAACAGCACTTGATATTACACAAACATACTTACTATGCCGTTCAAATGAGAATAGGATTGACCCCGCGTCATTTTGAGACGTCATAGTTGTCATTTTGAACAATTTTGGTAGGATCAACAAAGCAAGATGTTTTTATATAATAATTTATTTATCACTTTATCGTTATCGTTTCCTAATTTTCGAGCACTTAGCGAGACAAATACAATTAAAAACAATATCAAATAACGACAAGTTCAACATAACAATACTAACATACAAAAACAATGAGAAATAACAACAATTTTATTTTTTTAACGGGAACGAACCACATAATTAGCACATTTTAAAATAAAACTCCTTATAATTCATATTCTCGATAAGGCACAACAACAACAACAAAATAGCGCTTGGCAATTCAATTTAAGGGCCTACATCAATATTATCGTATATCATCGCCGACACGTACATATTAACACAGCCAGTAGGCACAGAAAATGAAGAATTAGGGATACTTTTCCTATTTACTCAAAATCTACTAAATATATTTTAATTCTGATTTACGTGTTTCTATATATAATAGTTACTTATGTTTTTAAAGTTATTTCATTAGTTAATACGCGATAATAGACCGACAAATGAAAAAAATAAAAAATTTGAGAGGTTGTTTCGCCAAGATTTTCTATCGAGAAAACTTTTTTCAATCGCGTTTCTGAGTTTATGCGATCCTAGATCATATTATTATATTGAAAAAACATATACTTAAAAATTAGAGCTCTAGCCATTCAATCTAAAGAAACAATGAAAACTTCGTACATAGAAAAATGCACGAAGCTATTTTGGTATCCTCTTAATATCATTGTTTCCAACAACGAAATTATTGAAAGAAAGTATTATATATTATTATTATATATTATATAATTATTATTATATATTATTATTTATTTTTAAATAATATTATAACTATTATTACTAAATAATTTAAGACGTATTTCACTTCAAATTACAGAGATTACGTAAAAGAAAAAAATATATTAATGATACGCAAATAAAGTTACGTTGCTGACAGTACTTTTCCAATCACTTTTGACAACTAAAGGTCATTGCCAATCCTGTTCTCATTTGAAGCGACAGCTCATAAGTAGACATACTAAAAATCACAAATTTACCAGATAAAAGGTATAGGGAGGTTTTATATGACGTACTGTCTGTATCAGGGACACACAGAGATCAAAACAAAAACAAGAATTAATCTATAACATTATATTGATGCAAAAACCCTCACCCAAAAGCTGAAATGGAAATGGGCTGGCCATGTGGCAAGATATAAAGACCAAAGGTGGACTTATACAGTAATATTATGGAAGGGACCGCATGGGGCTAGACGCAGAGGTATACCATGCTCCAGATGGATAGATGGAGTCAAGGCAGTAGCGGGAAACAACTGGTTGGAAATTGCCCAAGACAAAAAGAAATGGTACTCATTGGAGGAGGCTTTTACCCGAGAGGGGTCCATACATGAAGATGATGAAGAAGACAGAACACATGACTGATTTATATTTTAAATGACCAAAGGAATAAATTATTAGACAAATTTTTTTAAATTTAAATTTGACATCTGTATGGAATTAAGGGCCTACATCAATATTATCGTATATCATCGCCGACACGTACATATTAACACAGCCAGTAGGCACAGAAAATGAAGAATTAGGGATACTTTTCCTATTTACTCAAAATCGACTAAATATATTTTAATTCTGATTTACGTGTTTCTATATATGATAGTTGCTTATGTTTTTAAAGTTATTTCATTAGTTAATACGCGATAATAGACCGACAAATGAAAAAAATAAAAAATTTGAGAGGTTGTTTCGCCAAGATTTTCTATAGAGAAAACTTTTTTCAATCGCGTTTCTGAGTTTATGCGATCCTAGATAATATATTGAAAAAACATATACTTAAAAATTAGAGCTCTAGCCATTCAATCTAAAGAAACAATGAAAACTTCGTAAATAGAAAAATGCACGAAGCTATTTTGGTATCCTCTTAAATAAAACTTTTTATTTTTTATTTTATTTTTTTAATATTATAAAGCTGAAGAGTTTGTTTGTCTGTTTGTTTGAACGCGCTAATCTCAGGAACCCCAGGGCCGATTAGAAAAATTCTTTCAGTATTAGAAAGCGCATTTATCGAGGAAGGCTTTAGGCTATATAACGTTACGCTACAACCAATAGAAGCGAAGCAGTAGTGAAATATGTTTCAAAAACGTGGAAAATTTTCTAAATTCTAAGCCTAAAAAAGGGGGTATGTAGCTATGGGGGATGACTTGTTGCAATATTAAGTTATTGTGTTGTTAACAACAGTAGTAAATAATCTATTTAGTTCTAAAACTATAAAACACGCTTGAAAATACTGAATATTTTTTTTATTATCACATTTTCATCGGTACTTGACATGTGGGCAAAATTTCAGATCAATCCTCGGTGATTTGGTGAAAATCACTTTCAAAGATTCCGTTACATAGATTAAATACATTGATAGATACGTTCCGAACTAATATAAGCGTGTTAAAAAGTTTGTGTGGTAATAGATTAAGAATACAAGTGTCACCACTCAGTTCTCGTACCAGAGTGCTATACTTACAGCCAGAACTGAAGGCATCTACATAGCGAGTGGCCTTTTGTCACTTGCATCCAGCGGCTCCCTGCTTGTTGAATTCTCTATTTTATTGGGGGGCGCTCTACACGGTGGGGGTGCTATCATAGATTCGGTCTTTGCTTAAGGGCCTACATCAATATTATCGTCGACATGTACATACTAACACAGCTAGTAGGTATAGAAAATGAAGAATTAAGGATATTTTTTTTGCTTACTCAAAATCTACTAAATATATTTTAATTCTGATTTACGTGTTTCTATATATAATAGTTACTTATGTTTTTAAAGTTATTTCATTAGTTAATACGCGATAATAGACCGACAAATGAAAAGAATAAAAAATTAGAGAGGTTGTTTCGCTAAGATTTTCTATCGGGAAAACTTTATTCAATCCCGTTTCTGAGTTTATGCGATCCTAGATTTTATATTGAAAAAACATATACTTGAAAATTAGAGCTCTAGCCATTCAATCTAAAGAAACAATGAAAACTTCGTACGTAGAAAAATGCACGAAGCTATTTTGGTATCCTCTTAACTTACGTAGTTATGATAGCTAATGTTCATTACAACATATTATTCTCTATGTAAGAACCAATTACATTTACAAACCTTTCACTGGCACCTCTCACAAATACTATCCAACCAACATTAGGAAAGTATACACATTGATAAACAAAAACTATTTATACTTTGTTAGACTTATTAATATTAGTCCGTGTGGTGACGGACTAAGACTACAAGTGTCACCACCCCATCTCCACCTCAGGGTGCTGTAAAAGCCAGCTAAGAGATATTTCAACACAGATGACATCCTCTGTGACAGCCGGAAATCTCAAAAGTAAACCGTGTGCCAACACGCCTGGTCAGCGCGGCACAGTAGATCATAATCCCTCCCAAAGTGGAGGTGGCCCGTGCCCAACAGTGGGACGTAAATGCACACTACCATCGAACATCTTCATCCTTTTCTCTTCATTCTATTCATCTCTATTGCCAAATTATTCTTTCCAATAAATGAATGCAAGTTTAAAAAAAAATATGTGTCATTATTTAAAACCACTTTTTAACCGACTTCAAAAAAGGAGGAGGTTCTCAATTCGTCTCCATGTCTTTTTTAATTATTTTTTAATGTTTGTTACCTAATTACTTTTAACTGGGCTAATCGATATTAATGATTCTTTTTTGATTTCAAATCTGGTGGTTGCCGTTCTGTTCCATTGGCACCAGGTCAGGATCTGATGGTTATCTCCAGAGAAATAGAGAAAAACCCTCAAATTTAAAATGCACATGCAGTCAGTTTAACTTTTCTTTTATAATACACAATTATTACAGATTTAGACGCACATTTATTTGTTTTTAAATGTTGGCCCGAGCTCAGCTAATCCTTGTCTATGGTGACTGAAAAGTGTTTTTATTTAATTAATTAGTAAATGAATTGCGCAAGTGTTAGAGAATATTATATTAGTGTACGTCGATTTTGATACCTACCTATAACACAAGCAGTAAGCTCGGTTTAGGATCAGAGTATTTTGTGAGTAAGATACGTAAATATGTATTGATTAAAGTAGAAATATTGTAATAATTTTAAAATAAAGTTTTATATTCACTTATAGTATATATAAGAAAATCTATATACAATTAAAATCTAAAATATAAAAACGAAAAATATGTACATTATTAAAGAAAAATAGTAATATTAAATTTTAATTAAAATAGTAACGCGTTGAACTCTTTTCAATAAAATAATGAAAAAGCTAAGCGGAAAAACATATATGCCTTCTAATAGAGTATAGAGCTATATTCAAAAACACATCATAGATTTTTACATTTCGAGAGCAATAGCAAAATGTTTGAGTACTAAATAAAAAAGTATAAAAAATTATTACATTTACAAATCCCGCATCAGATTTTAGACGAAACGAAATGCATATGCAGAGAATGAATATACTCGTATCTATCATTCATTAGCGCAGCTAGAATCCAATACGACATTTTTTACAATCCCCGGGCACAAAGAACGGGCGTCCACCCCCACACAAGCAAACAACCCCCATACAAACATACCACATACATGTGTGAGTAATAAAAACTTGAAAAAAATCACACTGACCTACGCACACAAGCGCAGTGCCGCGAAAAAAATCACGGACACAAAGAAAGTCCACCAAAAACTTCTATTGGAACTTTTGTACTCACACTAACACGATTTATTCACACTTGTAGCTTTATAAGGAAGTTTTTGTTGTGTGCGTGAGTGCATCGTGCACGTACTAGGGCTAAACTTAGCTTAGTTCTCGTGTAGTTGTGTCTCACAGTTGCAAGAGTCCAAAACTTCAAACATGTGACTATTTGGGAAATATCCTTATTCCATATGTTTGTAAAATCAATCTTGTTGTTATGGGTAAAGAATATAATGTAGACTGACGTAGTTTTGAGTTAGTTCTTTTTGCTATGGGGATTGAGTTGCGCACCGCGGGTAGTTTTCGTATGAAACTTGGTGGCGCGAGATGCACCGCCTGAGATAGAGATATGAGAGTGTATTGCTATCTCAGTCAGACACCACCCGCCGCCCGGGGCGCAGGGCCGCGGCGGGAGGTATGGAGCAGCGGGAGGGTGCCGTGTCGCGTTGATGAACATTTTTCTCATTTTTTCTTTATTTTTACGCGAATCGTTTTTAAAAAGGGTTTCGTCATAATTGCGTCGCCGCTCCTGATTATGTTAGCGCGAACGATAAGCTGATTTTGTGGCATAGCAACATTCACAACTCTTACTAATTACTGCATTCACCATTCACGCAAAAGAAAAATAACTAACTCACTTATGTTATTAACATTAATTTCTTCAAATAACAAAACCATCTTAACATTCTATAGCCATTGCAACTTCCTAAATTGTGCTAAAGTTAGGCAATATACAAAAAAATAACGTTTATTCTCTAAATAACTACGAAAAATCTTATTTATAAGAATCAGTTCTTTATTAAACTTTGTTTGAAGTTATTCAAGCATTTTTGGTTATGTAAACTTCAATGTATTTCAATGAGTAAAATAAACATGAATGACACATAAAACAAGAAAAAATATGCAAGACGCAAAAATTGTCGGTGTTTGAGTAAAAAAAAGATTCATGTAAACATTGCGTTACGTACGCATGTCTCGAGTGAATCGTCTCGGCGGGAAACTTATTTTCCCGCGTTTTCTTGCATGCCGCCATATTTGTTTTTGTTATTGCTAATACGAATCTAATTGGAATTTGCGAATTTTCACAACTATTTTTCATTAGATAGAAATATGAATTATTTTTGGAGATGTATGAATTATTACACTATTGGTAAACAATATAAGGTTATACTTTGCTATATTTTAAACTTTTCTATATTCGAATGTAAGAATTGTAGTTTTTCCATTCATGGCTATTTAATAGGAAATTTGTTTTGATTCTAATTGAGTTAGAGGTGTAATTGAATATATAAACATGAACACTATCAAATAATTGGATTCAAACCAAACTTATTTGAGTAGCATCCTCCGTGCGGAGGGAAAAGAAAAAAAACTATGGCCCTGATCGCAGTCTCGCAGTGACTGCGGCGCGCACCGCCCGCCCGCATAAAAACCATTATATTATTTTCCGTTACGTGTTTAATTTCGCGTAGACTTTTATACAGCGGTAGTATGCGGCGCGGCAGTGCAATAAATTGTGACTTTGGACTTTAAAAAAAAATGGAACAACGTGCACTTTCGTCTAACAAAAAACAATTTTTCCGGCAAATAAATTAATAAAACAAACCGCAACTTAGTTTAAACTAGATTTTTTTACTGGTTTTTGCAAGATTTTTGTTTTTCACACACACACACACAAACAAACAAACAGATTCAGTTCAACAAGTATGAGTTTATTTACAAAATATTATGTTTAAAACTGTAACTTAAGAAACAAACTGTAGTAACAAGAGACGGAAGGAAAATCTAGAAGGAGCTTAGAAGAGAAAAGAAGATGGCACTGGCATCTTCTGTTAGCCTGTATTACTCTATAGTGCAGCGAGCTGCCAGGCACTATTTAGAAGACTATTGTCACACAGGTAAGCACTCATTCATTATATAAACCACTAAAAGAAAAAGAAAAAATAAGAACTGAAATCTATAAAACCTTTTTTGAGTATTGCATAAAATATTCATAAAAAAAATTAACTTTTTATTCATAAAAAAAATCCTGTCAATTTTTTTATACAGGCTACAAACTTGCTAGATTAATGATCATTATGTAACGTTTATTTGTGCTTTAAATATTAAATAAATAAAATTGGTTAATTATATGACCAAAGAGAGTAAAAAAATTGGGTTTATTTGGTCCGATTAAATAATTCTCCGTGTGGTGACGGATTAAGAATACAAGTGTCACCACCCCAGCTCCTCCCAAGGGTGCTGTAAAAGTCAGCTAAGGGATATTGCACACAGATAACATCCTCTGTGAGAGACGGCAAACTCAAAAATAAACCCTGTACTAACACGCCTGGTCAGCGCGGCACAGTAGACCATAATCCCTCCAAAGTGGAGGAGGCCCGCGCCCAACAGTGGGACGTAAATGGACTGAAGAGGAAGAGGAAATAAATTGGAACAATTAAAATTTTTTTTTAATAACTTTACTTGGGACTAGGAATTTTTGAAAACCACTTAAATATTTAATTAACTAGGATTAGTTATTGATTTAGAAAATTATTGAACAATTATTAATAATTTTCTATTTATGATTAACTTTACAAATAATATTATACGAAAATAAATAATTTAAGCATAAACATAATTTCGAATCCGATATTTTAAGGGCCTACATCAATATTATCGTATATCATCGCCGACACGTACATATTAACACAGCCAGTAGGCACAGAAAATGAAGAATTAGGGATACTTTTCCTATTTACTCAAAATCTACTAAATATATTTTAATTCTGATTTACGTGTTTCTATACATTATAGTTACCTATGTTTTTAAAGTTATTTCATTAGTTAATACGCGATAATAGACCGACAAATGAAAAAAATAAAAAAATTGAGAGGTTGTTTCGCCAAGATTTTCTATCGAGAAAACTTTTTTCAATCGCGTTTCTGAGTTGATGCGATCCTAGATCATATATTGAAAAAACATATACTTAAAAATTAGAGCTCTAGCCATTCAATCTAAAGAAACAATGAAAACTTCGTACATAGAAAAATGCACGAAGCTATTTTGGTATCGTCTTAACATAAAACTAAGATGCTTTTGTAGCTTCGCAAAAAAAATACTATTTTTAATTTTAAATGTTTACAACCGTTTACAGTTAAATTACAACAAATAAGCCTTGTTTCTCGACTACTTAGATAATGTTAAAAAATTATGTATATACATGTATGTAATTAATGTAGAATTATGTATGTTACCTACATAACAATATATAAAACATGTAGTGCGGCTGTCTCTACAATGTTTTGTATGATAACTCTAATTTATTATAATATTTATCATTTTAGACTTTTTTAGTGTATCTTTACATTTATATAATAATAATAATAATAAATAAATATTCACAGACATTTCACACAACGTCCTCTGGTCCCAAGCTAAGCTTATATGCTTGTGTTATGGGTACCAGAATACGGATATACTAAATAAACTACTTTTCTTTTGTAAATACATACTTATAATACATAGTAAACACCCAGACGCAGTACAAACATTTGTATGACAATTAAAAACATCACACAAATGATTGTCCTGACCGGGAATCGAACCCGAGACCCCATGATCGGCAGTCCGTTATATGAACCACTACACCACGAAGCCCGTCATAACTTATAACGTATATAACTTATATCTCTGAGTATCTATTCTAATATTATAAAGCTGAAGAGCTTGATATATGTTTGAACGTGTTAATCTCAAGAACCGTTTTCCGATTTGAAACATTCTTTCAATTTGGGATAGTACATTTATCGAGGAATGTTATAGGTTATACAATATCACGCTGCGACTAATAAGGGTGAAGTATCAGTAAAAAATGTTGCAAAAAACGGGGAAAATAGCGTCAGATATATACATATAATATTCTATTTTTAAATTAAATGTTTATGAACAAGGAAAACTCGGTTCTACCAAATTCTTAAAAAGTGAGACTTTTCTGACACTAAGATTTTTGTTATGGCTAGACGCAATTTGCATATTGCCAACACTATAGTTACAGGCAACACTGACTTGACTGTCCTATCTATAATCATAGTCCCTGAAAATTCTCTTAATCGTGGGGATAGGTTTTAACAAAAATGAATGCGTACATACCTGCATTAATCTGTTTTAATTAAACAATAATTCATATTTTTTGACATCTATAAAAAAGCTTAGACTGGGCTCTATATTTACGAATTAGAATTAAATAATTATTATACCGTCGCATAATTATGGATCTAATTTTTTTAAATAATACAAATCTTTGATGTCTTAATTAGATAATATGTCATAAAGTTCAGCTAGGGTTGCAATATAATAAAACTAAAATTTGCTAGTTAGGATTTCACATTACTTTGCAGTACAACAAACAAAATATATATTAGTAGCTAACTTTACATTACAAGTTATAGATACAATTACTTGGCTTTTTTTATTACAATGTACATGAAATAAACACAAATAATTATTTTATCTATTGGACAAAACTGCATTAAAATATGTTACGCAAATCAGCTCAACTTTCAGACAAAAGGAATGAATTTTTGTAATATGCAAAAGTAATAATGTTGGGTTTAGGGTTTCGTGGCCTAGTGGTTCATGAAACGAACTGCCGTTAACGAGGTTGCGGGTTCGATTCCTGCTCGGTACAAACATTTGTGTGATATTATAATTGTCATACAAAGGTTTGTTCTGCATCTGGGTGTTTCTATGTATTATAAGTATGTATTTACAAGAAAAAAGTAGGATGTATTCTATCCGTATTCTGGTACCCATAACACAAACATATAAGCTTAGCTTGGGACCAGAGGACGCTGTGTGAAATGTCCGTGAATATTTATTATTATTATTATCAAATAGAGTAATATAGGTACATATATCGAAAAGAGATGTAAAGAGTTTGATATTTGGGCTGGACTATTATTATTACATTGTTATTAGTTTTTGTTGTTCTTTTCTTCATAACCGACGGACGTCTACAGTAAATAAAAATTTTTCGTCCTCTGGGCCTAAGTTAAGCTTATTTACTTGTTTTATGGGTACCAGAACATATTATTTATATTACTTACAGATAATTAGTAATTTTCTTTTGCAAACACATATTCATAATGGGTGGTCTTTAACAAAATTTCTTCTCTGGGTTTGTGTATGGCAAGAGCCCATAACCTGTATTGCCATATACTAATGCCAGCTTCTGTGTAAGCTACCATGAATTCTCCTATCTTTGACTAATAATTACGAAGACTACTAACAAATCGTTCGATACAAACTTCATAATTGCTGAGCTCGAAGCTCTTACAATTTATACTTAGAAGGTAAAACATTACAGCGCCATCTCTTATCTGATTCAGCTAACATTGAGTGCATAATGAAAATAAAAATTTAATCTTTTGAAAATATAAACCACTTTCAGATCTATGCAACTTTGTTAGTATTACAAATTCTTATATTTCTTTTTTAAACACGCTTTTATTACTTCGATGTGTGATTTAATCTATGTAACGAAATCTTTGAAAGTGATTTTTATCTACTTACAGTTGTCGGATTGATCTAAAATTTCGCACACGTATTCAAGGGTCAATGATATTGCAATAACCTAAAAATAATTTTGCTTAGTTCAAAAACTAAAAAACACGCTTAAAAATCCTGAATATTTTTATAAATAATTGCATTGTCATCGGTCATCAACAGGCATGCAAAATTTCAGATCAATCCGACTACTGTAAATGGGTGAAAATTACTTTCAAAGATTCCGTTACATAGATTAATACATTGATAGATATATACCGAACTTAAATAAGCATGTTAATAATATAATTAAGAATTTCAAGCGTATTTTTTTAGTTTTTGAACTAAGGAGAATATTAGTATTAGACTATACATAATAATATAATAGTTATGAAGTACTTCCTTGAATCACAGTATCTATAAATAAATAAATATTCATGGACATTTCACACAACGTCCTCTGGTCCCAAGCTAAGCTTATATGCTTGTGTTATGGGTACCAGAATACGGATAGAATACATATACTACTTTTTTTTTTGTAAATACATACTTATAATACATAGAAACACCCAGACGCAGTACAAACATTTGTATGACAATTAGAAAAATCACACAAATGATTGTCTCGAGCGGGAATCGAACCCGCGACCTCTTGATCGGCAGTCCGTTACCAGAACCACTACACCACGAGGCCCGTCTATTGCTGAAAACTGCATCAAATTATTTATCATTTCAGTTAGGCAGCACCTGTGTACTTATATTCGAGTTATCCGTCTCTCACTGAGGATGTTATCTGTGTACAATATCTCTTAGCTGGCGTTTACAGCACCCTGGGGAAGAAAAGGAATGATGACACTTATCGTCGCCACGTACACGGACCATTTTTAAATAAGATAATTTTAATTATTTTATTTATTTATTTAAATTATTATATAATATAGCTTTCCAGTGTTTGATTATAACGTAAAAAGAAAATATAATAGAATTATTACAACATATTTACTTTTACTTTTAACAAATTTAAATTATATTAGATGAAAGTGTTAGAAAATAAAATTGCATTATTTCTTAAAAATAACTTTAAATACGAGTTTAGTAGCTATATTACGTAGAGTAGATAATAAAATAACAAAATAACCCTTAGCAACTGCAGTAAGAATTAAGGTTGGATACCTATATAATCAATAAATAAATATAAATAAATAAAAATTCATGGGACAAAGTCCTCTGGTCCCAAGCTAAGCTTAAATGCTTGTGTTATGGGTACCAGAATATGATTAGACTACATATACTACTTTTCTTTTGTAAATAAATACTTATAATACATAGAAAGACTCAGACGCAGAACAAACCTTTGTATGACAATTATAAATATCACACCGTACCGAGCAGGAATCGAACCCGCAACCTCGTCAACGGCAGTTCGTTACATGAACCACTAGGTCACGAAACCCTTCAATTACTCCTTTTACAGAAGATATTTTCTGCAAAGTTTCACCACACGATTTACTTTTAGATATTTTATATGTATGGCGAGTGACTAAGAATAGTAATGTCACCATCACATTTCTTTCCCAAAGTCCTGTAAAGGCCAGCTAAGGGATATTGTACACAGATAACTTCCTCTGTGAGAAATGGAAATCTCGAAAATATACAGTGTGCGAGCGTATAAGAAAATAAATAGTGTGTGTGTGTGTGTGTCTCAGCGCAGCATAGTACAACATAACCGTCAATGTCTAATCTCTCAATATCTAATCTCAGTACATAATTTCATAATTGAGAAAGTCCGTGCCCAACGGTGGGACGTTAATGGGCTGGAGAGAGAGAGAGAGAGAGAGAAATGTGTTTTTGGTATCTGTTACTATGCGGGCAAATTTCAACTTTCTAGCCATCACAGATTAGGATAAAAAGCCTGATAATAATTTCATTTTACCCTTTTGTGCGGAACCCTCAAAACGAGTTTAACAGTCATATGACTCTTTGAAGGATGTATACATATATTTAATTAAAGGTCATTGTTATCAATGCGCCAACTTTATTATAACTATTGTTGATATGATCACTATCCGAATATTAAACTTATGAATAAATATAATTAAACATGTCTGGTTTTTTGTATGTCTGCATTATAATATAAATATTTATTATTTATATTAATTTTATATGTACATGAAATATAATAAATAAATTTCTTGTTTTCGTAATTTTACAAAACGAATAGATTTAATTTTTAAATGTATTACCTAGCGGTAGATGTCCTGTTCGGAAAAGCACCGCATATTAAGAGGGGGCTCGGTCTTTCAAACATTTCGTCTCTCGTTCTCCGCTGTTTTCTTCGTGTGTAATGCTTCCAGAGCAACAATTTTATTCTTCGTTGTATGTGTTTACTAAAAACAAGTAGTATATATATTCTATCCAAATTCTGGTACCTAAAACATGGGACATTGTGTGAAATGCTCATCTAATATATAGTATATATATATAGTACTTTTATAACTCCTCTAAATATCTGCCTCATTTTTTCTTTTTTTCCGAAAGAATGTTACTAAATTGAATATGACCATTCATAAACAAACATAATAAATATTCAAAAACAACATAAATTTGATAAGGTTTTCCTATAAATTAAATAAAAGAAACATAGATTTACTCTTTTTTTATATTTTTATGTTAAAATTTTGTACATCAGTCCACTTTTGACCAAGTAAATAGTGGACAACAAAACGTATTTTTCCAATGTTAAATAGGTATTAGCTACGCTGCAGTTGTCCTTTTCTCACTGGTATAGACTTATAGAGCTAGATATGGTAACAGTGACGGGGAGAGATTTTAAATCTATCTGTTTTTCAGGCCGAGTCACCTCTGAAATAAAATATTTCATCGTTTTTGTTTATTTTGCATTTTCAGGTATACTATTATTTTAAGGTTTTGTTCACACTTAGTTCACACTAATGCAGCACCTAATATAATTATATGAATAAAAAATCCAGTCAAGCGTAAGTCAAATCGAGAAGCTAAGTGTTCCGTATTTAGTACATCGAATAAAGTGTAGGATGAAAAACATATCGACATTTTTTTCCTATTTTTATGTTGTACTATTAAACAAATAAACACATTGAATAGAACTGAACTAAAAGTATAAATTATTTGTGTGGTGATGTATTAAGAATACAAGTGCCACCACACCTTTTTTTCCCCACGTTGCTGTAAAGGCCAGTTAAAGGATATTGGAGGAGTGATATATTACAAAATAAACCCTATCCCTGGTCACAATTTACCTTTAGATTGACATAAGCTAATAGACTCCAAAGTGATCCGAATTTTGACAGGTAGGCAGGCCGACTGATGTTAATATTATTTATTTTAAGCTTTTTGCACAAATACAATATAAATACAAAGGCGGTTTTAATGCCAGATGGCATTTTCTGACAGTCTACCTTAGGGTGATGTGGAAAACGATAGAAAAAAATTATCTAAATGGTTTCTTTTTTGTACGGACCCTAAAAAGACAGCTTTATTTTAAATCTAAGATGACATATAGTGTACACTTTGTACTGCATCGGTGGATCTATTATATGGCTGTAACTATCTGCCGCAATTATGAGCTATAAAACTAAATAAGTTAACAAACTTAAAAAAAAACGTTTTCATGCACTAGTACACTGTATTAATAAATTATAATATATAAAAATAATTCAAAATATAAAATATATTATTCTCTAAGACTTACGCGACCACTTTGTTTAAATAAAACTACTTTTTACGAATCACGAAGAGAGTTAACAGCTCAGTCTCAACCGTGACCATAGTGACTGCATAGTCTCCGAAACGTCGGGCTAAAATTTAAAACAAATACACGCGTCTAAATCTGGTAAAAGTAGTTTTTTTTTAATATAATAAAATATCTGGATATTCTTTAATCATATTTTATTATTATCTTCTTCTCCTTCTCCAGCCTATTTACGTCCCACTGTTGGGCACGGGCCTCCTCCACTTTGGGAGGGATTATGGTCTACTGTACCGCGCTGACCAGGCGTGTTGGCACAGGGTTTATTTTCGAGTTTTCCGTCTCTCACAGAAGATGTTATCTGTGTGCAATATCCCTTAGCTGACTTTCACAGCACCCTTGGGAGGAGACGGGGTGGTGACACGTATTATTATGATTACTTAAAATAGAACAATTTCTTTGAAACTCCGTGCGGTGACGCATTAAGAAAACAAGTGTCTTCACCCCTTTTCCATCTTAGGGTGCTGTAAAAGCCCGCTAAGGAATATGATTGTATACACATACTCTGTAAGAGGCGGAAAACTCGAAAATAAACCCTGCGTCAACTCGCATTTGGCTTATCAACAATTTTATTGTTAACACTTTTGAGGTTAAATAACATTTTACTTACATATCTAGTGTTACAATTAAATTACAGGTAGGCATCACATGCAATCATCGTGGCACAGTATGCCATAATCCACTCCCAAGTGGAGGAGGCCCATACCCAAAATTGTGACAGTCATAGGTTGGAGAAAGAGAGAAATATAACAAAATTGAAAAGCCTTAAAACTGAAAGTCATTGGTACCGATACTACGTTGAAAACTAAACTTAACTAAAAAATAAAACTTGATAGTGTCGATAACACAATTCGACAATATTAACAGAACATTTTTATTAGAAAATCTGTATATTATAGACGGTTTTAATTAATAACAATGTACACAATGAAATAGCCAAATTATCAAAATACGCCGTAGTTGTTTTCATTTTTAGTTAAGGTGTGCACGTAGAATTGGTACCACTATTCCGTTATTTGGGTTTGGGAATTTGAAATAGTTACGTAAAATGGCACAGAACCCTTCGATTTTAGTGTTCACAGATCATCCTTTTCCTGCAAAACTGTCTCTTAAAAACGGATAAAATTCTTTAACTTTCAAATTGTATCTACCTATATGTAATTATCATGTTAACATTTCCTCATTGTGGATAATAATCCCCATCCGATTAGCAGACGTGGTGTATGCGTCATCATTAAAAATATTCTTGGATAGATTTTCCGTAAACTTTTTAAAACTATTTTCCTTAAAATATTAAAATTTGTTTCGCATATAACAGCAGACTTAGGTATGTTAAATTCGAAACAATTATTTTTTGTTTTTTCATTTATTTCTTTACATTGGTTATCGATGAAAATTACGAAAATCGATTTCAATCTTTGAAATATTACATATACTTCTTTACTTACCTAATTATTATTAAACAAAGTCGTTATTTTTCTATGTATGCCCCTATGTGTGTTTATATCTTGAAAACTACGCAACGGATTTCGTTGCAGTTTTTTTAATTAGATAGAGTAGTTCAATGGGATGGCTTTTTTTGTATAATTTGTAGGTTTTTTTTTACTTTCTAAATTCCACGCATACGAAGTTCCGGGCAACAGCTAGTTTCTTAATAAAATCTACGTTTAATCCAGCTTTCTGACATACAAAATAAATGAAAAATTGTATGTGTCAGTAAAACTTAAGGATTTTCTTTGGATGCAGTCATCAGCAGAAAAAGTGTTCACTACGAGGAGGTTTTGTACTAACGAACTCGGAATAACATTCTGTTACTCTCCCAACTGCACTATCGTGATACCTGCGTAATTATATCTACAATACTTATCCTTACTAATTGATAAATGTGAAAACGAGCTGATGACCGTAAAAAAATTTTGACGCTCTTAAGTATAAATGTGTGGCACGAAAGTATAGATATAGTAAACTTCTGTTCGTTAAGGTTTGATTTCTTAATATTACGCGTACGAAGTCGCGGGCAACAGCTAGTAATATTATAAGACTGAAGAGTTTGTTTGTTTAAAGGAATCATCACGCTGCGACCAATAAGAGCGCAGCATCAGTGAAAAAAGGTGCAAATAAAGGGATTTTTTTTTAATTCCACGCATACCAAGTGGCTTGCAACAGCCAGTACTTTTATAAGCCGTACCTACGCACCTAAATATCTACTTATCAATCGTCGTATGTATTAATCTATGCAACGGAATCTTGGAATACGATTTTCACCCACTCGTCCATCCCTAGTTATATTTTAAACTATATTCTATATCATAGAGGTAGTACCATAGACGTGTTATCATAGAGGTATTTTCCATACGTCTATGATAATAAAACTGCAATAAATTCTAACTATATATCAAATAATACAAAAGATACAATATTGCAATCTACTGAATAAATTCTCATGGATTTATAATTAGCTTCCAAAACTTTGGTCTAACAAATACAATAATATGTACCTATATAACAATATTTGAATATCTATACTTCTAAAATAATATTAAATAAAGCTAAAGAGTTTGTTTGTTTGAACGCGCTAATCTTAGGAACTATTAGTCCGATTTGAAAAATTCTTTCAGTGTTGGATAGTAAATTTATCGAGGAAGGCTATGTTATATATCAGGAGTGGCCAACAAGTCGATCGCGATCAACCGGTCGATCGCGCGACCATTTTTGGTCGATCACTCGCAAGTTCCATGAAGGGACGCATTCTATGCCAAATGTTTCTAGTACAGGAATGAGCATGTACGCAGCTCATGCTTCGAGTAGTAGGGAGACGTTCAGCGTGACCACTTTTAGTAGTTTTCTACTATTTTCAAGAGTGCACAGCGGTATAAAAGCACATTGCATAAACGTCCCCTTTCTTACCTAAGAAATAGGTCGATCGCGACTCAATTTTAAAATAAAAAGTAGATCTTATGTGCACTGAAGTTGGCCACACCTGTTATATATCATCACGCTACGACCAATAGGAAAAAATAGTGAAAAATGTTGCAAAAACGGGGAAAATTTTGTTAATTCCACGCGTACGAAGTCGCGGGCAACAGCTAGTATGTATATTATTATAATAACAATACTTATAAATATGTTTAATATGCGGACAGTACAAAGTAATTACAAAAGCAAATTTTCTGACCATGTTTATAATTATTTCCTGATTATTTCGAGTATTGTTTTTCTTCTTGCTAAAATTTTAATAAATACACAACGCAATTATCAAAGATATACAGTCGGATTGAAGCCACTTACATAACTATGTCTGCGTGAAAATGTATCTATGTGTGTCTATGATACACATACAGGCTATACGTCATATGAAACGTCATTATTCTATAAAGTACAATTTCCATCCATCTATCAACCTTTCTCAGTCCACTGCTGGACATAGGCCTCCCCCATAGAACGCCACAACGTGCGGTCTTGCGCTAACTGCATCCAGCGGCCCCCGGCGTATTTGACGATATCGTCGGTCCACCTTGTTGGGGGCCGCCCCACGCTGCGTCGTCCGGTTCGTGGTCGCCACTCGAGGACCTTCCGTCCCCAACGGTCATCAGATCGTCGAGCGATGTGGCCTGCCCATTGCCACTTCAGCGTGCTAACTCTTCGGGCTATGTCGTACACACCAGTCCTTCTACGGATCTCCGCATTCCGGATCTTATCACGTAGGGAAACACCGAGCATAGCCCTCTCCATAGCACGCTGCCGCGACTCTGAGTTTTGTTATGAGGCCGACATTCAGGGACCACGTCTCAGTTCCGTAAGTCATCACTGGTAACACACACTGGTCATAGACCTTTCTTTTCAGGCACTGAGGTATTTTGGACGTGAAGATGTGCCTAAGCTTCCCGAACGCTGCCCAGCCGAGTTGGATTCGTCGGTTGACCTCTTTCTCGAAGTTGGATTTGCCCAACTGGACTGTTTGTCCTAGGTAGACATAATGATCGACAACTTCGAGAATCGCATTCCCAACAGATACTGGTGCTGGAGTGACATGGACATTGAACAATGCGTGAAAATGTATCTATGTGTGTCTATGATACACATACAGGCTATACGTCATATGAAACGTCATTATTCTATAAAGTACAATTTAGCCTGGCTAAAGTTACTTATCGTCAAACTGTATTGTAAAGGACATCAAAGAGTCTTTGTTGAGAGAGGAGGGTAGTATCTTCATCTTTTGCAAGAAGTTTTGACGATTCCCAGTCGATAGGTTACTTTTTTATTCAATTGTAAAAGTATAAACTAAAGACCTGGGGCTCAAGTCTGCTATAACAATATTGTCATAATGAACAGTCACTGACGCCATTATGGCGCCATAATGGCGTCATTTAACTATTCTCCGTGTGGTGACGGATTAAGAACACAAGTGTCACCACACCATCACCATCTCCCAAGGGTGCTGTAAAAGTCAGCTAAGGGATATTGCACACAGAGAAAATCCTCTGTGAGAGACGGAAAACTCGAAAATAACCCTGTGCAATAACGCTTAATAGATGTGAAAATAACGCTTGGTCAGCGTACAGTAGACCATAATCCTTCCCAAAGTGGAGGAGGCCCGTGCCAAACAGTGGGACGTAACTAGACTGGAGAGAGAGAGACTACCAAACTTGATAAAATCCGCCATTATGCATTCTGATCATTGTGACAACATGGACATACATAGGATACTTGAGCCCCTGGAATAGGAATCCAAGATTCAGCATTCTCAAAACTAGCTTTTTGTCGACCTCATTTTAAAATCAGTTAATAAATAACTCTCAAATAAATAAAAATAGCTCTTTTCCTAACTGTAATGTAATTGGCAAGAAATAAATAAATAAATATAAATATATTCATGGACATTTCACACAACGTCCTCTGGTCCCAAGCTAAGCTTATATGCTTGTGTTATGGGTACCAGAATACGGATATAATACATAAACTACTTTTCTTTTGTAAATACATACTTATAATACATAGTAAACACCCAGACGCAGTACAAACATTTGTATGACAATTAAAAACATCACACAAATGATTGTCCTGACCGGGAATCGAACCCGAGACCCCATGATCGGCAGTCCGTTATATGAACCACTACACCACGAGGCCCGTCAATAATAAATATATAAAAAATAATAATAATAAATAAAAAATAGAATAAATTCACACCAGAAATAACGAAAAACAGGTGGATTTATTTTAATTGTTCAAAATTAGACTACACCTGCAATAATTTCTTTACAAAAAAATTAATAAACGCATAGTTTCCAAGAACGAGTTTTAAATAGAAAAAATTTAAAAAAAAAACTCCTTCACGCTATGATAAGCAATTTAATAAATTCAAATTGTATTGTTCGAAAAAAATATGAATATCACTAAAGCACAAAATGTGTATTTATCTGACGTTAATTTTGCATAATTCTTTATGATATTTATTCTATATTTAAATATGCATATTATTTAAACGTATAATTGAGGTTTTAAATAGATATACCGTTGAGTTTCTTTACACGTGACATTCTAGCGTAACACATTTATAGTTTAATATTTTATTGCATATTTTATTTTATTTTTTATAGTAGAAAACGGTAGAAAAATAAATTAAGTATGAAAAATAATTTGAATACTAATGACATGCATAGGGCATGCAAACTAATTCACGTCATAGTTTAAGATTATTCATAAAATTATAATAAGAGAATATGATGTAATTACAGTTTCATTTGATGAATAAAAAAACCTATTATTATGGTTTTATATTATTACTAGCTGACCCGGCAAACGTTGTTTTGCCAAAATAAAAAAAAAAAGTTTGAAAAATAGATGTTGGCCGATTCTCAGACCTACTGAATATGTATGCAAAATTTGAGAAGAATCGGTCAAGCCGTTTCGGAGGAGTACGGTAACTAACACTGTGACACGTGAATTTTATATATTAGAGATTATGCATCCATATACTACTTTTTTTTTGTAAATACATACTTATAATACATAGAAACACCCAGACGCAGTACAAACATTTGTATGACAATTAGAAAAATCACACAAATGATTGTCCCGAGCGGGAATCGAACCCGCGACCTCTTGATCGGCAGTCCGTTACCAGAACCACTACACCACGAGGCCCGTCAACATTAAATGGCATTGCACCATTTTTCCAATATGGCGGTGCGAGCGTCAAAAATAGGAGGTGGCAAAGTTGAAAAATTACCAATTTCCAAAATTCCCGGATAACTTTCTAGGACTGTGATAGTGGCGAAAATATATATCCGTACCTTAAAACTATCAAAACACGCTTAAATATAGATTATTTCCAAAAATTCGAAATTCCAGTTTATTTTTTAATAAGTGTGCAATATTTTTTGATGATCTATTCAATGCTTAGAATAAAGCGGCTTATACACTAATGATCTTATTCATAATGACTTATCGGCGGTTTAAAAGTTTGCTAAAATAGTTTCGCGAAAATTGTCAAATATTGTTCTTCATAATAGTCTTTTTACGATAAAATGTTTATTATCTCTCCGATAAAGTTATTGTTTAAACCTCCGATAAGTCATTATGAATAAGACCATAATATATGTATATGTATTAGCAAATTGCCTGGTTAAGTTTACGGACGCAATTAGTATCAGGCTAATTCGAAATAGTAATAACAAATGCCATACCTTTTGACAAATATATATTTTATTTCTACGGATATACTTTTGACGCAATTAATTCATAGATATAATCGCTCTACCTACTCTAATTTTACTCTATGAATTAATTGTACAAAATTACATAAATGTTTTGTTATACCTGAAAAAAAAATTACAAACGCTTTTACTTTCCTTTTTTTCTAAACATCAAAATTGTGTAGCTACAAACTTCAAAATAAAATCACAGGAATAACTAAACCATAAAAAAGAACAATTTAAATAAAGTTGGCAGTAAATATTAGAATTTTAAATTTAAAAAAATAGAAACAATCTAGAACCGTTTAAAAAAGCATTCTACATTCGAAACAACCGTTGAAAGACAAATTTAAAAAAAAAGGCTAACTCAATTAAATATACATATTAACAATTAAAAAACTTTATGAAAGCTAATTATTTTAACAACGCTTAGACTTTCTTTAAATTTTAGTTGATTTTTTTATTTGGATATTAAAATTTTATTCTAGTTTCATTACATTACAAACAATTTTTATTTAAATTACTAATAAAATAAAAAGAATCCCTATAATTACTGACATTAAATTAACTCTTTCGGTAATGAATGTTTGTAATTAAAAATAAATAGTACAGCAATTATTTTCTTTTATTTACCATTTATTTTAGTTAATAGTTAACACTTTTTATTTTTACGAGCTTTCAAATAAAACTACATTTTATTTATTTATTTATACTTTATTGTACACCAATTACATTAAATTTACATTAGAAAGAAATATAATTATAAGAACCCATACAACGGGCGGCCATATCGCTTAAAGAGATTTCTTCCAAGCAACCTTTGGATGAAACTAATATGGCAGGACAAGTTGGTAGTCTCTGGTGCACATAAGTAATAAATACACGACAAAAATATAAACAAATACTATTATAACATAAATATAATCTAATATATAAAATTCACGTGTCACAGTGTTAGTTACCGTACTCCTCCGAAACGGCTTGACCGATTCTTTTCAAATTTTGCATACATATTCAGTAGGTCTGAGAATCGGCCAACATCTATTTTTCAAACTTTTTTTTTTACTATGGCAAAACAACGTTTGCCGGGTCAGCTAGTATAATATAATGCATAAATATAATTAGCGGGAATGAGAAAAAGGCGTGATGTTATGATGATGTTGATGATGATATAATGCGATTTTTACGGATTTAGACGCGTATATTTTTTTCTATATCTAGCATGACGTTTTGTTTACTTTTTAGCCACCATGGTCACGGGTAGGACTGAACTGTAAGGTATCTTTATTGATACATTGTGACGCTTTTATTATAATTTAAGTTAGCCATCAAAAATAGAGCAAAAAATAGCAATTACCTCTAAAACTGTCATTGAATTGTCATCGTTGGGCGATCCCCACTGAGAAAGGAACGAGAGCAGTGCTCATACTGATAGTGTACAGACATTGTCATCACTTGGTGTGTTTGTGCCGATTTAATGTGTTATGTGCGTAGCAGTCAAAGGAATTACGTTAGTGTTTGTGTGCGTTAACTCCATCATAGAGCTTCCACTGACCTGACAGTATAATAAACAAATAATTGAGTATTAAAAAAATTGGTCAAGTGCGAGTCGGACTCGCGCACGAAGTGTTCCGTACCATTATCTATGCAACATAAGGCAACTTTATTAGTATCGAGCAAGAAACGGTAAAAAAATCATGTTTGTTGTATGGGAGCCCCCCTTAAATATTTATTTTATTTTATTTTTAGTATTTATTGTTATAGCGGCAATAGAAATACATCATCTGTGAAAATTTCAACTCTCTAGCTATCATCGTTCTTGAGATACAGCCTGGTGACAGACGGACGGACGGACGGACGGACGGACAGCGAAGTCTCAGTAATAGGGTCCCGTTTTTACCCTTTGGGTACGGAACCCTAAAAAATGCTGAACCGACTTTATGTCCTAAACCTTTGAAATTTTTTTTTTCTTAAATTCTTTAGAATCATTATAATCGCTTCACCCAGTTAAAAGTTATGCTGTATCAAACATAAAAAAAAAATTAAAAGAAAACATACAGACGAATTGAGACCCCTCCTTTTTTTGAAGTCTTTTAAGAAAACTACGTTTTCCTGTTGGTTTCATACTAGAAATAGAAAATCATTTATTCAAGGCATATTTTTTATCAAATACATTGCTCTTACACGTCCAAGTATTTTTTCCTACCACCGGTTAATAAAACCGCAGTGAAGAACCCGCGTAAGAAATTCAGCAGTTATATTTTTTATTACAATTTATTTAACTCAAAGGATGCACGCTGAAGTAGGTTAAATATAGGAAATTATTTCGATATAATACCTACTTGGCCACTAAAGAGTTATATACAGAACGAACTGGTTATATACAAAACCAGTTTATATTTGATCGTGGTATTTATTGAAATGCAAATATGTTGCATCTTATGCCAAGTTCAAGGATTTAGTCTAGTCTCATCATGGGAAATTAAAGTCAAATGTTTTTATTTCAAACTAGCTGATGCCCGCTACTCCGTACGCGTGAAATTTTAGATCGCCATTTTTTATTGTCACCGTTTAAACCTTCCCTTGATTTTCACGAATATTTCAAGATCATAATCACCAAAATTGGCCCGGCTTTTATCGAGTTTTAGCGAGACTAACGAGCAGCAATTGATTTTTATATGATGATAGGAAAAACTAAAATGCTCTTTTAGAAAGTTAAAAACTAGGCATCTGTTCCAAAAGTAAATCATATGGAGAAGAACAAACATGAAACTCCATGCATTTTTTTTAATTTTTTTCATTGATTGAATATATATTTGACATCGAAAAGGGGTGTGACGATTGTTGGGATTTATGAGCTAAATGAAACAAATAGTTGTAGATACTATCACTTCTACAAAACTTCATATGCATATAAACAATTTGCAAGAGTAGGGTGCATCCACTTTAAAATGCAGTCGAAACATACAACTTAATAATCGGCCACAGACTACTATACATAGAGTAATGCATAATATTCTCAGATTGATTGCTGTGATGGACATTACAAAAATCAATCTGAGACAAAAATCCATCTAACAAAGATGATGCAGAGTGCAGTGTGAAATATTACTTTATTACCGTGCAATGTAATAAAGAAATATTTCACACTTCACTTTCTTATCTATACTTATAATATACATAATAAGTAAGTAACTATTATAACTGAACATCTACGCAACGCATCTTAAAAATTATTATATATTTTTCTATTCTTCATATTTTATATACCTACATGTATGCAAACAACCACATTATGTTAAGTAGATTTTACGCACTATATTAAAGTAAATAATCCGTTAGAAACAAAATGCCTCAAGTTAACAGTAAATTATTTTAATTAATTGAAATCTAAAGGTGGTCGCGTAGAAACTGTAATGCTAAAGCTTCATCTGTGTTATTGGTAAATATGGCTACATTATATTAAGGAATGCTAGCTAATATTGACCAGATCTGCGTTTAGCCTTTATAGCAATAGTGTTAACACGCTGACGAGGCCATAAATATAAAAAATGGTCAAGTGCGAGTCGGACTCGTGCACTTCCGGGTTCCGTACCATTATCTATGCAACATAAGGCAACGTTATTAGTATCGAGCAAGAAACGGTAAAAAAATCATGTTCGTTGTATGGGAGCCCCCCTTAAATATTTATTTTATTTTATTTTTAGTATTTGTTGTTATAGCGGCAATAGAAATACATCATCTGTGAAAATTTCAACTGTCTAGCTATCACCGTTCTTGAGATACAGCCTGGTGACAGACGGACGGACGGACGGACGGACAGCGAAGTCTCAGTAATAGGGTCCCGTTTTTACCCTTTGGGTACGGAACCCTAAAAACCGACCGAGGACGAGTCGGACCCGCATACGATGGATTTCATACGGGATAAGCGCAGGGAAATGATGAATATGATTATTTGTTGATGTATCATCAACAAATACTCATAATCAACACTCCAGCTATCACGTATTCCATTACGTGATAGCTGGAGTGTTGATTATGAGTACCTAATAATAAAGAAAAAACCTAATAGATAAAGAAACTTTCTAACATTATGTCTGTCTTCAATCTTAATAAACACTATTTAAAGAATTTCTACGGCGTTTCTTATCAAAGAGGGTAAAAAAATCAATGAGAGGTGAATGTAACGGGTCATTCTTATTATGTTTATAAACACAGCGGAGACGTGGCGATAACATGCGTTTAGTAGCGATAAGAACGTAATTACTCGTTAAATTGCGTACGGTATCGATGTAGGCACGTGGTCAGTAAGACCATTGCGTTCAGTGTGCTACCAGCCTTATTTTGTTTTCTTTTTCAAATAGTTTCTTTTTCTTCTTATTTTTTTGTATCTTACTTAATTAAGGAGGTTGGAATAGTACTTATTTTTTTTTAATATTATAAATGCGGAAGTTACTCTTCTTTTTGTCGTTTTATCTTACTAATAACATTGTGCCAATGACGCTGGCAAATGCAATGCGAATATTATAGAATTAGAATAGGCATTCTACCAATATATCCCGTAAATTTTCACTTAAATTTGATAACAGTGACTTTTCATAGCCTCTACTGGCCTATGAAAAGACATTGGCAGCTTTTTAATACGAAAATAAGTGATTAGAAATTCCACACGTAGGTACGTGTTAAAGGAGCATAATTTTAAAAATCGTTGTTTGTAATATACAATACGTAGGATTACGCCATGTTTATAAACATTAGTCGTACACGAGATCGCTCACATGGCCGGACGAGAGGCTCCTAATCAGCTATATTTTGTAAACCTAAAAATTATAAGCCAGCACGTGATTATTGAACGATAATTATGATAACTTATATCAAGGTTTCCATAACTGGGTTCTACAGAACCTAGGCGTTCCGTAGAATAGTTGCCAGGGTTCCGCCAAAATTATAGGTTTTGAAATTGGATTCCAGCCCAGATAGAGACAAACATTTGATATAGATTTTCTTAAAATGTTAAGTATTTTATCAATAATTCATCATTTTTGAAGTTTAGACCAAAGAAAAGACCAAATCCCATAGACATGTATTTTCAGGCATTCAACTGCCATTTACCATTACACCGATACAATACAGTACTCACAACCTTTACGGCAATATGAAAGAATATAGGGTAAATACACCTGTATTGTTCCATCCATCATCACAAGCTTTAGACACAGATTTAGTCGCATTATTGATATAAAATATAACGTTATAGGTATTAAAATATTAGGTATACAATTGTATATCTAATCAAATAAACACCCGTGAAGTTTATTTTTAATTAACATATAAGTATGATTATAACATTTTAGGTATAATAATAATGCTTAATGCATTTTATTATTATATATCTTGTACATATTTGCAAAAAATACTGAAACACAAAATTGTTTTTAATTTTTGTTAGTTAAGTTAATAGCTGTAATATACAGGTAATTTTATTTTAATTGCAGTCTCAGGGTCGTTAAGGACTAAAAACGAATACGAATAATGTCTATTCTTATACCTTTAAACTAACAATTCTTGTATCTTCTAAAATTATCTGATTTACAAGCAACATAACTAGTTTGACCAAAATAACAATAGTACCTACCGATTCTAAGTGTACAACTAAACTTAACTAAAAGATGAAATGAAAAATCATTTAATCAAGTAGACATAATTTTTAGAAAAAATTATGTGCTTATGACATGTCCAATTTTTTTCCCTACCACCAGTTCAGGACGCAATCTGCTGAGAAGAACCGGCGTAAGAAACTCGGCAGAGCTTTTAAATAAATCAATTTTTTTTTATATAAATATCAATTATACTTACAATGCTAATAAAATGTTACAATATAGAATAGGTATTGCTCCAGAGCAACCTACTCCCAAGCTTTATCATCTTTAATATAATCAGAAATTTAATAATAATCCTTTTTACATAATTTAGTTTTGATGAATAAAAATTGATTGTGTCAATAACACAATTCGGCAATGTTAACAGAACTTTTTTAGTATAAAAGCTACATATTATAGACTAACGATTTTAATTAATAAAAAAGTGCACAACGAAATCGCCAATTAATCAAAATACGCCATAGTTGTTTTAATTTTTGGTTTAGTTTTGTTGTGCACGTAGAATTTGTACCAATGTCAATTTTCATAAGTAATCAGTCGAGACATAGAAAGGGCTGAGCTTTTTACAAATTGGCGAATGACCGCAGCGGTGATCACGGAGCGCATTTCCGTTTCACGGTTGTCGATAATCAGGTGATAATATTTACGGTAGCGGACGATTATAGGTGCGGTTACCCTCGAGGTTTTGCTCATTATAAAGTACTAGTTAATGCCCGTGGTTTCATCTGAGATTCTAGTTCCTCCTTGGCATTTACTGGGATTACATATAGCCTAAGTTTCGAGTTTAATTTCAAGATTTCTCGAAGAATTCTTCAAGAATAGAGCTTCGAGACTAATCTAATCTATACTCTTATTTCTACCTACATGTAGAGATAATTAGAGCGAGAGTTTGTCTACGTAGACTGTAGTGTGTATACTCTAGCTAGGGTAGTTTCGCTAATGTATACACATCGCAGATTACTCTACGAGTCGCTCACCGTTAAATTAATATAATAAAATTGTTATTTATCGTGGATGAGACCTATCACAGTTGATGTTAACTGCTAATATCCCTTAGCTCACAGCTCCTTGAGGCGGAATTCATTCATTCATTCCTTTCAATATCTTTCACCACATGGAAAATATTATACTCAAATAAGGAATATATTTGTGTTTTGTTCATAGAACATCTTAAATGTAGCTTCATAATTACTCTAATCTTTAAAGTTTACCGTGCATGGTGGCGTTCTATGGGGGAGGCCATGTCCAGCAGTAGACAGAGAAAGGCTGATGGATGGATGAATTTCGAATTACATATTTTATAGTAAACCTTCTGACTATTATGAAGCTATTGGTTATTATTTGAATAGTCTATAAAGTTAAGAATTTCTTCGTGCGACAATAAAAATGTAATCTTGTAACAAAAAAATATCATTCTTAATATTCTAAAAGAAAAAGCAACAACTTTTTCTTACAAAATAAAGGTTTTCATAAAAAAAATCTTTTACACAACTTCGGAAACTTGTACAACAAAAACGTTGGTATTTTCTTAACATCCACCTGTAGGGTGCAGAGTTGCGTAAGGGTGCGACCCCTGCCCTTGAACTGGTGACCTTGAGTGTGGATCACTACGCAACGATGCCATTATTTAATGAAGCTCAATGTACAAGGCCCTTTATTTGGCAAGTTTCTTTTTTAAAAAATGACAGTTTCTTTTTTCAAACATTTGACGCGTTCCATTGTGTATTCAAATTGCATTAGATAACATGTTTTATACAGATAAGTTTGTTTATTGTTTAAATTATATAGATTTAGTTTGTATTGTATTTTCTTTTTTTTTGGCGATTTTACAAATTTTATAGCCAATTACTAAATATTGATAAAATAATTAATTTGAAAGACTACTTTTCAGAACTTTTTATAAAAACGAAAAACAATAATAACTTGCTACTTATTTATAGATTAGCTTTTGTGAGGGCTCGGTAATTTATTTTAATTTTTCTTTTCAGTTAACACGTCTGAACAGCTAATGTATAGTAACTTAGCTTCATATTTAGTCAAAGCCTGTGGTCAAAGCACAAATCTGTAATAAATTTCTATTTTTAGGGTTCCGTACCCAAAGGCTAAAAACGGGACCCTATTACTGAGACTTCGCTGTCCGTCCGTCCGTCCGTCCGTCCGTCTGTCACCAGGCTGTATCTCAAGAACGGTGATAGCTAGACAGTTGAAATTTTTTAACTTACTTGCTTTGTTCATTCGTTCGATGTTTTATATTTTAACTAAAGTAAGACTAACTTATACTTAGCCTTACTTTAGGTATAATGGACAGAAGATAATTATCGTAGTATGTGTTGAATGTTATTGAATGACTTGTCAATTGTTAAACTAGTGTTAGTTGTATGTACAAGTGTATGTCTATAATAAAGTGACTCAGCTAATTGGTACAGTAAAAAGCTATCATTACATACAGCTAGGTGAACTTAAAAGTAATAAAAGTTAATACGAGCTTATATCACGATTGCTCAGTGGTTGAAACAATAGAATAGTATTTCAATGGCTTTAGGGTTCAAATTATACTCTTGGTTTTTATGTCGCAGCTAATATTTTAGCGTAGGCGGGGAATATTCTTGATTTCTTACTGGTTTTCATCATCATCATCATAACAGTACGTCTTTTTCCCATGGGGGTAGGCAGAGACTATAGAGCATCATCTGCTACGATCCAAGCACATTACATTGGCTTCATCCACGAACATACATCTAGTCATACATGCCCGACGGTTGTAAGTGCTGGATTTCTTAATGGTTTTGTAACCTAAAATTTTTCTAATATAAAGCCCTATTTAAAAAGTTAAAATGTTCATAGAATCTGTATTTCCAATGATAATAATATCCAAAGAGGTACAGCAATAACAATATTATTCCTGAGTATCCAAAAACGTAAACAACATATTATTTCTGCGGCCGTATTATGAGCTTTTATTTACAGGCAGTTTACGCCGTGAATTGAACTGTCTGGCAAATTCGTATTATTAACAAATTATTAGTCAGTCAGTTCGCTAAACCAGTCATACATTAATATGTTTAAGGAGAAGGTACAGCTAAAAGTTAAAGTACTAACTAAAAATTTTGAACTAAAAGTTTTATTTTTGCCATAATACCTAATTTAGCCATGCAGTTTATGGCCTGCCTGGAACTTGAATGATTTTAAAAAGCTCATAATTCGCCGGCTGTTATTGATTAAAAATTAATCAGAATAACCCCAACAAATATTGCACACCGAACAATATGAAACCTAAAACATGTAAAAATAATCAAATCTCAATAAAATTTCATGAGTCAAAAGTCACATCACTATTCAAGTTCAACAATGCGTATAATACGATCTGTCACAACACTAGTCGACATATGTACAACTGATAGAATAGACACTCCCTAACTATCATAGACAACCCTTTATTTACATTGAATTTCACAGGCGTTACAAACCGCTTGTGGTCAGCCTTATTAGTTCGCGTTGGTTCGCGTTGGTCAATAGTCTAATAGATAAGGGGAGAAAAAAAATCATTAGACAGGTATTACTCTTTGTTTTTACGTTTTCTGTAACATTGCACACAAATGTTACAGGAAATGTAAGTAGTTGTTAAGGAATAAAACAAGACCTCTATTTCCAGGTAAAAAATTAGCTATTGTTGCGCTACTAAATGATTTTTTTACATTTCATACACAATTCCCATTTAGCGTTTAAAGTTTTTAATTTGAAATTTTAAAATTACATTGGTCTGTATAAAAATGATAAACACGTAAAAAAATTAATACTTCGTGATTTAAATTTTAAAAGAAAATAAGAATTTAAAAATGGAACAAACCATTATGTACAGCGAAAAAAGAAAAGCTTGAAACACAGCTTTTAAATTTTTTAAGATCGACTAAAATATTCCCGTTTCTGACTTTGGTAACAGACAAAGAAATATTTTGATTTTATTCTGTATTTAGCAAAACAAAATCTATGTTGTCCATATTTTTTTGTCATTGCATAGACTCACGCATTAGTTTTTTTTTTTCAACTTAGAAATATATAACGCAAAAATATATTTTTAAGAAGCAGCCATAATCTACAGAGTTTTAGATAAATAAAAGAAAAATATTGCCTTTTGCCTCATTATAATATTGAAAAATGACAAGCATAATAAAAAAAATACAAGAAAATAATCAGATAACTAGATTTAACCCTTAGGTTTAACCCTTAAGCTTAAACAAAGGGTGTAACCTAGCCCTTCTCGTTTTAAAGCCCCATTGTTTGTTGCAAGTAGTTTGAAAAATTGAGATTTATACAAGTTGTTCTATACGCCCCATAGATAAAAAACTCGTAGAGATTAATTGGATACAAAACTGACTGACGGATTAAGAATACAAGTGTCACCACCCCATTGCATCTCCAAGGTGCTTTAAGAGCTTAACTCCTATGCTCATGAGGTATGATAAGCTCTTAAAGCACCTTATACGCGTCAAAATCCGTATAAAGTAGTTTTATTTAAACAAATGAGTCGCGCAAGTGTTAGAAAATATTAGAAAATATTAAAGTAAGACATAAAAAAAATCAATATAATAAATTGAAAGTTTTCCATCATAAAATCAATAACTCCGTTGACGTGCCGTTATAAAATAAAGCAATATTTGGTCTATAAAGATATATAATAAATAGACTATAGATGGTGTGGAGTCTCCTAGTTATTATTTATCTACATTTTAGCACGTGACATCGCGTGCGACTCTATAGAGTCTCCACTGTAAGCGGGAAGCGATGTTTTTAATATTGTGTAACACTTGCGCGACTTATTTATTCAAATAAAGCCACCTTTTGCGGATTTAGACAAAACGCCGGACTAAAACTTAGAACAAATATACGCGTCTAAATCTGCTAAAGGTGGTTGTATTTCAGCGATATTTATATTAAATATATAATCAAAGGTTGCTGACTTTCGTTCTCAAGGTATTGGGTTCGATTTCCACAAAGGACCATTGTTTGTGTGAAGTTTATATTTTTCACACAAATATTTGTGCTGCGTCTGAGTACTTTCTATCTAAACTTTTCTATCTATCTATTTAGTAAACGTGATGACGTTTTAACCAGGCCGGGTAGAGACGCTCATAAATTGGTAATACCAAAACAAAGGATTGATCTATATAGTAGAAATGTGTACTGTATGGCTATAAAAATATATAACAATTTACCTAACAGAATCAAAGACAGCAATACTACAGCTGGATTTAAAAACAAATTACTCACATTATTGATACATGAATGTTTTTACACTATTAAGGATTTTTTTGACTACAAAGAACAATGACATAATAAAATATTTATAGCAATAGATTAATATAAGAATATAAATGTAATGTTAATTAGGTAAATGAATAAATATTTGTACACCAGCTTCTGGTAGATTATGGAATGAACTATATATGTATTTTAACAACTTTGTATTACCCATTTTCAACGAATAAATGCTTTTGTTTGTTTGTTTGTTTGTAAAACACGCCAAAAACACAATTATTTTGCAATTTGCGGAACAAAAATCTACTGATTACTTCTATCGTTCTAATCTAAATAGAATTTAATACTAAGATCAAGGTTATTCTATATTTAAATTATTCAAATAACTTCAGATTTAAAAATAATTTTGACATATTTATATTTAATTCGAGTAAGAGTCATGCAGAATTCAGATTGCAATTTTGCTTTGCATTTGCCAAATGTTTTTATCTCAATTAGATTTGAAAAACGTTTCAAATTTTTATAGCGGTTACAGTCTCAACGCCTCTATTTATTAATTCACAATGAAATATCTTGTTAAGGCTTAAATAATTAGAAAGTAACAAAGATTTTTTATGCTCTAATAAATCTTTCAAGCATATAAATGCAGCATATGTTTTTTAATAGCTGGTAAGATCCGTGAAGAAAAATTGTCTAACTATTCCAGTGATTGTACCTAAATTGAACTGAAATTTTTAAAGTTTTTTTTTCACCATCCCACCTCTCGATATTGGCAGCTTAAAACCGATACCATCCCGTACTGAACGGTTCCAGCCTAACTTTATCCCACGTACAATCAGGTTGTGGAATGAAATTCCTGCCGTGGTTCTCCCACAGGACTATAGCATAAGGCTCTTCAAAAAGGGCGGTAAAAGGTTCCTACAAGGTCGGCACCGCGCGAGTTATAGGTATTGCAGATATTCATAGGCTACGGTAATTACTTACCATCAGGCGAACCGTCAGCTTGTTTGTCACCCTTGTAGTATAAAAAAAAGATCTCTAACTACATTCTTTTGTCATTCTTAAATCGAATTCTTTTAGAGTTATGTACAAAGAACCCTTTAAAACAGGTCTTTCCAACCCAAACAGAACTCGCTGCCAATAACGATAGGTGCGGTGATAAAAAGTAGCCATACAAATAAGTTTAGGAAGCTCTGCTTTCAAGGATAGACCTCTATTTGCCTGTTCGTGTAAATGAATTGAATTGAATTTGCCCGCTATCACTGAGACCTACGCCATATATTTTACAACTTGAAACTTTGCGAGGCGGCTACCACGTGATGCGATGTCGTTAAATATATCGCCTTATTTCAAATATGACTCATTTACTGTTTGTCAGTGATAAAGACATGATCAATATTGTTGACGTCATATACCATCGTCATAAAAGGAAAATGTTGTTTTTCGTGTGATTAACAATAAACATGAAAATAAACATCCTTACTTATTATAAAACAAAGTCGTTATTTTTGTATGTAGGTCCCTATGTGAGCTTATATTTCCAAAACTACGCATCGGATTTTGATGTAGTTTTCGTAACGATAAAGTGGTTCATAAGGATGGCTTTTTTGTGTTATGGCTTTTGTATTTCTAAATTCAACGCGTACATACAAAGTTGCGGGCAACAGCTAGTTAAGAATAAATATCAGAATATAACGGCTGATAAAAGAGGTTGGAAGGAAAAATACGGGTTGCGTCGACCCCAAATAATTTGGGATGAGGGCAGGAAGAAGAACAGCTTAAGAATAAACATGTATGTCGTCACTAATTTTTCTCTCACAAATGTTGTACCTAAGACGCAGTTGTGATAACTCTATGATCACAAATTCAGTCCTTCGCTTATCTTCTAAAAGTACTATGTATTTACAAAAATAATATGTAGGTACAATGTGTATACTGTCCGTGTGGTGACAGATTAAGAATACAAGTGTCACCACCCCTTTTCCTTCCTAGAGTACTGTAAAAGTCGGCTTTCTTTCTTTCTTTCTTTCAAATATCATACGAATGATTGTCCCGAGCGGGAATCGAACTCGCGAACTCGTAAACGGCAGTCCGTTACATGAACCGAGGCCCGTCATAAAATTTAATAAATTATTTGCAAATTGTAATAAGTACTTTAAAAAATCTAACACAAAGTTCTACAATGTTTATATACCTATACATGTGTGCAACAGTCTGTCCGTCTGTCTGGTGAATTAATGTCAAGTGATCATATATTTACGTAACTATAAGTTGCGGTCAATGTCATTGCACTCAGTGCAACACAGTTTCAAACACAATAGTTTAATCAACTGTAATTATAAAAACATTTTGTATTTCAATATCTATACATCCATACTAATACTAGCTGACCCAGCGAACGTTGTTTTGCCATACAAATGTCCACTTATGGGGATGAAAAATAGATGTTGTCTGATTCTCAGACCTAACGGATATGTATACAAAATATCACGAAAATCGGTCGACCCATTTCGGAGGAGTATAATTATAAACACCGTGACAGGAGAATTTTATATATTACTAGCTGACCCGGCAAACGTTTTTCCATACTGAAAAAAAAAAAGTTTGAAAAATAGATGTTGGCCGATTCTCAGACCTACTGAATATGCATGTAAAATTTCATAAAAATCGGTCAAGCCGTTTCGGAGGAGTACGGTAACTAACACTGTGACACGTGAATTTTATATGTTGGAGTAACATAGATGAGGATGGAATTGCCATGTTTTAAAATCAGTCTACAAATTGTAGACACTGTCTTTAAGATGTTCATACATCAATCTGACATTCTCTTTCACACATAAAAGGTTCCACAGCAGGTCTCCAACCAAATCCCCTATAACCTGCGCCTCTACCACCAAGATGATGTTCACACAAAACGTCACCTCTCAATCGTCACTTTACACTTTCTCACAAATACACACTTTATAATTATACACTCGCGATTATGACCAGAATAAACTCTTTATCACTAACTATAAATAGATAAATAGCAACGAGCAGCGTAACGATTCCTAAGAAAGGTCCGTACTGTACGGCGGCTCGAGTGTAACTGCCTCGATTGCCCACCGTGCGGCGGTATTTATAGTGCCGGCGCACGTGCATGTCATTCGGTCGTACCTGCACGTGTTCGTAAGTTTTTAGGTTAAGTATTGAATTTACAATGACGTTATTTTTACATCGTAATAAACCCTAAAGTAATCAACTTGGTGGTTTATAAATTAATATTGGAACAATCAAATGGTTTAACTTAATTATTCTAGGTTCTCTAGACTAATTGTTGTGGTTGCGCCGACACGGCCATTCTGACAGGCGGTGCGCGCTCTGCACCTGGCTGCGATGTAATGTGTGTTATCTGAAATTAAGAGTTTTCTCTGAGATCGGTATCTGTAAGCAACCCATGTTGCTCATTTTGAAAGAGTTATTGTTAGGACAGTACACAAAGACATCTCCAATGTACTGACTTATTCATTTAGTATCTGTGGTGTGTACGTGTCCACTCATGGCTCCACAAGGCGTCCCAACGGTATCTCATGGTTCACATGTGGATGCATCAAGGATCCGTGGTTAGCTCAAGGGTAACACATGGTTTAGCTCAGAGGTACCACTCTCCAGATATTTTGTTCTCGTAGATTATTATTACAGAGATGTAATTGTGTACTGATATCGGGGTAATATAATAGTAAATGGAATGAAATGAATGAAGCCTCATTGCTTCTTGTAGATTGTTATAGATTCTCGTAGACTGTTGTAGATTCTCGTAGCTTTTCGTTGGATCTCGTCGATTCTCGTTGACCTGAAAGAAGAGAAATAACTCCTTTCGAGTAGTACATCTGTAAGCAACTTATGTTGCTCATTTTGAAAGGGTTATTGTTAGGACAGTACACAAAGACATCTGCAATGTACTGACTTATTCATTTAGTATCTGTGGTGTGTACGTGTCCACTCATGGCTCCACAAGGCGTCCCAACGGTATCTCATGGTTCACATGTGGATGCATCATGGATCCGTGGTTAGCTCAAGGGTAACACATGGTTTAGCTCAGAGGTACCACTCTCCAGATATTTTGTTCTCGTAGATTATTATTACAGAGATGTAATTGTGTACTGTTATCGGGGTAAAGTGTAAAGGAGTAAATGGAATGAAATGAATGAAATGAAATGAATGAATGAATCTCGGAGGTTCTCGGAGAGTGAGGAAGGTCGATGCTGGGGTCTGGGCCTTATCATTATGACCGTGGCCCCAGAGGTTCTAAAGATCAATAGGATAAGAAAAAGCTAATACGAGCAGATAAAATGAATCTGACCAAAACGATGTCAGATACAACGCAACAATTTAACGCTTATATCCTCAGAAGACTCAGGAGCGCATCAAAACTATTTGATTCGTGATTTTGATTGTTAAGAACCCTTAACATCCATTATTAAAATTATTAGCTTAAGAATTTCTTGTATTGCTTTTTTTTTTATCACTTTAATATCTTCGATAAAATTGCTATCACTAGAAGTTGTCAACACTGACTTCATTATTTGTATAGAGGTAAAAATATTAATCACACACCGGAAATCACTATTAGTTCCTTATTTGATTTAAGAACTGTTTTTTTTTTTTTTTTTAATAACTGATCGTAGATTTTAAAGAAATGGATTATGCGGATTTGTTATGAAATCGTCGACTGTAAATTTTAATCAATCTATTCCAATTTCTTTCAAAAAGAAAAATGTTTAAGGTTGAAGCGATTTTTAACTTGTTCCAAACATATTGATTTAATTGGCTATTACTAATCGACTCGACTCTTATTCGAACGATGTCACGATAATAAAATTAAAATAAATCAAAACGTTATCTATAAGGATTGAAAACTGCACTATATTCTAGTTACGGTAATGTCTTCGTTATCACGATGAAATTCTCAACTTGGTTTATCATTTTACAATGTGTGTGTAATTGTCGAATACAAAATCCATCGATTTCATCACAATTGTTAACTTTTCTACCAAGTCAAAATTAATGACGGTAGTTCAACAAAATCATATTATTATAAAGTTCATTTCGGTAGTGTAGCAATCGGTAGTGAAAACGTTGATTACAAACGAAGCGCATCTAAGCGATAAAATTACGTGGTGTTATTGTGAAACTTATTCAGTTTTTAAAAGATAACTAGAGAACATTGTTTTTTTTTTTATAATGAGTGTACTGAATATGTGGTGATCTATCAATTAAGTGTTTTGTGATAAATTTTAAATAAATTGAGTAGTTTTATGGAAAGAGATAAGTGAAGTGAAAAAGCATTGTGAATACGTTTTAATTTACGCAGTTATAACATGGGGTAAGTACTTGTGGCTTGTTTTTATCAATCTTACTTTGAAGATAATCAAAGCAATATAAAAAGTGTCTATTAAATCTGTGTATTGCGCAATTTTACAATAAACTTAAGCTTTGTTACGTGACGTTTTATTTTCTTAAAAGATGAACTAGGCATATGAAATGTCATAACAATATGAAATTTTATGTCAAATTTTGGTATTTTTATTGCACCACAGCTTATTATTGCAAATGACTTTTGTTTTTATCTTTCTCTCTCTTTTTTTTTTTAATTAATAGAAGAATGATACTGCTTACCGAGTATGATGACGTGGTTCCATAGTCACAAGTTGCTGCTTTAAATATCACCTTTGCTCACTATGACGACTATTTGAAAGTAATAAATTTTACTCACTTGTGGAGACACGTTTTTAACTACTTTTAATTATTGGTAAAAACGCGGTTATGCGCATATCCTACTATTTATTATTACGACGGCAAAAGTGCACGATATCTTTACTTTTGATTTTAACAATTTAAACGTTTTACACTTATTGACTTAGTCGTAGGGGCCGCCTCTCGGGTTTTTTATCCCACACTTCTGATGTTGGAGTAACATAGATGAGGATGGAATTGCCATGTTTTAAAATCAGTCTACAAATTGTAGACACTGTCTTTAAGATGTTCATACATCAATCTGACATTCTCTTTCACACATAAAAGGTTCCACAGCAGGTCTCCAACCAAATCCCCTATAACCTGCGCCTCTACCACCAAGATGATGTTCACACAAAACGTCACCTCTCAATCGTCACTTTACACTTTCTCACAAATACACACTTTATAATTATACACTCGCGATTATGACCAGAATAAACTCTTTATCACTAACTATAAATAGATAAATAGCAACGAGCAGCGTAACGATTCCTAAGAAAGGTCCGTACTGTACGGCGGCTCGAGTGTAACTGCCTCGATTGCCCACCGTGCGGCGGTATTTATAGTGCCGGCGCACGTGCATGTCATTCGGTCGTACCTGCACGTGTTCGTAAGTTTTTAGGTTAAGTATTGAATTTACAATGACGTTATTTTTACATCGTAATAAACCCTAAAGTAATCAACTTGGTGGTTTATAAATTAATATTGGAACAATCAAATGGTTTAACTTAATTATTCTAGGTTCTCTAGACTAATTGTTGTGGTTGCGCCGACATATATATTAGAGAAGAAGAAAGATTATAAAGCTAAAGAGTTTGTTTGTTTGTTTGAACGCGTTAATCTCAGGAACTAAAAGTTCGATTTGAAATATTCTTTTTGTATTAGATAGTACACTTATATTGTGAGGAAGGCTATAGGCTATGTAACATCACGCCGCGACCAATAAGAGCGAAGCATTGTTGCAAGAATGGGATTTTTTTTCTAAATTCCACCCGTATGAAGTCGTAAGTATAAAGCTGAAGATTTTGTTTGTTTGAACGCTCTAATCTCAGAAACCACTGGTTGGATAGTAAATTTATTGAGGATGCCTTTAAGCTGTACAACATCACGCTGCGACCAATAAGAGCGAAGCAACAGTGAAAAATGTTACAAAAACAGGGAAAATTTTCTTAAAGCCACCCTTACGACGTCGCAAGCTAGTTTAAACGTAAGATTGAAAAAATACCCTTTAAGAACACTGCTATTGTAACACGCTTTTATAAGTTCGGTATGTATCTATCAATGTATTAATGTATGTAACGGAATCTTTCAACGCGATTTTCACCCACTTGCGATAGTCGGATTGATTTGAAATTTTGCATACATATCAAGGACCGACGACAATGCAATTATTTAAAATTATATTCAGGATTTTCAAGCGGTTTTTTAGTTTTTAAACTAAGCAAATTATAATTTTAAAATTCAATTGTATAACATTAATTGATAATAAACATGTAATATTTAATCTATGTTTTCGTCAGCCAGACATATTGCCAAAGGCTGAATAAAAATATCTGTGACATATTCCAAAAAGCTTTGAAAAAAAAAGATCTTTGTTTTATTTTAATTTTAATGATTGTACATATTTACAGAGGCCAATTTTGATGTGTCAAAAACTTATAAGTATAAAATAAAAACAAATATGGCGTGTTTTGATTAATGGCAATTTTCTTTTCTTTGTGTAATAATTTATACTTATATATTATAAAGCTGAAGAGTTTGTTTATTTGAACACGCTAACCTCAGGAACCGCTGGACCGATTTGCCAAATTCTTTCAGTGTTGGATAGTACATTCATCGAGAAAAACAATACGCTATATAACATAACGCTTCGACTTATTAGAGCAAATCGGCAGTGAAAAATTTTTGCAAAAACGGGCTAAATTTTCTAAACACCAAGCGTATGAAAAGGCAGGCAACAGCAAGTTTACGAATAAAGAGTTACGGTCTTATTCATAATGACTTATCGGAGTTTTAAACGGAGATTTTATCGGAGAGATAATAAACGTTTTAGCGTAAAAAGACAAATAAATAAATAAATAAAAATAAATAAAATAAATAAATAACAAGTAAAAAAAAAAAAAAAACAAGTTTTGACAATTTTCGCGAACCTATTTTAGCGAACTTTTAAACCTCCGATAAGTCATTATGAATGAGACCATTAGTATCTACCTATCAATTTTTACGCCCGCATATACATCTGACCATTGCAAAAAACCCTGACCTCTGCGCGGGCGCAAGTGGTTCAATTGTCGCGCCGGACATGACGTCATGAACGCACTTCCGCCGGCTAATTACATGCGTCTGCGACCGCGACATCCTGAAGGGTGCACTCACTAACTGTATCGGATTACATACGTTTTTTTAAATTCACTTCATTGAGCAAAGAAATATATAAATTGTCCATAATATTTTGTCCAATTTTTGTAGAAATTTGTAAATTCTGTTCTCTCTTTCTCTCTCCTATCAATTAAGGTCCCACTATTGGGCACAGGCCTTCTCCACTTTTGGGCACCATCAGTGCTTTGAGGAGCTGTTTAACCTGGTGCCATTGTCACCTTTCTATCAACTCATCTCTTGATACCGCAGCAAAGTTCACCCCTACTACCTGGGTTCGTACACTTGTGGCACTATACGCTTGCAGCGGTCATTAATTCCAAGAACCTGTCAACTTTGGAACGAACTACCTGCTGCAGTATTTCCCGAACGCAATGACATGTCTCTCTTCAAGATCTACAAAGAGTCATTTTCCCAAGGTAGGCGGCGGTTGTCTTTGCCTATGGAGTTGCTTAGTCCGTGAGCGACAGATACTACCAAAGAGTATAATAATGATACTACTTACCGTCAGGTAAAAATAGTCCCTTACTATGCAAAAGTCCAATGTTCATTGCCTAAAAATTTAATAAAAAAAACATGCGCATGAAATTTTGACCCTATTCGGGCTTTGATTTTTCCTTAAGCAATTTATTGAGCCTATATTTTAAATTATCACTCTTGCTTTAAATTGCTTTAAATGGGCTCTTGATTTAAATCTATTTGTTTCTTTATTTTCATCTGTTACACATTTCAGCCACTATATTAAAAATCTTGACAATATGTGCGTATAAGTCTGCCTCGGGATACCTCTTTATGAAAACTTTAAGAAATATCTGCTCAGTAGTTTTACGCAAACAAACAGTGCAAAAATTTGTATTGAACGAATCCAATCCAAAAAGTAAAGTAAGGTTATATTTTTATTCTTAATCGACATTTATTCATTATCGTAATTAAATTATTATTTGGATTTGATTCTCGTGTCGTATTTTTGTATCCTTTTTGTTTCATCGTGTCCAAAGTATAATTGTTCAAGCTTAGTTTTTTAATATACTTTAATTTAGGAATTAAAACTCCTGTGTCAAATAGACTTGAATGTTTTTCCATTTCAAAGCAATTTACAATTAAGGAAATGTCTTTTTATTTTTTAATTACCCTCAAGTTCTTTTAATAAGCGTCATATCTCTTACGTCATTAGGTAACCGAGACTCGCAATCTAAACTGGAGTAGTATACAACCTATCATATATGATGTCACTGAAAAATGCATTCGCAAGACAAAAGCAGGCTATTACCGTCCCAGGATTAGCCCTATTGACACTACGTTACCAATTAAAAAGGGAGGGGTGCCTTTTCGTCTCGGTTTTTTTCAGCAGACGGTTTTTCAGGCCGCGGGCGTACACCCCCTAGTGTTCCCCCTAGCCCCCCTCATGGCTGTACAGAAAAATCAATAACGCAGCACTTTTTTCCGCGCGTAAAGCATGCACCGACACGATACGCGTCTGTGTGTGTGTCCGCCACGCACACATGCGCCGACTGCATTGGGTTGCCAACATTATTTCCATTTGCATTAAAAATTTGCTCACAACGATATACTACTGTGTCCCGGAAACACTGCCATTGATTAAGCGGATACACCTGGAAGGCCTATGTGCTCTGAGCGTAAAATAAACCATTGCAAATTATTCCTACTTTTAGATGATAAGTATCTATATCAAAAATGTGATAAAATATTTCAGTTTCAGCGAAAATAATCGTAAACTGTATTATCATTCTTTGTGTAAATTCTTAACAAGATATTGCCATTACATAGATTCTTGAAAGGCTCAAGGAAAGATAATTATATTGAAATTAAAAGCTTAACTTATTGGTTACTAGGACACCTAGTAGTCTAAAAGTAAAACATCGCATTGTTTCTCAAAATTAGCTGATTAGTGAAGATCCGTAACGGTCATCATATGATATTGATTCGAGACAGAAAATCGAATTATTAGAATAATCGAAATCAACTATTATCGACTCACTTATTATGCCCAAATATTTATCACAAGGCCGGGTAATGAGATGGTTATTAGTAATTTTTTTTAGTTTTACTATGCCACATTGACCTTGCATGACGGTCTTTTGTTTTTAATAAGGTGATTAATAATAATAACTAAATAAAAAAAGGTGATTAGGTATAAATATTATCCCTAAGCAGATTATGCAATGAGAACACACAGAATAGTGACAGGTGTATCCGCAGGGACAATTATACTGCTACTAAAAAATGGTTCAGATGATTTCCTAAAGATAATAAAAACCCCATCTAGTTTGTAAATATCTTTTCAATAAAGATGCGAGTCTACGTAACCTTGTAGGTGTACTAAATGCCATCCCTTCCGTATTCTTAAATTACGAGTCATCCGGTAATGCTATTGACAAGTAACAAAAGCTTTTTAGATCAGTAGTTGAAATTCGAGTAATATTATTTGCATAGATTCCTAACAGTCTTTGCGACAACCGCACAACACTAATTGCTAACGCAGACTAACATAAAAAAACATCACATTTAAAAAAGGAACACTGCACATTTTTATTTCACATTCGCAATGACAGAGTTGCATCCGTCTCGTTTTAGCACCATTGTTGCTAGGCGTTCGTCATCATTCCATCTTTGTCTACCGGGCGCTTTTTATTTAACGTGCAAAAATATAAAAACGCCGAATCGTGGGTGTGGTGGGGTAGTCGGTGTGTTTGCATTTGTGTGCGTTTTGCAGCGATAATGCTTGTTTTAGGGCTTTGCCCCGATCATAAGTCAATACATGCTTTGAGATACTATACTAATAACGATTACTCATAAACTAACGATACAGATCGAAAACAGTTATTACGCAAATTGCACAGAACATCCTCTGATCCTAAGCTAAGCTTATTTGCTTGTGTCATATAAACTTAGCTTATAAAATATAAGGCTTTTAAACAGCTGCATTTTCAATCTCACTTCTAAAAGTAGACATAAAAATTGAGTAAAAATCCGAATTCTAAACTGCATGTGCGTTACCTTTGCCTACATTCGTAGCGAATTAAAAAAAAACATTCTGTCATTGGAAAACAAAAAATATCACTTGAAAACCCTAACACCAAGACCCGCCTTTTATTTTCATTTCACAAAAGTACCAGCGTTATTGTCTAAAATCTGTTTATTTTTTATTAGATGGTATATATTTAAACACCTTTCTCCACACCTTTCACCTGTTCACAATTAGTTTATCATAAGATAACAAGTACAAACTACTTTTTAATAGCAAATTGAACTATCGCAATTAATCGAAATAGAGCACTCGTGAATAGGGCTGACGAAATGATAAAATTCTTCTCATTAAGGGCCTACATCAATATTATCGTATATCATCGCCGACACGTACATATTAACACAGCCAGTAGGCACAGAAAATGAAGAATTAGGGATACTTTTCCTATTTACTCATAATCTACTAAATATATTTTAATTCTGATTTACGTGTTTCTATATATAATAGTTACTTATGTTTTTAAAGTTATTTCATTAGTTAATACGCGATAATAGACCGACAAATGAAAAAAATAAAAAATTAGAGAGGTTGTTTCGCTAAGATTTTCTATCGAGAAAACTTTTTTCAATCGCGTTTCTGAGTTTATGCGATCTTAGATCATATATTGAAAAAACATATACTTAAAAATTAGAGCTCTAGCCATTCAATCTAAAGAAACAATGAAAACTTCGTACGTAGAAAAATGCACGAAGCTATTTTGGTATCCTCTTAACTTAATTACCTCCTATAATTACTGTATGCAACATTTGGGAATTATTTAACGCGTAAATCCATCCGTCTTTGGTTATGGACTTTAGAAAACACGTTGAAAACATATTAAAATAATTAATTCTTAAGCATATAGTAACTGAATAATTGAGTATTTAAAAAAAAATCATCCGACTCCATGTGCCTTTGAAATTTGAGGGTTTTCCTCGATTTCTCAGGAGATAATCATCTGATCCTGACCTGGTGCCAATGGGAACAAACGGCGACCACCAGCTTTCAAATAAAAAATCATTAAAATCGCCAAGTAAAAAATTATGAGGTAACAGACATAAAAAAAAATAAAAAAAACCAAACAGACAAATTGAGAACCTCCTACTTTTTTTGAAGTCGGTAAAAAATAGCCAAGTATCAAGAAAAACATAATAGGTACTTAGTACTTACTATTACCATGATCAGTTTACATAACCTAAAATTATCTTTTTTTTTAAATGGAATCAATAGTGATGTACCCAGTCTAATGCATTTTCTTAGCATTCTTAAAAGTCTACCTGTCAACATTTTTATGTTTATCTAAATATTATAAAGCTTAAATACACTACAATGCTAAATCCATAAAAAATGTGTGTACCATGGTTTGTGATTATGTACGTACGTAAGAAAGTTAACTTATTGAAAGAAAGAAAAAAAGACGAATGCAAGAAAGAGAGGCGATCACACCTAATAAAACATTTTTCGTGAGAATTAAACACACAGAAGTAACTCTAAAAATGAAAAGAGATTTCTTATAATTATGACACGTTGCCGGACAATAACAATAATAAAATCATATATAAATAAATACCTATAAATAAAATCATTTATTAAATTAAATATCGTTTCATATTTATAAATTTGCGTGTATAATGTATGATTGATGTAAATTGGCCTTGCTAGCATGCATGCATGCAGTTTTGTGCAACTAATTTTTAAATTTATATAAAAGGAAAAGTCTTTTAATTATCAATAGTTAGTCTATAAAAAAATTGCATGGCAGGAAGAGTATAAAATTGGCCACCACTATACTTAGTTTGAGAAAATGAGTGCATATAGCAATTTTTTTTAATAAGTAATATTTTAAACAATTAAATAAATTAGTTTTAATAAATGCACTTATTCTAAAAATAAAATCCATAAAAAATGTGTAGGGACTCTGTGCTACATGGTTTCGGATTTTTATTGACAGTTTTTCTAATCTGTGGCAAGCGCAGTGTAGGAACTTTAAGCATTTCTCCAAAACGCGCGAAAAGAGGTAAATCTTAAAAATCCTCAATAAAATACACGGTAATAATAAACATCGAAAATTATGTAACAAAGAGCAGGTAAATCCTAGAAAGTTTCTTTCTCTTTCTATTAGCAAAAAGAAAAAATGTTACGTCTACGCGCTACGTAGTCCGTAGACTTGGTTTTATTGCGATCGTGCCCCTGGCCCGAGTCTTTCTTACCTCATAACACAGTTTCTCTTGCGTTTTTCTTTTTTTTTTTCATTCCGGCGACGGCGTGTGTAGAAAAAAACTTTGCAGCCCAGTTAAAGTTGTTCTGAATTTAAAAACTTTGTTTCAATGTTATGTTTTACTAATCTGTGGATACGTTTTTGTTTTATTTATATATGGAACAGGATTTTTTTTACTTTTTTGAAGGTTGGTCCTTAAACAAAATCCTGTTCTGTCTGTCTGTTTAAATAATGAAGTTAATTTTATTTATTTATTTATTTATAAACACTTTATGCACAAAAAGGTACAATGGCGGACTTAATGCCCTAGGCATTATCTACCAGCCAACCACATGGCAGTGCAGAGATAAAGGAGTGTGTGAATTTTAAAACTTTCTAAATAATTTAAACAGTGTATATATTTTGAAATTTAAAAATAAAAATACATATCAAATGGGAAACATCTGTTTATATATTAAATAAATAAATAGGTACCAGAATACGGAAGAAAGAGAAATGATTTTTTTTATTGTGAGTAATAACTCTATGAGAATAATAGATAATATACGTGTCTTAAACAATAAACGAGTTATAAGCCCATAAAATTACGGCTTCGTAGACACGATTTTCTATGAATTTAAATACATATGTATTCAGATTTGTAGAAAAAATAATGATAGTAATTTTTAGATGTTCATCCAAGTTTAATTACAGAAATTACAAAAGGAAGTCTTTTGTAATAAGTACGTATTTTTGACTTTAATTTCGGCGGAATCTAAATATATTTCAGTCATATCTAGTTCTTAAGACTAAAAAGATTTCAATTTAAGTGAATATTGTAACAGTAAAAGGGATTTGAATGTCCATTGACCAAAATTTTAATAAGTATCACAAAAGAACAAATCTACTGTTGCTTGGCTCTTAAAAAAAAGAATTAAAATAACTAATTAATCTTTACACTGCACATATTTCTAAAATAAAAATTCAAATATCGAATCATTTCAAAACTGATTTGTTCGTATTTCAAATTAAAACCAAAACAATTTCGCATCTATCGAATTTTAAAAATGGATACGTGATACATGACTTCGGAGGGCGCCCACATACCGTTATCTGACTACCCCTACCACATCAGCCAATATAAAAAGACCTATAGAACAGCCTACAATCCCCGTTTATCTGGTTTTTTTCGTCATGTATTGGGCGGTGGGGGAGTTCCAATATTTCTGGTATTTTATGCACATTTTTGCATGGAGCTTCGTGATCGAGCCGAGCTGAGCTCAGCCCTGCAAGCACCCACACTAATGCAATGTTTATTTACATATACGCACTAACTACATGGGTATTGTTTATCTTTTTAATTTATCGTATTTCATAGGGTAGCAACCCAGTTAAATATCGATACCTATTTGTATCGATATTTAATATACGTATTGCAGAAAGGTGTAGTCATAGTTTAAGGTTGTATTGGATAGGCCTTAAATATTATAAATATTACAGTTACACATAGAAAAATAAAGTTTATAAATTTTTTCTTGTTTATAGCCGACTGTTAAATAACTAACAGGAACGCATCAATTATGAGATGTTTATTAAGTAAAAGCATAGCAAGGCAATTGCAAAAATTAAAAAATTGTTGTAGAAATTTAGCTAAAGTTATTCAAAGTCAAAGTCAAAATTTTTTATTTCAAGTTGGCATATTTTACAAGCTCTTTTGAAACGTCAGAAACTAGGTGTCTTTCCAAACGCGAATCCTATGGATAAGAACAGACAAGAAACTCCATGGATTTTTTTTCTATTCTCTACATTTCTTTTAATTTTTTTTTTCCAAAAATATTATACATTGTTGTATCAGGAGTGTGAGAATGATGCCGATTAGTACCTACAATCAAGACTAACTAAAACTAACTTAATAATAAAAATAAAATGCCTTGTTGGAGCAAATCGACCAGTCCCAGCAGAAGGCACCCGTTCACGAGTATAACGTACACCTCAGCCCCGCACAGCTCGACCATTTTGTAGGGAACCGTGCGACCCGACGTGCAACGCTACGCTTATAGTTGAAATCATTGTAACCATGAATACCATTGTATCCACTATAGTTTGATTTATTAATTAAAAAGGTATTCTAAATAAAAAGTACCTCCTCTCTCCTCTCCAGCCCATTTACGTCCCACTTTTGGGCACGGACCTCCTCCACTTTGGAGGGATTATGGTCTACTGTGCCGCGCTGACCAGGCGTGTTGGCACAGGGTTTATTTTCGAGTTTTCCATCTCTCACATAGGATGTTGACTGTGTGCGATATACCTTAGTTGACTTTTACAGCACCCTTGGGAGGAAATGGGGTGGTGACACTTGTATTCTTAATCCGTCACCACACGGAGAAAAAAGTACCTATAGAAAGTCAATTGCCAACTTACTAATTAATATATACTTTAATTAAACATGTCCTATGCACTGCTGAACTATGAGGCAAATCTTTACTTAATATGAAACTAAATCGTCATTTCTGTATGTGTAAGCTAAAACTACGTAACGGATTTTGATCCGTCTTTTTTACCTAATTATTTCTCCTCTTGAAGTTCTCTATAATTTCTTTGGGTCTAGTTACTAAAATCCACGCATACGAATTCAGAGGCAATAGTTAGTTAGGAATAGGAATCACAAACAGAACAGGATACCTAAATGTAATTGATTTTTCGAATACATATACTAATCGAGAGTGACGCTCGAAAAAATCACATCCCCTGGACGCAGACGAGGGAAGGTGGCATTGTGGGAGGGGGTAGAAGAGTGGGGAGTGCAGGTGGGGTTGCCAATGTTTTTATTTTTCATGATTGGTGGATTGCAACAGGAGTAATGATCGATGGAATTAATGTGCGACACTGGCCACCTATTTTTTAAATTACGAATCTGTATATTTTGAAAATGGAACGATTTCGTGCTTATGTAATGGAACAATATTTTTATCCTTTTTAAACTGTTTTTTGTTTAAATCACACAGGTATGAAATTCAGCAAAGTTTTTAAACTAATTCCTGACATTCTCCCATTTTATTTTTGATTTAACACCTCATAGCGGTCTAGTCTAATTACTGACAATCATTGGCCCTCAATAGCTCTCTCTCTCTCTCTCTCTCTCCAGCCCATTAACGTCCCACTGTTAGGCTGCAAGTGGATATTTTTAAATTATTCAAGAAAGCTATAAAAGCAGCATATGCACGAAATTGAATAGAATTCTCCCGATTACGCTTCAATCCATAAACCACACCGTTGCCACTCATAAAAATATCCTCACGCATAAAACCTTTTACGTGGCATTTTGTTTTATTTTCTTGCAGCACTGATATTGCGTACTATGCTTTCCATCTCTATCTGTCAAAGTTTGATACAAAATTGTGTATATAGCAACCTAAATAAAGGTTAAAATAGACATTAAATCTGAATAATAAGTTTTCGAAGAGTTAAGCATAGCATAGTAAAAAAAATATAGTTTTTACCGAATGGGCTTATTTCTTTCGATTTAAGAAAATGGCGTTGTTGCCTGTCGTTGATGCAAATTATTATTTAGATTGCAAAAAAATACTATAAGAATTCTGATCACAAATTAAACCTATGTTTACATATCTCCAAACTCACCCCAACAAAGTAATATTTTAACATATATACAATGATTTATATCTCATACACATTTGGCATAATTGAAAAATGGCCGCGCGGTAATGGCGGCTGGCGGACATTGCAAATAATAAGCTTTTAGGGATCTGACGTAACGGAATGTTTGGACTAATAAGCGATTAATGTCACGTGATGTGTTGTTATATTGCTCTTTTTTAAATCTACACAGAATAGTAATTCAATTAGCAGAAAAATTTAACATTCTTTCATTACTAAAGTAATTTATAGATTTTTTTAATAAATATTCATGGACATTTCACACAACGTCCTCTGGTCCCAAGCTAAGTTTATTATGCTTGTGTTATGGGTACCAAAATACGGATAGAACACATATACTACTTTTCTTTTGTAAATACATACTTATAATACATAGTAAACACCCAGACGCAGTACAAACATTTGTATGACAGTTAAAAACATCACACAAATGATTGTCCTGACCGGGAATCGAACCCGAGACCTCGTGATCGGCAGTCCGTTATATGAACCACTACACCACGTGGCCCGTTTTGCAATTGACATGCTATGCCTTACTTAACAAATCAATTAATTATGGTGGAAAAATGACCCGCTTGTGGCAGTCAATTCTTGCATTCTTTAAAAAAAAATTTTTACTCCCAAACACTTAGGTCTGATACCTACTTTTGTACCTTATTAATGTTTCGCTATCAATGGCCTAATTAACTTTAATTTGCTTAATTAATATATCTATCCATCTTATAAATATAACGACTTTGTTTAATAATAAGTAAGGATAAGGAAATTTAGTTGATAACTAGAATTGGGATTGTTCATAATTTTTGACCTGCTGTTATTAAATTTTTTTTAGAAAATATAGCCTATTTTAAGCAACTAATTTCAATATTATTGAAATATTCACTATATAGAATTTATAAAAATACTTAAATATTATTTTAAATGTTGTGACGTCATCGTTGTACGCAATCTGTGTATTGCCTTTTCCTGATAGACTTAAGACAGATTGCAATACATCTTTTCAAAGTTGCCAAGTTGATATAATAGGCCAATTTCAACTCAACCACAGAGTACATATATCCTTAAGAACGCCTTAATATTTTAAGTCCTTCATTTCAAGGGCAAATAGATATCATTTGCTTTTTTGGAAAAATAATCGTTAATATAGCAAATTTTCCGAAAAAAACTAATGGTTCATGATCAGAAACTCTATTCCCCAAATTGGGTTTTCTAATAAAGAGTTTAAAAAAAATATGAACAATGCCAATTGGTACTATTGTCGGTTTTGGTAATGATTTTTCTAGTCGAATATCGTAATAATTTACACTCAGCGTATTACTCTAACGCTCCCGCTTTCTATATTATACTCTGTGGCGCCAGTAAAAAAAATTTAAAACTAATAATTTTAATATGGAATGTCCTTGAATACGCATGTAGGCTGAATGTTTAAACGAACTGACATTGTAAAGTTGAACTTGCGTCCTGAAAGCGAAAGTTTACCATACTCAAGTACTTAGCATAGGGTTGACACTTGCCAACTTTAATTTGATAAAGTATAAGATTCGAATTTCGAATAGATGAAGTACTAGTAGTAGTAAACTAATATTGTAAAGGTAAAGAGTTTGTTTAAACGCGCTTATCTCAGAAACTACATGTTAAAATTTAAAAAAAATCTTTTTGTGTTAGATAGACATTTTATCGAGAAGGGCTATAGGCTATATAACATTACATCACATAAACGTGATATATTTTTTTTAATTTTGTTAGCTGTTGCCCGAGACTTCCTACGGGTAGAATTTAAAAATAATTGGTCAAGTGCGAGTCGGACTCGCGCACGAAGGGTTCCGTACCATTATCTATGCAACATAAGGCACGTTATTAGTATCGAGCAAGAAACGGTAAAAAAATCATGTTTGTTGTATGGGAGCCCCCCTTAAATATTTATTTTATTTTATTTTTAGTATTTGTTGTTATAGCGGCAATAGAAATACATCATCTGTGAAAATTTCAACTCTCTAGCTATCACCGTTCTTGAGATACAGCCTGGTGACAGACGGACGGACGGACGGACGGACGGACGGACGGACGGACGGACGGACGGACGGACGGACGGACGGACGGACGGACGGACGGACAGCGAAGTCTCAGTAATAGGGTCCCGTTTTTACCCTTTGGGTACGGAACCCTAAAAATCTATGTTTTCGCAATATTTTTCACTGATGCTTCGCTCCTATTAGTCGCAGTGTGATGTTATATAGCCTATAGCCTTCCTCGATAAAAACACGAATTTTTTTCAATTTGAACTAGTAGTTCCTGAGATTAGCGCTTTCAAAGAAACAAACAAACTCTTCAGCTTTATTATATTAGTATAGGTAGATCCGTCTGCTGATTATGCTACCCCCCACCTCCCCCCACATAAATACCTACATGTTACAAACTTTACCACTTTATTAAACGTATACATATAATTAATGTGACAACACTCCTAGTTTAGTTAGTTCTGCGAAACTCTTCACCCAAAAATAGTATAGACTTAGTTTTACACCCCATATGAAATTAAAATACATAAATAATTATTTTATTTTTTGACAACCCTATCAAAAGTAAGTAAATGTAGAACAAATTGTGAGTTGTTACAGACAATTTGCTTTCTGTGTTGTTTGCACATGTAGTAATGTTGTTATGACTACCTATTACTTTTGTGGTTTTAGTATTGCATCTAAAAAGGGTTCGCGTTTGATTCCCGGTTTCATAATGTTGATTAATACTAATAATGAAATATACTTATATGATTTTGATAATGTTGTGTGTCGTGAAAGGGGTTGTGGGTTGGATTCCTATTTAAGACATTTTTCTTTAAGCGTAATGAATATTTATACTGATTACATAGATTTATAGTCGATAGATGTATAGTCTATGGCTACATCACTCAGTCGGCGTGAAGCCACTTACATATCTATGTGTGCGTGAAAATGTATCTGTGTCTATGATACAGGTCTACGTCATATGAAACGTCATTATTCTATGAAGTACGATGTAGCCAGGCTAAAGTTACTTGTCCTCAATTTTAAACGTTAACCTGCCATCTGGTATGTCTGTGATTATTACACACTGCAATTTCACACAAAAGTTTTCCTTAAAACACAATAACAAAAGAACTTACAAAGACTTACAATATTTTCAGTCAACGAAAAAGTTTGAAGTCACGTTCGAAATTTGAAATACTTACAAAATAAAAAAAAATACGTTCGAAAAAAAACTCATTAAGAAAACAATGTATTTAAAAAAAACGGTTGAATATAAAAATGCACGAAATTCTAACACTTAAAGCTGCAGGAAGCAAACTTCTGAAATGTTCACCTTTCAGAGGTCGTTCACACTAAGACGTTCAGTAGGGTTGTCACACGTAATAATAATATGCTTTCCAAATAACAATGTGCAACACAATGGTACCGATTCTATGTGCACAACTAAAGTAAACTTAACTAAAAAATGAAAACCACTAAAGTGTATTTTTGAATAATTAGCTTTTATGTTGTGCACATTTATATTGATTGAAATCAATAATATAACAAACACAGTTTTTATAATAAGAAAGTTCAGTTAATTAAATTATTGTAAAGTAAATTGCCAGATCGTGTAAGTTTAGTTGTGCTCGTAGAAATAGTACCAATGACTATTTGTCAAAGTTCAACATTATGAATAGCAAACTAATTAATAGTTAGAAAGCGAAATTGAAAAACAGGCCAAGTACGAGAAGGTTTTACGCACTAAGGGTTTTGTATCAATATTGACATGTTCCTGAGATACAATCGGGTGACAGAAAGACAGATGGACAGCGAAGTTTTAGCACTAGAGTCCCGTTTTTCCTTTTGGTAAAAAATCTTAAAATTAGGTAGTAAGAAGTTGTAAAAAAATTACTTTTCCTATATTTCCACAGTATGTAAGCGCATCGCCTGCTTTTGTAACAAACTTAATTGATCTTTCTATTGTTATGTTTGAAATTTACTGTCAAAATTTTTCCCTAACGCGCTAAATGAAGTTGAACTTCTAAGAAGTGACAACCCTAACTTTAAAACACCTGCGACATACTTATCACGTCCACATAAAGCACGTTTTTCTTTACCATACTTCCAATAAGGTTCTTTTAATGACCATCTTTATGCAGATGAAAGACTCCTAAGATTTAAACTTTAAGGTTTATTTTTGCAAGATCTAGATGCTTTTAAATTATTTATGTGGTGTTATTGAAGGCGCTTAGTTTTTCTTTTGAAGGATTTCGCATGAAAGAAATTCGGGTTTTAAGAAACTTGCTTGCTGTTTTCTTTTGGACGTGAACTTTTGCTTCTATGTTTATACTTATGAATGTAAGATTTTCACGATAATTGTGTATTTTAGATTACCTTAATAATCTTAAAACATTATACAAAGGTATAAAACAATATTTTCAGTCGTCGAAAAACTTAAACCTTAAAACAAAAACAATGAGAAAATTTGAAATTTAAATACGTAAACGTTCCTAAAAAAAAGCTTAAAAAAGTTACAGTCTATTCGAAATTCGAATTACAAATTTAATGTCATTATAGCAGTGTTTAAAATAAGCTAACATATTTTTATATTACATCTTGTTAGAGACTGAAAATTTGCGTATGCAAATACTTAAATCATATACTCGTAAATCATAGATTGTTTGTTTTTTATACTAAAAACCTATAATTATACTAAAAACCTTTTATAATAAACCTAATAAATAATGAAAACTGGATAGTAGTTTGATTATTAAACCTTTAGGAGTAGTTAGACGTCCTCTTTTCGTGAGTTTGAACCAAATCAAAATCTTGGGCGCTTCAAAAATAATGACTATTATAAATCAATTTATCATCTTACAGATACGTTTATCGCCAAATAAGTAGAGTTCATTGACGTTATTAGGCGCTCACATTACAAATAATAAAAGATTCGGTAACCAGTTGCAAAGTTGCAGCATTTGCGTGTCAGTTTACAAAAAAGGTTCATTGGCTCTACCTTATTTATGGCTTTTACTTTTTAATTTAACGACTTCAAGTTAACACGCGAGCATTGGTATTAGCGCTAAATGCCTCAACTTAATTCCTGGAACTAAATTTAAAAAAAAATTACGCATTATTAATTGTTTATGATAACATCTTTTCTGAATTTGAAATTTTTTATGTTAGTTTTTTTTCTTTTGGCAGATATTTTGCGTATATTTTGAATTAAATATTAGTGATATATTATGTAGTTTATTCACTATGATAATGCGTTCATAAATGAAACGTTTTTTTTTGTATATCGTAAAGAAATTACAATTTCACACAACGACCTCAGCTCCCAAGGTAAGCTTATTTGCTTGTGTTATGGGTACAAGAACATTACTGCATTAATTATACCGAAACTCATTTGATTATCGTTGTATCGGGAATGATCTTATTTCTATCTTCTTTAATAGATGGCCTATTAAAGAACGTAACTTTAAAATGTTTTGTACAACTAATCTTCTTATAATAGCGGATATAACTACACGTGCCATGTACATGTATATTTTAAAATAAAGGTATATTGTGTAGGTATCTAGAATATGCACTTCATCACGCGCCGAGAGCTGGCGGTGCATAATCTTGTTAAAATAGTCTCTTCAGACAAGACTGCGGTGGATTAACCTCTTGTCTGTATATGCACCAAATACAATGACTCATATATAACTTAGATAAGTAGGTAAGGTACCTACTTATCTAAGTTTAAACCCATATTATTATTATTAGCTAGAGACTTGCTATTGCCCGAGACTTCGTGCTACATTAGATGCTACAACAAGAAATACTCATTTTCCTCTTCTTCTTGTGGTGCCGTCTCCTACCGGCGTTTGGCGATCATTATTATGATCTTCAGTTTGTCGACAGCAGTCTAAACAGAGACCTGGTGCTCATGCCGAACCACTGTCTTAAATTTTCAGCCAGGATGTGCGGCGTCTGCCTGGTCTCCGGGAGCCCTGTATCTTCCCCTGCATAAACAGTTGCAGACAGGGGCGTATTTAGAAAATTTGCGCACCGGGCCATAAAGGTTTGCCGCCGCAAAAATTAATAGAGAATGAGCAAAGTATTCCATCAGACGTCTATCTCTGTCTGTATGTCTGTTCTTGATAAACGTAAAAACTACTGAATGAATCTTCATGCAGTTTTAAGCGGTAGGTAAGTGAGGCTTGCGCCGCCCCTTGCAGACCGGCCGCCCTGGGCCATGGCCCCCTTGGCCCTAGGGAAAATACGCCCCTGGTTGAAGAAGACTAATTATAATAATAATAATCTAGACTAATTATATTGCTTATTACGCATTATGTGCTCAAAATACTGCAGTTTATGGCGTTTAATTGTATTTTTTATTTCTACCTCTTTATACTCATCATCATCTTCTAGCCTTATCCTGTTGTGTAGAGTCGGTATGATGAATAAATTATGATAAGAATGGCTCGGAACACTTCCTGTATGAGTCCAAATCATACTTGACTGGATTTTTTATATACAACATATCTTCAGAGCAAAGAGTTAAAAGTCTCGAACCAAAATCAACTATAGATTGTACACTACAATAGTACCGATCCTACGAGCACATCTAAACTAAAGTTAACAAAAAAATGAAAATTGATATTGACATTAACACAATTCAGCAATGTCAGAACTATTATTTATTAGAAAATCTGTATTATTATAGACTAGAGATTTTTATTTTTAAAAATGTACGCAACGAAATGTCAATTAATAATAATACGCCATACTTGTTTTAATTTTTTAGTTAAGTTTAGTTTAGTTCTGCACGTAGAATCGGTACTAATATGTTAGTTACTCCAATTATCTCTAACTGCGCAACGTGTCAGGTTGATGGGTACTTCGCCACGTTTTGTCTGAGTGTACAAGCTTAGTCTACCTATCATTTTGTATTGAATACATCTTATACAAACAATCATAACCTTATCTCATTGGTGTAGGTAGAGTCTATAGAACACCAACTGCTAAAATCTTAAAATATACTATTCCTTAAATATGTAGTGAGTTTTTACTGGAATCAAAAAATTGAACGCAAATCATTATTATCTTTACTTATTATAAAACAAAGTTGTTATTTTTGTATGTTTCTATGTGAGCTTATATCTTCAAAACTACGCAACGGATTTTGATGAGATTTTTTAATGGATAAAGTGGTTCACGTGGATTGCTTTTTTGTTAAATTTGTTAAAGTTTAGTGTATTTTTCCTATACCACGCATGCAAAGTTGCAGGCGAAATCTAATTTATAAAATTCTCGTGTCACAATCTTCGTTCCCATACTCCTCCGAAACGGCTTGACCGATTCTTATGAAATTTTATATGCATATTCAGTATGTCTGAGAATCGGCTACTATCTTTTGTTCATACCCCTAAGTGATAAGGGTAGTCCACCCTTAACATACCCATAACCCGGGTCAGCTAGTATTACAGATATTATAGATTTTGCAATTGACATGGTATGCTTTACTTAATAAATTAAATTATGGAGGAAAAAGTGATAGCCGCAAGCGGGACTTGAACCCACGACCTCGGAATACCGTTCCGAAGCTCTTTCCAACTGAGCTTATTGCGGTCGCGCTTGTAGCACGACTTCCATTTCCATTGAAAACTATTAGTTTTCAATGGAAATCAAACCCACTCACTACCAAATTTACCACAAAGTCCGTATATATCATACAAATAATGAACCAAGATATAATATTTAATAACACCGTCCACTTCCTATATTAAAATCAAATGTGTGAATTAACGAACAAATTATCCTTCTGAGAAGTCTGACAGTGACCCTGACTCCACATGATTCATAAAACTAGTCAAGCTAGTTCCCAGGTAGATATGAAAAAAACTCATAAAAGTGAGTCGGTCTCGCGCGTTATAGGTTCCCTACTAATCTTTATTATGGATGGACTCCTAAACTACTGAACCGATTTTAAATTTGATTTGGACACCGTGTGCAATTCGACCCAACTTGAAAGATAGGATAGCTTACATTTAAATTTATAGTCGCAATATTATTTTATTGCAAATTATTTGTCCACCCCTGACATTTCTATGGCAAAACAACGTTTGCCGGGTCAGCTATTATTATAATATTTATAAATTCATAATCACATCAACTTAATATTGGTAGCAATTCTACGTGCAAAACTAAACTTAACTAAATAATCTACTTAGTTGAAAAACTAAAAAACACGCTTGAAAAACCTAATAATTTTTTAAATTATTGTATTGTCATCGGTACTTAATATGTGTGCAAAATTTCAGATCGATCCGACTACTATCTACCTCCAACCCACCCACGTCCCACTGTTGGGCACGGGCCTCCTCCACTTTGGGAGTGATTATGGTCTACTGTGCCGCGTTGACCAGGCGTGTTGGCACAGGGTTTATTTTCAAGTTTTCCGTCTCTCACAGAGGATGCCATCTGTGTGCATCCTTCAGCTGATTTTTACTTTTTACACCATCCTTGGGAGTAGATGGGGTGGTGACATTTGTATTCTTAATCCGTAACCATTCGGAGATTTAAAATCACTTTAGAAGATTCCGTTACATAGATTTATACATTGTTCCGAACTAATATAAGCATGTTAAAAATGTATACAACTATGGTGTATTTTGATTATTCGGCTATTTCGTTGTGCGCAATTGTATTATTTGAAATCGTTAGTGTATAATTAACAAATTTTCTAATAAAAACGTTCAGCTCACATTTCCGAATTGTGTTATTGACACTATTAATTTTCATTTTTTAATTAAGTTTTAACCTTTACGGTAAGGAACCCTATAATCGTGGTACTAATGATATCGTAATTATCGAGCGAGTTTTATAGTCTGTTGCACTTTTGTGCATCGATATTTCTTGATTATTTTGAATGTCATTTTATATGGATATTCCATTATAGATATTAGAAATAATTTGCTCAGTTTAATAACCAAAAAAACATGCAAATCAAATAGAATTTGGACTTGAATTTGGCTCGGTATGTATATTTCAATGAATTAAATTTATGTAACTTGGTTTCAGTCGGGTGGTGACGGATTGAGAATACAAGTGACACCACCCCTTTTCTTTACAAAGGTGCTGTAATAGTCAGCTAAGGAATATTGTACACAGATAACTTCCTCTTTGAGATACGAAAAACTCGAAAATAAACCCTGTGCCAACACGCCTGGTCAGCGCGGCACAGTAGACCATAATCCCTTCCAAAGTGGAGAACCCCTGTGCCCAGCATAGACCGAGCAATGGTTGGGAGAGAGAGATGTAACAAAGTAGTTTCACCGACTTGCAGTATGCGGATTTAACTGAAATTTTGCACACATAATATTAAGGACCGATGATAATGCAATTTAGTTTTCAAAAGTATTTCTATTTTTATTTTAAAAACTAAGCAAATTAAATAAAATTATTGCGTTGTCATCGATCCTTAACATGAAAGTTGTGCAAAATTTTTGATCAGAACCTACTTTTGGAAGTTGATGATAATCACTTTCAAAGATTTGCTCACATTGATTAATTAATTCAATACACAATAATACACATAGATAAATAATAATAATAAATATTCATGGACATTTCACACAATGTCCTCTGGTCCCAAGCTAAGCTTATTAAGCTTGTGTTATGGGTACCAGAATACGGATATAATACATAAACTACTTTTCTTTTGTAAATACATACTTTTAATACATAGAAAACACCCAGACGTAGTACAAACATTTGTGTGACATTTATGAATATCACACAAATGATTGTCCCAAGCGGGAATCGAACCCGCGACCTTGTGAACGGCAGTCCAGTACATGAACCACTACGCCACGAAGCCCGTCATAATAGTGATAGATAGTGATAGATACGACCGAATCTTATAAAAGCATGGTTTTATTAAACAGATTATAGTATTTAATGTAATCTATATATAATGTAGTTCTATGACTAAACTAGTGTTGAAAGCTTCGTGTTTATGTGTGAGTCACCATTGTAAGACAGCGCACTCATACACTCACAATTATTTAGATGCGATGTTCTCTTTCACAATGTGTCATCAAATTAAAATTAACTGCAGCGATCTAATAAGCTCAGCTAAATTGAAATCCGTTAATTATTTCCTTACAAAGGTTTACCAGATGTAGTGTCCATGGCAACATCACTCAGTCGGCTTGAAGCCACTTACATATCTATGTGTGCGTGCATGTATCTATGTCTATGATATAAGCTATACGTCATATGAAACGTTATTTTATGAAGTACGATTTAGCCAGGCTAAAGCTACTTGTCCTCAATTTTAAACGTCAATCTACCATCTGGTAGATCTGTGGCAATTTCACAGGGTAATTATAACAAAAAAGTCAATGCAGCCAATTCTTATGCGTCTAAAACTTAAACTAACATAACTTAACTTAAAACAAATAATTATGATCTAATTAAAATTGTTATTCTACAGTTTTATAATAAGAAAGTTCAGTTTTAAATTATTGCTGAACTGTGTTATTGACAGTATCAATTTGTAGTCTTTAGTTTCGTTCTGCACCTAGAATTGGTACCATTATCAAGTTGACAAGTTTACGATCTCAGCACTTAAAAATTGCAAATAATTACTTCCTATTTTAAAATTTGTTAATTGTTATATTGTTCTTCTCAGCATTTATTTAGCATTCGAGTAATATAATGAAATAATACTGTATTGAATGTGTTGTGGAGAGCCCGACAATGTCCCGGCTGGAGTATCCTAGAGGCCGTTAGCATTTGTCGAGCAGCATCGCGTACTGAAAATAGCGCGGGTGGCGCGTCATCAATGCGCTTCGTTTGCTTTATGGCCAGTTATTGCGCTCCTATAATTACCACTGCACGCCATTTTCATGATTTGTGAAACGTCACTTTTGGCGCGAAACGTGCACTTGACAAATCACCGTAGCACAGACAGTCTGCATAATGCCAATCTACAGAATTCATAATCATTTGACTACCACCCACACGTAAACGAACAGGTTTTTAAATAAAGAATATGTTTTGAACTTGTGTTGTTTTAATTAACATACTTTAAATTGCACTTCCGTGCTCCGATACGATTTGGGCCAGTAAAGTCCACTTATTTCTGGAATAACAAAGTGCTCCGTGTTACATTGGCTGTATTAAACTTTTATTGCCTTCAGTGCCATTCTTTAGTTGGTGCGAGTGTGCGAACGCGCCATTAATTACAACAGAAACCATTTAAAAGATTTATTATATTTATTCTGACAATTTAAAAGCATAAAATTGTTCAATATATTTGAGACACATCTATCGGGTTATTGTGTGCACATTCCTATTGCTTATTTTAGGATAACGAGCTGAAATTAATCCAATGTCTTTGGCAAGGCACATAACAATGTAATGAAATACTTAAACTTGTTTTTATAGGTGTAATAATACCTAGAAACAAAGATGTATCATGCGTAATAAGAAGTGTGTTTCTATAGAGTGCGACCACTAATTTTAGCAGCCTTGATTTGTCGTAGTCTTGCATTTATTTTTTCCTTTCGTGTTTCATGTTTACTCTCGTTTATACGTCGCGCAGATCTCAGGGCTGCGTGCGATAAGTGCATTGCCCCGAACCGAAATAAATTGTCGCGACGCGGGCTGAGTGTCGCGTTGTGCGTACAACCGGTACCGATGTCGAGTAGATGTTCTGAGCCCAATGCCAGACATGGCGGGCCGGTTTGCCGCCAAAACGACCTGTCACTTTCGCGACACTACGCACTTGCAGGGCCCTGAGTCGGGTATTTCAACGGTGTCACAACTGTACCATTATTGTACCATTATGGTGCAATAGTAAAGTTTTTGGTAGTCTACTATTAATGTGTCGTCATAACGACTTCATCATTGTCTTACAATTGTCAAAGTGACATAAATTGCTAGTCTCGTACACAACTGCTTCACAATTGCAATTCAATGACTGAAATGTTTCGGTAGTCTGCTATTTTGAATTTGACAGTAATATTTTTAAATTGTCCTGTGTCGACAGATTGCCATAAATAAAAAATAGATAGATAGAAATATTAGAAATTGTTCTTTGTAATTTATTGCAATTTACTAATCTCCTAAACTTCACATTGCTTTTTATACTAATAAATAGTATGTACAAATATATTTAAACGAAGTCTAGCATGATTAAATGTTTAAATTTATTAGTAGTTTTTCGAAAATCACTTCAACTAACGCATTTTTTAAAAACGGCAACACATACATACCATTCTAACACAATCCATAGATAAAAGAGACCGAAAATTCAATGCATAGATAAAAGAGATCGACAATTCTATTACCATTGAAAGACCGTTATGACGGCATATAGCAGACTACGGATATTTGACTTCAATTGCAACGGTATCGTGCCGGTATTGTGCCGGTATGACAATTGTTCCAAAATAGTGGACTTGAGCACCAGTTCGCATGCTGCACTTGGCTGAAGTAATGCATTATAATGTGGCGTTAATGCGTCGATGAAAATTGTTTATTTAGGAGAAGGGTTAAATTTTCATAATGTACAACGAACTTTTTGTCCGTTCGCTGACACCTTGTAACTTGTAAGTTTTTTGTTAACATCTTCATTCACTTGTCTTTTCCGCATTCGTTCTTAAGTGAATGAATCATATTGAATGTTGTTTCAATTGTTTCTTTTTTTAATAAATTATTCTTTTATACATCTTATATATAGGAATCATCAGTGAAAAATCTGTTCTCTATCGCGACAGCTACTATTTATATAGAGATTCTTTTTCTTTCAGGATACCTACAAACAATAAAATATAACTTGGTACATTATGATGACTTAGGGAAAAAATCATTGGTCAAAGAGAGAAATATTTATAAACGTGACAAAGACCATATTATATGTATTGCCTAGTCTTATATATAAAATTCACGTGTCACAGTGTTAGTTACCGTACTCCTCTGAAAAGGCTTGACCGATTTTTGTGAAATTTTACATGCATATTCAGTAGGTCTGAAAATCGGCTAACATCTATTTTTCAAACCTATTTTTTTAGTATGTTTTGTTAGCTAGTATTGCTATAAAATTTCAAATCATGTTAGGTATCTTTTTGTCAATAAAAAATTATCGATTGAATACAAATCATTTCAGTCTCAAAACATACAAGAGTTATTTTATAAAGTTGCCAGCTAACCGTGGTCACAAAGAGATGACTAAGCATCCGGTTTTCATTGTCGATACAACAGAGTAACAGCGTGATTCACTCTCGCTAAAATAACGAGTATTTCTTACAAATGGCGGCAGTCAAAACATTAGAGAAATGGCCCGTGCTTTGTCGCTAATTTTAATAATTAATGGCAGTATTGCCAACCTTTAATGATATGCTTTCATGTCTGAATATTTTACTGCATGTAATATATATAGATATTCGCGGATATTTTACACAAAGCGTTTTAATTCGTAGTTAGATTGACGATTTTATTTAATAAAAATATGCACAACGAAATTGCCAAATAATTAAAATACGCCATAGTTGTTTTCATTTTTTCTTTAAGTTTACTTGTGCATGTAGAATCGGTACCATTAGGCTAGGTTAGGTTTAATATTTAAAACAAAGATATTTGTGTGAAACAAATATATCATCATCATCATCATAACATCACGCCTTTTTCCCATGGGCGTAGGCAGAGACTATAGAGCGCCATCTGCTACGATCCAAACATACTTCCTTGGCTTCATCCACACTCATACATCAGGTCATACATGCCCGACGCGGAGACGGTTGTAAGTAATACAAGTAAAGTAAATAATAAATAAATAAATAGTAATAGAAGTAAATAAGTAGTACAAATATATAATTCATCACACAATCATCACAATCACACAATCATCAAAAAATTTAAGTAGTAAACCACAAAAAGTCATGTAAAATTACATTTTATACGCATTCGGTTGTTCGACTTCCAGATATTCCAACACATTGTTAAATTTATCACAATTTAAACTGTATACGAGATATTTTGAACTTTATTTATAGTATATTAGGGTGCGTAAGATTAGATTTGATGGTATTTTAATGTTTGTTAGGGATATAATCCGGTGGATCGTTGATGCAGAGATCTGACAGGTCCGTCCATGCGTGAAGCGTGCGGTGCGCGAGCGCAATGTTCCAGCTTTCATTCCTTTTTAATGGCATTTAGATTGAAATTTAATTAAAATTTATATGATAGGTACTGGGTAAAGATATTAAAATATTTTTAAATGTCTTTAGATACGCTAAAAATTTCTAATAAAACAGAACCAGTGCTTATAGCCCTAACAATGATAGGTGTGGGCGATTCTATTGATTTCTACTTATTTTTGAATGTAGAGCTATCAATAGCTCAGGTCAAATTATAAAATATAGGTACTGTTTCTTCAGACGTAATGTCTAGATTCTAATTTTTTAGAACAAACTTAGGTAAATAGTTACTAATTGTATTAAATTATGTTTTTAAAGACGTGAGAAACCGTGGAGTCCTAGCACTCGAACACTAGTCACTTCAACCTTTTGTTTGAATGAAAATTAACTAATAACTTTTTTATGCAATATCTTAGCTTAATATAACAAAAAGTTACTCTGCTGTCACTAGTCTCTTTAAAACTTTAATGGTAGTAAAATCTTTTGTTTTTTGGGAAAAGAGAAGGATTATCGGCCTTTTATATTCTTCCTTAGTAACCCATTAGAATAAAATACAACTATTTGTATTTTAAATTAAGAACTGTAGTAATGTAAAAATAATGTAAGATGAAGCAAATGAGCTTAGTAATAATAATAAAGGGTGTAGGTATAGTGATAGAGGTCGCGCAGGAAGGAGGCGTTCTCGTAGAACGAGTTGGTAGACGTTTACAATGTGGCTATCCTACTGCCACACATTCCATTAATATTGTTTTCTACCTCACCTTGTGAAGATTATTGTACACTAGCTGTTGCGTACAAATTCGTACGCATAGAATTTAGAGATCAACCCTTAACAAAAGCCACAAACCACTCTATCATTTAAAAAAATACCAAAGGACATAGGTATACAACAATAACATATCATATCCCATAGACCTAAAAATAAGAGTCAAAGTAAAAGTCAAAATTTTTTATTTTAAGTAGGCAAGATATACATGCTCTTTTAAAAAGTCAGAAGCTAGGCGTCGAAAAAAAAAAGTAAATGCATTTTCTTTAATTTCTTTTCCTCCTAAAGTGTATGTGAAAAGTGATTTGCTATTTCCAATAAGCCGACAAAATCTTACATCACAGCATTTAGGGTTCCGTACAAAAAATAGAACCTTCTATATTCTTAATTCTGTGTTCGTCTGTCAATCTGACATTCTTTTTTTTTGTCAAAAGTAATCTCATATGAAAACATCAATTGCATGTGTGTCTGTCATAACTTCACATGCACTGAATCACATTATAATCTTACATCCTGCATTACCCTTTCTCATAGACATATGTAGAAAAAACAAAGTCATACACGTGGCTGAACTTTTAAACTTACGTTTGTAATTAAAGTATGTAAGTACATCTCAAAGGAAAAGCATTAATTTCTGTTGTGGCAATAACTACCTCTCTCTCTCGGTTCAGCTCATTATCATCCCACTGCTGATCAGGGTCTACTATGCCACGCGTTTACAGCACCCTAGGGAGGAAAAGGGGTCACTTGGGAACATTTGTGTTCTTAATCCGTCATCCGTCACCACCTATTTAAACTGATTACCTAAAAACTGACTACCTATTTAAGTTCACCAAAATACAACATTATGCCTTATTTTGCACCAGAATATAAAGCACGATATATTTGTAAATATTTACGGTCTTATTCATAATGACTTATCGGAGGTTTAAACTGAGATTTTATCGGAGAGATAATGAACGTTTTAGCGTAAAAAGACTATTATGAACAACAAGTTTTGACAGTGTCTTTAATACAAGTTATTTGCAATAACTAAGCTAAGGCACTAGTCACCACTACACAGGTTCTCCTTTCTTTATAAAAAAAAAGTTTTGACAATTTTCGCGAACTTTTTAACCTCCGATAAGTCATTATGAATAAGACCATTAGTGTATTAGTATTATAAATTAGACAGGACACAGTAAGGAGTACTGTAATAAGAGAAAAAACTTAAGTAGCCGACATACTCGCTCAAATAGATCTGCAGAAATGGTGATGGACGGGACATATGATCAGAGATCCTCAAGAAAAATGGAGCCAAATGGTTACAGACTGGTATCCCAGAGAAGGCAAACGCAGTAGAGGACGACAACAAACTAGATAGGAAAAGGACATTAAACTCACAGTAGGAATGTCTTGGAGAAGAGTAGCTCGCGACAGAACACAGTGGAAATGTTTAGAGAAGGCCTATGCCAAGAGGCACTCAGAATAGCAGCGATATACCTACTATAATATTATATCCACTATGCATGTTTATTTGACCAAAGTCGTAATTCAGATTAAAGGACTAAAATAATCTTCGATTAGCGACATCTTTCGTCAGAAACAGTAATGAAATCTTTAAATAATATTGTTTTACGGTATAAGAACATTGCAAAATCTCTTAGGATTACGAGTCGATCATTTAATAAACATTAAGGGTCAAATACCTTCCCGATTGATTAAATAATTGTGTTAAGTTTATTGACTGTAGGTTTTTAACCTTACTACCTAAAAGGGTCATTTCCATCTGACAAAAAGGACCGGTCATTTTAAAAGGTTAGATAAGGTATGTTTGCTTGTCTCAGAAATCAACACTAGGTATAAAAATTGCTTTGCTCACATGACTTCATCCATTCATCAGCCTCTCTGAGTCCACTTTGGGACATAGGCCTCCCCCGTGGAACGCCACAACGTGCAGTCTTGTGCCGCTTGCATTCACTGGCTTGTCAGGGCCACCCAACGCTGCGTCGTCCGGTACGTGGCGTGTTCGCCTTTCTAGGACTTTACTTTCCCAACGATCATCAGTCCTACGAGCGATGTGGCCTGCCCATTGCCACTTCGACGTGCTAACCCTTCGGGCATGTCCTAACCCTGAGCACACGAATGAGAACTTAAAATGGGAGTTGAACCCGCAACCTTGTGCATAGAAACCTCCAGTAACACCACCGAACTTATATTAGCGCTTGGCAACATTGATATGTTAAGAATTAAAAATTGTAATTTCTGTAGGTACGTCAAATCCATTTTTTATGCAATCAACATGACATAGAAACCGTTAAAAAGGTTAAACGTTAGCAAAATATGCCAAGGTTAAATAAAGACATCTAAAATAATAACATACAAACCATAACGTAACAACTTATCAAGTTTCCGGTTCAGCCAAATAACTTTATAATTAATCACTCACAAAAAGCTCGCGAAATTGATTTGAAGTAGAAATAATCGATTTTAAAATTGGCGAGTTTCATAGCATTTAGTAGCAACATTGTAGCGTTATTTGACTTATCGATTTGAATGACGGGCCTCGTGGTGTAGTGGTTCTGGTAACGGACTGCCGATCAAGAGGTCGCGGGTTCGATTCCCGCTCGGGACAATCATTTGTGTGATTTTTCTAATTGTCATACAAATGTTTGTACTGCGTCTGGGTGTTCCTATGTATTATAAGTATGTATTTACAAAAAAAAAGTAGTATATGTATTCTATCCGTATTCTGGTACCCATAACACAAGCATATAAGCTTAGCTTGGGACCAGAGGACGTTGTGTGAAATGTCCATGAATAGGATTCAAATCATATAGGTACCTACATATTATATATTTATTTTATATGAAAGTGAATATTTTTGAAGTCTTACTTCTTCTAGCGTGCATTTATACTACTTTCAGAACATCTTTACTACGTATAAAACAAAGTCGTTATTTCTGTATGTACGTCCCTATGTGAGCCTATATCTTCAAAACTACACAACAATATTACTGCGGTTTCTTTTCAATGATAGAGTGATTTAAGAGGATGGCTTTTTTGCATAATTTATTAAGTTTTGGGTTCTAAATTCCACGCATACGATGTTGCGGGCATCAGCTTGTAATTTCATAAAATACAAACTTGTCGCTTAGTTTATGAGTAGTTTATTTATTTTTTTTGTTCTTACTCAGCCGGGCCATATATGCGCAGAGTTAGACTATGACCGAAGTTTATAACTTGATGATGTTTTGTTGTCAAAGAGTATTTTCCCATACATTAAAAATGCTATAATTTTAAAAGGGTTAAAACAAAAAGGGTTAATGCGACACCGCACATGTGTTGGCATCCGGCGTTAACTCGATTCATTATAACTCGTCTGTCAAACTAAGAAATCGCTTGGACGATGTTTCCTTTGGTATTTTATGATCTCGATTATAAACATATGCTATTCGATCATAAATCTTTGTATACTTCTCATATGAAAGGATTTCGTTGTGAGTGAAATTATACAAAATAATATTATATAGAGATAGGAGGAACGTAGAGAAGGATTAGGAATACAATTTTATTCCGCCCCCTTGAACTTGGTGTCAGCTAAGGCAAAAAAAAACTAATGTTTTGTGCCGGAGATGAATAGTATGGAACTATAATTGGACTAAATGGTAGTAGGTTAAAATAATAACAGTTTTTATAACATTTTAAGGACACCTGATTCCTGAGGTTAAAAAGGAAAAACAACAAAAAATTGGGGATATTTTGTTTATAAAATTCCTGAAAAAATTGGCACAAATAAGCCGCGCTTTCGCCACATTAATACTGGCAACATTTATATATCGAATGACCATAGATTTAAAAAGAAAACATAACAAAAGGCTGATTCATATCATGAACAAAAGCGAGTTACATTTAAAACCTGCATCGCGAGATATTGCTTTTTCAAATCGATCGTGATATCGATAAGGTTATAAAGTAGCATGATTTTATCAACGTTTAGCTGCTCTCGGTTATTAACGATGGCTGCCGTCTAAGATGGATGATGAATGTTTTTTTTTACATCGAATGCGTTCATCCTAATGACGAATGACGACGCCGCGGGATAAAAACCTTATTTGTTTTAAACTTTTTAATCGATAATGAGCTTCTAACGACCTGCTATGATTGATTTTGTTTCAAATTTAGATAATTTGATGTCATTTTTAGAGCAAAAGCTTTGATATAGAGATCATTTGTGTCATTATTAGGTTTTGGTGAGGGGTTTCGTAGGATAGCAGATGTGCTAACATTATTTCATGATTCCGAAATGTTAATATAAGGCCTTTGAAAAATTTCTAAATCAAATTCTGACAACGTTCTACCAATTTAGATGTGTGTGTTTGTTTTTAATTTTAGTATTTCGGAGACTGCGGTCTCGGTCTTCACTCTATGCATACAAGCGTCTAAATCCGATAAATACCGCGGTTTTATTTAAACAAATTAATTGCGTATATGTACTATATGTTAGAAAATATAACTATCTACAAAACTTCACGAATTTGATTATTTGATTTGATCTAAGTAAATTAAATCCGAATAGATAATTACGAAAATTCATAAAAATATTTTTATTATTTACTTTAAAATTAATACAACTACAAAATCAATCTATTTTACTATTTATTAGCACAACTAAGAAATTACGTATCGCCAGAAGGAATACTAATAAAAATATGAATATTTGAAACGACCTTTTAAAGCGGTCGGTTAAAATTAAAATTTATTTTTATTTATGTATTGGTATTTGATTATATAAAAACATTGTACATAAATGGTTTTGCTTCAATATAAAATATACAACATATTTGTAGGCTTTCTGTTCTCCTAGCTAGGTTGCAAGCAACCTGTGTTAAGGAGATACAGTGCTGCCCCCTTAATGGGTGTACATACTTAATTACCAATTAAGAAAAATGGGTTAATAAGATTACCAATAAAATTATGTTGTGTGTCTGTGTAGTGTGTGTGTGTGTGAGTGTGTGTATGTTTGTGTGTGTGTGTGTGTGTGTATTACAGTTGCACGAACAAGCTAAGCAAGAATTCGGTATTATGAAAAAGAACATGTAATATATGACTCTGTCTCATCATATGTTTTATTTAGAAAGAAAGATTTGACAGTCGATTTAAATTTCGACAAGGGCAGTTCGTATATAGGTGGACTGTAGTTATTCTTATTGTAAAGAAATGGACCAAGGAAGATAGCGAACTTCTTCGTAAAGCTGAAGCGTACTGTAGGAACCTCACATACTTTGTCAGCGCGACGCTTATCAATCATCTGAAAAGGTGTTTTTTGGTGCTGGGCGACCATAACATTAATAATATAAAGTTGTCTCACATTAAGAACATTCCAGCTACGGTATAACTGAGCAGTTCGGAATTGGATAGGTCTAAATGTAGAAACTTTTAAGATAGCTCGGTGTGCTATTTCTAGCGGCTTCAACGCAGATTTGGTGACACCACCCCAACTCGAAATACAATACGCTATGATAGATTTGCAAAGAGCAAGATAAATAAATAAATAAATAAATATTCATGGACATTTCACACAACGTCCTCTGGTCCCAAGCTAAGCTTATATGCTTGTGTTATGGGTACCAGAATACGGATAGAATACATATACTACTTTTCTTTTGTAAATACATACTTATAATACACATTACGTAACACCCAGACGCAGTACAAACATTTGTATGACAATTAAAAACATCACACAAATGATTGTCCTGACCGGAAAAGATAAACCATTTTTATAATGGAGAAGTCAAGAGAAAATCAAAATAAGTGACATCGATTATTATTTAATGTAAAGTAGCGGCCACTATCTCAGTTCAATTAATTTACAATTAATCCAACTGTCTGAATATGTACCGGTGATGTGCATTGGATAAACTGTCTCTACTCTGATGTACAGTCGATGACATATCGATTCAAAAACATATAATAATAATTTGTTTTACATATAATAATTTAAACTCAACTAGTGGATTTAATTTTTTATATTTTTAAATGTATTTTTTATTTTATAATATTATAATTAAAAATGTAACTAATAAGAGAAATGAAGAAATATACATAATAATTAAAACCCATAAGAGCGTTTGCCCAAAAAATTTCGTTTGGCATTTATTTAATTTAATATAGCACAGTAGACCATAAACCCTCCCAAAGTGGAGAAGGCTCGTGCCTAACAGAGAGACGTTTATGGACTGGAGAGAGAATATAGCAATTACAGCTCATGAGCTTCGTCAAAGAAAATACCCCTTTAACGAAGTGAAGAAGGAAACCCCTAGATTTTCTTCATTTAAGTCTTGGCTACACCTACACTGTTATTTCAGTTTTTTAAACAAGTACTTTAAAATTGTGACAATTGCATTTTATAGGATTGAGCTGAAACTGATAAGTAAGTGATAATTACATTTATAGAAGAAAATAATGTAAATGTTAAACAGTTAAAGATAAATATACCATAGTATTTTATTAATTTTGCAATATACTTCGACAAAATGTACATCAAATGCGATGTAGACTCAATCGCGAAACATTGTAGTAGAGAAATTGGTTACCACTGGCACGGCCGGAATAGCACAGTTGGTAGAGCAACAGAGTATTCCGAGCTCGTGGGTTTCAGTCTCGGTTATGGTAATCACTTTTACCACTATAAATTAATTTATAAATAAACCACTTTTGTACTCAGTGATACTTATCAGATATGTAAATACAGCAACTTGATACCAGTTCGGTGGCTGTCAAAAACGTCAAGTGTAACCGCAGCGAATGGTTCCCATTACTCTCCCAAGTTACTTGTTACTCACCGTATTATGTTATAGTCACTCGTGTGATCGTGTGTACTTACACAGATTACATTCACTCTCTTTTACTTTTCATATCTGCACTAATATTCTAAAGCTGTAGAGTTTATTTGTTTGAACGCGCTAATCTTAATAACCGCTGGTTCTATTTAAAAAAATCTTTTAGTGTCAGGCTGGCTGTAGGCTATAATAGCGTCACATTGCGACCAATATGAGCGAAGCATCAGTTACAAATGATGCAAAAACTAGGAAAATATTCTAAATTACATGCGTACGAAATCGCGGCCAACCACTAGTAATGGTATAAAAATCACTTATGCTTGTGGTATAGCAACTAGATAGAGTTCGATCCCGTGTATGGTAGACATTAATCAGCATCCTCGGTCTCTAGTTATTTGTTCGATGTTAGCGTAATGCAGTCTGTTTTTGATGCAAATGAATAATTTATGATCGTTATTTGAATAGGCTCCTAGGTGTGATAAACATTTGCTTAGGGTTATGATAAAAAATGACTTATTGAATTAGCTTTTCATTTCATGACGTCTATGATACAAAGTCGGCGGCGTGTACCCGGACGCATAGCATTGTCTACCTCAACGTGACATTTTATTAAATTCTCCTTCCTTTTCGGTGCAGCGAGTGTTATGAATAGTCCGCGACACGCGATTTCGTGAGCTTTTATTTGTACCTGAACACTGCACGCCACCGACCTTCGTGCTACCGCAGTCTCGATATATATCACTAGTTGTCACAACTCGTGCGATTATCCAAATATGTTGCCATCCTTAGTAACACAGCGTGGTAATATATTTTGTAACAAACAATAATATTTCCTTTATTTATTTCCAGACACGACAACACCGTACGTCCTCTACAAGGATGGCGTGGAACGTGCTCCACCTGGCACGCAGTGGGGGGGTGGAGTCCTGGACGGCGGCTATCAACCGATGCAGCATCAAAGCCCAGGCGGACCGTCACCGCAACCTGAACCACAACTGGCATCTCCAGCGCCATCACCCTATCCTCCTGCGCCACCGCCCCCAGATCCAACTGGGACTGCAGAAGATGCAGCTCAGCATCTCGCTCAGCAACAAGCTCAACAACAAGCTCAACAACAAGCGCAACAACAGCAACAACAACAGCAACAACAGCAACAGACCTCTCCCGAACATATGCAAGTAGAACAACAACTACAAGCTCAGTCACAACCACCGCCACAGGACCATCTAGACCGAACACCTTGCTTTGTACCGCAACCTGATTTACAGCAACAGTATTCACCATATTTTAAGGAAGCGAGGCCTACTAGTCACATGCTGGGCACTGGTGGTTTCCCACTGCATTACTTGAAACAAAACGGTGGCGTACTCTCTCTCGAAGGTCCTCTAGATCAATATGCTACACCTGATTTGCGGCATCTACCAGACATTGTGCAACCAGAGCCGCCTAAACCACGCAAACATAATCCAAACTCTGAGCTAAGATTATTCAAGTGCTTGACATGTGGCAAGGACTTCAAGCAGAAGTCGACGTTGCTGCAGCACGAGCGGATTCATACTGACTCTCGGCCGTACGGGTGTCCTGAGTGCGGCAAGCGGTTCCGGCAGCAGTCACACCTGACGCAGCACCTGCGCATCCACGCCAACGAGAAGCCGTACGCGTGCGTCTACTGCCCGCGCTCCTTCCGCCAGCGCGCCATCCTCAACCAGCATCTGCGCATCCATTCCGGTGAGAAGCCATATACGTGCGGCGAGTGCGGCAAACATTTCCGCCAGAAGGCCATCCTGAACCAGCACGTCCGCACACACCAAGGCGAGCGCTATTCACTATATGCCCCTCTCCCGCGCGCGTCGCCCGCACCTGCCCCAGCCGGTGCCGGCGGCGCCCGCGCTCCCCGCCGCCCTCCGCACAGTCGATTCGGTCTCGCATCCATTGGCCTTCCTATCAAAAAAATTCTCGGTTCCCTCGTCGCCCGCATCGCAGAGGGCGCCCGCGAGACGCGGAACTGACCGCCGGACGCTCCCGTAACACTTCCTTAGTTCGATTAACCCACTCGTCGTTTACCCATGATTGGGCGGCCACACTCGTGACTGACCAGCCTGTTCAATTTTTACAGATGTCTCACCACACCTTATCTTCAAGAACGGGACGACGCCCACGCTCTGGCCTCAAGATGTGCCCTTTCCGGCCGATGAAAACAAGGAGGAAGTGCAGTCTACGTTCGGGGATGCAGACGGACAAAACGGAGAGCAACGTGGGTCTTGCTTCTCGCCTGGTGATACCGCTCAGTACCCTGCTTACTTTAAAGATACGAAAGGACTTAGTCACTCAGTCTTCAGTTCGGGGCTTTCCTTGCAATATTTGAAAGGTGGTAAACTACCAGACGTGCTCGGTGGCCGTGCTATGCCCCTCTATGTTCGTTGCCCAATCTGCCAAAAAGAATTCAAACAAAAGTCAACCCTACTTCAGCACGGCTGTATTCACATAGAATCACGCCCGTATCCCTGTCCCGAATGTGGCAAACGTTTTCGACAACAGTCTCATCTCACGCAGCATTTGCGTATTCATACCAATGAAAAGCCGTATGGCTGTGTATATTGCCCACGCTTCTTCCGTCAGCGGACCATTCTCAATCAGCACTTACGCATACATACGGGTGAGAAACCTTACAAATGTACCCAGTGCGGCAAAGACTTTCGGCAAAAAGCCATTCTCGATCAGCACACGCGGACACATCAAGGCGACCGGCCTTTCTGCTGTCCGATGCCGAATTGTCGGCGACGGTTCGCTACCGAACCTGAAGTAAAGAAACATATCGATAACCATATGAATCCACACGCGGCTAAGGCCAGGCGAGCAGACGCTGCGAAGACACCGCGACCGCTGCCCCCGGCGGCTGCCGTAGTGAAACCAGAGCTCTACTTCCCGCAGTGCTACGCGCCACCGTTTCAGCAGTTCCCTGGCTCGCAGCCGGAGTTCAAGCCGGTGGTGGGGCCGGGTTCGTGCCTGCCGGCGCAGTGACCCACGCCCCCACCGCGGTGGGCCCCCGCGCCCCCGCACGCGCCCCCACACGCGCATCATGACCTCTACATCGCCGAGCGGCTCTACAACTGAGCGCTGTAGCGGTGATGTCACACACATGTATACGACTCGTAGCTGCAACGACAGTGCGAGCTTTCACTACCACTAGCACGTATCTAACGTAATGTTAACCGGATCGCTGTAAAACGAGCTTCGATCTGTAAATAAACGTCCTGTTTATAATGTTTTGGGAAGTCTGTCGTGTTGTACAGTTTCTAAGTTCAACTAAAGTAATGTTACCGTCGACAAAATGAGTACATATAGCGTTTTTGCCCTGTAATCGTTAAGTTACCACGTAAGAATTAGTTTTCTTGGTGATTATAATCGTAAATGATTCAAACGGATCGATACCGAACCTTAGAATGTAATCTTCGTTGAAATCTACAAAGTAAGAACTGATCTTTTTACTTCATTATAATATTTCGCGATGAATGTTTCCGGCTCGTGCCTAATTGTAATAAATATAAATATTTTGTAGACATATTTAAGTTAATTTTATTTACAATTACATTAAGAGATGAAATCTGGCGAATGTTTGGGATTTTAAAAGATCCATAATGCTCAAAATATGGTTAAAAGTAATGATAAAGAATGATATGAATTTACAAGTTAGATTTAGGCAGAGTTCGGACGTAGGGTGTTTAGGGAGCGCGGTTAAAAGCAGAATCATCATGAACCAAATACGTATGTTACCTTTTGCCATCAGCATAATAATGTAAGTACTTTAGTGCGTACTTACTAAAGATTCTGTTAATGCACTTACTCATAATAATAAAGTGAGATTACAGAAATATCTTCATAACACTATAGGTGCCAAATAGTGTAGTGGATTTTTAAATTTTTCTACCAGCTTTTATTGGAGTTAGCCTAGTTTAGATTGTTACCAGTTATTTCGACGTTATGACGAGGAGATGCATTTACGAGGAAAGGGTCAGACTGAGAGTGGACTGTGATAGGTAGGTTAGGTATGTATTTCGCTCATTTAGTATTAAATCTTCATGTAATGACATTATTATATATCTTACGAAGTCGAGTGAATGCTCCATTGATTTGTTTGTGTGTTGACTTTATATCGACAAATATTTGTTCCTAATTTTGTTCTTAAATTTTTGGTAGTGGTAATAATTCTGCTTGCTTAACTAAACTTAACTAATATTCTCTAACACTTGCGCGACTCACTCGTCCAAATAAAACTACTTTTAATGGATTTAGACGCGTCGTGACTATAGTGAGTGCAAAGACTCCGAAACGTCGGGCTAAAATTTAAAACAAATACACGCGTCTAAATCTAAAAGTCATTTTATTTAAACTTAACTAAAACAAAAATATATGGATAGTATCAACAACGCAATTCTGTAATTATAATCAATCCATTTTTAAGAATTTAGTGCCTAGGTATATTTTGTTTTTTAAATTAGCATTACATCTAAATCCACAAAAAAATGTTTTATTTCAATAAATGAGTCGCGAAAGTGTTAGACGATGCAATCCGTAAAGTTAAACAAATTTATAAAAGAAAATTACCATGGAATCGCGATTTTAATTAATATAAAGTATGTAAAACGTAATAACCATTATTCTTACATAGTTGGTACGCTTTACCATCAAAGATTCTACTTTCGCTTACCATCAGGTGGCATGGGATCAAGCGCCAACATGTTTAATTTAAAAAAGAAACCATTTAGCCAAAATACACTGCAGTTGGTTTTAAATTAGTTTAGTTACTGAAGCAATAGAATTGATGCCAATATTCGATGTTAAGTCAATTACACTGTTTCTGCCTTCCCATTCTTGACTGATTTAATAACGTAATTAAAATGAGTGAGATTAGTAAAATTATGGTAAGGTATGACGTCATGTGCTTCGAGGTAGTTTGATCCAAGGGACGATATGTACGCCAGAGAAAATATTATAGTTTTAGCTTAGACGTTTGAATTACCAAGCAATTCGAACATTCATCGCGAAATAACTTAGTATTTAGGGAAAAAATATGTATTTAGAATATTGATGGAATATTCTGGTAACCGTGGTAACTCAATAAATGTTCTGTCGTTTATATATTGTAAAAAGATGTATATAATACGTCTTTTACGGCCTCGGGCCTCGTGGTGGAGTGGTTCATATAACGGACTCGGGTTCGATTCCCGGTCAGGACAATCATTTGTGTGATGTTTTTAATTGTCATACAAATGTTTGTACTGCGTCTGGGTGTTTACTATGTATATATTATAAGTATGTATTTACAAAAGAAAAGTAATTTATGTATTATATCCGTATTCTGGTACCCATAACACAAGCATATAAGCTTAGCTTGAGACCAGAGGACGTTGTGATGTCCATGAATATTTATTTATTTATTTATTTATTGATATTAATTTAAGTCTGCCATTTTTTATTTGTCCAAGATTGATTGAAGTACAACTAATTGGCTATCCAGCCAGGTTTAAGTGTTCGTAACCCTAAATGTTTCAGAGGCGTCCGGGGAGAAAACTCTATTTTGATTCTTAGACATTTCACACAACATCCTCTAGTCCCAAGCAATGCTTGTTTTATAGGTACCAGCATACAGATATAATACATGAACTACATTATACTAAGTTAACATCCAGACGCAATACAAACATTTGTATGACAATTATATATTTCGCTTATATATCCGGGATTTATCTGAATAGCAACTTTAAAATCTACATTTCATTGCAGGAAGGCTATAAGCCAAAAATGCAATAGGTAAATTTGACCAAAATAATGTAAAATTTTTTGGTACAGTTATTGCCATTTGAAGTGTATTTAGATTTAGATTGTAATAGGTGGCGCTCTATAGTCTCTGTCTACCACAATAGGACAAAAGGGTGAAGTTATAATGTTGCATTATTGCCATTTTAATAAGGTTAGCTTCTAAAACTCCCCACGGCAGACCTATATTAATTCAATACAATAAACGACTAACGAATGTCCGTATACCAGAATATTCCAGAAAATTGTTTTATAGTTTACATATCTGTTTGTACAGGCAACATTTAAACTTATTTTTACTATATTGTGATGGTTTCGTTTTCCTACCATATAATAGTGTTTATTATATAATAGATTAATAGTATGGATTTGTGGGAGTCACATTAAAATACCATTTTTCATTTGTCACTAAAACGTGACTAACGCAATATTAACATTTAGTACCATTTTATTTGCATTAATTTTACGATAAATATATAAAAATTATAACATTGGAGCATTATGAAAATTGTACAGCTTTCAGTTGTGGACTTACTAAATATGTATCAAGATTAATTTTGTGATTATTTAATTTTTAATAGTGATGATTAAAAATTACAAATATCTCATTAAAAAGTCATTAAACAGAAAAGTTGTCGATATCAAACAACAGATTACAAAAAACAGGTCAAGTACAAGTTAGACTCGCCCACGAAGGGCTCTATACTGTTAACATCATAATATATTTGACATATTGCGTCCCCAAGTAACGGGATAAGTGTAGGAGAATATTGATAATGAGTATTTGTTGTTATAACATTATGAGATACAGATTGGTAAAAGTCTAATGGTCTTATTCATAATGACTTATCGGAGGTTTAAACAATAACTTTATCGGAGAGATAATAAACATTTTATCGTAAAAAGACTGTTATGAATAACAATTCTTGACAATTCTAGTGAACCGATTTTAGCGAACTTTGAAACCTCCGATAAGTCATTATGAATAAGAATATGTCTCAGTAATAAAGTCCAGTTTTATCTTTTGCTACGACACTCTAAAACTTAAACCATAATTTATCTATGACCACCAGAGGGACGCAAATAAACTGTTTACCTAGACTTAAAGAGGCAAGACGAGTATAATCACTTCTGTATGAAGAATGGGAATATAAATGTTTTTAACTCAAATATATTAAATAAAACTACTTTTTTAGATTTAGACAAGTGTATTTGTACTATTTGTTTTAAATTTTAGCCCGACGTTTCACTAAAATAATCTTAAATTCACATAGCGAATCTGTGTGGGAACTTTTCATTGTAAGATTTAAAATACAAACCATTTGTGCAAATCATAACGGTACGTCCACAACTGACAGGCTACAGTCTGTATGAGTTTCCCATTTGATTTTCCTATCAAACTTTCGGAGGTTTACAAACAAAAAAAAACATCATATTCGAAGAAAATGTATAAATATTTATCTTCCGTGACTTTAAACTTTTTCCACAACGTTCAAATGTGTGATCCTCCTTGAAATGACGCGCGCCGTTTTCGTCTCTCAAGAAACAATAGTATAGGATTCAGTTATATTTATATCACACACAAACAGCCTTAAACAATAATAGATAATAAGTATTTTTATATAATCAAAATATTTTAACAGCTAAACGAAAATGGCGCGGCGCATTCACGTACAAAGTTTGAATTCAAACATAGAATACAGTGCCATAGCCAAGGAATAACCTCAGATATTATACATATTAGATTTTTATACCGATAAAAATGGATTTAATTTTTAAATATAAAAGTGATTAAGTATACAGAGATTACAGATGATATTTTATACATTTATTACATACAATATTATTAAAAAGGTAAATGTGAATTAGCCTTAATGTTAGTGACGATTTCAAGCAAATTGTAAAATGAAATCGATAGTGTTAATCGATTTCAATAATATGCCGTATTTCCATTGCCTACTTTTTTTAATGTTACTAAATTTCTCACTCGTTTTTTGATTATTGTAAATAGGTACATATCATTGATAAAATTTCTGAGGCGGTGATGCAAAAATAAGTAATTTTATGAAAATCGGACAGTTGCGAATTTCGGTATTAGTGAAACTTGCATTCTTTTTTTAAAATTAATACGTTATAACCATGACATAGGCTGTTTCTGTATGTTTTGCTCACTGTTTTGTTAAGTTTTGCTCAATTACAAGTATATATGTATTAACGATAATGTTAATCAAATTAGTTTTACTCATAACGGAATTATTTTTTTGTAAAATATATTTTTTTCGAGAGCACGGTTTAGCTTATTTTATAAAACTATTATAATATTAAGTAAGTGCTGAAAACATTATGATCGCGTCACGATGAAAATTTAACTTCTTGAAATTATAATTGGCAAGTGTAGTAGACAGTTGTGTAACAGAGCGATGCCGCATATATACGTGCCGCATATATACGTGCCGCATATATACGTGCCGCATATAAACGTGCCGTCCAGATCTGATCGGATATTGGTTATCATACAGTTTCTAGGACTTGGATTATGTTCTCAGATACATACCTAGTTTTGACTTTAATTAGGTTTGAAATACCTATGTTCCTAGCTTTTAAATACGTCATATTTATTTAAAATACATCCTTTACTTACTTGTAGCATAGCTAAACGATTTATCTTATTGTTTTGCCAATTATTGTCTAAAATGGAATTTAATTCCATATCACAAATTAATCGCGTAGCATTTTGGAGAAATAGTTCTTCCATTTAAAGTATAATAAAGCTTATTTTATTGGTAAAGTTCTCTTATATATCGCAGTGTCAATAATAACTAATTTCGTTAAGTTGTTAAAAATATTAAAAGGAGAGAAAAAGATTGTATGAACTTTGCGTGTAATTTAATTATAGTAACGATGTCGGTTGTATAAAATACAATGTTTTTGAGCAATGTTAGTTAAACTGAAACATTGCTAACCTTGATAAAAATTCATATACTTAGTCGTTTTTCTATCCGACATTACAATTTGTCAATAATTCCTTTTTAATGCATTTAATTGTGATCTCATGATGAAATTCGAATTAACATCGGCGAAAGTTTTTAAAAATCTATTGGGTTTAATAATTATAAATAATTAACACATATCTACATGCTTAATACTTTTATTGTAACAAATTAAGGCAATGGTATCAATTCTACATGCACCACTAAACCTAACTAAAAAATGAAAACGACTATTTGATTACCTAATTGACTATTCCGTTGTGCACGTTTTTATTAATTAAAATCGTTAGTCTAGAAATATTCAGATATTCTAATTAAAAAGTTTTGTTAACATTGCCGAATTGTGTTATTTACAGTATTTATTTTTTAGTTAAGGTTATTTTAGTTGTGCGCGTAAAATAGGTACCAATGTGTTGTAAAGATATTGTGTGCTCGACATTACCATTGTAAATGTAAAACATGCCAAGTTTTGATACATTTGTTAGTGTAACATAGGATTATATTTGTTTGGTCGCAGTATACCAGTGTGAACGTTATTTAATATTGAAGGCGTATCTTCAATGCATTATTACATGAGCTTAGTATAACTCTAGTTTCATAGAAAAGTTGGCTACGAATTATTTCAACGTCTTCCATTTTTCAACGTAGTATTTAAACGACGTTTGTAATTTGTGTCACATAGAGAGTTTTAAAAAGAGAACGCCTTACATTTCTAAATGCTTTTTTTTTTGAGTTTGCACTATTCGTTTAGAAATTAAAAAGCGCCCGCGTAAATGCTGCGTGAATTTTGAATTGATTTGATTGGTTTTATATTCTGTGGCTATACTTTTGTTGTCCTTGTGTCTTATTTTAAATAGAAATTTACATATACTTACACTTCATTTAATCAGGACACCATAATTAAAGTAACTGCAAGCCCGCCATTAAGCGAAATATTGTGCAAGAAATAAAAAAAGAATTATAGCTTTGGTTAATATAGGCATTCTCTTTTTAATTAACTGTGCTACCTCGAGTCTACATAATATCCCCTGAATCACAGATATACCAGGGTGGGTTGACGTTTAAAATTGAAGACAAGTAACTTTAGCCTGGCTAAATCGTACTTCATAGAATAATGGCGTTTCATATGACGTATAGCTTGTATCATAGACACACAGATACATTTTCACCCACACATAGATAATATGTAAGCGGCTTCAAGCCGATGCACGGTGTGATGTAGCCATAGACACTACATCTGGTATATCACTGCCCTGAATATATATTTCAATGGATATTTGTAAACTCGACCAAAGTATTATTACAATAATTTTATCTATATAGTTTTAAAACGAAAGCTTAAGCTTCAAGTGCGGTACCAGTGCAATACACATGAAACTAGACGATATTATTGTATAATTTATTTTATAAATTATTAATTTAAATAGTTATTATTAGTGTTAATAAAATAATTGGTAGCCAACATAAAAATGGCCTATTTTTAATTTAGTAAACTTAGATGCGTAAAACTTGTATACACTGCCACTCGCCAACCGCTGTCGGAAAAAATAAAATATACAAAATAATTTTCTACCACAATAAAGACTCGTTAACAGTTCCACAATAAAAAATAAGTGTTGTTGAATTTTTTAATAAAAATATGGACATATTTAGATTTATGATCTTGTAGTCTGGATTGAGTTTTTCACAGATTTTATTGAGAGCATAGTTTTTGTGTGTATAAATATAAAGTTACGTCGCCTATCACCTTATTTTTGCTACAATAGTTATTTTTAAGCCATACAATAACAGTTTTAAGTAATAGTACAATACAATTATACAGAATATACAAATATATACAATACAGATATACAATATAAAGTGATATTATACATATTTTATTTATAAAGCGTTGTAGCCGGCGTAACTTGAAATATATTGGTTTCATTGCATTAATAAATGGGTGCTGTTAAATCATTAATTGTACATATTTATTGTAATATACAATAGACTGGTAAATTTACAATGTTGTTAGTTTTCTACAGAGTTATCGCTAGAGGCTGTTTGCTTTTTGACTAACTAACATAGACAAAATATTTATTATCATCTTTGCTAAAATCCTACTGACTACAACTTTATAGTTATTTAATTCTAAAGAATTATTAATAAATAACTGTACTTCGTATAATTTGTAGGTATTTGATTATTAGTATTAGTAATTTTTTTTTACTGTGCGTATTTTGAGGCTAAGAAGAAAAGAGAACTAAGAAAAGAATAATATGAAGTACTTTAATAAAAAATCTTCGTTAATTTAATTGTAAACTAGTCCGAAAAATAAACAATTTAATATTGTAGAATAATAATCTAGCTTAATTAAAGGTAATTTTTTCTAATTTATTTTTCTGTTTGCGAGGTAATAAGTAGCTGGTGACGGATTTAAAAATACCCATACACTACTTAGATATCTTACTTAATCAACACTTTATTAAACACAATATTAAAACTTAATTTAACAGTAAAATGGCCTAAATAATCGAAAGCAAACACCCTCCCTCCATGTTACAATAAAATATATTTTCTTACAGAAACACCGAATAGATTATATAAAATTCTTTTTTAGACAATCCCAGAATACAAGATCTAACTTTTTACACACAACAAATGACAACAGATTTAATTTATTTACCATAGAGTTATTCTTTTTTTTTTCTCAATAAAAACAGTTGGTTGCGATATGGTCACAGATCCAGGCGAAAAATTTAAAGTTGGCATAATAAAAAAAATACTTAATTAAAAATTGTAAATATATTTTCTAGTTCTTCCAAAATGAATAATATCAGTATTAAATACAAAATTCAACTTTGGTTAAGGTCAAAAATGTATGTGTGATCTGTAATAAATTTTTGCATTAAATATTTCTTGGTGTAACGTTTAAATATATATTATAATTATTTTTAATATTACATTTTTATTCGTTTCTAGTTGATATTTTACTTAAATTGTAATGTTCTTGCCTAGATTTGCATTTATGTTAGTTATTTTAGATACGTTTGAAGTTGATACCATCGTATTTATGTATATTATTATTGAGTTAAGGGTTTTGTTTGTTTTTTTTTTGTCATTAATAGAAGTAAAATGTTGTAAAAAGTAAGCTCGTTGTATTTTATCAAATAAACACTTTTTAGTCCAACTGAAACAATATAAAGCAGTTTTATTTTATTTTCCTTGTCTATCCACAGAAGGCATACACTATTTGAAAAAAAAAACCATTTCAAGTTTTTTTTTATTAATTAATTACAGCTAATTTTAATTAAATTTAACTTTCCAAATGCGATGCAGCATGCTTTGAAAAGTAGTTTCGTGCCATCTAACGTCATTGTATCTAACTATATAGTTACAGCTATTATACAATAGGTGTCGCTATACATGAAGCGTTCACAAATAATTGAGACATTCCTAGCTAAACCTAATCTTTGATTCTTTATTTTAATAAGAAATTAAAATTCGTGAAAAGAACCCCTTTTCATTAGAAAACAGCGTGATACAATTACAATTCTTATGTTTCACGTAGTAGCTAGAATCGCACTAACCGTTTCTTAAGTTTATTTTTGTAATGGCATATATAAAAATAAAACACAATAAAATTACGAAGTTTGCTTTATTAACTTAGCGATTCGATCTTTATTTTTATAAACACATAGATCCATAAATGTCAAACCCAGAAGTAGACAGTGTCCCAACATATCTTTTTGTAAGTCTCTCTTAGATCTGAACACGTTTTGTAAATGAACTGGGATGTATGCGTGAGAATTATTCGAGGATATATTTTTGAAATCATTTAACAGCATTTCCACTGTTTGCTCAGTCGACACCCTCTCGTTACCAACTAGCGTTCCGTAGATTCTAAAATGAAATGTAAATTGTAGTATGTGGGTGTAGTCACGGTTTTTAAAATAGCATCACATAATTTTAGAGTTTACAAATCATAGCTGTACGCGATTTATACCAACTATAGATTACACACCGTTTTCCCTCTAGAATTTTAAATCAATATTTTTTTTATAGTTAGGGTTCGGCAAATGACTGTAATTTTATATAATACTAGCTGGCCCGGCAAACGTTGTTTTGCCATACCAAAAAAAAAGTAAAAAATAATAATAATGAACTATAAACCTCACGGAGCCCGAGACCTTTCCAACGAATGCAAAACCGTGGAAATCGGTTCGTGCGTTCTGGAGTTATAGCGTCAGGAAGGAAAATCCAACTTATTTTTATATAGTATATAATACAGCACATGACAAAAGTTTGTCCCAACAGCGGGGCGTTAAAAGGCTGGAGATAGAGAAGTACACATAAACATGATTATTTAGAATTCAATCCGTAGAAAAATACAGAAAAATGATTTTACCTGTAAGGCAAAGTTGGTCTTAAGAAATACACATTCTGATTTAAGGTATCTTCATTAGTATCTGCATTTAACAACCTGTAAAAACAAAGTAATAGAGAATATTACGGAACCTAAAATGCAGATGGCGCTGTCATAAATTTCACCAGTGAACACTTTCTATAAATAAATGGGTGTGCCAGGTGCGGACATTTAAATAAATTTGTAAGGTGAAATATTACGTTTTAAGAACCGTGTCCATGGTGACTCCAAATTCTCCAAAACGTCGGGCCAAAATTTAAAACGAATATACGCGTTTAAATCCGTAAAAAGTAGTTTTATTTAAACACATGAGTCGCGTAAGTATTAGAAAATACAAACTAAGCTTAGCTTGTGACTAGAGGACGTTGTGACACTACATCTGGTAAATCTGTGGTAAAATTAATAAATAACTGTAAACTTACTGTTGTTTATATCTAGCTGTGACAAGAGCGACGATCATAGATATCATCTGTGCCTTTTGCAAATTCACAGCCAATACTTTGGGATTGTTGGGATCACTGCCGCCCGCACGTAAAGTTGTTGCCTCGGCTTTCATTACGTAAATGTCGGCTTCTGGTAACTTTTGTATTATACGCCATGTCTGAGTAAATTAAATAATTTAATTTATAGATAACATTTATAGAAATAATATTATATTTGTAGCGGCGTATAATTATCGATGCCGACAGTGTCCCTGCACTATTTACATTATATACTTAAGCGCGCTTGTGACCAGTGTTGCCAACTCCGGGGTTTTCCCCCCAAATTTAGGGGGGAAAAATCTATACAGGGATTTTTAGGGGGTGAAATTTTTAAATTTTCTTAACTATCGATCCGTCGTTTGGGGAGTTTTGTTTTGAATTTAGTGGCTTTTAGTGGTTTTTGAAATTGCTTTAGGGGGAAAGTTTTCAAACAGTTGGCAACACTGCTTGCGACTCTCTCATACCTACAGTGTTGCCAGAAGGTTACATTTTTTACATTTTACGTAACTTTTGATCAGTTCATGTAACATGTATGTAAGAAACAATTTTAGTTAGATTTAAGTAACTTCTCAAGAATTACAAAAGAGGTAAAAATGAAAAAAAAATCTTGAAAAATTAAAATATTCTTATCTAAATTTATTTAATGAAAACAAAAACTACCGCAAAAAATTAAAAAGGTTATAATTATATTGATAAATATAATTTTTTTTAAATTATTGTGTACAAGAAAAAATAAAATAATAATAATTTTTGATCTGCGAGCTGAAAATTACATGAGCGTGAATGTAGCAGACATCAGAAAAATTTAAAACTACAAATAAATAGAGTAAATAATTTAAAAAATAATATTTATAAAAAATGTATTTATTAATTTGAAAAATTTTTAAATGCGCATTTAAAAAAAAATCTTTTATTAATTATTTACTCTATTTGTAAATAATTATAAATTTGGCTGATGGCTGTTACATTCACACTCATAAAATTACCACTACGTAAGTTTTAGTTTAAAAATGTAACTTTTCTTGGATGCCAACGTAACTTTCGACCAAATCACTCTGGCAACACTGCATACCTAATAAACACCGGCAGTGCGAAATAGACTGTTACGCGGAGCGCACGCGTCCCAATTTGTATTCCTTGTATAATTTACGTTTTAGTTTTGTATACAAGCAGAAATAAAGACGTCGGATAAAGAAACCTAACTAAGTGTTTATCTTGACAGCCTAAATATTATAGAAATTTCACACAATTGCCAAATGATGAATTAAGATTTTTTTATTTTTTTAAATATGGACACCCACGACCGTGTGTGTCAATATTTAAAAAAATAAAAAACCTGGTCCCAATATGCGTAATGGATAATACGCAGATAACTTCTTTTGTGAGAGACGGAAATGTCGAATATAAACTCTGTACTAGCACGTCTAGTCAGCGCGGCATAGTAGACCGGAATCCCTCCGAAAGTAGAGGAGTCTCATGCCCAACAGTGGGACGTTAAAAGGTTGAAGAGAGAAAACAAAACTTTAAAACTTTCGTTTCTAACTCTTTCCTTCTGTCTCTCTCCAGCCTATTAGTGTCCCGTTTATTATTAACATTAGGAAACAGAAAGAGAGCGGTATTTTAGTAGTGGTTAGTCAGGCTTTGTTACGCTTAGTATCACTGCGACCAGATTGATCTATTGTGATCGGCACTTTCTGCAGTTCTCGGTCCAAGCCTGTTGCCATAAAGAACTCCAGCCGGCGTATTATGAGCTTTTTAAAATCATTCAAGTTCCAGGCACACCGTAAACTGCATGGCTATATTAGGTATTATGACAGAAATAAAACTTTTAGTTGAAAATTTTTAGTTAGTACTTTAACTTTTAGTTGTACCTTCTCCTTAAACATATTAATGTATGACTGGTTTAGCGAACTGACTGACTAATAATTTTGTTCATAATACGAATTTTCCAGACAGTTCAATTCACGGCGTAAACTGCCTGTAAATAAAAGCTCATAATACGGCCGCTGGATCTTTTTGGCTCCGAGAAAATAAGTTTCTACTGGGTGACTGGTATAATTGCCCAGAGAGGTGCATCCCATATGCATCATTGAAGGGCAATCAGTGAGAATGTGTATAGGTGTTTCCTCTGCCAATTGGCAGTTTATATCCAATTGTCAGTTAGCCATATTGGAGAGAGTTAGAAACGAAAGAGTTAGACATGAAACATGAAAATATTTCAAGTTCAATTCAACAGTGCGAAGTTAAACAGGCTGGAGAGAGAGAGAGAGAGAAAGAGAGAGAGAGAGAGAGAGAGAGAGAGAGAGAGAGAGATATGTGTCTAAATAATCTACTTACTTCAAAAACTAAAAAACACGCTCGAAAATCCGGTTTTTTTTTTATTATTGCAGTGTTGTCGGTCCTTGATATATGTGCAAAATTTCAGATCAATCCGACTATTGCAAGTGGGTGAAAATCACTTCCAAAGATTCCGTTACATAGATTAATACATTGATAGATACATACCGAACTAATATAAGCGTGTTAATAAGTACAAAGTGGTTTAATTTGAAAAATATATAGAAAAACTTACAATATCCAATATGTCAGTAATATGTAGCCTCTTGTTATCTGGATAGTCTATGCCATGATACTTCCATTCTATTACTTCGTAATTCTCTTTATTTATTTGTGTCCAACATACAGAGTTCACTGTTACAAATATACTTAACACTGTACAACATTCCTAGAAATTAATAGAAAAAAATTAAATAAAACATAAATAAAGAAATTTGTTTCTCATGATCATAACATCAGACTGCCCTTAAAGACTGCGCTCAGGTCATATTGCATCGAAAAAATTTTCTTTTCTTATGGGTAAAACCTGTTCTCCCAATTGTGAAGTTTGTGGCGTAATTGAGGACGTAGACCACATCTTGTGGGAGTGTTCCAGGAACGTAGTCTATCGCAATACAAATTTCAGTGCTTGGACAGATATGGATATTGGTCGTAGTAATGCTATTCTTTCTGACATCTCAACTGATAAAACCAAATTGTTATGTAATTTAGCGGACTTATTATGCTAAGATCGATTTTGTTTTTTTTTTGTATTTTAATGTAACTACACATTACTCATTTAGTTAAGGATTTGTATTGATAGGGCGATATAGTCGCAAAGCGACCAAGCCCTTTAAATAAATAAAAAATAAAAAAATCATAACATCACACCTTTTTCCCATGAGGGTAGGAAGAGACTATAGAAAGCCATCTGCTATATTCCAAACACACTTGGCTTCATCCACACTCATACGTATTGTCATACATGCCCGACAGTGTTACTTTCTTTATTTCTCCTCACTTGTAAATTACAAATAGAATAAATAAATAAATATTCGTGGACATTTCACACAACATCCTGTTGTCCTCAGCTAAGCTTATATGCTTGTGTTATGGGTACAAGAATACGGATAGAATACATATACTTTTTTTTTGTAAATACATAGATACTTATATTATAATGCATAGAAAGACACAGTACAAACATTTTTATGACATTCATAAATATCACACAAATCATTGTCCTGAGTGGGAATCGAACCCACAACCTCATGAACGGTAGTCTGTTACATGAACCACTAGACCACGAAACCCATCAAATAGAACAGCATTATTAAAAAATTTGAACAATAAGAATATATAAAACAACTAGCTGACCCGGCAAACGTGGTTTTGCCATACTAAAAAAAAAGGTTTGAAAAATAGATGTTGGCCGATTCTCAGACCTACTGAATACGCATGTAAAATTTCATAAAAATCGGTCAAGCCGTTTCGGAGGAGTACGGTAACTAACACTGTGACACGTGAATTTTATATATAAGATATCATGTGAAATGACATCAGAAAATATGAGGAGATGGTGTCCTACTCCTCTTATAAAAAACTAGCTGTTGCCCACATCTATGTATGCATGAAATATTGAAACAAATTCTTATCAAATTATACAAAAAAGCCATCCTCTTGAACCACTCTATCTATAAAAAAAATCGAATCAAAATCAGTTGCGTAGTTTTGAACATATAAACTCACATAGGGCCATACATTACAAGCCTATTTGTAGGAGAAAAAGACTTTAAACCGTTTTGTATCTTATTTTTTCTTGTTACATTGAACCTTTTTTATTTTGATTTTATACATATTTCCTTAGTACAGGTCAGTGACATTAACAAAAAGAGATTGTTATTAAGTGTTTATTGGAAATAACTTTATTTTATAAATACATAGGTATATAATATACATAATAAAATTTGTTAGAACTACTTAACCTCCGTGTGGTGACGGATAAAGAATACGGGTGTCACTACCCCATCTCCTTCCAAGGGTGCTGTAGGAGTCAGCTAAGGGATATTCCACACAGATAACATCGCTGTGAGAGACGGAATACTCGAAAAGAAACCCTGTGCCAACACACCTGGTCAGCGCGACACAGTAGACCATAACCCCTCCCAAAGTGGAGGAAGCCCGTGCCCAACAATGGGACATACATGGGCTGGAGAGAGAGAGGGGCCATACATACAAAAATATTTATTTATTTATTTCAAACTTTTTATACAATAATTGTACAAAGGCGGACTTAATGCCTGGGGCATTATCTACCAGTCAACCTTCAAAATAATGACTTTGTTTTATAATAAGTAAAGAAGTTGATAAAAAAATTCCATACCTCTATAGCAGTTTGGTTCAATTTAGGATATAGAAACTGTCCCTTAATTCTATTAGATATATCTTTCTCTCCATTACATTGCCCTTCCAATATTCCACAAAATATTTTTTTAGCAGACTTCTCCGATATTCCATCTATCTGTTCAATATCATTTAAACTATTCAACTGGCCATTCTTACTACGAAATTTGGATATTTTCTTTATATTCACTTTGCTTATGTCATAACTGAAATAATAAAAAAATACATTTGTTACGCACATTATGCAGCATACATTTTTAGTGAAGTGATCCCATTAATGAGATAGGGATATTAAAAATATTTTACACACAAACCTGCTGAATAATAAATAAATAATAAATAATAAATATTCATGGACATTTCACACAACGTCCTCTGGTCCCAAGCTAAGCTTATATGCTTGTGTTATGGGTACCAGAATACGGATATAATACATATACTACTTTTCTTTTGTAAATACATACTTATAATACATAGTAAACACCCAGACGCAGTACAAACATTTAACATACAAACTGAATATATGTATGTATAGGCAAATTTCATAAAAATCGGTCTAGCTGATCTAAAGGAGAATAGGAAGAAACACTGTGACACCAGAATTTTAAACATAAATTAAAACAGACTCTCAAGGCTTATGTGTATATACAGTGATGCAAAAATCCAGGCGTACGACGTCGCGGGTAACAGCCAGTTTAAAATAAAATAGACACAAGGCATACCAAAAGCAATTTCTTTTAAGTATATTATTATACTCTTCGGCAATTTCCAACTATAATAAATTTGGAAGATCTTTAAAAGGACATCTAATTCTAATTAGATAATTTAGTGTGAAAACTTTTTAGAATTACCTCGAAAGCGCGTCCAAATCTGAATGGTTTATAACCTGTAAAATTTTAGATTTTTCTTCATCTGTGTATTTATTGTACAAAGAATCACTAAAATTATATCTTGATAATGTAACAACCCTGCAGGTACGACATAGAGACTTCTAAAAATAAATAAAAGCATTTAAAATGCGAGCTGCTTAGAAACATAACCAAAAAGCTATTCAAACTAACCAATAACATTCGTGAAGAATTCGTTATATTTAACAGCATTTTGCACTTAAAAATTATATTATCATTAACAGTTACGATTGTTTCAAATATAAAGTATAAAAATATTACAACAAAAAAGTAGAACCGTTCACACAATTTATTTGTTTACTAACAATAGAGCTGTACTCCGTGTTAAAGTTACACCGAACGATATAGCTGGATATTAGGATTTATCTATACAAATCGATATTTGAGGTCAATGTTATTGACAATATTATAAGCATATAATTATACTGCAAATGAAGGTCAATCATATTATTTTATGTTTATGTGCGTAATCAAGAGAACAACGTGATTTAAAGATTTTTTAAATATATTCAGATAAAAAATAACTTTAATAAGATAAATAACTTTGATGTGTTCATTGCATATGACATATGACATAGTATCAAACTCCCAAAAAAACTATGCGCAATACGTCATAGCAGTCATTTGAAAATTTTGCTCCTATTTATACGCTATTTTAGCTTACTAAACTCTATACTGGCTATGTTATTTACAGTATATTCATTTTCAATGAATTTCTAAAGCTCTCGTAGAGCAATTTGAATGATAGTCCAATACAACAACTTGTGGTTGGAGATCTATCTTCCTTGTCTAGCCGGGTGAATAAAACGGTAAAAAAGTTAAATTTATAAAAACGTCAGAACGTAATCAATCATACTTAAGAATCAAATAAATATTGCAATGTTCGATTTGTATACATACATCACTATTCCAAAATCTGTCAAAACTGTCAAATTGACGAGATGACATTTAGTTGAACATAGACAATAAACTTCATTTATGGAAAATCTAAAATTTGTCCAAAATAGAAAATAATTAAAGTTATATTAAAATATAATGATTTGATAAAATATTTAATGTTCATTGCACTCACTACAGATTTATCACTCACAAGCATTATTCTATATGGATATAGGAGGTCGGCTAATATTTTGTTCATTTTGGTCTTAATCAAAATGTGGTCAGAGAAGCAGTCATTAACGCCATCTATTATTTACACATAAGATGACATATTTTTTGTTTCATTTATATAAGTTAGCGTTACTCATTCATAGATGTCACTGATTAGCCAAGAACGCTAAAGTTTACAGTCGCGCTATCATTTTTGAATTCAATTTTTTGAAGAGTTTATTATTTTATTTTGCTGCTATGTGCAATGGATATTATGGATACAATATAATTATAATCTTACTCTTTGATTAGTACAATGTAATAGTATAGAAGCTCCTTGATGCGTAATTTGAGGAAAATATGTAATATTTTATTAAAAATTTTTGAAGTTTGTCACATGTATACGAAAAGATAGATGTAAATCCATGTAAATCTGTGTTAGTAGTGTTAGCCAAATTCAAATAGCCTGGCAATTGAACTAATGATTACCATTTCTCCTAGATCGTTACTTCCTACCTGTGCTTCCTAACTGATTTTAATTTAAAGTATAATTGGCCATTAATTTTTTATTGTGCAAAAATCTAATAAATAACTTTTAGCTCTGTGCTTCTAGCTTTTTATTCAGCTTATCTTGTCTTGCAATCTTGAAACAGGTAAGTAATGGTTCTGTACTATGCCGTTCAAATGAGAATAGGATTGACCCCGCGTCATGTTGCGACGTCATAGCTGTCAATTTGAACAATTTTGGTAAGAAAAAAAAGACATTTTTAAAATATAATTTATCTATCACTTTATCGTATCTAAACGTATTTAAACACTAATTTTCGAGCACATAGCGAGACAAATACAATTAAAAACAATAATAATTTTTTAACGGGAAACAACCACATAACTAGCAGAATTTAAAATAAAATGCCTTAAAATTCATATTCTCGACAAGGCACGCCAACAACAACAAAATGGCGGTTGGAAATTCAACTTAATTTCATTGTTTCCAACAACGAAATTAATGAAAGAAAATAGCATTTCTTTTTAATAATATTATAACTATTATTACTTAATAATTTAAGACGTTTTTCTCTTCAAATTACTGAGATTAGGTTAAAGAAAAATAATTATTAATGATACCCAAATAAAGTTACGTTGCTGACAGTACTTTTCTAATCACTTTTGACAACTAAAGGTCATTGCCAATCCTATTCTCATTTGAAACGTATAGTACGTGAATAATATTTATACAACGAACTAAACAAAAGCCAATACCTAGGCTTTTGTTTTGTGCTTGACAGTAAGTTGACAAATGATTGAAATATTCAGAGTGGCGTCAATTAATAATAGGGTGGCAATTTCAATAAAAATTGGTAGGGCACGCAACGTAGAAGAAACAAGTTTGTAGGTAGGTACGTCGTACTTTTAAAATTTATTTTTAATTAATTGCCTTGCGATTGAACAAGACGACCGTTTTTTCTTTCGCTTGAACTCAAAACGCAACCATTACAAAATGGCGACCGTTCGTGCTAATTCGTACTCTTTCGTTTGACGCATCACATTATTCCCACTTGGTCATATTCTGGGTTTCGCGAAGGTTTATAAATTCGCTGTAAGCTGTTGTGCTCCCGTTTTGTTTTTCTGTTCCGCTGGCAATCTTGAAAATAACAGTGGTAAGTTTAGCAATACAACTAATAATATATTAATTTTACTACCATAAGTAACATTTGAAAATTTTTTTTATCCTTACATTTGTGAGGGTAGGTTTGCTATTCTCAAACTTTAGCTTGGGAATCAGGTAATTCCAGAATTTTTCCCAATTCTTCTGTCTGAGTTGGACTCTTCTCACTAAAACTTCAACTTACAACTTTAAAACTTTTATTTCACGATCAGAATTTTATCTTTTATCAATTCTCCGTATAATTCTTACGTATTTAATGTACCAACCTTCGTGGTACCAACCTAGAATTATTACTATTTTTTGTGGTCATTCACTGACCTATTTTGGAAAGAAACAGTTACTGGCACAAAATTCTAACGTTTTTACTTAGAAGGGGGAGGGGGCTTCCATTTTTTGCAAGGATAGGGATTGGGGCGAAGGCAAAAATTTGGACCCTTGGACGAAATGTGATATCTTTCTCGTACATCTAAAATGAGTTTCATTTTATTTTTCTTGTTGGCTCTGACCACAATGGCACCTTTACTTTATAGTCTTACAAACCCCTACCAGGCGCCTTGCAAACTAGAACAAATTTAGGAGAAATTCGGTTGGCAGCCCTAGAAGGGGACACACAACTATATTATACATACAACTTTAATAAACATACAACAATAATAATTAGGATACAATTTATTAAACATATGCTGTGTACCTACTTAGTCTGTATGTAATGCGATCCAAATAACAATATGCACGGCCCCGCGCTATTTTAATTTGCATGTCAGCTCAAAAAATAATACCTATAATTAAGAAATGCAGAAAATAGTTGCAGACAACCAAATTTTTTTTTAAGTATATATTTGTGTTCCAAAGCCCATTTTTCAATTTCGTATTCAGATCTAAACTTTAATTAGTTTCATAACCATACTTTTACGTTGAACTTTGACAGATATTAAATAGGCCGTTGTCTTGCACATTTTTATTTGAAGCGCATAGTCTTATTTAACAAACACTCTTAATTTTATCTTCTACTTGCTGTTACCCGCGACTTCGTACGCGTGGTATTCCGAAAATTTTGCAAGATTTTACACTGATACTTCGCTCCTATTGGTCGCAGCGTTATGTTACATGCCCTAAGGCCTTCCGCGATAAACTACTACTGTGACCACTACAACTGGACTATCCAAAACTGAAAAAAAAACTTAAATCGGACCAGCATTTCTTGAGATTAGCGCGTTCAAATAAACAAACTCTTCAGCCTTATAATGTAAATAGTAATATAGTACATAGTACAGAAGTATGGTTACTCTTAATTTTATCTTCTATAGGGGATTTACTTATAACCACACGGTAAAACGTATTCGATATCTATCCATCAGTCTTTTCTCATCCTCTATTTGACATAATACGCCTCCGTTATTTTATTTCTCAATGTTCTTTATCAAACGGTACACATACATTAGTTAAGTATTTCATTTCCTTTTATTTGAAAACAGTTTAGCTAATTTTCAATACAAGCAACAATAATTCTTAGACTTTTCACGTCATCATTATTTTAATAAAGACTAGCTGGCAAACGTTGTTTTGCCATACCAAAAAAAAGTAAAAAAAAAAAAATTCACTATAAACCTCACGCAGCCCGAGACCTTTCCAACGAATGGAAAACCGTGGAAATCGGTTCGTGCGTTCTGGAGTTATAGCGTCAGGAAGAAAAATCCGACTTATTTTTATATAGTAGATTATTGTCATTTACTTAACTTTGTAGTTTAATTCAAAACTATTAAGTCTGCTATTCCAATTATTAAAAACAGCATGAAAACATTTCATTAAGTCCCAAATATTTTACCTTTCTCGTGTGTGATTCTTGTGCGTTGTTAGAAGGATATATTTCGGCCTTAGAAACTGTCGTTTACTGAGTCTATTTTTAATTTCTTTTATACCCAATAGTTCCCTGTAGATACCAACGTATCCGTTCATATTAACATCTACACACTATATTGTTGTGGGTTTTAGACAGTGAGGCAGACAAACTTTACTGATGACATACTTATTACTTAAAAAGCATAAGCTCCCAGTATAACCATTAGGTACCAATCTACTAGCGAGACATTCACTTCATAATACACTTCAAACAGTCTGTCTTCAAACACTGTTGCAATCTTAGCTCTTTATTCCAAATCCATTTCAAAGAAATTTGGGACTAAATTTTCGTGCGTACACTTCATTATTATTCTTCTTATAGCCACTTATCGGATCTAAGGAACTCTAAGGGCCTCGTTCACCATGTTCAAGTAAAGCGTTGATTAGTTACTTATCGATTAGCGTTAATTGTCAAGTAATAGTTACGAGTATCTTCTGTCAATTTCAATTTTTTAATCTTAAGATTACCTACTGCTACTCGAACGTCGTGAACGTCGCACGTGTAGTTACTGGTGACTTTAACTAGCGATTAGTCTACTTGGCGCTTTACTTGAGAATGGTGAAAGAGGCCCTTAGAGTAAAGCGTAGATATAGGTGGGGTCTAGCGAGAAGTAACCGCTTACGACGCTTACCATCAGGCGAGCCGTACGCGTACACGTACGTATGGAAATGATTTCGTTAAGAGGATTGCCTAACACTCTAATACTAAGTTAGAACTTTTTAATTGCACACTGTTTTGAGCTAACTTTAAAATTCATATTATTTTAGCCTCTAATCCCTGTCCTTCCTTAATCATCACGGTGGATCGTCATCATAACAAAATACAGCTTGATGGCTTGATTTAACTAATTTTCAACGGCATTGGTGCCAACACCCAAAATTAGACGTTATGTTGTGTGAATTAGCTATATGCTTTTAAACCCCTTAAAATTAAATACCCAACAGTGAAATGAAAAGTACCAGAGCTAAAACAGCGAAACGCTTTTTTTACCTTCACCATCACCAAGCGAAATCGGTGTCGGTCGATGTGGACGACCTGGCAACGTTGCATTTATACAGCCGTTAGCGGACAGATCGCGTCGATATGGCATGACATGGCGTGGATCTCAATATTTACAGTCTTTGTTTCATTTGATCACTCTACTTTATTCATCAACAAGATGCCAAATGAGTCAATCATGATAACCAAGTTAATTTCTACATGCGCATTAAATGAAATAAATTATACGAACCAGTTATAACTAGCATTAATGCGCATGACATTGAGTAAACATTGATATTCTGGCTAACAGAGCCGTGTAACCTGGTCCGTACGAACTCGCTAATGCAATGTTGCCAGACCGCTATCGGGCGGTGCCATTTTACGCAAGTCTACCTAGATAGGTACATACATGTTTGCTGCTGATTCTTATTTGATTAGATTTTACTTCTGTTCTTAACAGTTGTATCTCTGTCTGTCTCGGCATTTCTCGCTAGATGCTAGATTATGATAATTTTTATGATAAGTCGTTGTTACTATTTATCTCAGAGACCCAAACATACAATCATATGTGTTGTTTACATAATAGAAAATTTTATTTAAACCACCAAGAGTCGTCTATGTATCCAAAAATTGTGGCACTGTTTGAGTCACATCGATTAGCGCTAAAGCATCTTATCTAATGTTTTAATTTGACTCTTTTTTTACATACTTTGACCTAAATTATCGGTTCATTCTCTTTTAGGAACAGTATTTTACGTCTAAATGTTTAACAGCTCTAGCTATTTTATTTAAATGCCTAGTGTTTAAAAGGTGTATTTTAAAATATTAATATATTTCTTTGCCACTGGTATTATTATTCTGAAAGCGCAAGGGAGCACAGCGAGAAACCACAATACTGGATTAGGTTATGTTAGTCTGTGAATCTTGGTACTCGGGTCATTGATCACTTGATTTGGCGTCGCTTTACTCCGCATTCTATGGTCTTTTAAATTTCTGCTTTGGTGAATTTATCATTGTCGTCAATTCGTTGAGGACTTCCTTCGCAAATAGCAACGAGCGCGGGAACTTGAGCGGCATTGTATTGTAAACATTACGTTAGTGAAGCCCGACCCGAAGGTGAATTGAAGTGTTTGGTCCAGAATACGATAGGCAAAAATGATTTCATGAGGGAATTAAATTAATTTATTTATATTATAGCATAATAATGTTGTGTTCATGAATTGACGCAAAGTACTAGTATTAAATAAAGTAATAGGGTGGTATAGGAACGCTTTTATTTGATACAAGCTCACTTCTAGAACCGACCGTTGCTGTGGTATTTTAGTAACGTTAGTAAAAAAAGTAGTTGCACCTTAATTAATTGCTTACAAATCTTGATGTTCATGTAGGTAATTATCAAATTATTATCATTTATTAAATAAAGCGATAGTGTCTAAACCATTTTGCCAGCTGTAGTATGGTATTTGCCAGTTTCCTTAGTAACAAAGTAGAAAACAACACGGCGCAGTATTTTTATATATAGGTACAAAAGACCGTATCATCTAAACAAGATCCATAGGAGTAGGAAATTTGTTTAAATTATAAAAATAGGGGGACTAGTCCCATTTTTATAATTTTGATCATCACCAAGACCTGTGAACAAGACATGATAAATAAGACTGCGTTTATGTTAAGATAGGTTATTTCAAACAAGGTCAAAGTATTATCGCGAAAGACGTTTAATTGGAAAGGAAGATGGTAAGAAGTTCTTTTACATAATTCTGATATCTCAGCTATTAGTTGGAAAATCCGTATTTAGTTTATAGCTTTCTGTAGACTCTTTATTAATTCTTAGACATGAAAGCAATTTCGTTTTATTAAATATCTATTTTTATAATGACGTATTTCTGACATATCGCGTGAATCGGCCGTGTTCGTCCACGATCGGGTAGTCTCGGCTGGGTGTCAAACAACCCACTTGCCTCGCATCTAACCCAGTCAACGTAAGAACGGCAACGTCGCATTCACAAAATATGCTGCTATTTTTGTGGTTATTACCAATTAATACGTTTATAAATTATTATTAATATAAAAATTTGGGCAAATAAATAATCTAGTTGTATTTTGGAATAGGTTCCTACCCAAAACATTACAACTTTGACACATAAGAAGCCAGTAGACTTAAGCCAAAACAGTTTGGCCCAATTTTCAGATCTAGGTACATTATAATCAAAACGGTTAACAATAAATGTGTAGGTATTTGTACAAAGTACCTATATCCAGAATATATACGGAATAAAATTGATTTAGCAAATATTAAATTAATTCTACATTCGAAAACAATTATACTTAAAGCTAGTAAGTGCTATACGCTATACTATTTCGGTTTTCCTCTAACCTAGTATCTGCAGCTGCTTTTGAAAGATACCCTCTATAGACGCTTTAAAACAGAAGTAGAACACAAGAGAACGAATAACTATTATCGTAACGTGACCTCGCTGTGTAATAAATCTACAGGGTAATGTATGAACCCAGATATAACACTCGACGCGTGTTATCGTCGATGCTCTGTCTTTTTCACTCGCGAACGGTTTTAATGTATTTGTTTCGCTCACTAATATTCGTCCGCATTAAATGCCATCGAACGCAATTCTCTGTACCATGACTAGTCTGTGGGTGTAGTCGTGTTCCGTCTGCGATCTCTGTCGTCACTCGTACGGCCGCCATTTTCTTCTCTCTCTGTCTGCTGTCAGTATCGCTTTGGACGCGGAACAGAGTGCCCGTATGTCGATTTTTTGCGTTCTTCTTGATAGTTCTTCTACTCTTGCATTCTCTTACCCACGTATTTAGGTAAGTGTTTTGTAATTATACAACGCTGTTTATATTTTGATTCAAAGCAATTAGTAATTTGATTAGCGTGTTTCTATAGAATATTTTTGCCTTATTATTATTATTTTTTATTCCTTTTCTGTTTATTTTTTAAATTAATTCTTTTTTTATTTATTTTATGTATAATATTTATATTAAATATATGATTTGTATAAGCTGTATTTTCGTATTTTATTAATTAATGTAATTTATTGTTATTTAATGACAGTTATGACAGCCGTTGTCAATAAGGACTCGATTCTGATTGGCTATGTTTTTTTTTGTTCTTTTTTTAACATCCGAATAAAATTATCGACTTCCGGATAGTAAAAGGTTTATTTTTAATGTTAGCGTTATAGTGTTGTCCATTTCGATAGTTTTTATATTTATCCGACATGAAAAAAAAAGGAGGTTCCCAATTTGTTTTGCTTTTATGTGTACCTACGCGATTTCGGTTTTTACTTTTATTATGTATTTTTTATGAATTAGAGAGCGTATAAAGGGTTAAATCTGACTTTTGTATTTTTGTAAATACAAAAGTTAGATTTTACATTTTGAAAGTTAATGTTTTTTACAATTTTCTATACACATACATAATAAGTATGTATTTTAAGTACCTAAACTAGAGATATAATTTGATTGAAAATATTACTAATTCTGCATTTAGGTGACAATACAATAATTAAAAGGCGCAATACGGATACCGTTACTAAAACAATTTTGTCCACATTTTAGTTTAGTTCAGTTTATGACAGCTCAGCTGAGTCTTTGCCAATATTCGTCACGTTTTTCACCTTCACTTCTTTCCATTTATACACGTCTCTTTCCCGCGCGCACTACCATCGCCAAGAGTGACTGCGATAGCAGTCCCGCTGTTAGCCTCGTTTGAATATGAACGAACGGACTTGCAGCGCTATTGCGCCGAGTGAGTGGGGATTGTAGAATTTATTCCGGTATTTCGTGCGATAAAACGGCGGCCATTTTGTTGTAGTTATTCGTGCACGAGAAAATTAAAATGATTTTCATTAATTTATTTATTTAACGTTCTAAATATGATATGATAATAATGACTAACGGAATTATTGTACTGTCATCATTATTCATGTCTTTATTATTCTCACCTACATAAATAAAAAAATATACTTTAGTTTTTTTTTTGTTGTTGTACACATTTACATCTGTTGGTTCTCTTTCAAAATATAACACGGGACCCTATTACTGTGTAACCTGATGATACCCTTAGGCGACATGATTATTTATTTATTTATTATTTTATTGAAACGTTTTGCACAAAAAATAGTGTAGGTAGGTATCAATAGTGCAGAGATAATAAGAGGCAGGTTTATTAAGTCCGTATGACGAATATATTTATATACTTAATACCTAAAGATACGGAACCCTTCGTGCTCGAGTCCAACTCGTACTTGGCTGGTTTTATAATTTATACTTACCTACTGGAAATTAATAATTTTCCCAAAAGCTATTGTACTAAGGAATCGTCATGCTAGATCGATAAAGGTAAAATAATTTGTAATAAAAATAAAAAAAACTCGCTAAAAATGGACACATAAAAAGAAATGTTTTCAAACTGAATGAAAAATAAAAAGAATCCGATGACTCGAACTTCACTAATGAAGGAGGCAAAGAGAATAGAGGGAGATAAAAACTGACGGAAACGGAGTTTAATTTAGAGCAACACTTTACTAAAACTATTAGACTACTAAAGTCGATCCTAAAATTTGTGGGCGCATTATAAAATTGACAATCATAAGGGTTGCGCAAACCAATCAAATGAGTTATCGAAGAATTACACATCCTGTACTTAAAATTAACTGATATTGGAATAATAAGTCGTATGTGCTACAATTATTCCGATTGGATGCTTTGTTGACATACAATAATTTTGGACCAAAAATCTTACTTACTGGACTTACTACAGAAACTTACTGGACCGGCTATAAAGAGTCTCTCTGAAAGTGTTTTTCTTTTTTTAAATCAGTTTCCGCTAACATTAGCAAACTCACAATGCAAAATTTGCAAAAAAAGGCAGCAAATTGACTTTTGTTTATTACTCAGTAATTTATGTCGAGATATCGCGTTGTATAAGATTTTTTCGAATCGTGAATCGGCTTACTAACCTTTCTATAACAATCAATAAAATTGTCTATCAATAATATCGCAGCAAAAAACTGTTTGATACCTTTCTCTCTAATCTCAATCTTACAAAGATCCTGGTTAGGGGGAGTCGTTACTATTTATTTAAATTTGGTATCTTTAAATCCATTACAGACCTCAACCATGAGTCAAGCGCCTATCGTCTATTAAGAGCAATCCCACTCTCGTAGGAATTGTAAAAATTTGGGCTCTTCTTAATTCATTTTCTTTTTCGTAAATATACTTACTGCTATCGCAGAAGCTAAAGTTTTATTAACAAAGTCACGAAGTTGTACTTATTCTAATCCTTAATTATGGCTGGATAACCAGAAAATTTCCAACGATATCTGATATCGGATTACGATCCTAAAATACTTTCGTCATTTATTGCTATTTAAGTCGGAAGTGCTTGGTATATCAAGGAAGCGGAAAGTGCATATACGATTCAGATCCAGAAATATCTAGAATACTGGTTGCCACCCACACACCCCGCCCAAACCCTCCAGATTTCTTGTTGCGATCCCCACCCAAGCGCGCGCATAAATTTTTGTGCTAGCTTGGTGTGGAACCGCCCAATATGCGTAGACCTGACAGAATTTTGTGCTAAATTTGCTCCTGCATGCGCGAACGTCTTATAGGAAATTTTGTTGACTTCGATCTGAAAGCGCTGTGTCATTTAACATCAACCCCGTTTTCCAATCAGAGCACAATAGCGCATTATGTGGCACAATACAATGCTCAACGTTGAGTGTTCCAATTACAGCATCGCATCGCACAATCGAGCAGTCTCAAAAGTGATGCGTGCAATCCATACCAACTTCAGCGACAGAAAATTAACAAGTATTTTTTCTTTATATTGGCATTGATTGAAATTTTATTTATATATTATCGTTAGTAATATTATTTATTGTTAAAAAAAGTTTAAGAATTTCTTTTCGTCGGAGTTTTCTGGAAATATTCAAAGTTAATTCAAGCTGTGTTAAAAAATAAATAAATATAAGTATGGATGAAGGTATAAACACTGACGTTTTTGACTTTTTAATACAATGTTTATTTTAGAAATTTTTTTTCAACACTGAACTTAGCGCACTCTGCTGGCGTATTTTAAAACTAATTCCAATTAAGCGTCAGCATTGTGCGGCACTGAGTCGCATTATGCTCTGCCATTGGAAAACGGGGCAAATATGCAGGTCCCTTCATAGTTATGGCTTATATACCAAGGTCTTTATGTCATAATTTGTTACCACTTGTTTGCTAGCTTATAGCACTTATGTCTGTCTGACTTTGTTTATGATTTTCACCTCCTATTTTTTAGCGATCAATCTATAGGCTGACACAATGTTCTAAAACTTACTTAGATTGGATTAGATCTTACTGTGAATTTTGTCGTGAGTGTATCACTCACTGATTAAGTGGGACCTCGAGGTACCAGCTAATTTGTCTCACATAAGACTAGTTCGCGATCTATTTTATAAACTGGGAACTCAGTATTTCAATCAATCAGTTCAAAAAAAATTTCATATATAGGCATGTTACAGATTCCTTTTAGAATTATATTTTTATAATATTTTTTACCAACCTACCATTAGAGCATAAAGATCTGTGTGGTGACGGATTAAGAATGCAAGTGTTACCACCCCATCTCCTCCCCAGAGTGCTGTAAGAGCCAGCTAAGGTATATTAAAAGCAGATGACATCCTTTGTGAGAGACAGACACCTCGAAATTAAACCCTATGCCAACATACCAGGTCAGCACAGCATAGTAGACCAAAAACCTTCCTAAAGTGAAGGAGGTCCGTGCCCAACAGTGGATGGTAATGAGCTGAAAAGAAAGAAGAGCATAAAGTAAATTTTGTCGTGTAGGCAACGGCATTGTTACGTGTACGGCTTTGACTGAGAGTTGTAAAAATAAGCTTATAGCTAAAATCTAAGCTACATGTAAATTACGCTACAAAAAAATTTAAATCCGGTTTTTAATAAGATTTGTGGCATTCTTAACGACACGACCGCACACGACGGACGTCCGTATATGTTCCTTTTATCAAATAGAAACACAGAATAGTTGTTTGTTACTGCGCGGCGGCGTTATAATTTATACTTATTCTGCTTAGAATAGTACCATAATATATGTTTATTTTAGAAGATATATTTTGTTTTTTCTAGTGTGCTGACTTCACATCTGTTGCCATCAAGGAAATGAAAAATTTTGCAAATGATCCTCGAAAGTGACACTATCTTAGATGTGAAATCCACCATTTCAATAGTTAAAGACATACAAAATCATAAAATGGCATTTCATGAAACTAACGACAACAAGGATAAAATAATTTCTATTTCAAATAAAAATGATGCTAAAGATGAACTGAATTGTGATGTTGATAATGTTTTAACTAATGAACTCAACACAAATAATGAAGCAGATGTAAATACATCAGATTTAGATGCTCTACACAGTCAAAAAGAGAGCTTAAACTCAAATATACCCGATGGTAACATTGAAGAATGCCTTAAAAAGCCTGAAATGGAAATTATAAATAAACCTCAAGAAAATGGCGACGAAGATGATTTAGAAGACGACATTATAAGTTTAAGAGATGACTCATTAAATGAAGCATCTGTAACGCAAAGTAACATTGACAAAAATTCTGTTCTAGAAGAAAATATAATTACGGAGAATGGTCTTGCTATTGAAAAAAAATCCATAGATTTATCTGAAGATCAGGCAGAAAAAGAAATGGAAGCAATGGAGTTAAAAGAATCAAAAAATACCAGTAATAATAGCGAAAAAGCTAACCAAAATCAGATAAAAGAAATACCTAGTAATAATTTGTCTATAAATGAAAGAGACGTACAAGACCAAAAACAGGATGAACCAATAATGTTTAAAGATAAAACAGATAATTCCTCTGATCAATGTAAATCGGAAATAGTTAGAGAAATTGCAGAGAATATTGAAGAAAAGCAATTAATAAAGACTGAACTTTCACGTGAAAAAGCACATACACAAAAAGAAGTTCGAATAATTGACCTTAAAGAGGAGCCAAGCAATGACCCTTGCGCAAATGGAGTTAAAGCGCAAGCAGAAATGGAAACAGAAGATCTTACAACTGAAAACGAGCACGTCAATAGCCTGACGGAAGTGCAAGAGGAAATCAAGATAGTTCAATCAGTAGATGAGACAGAAACACACAAAGAAATGGAAATAGTTGAAAGCAAAGATGAATTAGAAGTCATTGAACCTGTAGAAGAATCAAAACCTTCTATAATTCCCTGCGAAGCGAAAAAAGAAACAGATGTAATGGAAGTTGATGATTGTGATGACGTAACAGAACAAACTGCTGCTGTAGAAAGTACAAATGTATGCAAGCAAGAGGAAGAATCAGAGCCTGTTATAGACACTAGCAATCTAGATGTTGAAATGAAAGACGATGAATTAATCAGCAGTGAGGCATCAGAACTACGGAAATCGAAAGAAACTGAAATACCTGATATTATATTATCAAATGAACGTGCTGCACTGAGCGATGATAAGTCAGAATTTACTCAAAAAGAAACGCTAGCTGACAATAGTTTAGGAAATAGCCCAGCTAAAGATAAGCATGAACTAGATACGGTGAGTGAATCAGTATCTAATACGATTCAAAATGAAGATAGTTCCACTACCGTTATAGAGGATATAATAACAGACAAAGAGACGAATGCAGATGCAGAGAATATAACAGTCCAATGTGAAAATATAACCGATTCCTCAACAAAATCTGAAACTTCAACAAATAAAAGTATAATAACCGATATACTACGTGAAAATGACTTAAGCAACTCGAGTGAAACTGAAATCGATATAACCGACACAATTGATTTAAATTCACCTGCAGTCAAAGAAATAGATATTACAGATTCAAAAGAGGATATAATCGAAACTAAAGTTGATTCTGAACCTATAAACCTGGATGCTGAAGATGACGTTGAACAAACTTCTGAAAATGATGCAAAAACTGCTGTAAAGGACTTAGCATCTAATGATAGTAATACTGTTGAAAAGGTTGACCCTGTTCCCTCAGTCAGTAACAAAGAAAATTTAATTGCGTGTAAATCTTCTTACACACTTGATATATTCTCTGATGACGAAGAGGAAACTCCTAAAGAAACTGCTCCTCAAATTGAACAAGAAAAGGCAAAAGAATGCGTTAACTTAGTTGATGATGATGACATAATGCTTATAGACGAAGATACTAGCAAACCTGACGAAAAAATAGATAATACTGCTAATAATAAAAATGGAATATCCAAAACACTGTCTGCTGAAAATACTAAGACAGGAATTAAAGAAAATCCTGTTAAAGAAGATATTAATGTGTTAAATAAAAGCGTCATAGATCTGCAAGGTAAGCCAAATATTTTTGTTGATTCTCAATTAGATTTTTGTGTATAATACAACGATTTGTAGATTTATAGGTTAGCTTATGAAAATATGTACAAAAAAAAATTTAAAATCCTGTTCATTTAAATTCAGTTGGGATCATATTTGGACTTTAAATAACACTGTAAATATTTATTACAATCCCAATTTAGCAGCTACAATGTTACATTTATACAGCTTTGATTGAAAGTAATATATTTTAAAATTTAACTTTTCAGATAACATAGCACCGGTCATTGATATTAAAGACAAAGCAAAGGAATTAGGTGTAAATGAAAAAACAAACGAAAATGCAACTGAGAAGCCAAAAGAACTAGGTCCTTTAATACCAGATAAATTTTTGAATACAGCCAAAACTAAACTAGCTGACATGACAAGAGATGATTTAGAAGAATTCTGTATATTGAAAATTGTTGAAGGTATTGTGGATAGAACCAGTTTGAGTGAAATTAAAAACAAATTAAAAGAAATGGGCCAAAGTCTCGAGGATTATAGAAAGAAAACCTTGTTGTTAACAAAACAAAATAGAGATTTACAAGTGGTATTGAAATCTGTACAAGAGGAACAGAAAAAAATTCATAGGGATACACCAATAACGCCTTTAAAAATAACACGATCAGTAGGTGTGCAAGTATTTATGGAAAAGGCAATGCCACGTAAGAAAATGCCACAACAAAACGCAAATAATAAAAATATTAATACAACTCCAAATAAAAATCCTAATCAAAGTCAAGGACGACCTATTGCTCCAAAAATAGCTACCCAAAATATACCAGTTCCTAGATTAGTGCCTGCAAATATTCCGGCTTTAAAAACACCTAGTACAGTACTTCAAACAAGTACAACTAATAAAAGCAATACACCAAATGGTGTAAGAAATCCATCACCTGCATTAAAAGCTGAAAAACGGCCTCATAATAAAATGGCGTCGAGTGATACAGTTGATTTAACGGATGATGAACCTCCAAATAAATTGCCTGCTGGAGCTAAAACATCACCGGCGCCTCCAGTGAGATTAGTACCTTCACAAAATCTAATGGCGCCGCAAAGACAACCTTTCCCACAAGCAGTGAATAGTCCAAGAAAGGTTTATATACCAATAAGTGGACCACCGAATCAATCATTAAGGCCAGGCCAAACTATTATGTTAAAAACAGTACCTGCTCCAGGTAAGTCTAAATTTAATGTTTCTAAGATTTTAAAAAGTGAAAGATTAACGACACAAATAATACTTTAATCCCATACAAGATACTAAAAAATATCAAAAAGTGATTGTCAAAAAAAATTGGTCAAGTGCGAGTCGGACTCGCGCACGAAGGGTTCCGTACCATTATCTATGCAACATAAGGCAACGTTATTAGTATCGAGCAAGAAACGGTAAAAAAATCATGTTTGTTGTATGGGAGCCCCCCTTAAATCTCTATTTTATTTTATTTTTAGTATTTGTTGTTATAGCGGCAATAGAAATACATCATCTGTGAAAATTTCAAATGTCTAGCTATCACCGTTCTTGAGATACAGCCTGGTGACAGACGGACGGACGGACGGACGGACAGCGAAGTCTCAGTAATAGGGTCCCGTTTTTACCCTTTGAGTACGGAACCCTAAAAAAAAAAACAATGACACTTCTGATATATTAGCAGCTGCATTAAGTTTGTGTTTATGAACACAGATGAGACCGAATATTTAGTTGGTACATAAAAAAAATACTCCTGTTGACTCAACATTTTCTATGTTTATTTTTTGGTATCTTGGATAGGACATAATGTCAGAATATAAATTAAAATTTTCTTTGGTTATTATTTCAGGTATAAGAACAAGAGGTCCTGCGCCCCAAAGGATGGAATCTATGCGAATGAATAGAGTAATTACAAGACATCCCGCACCTTTACCATTCGCTACGAAACAATACCAACCACCCAATTGGAAATCATTACCACCGGCACCGGATCTCAAACTTTCGAAGGTAGAAAATGGCATAGTCATATCATGGAAGATAGAAGATGTCCCCGAAGATAGTTATGAAGAAATAGCAAGTTATCAATTATTTGCTTACCAAGAAACCTCATTACCAGCAAATACTGCGCTTTGGAAAAAAATTGGCGATGTTAAAGCTTTGCCTTTACCAATGGCGTGCACGTTAACGCAATTTATGGCTGGCTTCAAATACTATTTTGCAGTCAGAGCGGTAGATATCAGATCTCGTTTAGGACCATTTAGTTTACCTGGTAGCATATTACTTTTAAATAAAAATATTTTAGACTGATTATAATAATTCTGGTAATGTTTAGGATATTGTAATAACGAGTGAAAGTGTCAGTTGTTTATTTATTTATTTAGTCATTATTTCGTTTAGTCACAATGAAGAAATAGATTTTGATGCGCCTGTTGTGGCTTGGAAACGTTCCTAGATAAGTTGTAATAATGTTAATAGTATTTTATTATTGTATACTTTTACAAACACGATACTCGTGTTTTTAATTTACCAGATAGGTTGAATTACTGGATTAGATGATGGGGGTCATCATATCATACAATTTATTAAGCGTCTCAAAATCAGTGGTATGAATATTGTCTACAGCAAAAACAATCTGTTGCGGCTAATTAGCCATGATTGCTTTAAAAAAATTAGTTAAAATGTACTTTTCATATCTTAGCTGTCAAGTCACAAGCAAAGTTGTATTAAAATATTTTAAATTTAAATACCAAGTGTGTTGTACGCAATTGTCGATAAATATTTTCATAAAAATTGGTTTGCCAGTAGAATTGGCACAGGATTTTAGTAGACGCTGGATCGTTAGCACGTCTGAAGACAAAAATGAGGTGCAAAATATCAAGACTCAGCCACAACCTCTTAAAGAGAGTAATAAACATTTATTTGTGATTACTAAAAGACAGATATAAAGTTGGTATTATCATCATTGAGTTATATCTAAGAGCGGATAAATTTTTTTGTTACAACAGGGGGTTACTATAGTCCGTAAAAGTTTGGGAACTAATAATTTCTCCATTGATTTTCGGTCAGTTTTTCATGGAATTATCGCTTGACTGATATCTTGGTCTTAAAAAAACAATTAGTTATTAAATATAGGTTAGATTATGTTAATACTGCTGTCGATATTATAATAATTGTAATTTGTGAAAAAATGTATTTAGTGTCAGCCCAATAGTTGCGTTATACCGTGATTAGACAGCGCTAAATGTATTCGCGTATTTGACGATTTTGTTCTCTCCGCTTTACATTCTTGTTTTTTGAAGCATAAGTGTCCTACTTTTGGTAGTAATAATCACAGACATACCAGATGGTGAGTTGACGTTGAAAATTGAGGACAAGTATCTTTAGCCTGTACTTCATAGAATAATGACGTATAGCTATTATAGACACATACATTTTCACGCACATATAGATATGTAAGTGGCTATAACCCGACTCACTGATGTAGCCATAGACTATACATCTGGTAAATCTGTGGTGATAACTTTGTTTGGAAGAGAAAACCGCTTCGTTACGTAACGCGTTACGACGTCAGTTTATCTGGCTTCCCCTTCTCTTAGGCATAGATGTTTATTCTATCGCGCATCTTGAGACCAATATATTATTTAAGTTATTTTACTTGCCCATAGTGGCAAAGGCATTGGTTTTATTCTTCAACTCTTGTTGGTCTTGGGCAGTCTCCCAATGGTATCTATTGTTTACAAATAAAAAAATAAACCGTAAAATATTCGAATATGCTAACAGCTGTCTAAACACACCATTATAGAAATGTGGAGTGGCTATGATAAATTTGTATTTCCTATTTGCACGTTAGGCTACATAGAATGTGGACTATCCAAATATTAAGTGATTACAAATTTTAAATCTCATGTTTTTTATTTTAATCTTAAATCGCGGCCCTAAATGTTCTATTTTAAAAACATATTTTTATCTTAAAAAAAAATTTCACTATCAAGGAAACTGACTTGATAATAAAAAACATGGAAATAGAATATGAACAAGCTTCTTCAATTCCCTTAATTCGGATCCAGAAATCGGAATCTTATTATATGCCTATAAAGAAAACAAAAAAAAAATTCGGTAATGATACGTTATTAAAAATATGTATAATGGATTGAAAACCACCTGGTATTTCTGAAGACGTTTAAAAATATCAATATAATCGTTGAATTAAAATATTAATGTATAAAATGAGATAGAAATAGGAGTAACCAAACTATCAAAACCAAAGAAGTTATATAAATTCTTTGATCAAAACAGAATTTGTGGCAAACACACAGCCAGTCGTAAATTTTCTAGCTTCGATTCCATTGAGAGACAATCTTTAAGTTCTTATTGACTTGTAAAATGGGTTTTTAGGCTTCCGTACCAATTTCCGTACTAAAATAATCAGGAATAAATGCCTACTATCTGCATTAGCTCGTTGTCTGTGTTCATAGACTACGCAGTGAACGTTGTGTTTATTAATTTATTTAACACAACTATGGTAGCGCCTAAACATTAAGAGGCAGCAATCTGAAGAAAAAGTTCTAATAAACATGAAAGATTATGTCTATGGCAACGGTACACAGCAATAATAGCACGGCAAACGGGTAAATCCGTGATTTACTCGTATTTGATAGTACCTATTGAATACGCCAGGAGCAAATTGGTAAATAAAAAAAATCCTATTTGTGAACTTAGTGGTATTCAGAATCTTTTACTCTTGGCGTCCCATTCATATGAATTATTTCAAAATTATTAGTATTAATAAATAATTAAATATACTTATACACCTCGTGATTAGGTACGCTTCGAAATTTAAATGTATGTAGGCAGGCTTGTTGAAAAAATATATAAATTTTTCGATATATCGATATAAAATTTTAAGTATCCTTATGGTATAAAAATCTATATTTTTTTCTGACCGAAAACCAAGTGCCTACCTACTTTCTATATAGGTAGGTACTAACATTTTTTTTAACAAAGTACTTTGTGTCTTTCGTTTCGTTTTTTGGTTAACTCTCAATTTCATGCTTCTTAATTTGATACCTGTGTTGGATTTTAAATTGGTAAATCTGTCTGTCAATTTCAACTGGCCACCCGTGGGGGACTTCTTTATTACAGTGTTGCCAACTGTTTGAAAACTTTCCCCTTAAAGCAATTTAAAAACCACTAAATTCAAAACAAAACTCCCAAACGACGGATCAAAGTTAAGAAAATTTAAAAATTTCACCCCCTAAAAAAATCCCTGTATAGATTTTTCCCCCTAAATTTCGGGGGAAAACCCTGGAGTTGACATCACTGCTATAATATGACTTTAACGCTGGACTATATGAGCTTAGATCATCTAAGCCCGTAATTTATAGTGATTTTGATGACATGTTATTGACAATGTGATTATGTCAAATGTATTATAATACGGAATACGCATCGATACAGATGGAGTATACTCTATAGCCTCTGCCTACTCCCATAGGAATGTGGCGTGATTATTCTGGTGATAATGGAATATGGAAATATATACGAAACCTTTTGAGTCCTATTCGCACTTAGCAATGTTTTTTATTTACCGATATATCGATATTTTTCAAATAAAATATTGAAGCTGATATCGATATTTTTATAAATATCGATTCATCAATATTTTTTTCGTTTCCGACATCCCTATTTAAGTAAGGGAGTAAGTTGGTGCTGCCATTGTAAAAAAAATAGTAAATATTTTCTGCCATAATAGTAGGATATAGCCATAAGAAAAAAGCCGGTTTTTAGGCAATGTATGCCTATGCAAAAACCGGATAAGTAACTACTTATTATTATTTATATTCGTAATACTGTTATAATCATGTCGTCTAAGGGTGTCATCAAGTAACACTGAAGATGTTTGTGGTATGGGAGCCCTGTTAAGTTATTATTTATTGTATTCAGGGTTTTTGGTGTTTGTTGTTCTAGTATCAAACAGATATACGTTAGATATCTATGAAAACACCTACTCTCTTGCTATCATCGTCCTTAAGGCTTGGTGATAAACAGATGGACGGACAGCAAAGTCATTCGTTCTACCTTTTGTTTTGGAGTTACAAGCCGAAATAATTCAAGGTTATTCAACCTACTAAGGTTTTTGGCTTGAGTGAACACAAAATTCCTCACATCCCGTCCAAGTTGCCATTCTTTGGAACTAACTTCCACCTGAAATCAGATTAACCACAAACCGGTTCACTTTCAAAAAAAGAGCTAAACATATTTTGCTACAAAGGTTAGCTCAATAATCGTAACTATAGAATAACTAGAACTTCCTTTTTCTAGTATTATTATATGTTCATATGTAAATGTTGAGTATTTTGTATCTAGTGTGTATTTTGTATGTATTGAATAATTATGTACTGTATGTATTGCATTTAGTATTTTTACTATGCATGTAATCTGCATAATTGATTTTTTTATTTCTATAGTACTCGGGGCTGTCAATAATAAAAATAAAATAGTTTAAAAAAACTAAAAAACACGCTTTATTTAATCGAATTATTGCATTGTCATCGGTCTTTGACAGGTGTGCAAAATTTGAATAGAATCTGACCGTTTAAAGTGGGTCAATATAGCGTCCAAAGGAGTCGGTTACAAACATACAAACAAACATACAAGTGAAGCTAATATAAAGCGTGTAAAAAATATGGTAGTATTTATTATTCTGAAATGTGCGCACCGTAACAAATGTCAAAATCTGTCAGCTGGTATATTTTTGATGTTGGCAATTTGGCAGCGTAGCTGTTCGCTGATTTGTTGGATTAGCTGTTTTTTTTAACTAGTTTTCGATAGGTTGGCGTAGCGGTAGTTTGTTTGTATGTTGCTTTAGATTTTTGGTGTTTTATGAAAAAACGCGCAGTACGCCTTCATTTCTTACTAAAATAGCCGTGAAGTTTTTAATTTGCTATTTATATGTTTAAAAAGTTTTGTTATTACTGTGATTTCTTTAGTATTATTAATCGAAATAACTTGACGTAGGTAGTTGACATACCATTTCGCAAGGTAATCTCTCGGAGGTGGTTTATTTGTGTACATTTGTGGTTTAAAATCTTAACTGATATTAGTGATCATTGTTAGGAAGTGTATTTTGTGTTTTAAATAAAGTTTTAAGATTAAATTGTGTGATCGATAAACTGTGTGTGATGTGATAGTCGTGGTTGTTTGTTCTACAACATTCTACGTGTTTAGTGGAATATTAGTGATTGTTTGCAGTTTCTCTTGTGTGACAGCCATGCTGGCTTGCTCTTACTGCTGTGACTTCGTTACAAGCCAGGTGTGTTTCTAACTGTTATTAAAAATATCACAGAGTATGTCTAATGAGATCATTACAACGAATACTTTGACCAGTCATGCTACTAAAATACACATTAATACTAATTTAACTAGTATTCAATATAACAAAAATCTAGGTTTTATGGCATTATGTTATGTATTTTTACATTATGGCATATTGTATGTTATCAGTCATGTTCTCGATGATAATTTTAAAAACATGAAATAAACTCTGACTATATTTAAAGTATGTTTTTGTAGAATAACTGGACATAAAATCTCTATCAAGTTTATTAGTAATATGTAATCTCTAAATTTTGATTACACAGAAAATTTGATGTTTGAACATTAGAAAACACCATCTCGGCTCCTTGTTCCTATGTGTAAACTTAATTCTGATAAGATTCTTACAGAATTATATTTTTGCAACAGTTATAGAGTTAAGGCTGAGTTTATTAATATGGGTACCGTACGAACAATTTATAATTATTAATACGGGTACTAATTACATTTCATATAACTTTAGAAATTATATAAAATAAGGTTTTCTAAAAAAAAAAAAAACCCTAACCTAACCTTCACTCGGTTAGCTTCGAGATCTAATAACTCTGCAATTTTTTCCTTTTGCTCCTTAGTTAATCTTCTGCTCCGTGGACAGTGTCGAAAAAGATTTAAACTTTTTTCATGAAAAATATTCTTAGTAATAAATTTATTAATAAAAAAATAATAATATCCGTATGAATATACCTACTCATTCAAAAACAAGCTAATCATCAAATTCATTCTTAATTTAAAAAAAAAAATTGAATGAATGTACGAATAAATATAATTTATTCTTAATAATAAACTAAATAATAAAAAAATAATAATATCCGTATGAATATACTCATTCAAAAACAAGCTAATCATCCAATTCATTCTTAATTAAAAAAAAAATTGAATATATGTATGAATAAATATAATTTATTCGTCCAGTAGCCGTACAAATAGTCACATCCTAGAGTTAATTGTATCATCAAAACCACCTTCCCACATAAAAATAAATTTGAAAAACTTGTGCTGCAAAAATACTTTAAATTTGGGTACCACCTTCCATGTTCTTTCAATTCTAGTACTTCAACTAATTTATTTTTCAGTAAATTTTCACTGTACGTTTCTACTGTGTAAAGCGTTTGGCCCAAGTGTTTAGTTTAGACATTTCTGGCTCTCACAGAGGATATTATCTGCTTACATTACCCCTGAGCTGGCTCTTACAACACTCAAGGGACGAAATAGGGTGGCAACATCTTTATTGCAAAATTTTTTTACTGCATTCTGATGAAACATATTAAAAAGTCTTTCATCATTTAATATTAAGGCAAAAGTTAGTGCTTAGGTGAACAAAGTCATAGATAAAATGCTAGTTAGTGTACATACAATAAAATCTATGTAACTATGTTACTTGTATACCCTAAGTATGTCATCAGTAATACAATAGAATTATGGGTATTTCATTTATCTGGGAAAAATTACAAGTTAAGCATGAGGCATACCTCATGCTTAACTTGTAATTTTTTAAATATCTCATAAGATACGCCTATTAATGGGCATTGTTCAGTTTGTAATTTAAAGCCACGATAACCCTGTGAGTGTAGTGTAAGTGATGCCATGTAAGTGTGTTAAGTTCCTAGCAGTTGGTGCCCTATAGTCACAGCCTATCCTATGGCAAAATGGCGTGATGATATAATGATGATGTTGATGATATTTTTATAATCCTATTCAACATACAGTCTAACATAGATAGTGTGTTAAGTAAGTCTAAGACATAACTTATTAAGAGGATACCAAAATAGCTTCGTGCATTTTTCTATGTACGAAGTTTTCATTGTTTCTTTAGATTGAATGGCTAGAGCTCTAATTTTTAAGTATATGTTTTTTCAATATATGATCTAGGATCGCATAAACTCAGAAACGCGATTGAAAAAAGTTTTCTCGATAGAAAATCTTAGCGAAACAACCTCTCTCATTTTTTATTTTTTTCATTTGTCGGTCTATTATCGCGTATTAACTAATGAAATAACTTTAAAAACATAAGTAACTATTATATATAGAAACACGTAAATCAGAATTAAAATATATTTAGTAGATTTTGAGTAAATAGGAAAAGTATCCCTAATTCTTCATTTTCTGTGCCTACTGGCTGTGTTAATATGTACGTGTCGGCGATGATATACGATAATATTGATGTAGGCCCTTAACTATAGCAAACTAAAAAGTTACCTGGTAAATTATTATAAATGTATGAACAACCAGTAGTGTGAAACAAATATTTTTTCTTTCTTTCTAACCATGAACCACAGTTAATAGCACCGTTTAGATTTTTACAATAATAATGACTATTAAAGTTATTGCAAAATAAAACGTATATAAATATGTTTCTCAACCAAATATATGACTCATTCTTAATTGTATATGAGTAATTTAACTGTGAATTTATGTAAATTTACACAACTATATGTATGTATGTATTTATATGTACACACTACATGTGTATATTTTCGTATACAAAGCAAATAATATGTTGTAGTTTAAATGGACACTTTCTGAAGATTAAACTTTTAATTGATTATGGACTTGAATTTTATGTCACTCGCGTGTTGCCGACTGTGTAAGAACCTTTTAACTCCCTTTAGGGCTCCCACACAAAACTGCGATGCGATGCGATGCGAATTCGCATCGCAGGAACTTGCGATGCGAATTTCTGCGATACGATTTTGTGCGGCAAACCGTGTGGTAGGGCAACCATACCTTCAAGTGTATTGGACGTGTTTTTAGGAAGCGTAAGATGGATCGCAAAAAGATTATTGCACTGCTGTTATTGTTTAAAAGATATAAAAGAAAAAGAAGATTTTGGGTTCATCCATTTATTACGATTATGAAATCTGATGGGAACTATTTTACTCGAAAGTACTCTGTCTCAGAGCGGACTAAAGGGGCGTCACCAAGTATGACGTAATATCGTAGGAATGCGCGATGCGAATGAGATCGGACGTTCTTGTGGTGCGTTCGTGCGAGTTCGCAGATATTTGCGATGCGATGCGAGTTCGCAGTTTTGTGTGGGAGCCCTAATACCAACTTCTGAAGTAGCCGAAATGTAGGCCTACATCTCAACTACAAAATTAAGTTGCTGAATTTGTTTTAGCTTAATTAAAGATTTATTTGGCTGCAGTTAATTATGGTTTTCGATTTAATATGTACGGAACCTTAAGTGTGCGAGTTCATCTCGCTCTTGACAGGTTTTTCTAATATATGATTACTTATATAGAAATATGACCATCCAGAAATCCCATTCTTTACGGTTGTCTTAAGATGAATTTGCAGCCTCTGTCACACGAATTTGGTAAGGTTTTTCCAAAAAGAAAGTATATATAACTATAGAAGCATAGATACTAAATTAGTTTTGTAATTATAAAAATCGGTATATTTTTCACAAACAATATTTGTCCCTTTCTGCGTGGAGCTCGGGAATAGGGATAGCGATACTAAATCGGAGCTGTAGTATACTCTCTTATCTATGCAGTTATTTCTTACGTTTTCTTGGTTTTGAAATGTTTATAAGCAAACAATTTATTTGTTTCGTTTACAAGGCAAGGCAACTACTTATCATTGTATGCCTATTATGAAATATATGTAATTATTAAATAAATACGTGCTGGACTATAAAACCTTGAAATTTAAAAACATTAAATTAATTTCCATAAAATATAAATAAATATTGTGTACAATAAAATGTAATGTTATGGTTATAATTATATTAACATAGACATAACTTTAATTAGTAATTATTATCCCTATCCTTACTAATTTATAAATGTGAAAACGAGAGGATGACACAATAAAAATATTGAAGAGCTTAAGTGTTAATGTGTCGAACGAAACTATAGTGCGATTTAAAAGACTCAACACCATCTATCGACTGTCATAGTAAACTTCTGTTTGTTAACGTTTAATTTCTAATTTTCACGCGTACGAAGTCGCGGGCAACTGCTAGTTATTTAATAAACAAGCTGTAGCCGCAACTTCGTACGCGTAGCATTTAGTAACCCAACCTAATCATCTATAATTCTTTACTTATAATATTATAAAGCTGTAGAGTTTGTTTGTTTGAACGTGCTAATGTCAGGAACCACTGGACCGATTTGAAAAATTCTTTCAGTGTTAAATAGGGCATTTATCGAGGAAGGCTTTAGGCTATATAACATCACGCTACGACCAGTAGAAGCGAAGGAGTAGTGAAAAATGTTGCAAAAACGGGGAAAGTTTTCTAAATTCCACGCGGACGGGATCGCGGGCTACAGCTAGTATGATACAAAACGCCATCATATTAAACTACTCTTTATTAAAAAAAACCGCATCAAAATCCGTTCCGTTGGTCTAAAGATATATATATACTAGCTGACCCGGCAAACGTTGTTTTGCCATACTAAAAAAAAAGTTTGAAAAATAGATGTTGGCCGATTCTCAGACCTACTGAATATGTATGTAAAATTTGAGAAGAATCGGTCAAGCCGTTTCGGAGGAGTACGGTAACTAACACTGTGACACGGGAATTTTATATATTAGATAGATATATTAGATATAAGTTCACATGGGGACATTCACAAAAATAGCGACTTTGTTTTAAGTTAAGAAGTTGTATCTGAATAGCATGAGAAGGGAGCTTGCAAATTCGATTCCCCAAGCCCCAGGAGCGTGTACGTACCGCAGTCTCAGTTCTGAGTATTAAATAGGTAGTAGTTAGGCTTCTGCTCAAGTTACTGATGGATAGCACTTACAATAAGCCCAAAGGCAGACCAAGAAAGGATGGATGGATGTGTAGAAGAGAATGTGAAGAAGACGGATGAAAATTCACAGACGAGTATGGAGGTTGAAAATATGTTGCGACTTGCGAGGACCCCAATTAATTGGGATAATGGGCAGGACAGATGGGGATACCACTTCCTATTGAAAGATAGACTGCAGAGAGAAAACATCTATAACTACTAATATTATAAAGCTGAAGAGTTTGTTTGTTTGTTTGAACGCGCTAATCTCAGGAATGATTAATTCTTTATAGTTATATATAACATCACGCTGCGACTAATAGAAGCAAAACATCAGTGAAAAATGTTGCAAAAACGTGAAAAAAATTTAATTCCACACGTATAAGGTCGCGGGCGCAGCTAGTCTTACTGATAAACTGTGACAACAATCTATCCGTGATCATAGTTTGGTGGAAAAGAACTATAAATCTAAAAAAATTAACAGTAACTAAAGTTATTCTAAAAAGGATTATACTTATGTACATATTGTAGGGTAATATTGAAAGCAGTTCTTCCGCAATCTGCTTTCGGTGGCCACTTTCACTTGGATAAAGGCAGTGTTGGCGCCTTCAACTACTTTCCCCGCGAACGCGTTTCAACTTGGATTACTTTACAAGATTTGGCGTGTAAAATTATTGCATTGAAAATAACATAAAGCTTTGTTTGACGTTATTTGTTGAATGTTTGAAAGCTATGTTACCATGTTGATGGATCGAGTACTGATTTTAGCTGTATAAGCTCATAGCCCTCTGGAAGAATCTAAAGTTAAGTAAGGTTATTATTTGTAAAAAATTTTGTAGTTGATCATTAGTTATTGCAAGTTAGCGTCGTTAAACAAACTTGTTAACATTACCTCAGAGGCGTATTTTAAAAATTGGTCAAGTGCGGGTCGGACTCACGCACGAAGGGTTCCGTACCATTATCTATGCAACATAAGGCAACGTTATTAGTATCGAGCAAGAAACGGTAAAAAAATCGTGTTTGTTGTATGGGAGCCCCCCTTAAATATTTATTTTATTTTATTTTTAGTATTTGTTGTTATAGCGGCAATAGAAATACATCATCTGTGAAAATTTCAACTCTCTAGCTATCACCGTTCTTGAGATACAGCCTGGTGACAGACGGACGGACGGACGGACGGACAGCGAAGTCTCAGTAATAGGGTCCCGTTTTTACCCTTTGGGTACGGAACCCTAAAAATGAGCGCCCCGGGCCATTTGATTTGACGCCACAGGCCAATTTAATTAGCCGCCCTATAAACTAATAGAGATACAGCAAAATTTTATAGATCATAGAGCAATATTTTAATTTTTAGCTTTCGCCGCCCTTCTCAGGCTGGCCGCCCCGGGCCATGGCCCCTATGGCCCTAGGGTAAATACGTCTCTGCATTACTTCTTTATACGATAACTAGTTACTGTATTACATTAATGTATTCATTTTTGCAATTGACTTGCTATGCTTTTACTAAATAAACTAAAAACAATTTTATTAAATTAAAAAATGATAAACATGTGCGGGAACCATGATAGCTCAGGTGGGAGAGCAATGGAACGGTATTCCGAGGTCGTGGGTTCAAGTCCCGCTCATGGTTATCATTTTTTCCACTATAATTTAGTTTATTTAGTTAGGTACTTTATTACTTAGTAACTATAGATTCTCTCTCTCTTCCCAGCTATTCATCCCACATGGTGGCAGGGTCAGCTTTCCTTATATTTCTTCTCCACTTCGCTCTATCTACGACATCGTCTTCGGATATCTTGCTTCCCCTAATGTCTTTTAGGACTACATCTTTCATCTTGTTTTCGGTCTACCTCTGGACCTCTGACCAGGGATGGAAAGTTGTAGCGCCAAATTTCCTTAGTAACTATAGATTAATTAATTAATTTCCACTGGATACCTTTTTTAAGTGTTTCTGAGTGAAACGTTTGACAGACAAACTAATTCAAAATCCAAGAGTTATCTGAATAGCTTGCACTCGTAGCAGATCTTAAGTCCCGTGTAACTAGTTCTTTAATATTTGTAAATAATACACTTTATGATTTAATAATCTTGACAATAAACATTAATAATAATGATAAATAGCAAAACGTGTACAAATAAGTCTTGTGATAAAAAAATATCTTATCGCGGTGTGAATATGTTATGACATCATCGTGTAGTTGTCTTAAAAAATAGGTTCAAAGACACTTTTTTCACACGTAATACCTATTTGTGTTGCATCCTAAATACTAAAATGAATACCAAGTTATGACATTTAGGGCCTCTTTCACCATTCTCAAGTAAAGCGCCAAGTAGACCTAATCGCTAGTTAAAGTCACCAGTAACTACAAGTGCGACGTTCACGACGTTCGAGTAGCAGTAATCTTAAGATGAAATTGACAGAAGATACTCGTAACTATTACTTGACAATTAACGCTAATCGATAAGTAACTAATCAACGCTTTACTTGAAGATGGTGAACGAGGCCCTTATACTTTTACTAGCTGACCCGGCAAAGGTTGTTTTGCCATACTAAAAAAAAAGTTTAAAAAAAGATGTTGGCCGATTCTCAGACCTACTGAATATGCATGTAAAATTTCATAAAGATCGGTCAAGCCGTTTCGGAGAAGTTTGGTAACTAACACTGTGACACGTGAATTTTATATATAAGAAGAAGATAAGATACTAATATTATAAAGCTGTTTGAACGCGCTAATCTCAGGAACCACTGGTCCGATTTCAAAGATTCTTTAAGTGTTGGATAGTAAAATTATCGAGGAAAGCAATCGGTTAATACAACATCACGCTGCAACGAATAGGGGCGAAAAATGTTGCAAAAACGGTGAAAATGTTTTAAATTCCACACGTACTTAGTCGCGGGCAACAGCCAGTGCAATATAAAAGTTATACTAAACTTGTTAATGCCCGCGACTTCGTATGCGTGGAATTTGAAGTCACCTATTATAGGGTTCAGTACCAAAAGGGAAAACAGGAGGGACCCTAGCAAATACTTCGATGTACGTCTTTCCATTTGTCACCAGATTATATGTATTTCTCTGGAACGGTAATAAGAGTTGAAAATTTTACAGTGTCAGTAGATATCAGTTGATGCTACAAAAACAAATACTTATCATCGTTATTATCCTGCCCTTATCCCTTTTTAGGGTAATATAGTCTAATAAAACAGGTCTTCTTGCAAAAGGAAATTATCTACTCACAACACAGTTACCTAGACCTGTTACGAAGTCTGTAACAATGTCAGCCTTGTAAACTTTCAGTGAAATAAGAATGTTATTGGTTGTCGAAGGCCAGTTGTATGAAGGTTACACTTCTCAGGGTAACACTGACGACGTACGTCGTGAAGGTTATTCGTGTGTATGGATAATTGGTAATACGTAACTGATTGCTAAATACACTAAAACTATTAACTATAGCCAATTCATACAAATTTTTGGTAACAAACAGCTATATAGCTAGTTATTATTTTCTCCAAATTAGTTGCACCTCGTGGTGTTGCCCGCTTGTTTGAAATCGCTATATTTTTTACAATAACTGAGTAACTACAAATGCAATTGTTGCAAATGCATCGGTTCTTGATAAATATGCAAAGATTTGGAATAATCCGACCTTTTTTTGTTTTAACACGCATTTATTATCTCAGTACGTATCTATCGATGTATTAATCTATGTAACAGAATCTTTAAAAGTGATTTTCACCCACTGGCAGTAGTCAAAACTTGATAAAATTTTAAAGGCAACACTTAGTCAAATTTTGAACATTACCTTGAACTACCGAGCCTGGTTACAAGCGAGCTTACCAGTTTGCTTGGGCGGGCTCGGCGTTAGCAAAATTAACCAGGAAAATTAGCTCCTAAATTGGTTAATTCGGAAGTGCTGTGCAAGACCGATGCCTTGAATTCCTGGAAGGTGATTTGTCCCAATACTAACTTACCAGTCAACCCATTCTCCCAGCGACAGTGGGACGGGCCTCTGCGGCATTGTTAGAGAGAACTTAATAAATTCTTCTAGCAGTGCTACGGAGCGTGCTCGTTTGCTTGCGGTGGGAGAGTGGGAGTCTGGTTTATGGATTCAGGCTCTTCCGTCGTCCAATATAGATACTATGTTGGATGACACAACTTTCCGCATCGCTGCGTGCCTTCGTTTGGGTGCTCCATGTGTTTCTCCGCATCGTTGTCACTGCGGAGAGGCTGTCGACAGTCTCGGACACCACGGCCTATCGTGCGGCAGAAGTGCGGGCTGATTACCGTGGCGCATGCAGTTATAAACGACATCATCCGTCGTGCTCTCGTTACCGCCGGATTACCAGCCGTACTCGAACCTAATAGCTTGGTACGCGACGATGGCAAGAGACTAGACGGTATGTCTTTGCTGCCATGGAAGATGGGTAGACCTTTGGTGTGGGACGCTACCTGCGTCGACACCCTTACGCCATAACATGTTCCTAGATCGCGGGTTCTGCTGGTGCTGCTGCCGCATCAGCGGAGATGCTCTAGCGGCGCAAGTACAGTAATCTTGTCGGAGATTACGTATTTGACTCGTTTGGGGTCGAAACGCTGGGACCGCGAGGTCCGACGACTCGCTCTTTTTACAGAGTGTTGTCGAAGCGTCTAGTCGACGCCTCGGGTGACCAGAGCGCTGGCCTTTATTTTGCACAACGCGTAAGCATTGCCATACAACGTGGCAATGCTGCCAGCGTTCTGGGCACTTTACCAGTTGAGGACGATGCGGAGGAATATTTTGACGCATAATTTTATTTTATTTGTTATTTTTTTTTTCACCTTCAACCTTTTAGATCAATATTTCCGTTTCAATTTTATCTATCTACTGTTAAACTATTGCTACTAAAGACAGAGAAATCTCCAGTTTGAACTGACTTCAAAAAAGGAGGAGGTTCTCAAATAGTCTGTATGTTAATTTATTAATATTTTGCGATTGACTCGCTATGTATTATATCGCTAAATATTAATAAATTAATGTAGAAATACATGTACAGCCATTACTTCGGTCCAATTGTGTTCTGTAAAGAACGCTAACTGATCGATTGATGGAGTTGGTGCAAAAACCGCTCAATAGATGGCGTTGTACGAAAAAACATCGCACGATGTTAAAACTCGCATTGAGATGATTGTAGTGGAAAATTTGGTAAACATTTGCGTGAACCATAATAGCTCAGTTGGGAGAGCGACGGAACGGCATTCCGAGGTCGCGGGTTCAAGTCCCGCTTATGGTTATCATTTTTTCCATTATAATTTAGTTTGTTTAGTCTGTATGTTTTTTTTTTATGTTTTTTACCTCATAACTGGGTGAAGCGATTTTAATGATTCTTTTTTTATTTGAATGCTGGGGGTTCCCCATTGGCTCCAGGTCAAGATCTGATGGTTATCTCCTAAGAAATCGAGGAAAACCCTCAAATTTCAAAGGCACATGAAGTTTAACTTTTGTTTTTAAATATCCAATTATTATAAGCTACTTAAATATAATTATTGAAACATCTAGTGTCGATAGATAGTATCTTTCTATAATTAGGATAACAAAATATCTGTGATCGTAGGTAAGTAGCCTATCGCCTATAGTTACAATTACGCTTATAACTTTAACTATTCGGCGGTGGGTCAGTAGAAGGATTCTCTTCGCATACAAAACTCTAAAAATTGGTCAAGTGCGAGTGGGACTCGCGCACGAAGGGTTCCGTACCATTATCTATGCAACATAAGGCAACGTTATTAGTATCGAGCAAGAAACGGTAAAAAAATCAGTTTTTTGTATGGGAGCCCCCCTTAAATATTTATTTTATTTTATTTTTAGTATTTGTTGTTATAGCGGCAATAGAAATACATCATCTGTGAAAATTTCAACTCTCTAGCTATCACCGTTCTTGAGATACAGCCTGGTGACAGACGGACGGACGGACGGACAGCGAAATCTCAGTAATAGGGTTTCCGTTTTTACCCTTTGGGTACGGAACCCTAAAAATTGTTACGTTACGTGAATATCCGATATATAAAATCGAAAGGCAAATTTTGTAGCTGTATGAGGTTAACGGTCTTTTTACGGTTATTCATATAGTTATTCAGATTACGCTTATTTTTAGAATCGGTTATATTTCGTTCAACTTCAATTTGCTCGTTTGAATTGTTGATAGATATTTGGCGTTATGCTATGATCGCTATAATATGTGAAAATATTTGATGTGTGTTTTATTTACCAGTGATGGATTTAATTCTTGAAATTTTGTACAAAACAGGAACATAGTGTATACATACCTATCCATTTGGGCTATGGATAGTGAACCTGTGTAAATCTATTGAATAGTTATTTTTATTATAGTGTATGTGTACCAGCTGTTGCCCGCAACTTCTTCCGCGTGTATTTAGAAACAAAACCTTAACAAATTATACAAAAAAGCCACTCTACCTATTAAAAAAACTGCATGAAAATCCATTGCGTAATTTTAAAGATATACTTAAGGTATTCGCACATTACACCAACTCAACGCCGACTCAACTCCAACTCAACTCACAGTATGGCATTGAAATGTAATCTCTATGTTATGTCAATTAAGAGTGAATTTGTCAACTTGTAAGTTAAAAGTATACGACGCGTGGTCAACGCGTTGTTCACCTATTGACTGTCACCGACCCGGGTGTCCCTCGTTGTCGTCGAATTCGTCACGAGTCGACAATGTGCTTACGGCTAGCGGGCGACGCGTTGCCAACTCGTCGTTTTTTAGGGTTCCGTACCCAAAGGGTAAAAACGGAAACCCTATTACTGAGACTTCGCTGTCCGTCCGTCCGTCCGTCCGTCCGTCCGTCTGTCACCAGGCTGTATCTCAAGAACGGTGATAGCTAGAGAGTTGAAATTTTCACAGATGATGTATTTCTATTGCCGCTATAACAACAAATACTAAAAATAAAATAAAATAAATATTTAAGGGGGGCTCCCATACAAAAAACTGATTTTTTTTACCGTTTCTTGCTCGATACTAATAACGTTGCCTTATGTTGCATAGATAATGGTACGGAATCCTTCGTGCGCGAGTCCCACTCGCACTTGCCCAATTTTCTTTTTCTTAACATATCATGAACCCAGTATCTTCTGTTCCTTCGGTTTATTTTATTTTCGTCATCGAGTATAATCGCTATTATTGCCAATTCTTGATATGTGAAGCGAGACATTTTACGCTTGCTCTAGATGAAATTCGAGTAACGACTGATAGATTTGGTTGAGGTCGACCTAGTTGACAACGCGCTTCCCACTCGTTGACGATGCACTGCCCACTCATTGACGCCAAGTTGTCCACTGGTAACCGATGCGTTGATTGCCTAATGGACGACTCGTTGATACCCAATCGATAGTTCTAGTTGGAAGCGTGTTGGATTGGCGTTGAGTCGGTGTAATGTGCGAAGACCTTTAAGCTCACATAGGGACGTAACAAATATTTAACTACTTTGTTCTATAATAAGTAACGATGTCAATGCATTGAAAGGCTTCTTAAAATGTTTTTTATTTTTGTTCCAGTGGGCAAGAGCGGAGATGTATAATATGTTCACTTCATAATGGTAAGCTTGACTCTACACATCATAAACAAAAACATTCTACTATGACAGTCCTCGTGGTCTATTGGTCATGTCATGGACTGCCGTTTATGAGGTCTCGGGTTGTGTGATATTATAAATGTCATACAAATATACATTTCGACGAGCCTCGTGGTTCAGTGGTTTATGTAACGGACTGTCGATCAAGAGGTCGCGGGTTCGATGCCTGCTCGGGACAATCGTTTGTGTGATGTTTCTAATTGTCATACAAATGTTTTTACTGCTTCTGGGTGTTTCTATGTATTATAAGTATGTATTTACTAAAGAAAAGCCGTTTTTGTAGTATATAACCCATAACACAAGCATAATTATAAGCTTAGCTTGGGACCAGAGGACGTTCTGTGATAATATGTCAAGGAATATTTATTTATTTATTATTTAATCTCCTGCCTTTATCCCGTTGTTTTGGATTGGTGCTATATATGTCTGCATGTTTTTATGGGTTTTGGAATTTTTTTACGACTGATTTTATGCCTGACGTCATGCGATGTGGTTCCCTCGGTCGTGACATTTGTATTCTTTTTGTCATTCATCTCACGGGCAACAGGGTGTGATCTTAGTGTAGATGTTTTCTAGCGCATTTAACCACAGCTGTTGTCTTATCACTAACCAAAACGCAAGTGGAGTAGTAATATTAGATGATAAGACTCGCGTTATGTTTTTACCGCCAAACACGATTTCCACCTGATTATACATATTTCATGTATTCTTAGTTCAAAATAAAAATAAAGTATTTATTTATAACTAGTTATTTCAAATAACAACAGTTAACTTCAATTTTAATTGGGTTTTAGCCAAATGTTTTGTTTATAACTATACATTGCTTCATATCAACAAGTTAGTATCCGCATACCTAACACATTTGTTAGATGTACGTTAGTGCTATCAATACTAATATTAAAAAGCTAAAGAGTTTGTTTGTTTGTTTGAACGCGTTAATCTCAGGAACCGCTGGTCCGATTTGAAAAACTCTTTCAGTGATTCATACATTTATCGAGGAAGGCTATAAACCTATAACATCACGCTGCGACCAATAATACCAGGGGAAAGTTTTCTAAATTCCACGCGTATTAAGTCGCGGGATACAGCTAGTTTTCTTATATCTATTTACGGTCTTATTCATAATGACTTATCGGAGGTTTAAACGGAGATTTTATCGGAGAGAAAATAATCGTTTTAGCGTAAAAAGACTATTAGTTTTGACAATTTTTGCGAACCTATTTTAGCGAACTTTTAAACCTCCGATATTTAAGTCATTATGAATAAGAGCACTAGAGTAGACAAATGACTGCACTCCAGATGATGTGTGTGATGATGGACGGCTAGTACAATGTTAATGCCCTTACTAGCCCCCTACTGACGTGGCAGTATATTTTACAAAGACAGCAGCGTGTACGACTACTCTCGGTTACTCTAATGGTCTTATTCATAATGAATTATCGGAGGTTGAAACGGAGATTTTATCGGAGAGATAAAAAAACGTTTTATCGTAAAAAGACTATTATAAATAACAAGTTTTGACAATTTTCGCGAACCGATTTTAGCGAACTTTGAAACCCCCGATAAGTCATTATGAATAAGACGAATACCCTACAAGTAATATCAACAGAACCGTCTACTTAACTATACGGTTGATACACTGAGTGAAAGTGGCGCTGATGACACTTTCCTATTACGTCACGTAATGATGGCGTGATGGTAATAGTTATATTATTAACACAGATCACCTACAATAAATAGCGCATTACCAGATTTTTGCTAACGACTCAATGCACCAACGTAGAAAGACGCGAGTTGCGGGGTATTAAATAATGGTACCAATTTTACGTACAACTAAACTTAACTAAAAAATGAAAACAACTATGGCATATTTTGATTAATTGGCTATTTCGTTGTGCACCTTTTTATTAATTAAAATCGTTAGTCTATTGGTCTTATTCATAATGACTTATCGGAGGTTTAAAAGTTTGCTAAAATCGGTTCGCGAAAATTGTCAAAACTTGTTATTCATAATAGTCTTTTTACGCTAAAACGCTTATTATCTCTCCGATAAAATCTCCGATTAAACCTCCGATAAGTTATTATGAATAAGACCATTAGTCTATATCTATAATATACAGATTTTATGATAAAAAAAGTCCTGTTAACATTGTCGAATTGTGTTTTTGACACTATCAGTTTTTATTTTTTGGTTTAGTTGTGCGTATAGAATCGGTACTAATGTCTTTTGCAGACAAAATTACTTAGCCTCAAACATAGGCGCCGAGTAGCTAGTCTCACAGTATTCTAAAGATTAAATTTCGGAGGGTGTTCCGAAGAGCTGCATGAACTGGTTCCCTCATCACCATTTCTACATCGCACCACCAGACAATCGGAGCGTCTCCATCCTTACATTAAAGAACTGTCTGCTTTTGGGTCGTCCTTGTTACCACGCCAAGGACTGGAATAATTTACCGATGTCTGTGTTCCTCGAGAGTTACAAAGTAGATACGTTCAGAAATAGAGTAAATAGGGTTTTTTATACAGCTCTTGCGTCTTACCATCATAGATTTTCTTGCCGCTTACCATTAAGCGGAATTTGATCGTGATCAGGCATGCATTATTAAAAAGAAACATTCGGATCTCATGAAGTCAAATTCAAAAATGTTTATAAATTTCAAGTTCGCATATTTTACAAGTTCTTGAAACGTCAGAAGCTAGGTGTCTATTCCAAATGCCAATCCTATGGAGAAGAACAGACAAGAAACTGTATATGGATGTTTTTTTCCTTACATGTATTTTATTATGCTTATTAATATGCTCGTGAGCACATAATTATGTTCGCTGGCGTCAATCGTCTTGCGTGAGCAATCTACTGGGAGTGATCTATGATTATTAACAATCGTGTTACGTAATGGAAATAAAAAAAATAAAACATTGGGATACATACATGGCTAACGTTTTCCGTCATATAATTGCTATAAAAATACAAAACGAATGACAAGTGCGTGTGTATTAATCATAGTGAAGGGTTCCTTGTTGAGGAAGAATGTAGCTTTTGCAATAGATGTTATACCTAGTTAGGGTTCCGTACCCAAAGGGTAAAAACGGGACCCTATTACTGAGACTTCGCTGTCCGTCCGTCCGTCCGTCCGTCCGTCTGTCACCAGGCTGTATCTTAAGAACGGTGATAGCTAGAGAGTTGAAATTTTCACAGATGATGTATTTCTATTGCCGCTATAACAACAAATACTAAAAATAAAATAAATATTTAAGGGGGGCTCCCATACAAACATGATTTTTTTACCGTTTCTTGCTCGATACTAATAACGTTGCCTTAAGTTGCATAGATAATGGTACGGAACCCTTCGTGCGCGAGTCCGACTCGCACTTGACCAATTTTTTTTTGCGACACAGTTCACAAATCGTGGTTGTTCTTTTTAACTGTTTCCTATTTGAATAACTTTAGTAGGTACGGGTTTAGAATATAAATAATTAATCCAAGTTGTTTCATTTATAATCAATTTAGTAGTTTTTGCGGGAAAGTGCTACAAATATTCTCACTAGAATACATGAATTCGCAAACATTCGTATTCTTAATAATCTAATCTAATATATAAAATTCACGTGTCACAGTGTTAGTTACCGTACTCCTCCGAAACGGCTGGACCGATTCTTCTCAAATTTTACATACATATTCAGTAGGTCTGAGAATCGGCCAACATCTATTTTTCAAACCTTTTTTTTTTTAGTAAGGCCAAACAACGTTTGCCGTGTCAGCTAGTATTATATGTATATTATTAAGAATAAAATAACTAACTATAAAAGCAAAATATCTAAAACAGCTGGTATTTTATTTGTAATTAAAGTAAAGTTTTAGTTAATAGAATTTAACAAATCTGTTTTTCTTTACGATCTTATTACGTAATATTCAATTATTATTATTATATAACTAATGAATAAATAATTAATGTTAGCGTAAATATAGACAAACAAGAAAGTAAATAAAAATAAATATTCACCTTGAACCAAGAAACCACGAGAGACGAAAATATGCGCATGCGCATCAATCGACAGTGTTGCGACACCACAACAAACAAGCACGGAGAATTATTATATGTATTTTTTTATTTTGCTTCAACTGGCACGTTAGGAAAAAAATAAGAGTAGGTATGTTTTGTACAATACGTGTGTGCACATAGCGTCGAAGAAAAATGGAAAACTAAAAGTCGGATTAATCTGGAATTTTGAGAGTAACAACTAACAATTGGTTTTTGATTAACAAAGCAAGAATTTCAACGATCAACTTGTTAAACTAAGTAACTATTTAAAGTGCATCTTTTCTAATATTATACAGCTGAAGAGTTTGTTTGTTTGAACGCGCTAATCTCAGAAGTTCGGATTTGAAAAATTCTTTTAGTGTTAGATAGTACATTTGTCGAGGAAGGCTATATATAAATATACATTTTATATATAACAGCACGCTGCGGCTAAAAATGTTACAAAACGGGAAAAAAATTGTAAATTCCACGCGTACGAGATCGCGGACAATTGCTAGTTTAATTATAAAACTGGTTTGTGATCAATCAAGTTAACATTTTGTTACGCGTGAAAAACGCACGTCAACGTGCCATCAAATAGAAAAGGATTCACATGACATGCGTTAACAGGTCTTATGAGAACACTCATCACATGACTATCAATTTGCGCCATTGAATATTATACCAAAAGAAGTGGTTGTACAAATTTTAAATAATATAAACATAGAGAGCTTAAGACAAAAGACAGGCATAAGAAAATATAGATGGATTATGTGAAATAGGTTATGTACAAGACTTAATGCTATTAAAGATTCAATGCAGGGATGACTCTTGATAGAAAAGCATACCTATAGGGAAGCGGTATTCCAATCTCAAGGTGCAGAGAATTATTTGTCACTTTTTCAAGTTATATACAAGTGTGCTGTTACGAAGAGTTGTCCTGTTTTCTACTCTGATATTATGGTGTATTTGTAGACATTTGAAAGGTGAAGAATGTCGTACATTCGACATTAATTCGTCAGCGAGTTTGTGATAAATTAGAAGCGAGAATGTAACTTAGTACGTTCCAGTGTAGTGAACAAGACGCTGCAAGGTCGTACACTATAGCGATGAGCAACTTGTGTGTGTGTGTATACTTGATAAACTTGATGTTTTACTTACATATTATGTCACAGAATATATGAACAGTATGGAAAGGTGTGACGAATTTTTTATATAGAAACCTAGCCGTAGGCTTATCTACATATTTAAGCTATGCAAACAATTATGTGCAGTTATAACGCCACTATTAGCGCTGTAGTCCAAGTAAATAGCAAAGTAAGTAATTAAAAACTCTTAATGTAAATAGTATAGTGATTTATTATACATTAAAGCATTAACGATAACGTCTGTTATACGATACGAAAGATTGTTTACGTGACATAACTCATATAAACACGACTAGTATTTGCAATTTAGCAAATCGCACGCGACGATTCGGTGTCTAGCGATTTCTCGTAACAGCGCGTGTCTTTGCTGTAATGCAGTTTTAAACAAGTTGCTCCTAATTACCATACTGCTAATATATTAACTGTGCTGCTATTGAATTTGAGTGCACGCGTACTCGGCTGCCTTAGCTAAACTGATTTTATTTGGTTTTTATGTTTGAAAAGTGACTTCATCAACAGTATGTTTTATTGATTACGGCAACGACAATTTTACACAAGTAAACAACGCTATTTGTTTGGCAGGCCATAAATTGTTCATACGTTATGTTAAGAGATGAGACAGTACACGAAATGTGACCTTCACAGGTCAGAAGTTTCGTTTTATGACGTCACAATCTGAAGTTTTAAGACTGCAACTATTATTTAACTTAAAATTTGAGATTGTGACGTCATAAAACAAAAAATAGTAGAATATGTGGTACGAGAGTTAGGTGATCTCTGCAACGACGTATGGTAGTTGACGTCGTCATTTAGTTACCAGTTTCTCTCATAGATAGCTGATGTTACAGGAAATGATTTGGGCTGCTTTTGATATATTTTGACTGGTATGTATGTGAATGATTTTTAGCTTGTCTACTCCTGTTTTGTTCTTATGCCATTAGGTACATGGATTCTGCTGCCGAGTCGGCGTAAAATGAATAAATGAAGATCATGAGAAGAACAAGAAAAAATCTTCCATGTTCTCTTCTTTCTCACGTCATCTGTGTTTACTTCTTTTTATATTTCATATCCTCTTTTTTACAATCCATAACAATACTATAGCCAATATAGTTTGTATGATAGAGTATTAGTAATCTGTTTTTGAATGATTACCTGCGTGTTACGGAAGTTTAGGGCCCCGTGAGGAAACCTTTCACTGCGCCATGTTAAGTAATAGTGAAAGGTATTATCAATTTATATACACGCAGACATGTCAATATCATGACAATATAAACTAATGAACAGTTTACATGAGAATTTTATGGCGCCAGAATATTTATAGCTAGCATTTCATATACCACAGGCCACCCATTCGGGTTTTTTCGGATTTGTCCCAGTTCTAAGGGAGGATGTCTGATTGGGGTTTTATTTACGTTTCTGGCGAGGATTTTTGCCGTGTTTATCCGGCGTTGGTAATTTCAGTGGTAGAAGCCTTAACCATGTCTCAAATCCCATTATTGGGCATGGGCCTCTGCAGTACTGATATAACTACTAATAACTAAATAGTTCCGCTTGATATTGTAGAGTCTCAGCATTTGATCAGCTGTTACTACTTTGTATTATTTTGTAAATATACACATTTATTTTTAAAAATGCTAAACTAGGCAACTTAATATATGGGTGTGTTCTATTATGTCTATGTCAAGTCTTGCTTGCTATTGCGAATAAGCTTAGCTTCAGCCTAGAGGAGGACGTGTAAATTATTTTATTTATAGACATATATTATTTTATTATTAGACATTATGTAACCATGCAATTGCACGTTAGGTAACCATGTACTATGCCGTTCAAATGAGAATAGGATTGTCTCTGCGTCATGTTGGAACGTCTTCGTTGTCAATTTGAACAATTTTGGTAGGGTCAGCAAAATAAGATATTTTTATACTATAATTTATCTATCATTTTGTCGTTATCGTTTACTAATTTTCGAGCGATTAGCGAGACAAATACAATAAAAAACTATAACATATAACGAATAGTTCGAAATAGCCACACTAACAAACAAAAACACCGAGAAATAACAACAAATTTATTTTTTTAACGGGAAACAATAACGAAAAGCATAGCGAGTCAATAGCAAAATATTAATAAATTAATGGGAAACAACCACTTAACTAACAGAAGTTAAAATAAAATGCCTTATTATTTATTTACTCAACAAGGCACACCAACAACAACAAAATAGCGGTTGGCAATTCAACTTAATATCATAGTATCCAACAATGAAATTGTTGAAAAAATTTCTTTTTAATAATATTATAACTATTATTACTAAATAATTTGACGTTTTCAGCTTCAAATTACTGAGTTTAGGTAAAAGAAAAAAAAAACTCTTATCTATCTAACTCTTGGAGTCGGGAATATGACGAATATTATTACGATTAGCTGTTGCTCGTTCGTGACTTTGTTACCGTGGAATTTTGATACTTGTCAACGTTTTTGCACCATTTTCACTAACGCTTCGCTCCTATTGGTCACAGCGTGATGTTATATAGCCTATAGCCTTCCTCAATAAATGTGCTATCCAACACAAAAAGAATTTTTCAAATCGAACCAGCAGTTCTTGATATCTGTCTAATAAGTACTACCTGACTGTTTATCTGGGGATTGAAAAATCGGCCCTTAGACGCGTATTTATGATATTTAGTTTTAAATAATATGAGAGACTTTACGTGTGGTGACGGATTAAGAATACAAGTGTCACCACCTCATCTCCTGCCAAGAGTGCTGTAAAAGTCAGCTAAGGGATATTGCACACAGATAACGTCCTCTGTGAGAGACGGAAAACTTGAAACTAAACCCTGTGCCAACACGTCTGGTCAGCGCGGCACAGTAGACCATAATCCCCCCCAAAGTGGAGGAGGCCCGTGTCCAACAGTGGGACGTAAATGGGCTGGAGAGAGAGAGGGAGACGGAAAACTCGAAAATAAACCCTGTGCCAACACGTCTGGTAAGCGCGGCACATTAGAGCATAATGCCTCCCAATGAGGAGGAGGAACGTGCCCAACAGTGGGACGTTAATGGGCTGGAGAAGAAGTTTTAAATCCGTTTCTCTAGTTATTCACTAGATTCACTAGTAGAGTTACATCTATGTTTCTGTTTTTTTTTTTAATTTTTTTTTTATTATAGTTATTATAATTATTTAATCCACGTGTAGGTATAATTATCACGTCGACGTGAAGTAGATGAATAAAATATGTAGTTTATTGTAATAATTATGTGTTTAATGTTCCATAATAATGACAATTTTATGTTAACTTTTAGGGTTATATGTCGTGTGTCGGTTAGAGGATAAAAATGAAATACGTCCGGACTTTTGCGACTCCATATATTTGATATAATAACAGCTTATATAGGTGACGAGAACAATCGTTTCTATATATTCGTAAAACTGCTGACACGCATAGTGTTGCATACAATGAATCCATACATAATATATTTGTATATTTGTAGTAATACTGTGCCTACAAACTTAATCTTTGTTGCACTATTATCATCTAAACTTCTTTACTAATATTATAAAGCTGAAGAGTTTGTTTGTTTGAACGTGCTAATCTCAAAAACTATTGGTCCGATTTGAAAAATTCTTTCAGTGTTGGATAATACATTTATCGAGGAAGGCTATATAGGCTATATAAAATCACGCTGCGATTAATAAGAGCGAAGCATCAGTGAAAAGTTGTTTCAAAAACGGGGAAAATTTTCCAGTTCCACGCGTACGTGTTATGGGGACCAGAATACGGATACTACATAAATTACTTTTCTTTTTTAAATACCTACTTTTAACACATAGAAAACACCCAGACCCAGTACAAACATTTATATGACACTTATAAATAAAATATCTGGTTGACCGAACCTAACTCGGGACGGATATTTGGGACATAATCGTGTTATGGGAAGTCTCAGTAATAATGCCACCTTTGACTTTTTGGTACGGAACCCTAAAAACCAAAAAATAACAAACCAGCCAAGTACGAGTTGGACATAAAGGGTGTCGTACAGTTATTATACTAATATATTCCGCATCCCGATCCCAAATAACACGAAATAACGGAACCGCAAACAATGCGATAAGGGCAAGATAATGATGATTTTGATTTGTTTGATCTGTTGTTGTAGCATTTACTGATATGGACAAACTGAAAATTTCAGCTCTCTGGCTATCACCGTTCCAGAGATAACGAGACCCCAAATGATGGGATATGGGCAGAATATTAATTTTTTAGTATCTGTTGTTGTAGCATCAACTGATATCTATAGACAAACCGTGAAAGTTTCAGCTCTCTAGCTGTCACCGTTCCAGAGATAAATAAATGGCAAATTTTCATTGTACGAAAACTCCGACAAAAACACATCTTATGTATATAAAACCTAGCTATATAGTTTTACCGGCCCCCAAAAGCGCCTGCCAAATTTCATGAAAGTAGTTGGAGCCGTTTCCGAGATCAAAAAAATATATTATACTTGAAGAATTGCTCATTTAAAGTAGTTAATAAGTTAGGATATCAACCAAATGATTGTCCCCTATAAACAACAGTTAGTAATGAATACTTCTAACATTTTCCTCTAAAGTGCAAGTCAGGTAATAAAAGGGTTACATTTAGTTACGTAATTTTCCATGAAAGCGTAACTAATGAGCTTTGTTTACGCGGTGACACGCTATATAGGTTCTAGCGTGCAAATTGATTTTGTTACACTGGAAAGTGCCATTGATGAACGGAAGAAATAAATTGATTGGACAAGGTATATGCAAATTGTTAAGTAGAAATAACATTTAAACACACAGTTCATTAACATGTATAAAAATGTAATTGCCTACGTGCTTATGTAACTCTATTCTGAAAATCCCTGACATTTATTAATTAAATTTCTTTAATAAATGGATAACAGCCATGTCTTTAGATCATCTGTTCTACTTTAAAGTAGTTAAAAGTTGCAAACTCTATTCTAAAAACTTGCTTTTTAAAATGTTCCATGGTCGGTGGTTGTTATTACCCCCAATTAAGAACCACTGACTATGGTACCATGGACCAAAGTGTAGTTATCTATTTTATTAGATTTTGTTAAAATAGATGGATAGGATAACAGGGATGTCATTAGCTCATATTTTAATACTTATCTTTTCTAAGATTAGACTGTTACTTCTTCCGTCGAACAGCTTCTCAAATGTTGCACATAGTAAAATAACGCTAGGCCGCTATACCTGGTCACCAATCAATACCTTTCTGCCCCAAGAAGTCCTACAAGCGATCATTATCTTGGTATGGCTATTGCAGTCCACCGCTAGACATAATCTTCTCCCAATACGCGCTCCAACGCATAGTTCTGCACCTTCCGCATCCAGTCCTATCCTGCTTCCCTTTAATCGATGTGGCCAGCTTATTGTCCCTTCGGCATGCTAAAAATTCCAGCGTACTTCCTATTGTGTTGTAAAAACTCAGGATGTTATTAGCAGATCAGTAACTCATCAAGAACTCAGTGATAAAAATGCAAATCTGTACTAAACTCAATTATCACTTCCTCATTTAACAATAGTTTCTTGACAACAGACAATTTGTATTGTATTTTATTGCATTTCCGCCTCATGATACATATTTTTTTTACTCGGCTAAGGAATGTAATATTTGTTTGTTTCTTGCTGGGCCTTGTGTGGTCATCCGCTGGTTTATTCCGTGGGAGGGAATACATGCTTATGGTTAAAAACAAATTGGCTACTTGCGTACCAAATGTATAGTGGTCCAACTGTTTTATCGTAAACTTATTTATGTAACTAAAGTTAATCTAATTTTGTATTACCCTTTAGAGATAAAACGTCTGTCTGTCGGGCATCAACTTTTTACCCTAAACTGTAGCGTCCGGTTTTACGACCCGGATACCGGGCGATCCGATAGTTTCACACTGTTTACAGGCTTCTAGTGATGTAGTTATTTAAATTTAATAAGAGTATTAACCGGTTGGGTATAATTTGTAACTATGTAACCATATCGATCATGAGGGCTCCGATAAAAGTTATAATTGGTTCTATAATGTGTTATAATTGTGCGTTTTAATTAAAAAAAATTAAACCGTAATAGGTAGTTCGATTAATGGAGGAATTAATTGATTTCTTAGTTGGTTCTTTAATATTTCACTTAATAAACTGTGTGTATATAAATGTGAGATGTTAGATTTAGAGTCTGTCAACACTACGGTAGGCTGATGTTTTATCGTAAGACTACATGTATAATAAGACTTATGAGTGTAACAATCATCCACTAAACCCGATGGTGCTTCTTCACGCTCTAACCGAGTCATGGTATGTGCCCTAAACCTGACCATGGCCGGCAATGGGGCCCTTAGAAGGGGTTCCACCCGGTGGGGGGATAACAAGCCGTGCGCAGCGTGAGCGAAGCCTCTTCTCAGAGCACAACTCTTTTTTGAGATAGCACTCTCCGAAAGACTCCGTCCGTAGTGTTGCCGACATAGATTCTTTGCATTTGGTTCGATTGAATTTTTTTCTTATTCGGAAAACATCAACTGATTGCGTAACATGTGTAAATAATTATGTATAACAAAACTAGTTATAAATAACTAATTAAAGGTTTTCACGAGTATACGACTAACACGTGTCTCGTGTTTTTGTCTGTGAATGAATAGGGCGTTTTCTATGTATTGTAGCAAAAAAGAAACATGATTATTGTATGCATTATCTAGTAGCTTTGTTTGGGACTGGATGACGCGTGTTTATTCTGGTAATACCTATTTATTTGTGTGGAAAACATCCATTGCTTACGCGCAAAGTTCATTCATGTCATACATATTATTGGTTGCAGCAATACGCATGCGAGAATAACTGCGGGCCTTTGTATTATTAGATTTTAGTTATTTTCGTGACTTAGCTACATCAACGTGGCCGAATATAAATCAAGGTTGTGATGTAGTTTTTAATCATAATTACAACAAAAGTACCGCTTCCTCATTGCATTCGGTTTGATTGGTTTTAAGTTATGTTGGCATTATAGAAGCGATCGTGGGATGTTGGTAATCGCATTAAGCTTATGGTTTATCATATTTTGATTCTGGTCAGATAATTTTAAACTTCAATTAAAATTTAATAAGTAGTTTTTGCCTAAAAGAGTAATTAAACTTACATTGATATCGTCATAAACTTTCGCTTTGTAAAAAAAGTAATTAAATATTTTCATTTTGCATGATGCGGCATTTAATCTGTACTGATATTTTTTACTCAAAATCGTGAAAGTATTAATCCATCTCAAATAAGAAAAGTCAAGTTTTGTGTTTATTGAAGCTTTGTACAGTTTATAGTCCTATAGTAACCTAAAAGGTTCCACGTTTTGTAAAGATATTGCCAAAAGTAGGTTAAATAAATCCAGAAATAGAATGTTACTTAGAAACGATTTGGTAATTTATCCTTAACTAGCTGTTGCCCGCGACTCCGTACGCGTGGAATTTAGGAAAGTTGCATGAAAATCTATCCATACATCCAACATTAACCAAAATATCCAAACATTAGAGTAGGTATGGATAGAAGACCGAGGAAACGTTCGCGTTGCTCAGCCAACAGTATTAATATTAAGTATTTTATATTGTCGCGCGTAAATCTTTTTTCGTCATATCTCCTAAGATATTCATTTAAATTACATGATGTAAAGAGCAGTTATAATCTATATTAATTGCGTAAGCTAACTAAGCTGTTTATCTTGATAAAAAATATTACTATATACACATAAATAGCTTTTGAAAACACCCTATTGAATTTAATAATTTTTTTGACATTATTATGGGTTACACCGGGTTTCCCTTAAAAGATAGACATATGCCCTCGCGGACTTTTTTGAAGAACTATAGATAACAAACAATTCCTCCATACATTATTTTGTTGTACCTCACATAGATAACGCAGCGTTTTCATTTATAGCTCGCGCGCGTCCGAATTTCTCGGCAAATTTAATATTATCTCATCCAATATACAGCAAACCCCATAAAATTATACAAAAAAGCCATCCTCTTGAACCATTCTATCTATTAAAAAAAACCGCATCAAAATCCGTTGCCTATTTTTGAAGATATAAGCTCACATAGGGACATACATACAAAAATTACGACTTTGTTTTATAAGAAGTAAAGAAGTAAATTGTGTCACATCCTACGCACGTACCGTATATATTAACGAGTACTCGTCAAGCATTTATATCATGTTTCTTTACACTGTGGTTTGTTTAAGTACACGTATAGTTGAAGTATACATATTGGTACGAGATCCGGCTGCGAAATTGATACCTTCATAATTATTGACGAAAAAATATAATACAATATACATAAAATAATAAAACAATTTTCTGGGTTCAGTTTTCCATCTTTGTAAGTTGGAACCTTGATGTTAGGTAACCCCTCTCTCTCTCCATCCATTAACGTCCCACTGTTGGGCTCGAGCCTCCCCTATGTAGGTAAACGGTGGGCTCTGATTTCCTAGAAATGTATGTTGATCTAGCTAGTCATTTGGCTAGTAACAAGCCCCTTTAACTGTGTTAATGTAAATAAAACTCCAAAAGATCATAGGGAATTTGTTGTTAACCGTTGCTAACACTCATAATATCTGACAATTATGATGTTTCTAATAATATTTTGGAATTATAGAACCCTTAAAGCGCGTATCTACTTGGCTTCTAACTTGATTATTTGATAGTGAAATCGGAAAGAGTAAAGGAAATCGGACAAACTTTAATTTACAAAGAAGTATAATATTTCATTTTCCGTCTGACTAACTTTCAGATATGAGTCAATTTGGCGATTGGCATCGTCAGTAAAAATAGTATTCAGCATAGAGACTAAGTAAAACTTGACAAATATTAGTATTCAACAGTAAACATGTTTGCTGTTATTTCCATCTCAATATTTCTACTATCAATTCTGTGAACGCTCGGATCTGTTTGTCAAATATTGGCGCTTTGACGGTGGTAAGTTTGTTTATTTTCATTGGTGCCACCCACGCGTAGTTATATGTGATCATCTAATATAGAGTACCAAGAAACCAAACTTTGGTTATATTGAATAGAGAAATAGGAATTTAGAGATCAATATCAGTTTTCGGTCAGTTTAGCAATGCTTTTGTTATTGGTAGTTACTCCACATTTTATGAGAGCTGTTCTAAGGATATTAATAATGAAATTGAACATTATTAGACACTTTTAAGCCTAACTACGTGTTAATCAGCTTTTAATATATTGCCTTTCTTTCTTTCTAGTATGCATGACTTTTGAATAAATGATAAAAATGCAACTTGGTTATATTCTCAGAAGACTTCTTGTGTGGCTTTTAATTTTCATTTTCAAAGCATTCTTACATCAAGTTTACAATCTAGTCGTTATTTCTAATTGGCTACAAAAACAACAAAAAAATCTTACATCGGATGGATTTGTTTTGGAGTAGTTAGAATATAGTAGTAAGAATTTTTGTATAGTCCATAAGTGTTTCTTAACTACGTAGCCCGAAGGCAGGTAGCTAGAAATCTTGTTGTTTACATAGGTACGAGGTGTGTTTTTAGTTTTACAAGTATAATATTATTATTGTCAGACTTCCTGTTGACTCACATTCAAATATATTTCTTCGCGTAGCAACTAATACTTTGTGCCTCTATGATTTGGTTTACCTTATAATAAACCACAAAATATGTGAGCAAATAAAATACATATACATATACATGTATATATCCTTGTTATGTTGCGCTGTTTGAACGGTGTTAAATGTCATTTATAATCATGTCTTTTATCCCAGTTTCTGGGTGGGATTTAAACATTTTTTGATTGAACTTTTCTAAAGTAGAGTCAGCACTGTAAGGGTATTTACAAGATAATACGCTTACCTCTTACCGTACATCGAATAATTTTGTTCAAAATTTTGTTATAGAACTCGATGACATAATAGTTATTTGTTTAGCTAAAGTTTACTCGTATCAGTAGCTTCTTGTATGTTATACGCAGAAAGTGTGTAAATCAAAAACTAAATGCTAAATGTTCGAAGGTTAAATAAGAACGCGACATATAGTTTTAATAACGATGACTTGTATACGAACTCTTTAACAGCTCCAAGTAAAATACACAAGTCTACGAAAAAATATTAAAAAAAAACTGGTAGCTATAGCTAATATAAAATATAATGGCCGTTTTTTTATGGTAGAGGTGAATGTTCGCTCTTTTTAAATACAAGAATATAACTTCTATCTTTACATTCACAAGATATGTGCCGTACAAACAGCACTGAACTGTTGTTTTGCTAACATGAAGTAAACAATATATATTATTGTGATTTTAGTATGTTTCGAGTTTAGTTAATAAATTGTAGTCGCTCGTAGGTGTTGTAAATTAGCGGGAATCATTCGGCATTTTATACTCAGACTATGTTTTATTGTAGTTACATTAATATTGTTCGCTTAATAGGACTAGAACCTTCACTGCATTCGGACATTCTAGTCCCATAAGCAGAACGATCACGATCTGGGATGCATTATGCTTTATTCCAGATTCAGTATAGTCTATCTCGGTCGGTTTTTGATAATTGTTTTGCCGTAACTAATGCTACATTATCTAGATAAAAAAAGTTAGTTTAAGTAGCTATTCAATATATGTACATAGGTATATTACAACTACCTGTTACTTGCGACTTTGTACGCGTGTATTTTACAAAAACTTTCTCCTTTTTGCAACATTTTTCACTGATGCTTCGCTACTATTGGTCGCAGCGTGATGTTATATAGCCTAGCCTAGAGACTTCCTCGATAAATATACTATCCAACGCTGACAGAATTTTTAAATCGGTCCAGTAGTTCCTGAGATTATCGCGCTCAAATAAACAACAAAAACTTTTCAGCTTTATAATATTAATATAGAAGTAAAGATAACTAAAACTAGTAGCTGGACAGGCCTACATATTTGTTAAGCTCAAGTTTTATTGGATTTGTGAAAAACTTTCAACAATGGATATCGTAACGTTAAATGAATGGATGCTATCACCTTGTAACTATACAAATGTTATTATAGTAACAATGTTAGTAAAACCTTGATTTTCAATTGTCTCTGTACATGTCACAAAGCAAATTGTATTATCAGTTGTGTAAAACTAAGTACCTAAATACGTCAGTAACATTATATCTCAGCTTAATCTCTTTGTTTTTATGTCTACACTAGCTGTTGCCTGCAACTTCGTACGCGTGAAGAAAGATAAATATGTACATGATGTCTAATGTTTGTTAAACCACTAACGAAACGTAAGCTACGGAAGAATTTGGATCATTTTCTTCGTTTTTGCAAAATTTTCTACCTATGCTTCAAGCTCAAGCCTTCCTTAGCCGAAATTAAATAAAAAAATATTCATGAACATTTTACACAACGTCCTCTGGTCCTAAGCTAAGCGTATATGCTTGTGTTATGGGTACCATAATACGGATATCTATACTTATAATAAATCTGTAGAGAGGTCAATTCTGTACATGAAATATATTTTCAAAATAACTATCAGTGGGTGATTAGTGATCGATACTGATGCCAAAAATGCAATCAGTAAAATTTTTGTCTGTCTGTCTGTCTGTCTGTCGGTCCGTCTGTATGTTCCTTATAGAAACAAAAACTACTCGACAGGGCAGGTTATAGTATACTTTTCATCACGCTACAATCAATAGGAGCAGAGTAGTGAAGGGAAAAGTTGGGAAAACGGGAAAAGATGCTCCATTTTTAGGGTTCCGTACCCAAAGGGTAAAAACGGGACCCTATTACTGAGACTTCGCTGTCCGTCCGTCCGTCCGTCCGTCCGTCCATCCGTCCGTCCGTCCGTCCGTCCGTCCGTCCGTCTGTCACCAGGCTGTATCTCAAGAACGGTGATAGCTAGAGAGTTGAAATTTTCACAGATGATGTATTTCTATTGCCGCTATAACAACAAATACTAAAAATAAAATAAAATAAATATTTAAGGGGGGCTCCCATACAACAAACATGATTTTTTTACCGTTTCTTGCTCGATACTAATAACGTTGCCTTATTTTGCATAGATAATGGTACGGAACCCTTCGTGCGCGAGTCCGACTCGCACTTGACCAATTTTTTTAAGTTCCGTCGCGTGTGCAGCCTTAATGGTTAAAGTTACATAGAAATCATGTATGACGGAAATATTCTACATAAAATTGTCTAAAAAAAATCCCGAAACAGCACATATCTATATTTTATGGTTGACTCACAATGACGCGTGTAACTCCTGAGAGCAGTTCGTTCATTCTGATTATATTTGTTTACTCTTACGTTTATAATACTCTCACTCAAGCAGTAGTTAAAAATGTTGCAAAAACGGGGAAAATTTCCTAAATTCTACGCGGACGGAGTCGAGGGCAACAGCCAGTACTACATAAACTACTTTTGTTTTCTAAATACTTACTTTTAATACATAGAAACACCCAGACACAGTACAAACATTTATATGACATTTAAAAATATGACACAAATGATTGTCCCGTGCAGGTATCGAACTCGCGACCTCGTGAACAGTAGACCAAGAGGTCCGTCTTAAATTGCTATTTATTGTTTTGTCTACAAAATTAAACTCTTTATTTTTAGAGAGCCTTTCATTCAGTTTAGTAAATGAGTAATTACTTTTCTTGCTTTCATGCTTTTTAAATTTCAAAAGACAAATCACACAATGAGACGTTAAAAAATTAAGGAGGTTGTATGTCAATCATTTGTCTGTGTGTATTCATATAATTAGTAGAATTTACTACCGACCTCAATGTATGGGAAGGTGTCATCATAGGCTACAATAATCAGCCATCTTGCGTTAATCTTTATGTGTATCTTTTTAGGGATCCCTACCAAAAGGTAAAATGGGATATTATTACTGAGACTTCGCTTGCCGTTTATAACTGGGGTGTTTTCCAGGAACTGTGATAGTTTAGAGTGGTGAAATATGTACAGATAACTAGTTATATCTGTTGACTACACATGACACTGACTCTGTGATGTTAACTAGCCTCTAGCCTTTTTCTTCGATAAATTTACTATCCAACACTGAAAGAGTTTTTCAAATAGGCCCAGTGGTTCCTGAGATTAGCGCGTTCAAACACACAAAATCTTCCTCGTATAGATGAACAATAAAAATCAAAAACTAGAATAAAATAAATGTTCAAGGGGGGCTTCAATACATCAAACGTTTTCGGTGTAACTTAATGATATGCTTAGATGACATGGTATTGACGGTATAATATGGGCCGGGTCATGGTAAAGCTCAAGGTACCATCATGGCCCGGCAGGGCAAGGCGGAGGGGAAAAAAACGGTATGATAATGGTACTACCATATCATACCGGTACATAAATACTGGTACGAAACCCTTCGTGACCAAGTCTAACTCGTACTTAGCCATTTTTTTTGCACACGGCTAACGCTTCATTAGTTGTGTGAACTGTGTTCTTTTCCTTTTGTGTTAACTTTCATTTGTTCAAACAATAGGGTTTGCATCATTTCCGAGCCAGTCGTTTTATAAAATGTATGTTTTGAACAATATACTTCCTTAATTATATTTACTATACTGTGAATGCTGGGAATTTGATTGTGATCAATGTGGAACTAGGACAGTTAGGAAATGAATAATTACATTTTTGTGAAATCACTATTAACTATCTTTACGAAATTAACGTCCGTTTCCATATTTTATCTATCCTTAATCTACGCCACTAACGACAGAAATCTCAACTTTTGTCCTTACTTGCTTTTCTATTTGAAAACAGACGGTAGATAGAAAATCTTTCTGATAAACGGGAATAACAATCTATCTGTAATGGTAACTTTGTTATTGGAAGCGGCCCGTAACCTATCTATCTTACTATCTACGAGTAGTTGTCTGTAAAACATTTTTAGGGTTCCGTACCCAAAGGGTAAAAACGGGACTCTATTACTGAGACTTGTTCTGTCCGTCCGTCCGTCCGTCTGTCACCAGGCTGTATCTCAAGAACGGTGATAGCTAGACAGTTGAAATTTTCACAGATGATGTATTTCTATTGCCGCTATAACAACAAATACTAAAAATAAAATAAAATAAATATTTAAGGGGGCTCCCATACAACAAACATGATTTTTTTACCGTTTCTTGCTGGATACTAATAACGTTGACAGGTAAAAGCGTTAACTATTCACAGAATATTTGGTTCTATAACGTGCCTTATGTTGCATAGATAATGGTACGGAACCCTTCGTGCGCGAGTCCGAGACCAATTTTTTATTTTCTAATTGAAATATGTAGTACGGTTATATATATCGCCACTCTTGTTAGGGGTTCAAAACTTACAGGCAATTTATTCCAAATAAATGATGTTATTCAAGAAGAAGCATAGTTAATTGTAGTGGTTTGTTACCTGAAAGATTCATAAATTAAATTTTAATTTATAATACATTTGTGTATGTACCGTGGCGTTATCTATGTTTACATATTCATTGTCGCTCTAAATCATTCACACATGTCATACGTGATATTATTATGTATGAGGATTGTGTACGACATTGAATTAATTGTTATTGAATTATATGTTTAATACATTGTATTGATGTATTATTTGTTACCAGACTGTTGTCGGAGAATTTTGTAAATTGATAGCAGAAGATATTTAAGTTTTTTAAGTTGGTAGTTATGCTGCTTTTTAGGGTTCCGTACCCAAAGGGTAAAAACGGGACCCTATTACTGAGACTTCGCTGTCCGTCCGTCCATCCGTCTGTCACCAGGCTGTATCTCAAGAACGGTGATAGCTAGACAGTTGAAATTTTCACAGATGATGTATTTCTTTAGGTGTATAATGACGTGTGGTCTCTTAGAGGATAAAATGAAATACGTCCGGACTTGCATGGCGTTTATTTGCGACTCCATATATTTAATATAATATTATCTTATATAGGTAAGGAGAACAATCGATTCTATATATTCCTAAAACTGCTGATACGCAGAGTGTTGCATACAATGAACTCCTACATAATATTTTTGTATACAATAAATTAGGTGTCGAGCAAACAATAGGACCATACTTACTGTAATAAATTTATTTGTTTATATTAACTTAGGTGGCTAAGGTGGCTAGCACAATGGTCTCTATGTATTCGTAGACCTGTTGACATTACGTCTACTTGCAAACAAAGAATTCATACAATATGTTCCTACAATTTCTATTGCCGCTATAACAACAAATACTAAAAATAAAATAAAATAAATATTTAAATGGGCTCCCATACTACAAACATGATTTTTTTACCGTTTCTTGCTCGATACTAATAACGTTGCCTTATGTTGCATAGATACGGTACGGTTATGGTACGGAACCCCTCGTGCGCGAGTCCGACTCGCACTTGACCAATTTTTTAGGTTTCCGTAACTATAGTTATCTCCTTTAATCCGTGTGGTGACGGATTAAGAATACAAGTGTCACCACCCCAATTCTTCCTGTAAGAGCCAGCTATGACATATTATATGCAATAGCTCTGTCAGTAAAGCAACAGAGCGGTATTCTGAGGTCGTGAGATCACTTTTCCACTATAATTTAAATAATTAAATATTATATGCAGTTAACTTCTACTGTGAGAGACTGAAAACTCTAAATTCAACCCTATGCCCTCTCGAAGTGGATGAAACCCGCGTCCAACAGTGGGATGTTAATGGACTAGTGACAGATCAAAAGATAAAATGGGAGCAACTTGTTCATGGTTTTGGTTCATGCAGCATATTATTATGACAATTATAATGACAATTATATTATGACAATTATAAAAATAAATTACAAATAGTGATAAGACCGCCTTTTGTACCATATAAAACTGTTAGCACTGTTAATCTTTTGTAAAATGTTGGTGTACAATAAAGTGTATTGATTTGATTTAATTTGATAATGAAAAAGCAAACAAAATAGCATAAGTTTACTCTGTGACTAGAATAATTAAGTTGTATAACAACATAAAAATAATTTGAATAATTTAAATAAAAATTTTATTTATGTCAAACTCTGTATATGTATGTAATAAGTATTAAGTTGGTGTGTTAGTATGTTAAGTATTCATATTATGTGTATATTGCTTAGTATATAGTTGTTTGTGGAATCGCGTGACGTCCTCCAAATACGGCGCAACGGAAGACCAGCGCTGGTTTTTAACCAGCATTATGCTGAGTTGGGTCCGTATTTGTGACTGCTCACATTAATATTTTGTCATTATTTTTATTCACTTTTACTGTATGAGTAGTTACAAATAAAAATTTTCTTTCTTTCAAATTTTCTTTCTTAAAGTTATATGTATAACCACGGGCACGAGACACAAGAATTACATTGAAATTATACTTAATTTTTGTTGCATAGTTAAAATACGAAAATAATTAATAAATATTTATGAAAATTTCACACATCATCCTCTGGTTCCAAGCTAAGCTTATTATGCTTGTGTTATGGGTACCAGAATACGTATAATACATAAACTACTTTTCTTTTGTAAATACATACTTATAATCTTCTTCCTATGAAAACAGTTAAAAATATAATATAGGTATGTTGTTTTACAAAGACATAATATTTATTCATTTTTGTTACAGGCGAGTGAAGACACGCGGCAGTTTAATATCGCCGCTCAAAATGTTGCGACCGGAATCTCCACTCGCTGACCATCGCAGTCTGTTGCCAAGGCGACTGTTGCCAGTCAAGGCACAGATCGCACCAGCAGACAAATGGAAGAATCGAAGATCTCTTGAACTAAATCCGCCGACGAGCGACCATGCTCCTTACGACTATTCTAAACTTCTTATATCTAAAACGACTGACTCCTTAAATACGGAATGCCCTCGCAAACTTATCAACAAACAAGATTCTACAGATAGCCTTAAACGTGCATTACTATCTAAAGATGATAAAAAGACTGCTGTCAAGGAAACAGATAAGAAAGGTCAGATCTCGAAACAAGACTCAAGTGAGAGTTTAAAAAAGACACTTCTTTGTCGACAAGACTCGAACGATAGCGTGAAAAGAAAAGAAGATAGTAAAAAGCCGCAGAAAGATGAGGTGAAAAGAATTAATGAGATCAAGCGAGGTAGTGATAAGAAAGGTTTATTAGAGACCGACATTGATGAGCCATTGAAACGGATATATGAGAGACGAACAGGATGCGCTCGTCCAACTTTACCTCCTGTCGCGGAGAAAAGTGCAGTGTCAGCTAGTTCTCCGAATGGAAGTCCGAATACTCCAAGTGTAGCGGCGGTGGCCGAAGGGCTAGCTAGATGGGGCAGTGGGTTACTGTCTCCTCGGGAAGAGCCTCGGTTAAAGGCTGCTAGAAGCTGGTATGGTTATGGCACCTTACCAACAGACAGCGAAAAGGTAAGCCGTGAAGCATTTTCTATTACATTTTCATAGTTCACTTTTGGAATCGTATTGAAGAACATGTTACTTGTTATTTCAATGTTGATTTGCCAATGTTCGTTTGGCTTCTACACTTGTAATGAAAGGTATTATTTTATCCAAGTAAATAATTTATTGTTACGAACCAAAAAATATATATCCAATCTGAAAACAAAGCGAATCTGGTTTGTGAAAGACAATAAGATAAAACGCGTTACGCCTACACTCGTCTCGACCTTGTACATCAGATGTTTTTCATCGAAGTCTCAACACTAATTCATGTCTGATAACCAATTAGTTAGTTACTTCTGGGTCATTTAGACGCCATAACTTACCAGTTAGTAGATTAGTCGTAACGTGTGGTGACGGATTAAGAATACAAGTGTCACCACGCCTTTTCTTTCCCAGGGCGCTGTAAAAGCCAGCTAGGGAATAGTGTACACAGATAATATGTTCTATGAGATACGGAAAACTCGAAAATAAACCCTGTTGTAACATGCCTGATCAGTGCGACACAGTAGACCATAATTTCTCCCAAAGTGAAGGCCCGTGCCCAACAGTGGGTCATTAACGGGCTGGAGAAATAAGTAGATTAGTCATATCGATCGATATTAAACTGCAAGAATATGTAATTCAGGTAACATTATTATTACCTGATATGTTTTACGGTCAGATCAGCTTGGATAGTATCCGACCGATCTGACCGTAAAACAGTAGATACTTATCGGTGGCATAACTCGAGTTGGAAATCAAATAAAATTATTCTAGACTAGCTGTTGGCTGCGACGAAAAAATTTTAGAATTAGAATTTTTTTCCCGTTTTTGCAAACATATTTCTTCGATACTTTGCTCCTGTTAGTCTCACCGTGATGTTATATAGCTTATAGTATTTCTCTATTAATGTACAATCCAACACTGAAAGAATTTTTCAAATACGACCAGCGGCCGTATTATGAGCTCTTATTCCCAGGCCGTTTACGCCGTGAATGGAACTGCCTGGCAAATTCGTATTATGAGTATATTATTGACAGCGAATCAGTGGTCACGTGACTTCAGGCTGATATCGGCCCGACTTTTGTTTCACTGGCTGGCATTAAGCGTATTACGAGCGCTTTGACATGTAGTTGATCGTTTTAACTATCTAGAAGTGACAAGTAAATCCATTTAAAAGAAGCTGTTACATTGTGACGTATAATTAATTGTTTTGGTTTAGTTAGAATTAAAAGTAACTATTATCGACATATTAACGATGGGTGATGAATTGGAGGTGTCTGAATTTTCTGAGAGCGACGATGATGAACAAAACACTATTCGAATGCGAAATAAGTTAAATATAAATAATTGGTCAAGTGCGAGTCGGACTCGCGCACGAAGGGTTCCGTACCATTATCTATGCAACATAAGGCAACGTTATTAGTATCGAGCAAGAAACGGTAAAAAAATCATGTTTGTTGTATGGGAGCCCCCCTTAAATATTTATTTTATTTTATTTTTAGTATTTGTTGTTATAGCGGCAATAGAAATACATCATCTGTGAAAATTTCAACTGTCTAGCTATCACCGTTCTTGAGATACTGGGTACGGAGCCCTAAAAATCATGTTTGTTGTATGGGAGCCCCCCTTAAATATTTATTTTATTTTATTTTTAGTATTTGTTGTTATAGCGGCAATAGAAATACATCATCTGTGAAAATTTCAACTCTCTAGCTATCACCGTTCTTGAGATACAGCCTGGTGACAGACGGACGGACGGACGGACGGACGGACGGACGGACGGACGGACGGACGGACGGACGGACGGACGGACGGACGGACAGCGAAGTCTCAGTAATAGGGTCCCGTTTTTACCCTTTGGGTACGGAACCCTAAAAATAATATTAATATATTCTTATAATAATTATTCATTACAATAATATCGCCATGTGTATTATAGTTACTTTAATGCGAATCATCTAGAAAAAAATATTTAAAAAAAAAACTTTAATGCCCGTTCTAGGATAATGAAAAACTAAGCCCATGTTCCCGCTATATCAGCTGACAGTTCAAGTGACGGGTATCGTTCCAAAACTAAATCCCAAAACATAGATGAATTATATAAAATAAAAAAATCTAAATATAAAAATAGATAATAGTATTACCGTTCTTTTCTTTAATATAATGGTCTAAGTAACTTGTGTTTAGCAAATATATTATATTTTGTATTATATTGAATACAAAAAAAAATGTTAAATATAACCGTAACTAGGCGATAAACACAATAATTAAGTTTCTGAACGACTCTATCAAAAAGCTTTACACGGCCATAGACACTTAATCCATTAAAAAGTCGGCTAGTTTTATGTATGTCATAATACGAAATAAAAGTCAGGCCGTTTGCCGCCGCCAACAGAATCGCCTGGAACTTGTATGATATTTTGAAGGCTCATGATACGCCTGCAGTGGTTCCTGAGATTAGCGCGTTCAAACAAACAAACAAACTCTTCAGCTTTATATTATTAGTACAGATTTTTTTGTTGTTCTTTCCGTACAATTAATTACGAAGATATCGCTATTGAACATCACCTTTAGTAATATTAAGGATATTTTCGTCATTTCGTGTATAAATTCGTGAATTAACTATTCCAATTTTAAATAGCTTATTGTATACCTAAAATAATTGGTCAAGTGCGAGTCGGACTCGCGCACGAAGGGTTCCGTACCATTATCTATGCAACATAAGGCAACGTTATTAGTATCGAGCAAGAAACGGTAAAAAAGTCATGTTTGTTGTATTTATTTATATATATATTTCCCTTAAATATTTATTTTATTTTATTTTTAGTATTTGTTGTTATAGCGGCAAAAGAAATACATCATCTGTGAAAATTTCAACTGTCTAGCTATCACCGTTCTTGAGATACAGCCACCAGTGACAGACGGACGGACGGACAGCGAAGTCTAAGTAATAGGGTCCCGTTTTTACCCTTTCGGTACGGAACCCTAAAAATATTGTGGAAAATAACTACTCTGAAATCTGGGATCTTTATATTGTAGCAATTACACTGCGCTAGATTTTTTTTTCCCTCCGCTTGACCCTGCCTGGCCATGATGGTGCCTTCAGCTTTACCATGACCCGGCGAGGGGTGGTCCCGCTAACCGGGGCCCAGCCCGATGGGGGGAGCATTAGGTCCCCCCATCATGTTTGGCGCGGCGGGTCTCTGAGTACCAGTCCGCCGCGCGCGTCCACCTCTTCTCACCTTTTTATTTTTTGATAATTAATTCTGAAGTGTTAATTAATAATTATATTTGCGATTTAGTATACTGCAAATGATTCATAAACACCTTTTCAGTTATGTTTTTAGACGGAACCACGGAATTACGTTTAAATATCTTATTGTTTTTTTTTTTACCGTATGATAGCTGTTATTCTCAATATTCAACGCGTATGTTTGAACAATGAATAACAGTACATTTTATAGCCTTTGTTTATATTATGTTGTGAATTTAAGGTTTAATGCACAGGCTCCAGCTGCGCCATAACGAACTTTCTGACACTTAACATAACTATTTTTGGTCTTATTACTGATGCTTAGGAACTGTTATTTAAAAATAATACGTGTGTCACTCGGGGACTGCCGCGGTAAAGCTATTGCATAGCATTTTTTATCAACTTATGCATTTATAATTATTTATTTATTTTATTTATGCAAGAATCCAAATACCATAAACTAAAATAAGATTAATAATCCTTATTTACTGATGCTTACATCTGTCCATTGTTTATGGTAATTATGATAAAATAGCGATTGTCAATCAAATGTCAATAAAATAAAAATTATTTTACATTATTAAAATCTAAAATACGCTGTAATCTGAACATTTAGGATATATTATGTTGTCGATTCAATTGAGGTAGGCGTTTACCCTTGGTATCAACAGGATGAAATAAATTGCGGGGCGAAGAGGGGATTACGCATGCGTAGTAACGCCGATAATGTCAGTTATTTTCATTACACTATTTTCGTTACGAAATTTCTAGATTCGGTCTCCACGCTCAAGGCGCGCGATAGAAGCTATGCAATAGCTTAAAAAACCGTTACCATCCCCATTTTAGAAATTACTTGAATTTTTCCTCATTTCAGATTACATTGAGGTCGAAAACTAAAATATCTATACAAATTTAATTGCCGTAACCACTTAACATCCTTATACCTTTTACTTTCATATGACTAAAAAAGCTATATATCCGCAAATGCAAATATTTTAATCGCCCGCGCATATAAATTCACAGCAGGTATTAATATTAAATAATACTTATGAATGACGGGCTTCGTGGTGGAGTGGTTTATGTAATGGACTGCTGATCACGAGGTCGCGGGTTCGATTCCCGCTTGGGACGGTCATTTGTGTGATATCCATAAATGTCATACAAATGTTTGTACAGCGTCTGGGTGTTTTCTATGTATTATAAGTATGTATTTACAAAAGAAAAGTAGTATATGTAGTCTATCCGTATCTGGTACCCATAATACAAGCATAGAAATATAGCTTACTTTGGGACCAGAGGACGTTGTGTGAAATGTCCTGAATATCTTTTTATCTTTTAGAATATTAATATACAAGTGAGTGTGTATGTATCAAGTAATAGTTTTAAAGTAGTTGTTCAACTTTCTAGTTACAATGGCAAAAAAAATATAAACAAGTATGGTGCCTCGCTTGATCGCTCAGTCGTTTATCACATCTCAACGTAATCAGGAAGCCTGAATACGGATACGGAACGTTCCGTTCTACAATCATATTATTATTTATTTAATTACTGTTTATTCCAGTGTTTTTGTATACTGTAAGGAAATGTTCGGGAACGCGAGCGAACGCCAATGCGTCGTGTCGTTGACATTCTCTGTCCGGTTGTTGACGGTGATAGTCGACTCGAATACTTTTCGAATAAATTTCGCGAATAGATTTTAACAGCTGGTTTTTAGTGTGACATTTTTCTATAGTGTATGTGTGTGTGTAGTGTGCGTTATTATAACGTTGATTTTTATTAGTGTGTGTGTGTAAATTTTTCAATAATGTTCTTGTCAAGTGTGACTTGATAACCTGATTGTACGTGTTCTATGGATTTGTGATTTATCTGACATTGATCGATTTTGAAATCGATATTGATAATGCCAAATGAAACTCGCCGTGCAAGGGTAAGGTTAAGATTAAAACGATAACCTAAATAATAAATCTAAATGTTGTTAAGGATTAACTATTGTGTAAGAATTATTTTGATAGTCAGATAGAAAAGTATGCGAAGAATGAGATGTTAAGCTCACCCTACGTAATGGAATAAAGGTAGGGTGGGGCAATATTGATGACATAGTTAGTCCGCCAGATCAAATAGCGTATACAACATCTACCTCTCAGCCCTTTAATATACCACTGTGTTGGGGACGGGTTTTCCTCTCACTGGGAGGGTATTTGGTCTATTTACCATGCCACGCTAATCAGATGTATTGGCATAGGATATAGTTTCGAGATTTTCTCCCCTCACAGATAGTGCTCCCTGAGCTGGCTCTTACCTTCTTGCCTGGAGCTGGAATGTGGTATAGATGGATATATAATTTATAGATAGATTAGATGGATCTAATAGAACACTATTGAAGTCTATTATTTATTTATTTATTTAAAAACTTTCACCACAAAAATTGTACATTAGGCGAACTTAAGAGGGCACGATAAAAATTATGTACCATACAAAAATATGGGTATCGTACTTCCCTTTTTTCTTCGCGAAAGTTTAACCGATTTTAATTGTTTCTACGCTATATTATAGATGAAGAGTATATCTATGCTTCTGTCACTTTCTTTTATTCAATAGGTACATCTTATATATAAAATTCACGTGTCACAGTGTTAGTTACCGTACTCCTCCGAAACGGCTTGACCGATTTTTATGAAATTTTACATTTGTATTCAGTAGGTCTGAGAATCTGCCAACATCTATTTTTCAAACCTTTTTTTTGTATGGCATAACAACGTTTGCCGGGTCAGCTAGTAATATGAAAGTATATAATGTGAAAGTTTGTAAGTATGGATGCTTATTCCTCTTTGACGCAAAAAATACTTAATGGATTTTAATGAAACCTTACAATTATGTAGCTTATACATTACAATAACATATAGGATACGTTTTATCCCGAAAGAATGCAATGTTCCCGTAGGATAATAATAACCGAACAGATTTTTTATCCTTTTAGCGCGGGTAACACCGCGGGGCTCAGCCAAAATAGGATAAATATTGGTATATGTATACTAAATAAAGTATGTAAACATATAAAAATATATACTCTGGTTAAGTGGTTATATATACAGTTATCTACTCACATAGCAGACTAGAATGAAGTAGATGTTTTAAGACGTGCGTTTGTACAGTAACTGCATAATAGGTACCCATATTATTATCAAGAAACGATATGTTATGTCCTGTAACTTAGCTTTATACAGCTGATAACATATTATTACCATTAATTACATACAATCATTTAATATGTATTTTAAAGTCTGACTTATACTTTAACTAGATTTTGCTCCTAACTTTGTACACGATGAAATTTTGAAAACAAACTTTAACAAATTTACAAAAATACCTGTATCTATTGCAAAAAAAAACACTAAGCAATTAGTTATTGCATTTGTTTGCAATAACATTAAATAACTAATTGTTTAGTGGCGAATTTTATCAAGTTTGGTAGTCTATTGTTCATTTTTTGAGGTTATAATGTGTCATTATGGTGCCATTGGGACACCATTCATTTACCGGACTCAGGGCCCTGTATCAAAGTCCGTTGCGTAGTTTTTAATTATAAGCTCACATAAATAACGACTTTGTTTTGTAATAAGTAAAGATGAGTTTAAAAAGATGTATGAGTGTGGATGAAGCCAAGGAAGTAATTTTGGATCGTAGCAGATGGCGCTCTATAGTCTCTGCCTACCCCCATAGGAAAATGGCGCGATGTTATGATGATGATGATGAGTTTAAATTTAGATGAAAAATTACAATTTGTTAGAGGTTTATCTAGATAGACGTTTAATTAAGCACTACAAAGCTTTAATAAGTGGGTAAATCCAGCATTTTTAAGGTAATTATTGTAATTATCCTATAGCAATTAAAAACAATGGTCAAAATTCAGTTATTACCTAGATCGCACTGTTAATAAATCTTAAAATCTGTTGCATAGTGTAATAAGCCTTTGGAAATGAAAATATAAAAAACGCGTTGAAGAAAAATTGGTCAAGTGCGAGTGGGACTCGCGCACGAAGGGTTCCGTACCATTATCTATGCAACATAAGGCAACGTTATTAGCACGGAACAGAGATCAATGGAAGTGTGAAGTAGGCGTGGCACGCGTGTCACAATTAAGCACTGTTGCGCTTATTTGATCTCCAGTCGCACAAGTACTTACTTAGTCGTATTCAGACTGTTCTAACGTTAACTCGTTTTGTTAGTATCGCGACAAGCTCATTTCGCCGTAGATATGCCGTATTGTTCAGTTTTGGAGTGCAAGAATAATAGTAGGAGAAGAAATCTTAAAAATGGAGGTATTTCGTACCATCGGTAAGTACAATATCATTTGATTCTAATAAAATTTTAGTTAATTCCAATTTACTAATAATTTATTGCAACGTCTCGCTAAAATCAACCTTATGTCGTTTAATTAAAGTTTATTTTACATTGATTATATTCATTATTTCGTTCTTAAAAGTTCTTCGCTACTCAATTAGTGATGTACTTAGGTCAGATTTCAGTTTATCGATAAATGCCGATATTAGAAAATTTGTAATTTACTATTTATTTTACTAAGTAACTTTACAATATGAATGTAAGGCGGTCTACATCACATTCACAAAATTAATTTTGAGAGTTGTATCATTCTGCGTAGATGCTTGATAGCGGAAATGTAATCAAACTATTACATAATAGTGAAATTATTATAATTAATTAATTATATAATAAGTTATTCTCATCCTCCGTAAACATTTTTAGGTTTCCCAAAGACGCTACCGTCAAAGAAAAGTGGATAGATGCAACGGGTCGATCTGATTGGATGCCAGTCAAATCAAATACAATATGCTCGGTACATTTTTTGGACGATGATTTTTTAATATCTAATAAAGGTTATAGATACACGAAACCTACTGCTATTCCATCTATAAAAATCTTGAAGTTTTTTAATGAAGTAAGTTACTATATTATATATGTATTACTTAAGAAATACTAAAAGTAGAATTACTGCAATGAATTTCTTGATGCATCATTAAAATAAAAAATAACTACTTAAATATGCTTTTAATATACGTATATTTTGTAAGTTATGTATGATACAATACTAAACAACGTACCATCCTGTATATACTTGCACTAGACATGATGTTATGTTCTTATAGAGAAACTAAAAACAAAAAAAAATAAGAAATGGGTAGGTATATATTGATATCGGTAATAATCGGTAAACCTAAGAAAAGATGGATGGACTGTGTGAAAGAGGAGATGAAAGAAAGAGGAGTTGACACAGACATGACGGCTAATAGAAGATTATGGAAGAAAAAGACATGTTGCGCCGACCCCAAATAATGGGATAAGGGCAGGAGGATGATGACATATATCGATATCGGTAATGTGATTCGGGTTGGTACGGCCTTGATGGAATAGCAGCAATGACACGTTAGTGCACACGATTGTCACCTTTACTCTTAACGAAATTGTGTTTCTATTTGCGACCACTGGTAAATGCGCCATCTATCGTCAAGTAGCGGAATTTACTCGTCAATCAATTTTAGTTTGACTTTAGATTACAAAAGGTGTTAAATACTTTTCCAACTACAGCGAATTGAACCCTATTCCAGAATAAGAAGGTTTATTTTCAGATGTAGGTTATATGGCTTATGCTAGTTTAGTATAAAATGTAAACGACCAATCAAACGATTTGTTTATATGTAGTACATTATAAGATTATCGGTATAATTGTGTGCGTTTGGCGACACTGGTTTCTATAGTAATTTTGTTACATTGCAGTTCCACTTGATTTCTGTTCCGTGGTTATTAGTATCGAGCAAGAAACGGTAAAAAAAATCAGTTTGTTGTATGGGAGCCCCCCTTAAATATTTATTTTATTTTATTTTTAGTATTTGTTGTTATAGCGGCAATAGAAATACATCATCTGTGAAAATTTCAACTGTCTAGCTATCACCGTTCTTGAGATACAGCCTGGTGACAGACGGACGGACGGACGGACGGACGGACAGCGAAGTCTCAGTAATAGGGTTTCCGTTTTTACCCTTTGGGTACGGAACCCTAAAAAGTAAGTCATTTCCATAGATCAAACAATATTTTAGATTCTTTTTCATGGATGGTGGGTTGACGTTTAAAATTGAGGACAAGTAACTTTAGTTTGGGCTAAATCGTACTTCATATAATAATGACGTTTCATATGACGTACAGACTATCATAGATACAATTTCACGCACACATAGATATGTAAGGGGCTTCAAGCCGACTGAGGGATGTAGCCATAGATTCTACATCTGCTATTTCTGTGACCTACATGTTGTCACAAATGCAGAAGATGCGCACCGTTCGTCCGTCCGTCCGTTTGTCACCAGACTGTATCTCAAAAACGCTCGAACGGTGGTAGAGTTGAAATTTTTGCAAAATTTATAGTCTATAGCTATACTAATATGATAAAGCTGAAGAGTTTGTTTGTTTGATTAAACGCGATAATCTCAGGAACCACTGTTCCGGTTTGAAAAATTATTTCAGTGTTGGATAGTAGATTTATCGAGGAAGGCTATAGGCTATGTGACATTACCCTGCGACCAATAGGAGCGAGGCAGTAGTGACAAATGTTGCAAAAACGGGAAAAGTTTTCTAAGTTCCACGCGTACGGAGTCGCGGGCAAAAGCTAGTTATATATATTGTAAAGCTTCTTCTTTACATCCGCTTTTATAAATGAAAAACTTTTAGCATAATTAATTTGTTATATTTTTTATAATATAGAAAAACTATTTTACAATCATTTTTCAACATCCTCTCTTCATGTCCCTTCTTCATCTCTTCAATTCTTTTCTTTTCATTTTCAAATTTTAAATTTTTTATTCCTTTTTTAAAAATAAATCTTAAGTGGCCTGTATCATTGTATAGGTTATATTCAATGATCACAACCTTTACAATATATTAAAGCTATTTGTTTACGCTTTTATGCAAGTGATAACAAGATGAACTTAAAAGGTTATAACTTTCTTATCACTTAGTGCAAATAGTTTATGTAACTGTTGATATTTTTATCGAGGAACTTTATTCTTGTAGTAACGGAACGGACTTATTATTACCACAAATTATCGTGTTGTTTAATAAAATTTAGTTATTCGAATGTTTAATAATACTACTTAGTTTAAAAACTAAAAAACACACTTAAATATCCTGAATATTTTTTAAATGACTGCATTGTCATCAATACTCAATTCTATGCTACCTACTTACAAAACGTTGACAGTTTATGTTATCAGAGACATAAGTTTCTGTTGTCACATGTTGTCACAATCGTAGTAAACACAAGTAAACAATTATGATATTTGATATTATGATATTGTATGTTTCTATTTTTATTTATTAATTTTTCTAAGAATAATCAGTTGTCAGTTTATTATTTAACTTTTTCACTTGTTTCGGCCAAATATTGTTATCTCTCCATAGATCATGATACTAGCATGTTCTTGTCTGATGTTAACACAAAACACTGGCGGAAAGTGACTTGTCCTAAGATAGTCACATATGGGCCATTAAAAGAAGAATTGAATTGAATTGAATTATGATATTTTTACCTGATTCTATAAACAAAGCGTTTTTATGTGAAATTATCTGATTGTATATGAAAGGCATACGTAGAAACACAATAATCTTGGTGAGTCTACTCATATACAATTAAACTATTACGTGTATATTTAAAAACACAAGTGTGGTCATAGTGATACTTCAACATGCTATTCTAGTAATTCTGATCAAGAAATTGGGATTATTCTTTTAAATAATTGCATTTTCATCGGTCCTTGTTAGGTGGGCAAATTTTCAGATCAATCCGTCTACTGCAAGTGGCTGAAAATCGCTTTCAAGGATTCCGTTACACAGATTAATACATTGATAGATACATACCAAACTTATAAAAGCGTGTTAATAATACTGCACTTCATAGTTTAAAATGCAGATGCATTAAAGGCTTTTTTGAATATTAATCTCTCTGTCACCAGCCCATTAACGTCCCATTGTTGGGCACGGGTCTCTTCCACGTTGGGAAGGATTATTTCTACTGTACCGCGCAGACCAGGCATGTTGCAATGTTGCGTTGTTTTGTCATACAAAAGTCCAGTGTGGGACAACTCTTATCACTTAGAGGTATGAAAAATAGATAGTACCTAGCCGATTCTCAGACCTACTGAATATGTAAATAAAATTTCATAAGAATCGGTCAAGCCGTTTCGGAGGAATATAGGAACGAACACCGTGACACGAGAATTTTATGTATTAGATATATTTGTATTACTTTATTTTTGTAACAAAGAAGTACACACAACACATCGATGATGAAAACACAAGAACGTCTTTGTGATAAGAATTTAAATTAACTACTATTTATGTTCTGTTATGTGAACAACATGTAAATAAAACCACTTAACCTCTTTTTTACGGATTTAGATGCGTATATTTGTTTTAAATATACGCTTCTAAATCCGTAAAAAAGTGGTGATAATATTGTCTTGCTATCATAGTTCATGAGTCTGTGTTTGTCTGTGTCATGATCTCAGTCTGGTGACAAACGGATGGACGGGCAGCAGACTCTCAGTAATAGAACTCCCATTTGCTTTTTAGTACTGAACTCAAAAAGTAGTGTAGTGTGTGTGTAGTCTGTGTGTCAGTTTTTGACTCGCTACAAGCTAGAAACATCGCCGTTTCTAGCTTATAGCTAGTCACAGTTTGTTTATGCGATATTCTCGCATATGCAATATACAAAAACACGGCGTCTGATTTGGCTACGATGTTTCAAACGCATTGTTCCATACCCCGCAATCCGCGTCTACTTCCAATATAGGTGCGTTTAATCGCTAACAAAAATCTCCTAAAGCTCTTACTATTGGGTGTAATCTATTCAGCGAATGTGTCTTTAAAATTTACTCTCATAGCATTCCCTTACAAGCTAAAAGAATTGGAAATATGTGAAAAAGTCAATAATTAAAATATCTTCATTCTACGAATAATGCTGTTGAGTCCGATATATACGCACGAAAAGGTGAAAGACACGCGATTTGTGTACAATATGAATGTTAAAATGATTATGAACTTCATAACGGTAAAATATTTGTGAAAGAAATATTCGAAATTACCGCATTGTTTGCTACCTTATATGGTGTGACCTCATGACTAATGTGCATGCTAAAATGTAACGTCAAGTGATTCCTGGAAATATTTTAGTAAATGCAATATCAAATTACTTCTACGTACTACTTATTCGCCGATATGGCCAGCCACTCCGTACGCGTGGAACTTAGAAAATTTTCCCCGTTTTTGAAACAACCTTTTACGAATACTTCGCTCCTATTGGTCGCAGCGTGATGTTATATAGCCTACTAGCTGTTGCCCGCGACTCCGTCCGCGTGGATTTTGGAAAAAAAATATTTCGCAATAAAAGCGATACTATGTCTTTTCTCAGGGTCTAAAGATTGTCTGTGCCAAATTTCATCAAAATCGGTTGAGAGGTTAAAGCGGGAAAGCGTAACAGACAGACAGACAGAGTTACTTTCGCATTTATAATATTAGTAGGGATAGCCTTCCTCGATAAATATAGTATCCAACGCTGAAAGAATTTTTCAAATCGGACCAGTGAGTGGTTCTTAGTATTAGCGCGTTCAAACAAACATACTCTTCAGCTTTATAACATTATAGTAGATCATCATCATCATCATAATATCACGCCTTTTTCCCATGGGGGTAGGCAGAGACTATAGAGCGCCATCTGCCACGATCGAAGCACACTTCCTTGGCTTCATCCACACTCATACATCTGGTCATACATGCCCGACGGTTGTAAGTGCTACGCACTTGCCCCTTTTGGAGTATCCCGGCGATGACATCGGAGTATATTTTTCTCGGGCGTCCTCTCCCAGCATTTCCACTTACTTCCGCCGTGTATATGCCTTTCGTTAAGCGTCTCTCATCCATCCTCTCCACATGACCAATAAGCATACTTTTCTCCACCTTAGTCACTACATCCTCTTTCAGACCGCAACGTTCTCTTATAACTTCATATAGTAGATGTGCGTTTATTATCAGAAACTTGCCAAAAGGCTTGACCAGTTTTTATGATTTTTTTCTGCGTATGGACATTTTTTTTTCCGCCCGTGTGTTGAGGTATTAAGAAAACAATGTAATACAAGTTTCACCACCACTTTTCCTTTCCAGAATGCTGTAAAAGCCAACTAAGGTATAGTGTACTGTAAAGGTTGTGATCATTGAATATAACCTATACAATGATACAGGCCACTTAAGATTTAAAAAAGGAATAAAAAATTTAAAATTTGAAAATAAAAAGAAAAGAATTTGGCGAGATGAGAAAAGGACATGAAGAGAGGATGTTGAAAAATGATTGTAACATAGATTTTCTATATTATAAAAAATATAACAAATTAATTATGTTAAAAGTTTTTCATTAAAGAAGAAGCTTTGTACAAAGCTTCTTCTTTAATGAAAAACTTAAGTGGCCTGTATCATTGTATAGGTTATATTCAATGATCACAACCTTTACAGTACTTATAACTTACACGCCTCGTCAGTAGACCATAATCCCTCCCAAAGTGGAGGAAGCCCGTGCCCAACCGTAGAACGTTAATGGACTGGAGAAAGAGAAAGACAGAGAGAGATCGATGTTTTTTAAACTCCCTTTTCCGGTAAGTTCGCAAATGAAACGAGGCATAATGGTATAATATTCTTGTAAGTAGAAAGCACCAAGTTAGGCATATCCTTAACCATAATAGAAAGGTGTGTGGTAGGTTCCATAATTGGATCTGGTATTAAAGAAACTAGAGGTTCCATTAATGGAGTTGTTTATATTATTACCTGGCATGACTGATATGTCCCAGCAATTTTCATATAGTGTTTATAGTTACTGCTCTGCTCTTTAGCTTTTAGAGTGATGGTGCAGCCTATGTGGTATTATGACCTATCTCTACTTAATATTATAAAACTGAAGAGTTTGTTTGTTTGTTTGAACGCGCTAATCTCCGGAACTACTGGTTGGTTGGTTTTAAGCTATTGCATAGCTTCTATCGCGGGCCTTGAGCGTGGAGACTAAATGCACAAAATTCGAAATTTAAGAGGGCACGATACCAAATTATGCTCACTCTATTTATCACTTTTTTTTTTGGTATAACGTTAGTATATCTATATATACTCTTCATCTATAATATAGCGTAAAAACAATTAAAATCGGTTTAACTTTCACGAAGAAAAAAGGGGAGCACGAAACGTCTTTTTTTCAAAGAATTTGTAGGTAAAATCTGTTTCAGGTATATTTGTCCCTTTCAGCACGGTGCTCGGGAATAGGGATAGCAATACCTAAGGCAAATACCTAAATTAGGAGTACAGTACCCTCTTAAATCTGTTCGCGCAGGTGACTCATGTCAGTTTTGGCGTTAGTTTTTTTGTTATTCACATTTGATTGACAATCGCTATTTTATCATAATTACCTTAAACAATGGAAAAATGTAAGCATCAGTAAATAAGGATTATTAATCTTATTTTAGTTCATGGTATTTAGATTGTTGCATAAATAAAATAAATAAATAATTATAATTGCATAAGTTGATAAAAAATACTATGTAATAGCTTTACCGCGGCAGTCCCCGAGTGACACACGTCTTTTTTTTTACTCTTATATTGTATAATCAAGAAAGGCTATAATATAACATCACGCTGTACCTAATAGGAGCGAAGCGTCAGCTAAAATTATAATAAATGTCACGCATACAAAGTCGCGGGCAATAGCTAGCAGCTAGCAGTCTTTCCCAAAGTGGGCGATAACGCCCCCTTGTGGGCGCTGCAGGTCTCAGGGGGGGCGGCAAGAGACCCAGAAAGAAAATGGGGGCGTTGTGTAGAGGCAGGGGGGGTTGATTTGTAATTTTACATAACATCAAAGAATGATGTAGCTTACATGACAGACCTGTATAAATTGTTCAACGACATGAATCTCCAACTGCAAGGCGATAAACTAAATTTAATTAAAACAAAAAACGTCGTTGCTGCTTTCGCAGCCAAACTGCTTCTACACAAAAAGAAGCTGTGCAGACGTGAGTTTCACAATTTTCCAAATTTATCAGTATCATGCAGTAACGACGAATTGTTTGCCTACTGCCAACATTTGGAAAACCTCCACATTGACTTCACCGAACGATATCAGTACATTTTGAACTTGGAAATACCAGACTGGGTGTTGGATCCGTTTTCAAATGTTAACACAGCAATATCACCTCAGCTGGAAGAAGAACTTATAGAATTGACAACAAACGAGGAAATAAAAATCAAGTTCAAAAATGGTTACCAAGAATTTTGGCTACAAAAACCGATCCCGCAATTGTACCCTGGATTGTGGTCAATCGTTCAACGATTCTTGATAGCATTCCCATCGTCATATTTGTGTGAACGTGGATTTAGTGCTGTGACAACACTGCTTACTAAAAAGAGAAATCGTTTGCTTGTTACCGAACGTGGCGACTTGCGACTGTTCTTGAGTAAATTGGAACCTGATATCAACAAACTTATTAAACAGCATCAGATTCATCCTTCACATTAGTTTTTATATAAGGATTGATTATTGTAGTTATATTTTTAATAAAAGATACTCTTCAATAATCATTCTTATTGGCAGGTGGAGCCCGTAAGAGTTAACTTGAGACCTAAGCGCCGTTGTATGTTACCTACTGCGCTCAGGTTTCAAGTTGCGGGTTATAGTAAAAGTTTCGTTTAGAATTCTCCGTTAATATACATAATATACATATATAGGTCACAATAATTAATTAATTTAATTTGAAGTTATTGTGGTTTTTAAATAGGTGAAAAAATGGGGGCGCTAAAAAAATATTTATTCTCAAAGTGGGCAGTAGACAAAATAAGTTTGGGAACCACTGAGCTAGACAGCTGCAAAATTTCATTAGAATTCATTCAGTATTTTTTGCATACATTAATGGTCTTATTAATTATAACTTATCGGAGGTTTCGCTTCGAGCGAGAACGAAGAAGAATCGAGTTCGCTAAAATAGGTTCGCGAAAATTGTCAAAACTTGTTATATATTATTAGTCTTTTTACGGTAAAACGTTTATTATCTCTCCGATAAAATCTCCGTTTAATCCTCCGATAAGTCATTATGAATAGGACCGTAAGTATGTAATAATATTGATCCGTGGTTACGTTAAGGGCCTACATCAATATTATCGTATATCATCGCCGACACGTACATATTAACACAGCCAGTAGGCACAGAAAATGAAGAATTAGGGATACTTTTCCTATTTACTCAAAATCTACTAAATATATTTTAATTCTGATCCACGTGTTTCTATACATAATAGTTACCTATGTTTTTAAAGTTATTTAATTAGTTAATACGCGATAATAGACCGACAAATGAAAAAAATAAAAAATTAGAGAGATTGTTTCGCCAAGATTTTCTATCGAGAAAACTTTTTCAATCGCGTTTCTGAGTTCATGCGATCCTAGATCATATATTGAAAAAACATATACTTAAAAATTAGAGCTCTAGCCATTCAATCTAAAGAAACAATGAAAACTTCGTACATAGAAAAATGCACGAAGCTATTTTGGTATCCTCTTAACCAGAACGTCCAATGTTTCACCTTGACAGTTCACGTGACAGACATTTTTGTGTACTTCCGATTTTGTTAATTAAATTATTAAGTAGATTTGTAGTGCAATAAATTTTAAATGTAATTTGTTATTAATACTTCCGTGTGTTGATTTCTAATTACGGCTTTATTATCTAGGACTAACTGTTGACCGCGACTTCGTACGCGTGGATTTAGAAATAATATACTTAGTTCAAAAACTAAAAAACACGCTTGAAAATCCGGAATATTTTTATATATTACTAGCTGACCCGGCAAACGTTGTTTTGCCATACTAAAAAAAAAAGTTTGAAAAATAGATGTTGGCCGATTCTCAGACCTCCTGAATATGTATGCAAAATTTGAGAAGAATCGGTCAAGCCGTTTCGGAGGAGTACGGTAACTAACACTGTGACACGTGAATTTTATATATTAGATTGCATTGTCATCGGTCCTTGTTAGGTGTGCAAAATTTCAGATCAATCCGACAACTGCAAGTGGGTTAAAATCGCGTTCAAAGATTCCGTTACATAGATACATTGATAGAAATACTGGACTTATTTAAGCGTGTTAAAATCTTCCCGATTTTGCAACATTTTTTAGTAATGATACGCTCCTATTGGTCGCAGCGTGATGTTATATAGCCTATAGCCTTCCTCGATAAATGAACTATGCAGCACAAAAATAATTTTTCTATTCGTACTAGTAGTTACCGAGATTAGCTCGTTCAAATTAACAAACTGATCAGCTAAATAATGTTAAGTATAAATAAATAATATTCATGGACATTTCACACAACGTCCTCTGGTCCCAAGCTAAGCTTATATGCTTGTGTTATGGGTACCAGAATACGGATAGAATACATATATACTACTTTTTTTTGTAAATAAATACTTATAATACATATAAAACACCCAGACGCATTACAAACATTTTTATGACATTTATGGATATCACCCCAATGATTGTCCCAAGCGGGAATCGAACCCGCGACCTCGTGATCGGCCAGATCTAATATCATATAATCTTTATATTCTAGAAACTACCTTAAATTATGTGATTCATATTTATAAATATAGAGAAAACATTTTTATGACACCAACTCACATCGAGTTTCTATGGCAACCATGTACATATTAATATAGAACAACCGGGTCTACTCCGCGGGAAACGTCGGGACAAAACAGGTATCGTACCTAAAATAAATTATATTTCGAAAGTTTAAAAACATTAACCATGTACATTTAACTAGTAACTTTTAACTAGCAACTCTTACCTTGTACCAAACACAAGCAATTGTGAACTGTCAAAATTAGTTCTCTTTTTTGTCATGCGCCAACTTATACTGGACAGACTGTACAATACCTTGGAAACGATTCCACTGTCAATATGATTATAAATGGCGTCGCTAAGTGTAGTAAGTAAATATTGCAAAACTGATAAGTTGATTTCAATTCACACTACGTAGTTGAGGTGATGAGTGGCATTGCAAATTAATCGCACCGATAAACATCATCGCTTTGCATTACGCTTGAATCCTACATTTTATATTATAAGCATTTATGTTTGTATGTATGTTTGTTTTTTTGTAACTCTATATTTCAAAAATTGCTGTAAGCACTGATATATACGTATACCGGATGTAGTGTCTATGGGTACATCTCTCAGCCGGCTTGAAGCGACTTGAATATCTATGTAAACGTGAAAATGTATCTATGTACGACTAAGATACAGGCTTATACGAGTACGTCATATGAAATGTCATTATTTTATGAAATACCGATTTAGCCAGGCTAAAGTTACTTGTCCTCAATTTTAAACTTTAACCCACCATCTGGTATAAGAATTTTAATGAAACTCTACAGTAACTTAGCTTATGCATCCACTGAGCATAAATGTAACAGGAGCTGGCATTTTCAAGGACTCGCGCTGAAACAAGTGCGAGAACAAACAATGAACATGATTATAAAATAATATAATACCGATAACTAATAGTGCTCTGATAGTGTTGTCTTTTAGTGTTTGTGTGTGCAGAATTCAGTGTGGTGACGGATTAAGAATACACGTGTCACCACCCCATCTCCTCCCAAGGGTGCTGTAAAAGTCAGCTAAGGAATAATGCACACAGATAACATCCTCTGTGAGAGATGGAAAACTTGAAACTAAACCCTGTGCCAATACGCCTGGTCAGGCGGGCACAGTAGACCACAATCCCTCCCATAGTGAAGGAGGCCTGTGCCCAACAGTTGACGTTAATGGGCTGGAGAGAGAGAGAGAGTGCAGGACTTGTGCGATGCATTCGTAGACTTAACTAGTAGAATTTCGTTGGTGTTTGTGTGCGTTACCTCTTTCTTTACACACCGACTTGGCAGTTTATTTGACAAAGACAATAAGCGTGAAAATTTCTGTTGGTTGATTACACAAAGTATACATCAGAATGTACAGTGTACCATTGCGTAATGGTATTCCCCACAGAACCATAACATATTGGTCATACTAAACGAGATCTCGTATTAGTATTTATACGAGGAACCGTGCCAACCAGGACGTATTTGGCTCTTGACAATGATCCAAGATAGGTTGTCTGTTTGTTTGTAATACGCCATTACATGTGTGAAATACTAATCGTAGTCTTTATAAATATCTAATTATTAATTCTGTTCTCTTTTTAATATGGTCTGTCCACTTAGCACCTTCAATAACTAAAGAGATTATGAAACTGGGAAAATACGCGTGACGTCGACGTTTTCTATGAAAAAAAGCCGTGACGGTATGTATATGTATGTTAAAAACACATCATTATCCTGAAGCGCCAATCGAACCCACAATAGGCAGCGTTACAAACTGTGCCAGAGTGTCAATATCTTATTGTTTGAGTGGTATTTAAACTCTACGTCAACCGTAACGTCTTTTTGTCCTCATAGAACAATGTCTATTGTTATAAATCTAGTTCTAACTGTACTTATAAATACACCTAGATGTCTAGTCTTTGGTCACATGATAATCTGCAGAAGATTAACTAGTAAAATATAACACAACCTGTAACTTTCCGGCTAAACGAGGTAAAATTAAAATGCATGAATTCAAGTGTCTGCCACGTGAGGGGTAGGCGTTTTCGCAATTCCGCCACTGCTGTGGATATGTAGTCTATCCGTATTCTCGTAAGTGGTACCCATAACACAAGCATATAAAGCTTAGCTTAGGACCAGAGGACGTTGTGTTAAATGTCTGTGAATATTTATTTATCATATTTCCCTAATGTGCTAAAAGATGTAAAACCTCAATTATTTTATCAAACCAGATGGCAGCTTCCTATTTAAACATAAATATTCAAGTAACCGGTCATAAAGCCGTGAAATAAACCAGTTTTAATGATTTAATCATTATACTTAATTAATTCCTCGTTTGCTTTACTTTCATAATTCGCACCCATCCTTTAATTATTACGCGTATTAACATTGTATAATTTTGTTGTCATGATTACCTGTCTTGTTCGTGTGGTGAGGAATTAAGAATACAAGTGTCACCACCCTTTTCCGTCCTAGGGTGCTATAAAAGCCAGCTAAGGAAAATTGTACACAGATAAATACACAAATTTGCTAAGGTTTAGCCAAAAAAATGTAACAGAAACATGGATTTACTCTGCATCTATACATACGGTGCAAAAATTTTGGAAATTGGTTTATTTTTCACGAAAAAACAGTGGACCATAAAACGTCTTTTTTTCGAAGATTTTGTAGGTAAAATCAGGCTGATCTATAGCTCTCTGTCCCTTTTGGCAAGACGCTTGGGTATAGGGTTAGGAATACCTAACACAAATACTTAAATTATGATTTTGCCGTGTCAGTCCGGTTTTAAAACTATGCAAGTAATGTTCGAATTTACCGAAGAATATATAATTCGTCAGCGGAAAGTCAAAATTACTTAAGCGCCAAAACTGCACTATTGGAAAATGGATTTTAAAGTATAATTTTTCGGAAAAAAATTCGTATAAAATTTTGTATTGCGTATGTTATACTGAATATAAAATTGTATATGAATAAAAAAAAATTAAACCTTTAAAATTCATTTCCTAGCAATGCAGTTTTGGCGCATAAGTAATTTTGCCTTTCCGCTGACGTTAATAAAAAAAGGTACCTACATAGATAATAATAACATTCTGTTTTATGTAGTGGTTTATTATTCTTGTAAAAGTGATAACAGCATCAGATTACATAATCTCGCTAAATTAAATTGCTCGACTTGAAGGTCGTAAGAGATATTATCTAAATGTGAAAACAATCTGAAGTTTATTGTTTTTCTTTATTTGTTACTAGCTGTTGCACGCGACTACGTGCGCGTGGGATTTAGAAAAAATTCCCCGTTTTTGCAACATTTATTACTGATGCTTCGCTCCTATTAGTCGCAGCGTTATGTTATATAGCCTATAGCTTTCCTAGATAAACGTTCTATATAACAATAAAACAATTTTTCAAATCGGACCAGTAGTTTCTGAGATTATCGCATTCAAACAAACAAACAAACAAACTCGTCAGCTTTATGTATAACTAGCGGCCCGTCCCGGCTTCGCACGGGTAAATATAGCCTATGTTACTCAGTGATAATGTAGCTTTCTAATGATAAAAGAATTATTAAAATCAAAGGGTAAAAACGGGACCCTATTACTGAGACTTCGCTGTCCGTCCGTCCGTCCGTCCGTCCGTCTGTCACCAGGCTGTATCTCAAGAACGGTGACAGCTAGAGAGTTGAAATTTTCACAGATGATGTATTTCTATTGCCGCTATAACAACAAATACTAAAAATAAAATAAAATAAATATTTAAGGGGGGCTCCCATACAACAAACATGATTTTTTTACCGTTTCTTGCTCTCATACAACAAACGTGATTAATTAAGTATTGTGTGTGTTGTTTGCTCATTTATTAATAACGTCCCTTATGTTGCATAGATAATAGTACGGAACCCTTCGTGCGCGAGCCCGACTCGCACTTGACCAATTTTTAGGGTTCCGTACCCAAAGGGTAAAAACGGGACCCTATTACTGAGACTTCGCTGTCCGTCCGTCCGTCCGTCCGTCCGTCCGTCCGTCCGTCCGTCTGTCACCAGGCTGTATCTCAAGAACGGTGATAGCTAGAGAGTTGAAATTTTCACAGATGATGTATTTCTATTGCCGCTATAACAACAAATACTAAAAATAAAATAAAATAAATATTTAAGGGGGGCTCCCATACAACAAACATGATTTTTATGGTTCCGTACCCAGTATCTCAAGAACGGTGATAGCTAGACAGTTGAAATTTTCACAGATGATGTATTTCTATTGCCGCTATAACAACAAATACTAAAAATAAAATAAAATAAATATTTAAGGGGGGCTCCCATACAACAAACATGATTTTTAGGGTTCCGTACGCAGTATCTCAAGAACGGTGATAGCTAGACAGTTGAAATTTTCACAGATGATGTATTTCTATTGCCGCTATAACAACAAATACTAAAAATAAAATAAAATAAATATTTAAGGGGGGCTCCCGTACAACAAACATGATTTTTTTACCGTTTCTTGCTCGATACTAATAACGTTGCCTTATGTTGCATAGATAATGGTACGGAACCCTTCGTGCGCGAGTCCGACTCGCACTTGACCAATTATTATTGAGTTTATTCGTTACATACAAAAATACAAATCTTTCCTCTTGATAATATTAGTATAGCTATAGATAGATGATGCTTGCGGCCTAAGAAGATTGATAGTGTTGTATTCGCAAAGAGAATAGGTAGCGAAAATTAGAAAGTTCAGCTCATTATCATATTACTAATAACAATATCCTGTTTTACTAATGCATGCACTTTCTTATTTGTGCTAAAAATAGACATTGGTACCAAATTTGTTGGGGCTACTTAACTAAAACATAAATATTAAAATTCAAAAACAATTCAGCAACTGTTTGTTATTATAAAACTAGCTGTTACTTGCAACTTCGTAGGTGTGGAATTTAGAAACCGATTATTTACAAATTATACAAAAAAGCCATCCTCTTGAACTACTCTATATATTGAAAAAAAAAAAGCGCTTCAAAATCCGTTGCGTATATTTGAAAATATAAACTCACGTAGGGACATACATACAAAAATAAGGACTTTGTTTTTTTTAGGGTTCCGTACCCAAAGGGTAAAAACGGAAACCCTATTACTGAGACTTCGCTGTCCGTCCGTCCGTCTGTCCGTCCGTCTGTCACCAGGCTGTATCTCAAGAACGGTGATAGCTAGACAGTTGAAATTTTCACAGATAATGTATTTCTATTGCCGCTATAACAACAAATACTAAAAATAAAATAAAATAAATATTTAAGGGGGGCTCCCATACAAAAAACTGATTTTTTTACCGTTTCTTGCTCGATACTAATAACGTTGCCTTATGTTGCATAGATAATGGTACGGAACCCTTCGTGCGCGAGTCCCACTCGCACTTGACCAATTTTTTTTATAATAAGTAGTGTGTAATATTGTATAAAGAGATTTTTTTTATGGACATCTCACACAACGTCCTCTGGTCCCCAGCTAAGCTAATATGCTTGTGTTATGGGTACCAGAATACGGATATAATACATAAACTACTTTTCTTTTGTAAATACATACTTATAATACATAGTAAACACCCAGACGCAGTATGTACAAACATTTGTATGACAATTAAAAACATCACACAAATGATTGTCCTGACCGGGAATCGAACCCGAGACCTCATGATCGGCAGTCCGTTATATGAACCACTACACCGCGAGGCCCGTCAATTTTCAATTTTAATGTCAATTTTATCTATTTTAATATTATAAGTCTGTGATTTGTTTGTTTTTTTGAATGCGATAATCTCAGGAACCATTAGCCCGGCTACGCATAAAGAATTAACCTTTGAACTGGATAAATATAGCAGAAGCAGACTTGTCCTTAATACGATGGTAATTCTTTCAAGGTTAAACGTTAGTTAATTTATTAATTTTTGCAATTGACTTGCTATGCTTTTACTAAATAAACTAAATTATAGTGGAACAAATGAAAACCATGAGCGGGACTTGAACCCACGACCTCGGAATACCGTTCCGTTGCTCTCCCATCTGAGCTATCATGGTTCCCGCACATGTTTACCAAAACGTTAGTTGTTTGTTAAAACAATTATCGAATATACGACCCAGTTGTTATCAAGCTATATCCATGTTTTTTGCACATAACGGTGTCATGTTCTTATTGGAACTGGTCTGTAATGTAAATACGTAAACAATGTTGTCAAATTGGAAAGTAAGGTGAACATTTTGAGGTTAGAATATCATAGTTCTTGGAAACCGTTGGCATGATTTGATTTTGCATTGATAGATTACTGCCGCGAAGTGTGTTTGTAGACTTTTTATGAGCGGACTACAGTCCTAATTTAAGTATTTGCCTTAGGTATTGGACAAATATAGTTGAGGCAGATTTTACCTACAAATTTGTTGAATAAAAGACGTTTCGTAGGCCCTTTTTTCTTGCGCGAAAATTAAACCGGTTTTAATATTTTTTACGCTTTATTAAGAGTATCATTTTCATTTTTGGTAAAACCTTAACAAATTTGTGTGAAAGACGCTGCAACTTTATCTAAAGAAAACCGAAAAGCAAGATTTTCGGATGGTCATATTTCTTTTCGTTATTATGTTTTGAAAAACAAGAGAGAGCATAGATATGTAAGACTTGTGAAAAAAATTCGTTAGTCTGAAGGCAATATCCACGAAGAAAATGGGACTACGATGCCCATATTTTTGTATGAAGCATGTTTTGCTGTCGTGAACCTCTTAAGTGTAACTGCTTTGAGGTTCATCCTGGTTTCTCAGTTTCCGGTCGATCCTGCTGTGTGATACAAGTTACACAATGCAGTGTCCTATTGTTTTTTTTTGTATTATCATATTGCATCAAGTTTTCAAATATCTCACGTCTACCACACAATAATTAAATATCTAAGCCTTGTATAGATATATAAAATACAATAAAGCATGTGTTTCATGATACACGATAACAGATTTTAGTCGATAAATGATCTTTATGAGTATACTAACTGTTGCCTGTTGTTGTACGCGTGGAAATTAAATAATTTTCCCCGTTTTTGAAACCACTAATGCTCCGCCCCTATTCGTCACAGCGTAATGTTATATAGCTTATAGCCTTCCTCGATAAATGTACTATTCAAATCTGAAATAATTTTTCAAATCGTACCAGTGATTCTGGAGGTTAGCGCATTCAAACAAACAAACTCTTCAGCTTTATAATGTTAAGTATAGATATATATATTACACTCTCTACAGTTTTGCACGCGACTTCGTACGCGTGGGATTTAGAAAAAATTCGCCGTTTTCGCAACATTTATTACTGTTGCTTCGCTCCTATTAGTCGCAGCGTTATGTTATATAGCCTATAGCTTTCCTAGATAAACGTTCTATATAACAATAAAACAATTTTTCAAACCGTACCAGTGATTCTGGAGGTTAGCGCGTTCAAACAAACAAACTCTTCAGCTTTATAATGTTAAGTATAGCTTAAGTGCAAATTGCTATGCGGTAGCCTAGCCGTGTGATGTCGGATTTAGAATACAAGTGTCACCACCCCATCTCCTCCCAAAAGTGCTGTAAAAGTCAGCTAAGGTATATTGCACACAGATAACATCCTCTGTGAGAGACGAGAAATTTGAAAATAGACCCTGTGCCAACACGCCTGGTTAGCGCGGCACAGTAGACCATAATTCCTCCAAAGTGGAGGAGATCCGTGCCCAACAGTGGGATGTTAATGGGCTGGAGAGAGAGGAATTAAAAAAGTTTTTAAATGAATGCTTAAAACGACTATTATATCCAAACAATGATTACATGCTATCACAGGCACTCTTACTGTGACCAAACTTAAGAATTTATGCATACAAGTTAAATAGGTAAGTATATGTTTTTTGTGTAGAGTTATCGTCTGGTGCGACTCAATCACGTAATCTGTTATTTAGTGCGTTTTAGTTCCAACTTCTCTCGTCTTTCTAAACTTGATACCACGCGTCGACATTAAATGCAATATCATTTACCAAATGTAATAAGCACTATACATAAGTATTTTGCTCACTTTTATATAGAACAGATAGTACATATTAAGGGCGTATGTTGTTTGCGTGGGTTTTCATTATCTTAATTGTTTAGTTAGTCGATCGATACGCACTTAATTAACTACGACATGTTATTTATGTACACACATACATATATAGCTATGTTTCATATGTTATATGGTACATATGGAACATAGTTACATTTAATCTTATGTTCTTATACCTTGAACATTAACTCAGTGTTCCTAATTACCTATTTAATTTTCACACAGCGTAGCATCTACAGTGCAAACTCAATATGAGGAATCCGAAGGGCACTCGTAAATATTTATATAGAAAAGAGTTTTAGTAGATCGGTCTTTATGGGGAAAAATGTTCGCCCAAATACTTAAACCCAGACTAATTATAATTATTTAAGGGGTCTCATAATTAAAGAAATAAATAATAAATATTTTGGACATTTCGCACAACGTCCTCTGGTCCCAAAGTAAGCTATATTTCTATGCTTGTGTTATGGGTACCAGAATACGGATATAATACATATACTACTTTTCTTTTGTAAATACATACTTATAATACATAGAACACACCCAGACGCAGTACAAACATTTGTATGACAATTATAAACATCACACAAATGATTGTCGCGAGCGGGAATCGAACCCGCGACTTCGTGAACGGAAGTCCGTTACATGAACCACTAGACCACGAAGCCCGTCAACATATACAATCAACATATACAATACAATAAACATCATCATTATTATAATATCACGCCTTTTTCCCAAAGGGGTAGGTAGAGACTATAGAGCGTCATCTGCTACCATCCAAACATACTTCCTTGGCTTCATCCACACTCATACATCTGGTCGTACATGCCCGACGGTTGTAAGTGCTACGCACTGGTTCCCGTTGGAGTATACCGGCGATGACATCGGAGTATATTTTTCTTGGACGTCCTCTCCCAGCATTTCCACTTACCTCCGCCGTGTACCTTACGTTAGATAAAGTGGTTCAAGAGGTTGACGGTTTTTTTGTACAATTTGTTAAGAATTTGTGTATATTTAGGGAGAGGGAAGGCTCAATAACTATAACCGCGAGTGAATCGCGGGCATAATCTAGTTATGTAATAAAAGTTAGTTTGAAAGGGTGTATTGCCGTAGGATAATTAAATTCCCAACTCCAGACCATTGAGCCGTTTTCGGTTCTTTCATAAATCAGTGAATATTTTATAAGCTTTTAGTTTTAGTATCTTAAACCCGACCCCGACCTTCTGTGACCTTGCCCTTTGTGTGTTCGTGACGGGATGGCGAACTCGCGAAATAAATGTTATTTTCTTGAATAATTTTAGGTATTTTCGTAATAAACTGCGTAGGATAACATGAAGGAAAAGTTTAAGATTATCGTTTTATTTTTGTTGTTTTATTATGAGAGATGAATATTATATTAAGTAGGTGAAGTGTGTTTGGATTGTAGCAGATAGTGCTCTATAGTAGGAGTGGCCTACAAGTCGACAAATTTTGGTCGATCACTCGCAAGTTTCATGGGGGGCCAAATGTTTCTAGTACTTGATATAGGAATGAACATGTACACAGCTTATGCTTTGAGTAAGATGTTCAGCGTGACCACTTTTAGTAGTTTTCTACTATTTTCAAGAGTGCACGGCGGTATAAAAGCACATTGCATAAACGTCCCCCTTCTTACTTAAGAAATAGGTCGATCGCGACTCAATTTTATAGTAAAAAGTCAATCTTCTTTGCACAAAAGTTGGCCAGACCTGCTCTATAGGTTGTGCTTGTCCCTATAGCAAAAAGGGGTGACGTTATCATGATAATGACGTTACAAAAAATACTAAAAGAATTTTAAGGTATAGTTGCATGTAGTGTTATATGATTCCTGTCACCTCTTAACTATTTCTGCCAATGAGATGGCGTCAAAGTCAGTGTGAAAGTTTAAGCAGATAATATAGTTAGTTATTTAAGAAAAGGAAATCTCAAAACTAATTCCTAAGCTGACACACCTGGTCCGCGTACCATAGCAGACCCACAGATATGCAAGATGGTGGCTTAACTTTTAAAGTTGAGGACAAGTAACTTTAGCCTGGCTAAATCGTACTTCATTGAATAATGACGTTTCATATGACGTATAGCCTGTATCATAGACACACATAGATACATTTTCATGCACACATAGATATGAAAATGGCTTCAAGCCGATTGAGTGATGTAGCCATAGACACTACATCTTATATAGGTATCTGTGAACAGACCAAATACATTCATGTTTCAAAATCTTCTCAGAATAATTTTCCTTGATAATTATTAATTTTACTAATGTTAGTAGTGCTATCAAAATATTTTCATGAAAGTATAAAAATAAATAATAAACAGCCTACAAAGATATGAGACATACCATATCACATTCACACAAAATTAGGTCATTTCCATCCTCTTTGTAGTGTGACACATGAGCAAAATAAACAAGTGCAAATAAATGATAATTTTATTTATAAATAAAGCATGATAAATAAATGATTGTTTTTGTAGAACACTGAAACAATGTGAAACTTGAAGTGTTGTAATTATCGATATGTAAAGATTTTACCTCATGTGGTAAGGTGACATATTATATTTCTCAAGTAGGTATAATTCAGGTGTCATTCCTAAATTACACTTAAGAAAAATTCCTCTGCAAATGTTGAATAATATAATAAACAGGAGTAGATAAGTGCGTTCTTTTTATTTTCAAATTATGTACATTGTTCGTGTGGTGACTAACGGTCTTATTCATAATGACTTACCGGAGGTTTAAAAGTTCGCTAAAATCGGTTGGCGAAAATTGTCAAAACTTGTTATTCATTCAGTCTTTTTACGATAAAACGTTTTTATCTCTCCGATAAAATCTCCATTTAAACCTCCGATAAGTCATTATGAATAAGACCATAAGAATATAAGTTTCACCATCTGTTTCCAACTTTCCAGGAGTCGAACTCGAGAATAAACCCTATCCCACATCCCACCCAGCATCCTAACCCAGCCCACACGCCTGGTCAACGTGGCATCCATCCATTCATCCATTAGCCTTTCTCTGTCCACAGTTGGACATAGGCCTCCCCATAAAGCGTCACAACGCACGATCTTGTGCCGCTTGCAGCTAACGGCTCGTCGTGACATTAGCGATATCATCGTTCCACTTTGTCGGGGGCCCGCTCTACGCTGCGTCGTCCGGTCCGGTGGTAGCCACTCTGGGATATTTCTTTCCCAACGATCGTCAGTCCTTCGAGCGATTTAGCCTGCTTCAGCGTGTCACTTGCGTGTCACTTCAGTGCGGCATATACTGTACGACTATAATTCCTTCCAATGTGGCTGGAGAGTGGTAACACTTACAAACAGACTATCATTAATGGGTGACTTTTTATGTGACTGATAAAAACCACGAAATCTAGTATAGGAATAGACTATTCTATTGTCTTTTTAATAGTTTTTTCCAACTAATTTATTGTTCGTAATTGCCTACATGACCTATTAAACAGGTGTCTTGTGACTCGTTACTGAATAAAGGCTAATAGGTGTTGCTAATAAATAGCTTACATACATTAGGAAATTAACACGCTCCTGACATAAAAGTGAACGTAAAGAATGAACTTTCCGTTTTAAAACTAGGCAAGGATCGATATTTACCTATTGCACTTTTGTCGTGATTATTAAATTAATAGTATTTTGATTTTCCCTAAAATTGTTGGAAAAAGTCTTCGCTCTACCAGAGAACAATTCGGTATTTGGATAAATGGGTAAGTATTAAGACTTTAAGGTCGAACAAATTTTTTTCAGACCGACTGCTTTAGGATAATAAATAAATAAATAAATATTCAGGACATTTCACACAACGTCCTCTGGTCCCAAAGTAAGCTATATTTCTATGAAAGAAAGAAAGAAAGAAATGAAAATAAATTTATTTCAGTAACCTCGACTACAGAACAAAGTTTAAAATTCACATAATAAGAAACATTAATATTAGAGGCTGAAAATGGTCCTTCCTCAGCAATTGCTATAGTAGCAAGCTACCACAGCGCTGGTTTTCAGTAAGAACCAGTAAACTAGTGAGAACAGGCGGCTACGACAGATAATTAATAAAAATAAAAAACGCTGCAAGTTTAAATAAATACAGAAGAAATAATAAAACATGTAATTAAGCATATTTTTATATCATACACATATTACGTATATACGTATAAATATATAAATACAATATAAATATACATAAGAAGGTACAGTTGAAATGGAGTTAATAGAGAGCTTAAGAGAAGTAATGCTTGTAAGTAAGAAGTAATCTATGCTTGTTTTATGGGTACCAGATACGGATAGACTACTTAAACTACTTTTCTTTTGTAAATACATACTTATAATACATAGAAAACACCCAGACGCAGTACAAACATTTGTATGACATTTATGGATATCACACAAATGATTGTCCCAAGCGGGAATCGAACCCGCGACCTCTTGATCGGCAGTCCGTTACATGAACCACTACACCACGAGGCCCGTCAAATAAAATGTTAAATAAGATGTTAAAGCGAAATTCAAAGTAAAGAAAATCAAACTTATTGCACAATAAGCTGTTAATACCGAGTTTCATACGCTCGAAATGGGCGATAGATAGTGAGGTATAAATTAACATTTACATTTTAGAAGCTAAATAATAAAGTTTAAAAAAAGTTTTTATACTACATAATATATATCACAATCGTTTCTATTACATAAAATATTTAGTAGGTACTACACTTACTCTAGACATATCAAATGAGTAATTTCATTTGCTGGCAACATTCCAAAATGGATTCTCACTGTGAAATAGAAATATGTCTACGTTACATAATATGTACGAACATACCTACCTACGGTAAATCTTAGAAAGAATATCATATCGGAGCTGATTTGGATATTACTTTTTGTTTACGTCAGTTATTGAGTGTAAACGAAAGATGGCCCCAGCAATTAAAGTGAAACTTTTGGACTCGAGCTCTTCGCTTGAGTTGGATTTCTTCACAAGATAATTATAACAAATAAATATTCTGTGTTTAAAGAACACATAGGTATATCTATCTTTTATCAATCTAAAGCAGCATTTTCCAAAGTGGGCGAGAACGCCCACTTATAGGCGCTGCGGACCTAAAGAGGGCGGTAAGTAAGTAATTATTGTGGTTTTTAACTAAGTAAAAAATGGGGCACTTAAAAATAATTTATTCTCAAAGGGTACAGTAGACAAAATAAGTTTGGGAAACCCCGATCATAAGGAATATCGTAACTGTCGTATCAAGGCACAGCCGAAAGTAAAAGAACTGGAACTGGAAGGTTTCCATGGTGGTTCTTCTACACTGTAAACGAGCACTAAGAAAAGACGGTAGGTGCATCAGAATTGCCAGTTTTAAAAGTATTGTAATAAAAATTAGCATACAGAAAAATGGAATCATGAACAAAAGCCATGATTAGCCTTTGATAGAGAAATGTACAGAGACACATTGGTCCTATTTGAGTTACATTGATATAAGGAACTGTAAAAAATATACGGGTTTGTTGTAATGAGATCATTTACTTGCTTCCTGGTGGTATGTGGATTGTAATGCGCCATTGTTTGTGTATGAATATTTAATCATTTATCCTTGAGATACTACCGTGTACCTTTTCTATGACGGGTTATTGTTAGAAGTAAATTAAATTACGAAGAAATGACGGTCTCGTTTCTTTGTTACATCTTCCCTCAACGGAATTTGCTGGGATAGGATTTTGAGCGATTTGTAAAGTGACATGACATTTGTGCATTTATTTGCCAACACGATGAATTCCCATCAATTTTTTGGCTGCAAAAGAGATGTTGATTACGATATGAAAAATAGTGCGGGTTTTAGGCATATAACCACATTTTACGGATTTAGAGGCCCGAATTTCATATACTTTTAATTTAAGTTTTTACATTTTCTAATTATTAATTTGCAGTATTATTTTTTCATCTCTAAATAGTAATGACTGCATTTTATTAATATAAAGGCAATATATTTACGTAGCGTTACGTAACTGTGCGTGGCCACGAAAACTGCTATTTAATATTTCAATCGGAAAATAATATTATGTAAGCTGTCTTGTTCCCACGCAATAAGGAAGTGAATTTGTTGGTTTGGAATTATTATTATTTAGTGAGTGGTATTTCTCTATTTCTAACTGCTGTTAACTACTGATGCTATTTTACGTAGATAGTTACTACATAAAATAGCATCCTCATTCTTAATTATGAAGACTATTAAAGCCAAGAGAGATAGAGAGGCTAGACCTTGATAAAGGGCAGACCTTATGATCCCCTAGTACATATAAGATAATATGTAGTTGTCATCCCATTCACAGACCTGCTAAAAGTAAAAATAAAATGTCATGAAAAAAATATTTAAAAAATTATATACTTATGTATTAAATTATTTCACTTTGAACCCTACAAGTATACGTATTTCGTCCGTGTTTGGAATAGAATTTGATACAATTTTCCTGGAAAAGGCAAGAGACACCGCAATACAATTTCTATGTAAATATGCGAAACCTCTAGCGTTTTCTTAAAGCTCGTCCTTATTTTGCGACATTTCAATCCATCCTATTCTAAAATTCATAATATTCCCATGACCCTTAACCAAATGCTGGCGACTGGCTGGCGACGCGAGACGCCCTTGGCTACTATGTTATATGTTTTATGATTGTTATTGGATCCATTCATAACAATGTACGCAAAAAATATCGTAGTCGAACGAATAATGCCATGTAATTAGATTTTTTGTGCCATATTTGATTTATTCAATTAGTTTAATAAAAATACTTTGTGTACACTTTTTTAGGGTTCCGTACCCATAGGGTAAAAACGGGACCCTATTACTGAGACTTCGCTGTCCGTCCGTCCGTCTGTCACCAGGCTGTATCTCAAGAACGGTGATAGCTAGAGAGTTGAAATTTTCACAGATGATGTATTTCTATTGCCGCTATAACAACAAATACTAAAAATAAAATAAATATTTAAGGGGGGCTCCCATACAATAAACATGATTTTTTTACCGTTTCTTGCTCGATACTAATAACGTTGCCTTATGTTGCATAGATAATGGTACGGAACCCTTCGTGCGCGAGTCCGACTCGCACTTGACCAATTATTTGTGAAGACGTCAGTTTCTCTTTCACGAAATTATAAGGAACTAGATACTACTTGCGACTTACGCGTGTAATTTTGTGAACAAACCTTAACAAAGCAATTTATTAATTTTGCAATTAACATGCTATGCTTTTACTTAATAAAATAAATTATGGTGGAAAAAGTGATTACCGCAAGCGGGACTTGAACCCACGAGCTCGGAATACCGTTCCGTAGCTCTACCAACTGAGCTTATTGCGGTCGTGCTTTCAGTAATCAAATTAGGCCACCATAATCGTCATTCGATTGAGTTTATATTTTATTTTTTACGTACAACGCCATCTATCTTTTACTACTAATTTTAAAGTTAAACCACACTATCTATTAAGACATCCGTCAGCCTCTCTCCGTCCACTGTTGGACATAGGCCTCCCACATAGAACGAGACAACGCGCGGTCTTGCACCGCTTTTAACCAGTGAGATTAAGATAGTTCACATAGGGCATACAGAAATGTCAGAAATAACGACTTTGTTTTATAGCTTAGGATGAGCAGGAGGGTGGACGTCAGGCAGACGACTGGTTGTAAAATCAGCCAATATCCGCTGCAACATGCAGACATGTTGCGCCGATCCGAAATCACGAGAAAACGGTAGGAAAATGACGATGTTTCATAACCAAGCAATTAACAATTATTACTGAGCCACTATTGAATATTTTGACTGGTAACTTAGTTATCTGTTAATAATATTTCTAGTTTTCATGGACCAGATTAAAGTCAATCTGTCGGTTGTGTAATCGAATCCCTTCGGTCAAATGGTGCCAATCATTTCTGCCACTCAATAAATATTGAGTTACGCAACATTTGAGCTCTGTTTATGTTATTTGATTTCAGGCTTATATTACTTTTATATCAGAACTAGTGACATGTAACAAACATCCTGACTGCTAGTAAAAATTTTGTGTCAAAATATATAGAACTAAGGGCACCACAAACGCCATATTACAATCTATACTAATAAAAGCTGAAGAGTTTGTTTGTTTGACCGTGCTAATCTACGTCGTAGGAATCGTAGGAACTACTGGGCCGATTTGAAAAATTCTTTCAGTGTTGGATTAGGGCATTTACCGAGAAAGGCTTTCGGCTATATAAAATCACGCTACGACCAGTAGGAGCGAAGCAAATGTTGCAAAAACGGGGAAAATTTTCTAAATTCCACGTGGACGGAGTCGCGGGCAACAGCTAGTATAATAATATAGCGAGGAGATAAAGACAGATATATGTATATAGAAAAAAGATGAGCTGACAAAGAGACTTATACATATATCTAACGGTGACGTCGATAAGTATAGATACATCTTAGTATATTAATCGACGGGCCTCGTGGTCTAGTGGTTCATATAACGGACTGCCGATCACGAGGTCTCGGGTTCGATTCCCGGTCAGGACAAATATTTGTGTGATGTTTTTAATTGTCATACAAATGTTTGTACTGCGTCTGGGTGTTTACTATGTATTATAAGTATGTATTTACAAAAAAAAAGTAGTATATGTATTATATCCGTATTCTGGTACCCATAACACAAGCATATAAAGCTTAGCTTGGGACCAGAGGACGTTGTGTGAAATGTCCATGAATATTTATTATATTTATTATTATTTATTTATTAATATACTGGCTGTTGCGCGCGACTTCGTACGCGTAGAATTTAGAAAATGTTCCCCGTTTTTGGAACATTTTTCACTACTGCTTCTCTCCTATTAGTCGCAGCGTGGTGTTATATAGCCTATAGCCTTCCTCGATATATGGATTATCCAACACTGAAAGAATTTTACAAATGTGACCAGTGGTTCCTGAGATTAGTGCGTTCAAACAAACAAATTCTTCAGCTTCATGTATTTTCTTTAAACATCTATCTCTTTCTAGCTATATTAATATAAAAATCTGTTAACGTCCAGCCCATCAATGTCCCACTATTAGGCACAAATTCCCTCTAATTGAGAAGGTATTTAGTCTCATACGCCACGCTGACCAGGCGCGTTGGCATAGGGTTTATTTAGTTCAGGGTATTCCGTTGTTTAGAATCCCTTAGCTGCCTTTTACAGCAGCCTGAGGAAGAAAAGGAGTGGTGACATTTGTATTCCTAACCCGTCACCATATGGATGTATGTTGCTAATGGATGATGCGATACTGACATTACAAGGATTTGTATATTTACAAGGTGATTTGAAGACGTCCTATGGAAAAAAACACATTAAATACGATACTTTGAATTTAATGCCATAATACATATGTTAAATCGTTACTGAAGAACTCGCATGTCTGCTAAAATACTATTGAATAAATTATTATAATGGCCCTGCCTTCTAAATTTCCCGCGGATCTTGTTACAGATGTCGGTGAAAAGCCATTAAAACTCAGTCACAACTTTCTATGTCGAAATTAACACATTGCGGCTGATAAAATGTTTTTCTATTATTTAGTTATTTATTTATTTATTTATGTTTGTACTGCGTCTGGGTGTTTATATGTATTATAAGTATGTATTTCCAAAAAAAAAGTAGTAAGTATATGTATTCTATCCGTATTCTGGTACCCGTAACACAAGCATAAATAAGCTTAACTTGGGACCAAAGGACGTTGAGTGAAATGTCCATGAATATTTATTTATTTATTTATACACGTACCGTCACGCCCTTATCCCATGGCAGTGGCAGAGACTATCGAACGATATTTGATACAATTTAAACATACCTCTTCCAACGGGCCTCATGGTTTAGTGGTTCATGTATTGAACTGCCGTTCACGAAGTCTTGGGTTCGATCCCCGCACAGTGTAATTATTGCGGCGATATTTGTAAATGTCATACAAATGTTTGTACTACGTCTGGGTGTTTTCTTTGTAATAAAAGTATGTATTTACAAAAATTAAGTATATATGTAGTACCCGTATCTGGTACCCATAATACAAGCATAGAAATATAGCTCACTTTAGGACCAGACTAGGTACGTTGTATGATATAGGTATCTATAAAATAACCAAAAAATATATTTTTTCAAATGTGAAGTATATGGGTTCAGAGATTATTTATAAAAAACTAGCTGTTGCCCGCGCCTCCGTCCTCGTGAAATTTAGAAAACTTTTCATCTCTTTTTTTCGCAATAAAAGGTCCTATGTTCTTTCTCAGGGTCTAAAGATTGTCTGTACCAAATTTCATCAAAAGCGTAACAGACAGACACTACTTTCGCATTTATAATATTAGTAGGGATTCCAGTCCATCTCTCAAACAACCGTTTTTATAAGAAACTAGCGGACCCGACAGACGTTGTCCTGTCCCACGTTCTGTGTAAAATGTTCTAACATCAATAACAAAAAATTTCATCAAAATTGGTCCAGCCAATTGTGAATATAAACCATCCTCAAACCCCCTTGAATACACACAAAAAATTTCAGCCAAATCGGTCAAGCCGTTTTCATGCTATGTCGTGACAACGGAAACGCGTGGAATTTAGAAAGTTAAAAACGTTAACAATTTTTACAAAAAGCCATCCTTGTGATCCACTCTATCTATTAAAAAAAACCATCAGAATCCGCTGTGTAGTTTTCAAGATATAAGCTCACGTAGGGACATACATACAAAAATAACGACTTTGTTTTATAATAAGGAAAGAAAAATATAGGAGAAAAGACGTATCCAAGTCAAAAGACAAAAATAACAGCAGGAAGGAAAAGTTTGGTGAAATACAAATTGAAGCCGCTTTTTCCTTCCTTCAGATATGATTTTTGGATATCTACCTGCGCATAAGGATAAAAGTTTGGAATTTAAATTTGTCCGAGTAAAAAAATTGTAGTACCAGTTTAGAAATATGACTAAGTTTTTGCCGTTTGATGACCTTTTGGAGTCATCAAAATCTCAAAACTTGCTAACAAAAAGATCGATAAAAGCTTTTTTTTCTGTCATATTTCTCATAGAGTTGAAATCCTTTTTGTTAGGTATTTTATTTAACAAATCAAATTATGGTGGAAAAAATGACTGCCACAAGCGCGACTTGAACCCACTACCTCGGAGTACCGTTCCGAAGCTCCTTCCAACTGAGCTTATTGCGGTCGTGCTTGCAACATTCATTTTTCCACCATAATTTGATTTGTTAAGTAAAGCATAGCATGTCAAATGCAAAATCAATGAATTACTTTAGGTATTTTATTGTTTCTTTTTTCCGTCTCTCCCTCACCGGGCTAGGTATATATGCCCTGAGCCTTAACACGACTCGATGTATTTTATTGGTGATGCCTTAATAAATGATGGCATGAAAATATTAGTGAAGAGAATATAGCCAGATACCCAGACCTTTCCTTTCCGTCTATCCTTTCTTGTCCTAGACGTGGCCAATCCCTAAAGCACACTATAATTAACGAGCCGTCTCCATGGAGTAGTATTCTATAATCCTGACTAACGCTATGTTAGAGAGCTTTAGGGAGTCTGGTTATTATTGCCTGTTAGAATTATTTTGTAATTATTTTTTTTATTTTATTTTTATAAATGTTATACACATATATATAAACATAAAGTACAAGTAACGTAATAGAAAGCTTTTTGCACACCACAAACAAGACCGAAATGAAATTCTAATTATCTATATTCTATATTAATATTATCCTTACTAATTTATAAATGCGAAATCCGGATGTTGATGACACAGTAATAATTTTGACGAGCATAAGTGTTAATGTGTGGAACGAAACGATAGCGCGATTTAAAGAACGTTCAACGCCATCTATTGAGCAGAAGAGTAAACTTCTGTTTGTTAAGGTTAAGGATTGATTTCTAAATTTCACGCGTACGAAGTCGCGGGCAACATCTAGTACTACTATATAGTTTGTTTTTTTTTGCTTGTTTGAACGCGCTAACCGCAGGAGCCATTGCTCCGATTTGAAAATTTCTTTCAGTGTTATATAGTAGATTTACTGCTTACATACAGTACTGCTTAATTTATGAAAATTAATTCAACACTGTTTATTAATAATTTAGTTTATATAATATCAAAGTGTATTATAATTATTTGAAGATAAGATTTTATCATTTGTAATAAAACAACGAGTCCTATTCTTCTTTTAAGCTGATATCTTAGGATTTTGTACCAAAAAACGTTATATACGAATATGTAGATTACATTGCCAAGTTTTTCATTGTTTGAGCTTTGTGCATGAATGACCATATACAGTAGTATAAAAAAAAAATTAAAATCAGTCTAAGATTGACGGAGAAATCGGTGAACAAACATAGAATAATAAATACCGCCTCCTTTCTTTGGAACTCGACTACAAAGACAAGGAAGTATTAAATTTTTACATAGGAGAACTAATCTTAACAAACATATTAAAATCAACTTACAGATTCTGACGTCTTTGCTTATCGTATAAAGGAAATTTTCAAAACCATAATATAATATTAATTTACGGAATATTCTAGTGGGCTAATACGTTAAGTTCGCTTTTGTGAACCATCTATAACCTTGGCGCACGTAATAACATTACATTATGCCTCAATTTTGTGTTGTTTACAGGGCCGCCATTTTTTATTAGACAAATACCATGCAAATTTTCCCTGTTAAAAAATACTTTTATTATATTTGAACATTTAAATATATTTTTTGCAACCTTTGTATGCGGCTATATCTGTAAAGTGACGGTTTGACATCGTGGTCTAGTGGTTTATATAATGGACTGCCGTTCACGTGGTCGCGGGTTCGATTCTCGCACGGGACAATCACATCATACAAATATTTGTTCTGCGTTTGGGTGTTTCTATGTATTACAAGTATGTATTTACAAACGAAAGGTAGTATAAATTTACTATGTACGTATTCTGGTACGCATAACACAAGTATATAAGCTTATCTTAGGACCAGAGGACGGTGTATGAAATGTCCACAATTATGATTTATTTATTATTATTGATTGTCATCACTCTGCTTTAAGAATTAGCTATAGGATTCATAATACAGGGAGATAACATGTTGCGAGATTTAGAAATCTCAGTACTAAACCCTCTCTCGCAGTAAGAAACCTAGGCTCAATACTGGTTCAATGGTCTGTCAACTATCAAAAAAATGGCACACACTATTATAACTAAATGTATCAATTAGTTAGTTTGTGACTCTTGTCCGAAATTGTGGAATTACAAAATATATCTTTAAACGATTTCTCTCTAGAATTATCAATTTTTTGACAACCCTATTTTTAACATAGGTAATCTTTAAACTTCGTAATAAAACAGGAAACGGCACCTAACCTTAAAACGATATAGTTCCTTGTACACAATATAATATTTAAAGTGCATATTTCAAGTATAAGTTGTATTTAGTATATGTTTGTTTAGGTTAGTTCTCCTATATTCGAGTTTTTATCGTGGTTTTTCTTTTAACGGGCGTAATTACATTCGTAGTTTCCTGGAAAAGCCGCTTTCGGCGATAAAACCTTCTATTATTGCTTACTTTTATAGTGTAAGTTATATTGTATAACTATGTGGTGTATTACAAAGATAAACTGGTTTATATTTTGCACTACCAAAAGTTATATGCTGAACAATATCTAAATAAAGACTGCTTACTATTTTTCTCATACCTGAAAAAAACAATTTTTGTGTATATTATAGAGTCTAACTATTGGATACGCCTGCAATGATTTCTTTAAAATTTAGTAACGATTTCGGGGATGATTAATTGATCTTATTATTTTTTATCCGATTAAGTGATTAAATGATATTGAAATTTGAAGATTGTAGGCGCGTGTGTTTTAAAAATAAGCCTTTATCATTTTTTCCTAACGCACCAACGATATAACGAGCAAAGCTTGGATATCCAGCTTGTATATAATCGTCAGTTCAAGAACATTAAGTAAATAAAAAATTGGTCAAGTGCGAGTGGGACTCGCGCACGAAAGGTTCCGTACCATTATCTATGCAACATAAGGCAACGTTATTAGTATCGAGCAAGAAACGGTAAAAAAATCAGTTTTTTGTATGGGAGCCCCCCTTAAATATTTATTTTATTTTATTTTTAGTATTTGTTGTTATAGCGGCAATAGAAATACATTATCTGTGAAAATTTCAACTGTCTAGCTATCACCGTTCTTGAGATACAGCCTGGTGACAGACGGACGGACGGACGGACGGACGGACAGCGAAGTCTCAGTAATAGGGTTCCGTTTTTACCCTTTGGGTACGGAACCCTAAAAACACAATAAACAGCCGTGGCGCCTACGCGAAATCGTTATTAATACTTTGAGAATTAACCACAGATTATTTTTTACGTAAACATTATGACATTGTGTCACGTAGTACATTTTGTTTTACGGTGGTCAAGTTCATTTATATTCAGTATAGTAGTTGGTAAATGCTTGTTATTGACACCACATTAGATATTGGAAGCCTAAAACTGAGTTTTTAGTTAGTATGATCAGATGTATAGAGAGGACTAGAGAAATGATGGATGAACTGTGTGAAAGAAATAGGCTGATTATGATGGTAGAAAGAAAAAAAATGCGACGATCCCAGATTATTACGGGTAAGGTTAAGAAGACGATGACTAGATGGCACTATACAGTCTCTACCTAACCCCCATGGGAAAAGGGCGTGACGGTATGATGATATTGACGATAAAACTGAAAGTTGGACCTTTTGCCATTAGCCTTTACAACGTGCTATTGACCTAAGTAATTAGAATGCCATCGGTTATGTCCATAAAAAGACACGTTTGAAAATGTTTGTTTTACTATTAAACAACTTAACAAATTTTAATAAAACGCAAAGGAAACGGATAGCTAAGAAGTGCAAGAAACATCGACTGCATTATTTTTAGACTGAATGTAATCAAAACACGAGAAAAACTGGTTTATCGGGTTATTTATTAAAGTTATTAAGAATTTTATTACGGTAATTAATATAAAAAGGTAGTGCAAAAATAATAATGTATTAAGTGCTTCGTAAGCAATGTTGTGAAACTTTAGCAATAAATGTGTCCTATGTATTTTGTACGTTAACAACAGATCGCCCTCAATAGATTCCTCTCTGGCCCATTAATGTCCACTTGGCACGGGCTTTCTCAACTTTGGGAGGGATAATGGTCTCTGTGTCGCCTGACCAGGCGTGTTGGCACAGGCTTTAGTTTCGAGTTTTCAGTCTCTCACAGTAGACATTAACTGCTTATATTGTCCCTTAGCTGGCTCTGACAGCACCGTGGGAAAGATATGAGGTGATGACACTAGTGTTCTTAATCCTTCATCACACAGACATATCAATAGATTACACACGAAATATCTAATAGATTGTTTGTGTGATGATGGATTATGAATACCAGTGTTATCATCCCATCTCCTCCCCAAAGTGATGGAAAAGCCAGCTAAGATATATAGTACACGCAGATAACATATAAAATAATATATAACAGATAAATCTGTGACGGAAAACTCGAAATAAACCCTGTCCGCTTACAATATGGTTGGTCAGCGCGGCTGAGTAGACCATAATCCATCCCAAAGTGCTGGAGAGAGAGATTACCCACGTAAGGCGATCAACGCAAAACGAAATTATGCGCTAACGAGCATATTTAAAACAACTGAATGTATGAGAACTCTGCGTTTGATTCTGCTATGAATATCCCTTAGCTAGCTTTTACAGCACCCTGGGAAGGAAAAGGGATGGTCATGGTGGCACTTGTATTCTTAATACGTCACCACATGGGCGGCGCGTTTAGTCATTAACAAAAATCCCGTAATGCTTCATCTATTGCAGATCATCTGTGACGTAAGCTTAACAAACAACACGAAAATAATATAATAGTTTTTGTAAACTTGTTTTCATAGTGTCAACTTTTATCTCCTGTTTTATATAAAAGCCGTAGTTTTAAAAATATTACTGTTAAACTTAACCTTTAAATAAAATATGTTGGCATTTACACAATCCTATCTACTCGTATTTTCAATGAACACGCTATTAATAGCGTTGTATGTCTCTATTTATGTAACTGCATCATGTTTTCTACACTTTACATGACCCTGACTTTACAAAAACTATGAATATTGTTGGTATAACATATTACAAAAAATCTATAAGAAAAATCTGTTTTTTGTTAATTAAATATTTATCTCTCAACATAATTATCATCATTCTTCTGCCTTCATATGAGCTCGGTGCAACATGTCTCTGTGTTGCAGTGAGTTTTGGCTTTTTTTTTACGACCTCCCTGTAGTCAACCCTTCTCATTATCTACATATCTATTTTAGATTTTTTTTCCTCATTGTCCTCATTTAGTTTTCTAGTATTAGCTTATTTCTTTAAAGATTTGTGTTGAACCTAGTGTTTAATGATTAGTTAGTTCAAAAACTAAAACGGCTTTTAACTGGCAGGAGGTGAAAATTACGTCAAATTATTTCGTTACATCCATCCATCAATATTTTGATAGGAAGCTAGTAAAAGCGTGTTACTGAGAATATTATTAACGAAAATAATTTTGTTTGTTGTACAGATGGGAGCAGGCGCGAATGGGCCAGGTGGCAGACGTGCTCTAGAACTGATCTTAAGTGGTGGACTCAAGTCTCTGGCGAGGCCTGCCAAGCCGGTGCGTCGGGCTGCCTCAAGGGACTCAGTGCTCTCGCAACCGCAGCCACTACTTGAAGGTAAAACATTATACAGTTTAATAAATAATATTTTTTTTATAAATCCTGCTCCCTATTAATTCATAACTCTTTTTTCGATCAACTTTTGGACTTGGGCCCACTTGGATCTCTCACGGACAAGAGTAGAGTTCTTCTCTTGTCCATGAGAGGTTATTGCTATAATCGTTGCGCTTAGCAGGGGCGTTGGTGATCGCAGTAAATGCTTACTCAGAAGAACGCTGCGGCCTGTTCGCCTGTACATCTCTTAGCTTAGTCTTACCTAGTTCTTAGAACACCATGATTCTGCCAAAGAAATTATAAAAACTTTAATATCTAAAACTCGTAAATATTTGTTCAAAACTGCTGAAAGCTCCTAAAACGGGAGGATTCTTTACACCACTTTTTAACGTAAAAACATATTAATTATAATTCCTCCTTAAATAATGTCGGTACTAAACAAACAAGAGGAATTTTAATATCGTTTGTACGTTTTCTGCTCTTAAAATATTTTCTAATTTAAGAAGGTTTATGAGTTATGACGGAATAAAAAGTTAACTAACATTTTTGTTCGTATTACTTTAATTGAAATACTGATTTATGTTACTGAGTGGCACAGTTTATCCTAAACTAGCACGCAAAACAAACAGAAACTATTGTATTTTAGTTTGCGCTTTGTTTCGCTCTGTTATTTATGGAGCCGCATGCTACAAAAAGGTGGATAAAAGACGAATTCATGTTATGAAGATGTGAATGATGAGATGGATGTGTGTAGTCTTAAAGTAAATAAAATTTGTAAATCGGGCGATCGCGCCTTGCGTTGCCCTATATCAAAATCTAAATGCCCAAAAATAAGAGACTATTGCCTTAATATTCGCTTTCCAACTTCCAAGTCGCATCTAGCCCAGGGGTCTCATATAATTGATACGACTAACTCTGCGGTAGCGACAACCCTGAAATCTCCTACTAGTTATGTCAATTTGTGGAATTGAAATCAAGGATTGTTCAGTACGCGATGTCGTTCTCATTACTGATAATCTAATTTATATCTTCAGCAGTACAGCGATGACGGCAAACAATGTTGGATATATGGTAATGGCGTGATAATATTCGCGTAGTGTCAAATCGAGCGATTTGCCTCACCCATTGGTCTTTATCTAATTTAGATGAGGATCTAATAAAAACTGTAAAATACGAAACCATCGCGTCCGTATAAAATGAATTTGGAATAGAAGTGTCATATTCTTCTCTCATACCCCTGTCTCATATCCTTCTTACAGTACATTGGGGAGAAAATGGAGTGTAGATAAGGTCGTGTTTACGAGAGAGGCGAAATTCACAATCAAATGTTATACTAAGACGTCTAGTCAACACGGTAGACATAACATGTACTTTATTGACGTGGAAAATACATATCTTCAATAATGGGACATTTATGAGTTAAGAAAAGATGAAGCCAAGGAAGTGTGCTTCGATCGTGGCAGATGGCGCTCTATAGTCTCTGCCTACCCCCATGGGAAAAAGGCGTGATGTTATGATGATGATGATGATGAAAAGATGAAATAAACACTGCAATATTACTACTTACATAATGAAAGTCAACAAACAAACCCTATTTCGCGGAAACACATTATACCTTTGGTAAACAGGGCTTACGTATAATCCGTATAGACAATAATCCCTCCGACCGACCACTCTTATCTCTCAAAGGGAATGACTCAAATTGCTATAAATAGATTATCGCTCTAGAAATTGGGTCACTCTCACGGGATAACGTTCAAGGGCTTGATTGCCAATTAGCAGATCCAATCTGCTATTGTTTGTAATTTTTCAACGGTTTAACATTGATGTTGGTATAACTAATGGCATGTCAAGGGCAACTGTTAATTAGTTTCGGGGAAAATGCTCAATCAGGGACCTAATAAATCACAGACGCTACAGTGTTGACATAAAGTAATTTTAAGTGATCGGACTATACTACGAATTTTATTATTTGAATTTTTTATTCAATAGCTGATATTCTTATTTATATTCAACAACAATTTTAAGATCACACGGTTAGGAGGGTTAACCAAAGATACCTAGAGTATTCTAAGCATATTCTATTTTCTTCTAAGCCCATAAACTGTCCACCATTCCGTCTCCGTTAACAATAGTTCTGTTGCTCTACTATTCACAGTCAGACGGTTGAAGAAGTGTGTAGTTTTACAGTTTACCAAGTCTCGAAATTGTTCTGTTTATATTATAAAGGCACGGTCCTCCTCACAATGAAAGGAAGATTTGTCATACTACATATCTATAACTAATTTCACGCAAATGCTTGATATCTAATACTAAAAGGGAATCGTTCCGCTTTATTAATTTTTCACAAAAGGCAAAAATATCTAGAGAGCTTCATACTTGAGTAAATTCTAATTCAGATGAATATTTTAGTCAGTAAGTTATTGGAATCTGGAGGCATTCATTCAAGACGGTATGAGGAATTTAATATGACGAAGAAATGTAAATACGCGCGCACATGTGCCTTTTAACAAGACCGTCAAATGTAAAACAAACTCGCACACTAAGGAGTATGTGCCTCGTGATATACGCGTCTAAATCCGTAAAAAGTAGTTTTATTTAAACAGATGAGTCGCGCAAGTGTTAGAAAATAGTATGTGCCTATTAGAACGATCGAATTATTGACAGCAACAGTAAATTTAAATTTGCTTATCTGCTTACTTATACTTTTTAATTTGCTCCTGTTAATGATGCCTTTATTCGTTGTTGTAGGTACAGAATTTCCTTTCGTTCCTCTTGCCCAGACTTTTTCGTGTCGTCGTTATTTGTGCTCTTGATGATCACATTACAGTTTTTGTAATTTGTTACAGGCTTAAGAAAGTGCTCGACGGTGCTCGCATTGACTGACCGCGAGAAGAGCTCAGAGCCTATAAGGGCTCACAATAAGCTGCGAGCGCCCTCCGTCTGCTCCCGATGCTCCTCGCTACTGTCCCTCGCCGGCGCTGGCGGTTCTAGGTATAATTCTTAACTTACTGTAGGAGCTAATGATTTTTGTTCCTATGATTCTTGATTAACTCATTCATAGCTCGAAACTAAAAAAGCAAATTAACACCTTGAAAAGTAAATTATTGTCTTATACATGGCAATGAGTTTACCAAGATTTACGTGATGATCAAAACATACGCGTAGTAAACATCCCATGAAAAATTTTGCTCGGGATTTCAGAGCTTTGTAACGCTTTAGGTAATGCCTCTAGTTCAAACATACAAAAACTATATTATTATTAGTTGTATGTTAATTAATATATTATTAATATTTTATTAATATATTATGCTTTGTTTACCATTCCAATTGAGTGAAAGGTCTATCTTTAATTATGGATATGAGGCGGTTAGAAAAGGCCGCCCAATGTATGACTCTTTTAAGACGCCTTCGTAATCTAATTCTGCTCCTGTCTCTGTGCGTATACGTACAAATGATTTACTGCAGCTAGAAAAGCTTTTGCCATTTGTTGCATAGGTGTCATAATTGGCACAGGCAAGATATAAGTCAGTGAGCTCGTCAGTAATAGATAAATTGAGTTTTAAGAAACTCCGTGCCACTTCTGTTTATCTGCTCGTCCTCGTTTTTACCAATTAGTAACATATAAAATTGTTCAACTAATGACATAAAGTAACTGATGTATGTATTAATTAACCTATTTGTAGTAATCATAAAGTGTCACGTATGCCTGTCCCTGTTATTAGTAGACCACAGTCAAATATATAATAGTTATCATGACGCTGAATCCTCTATAAGAGTTTCAAACTGAACAGACTACCAGGGTGCTCCATCCTTGCAACTTTTACATCTTCAACATTCATGATTTCCATATGTCTTAACCTGGTTACCAATTCATAACCGAAATATCCTTTAAGAGATGACAATTTGCACTTTAGATGTTTTTCGTTTGTATCTCGATCGATGAAGAAATTTATTGTGGAGTTTGGGAAGGGCCTAAGTAACCTACTAAGCAGTACAGTATTTACTGCTAACAGTAACATTTGGCAAAACTGCATCACAAAACTGTTTACACGTGGATGATATGTATAATCCAGCTCCCTTGATACACGGTTTCATTTTTCAAAGAAATTCTATTGACAATAGCTTATTATGTATGCCAAATTGTTTTCCGTACCATTATGGGTATATGGAAAACCCGCTGCGTAAATACCCGACCCTTAGTAAAAGGTCACTCATGAGTATACTAAATAGAAGGAGCTGATTCATTTCTTTTCGCATCTTCCAATTTGTAAACTGTTATCCTGATATTTGGAACATTATGAAAGACACCCTCAGGAAATTTACAAACGTCCTTATGCAGCTGTTAAGTAGGCAGTACCTTTATTAGATTAATTTTGTAATTGACATTGTGATATTTCCACGCCTTACACTTGACTGCCTTCTTTTCTTAGTTTTGATTGTTATTGTCTCAGGTATTCCCTAGATGGTGCCGGCGGTGGTTTCGTGCCAGCTGCCCCTATCAACTGCAAGCTTTGCTTAGAGGATGCGACGCCAGAAAAGATCACTATCATATCGGGTTGTGGTTGCTCGTTTTGTACTAAGGTCAGTGCCATGATAAATACCCCTGTAAGCCATTAATCGAACTCTCTACAATCTTTTCGAACCAGAACTGAAACGACGAAACAATAAAAATCTAAATATGTGGCGCTGTTGTTGTTGAATCTTTTTAGGGTATTTTTTTTTTGCTATCCATATAGTGTAATTATTAATAAGTAGATTTTAATATGTTTCTGAAATTCAATTTATTACATTTGGGTCATGGATATTAAATATATTAAGGATCTATTTGAAATTCAATTTGAAATCGGAGCGTTCGCAATCCAAAGATCAAACAGGTTAATATTTTCTAAAGACTATTTTAGTTTTTATTGAACGGATCTCGAAAGTATTCGGCTGTTTATCGGATGCCAAGACTTCTTGGCAAGCCTAATAAAAGCTTTTTGAGGTCAAAGATTTTGATTAAAATTCGACAACTGAATTCTAATTTTACTTGTAATCTAAGAAACCTATAAGGTTTGTTAATATAAAGGTCACAGTTATTTTAGGGATAGTGTAATTGAAATAAATAATTGTGTTTTATTAGAATTCTGCCCATCGTGATGCCTATCAACGCAATTATATTCACATTAAAAAGTAGTTATTTATTAATTTGTTTTTGTGATAAAACAAAAAACCAGATCAAGGAAAAATCTAATGAGATTTCTGATTACTTTAAATAAATAAGTTTAATTTAGATTTGATTGAAACATTTACGGTACTCCCTTTCGAACATCTGGAGACATTGATTTAGAAATAAATTCATTTCTTATATTTCGCTCAAATTCATGACCCTTATACTCGTTGCTTAATCCTGACTGTTGATGAATTGGCATTGTTCATATTTTTTTTAAACTCTTAATTCAAAAACCATTTCGGGGAATAGAGTTTCTGATCATGATCCATTAGATTTTTTCGGAAAATTGCTATATTAACGATTATTTTTCCAAAAAAGCAAATGATCTCTATTTGCCCTTGAAATGAAGGTCTTAAAATATTAAGGCGTTCTGAGGGATATACTACTCTGTGGTGAAATTTAAATTGGTCTATTATATCAACTTGGCAAATTTGAAAAGATATATTGCAATCTGTCTTAAGTCTATCAGGAAAAGTCAATACACAGATTGCGTACAACGATGACGTCACAACATTTAAAATAATATATTAAAGTATTTTTAAAAAATTCTATACAGCGAATATTTCCATAATATTGAAATTAGTTGCATAAAATAGTCTATATTTTATAAAAAAAATATAAAAATAGCAGGTCAAAAATTATGAACAATGCCAATTGGTTCCTGGATTGAAAGAATAAATAGAGACTTTTTAATGGATTTCTTAAATTTTGAATTTTGCGCTTAGCTGGCCCTAATCCAACCCAATAATTCCCCGTTATGAAGATGACATAGTTAATATTAATGTTTTTGTAGACACAACTTTAATACTAAGAAAACACCTAAATTCGCATGTTCATTATTACACACAATATGATTTGCTCTAATTGGGAATTACGCTAATGATCTCAAACACAGAAAAAGCAATATCATAACCGACTAGCACACCAGACATCCTATTACTCGTATTTTTAAAAACATGGTAATTCCATGTTGTTAGTTAGATGTGTGTGGCGACACGCAAATGGAAAAAAGAGGAAATCTGAAAATGATCCTAGTAACTAAAAATTTGAAGAACGAGTGTCTGTCCTGGAATGGTCATGTAATAAGAAGAAAGTAATATCATTAGGAGAGTTCTCTATTAATTATCCGATGTCAAAAGTGGTGATATTGACTTCAATTGAATTTATTATGGTTTATCCCGCAGTAGATCTTCATAAAGACGTTAATTATAAAGTCTGCTAATAATTACAATCATTTTATGCTAGGGTTGACCTAATAAACATTTTTTTTAATTTGTAAATATGTTTATAAACTGTGTTTAAACGAGTCTTGTCTGTTTTTACCAGTCTTGACCAGTAACTTCAAAGTCTTTGAGACTATCATTAGCCCTGGCTAGGGTACTGATATAACTTCTATGAATGAATGAACGAAAAGTTAAAAACAAAGCCTAGTGGTGTACATGAGAAACACTATAAGATTCCAAGTTGGAAATAATTATCAAATTCGATTTTTAAATCTTCGAATTACACGATGCAAGCGGTTTAATTGTTATAATTTTAAATCAAACCCACATTATTATGGAGAGAGGAAAAGAAATTAGATACCGAGCGTAATTTACCTGTTATTTGATAAGTCTCAAGAGTGTTTCTTGAATTGTTTTGCGAGTGGCAACCCTATTGTTATTAGTCATGAAACCCTGTAGGTTAATTGGCGACTTTATGAATCATTAAGTCCTATTTTTAGCAAATACACGTGCATATTTCTTACTTTTTAACCGACTTCAAAAAATGAAAAGGTTCTCAATTCGTCTGTATGTTTTTTGTGCGTATTTCTTATTTTTTACCGGCTTCATAAAAAAGGAAGAGAAGCTCAATTCGTCTCTGTGTTTAATTTTTTGTTTGTTGCCTCTTATAACAAGTACCTGGACAAAGTGATTTTAATGATTCTTTTTATTTGAAATCTGGTGGTTCCCGTGTGGTTCCTTCGGCATCATTTTGGATCTGACGGTTATCTCCTAAGAAATCGAAGAAAACCCTCAAATTTCAAAGGTACATGAGATCGGTTCAACTTTAAAAAAAAAAACCCAATTATATCTCTTTAAAACCAGCAGGTTTTATATTATAATATATTCTGTGGAACGGATCCCTTCTCTTTGTAGCTGTATGTGGTTCAATAAAATAAATAATTATAATAAATAAATAAATATTCATGGACATTTCACACAACGTCCTCTGGTCCCAAGCTAAGCTTATATTGCTTGTGTTATGGGTACCAGAATACGGATATAATACATATACTACTTTTCTTTTGTAAATACATACTTATAATACATAGTAAACACCCAGACGCAGTACAAACATTTGTATGACAATTAAAAACATCACACAAATGATTGTCCTGACCGGGAATCGAACCCGAGACCTCATGATCGGCATTCCGTTATATGAACCACTCCACCACGAGGCCCGTCAGATATTATTAATGATATTATTTGTAATATTTATATGTATGCTATCTCGTACGGAAGCAGTTTTCAAAACCTGTCCAATGTTTGCGTTGCTGTGTTTTTTAATTTTGTGCTTTCGACCTTTTAGATGATTTTTCTTCCAATAGGTATTATTATTTCTTGCTACAACTAATATTTTGAATACTAATGTATTTGAACGTGGATCTATACATACATGTAATGTGGAATAGTTGTACTAGGTGTTTCCCGCGACTTCGTACACGTGGAATTTAGAAGATCTTCCCCGTTTTCGCAACATTTTTCACTAATGCTCCTCTCCTTTGAAACGCAGCGTAATGTTATATAGCCTATAGCCTTCCTCGGTAAATAAACCATCCAACACTGAAAGAATTTTTCAAATCGGACCAGTAGTTCCTGAGATTAGCGCGTTTAAACAAACGAGGTAGTTCGTTTGTTTAAACGAACTTTAGCTTTATAATAATAGTATAGATATTAGAAAGAAAGAAAGACAGAATATTTTATTTGTAACTACTCAACTACAACAGTAAATAATTAAACATAAAAAGGTAATAAAAAAAGTACTATGCCGTTCAAATGAGAATAGGATTGTCTCTGCGTCATGTTGGAACGTCTTCGTTGTCAATTTGAACAATTTTGGTAGGTTCAGCAAAATAAGACATTTTTATAATATAATTTATCTATCATTTTGTCTAAATAAAACTACTTTTTACGGATTTAGACGCGTATATTTGTTTTAATTAAATATTAAGTGTATAGTAAGTTTTAATTTAATATTTATTTATTATTATTTATTTATAAACTCTTTATTGTACAGACTAGATTATACTAGTCTACTACTACTACTAGATTATACAGACAGAATAAACGTATCAATGAACATTATCTACTGCTACAAACCACGTAAAATTCAATCCAAACTTCTCATCATTATGTTTATGTATATATTTATGTATTCTATTTATAATTATGTATAGGTTTATGTACATTTATGGATCTATATATCTATATGTGTATGTATATCTGTAGTATGTATTGATTATGCGTAATATAAGATTTTTCTTCTTTCTTTGAATTTATACATAGCAAGTACACCACTAATACCCCTTTCCAAATAAACTGAGTCCATCTAAAGGTTGTCTGGAAGAGATCGCAATATGCGATAAGACCGCCAATTGTACATGTTTTATTGTTACATTAGTTAAGTGACATGTAATTTATGGTGTACAATAAAGTGTATTCTATTCTACAGACCAATAAATAACAATATTATTCAAACAATTGTAAAGAAACAGAAGTTGTTTTGAAAGCGACAGTAATCTTCATTACAAATGGTAAATTATTTTCCATCGTTGTTACAAACTGACAAACTATTTAACTTTAAGATAGTTAGCTAGCTTTCGTTAATAACTACATCAAGTCGATATCCGGAAACATTTGTGATTATATGAAGGTTTTATTATAGATAAAAAACCTTCGCAAAATCATGGGAAGTTATACCTTATATGTAAATTTAACCGGTCCTAATATTTAAATATATCTATTAGCACAGATATATCAGATATTGTGTCTATAGCTACATCACTCTGCCGGATGGATGCCAGTTACTAAGTATGCGTAAAATTCGTTCTATGTGTGTCTATGATATAATGTTGTAATATCAATGTCTCTTCCCAATAGAATAGGTACTTGTTTTTTATTGCTTTTAAAAGTGACGTTTGTATTTTGCTAAAAGTAAACGTCACATGAATGCCACATTTTATTAGACTCTGAAGTACGATTTAGTCAGGCTAAAGTTAAATAGCTTATCAAACTCACCTGAGTTTGCAAGGTAGTTTCTTTTAAATTTTCTGTAATCACTAAAAAGTATTTTGTCTTCATAATCTAGTATTTAGTTTAGTAGTATGTATTTAAATAAAACTACTTTAAACGGATTTAGATGCGTATATTTGTTTTAAATTTTAGCCCGACGTTTCGGAGACTTTGCAGTCACCATGGTCACGGGTGAGACTGAGCTGTAATGTGTCTTCTACAATCAGTTATTACAGGGTTAAAACGTCGGGCTAAAATTTAAAACAAATATACGCGTCTAAATCCGTAAAAAGTAGTTTTATTTAAACAAATGAGTCGCGCAAGTGTTAGAAAATATTAGTAGTATGTAGTTATGTAATTAAGTTGTAGTTAAGTGGTAGTGTAGTAGTCGTTAAGGTAGTGTTATTTTTTCAGGTGTTATATGTTTAAACGAAATTTTTAATTTGGTTAATTTTATGACTTCGCTTAAACCACATGAGAAGCCATTACATGACTTACGCTAAGCCAGTGGTTGTTTTTCCCATAAGGGAAAAACAAGTTTTTTTTTTTTCAAATCAAAACGTTTATTTGTAAAATATAAGGTAATTATACATGTTACGATGTTACATAGTATTTTTGGAATTTGACCTTTACGGCGTAGAAAACATTGCTGAAAGTTTGTATGTACCACATACATTCCGGGTACATGGATATTTGGTATGTTGATAGCTTGATATAGACCTGTTTCTAATTTTCCGATTTATTTTTCAATAGCTGTTGCTGCTTTCTTATGCGTGGAATTGGCATTGTACATTTTTTTTTTAAACTCTTAATTCGAAAACCAATTCGGAGAATAGAGTTTCTGATCATGATACGTCAGTTTTTTTCAGAAAATTTGCCATATTAACGATTATTTTTCCAAAAAAGCAAATGACCTCTATTTGCCCTTGAAATGAAGGACTTAAAATTTTAAGGCGTTCTTAGGGATATACTACTCTGTGGTGGAGTTGAAATTGGTCTATTATATCAACTTGGCAACTTTGAAAAGATGTATTGCAATCTGTCTTAATTCTATCAGGGCCCTGAGTCGGGTATTTCAACGGTGTCACAACTGTACCATTATTGTACCATTATGGTGCAATAGTAAAGTTTTTGGTAGTCTACTATTAATGTGTCGTCATAACGACTTCATCATTGTCTTACAATTGTCAAAGTGACATAAATTGCTAGTCTCGTACACAACTGCTTCACAATTGCAATTCAATGACTGAAATGTTTCGGTAGTCTGCTATTTTGAATATGACAGTAATATTTTTAAATTGTCCTGTGTCGACAGATTGCCATAAATAAAAAATAGATAGATAGAAATATTAGAAATTGTTCTTTGTAATTTATTGCAATTTACTAATCTCCTAAACTTCACATTGCTTTTTATACTAATAAATAGTATGTACAAATATATTTAAACGAAGTCTAGCATGATTAAATGTTTAAATTTATTAGTAGTTTTTCGAAAATCACTTCAACTAACGCATTTTTTAAAAACGGCAACACATACATACCATTCTAACACAATCCATAGATAAAAGAGACCGAAAATTCAATGCATAGATAAAAGAGATCGACAATTCTATTACCATTGAAAGACCGTTATGACGGCATATAGCAGACTACGGATATTTGACTTCAATTGCAACGGTATCGTGCCGGTATTGTGCCGGTATGACAATTGTTCCAAAATAGTGGACTTGAGCACCAGGAAAAGGCAATACACAGATTGCGTGCAACGATGACGTCACAACATTTAAAATAATATCTATGTATTTTAAAAAATTCTATACATATAGTGAATAATTCAATAATATTGAAATTAGTTCCCTAAACTAGTCTATATTTTCAAAAAAATATATAAAAACAGCAGGTAAAAAATTATGAACAATCCCAATTTAGAAAACAAATGATACAAATAAAACACTAACGCAGCGCACGGATCGGAAACCCTCAAATATAGATAACTTTTCCCGTTTTTGCAACATTTTTCACTGATGCTTTGCTCCTATTGATAACAGCGTGATGTTATATAGCCTAAAGCCTTCCACGGTTACTGGACTATCCAACATGAAAGAATTTCTCAAATCGGCCCAACGGTTCCTGAGATTAGCGCGTCCAAACAAACAAACTCTTCAGCTTTCTAATATTAAGTATAGAGATTTCCTATAGTTTTGAACTATGGATGGAGATATTTTTAGTTGCCACAACCAAATACGGTATACGTGCCATTATCTATGCGATTATCATTTATCATTTATTCATATAAACCACTTTTTAGGGTTCCGTACCCAAAGGGTAAAAACGGGACCCTATTACTGAGACTTCGCTGTCCGTCCGTCCGTCCGTCCGTCCGTCCGTCCGTCTGTCACCAGGCTGTATCTCAAGAACGGTGATAGCTAGAGAGTTGAAATTTTCACAGATGATGTATTTCTATTGCCGCTATAACAACAAATACTAAAAATTAAATAAAATAAATATTTAAGGGGGGCTCCCATACAACAAACATTATTTTTTTACCGTTTCTTGCTCGATACTAATAACGTTGCCTTATGTTGCATAGATAATGGTACGGAACCTTTCGTGCGCGAGTCCGACTCGCACTTGAACAATTTTTACACATTTGGACGCGTATAATTATGCTTTAACGGTTTACGTTTTTTTTTTACAAGAAAACTTATAAGTCCATAAACACATAGACTGACCTCACTGTTTACTAAACATATATATGCGTAATTAACAAGTTAAATGCTAAAAGTACTAATCATTCGAAGGTAATACCAACTAAACATTCTAAAAAATTAGCTGATTAACTTGTTCAATACGCACCCATAATATTGTATAAATTTTTCCCAAGCAATTTATAAGATTTGGCGTAATGTACGAACTAAATACGTCTAGGACTTGCTAACAATTGTGTACGTACACTTTTTGAAATGCAAATTAGCGTGTGTTAAATAAATAAATAAATAAAACTCGCGCAAGTGTTAGAAAATATTAAATAAATAAATATTCAGGACATTTCACACAACGTCCTCTGGTCCCAAAGTAAGCTATATTTCTATGCTTGTATTATGGGTACCAGATAGACGGATAGACTACTTATACTACTTTTTTTTTGTAAATACATACTCATAATACATAGAAAACAGCCAGACGCGGTACAAACATTTGTATGACATTTATGGATATCACACAAATATGATTGTCCCAAGCGGGAATCGAACCCGTGACCTCGTGATCGGCAGTCCATTACATAAACCACTCCACCACGAAGCCCGTCGAAATAAGCTATCATAGCGCTCTCTCTCCCTCTCTTCTCTCTAGGCCATTTACGTCCCACTGTTGGGCACGGGCCTCCTCCACTTTAGAAAGGATTATAGTCTAGGACCAAGCGTCTGTGTACAATATTCATAAGTAATAAGCTTTCATAAAATACATGTATTATCTAGTCATCAGTACAATGAAGGACAATGTTAGACCAGCTCTTAACCTATTATAATAAAACTAATCTTAAATCTAAAGGTCGACATACCTCGGTCAGTGACATAATGTCAATCATATCGCCAACATTTTGCCGAATTACGAGCTTTTGTGTAGGTGAATGTTTTGTCTTTCAACCAACCCTGTTATCAATTTCAATTTATATTTGAGCTTTGAGAATAAAAACAATTGGTTAAAAACTCTATCTACATTATTTAAGACTGTCATCTTAATTAGATTTTTGTTTAACTCCTTTTATTATATTCGTTCGTATCTACCTATTTATAGACCTAAGTGTACATGGTTATATAAATAAATAAATATTCTTGGACATTTCACACAACGTATTCTGATCCCAAGTTAAGCTTATACGCTAGTCTTATAGGTACCAGAATACGAATATAATACATATACTACTTTTCTTTTCTAAATACATACTTATAATACATAGTAAACAAAATCGAACTCGCGATCTCCTAAATGGCAGTCCGTTACATGAACCACACGACCACGAGGCCCGTCCATGAATGAAATCTTTGACAATGACTTTCTCTCTCTCTCTCTCTCTCTCTCTCTTACTCCAGCACGTTCCACTATTATCCACGGGCCTCTTCCACTTTGGGAGGAATTATGGCTTACTGTGCCGTTCTGGCCAAGCGTGTATGTACATTTGTTTTTGAGTTTTCCGTCTGTCACAGTGGTTATTTGTGTATAATATCCCTTAGCTGGCTTTTACTCTGGGCCGAAAAAGTGATGGTGATACTTGTATACTTATACCATCACCGTCCGTTAACTAGCCGTGTCCCGTAAAACACACGAGAAAACGCTAGTGTTTATTCCTATTTGCAGACTTACTGAAGGTATTTAATTTTGCATACACAAAATTTCGTTTAGTAGAAGTCTTCGTAGTTTCGAAGAAGCAACCGTAACATGGTTTTTAACCCCCGAGGCGTGAAAATTAATCTTCTAGTTCCTAAATTAAATTTTGTTAGCTCTAGGTTTTTATCCTTGAGTGAATTTAGAAGCAAGCAGTACTTATTCTGGAGTGATTTTAGTTCTCTCCTTCCAGTCTATTTACGTCCCACTGTTGGACACGGGCCTCCTCCACTTTGGAGGGATTATGGTCTACTGTGCCGCGCTAACCAGGCGTGTTAGCACAGGGTTTATTTTCAAGGTTTCCGTCTCTCACAGAGGATGTTATCTGTGTGCTATATCCCTTAGCTGACTTTTTCAGCACCCTTGGGAGGAGATGGGGTGGTGACACTTGTATTCTTAATCCGTCACCACACGGAGGGAATAATTTAGTTAATTTATTACAATTCGAAAAAAAAACTTACAGCTGAAAAGATAATCTCTTTTTTTAAAGTCGATAAAAGAAACCTATAATATGATATGTGAACGTATAATAATATAGTCATAGTAATTGCTTCTTCTGAACGTATAAAACATATTTTATGAACGAAATTATCGGGCAATTACTAAAATTGTAGCAGCTTAATTGTTTCCTCGCCGACTTTGGTATGAAGTATGTAATTTAACTTGACACTGAAAATATCAATGAACTCTTAATTATGTGTACTTCTTCCTACTATTAATATAAACACCATTTCTTTGAGCCATACCTATTTGTTTATTTACGTAAAAAAGTCAATGGGCATGCATGTATGACCAGATGTATGAGTGTAAATTAATGTCAAGCAAATGTGTTTGGATTGTAGCAGAGTGCGCTCTACAGTCTTTTGCGTAACCCCATGTGAAAAAGGTGTGACGGTATGATAATGATGATGACGTATTTTATCAAAATGTTTTGATAAAATTGTCACATGTCATAGATATGTTTAGGCATTGACTCACTGACTAAATATGACTTTGAGTTTCGAGAACACCCAGAGCAAAATAGATTAATACTAGCTGACCCGGCAAACGTTGTTTTGCCATACAAAAAAAAAGTTTGAAAAATAGATGTTGGCCGATTCTCAGACCTACTGAATATGTATGCAAAATTTGAGAAGAATCGGTCAAGCCGTTTCGGAGGAGTACGGTAACTAACACTGTGACACGTGAATTTTATATATTAGATTTTCGATTTCATTTCTAGAACCTTCCTATTCAACCACTTTGCATAAAGTAATAAGATCAGCCTGTCCACCATTATAACAACAAAGTAATAGTAAATATTAACATTAATATTTAACATTAGTGTATTCAAGTTCACGTTTGTTCTAGAAGTTTACATTACTGCGATAAAAAATCGGTTCTCAAACTTTTTCTTTTTGATACGCCCACGATTCATTATCTAGTTAATAGGTAAAGTTTGTAACATAAGTTGGTATCTATTTATTTATGTATTTATATTTATTTATTACTAGCTGTACCCCGCGGTAAGAAGGAGAAAAAATCTCTTCGTTTTTTATTATCCCACGGGAACATTGCATTCTTTCGGGATAAAAAGTAGCCTATATGTTATTCTGTTGTATAAGCTACATTATTGTAAAGTTTCATTAAAATCCATTCAGTAGTTTTTGCGTGAAAGAGTAGCAAATATACAAACATCTATACTCACAAACTTTCAGATTTATAATATTAAGTAGGATTAAAAACTCTTGGATTATCAAGATTTGTATACGTTATGAATTATGCTAACACATTTTTACCTACCGCTTAGGAACAGGACATTCATTACGAGACAAAAATAATGGGGCAGCGATATGGGTTTTATAAATATATTTTACCGTATTTAAACCTGCAGAGAATGTGCATATGAAACAAGTCTTTACATATCGTTTTTAGATTGTGACCCCAAATATATTATCACATTTATCACCGCGCAGTATACTTTGAGAAACATACTCTCTTAGTACGTACATACGATCGCTTGTTCCATTAAAGTTGAGATCAGTGAATAATTCAATGTCTCTAGTTGAATGAATATTGCAACAGTTGCGGGTGAAATACGTGCGTGTTTCTAATATACCGATAGAAGAGAACTGGTCGCTTGTTTTAAAAAGATATTTTTTAGGGTTCCGTACAAGATAAATAAATATTCATGGACATTTCACACAACGTCCTCTGGTCCCAAGCTAAGCTTATATGCTTGTGTTATGGGTACCAGAATACGGATAGAATACATATACTACTTTTTTTTTTGTAAATACATACTTATAATACATAGAAACACCCAGACGCAGTACCTACATTTGTATGACAATTAGAAAAATCACACAAATGATTGTCCCGAGCGGGAATCGAACCCGCGACCTCTTGATCGGCAGTCCGTTACCAGAACCACTACACCACGAGGCCCGTCAAAAATAGAAACCCTTATAGAAACAGTTCGGTGTCCGTCTGTCTGTCCGTCTGTAGCAAATTCAGTCAAGAACTTCTTATTAATGCATACTTATTATAAGAGATCACTGTTTTTAATGATTCCTTCGTAGTCTTTTGAATCACTAGTGTGCATGAGCCTTCTTCATGTACAGTGCCATGTTTCTCAGGCAATATCTCTTGGAGAACCAAGAAAAATGTGGAATAACAAACGTTTCTAACCTGTTTCCTAACATGAATAGCCCTTAGGTCAGCCTAAGGGCTATTCATGTTAGGAATCGTTTTCTCTCTTGATTTGAGGGTTCTGTATGGAAAAGAATACCCTATCACTATAGTGTCCAACCATCGTCGGCTTTAATTAACTACGCAATTACACTTGATAAAGAAACTTTACTTGAAAATGTACACGATCCTCAATAAAACATCTTTACAAAATGGCAGTTTATCTTCACAGTTTGAAAGCATAAACATGAGCTTTCATAGCGTATAAAACATAGATATTTGGGTCGCCTAGTACACAGCCCAAATGATGCTGTAAGCTTGCATTACTTACACTGACCTATTTCCTAGGAAAGTGCAACAGAAACGTGACATTCTTAACTATACAGTTCATCTTTGAAGTGAAGACCTATTTAATTTTAGGTTACGACACCCCTTGAAAGAGTTTATAGGTTAAATTTTCTTTGAAAATACTATTTCTGTAGTAAAACTATATAATAATATAGCGTGAAGTTATTAATTAATAATATATCTTTACTTATTATAACCCACCGATTTACTAGCGAGTGTGTCTGTAGCTACATCACTTACTCTGCTTGAATCCAAGTAAATATATATGTGTGCGTGATTAATACACGCGATAGGTTAAGTTGAACCATAGACTAATGAAACAGGTTTTCCTTTCCAAATGAAATACTTGTTATATTTCTTGTAAAAGTGACGTTTTTAGTTTGCGAAAGCTACCATGTCACTAAAGACTAACCATACCATGAAGTATTATTTAGGCAGGCTAAAGTTACGTGTCTTCATGATCGAACGCGAATACACGATCTGGTATCATCATTCCCTGCCCTTCTGCCAAATATTTGGGGTCGGCGCAACAGGTTCTCTTCCTCCACACTGTTCTGTCACATGTCACCTGTGAATTTACATCCATCTTCTTCATATCCTCTTTCACACAATCCATCCATCTTTTCTTTTGGTCTGCCTTTGGCCTTACATCCATCTACTTTCATATTTAAAACTCTCTTGGCAATTCCGCTCTCATTCTGTCTCATTACATGTCCATACCAAGACAGACACAAGCTTCTCATCTTTTCATTCACGGGCGTACACTATCTGATATATCTGTGTCTAATTGTATACCATTTTTATATGTATTCGTTATGTTATATATATATATATATTTACCTTTGTTTAGCAAATAAAATTATAGTTATTGCAATAAAAATTATTATTACAACTTAGTGTAATTACTACGTGCTTGTTTCTGATGTGTGAATTATGTGTTTATGATTCTAAAGTAAACGTAGAGTATATGTTTTGCGTATTTAAATAAGATTTGAATACCTCTAGAGCCTCTCAGTTTTAACACAATCTTGGAACTATCACATCACCGTGACAAACACTGGTGCGATGACTTCAAAACATACATATTTTTTATATAATTATCATCATTGGTATAATGTATTAGGTAAACTGTAGACAGGTCGGCCTGTAAAAGTGTAAGAGGTACAAGTGTTTAAGTATTATTAGGGTTTAAGTAAGGCTAGTTAGAGGTAAAGTTGTAGAATATTTCGATTCACAGCACCTGATTTTGATTAGAAATACGTCTATACTAGTTGTTTTCCGCAACGTTCTCTGGTCCCAAGGTAAGCTTATATATGCTTGTATTATGGGTACCGGAATGCGAATAGACTATCACTAGTATTTTATAGTTTATTGACGGCAAAAAGTCGAACGAGGGACTTTGTTTTATAATACATATTAAGGTATATGGTTTTAATATATTTTTATTGGTTAACATAATGACCATTGACTAATCATGTCCTTCAAATTTAATATTTGACTAGTCACCCTGTATATTTATAACTAGCTGTTGCCAGTGACTTCGTACGCCTGGAATTTAGTAAATTTTCCAAGTTTTTGCAACATTTTTCTTTGATGCTTCTATTGGACGCAGAGTGATGTTTTATAGCTTTTCTTGATATATGTACTATAAACGCTGAAAGCATTTTTCAAATCGGATCAGTAGTTCCTGAGATTAGCGCGTTCAAACAAACAAACAAACTCTTCAGCTTTATAATATTAGTCTAGTACAGATGGTAGGTACATCTCCATAAAGATCAAAGACCAATGTTGAAGACGCATTTGACTGGGTGTTCTCAAGAGGTCATCATTTTGTACCGTCTTTGCTAATATTAGACATATCGACTTTGGTCGTGTGGTGACGGATTAAGAATCTCCCCATTTTCACCTAGGAAAAATTTACGCTTAAGAAATCTCCCATAGAAGTTTATAGGCCTAATTGTGTCAATATAGTAGATCATATAAGCTGTATTGCATAAAAATGAAGGTGCCGAATTGAAATGAAAATCATTTATTCATGTAGGCACAATTCTTTTTGCCAAAAAAATGTGCTCTTATAATACGTCCAAATTTTTTCCCTACCACCAGTTTAGGACATTCAATGTGAGAAGAACCGGCGTAAGAAACTCAACAAAGATCGTTATCTTTGGTCATATTTCAAATTTGTTGGTTTAGGACAATGGAGCATTTCCTTATACATATAATGGCTGAAATGGCTGACTGCGCATAATTAGACTACTAGTTGCGTGTTGTGGAGAAAGCCCTGTACCCTATAGTGTAGCCAGTGAGTTTCTCTCCTTGTGCTTAGTGTCCAGACATTGTGGCCTTTAGGCTTACTAGATAAGCCCATTTGACCATCAAAGATGACAAAGAAATACAGTAATGGTTATTCAGTGGTCGAAATTCGTCCATAATTTGACAAGAGTTTGAATTATTAAAGCTAGCTTGTATTATTTAACATGGATTACTGCAAAACGTAATAATCCATATTGAGACCTACGGCATAGACACAGTATTTTGACCTGTAAGTATGACCTCCCTTTCTAACTCCTTACGCGAAGCATTCAGTATAAAAATGCCTTAGTGCTATTCTTGTCTAGTGGGTAATATAATGTTGCATGGAGATTAATTTAATTATTGTGTTTACGCTCTGATTAACCTGATTTATTACATTGAAACATTGCAAAAATTTGCTAATTCTGTATATTCACGATCAGTAACAGTCACAATCAGTAAGTAATATGTATATAAGGTTTTCAGGGTACCGTCCCGAAAAATTAGAATTACAATTTAAAACCCTTTAAGACTGTCCTCTGAGATTTCGCTGTCCGTCCGTCCGTATGTCTACAGGCTGTAAATCTAAAACGGGAATAGCTACAGTAGTGAAAAATTCAGTTTGTGTACATCAGTTGATGACCAACATATCCTTATCACCATAATTCTCCTTACAGTTGTTTGGGATCCCACTACTTGGTTTTATTTGGGGTCGGTAAAACGAATATGTTATAATAAATAAATATTCATGGACATTTCACACAACGTCCTCTGGACCCAAGCTAAGCTTATACGCTTGTGTTATGGGTACCAGAATACGGATATAATACATAAACTACTTTTAATAATAACGATAACTAAAGTAATTTATTAACTAAGCAATTGACTTGCTATGCTTTTACCTAATAAATTAAATTGTGGAAAAAGTGATCAACCGCAATAAGCTCAGTTGGCAGAGCTACGGAACGGTATTCCGAGGTCGTGGGTTCAAGTCCCGCTTGCGGTGATTACTTTTTCCGCTACAATTTAATTTATTAAATAACGATGTACGAAATTCTTCGTGTTCGTGTTCAACTTATACTTGACCGGTATTTACAATAGTTGTGTTTTAATCCCATAGTGCTTGTTTGTGACGTTTGATTTCGCCGATCACTATTTTGCCAAAATAACTGACTACAGAAACAAATGCAGTATTAAATTCATTTTTTATCAAAACTGGTTAAGCCCGCAATTATAAGACCCCTCGACCTCTATGACTCCTGCCTCATATCTCATCTCTTAAGCTTAAAAACCAAACACACAGACAACTTTTAATTCTATTGTGATTGACACAATTTGATTGACAACACTTGATGATTTTTATTAGTGTTCCTACGAACAAATAGATTTTATCGAATAATCTGCTATAAAAATTCTCAATGACTTTCAGGGCGTACTTTAAAAGGTCATATTTACAAGAATTTAACTTATGCACATTGTTTGTACCGAAGTCTAGTAAACATTGTCATAATAAATTATTACTTCTTTATTAAGTTGTAGAAAAATCCGGCCAAATACGTGTTAGACACTTGCTCGTACTGTTCCGTAACATTACCATTATAATATAATTATTCATCATCTTAATATCCATAAGTTAAACTGAAAACGTTTGAAGTATAGGAGCCCTCTTTAATGTTCTCTGTATTTTTTTTTTAGTATTTGTTGATATAGCGGCATCAGAAATATGTAATTTATGAAAATTTCGACCAAGTATCTCGGATCAGTCTGATTACGGAAAGACTGGAGTCTTAAGTAATAGGGTCATGACCTTTTGGGAACGGAACTTTAAAAAATAGCGCTAATAACTTAAAACATCAGTAAACTACAATAAAATTATGAGAGCCCCTCAAATTGCGTGGCGGGTTAGGCAGTTTTCGTTTATGTATAATTCACAGTATAGTGTGAATCGCGTTCTGTACGCGTGCTGTCAAAAACATAAAATAATCAGTTGATGATAATCAAAAGTAGAAGAAGGCCGAAGAAACGATAGATGGGTACCGTGTAAGAGATTATATGAAAGAAAGAGGAGTAAATACAGAAATCACGTCTGAGAGAAAACCATGGGAGAAAAAGGCATGTTGCGTCGATCCCAAATAAAAGGATATGATGATGATGATAATTAAAATCTGCTTTTTCTTCCGCTCATAGTGCTTGGTAAGCGGCTCAGGACTGAGCTTTATGGCGTTTTTTGGGGAGGCTTATTATGTCCAGCAGTGGATGGAAAATGGCTGGTGGATGAAAAAAGTAATCGGCATTGTTCATAATTTTTGACCTGCTGTTTTTATATTTTTTTTTAGAAAATATAGACTATTTTAAGCAACTAATTTCAATATTATTGAAATATTCGCTATAGAATGTTAAAAAAATACTAGATGTTATTTTAAATGTTGCGACGTCATCGTTGTACGCAATCTGTGTATTAACTTTTCCTGATAGACTTAAGACAGATTGCAATACATCTTTTTAAAGTTGCCAAGTTGATATAATAGACCAATTCCAACTCCACTACAGAGTAGTATATCCCTCAAAACGCCTTAATATTTTAAGTCCTTCATTTCAAGGGCAAATAGAGATCATTTGCTTTTTTGGAAAAATAATCGTTAATATAGCAAATTTTCCGAAAAAAAACTAATGGATCATGATCAGAAACTCTATTCCCCGAAAAGGTTTTTGATATAAGAGTTAAAAAAAATGTGAACAATGCCAATTGTTCGTATCGCTATATCCAATGCGTATTACAAACCTTTTATCGTTTATTTTAGTCAGTTCTACGTTAACGATGGTCGCAAATAGCTATCTAAAATTAAATATGAGAGAACAGTACCTTGAACAATATGTCTAACTTATAATATATAGGATAAACTTCTTGGAGATTGTTAAGTGGGTGAACAAGGGTCGTAATGGTATTTAACCCGAGGAAATTTGTTCGAGAAAGTTCTAACCACTAGTGATGTTGGTTCTACAAGAGCCTTGCTATATTTTATTTATAGATATGCTTTCATATAAATTGATTGACATAGAACATTCAAACTCAATTTAATTAATGAATTAATGGTTTGCGACGATTTTTTGCTTCTATGGAAATCCTTAAATTTCTGCATGGGCGGATGCCAAAAATTTATTCAATCCCATCAAATAGAAAACCATAGTTCCTATAGTTCCGTGTAATAATTGTCAAGCCTAATAAATAATGTGACATGTGCGCATACTGCGCATAGTCAGAAAAATCTCCATGACATTTTTGCCAATGATATTTTTATATCTTTTTTCCTCGCCCTAAGTTCTGATATAAATTAATTATTTGTATTCTACGCATGTCTGAATGATTTTAGATTAAACTACAATTCGTAATACATCATATCATATCATAAAATATGCAGATCTGAGTCGCGTCTATGTAAATTATCATAGGGTACGTTGGAAACTTGATCTCGGGGCGCGGGCGTAGTGAATTGCAAATGAGTTTAGTGCGAATGCAGCGAGCGCTGAAGCAAATCTTGTTACACGACCAGTTTTATTTATGATCTGAGGTGAATGTTGGGTATCTGCTTTTAGATTATTTTTGTGATATTATTATTTTTAGAACAAATATTATAATAATTTAGCTCAAATTATTGTTTCTTTTGAATGGATAATTTGTTTTTAAAAATGTTTACAATAATGTTCTATTTTTATTTAATCTTTATCACAAACGTCATTTTGATGCCTACTATGCGAATTTAGTGTTTGTTATGACTGCGATGCTTTAAAAATCTGCATAGGTACGTATGTATGCGGATCCCTTAGGTTTTTTAAAATCTGGATTCAGAATTTCTATCAATAGTTTTTAGTCATTATTCATCAAATTATGTTCGGCCGTCAACAAGTTAAGACCCATAGCACACGGCGTATTTTAAACGCGCAGACGACGCGCGTATACGTGGTTTAAACGAGATTTGATCGCAACCTTGTAACCTAAGCACACGGGGCGATTGTAAAACGCGCCTCTACTGCGCGTATACGCGCAGGTACAGCTGTACAAACGCGCTGTAGTCACGCGTAGCTTTTGCGTTTGAAGAGAGTAGGGTAGGTAAAAGTGAATAAAACGACAATTTATATTACCCTAAAAGTAGTAGACAGCAGACAAACAATAAACTTAAAAAAAATTACCATTAGCAAACAAAAAAATCTATGAATTTTGCTACTTTCAGAGTCATCATCAATTTATTTAAATTATTCAATTTTTATTATCATTTTCAATGTAGCTTTCTTTTTTTAGTAAGAGTCACATTCTGCTCTTCCTCACTGTCACTGCTTATTTCCATAATTGAATTTAATTAAATTGAGCAGGAAGTTGAAAAATATCGAAATTAAACAACTCCTTCGAAGTCTTAGTTTGAAATATTTTTTTTAGGTTAAGAGGATACCAAAATAGCTTCGTGCATTTTTCTATGTACGAAGTTTTCATTGTTTCTTTAGATTGAATGGCTAGAGCTCTAATTTTTAAGTATATGTTTTTTCAATATATGATCTAGGATCGCATGAACTCAGAAACGCGATTGAAAAAAGTTTTCTCGATAGAAAATCTTGGCGAAACAACCTCTCTAATTTTTTATTTTTTTCTATTGTCGATCTATTATCGCGTATTAACTAATGAAATAACTTTAAAAACATAGGTAACTATTATTTATAGAAACACGTGGATCAGAATTAAAATATGTATATTTAGTAGATTTTGAGTAAATAGGAAAAGTATCCCTAATTCTTCATTTTCTGTGCCTACTGGCTGTGTAATATGTACGTGTCGGCGATGATATTGATGTAGGCCCTTAAGATTCACTTTTACGGCAAGATGTTTCATTTTACACAGTCACATGACTCATGTGACATGAGTCACGGTTCTATAGAATGGACACTTTGTTTTTAAAATGAATGGCGCGACGTGTTGAGTGGCGAGGCGAGTGTGTGTTAGTATGAAACGGAACATTTATTAACTTTTTTTAGCGAAAGTAAAGGAAATTATGCCCATTCAGTCTATTTTGCAAATTTGAACAATTTTGATAGAAAATACGTAGATCTACGTAAAAAGACGTAGAGTTGGCAACCCTGATCCCAGCCCCCCTCTGCCCGTACCCCGCTCCTTTGTACGCGCGTTTGTTTCGCTTCAAATGCGCGTATACGCGCTTCATGCGCGCGTTTCTATTATCAATGCAAACGCAACAATCAGCGTTTACGGCGCCGAAGACGCGCGTTCCTGAAACGCGCGTTTAAAATACGCCGTGTGCTATGGGCCTAATGGTCATTTAAAAGAAAAACTAAACAATTTTAATAAAATTACATAAGATAATGTTGAGTTCTTCTATAAGTACTCTTAACATCGTCGTTACGAAGCCACAGACAAATACTTCAATTTTATTTTAAGAGGGTACTGTACTCCTCATTTAGGTATTTGCCTTAGGTATTGCTATCCCTATCTCCGAGCGCCGCGCTGAAAGGGACAAATATAGATGAAGCGGATTTTACTTACAAAAGACGTTTCGTACTTCCGTTTTCTTTTCGCGAAAGTTAAACCGATTTTAATAGTTTTTGCGTTATATTATAGATAAAGAGTATATCTATGCTTCTATCACTTTCTTTTTTGGTAAAACTTTACCAAATTTGTGTGATAGACGCTGCAACTTTATCTAAAGAAAACCGAAAAAAGTGGGTTTGCGGATCATCATATTTCTTTTAGTTATTATGTTTTGGAAAACAATTAAAATCGGTTTAATTTTCACGAAGAAAAAGCGGAAGTACGATACCCATACTTTTTTATGGAGCATAATTTGGTATCGTACCGTCTTAACATTATATCTAAACTTTTTACGTGTTAACCTAACGTTAGCTATTGATTTCGTGGCCAAATATTGTAACCTTGAATAATGTGAATGGATAGATTAAGCAATAGCCGATAGCACAGATTTAGTAAGATCTTTCGACTGAAACGAGTTTCGATGGTTCATTTTTCTTCGAGTACATGGTTACCCTACCGCCAGTAGGTACTTAAGATAGGTTACGATCTCCAGCCGCCATCTATCCATCTATCCATCTATCTCTTAAGTTTACTAAAATTATTTCGTGGACAGATTGACGCGTTTTTAGGGTTCCATACCCAAAAGATGAAACGGAACGATACAACATAGATTCAATTAATTTAATTGTAATAAATATTATCACTATGAACTAAACTACGAGCTACGCGGCACGTAGTTTTGTTTTATATTTATTTATTATATTATGGAGTATTAGCGCAAATACATATTAGGATGGGATTCAGACAACGATCTTAACTTGTGGTTTTTATCAAGGATATTAAGATTGATTTTGTTAGCCGTAATCCGTCAGTCACGTTTATGTAAAAATCTATCTACGCTAACAATGTAAAGAGGAAAAATATGTTTCTATGCTATATATACTAATAAAGAGCTGAATAGTGTGTTTGTTTGTTTGAACTCGCTAATCTCAGCAACCACTGGTCTATTTGACACATTCTCTCAGTGTTGTATAGTTCATTTGTCGAGGAAGGCTAACGGCTATATAGCATCACGCTGCGACCAATAGGAGGGAGACATCGATAAAAAATGTTGCAAAAACCGGCAAAATATTCTAAACTACACGCACATGGAGGAGCGGGCGACAGCTAGTTTTGTATATAAGGAATAAACACAAAAAGTAGTTACTTCTAAAAAATTCTTTGTCGAATCTTTGTTGAAACTAACTCTATAGTTGTATTTTTAAATAACTATCTCTCTGCAGCCTATACTGACCCACTGTTGGGCACAGGCCTCCTCCACTTTGGGAGGGATTATGGTCTACTGTACCGCGCTGACCAGGCGTGTTGGGACAGGGCTTAAATCGAGTTTTCCGTCTCCCACAGAGGTAGTTATTTGTATACAATATCCTTAGCTGAATTTTACAGCACCCTGGGAAGGAAACGGGTGGTGACACTTGTATTCTAAATCCGTCACCACACGGACTAATAAATAACAATGTTACCTTGCAAATCCGGAGCGGATTTATCCATCCCTCCATCAGCCTTTCTCAAATCCAATTCCATCCTGCGACCTTCTTAAGCTCATCGGTCCACCTGGCACGGCATTGATGATTGAATCTATTTTAAAATTCAAATTTTAATTTAGTATTTTTTACATATATTTTTGGTTTTTACTGCCGCTAATACACAGGTATAAAATTATATTTATAGTGAAAATCCAATTTTGATAATTGTTGTGGAAACCTGTTTGGTTGAATGCTTAATCTTTTGAGCGCATACCGGCAGGTAGTTTAGAAGCACAATTTTTTAACGATTCGCTAAGTAACCGGAATCATTAAAAGTATTCAAACCTAGATTTTAGTAGCTTCCTAATAAATAAAACTTTATGGTACAATCTAGCTTTGTGGTAAATAGTTCTATGTATGAAATATTTCTATGTATGAAATTGACGGGCTTCGTGGTCTAGTGGTTCATGTATCGGACTGCCGATCAGGAGGTCTCGGGTTCGATTCCCGGTCAGGACAATACTTTGTGTGATGTTTATATTTGTCATACAAATGTTTGTACTGCGTCTGGGTGTTTATATGTATTATAAGTATGTATTTACAAAAGAAAAGTAGTATATGTATTCTATCCGTATTCTGGTACCCATAACACAAGCATATAAGCTTAGCTTGGGACCAGAGGACGCTGTGTGAAATGTCCATGAATATTTATTTATTTATATTTATATTTATATGGGTTATTATTGCCTATTTCCTATGTATGTTACAACTGATCACTTACAGCTCTCTATATCCTTTTCCTTCACTGGCTGTCAACGTCCTACTACTTCGCACGGGTCTCGGGTATCTAACCAGATACCCAGTAATACATTTATCCTGTACTACGTTTACATATTGTCACCAAGCGTGTTGTTACAGCAAATGTTATATGCTCATATCCATAACTAGCTCCTACATTACAGGGAGGAAATGCATTGGTGACACTTTTATTCATAACTCATTACGACAGGTATATTCAATACATCCTTTCTATATTTCTTTTGATATAAATCGCTTTCTTAATGAATGACCATATTATTATTAGAATATGTAATAATTATCATATCTTATTCTTTATAAATTAAAATATTAAATTTGCATTTTATATAAATGGCTTGTTTCATATAAAATACACGCGATGTTTACAAATATTTGTTTACGCCAATGCTTTACGCATTCACCGGTACCAGGGGCCGATAAACGTGCAGAGATTTTCGCCAATCGTATTGCACACTTGCACAACCGGTCACGTCGTCGTGCCTCACACAGCATTGAAAATTACGTCATGCAGTTTACTTAGCCTTATGTAGAGCTCTATACCTACCTATAGTAATGCTCGACGAGTAAGTTACAATATAACTCCTACGTATTGCTGCTGTCCTGGTACTTCAAACGCCACAAAGGACTCTAAAATATCCTTGTTGCGTGTTTATTTTATTATAATAAAAAGGTGCTATTTAACTGTGTCATCGTCCGTCTATTGACTAATTAAGAAAATGCTTGTCGCCACCCCATTTCCGGATGTGTTTTAATGAATAATATAATATAATGAACGAATATTGCAAAATTGTGAAATAATTCATATCCTAAAACAATGTTTGTCAAACTTACTATTTCTATGAAAATCTGACTGTTCTCAGAGCAAACACCATGGTTGAAGTCGGTATTACTTATAGGCACATAGATTTCTCATATTTTTTGTATATTTTTTAAAGTTATAGGGACTTGTGGGTTGAGAACTTATTTGTTTTGGGAAATACAATCGTCCCCACTCTGACTTCGTTTGAATTTGGAAATTGGAATTAGTTTACTCGTTGTTATAAATTTTCTGAGTTTTAATGACTGCCATTTTTTTAATTGAAATTATATTTTTTATTTAATAGAGGAACGTGCTGAACTGTCATGTTCAATTATGCATCAGGTAATTTACCCCGTTTACGTACGTTACGTATTTTGTAGCTAACCCCCAATTATGATTGGTTGCCTCTTTGAGAAACTCTGTCTTAACATTGAAACCGCATGAAAGGCCAAGATTAATAAGATTATGAATACAAGATTAGATAATTAGAATCAGATTTGCGATACCATAGATACTTAATTAGTTGAAAATAATTTGATAATTTTGAAGAAATCGATAATTTTCGATAAAATAATCCAAATTTATGATACACAAGTTAAGCCACGCGGTGTTAACTATCCACGTAGTATCATTTTCTGATTGGAATATAAATATTAATTTTCGTAATGCAGTGCTTATCACTCAAATAATTATTGTTCTACACGGGATCGATCCTGCGAACGCGTAAGCTGTTTGTTACATGATCTACGAGGCTCGTCCAATCCAGCCTTATTCGTTAACCCTGTATGCGTCCCACACAAAATAATGACGAATGACCTGATGCCTTGAACCAAAGAATGGAGATACTACAAACAATAAATCTTATACTTCGACAGCTAGTCATAAATTATGTTTATTGCATTATTGATGTTTCTCTGCTATGTTATGTGCTAGGCAAAGTGCAAAACTTGAACTGATAAAACGATTTCGATGCTCTGAGACGTCAGCGACTTTGTAGTTTGTACCCGTGAAATCAGGGATTAAATCACACTTTTTTTGCATTTAATACTTATAAAGCCCTTTCTCGGACTTTATCTGGACTTAATTTAATTTACGAGTATAATTCAATTTCACGAGGTCGCAAGTTTGATCCTCGCTCAGGAATATTCATTTGTGTGATGTTCATATCTGTCACACACACAAATTTTTGTCCAGCGTCTGGGTGTATTCTATGTACTATATGTATGTATTTACAAAAAATGTGTATTTATAGTATATCCGTATTCTGGTACCCATAACACAAGCATAGATATGTCCCAAGCTACGCTATATTTAGCGTAGCTTGGGACCTTAGGACGTTGTGTGAAAAAAGTTAATGTATTATGACATTATTAAATATTAGTAAGGATGTGTTTTCTAAAATTATTAAGCAAAATATTTGGTTATGTTACGTTATGATTGATCTCTATTTTTTTCTTTAACAATCAACTCAAACATATAAATAGTAATATTTTCTTTAAAAAATAGTATACTTAAAGTAACATAACCTAAAGATTAAAATTGAATTTACATTTTCTGAAAAGAATTGAATTGAAAACTGAATTTTCTATAGTAAGATTTTTTTTTTCACCTTCCGAAAGCAGAGATTTCAACGAAACGGAAGCATACCAACTTTTTGAAAAATGCTGATATTTTGATGAGTGCTTTTTCGATATTAATTCAAAATAAGGTGAAAGAATAAATATTACTAATCAAATATATTACAGCGTATTTGGGACATAAAGAGCTAAGTTTTCACTAAATTTCGTGAAAAATAAAATTTTTGTAAAAGATAAAAATCCAAAACCAAAATCTTTTTTTTGAATTTTTCACATAACGAGCTTACGAGGTGAAAAAAGTGTAAATACAAAAGTTTTAGATCTTTTTATTACCCACAACTTTGCCATTTGACTTTTTTCCATATGACTTTTAGTTTTGCCGGAAGTCGAGAGAAACCGTTTTTTACCCTTAAAAACTGACCCTCATTCCCGACCTCAGATAGCCCGTAAATTTTTATTCCTTTCATTTTTATAATATTCTCCTCCTTTTCTAATGGGTTTCACCCTACAATGATTTTTTTTCACTATTTGTTATTTTTAAAAGATTCTACCCTGGTCCATAATAAGAATTAAGATAATAAAATAGTATATGACGTGTCATCAATAGTACGTGCAGCGGGGTGACATTAGTGACATGTACATAGTGATTATAATTGACGTCATCATGTAACTATACAATGTCAATTCTTTCCAACAACTTGAATTATTTACCATCCAGTTTTAAATATAAGTACCGTGATTACAGCGCATTACTGCTGTTATTGATGTGATGGACAGGGTTGTTACTTAAACAAAACAAAAGTTAAAAATCTTCTTAAAACAAGATATAGACGGGGCTGGACAAATTGTGAAAACTTAATAATATGGTTAAATAAAAAAAACGCTTTAAAACCCCGAACATTTTTTTTATTATTGTCACATCGTTTGATTCTCTCTCCAGCATAGGCTCTAGACGTTGATGGCAACGTCCCACTGTTGGGCCCGGGCCCCCTCCACTTTGGGAGGCATTATGGTCTACTATACTGCGCAGACTAGATGTTGGCACAGGGTTTATTTTCGTGTTTTCCATCGCTTACAGAAGATGTTAAATAAATAAATAATATTTCTTATATGGCTTTTACAGCACCCTGGGAAGGAAAAGGGGCGATGACACTTGTATTCTTAGTCCGTCACCACACGGACAATTCGCATCGGTCATTAATATGTGTGCTGCAAAATTTCAGATCAATCAGAATAATACAAGTGGGTGAAAATCACTTTAAAATATTGGGTTACATAGATTTCTGCGTACGAGTTTTTTTAGCTGTTTAAATGTAACAAGTTTAGTGGCAACCCTAATTACAGGGTAATTTAAACTCTGTAAAACATACTACACACGCGAGTTCTGGATATGTAGTTTAATGCATCACAGACATACAAACAGATAATACCAACTATATCTGATTCTATACTTTAATATTATAAAGCTGAAGAGTTTGTTTGTTTGAACGTGCTAATCTGAGGAACCAATGGTCTGATTTGAAAAATTCTTTCAGTGTTGGATAGTACATTTATCAAGGAAGGCTATAGGCTATATCAAATCACGCTGTGACTGTGTCGCTGTGATAGGAGCGAAATTTTCTAAACTCTACGCGTACGAAGTGGCGGTCAACAGCTAGTTACTGTAGATAATACCGAGTTGGCATTTACAATAAAAAATAGATTGTCTATCAGTCAATGGAACGTTCTAGGAGTCCTTGAACGTACCGCCATTATGCGCATACCGCACACGTAATACTGATGAATCTAATAAAATAAATTATCGACAGAACCCTGACATAATATCCAATTAAAAACTTTACGTAACTATGTAAACATTGCTATGTAAACAGATATTGCATTCCGACTTTACTTGCCTGCATACTGTTATTGATTTTGTACTTAGATTTTAATATTTATAAGACACAATATAAATAATTTTATTAGGGTACCAAAAGATGAAACAGGACCCTAAGACCCTAATATTGAGACTTCGCTCTCCGTCCATCTGTCACCGAGCTGTATCTTTGAAACGGTGGTAGGCTAGGGAATTGAAAATTACCAATTTATGCCTATAAAAAAATACTCATTAATCATCATTATCCTGCCCTTATCCCGTTATTTGAGGTTGGTATGACCAATTTATTATCATAATAATGATACGTTAACCTTAGTGTGCGAGCCAAATTCCTACTTGTTCGATTTTTTTACGACAATCTATGGTGAATCTAAACTAATATACTAATAAATATATAAACTCATTCGAGTGACAAATGTGGTGATTGGTGCTTGCGGCAGTCACTTTTTCCACCATAATTTGATTTATTAATATTATCATAAAACTGAAGAGGTTGTTTGTTTGAAGTCGCTAATCTCAGGAACTACAGGTCTGATTTGAAAAATTCTTTCAGTGTTGAATAGTACATTTATGAAGGAAGGCTATAGGCTACATAACATAACGCTGCAACTAATAGGAGCTAAGCATCATTGAATAAATGTTGCAATAACGGGGAAAATTTTCTACAAATACTCCTAAGTATTTTAATTCCCTAACAAACTCAATATAACTCTGATCTAATTGAATCTATTTGAAGTGTTAAATTGATATAGACAATATTTGTACAGTTCGAAGTATTGTGACGTCACACACATACATATAAACGATACCTTATCACGTTTATTAAGTACATAGGTACACGTAAATACCCCATTTGTAACACCTACTAACATTTGTAACATTCCTCCGTGTGGTGACGGATTAAGAATACGAGTTTCACCACCCCATCTCCTTCCAAAGGTGCTGTAAAAGTCAGCTAAGGGATATTGCACACAGATAACATCCTCTGTGAGAGACGGAAAACTCAAAAATAAACCCTGTGCAACACGCCTGGTCAGCGCGGCACAGTAGACCATAATCCCTCCAAAGTGGAGGAGGTCCGTGCCCAACAGTGGGACGTAAATGGGCTGGAGAGAGAGAGAGAGAGAACACCTACTATATTTCGATTATAATGACTTATATTTCTAATTGTTATCTGTCAAGTGTAAAGGGATATGTATGACGGGCCTTATGATTTAGTGGTTCATGCAACGGACTGCCGCTCACGAGGTCTCAGGTTCGATGTCCGCACGTCACAATTATTTGTGTGATATTTATAGATGTCATACAGATGTTTATATACGTATTTACAAATAATTGGTCAAGTGCGAGTCGGACTCGCGCACGAAGGGTTCCGTACCATTATCTATGCAACATAAGGCAACGTTATTAGTATCGAGCAAGAAACGGTATAAAAATCGAACCCTTAAAATCATCATCATCATAACATCTTGCCTTTTTCCTATGGGGGTAGGCAGAGACTATAGAGCACCATCTGCTACGATCCAAACATACTTCCTTAGCTTCTTCCACACTCATACAACTTGTCATACATGCCCGATGGTTGTAAGTGTTATGCTAACAAACAACCAAACAAACTCTTCAGCTTTATAATTTTAGTACAGATATCAATTTGACTTAGACTAAAAGTTAAATCGTCCATCATCATCATCATATCGTTACGCTTTTTTCTAACAAGGAGAGACCTGAGAGACTATGGCACTCCATAGTCTCTCAATCGCAGCAAGTGGCACTCCACTTGCTGCGATCATAACACACAGACAAAAGTTAGTAATTTAGGTATGGTATCTTAAAAATTTATGTCCATCCATTAGCCTTTCTCCGTCTGCTGGACAGGTCAGGGTTCCGCGGCGTGTGTGTCTTGATGATATAGTCGCTCCATCTGTTATGTACCAAACGATTAACTTATCATATTTTTGTCTGCGCACGGGCATCTCTAACTATTGATAACGTCACTATCGATGACGTCGAGAACTGACCGGTGCATCTGTCCTCGTGGCTCGTTGCGCGCGCGCGAAGCGGTTACCGAGCGCGAGTTAGTCGCAAAACACCTCTTGTTTGCAAGTTACGTCGCGATTTGAATGTGATTGAAGCGTTTCCTTGCAATTGTTTCGCGAGTTAAAAATTGTCACTAGAATTAATTGTTGATAAAACTAATTATCCTTGTTGTGTGAATCGATAATTACCATTGAAACAAAACCTTGAAATGTCATTGCGAAGTTGAGTATTCGCCATTTGTATGACAAAAAAGTATTATAAAAACTAGTGAATTTTGTGTCTCCATACTTAATACTATTTAATGTAAATTGAACTGTTTGATAACTATAACTGTGATAGTATAATTGCATTAAGACGATTGGTGAAAGTTCACGGCTTAAGTCGCGCCAAATGTGGTCATTTTGAGGACTTAAAGAGTTCGTGTCTGCCTGCATAAAGTTAAGTATAGTTTGATTAGCATTCTGCGTTATTTTGGCCAATTTATCGTAGTTAGTTAATGAAGCTATAGCTAGGGCTTGACACAGTGAAGACATTGTTGAGGAACAAAACAAGGTAAGTTTGTACTATTGTAAATTTGTAGCGCTGTGATATACAGTATATGTTCGTTCCTCTCGCGCCTGAGAGATGTCACGCTTCCACTTAACCTATTATTAATTGGAACACCAGGTTGAACGCAACATATTTTTGGTACCCAGAGCGTGGTTTAAACTCCGTTTCTCGAATGTTCCATGTTGAACAAACTATACCCTCATTATTTGTGAAAATTGATTTAATTAATTTAATTAATTTAATTTGATTAATTTAGTTGTTTGTTTGTTTAATCTAAATTGTTGGTATAGTTTTGAATAATTAATTTGAGCACTTGAATTGGCAATTAGATTTTAAAGGATTTGATAATTATTTGTGCTATTGCTAATCGTATTTGTTGTTGCTCAGGTTATTATTTAATATAAATTATTATTTAATTATTGTCTAATATTGAACAACGTTATAGTTAAATTGTGGCGTTGTGCGTTTGTATAATACAACATTTATTTTATACGTTTGTTTGTTTTGTTGTTTACCTTAAAATAAATAGTTCAAGTCTTGAATTGGTTGCACATTGGCAAAGAATTGTTTTGTTTGTTTGATTTAAACTATTTAAGATTTGATAATTGTTTAGAATAATAGCGGCTTGTCTCATTGAAAGATATTTTGTTTTTCGCTATTGTAATATTGTTTGTTTGTGAAAGATATTTGTTTTTTTTTGTTGTTATTATAAGATTGTTTGTTTCGTGCCGTTTGTGCTTTGAAGATGTCTACCGCCGCGTATAATGTTGTCCGCGAGACATATTCCGGGATTGCGACTCATTTGAGATGGTTCACGTCAGCTGCCGCCTTGGTGAAAAGGGAGAACCGAATCGAGGCATTGTTGGACAGGCATGAGAAATGCCCTACACGACTTCAGGAGGTGGAGGCGCTTTACCGGCGCTTCATCTTGCATCTGGATGATGTGCCCCTGGAGTCATTCCCCCAGGAGCGACGGGACCAAGTCCACGAGGACTACGTCCAAATTATGGACCTTGCCGACGACATCGCCCAGCGCGCGCGGGAGATTTTAGCCTCGCGCGCCGGAGTACCGGCTCACCGGGCCCCCTTGAAGACTCCCGTGGGCCTTTTGACTAGATTACCCAATTTGGATCTTCCACGTTTTGATGGTCGATTAGACACGTGGATGGGGTTTATTGGTTTGTTTGAGAGCCTTGTGGACTCGAGGGACGATTTGGGTCCGTCTCAAAAACTGGCCTATTTACTCTCCGTGCTTGATGGAGAGGCGAGGGGCTTAGTACAGCACCTCCCAATATGTGACGGGAGCTATGGGATCGCGCGGGCGTTGCTCACCAAGCGCTATCACAACCAGCGCTGTCTGGCAGATACCCACGTCGACCAGATTTTGAACCTTCCCGTCGTGAGCAATGCTGCCCAGTTGAGGACCGAGCTGCTGAACCCCCTCCTAATAGCCACCAATTCGCTCAACCGCTTAGGACTGCCGGTTGCCAAGTGGTCTTACCTACTGGTGCGTATCGTACTCAAGCGATTGCCGGTGTCTTTGAGGGCACGTTTTGAACAGGGGCACACTAGGGATGAGGCATCTGCTCTCCCTACTTTTGACCAGCTCCTGACGTTCCTGGAGGACGAGTGTCGCATGGGTGACGTCATGGTCGCCGACACGCCGGTGGAAGCATCACGTCCCAGACCCACCAACCAACGGCGCAATGCCCAACCTGCACCAAGAGGTACGGCCGCCCGCTTCGCTGTCGCTCAAGCTGCGCCACCGGACTGCCGGTTTTGCAAGTCGCAGGGACACCAAACGGTGCGGTGCCCAGACTTCGCGGTCCTGCACGTGGCCGCTCGTAGGCGGATTGCCCAGGCCCGCGGCTGGTGTTTCTCTTGCCTAGGGGACCATTACCAGCGCGCCTGCCCCGACACTCACCCGTGTCCTATTTGCGGAGGGCACCATTTGAAAATCCTGTGCGCCAACGCGAATGGCCGTCGCGACCACGCGGGGTCGCCTTCGGGCGGGTATGCCAGTGGACACCGGGACCAGTCCCGCAATTTGGAGTCCGGCTCATCACCCCCACGCCGCGCAGACTGTGCTGCCATCGATCGCCGAGTTGGTTCGGCGCGCAGCCCCACGGGCGGGTATGAAAGCGGGCCCCGGGTTCAATCCCGCACCTTTGTGTCCCGCTCGCCCTCCCCGCTTCCACGTGATCAAGCGAGATCACCTCCAGTAGTGTACCACGATTACCGTGACGCGCGTCCGGTACCACTACCGTCCCCCCCTCTGGCGGAACGTCCCCGTTTGGAGACGCGCAACCCTCGGTACGGACGCTCCAGGCGCTACGAACCGCCGTCTATGGCTCGTGGCAGTCGTCACCGAGAGGAGGCCGAGTTTAGGCACTACCCGCACTTTGATTTGCCGTCTCGGGACAACGGCGCTCAGTCGCCGCCACGCCAGCATTAGGATGTTGGCGTCTGCCCCCGCTATGCACCGCCCCCCTTTGAGACCGTCCTCTTGCCCACGGCCCATGTCAGGGTCTGGGGACGGACGGGCGCCTCAGTTGTAGTCCGAGCGATATTGGACACAGGCTCACAGGGGTGCATAGCCTCGTCTTGGTTGGTAGGGCAGACTGGCCAGACTATTGAAAAATATTCAGATGTAATAAGGGGTGTCGGGAACGCCCCCGTGGCCACGGTAGAGGGCCGCGTTTGGTTTGAGTTCTCCCCCTCAAATTCTCCACGTCCGACGTTGGAATCGTCGGCCATTGTGATGGAGAATATCTTGGGCAATCACCCGCAAGTTCGTTTGTCTGCGGATGCGGTAAAATTGACCGCGGATTTGAATTTGGCTGACCCTAAATTTGACCTGCCTGGCACGGTCGATTTGTTGCTTGGTGCCGATGTTTTGGGTAAAATATTACTCGGCAAGGATCGTGTTTTGCAGCCAGGTGGCTTGGTAGCCCTCCGGACCATATTTGGGTTCGCACTGATGGGGCCTGTATTGAGGACTCCCCCCCCTGCCGAACTTGGAACGGCCTTGATGGTGGGGTCCGCCCTTTCTGACGCCGTGCAGAGATTCTGGGAAGTGGAGGAGCCACCACAAGCGCCCCGCTCTGATCCGGAACATGAAGAGTGTGAGCAGTTCTACAAGACCAACACCAGTTATCTCCGTTCTGGCCGGATCATGACAAGATTGCCATTTCTCGCCGTACGTCCGCCACTTGGCGTCTCGCGGCCTATTGCAGAGAAGCGTTTGTTGGCAATGGAGCGCCGTATGAGCAGGGATCCACTACTCAAGGAGAAGTATATTGACTTCATGCGGGAGTATGAGGATTTGGGACACATGTCTGTGTCAAAATTGGATTGGCGTTCGACGGAGCACTTCTTTCTCCCGCATCATGCTGTAATAAAACCATCCAGTGGTAAGTTACGCACAGTTTTTGATGGTTCTGCGCAGACTACTTCAGGAGTGTCCTTGAACCAGTGTCTGCATCCTGGTCCCAAATTGCTGAAGGACCTTTGTGACGTCATCACGCGGTTTCGACGTCATCAATTTGTTTTTGTGGCTGACATCAAGATGATGTTCAGGCAAACGGTAATTCACCCGGATGATCGCCGATACCAGCTGATATTGTGGCGAGAAAACCAGCAAGATCCCATGCTTGTCTACGAGCTCAACACGAACACATACGGGCTGAGGTCTAGCCCCTTTTTGGCTATACGTTCGCTTTGGGAGCTCGCGGATCGAGAGCGTATGTCGTTTCCTCGCGCAGCCGCCATTTTGAAGGAGGACCTATATGTTGACGATGTGTGCACTGGCGCGGCCACGGAGAGAGAGGCCCTGCTCTTGCGTGACGAGTTGATTGGCATTCTAGCCTCCGCAGGATATGAGTTGCGTAAATGGATCTCCAACTTACCTGCGCTCTTGGAAGGGCTACCGGACGACCACCAGCAGGATCCTCACCTATTTGAGAACTGTGACAACCCTACCATGATGTCAGTGCTTGGAATCCAGTACAGACCAGTCCAGGACATCTTTACATTTAATGTCAATTTGGATTCGCATCACACTTGGACGAAACGACTGGTTCTGTCGACTGTCGCGAGAACCTTTGATCCCAATGGCTGGATATGCCCGGTCATATTCTGGGCCAAATGCTTCCTGCAGAGACTTTGGACTGCAGGTCTTGGATGGGACGAGCCACTTCGCGAAGCTGTTTTGAAGGACTGGCTCCTATTTGCTTCCTCATTGCCTGCCATCAATAGGATATCGTTACCCCGTGCTCTGCTTCCGCCAGGGAAGCACACCGCGTCCCTTCATGGTTTCTCGGACGCTTCGGAACGTGGGTACGCAGCAGCTGTATACTTGCGCACCGTGACCACAGATGGTCGGGTGAAAGTGTTGTTGGTCATGGCGAAGAGCAAGGTCGCGCCTCTTCGAACTGCCTTGACAATCCCTAAGTTAGAGTTGTCAGGGGCGGCCCTTCTTGTTCGCCTTTTGAATCACGTCATGTCCACCTTGTGCACGTCAATTGACATTTCCACGATATATGCATGGACTGACAGTCAAATTGTGCTATGTTGGCTGAAGACGTCAGTTCACACCTTAGAGGTGTTTGTAGCAAATCGTGTCTCTCAGATACAGAAATCGGAGACCCCGTTGGTTTGGAGGCATGTGCCTGGCGAGGTCAACCCTGCTGATTGTGCGTCACGGGGATGTATGGCCCCCCTTTTAGTTGAGCACTCTCTGTGGTGGGGACCTGAGTGGTTGACCAGATCAGAATCTAATTGGCCGCGAACTCCGGCCTTAGACATTGACGCACTGCCTGGGTTGCGAACGCTTGCGCTCGAACGGCAGGACCGTCCGTTCGACCCCGATTTCTTACTTAATCGTTACAGTTCATTGGACAAATTGTTGAGTGTCACCGCTTGGATCAAGCGCTTCACGAAAAATTGTAGACATCCACAGAACAAATGTTTGGAGGCCTTCTTATCGCCACAAGAGCTCCAAGATGCTCTTCTTCACTGGGTTCGTTCTGTGCAAGAGGCACATTTTGAAGACGAGATTGACATCTTGAGGAAAGGCAAATCCAAGCTGTCTGGAGCCATTTGTAAGCTGAACCCTTTTTTGGATAGTGAGGGTCTTTTGCGTGTCGGAGGGCGTCTTAGGAACGCAAACCTCCCTTATGGATCTCGTCACCCCCTCTTATTGCCCAAGAGTGGCCACTTGGTGAACCTGTTGGTGACTGATCGTCACATCAAGAACTCCCACGCCGGCTGTAATGCCTTATTGGCCATTTTGCAACGGGAATTTTGGATTTTATCGGCCCGTCGGACGATCCGTAGTGTGGTCTTTCGTTGTATGCCTTGCTATAGGCTCAAGGCCCCTACCATGCAGCCTATCATGGGTGACCTTCCTTCGGATCGGGTCACTGAGATAAGGCCCTTTGCTGGAGTTGGTACGGACTTTGCAGGCCCCTTTTTTGTTAAGACCTCGACCCTCAGGAACAGTAAAACTGTCAAGGCTTATTTGTGCGTCTTTGTCTGTCTGTCCACCAAGGCGGTACATTTGGAACTCGTCTCAGCCCTCTCGACAGAGGCATTTGTTGCGACGTTAGATAGATTCGTGTCACGACGAGGACTACCGTCCTTGATTCGGTCGGATTGCGGTACCAACTTCAAAGGCACAAACAACTATTTAAAAGCGATGTATGATTTTTTGTCGGCTAACGAGACTGAAATTGCGTCTAGACTAGCTACACGTAGAATAACTTGGAGGTTCAGTCCCGTGTCATGTCCCCACTGGGGAGGAATATTTGAAAGCGTAGTAAAGGTTGCTAAGACACATTTGCGACGGGTAATTGGCGAGTCTGTATTGACCTTTGAAGAGCTCGCAACTGTGTTTTGCAAAATCGAGGCCGTTTTGAATTCACGCCCGTTGTGCCCGATCTCTTCAGATCCTAACGACTTGGAAGCCCTCACGCCGGGCCATTTTTTGATTGGGCAGCCACTGAACGCCCTGCCGGAATATCCCCTTGTTGATGTGAGACCTAATCGTCTCTCGCGGTTTGAATTGGTCCAACAACTCACTCAGAGCTTTTGGAAACGTTGGAATTTAGAATATTTGCACATTCTCCAGCAGCGCGTTAAGTGGACCGACAGGACTGATCCACCTCATGTTGGCGACCTCGTTCTGGTTAAGGACGCTAACTCACCGCCACTGTGTTGGCGCAGGGGGCGCATTCTCAACCTCGTCTTTGGAGCAGATGGAGTGCCCCGTTTTGCTGAGGTCCGGGTGGACGGTTCAATTTTGAAAAGAGCTGTATCAACCTTGTCGCGACTGCCAGTGAATTAGCGGCCAGGTAGTCCTGGCCGAGGCGGGTAGATGTTATGTACCAAACGATTAACTTATCATATTTTTGTCTGCGCACGGGCATCTCTAACTATTGATAACGTCACTATCGATGACGTCGAGAACTGACCGGTGCATCTGTCCTCGTGGCTCGTTGCGCGCGCGCGAAGCGGTTACCGAGCGCGAGTTAGTCGCAAAACACCTCTTGTTTGCAAGTTACGTCGCGATTTGAATGTGATTGAAGCGTTTCCTTGCAATTGTTTCGCGAGTTAAAAATTGTCACTAGAATTAATTGTTGATAAAACTAATTATCCTTGTTGTGTGAATCGATAATTACCATTGAAACAAAACCTTGAAATGTCATTGCGAAGTTGAGTATTCGCCATTTGTATGACAAAAAAGTATTATAAAAACTAGTGAATTTTGTGTCTCCATACTTAATACTATTTAATGTAAATTGAACTGTTTGATAACTATAACTGTGATAGTATAATTGCATTAAGACGATTGGTGAAAGTTCACGGCTTAAGTCGCGCCAAATGTGGTCATTTTGAGGACTTAAAGAGTTCGTGTCTGCCTGCATAAAGTTAAGTATAGTTTGATTAGCATTCTGCGTTATTTTGGCCAATTTATCGTAGTTAGTTAATGAAGCTATAGCTAGGGCTTGACACAGTGAAGACATTGTTGAGGAACAAAACAAGGTAAGTTTGTACTATTGTAAATTTGTAGCGCTGTGATATACAGTATATGTTCGTTCCTCTCGCGCCTGAGAGATGTCACGCTTCCACTTAACCTATTATTAATTGGAACACCAGGTTGAACGCAACACCATCTTATCTGAAGTCGCCCCGATTTTTAATGTTATCAAAATAGTTGATTTTGACAAAATCAGTAATCAATTAAATCAATTGTTTAACAAAGACTTTCCATTCGATAAATTTTTGATAATCTCTCCACATTATCATTAGTCGATTACGAGAAAACAATGGTATTGTTATATTGAATTCTGAATGACTATCGAAAGTCAAATACCAGATTGGAGTTCTAAGTCTGTTATTTATGACTTTCGTTTGCCATTGTATGTAATGTGCAATTATATGTATCTTTCCCACCGACACAGGACACAATACTAATTACAATAAAATCTAAAAACTCAATAAAGGTATTTAGACAATTATTGTTTCAGTAATAAAATCTGTTTGCATATAATTAGTTGCGACTATTTTTAAAGTTATATTTCTTTTGGAGCTTTAGGGAAAATTTTTATGTTTTAACCCCATAATGACTCTATTGACTCCATATTTTTATTATGTTTTTGGTAAAATAGTATTACAATTTTTTATTTTTTTTTACCAGAAATCCATTCATTGTCATATTACAGAACGCCGACACAAAATTATGTTTGTGTGTAAAAGAGACAGAAGATCATTATAACATTTTTATTTACATAACTAATTATGAACGTATTTCAGGTATTATGACGAATAACTTTTATTTTTATATTTTTTTTTATTTACTCATTAGCGGAATCAAGAGTGATATAATTAATGTTGGTGCGGATTGTTAATTATGAATTTATTATGAGTTTTTGAAAATAATTCGTATAATTTTATTGTTTGAGTCATGTGGTATCTTATGTAATATATGTGACTGGTGTATAATTCTAAAAGCGAGGATGTTATTGTTGTAATTTTGCAAACGGGTTAGGAAAGAAATGTGCTTAGTGCCCACGATTAGGCTTGTTGAAAAAATATCGATATTATCTTTTCGTGTCCGACATCCCTACCCACGATATCACCTGCGTTTGTAGTTCTTGTTTCTTGACATGGCTTGAAAAGGCACTCTCAAAATCTGGCAATAAGCATACCATAGCGACCAAAATCTCCGTGTGGTGACGGATTAAGAATACAAGTGTCACTACCCCATCTCCTCCCAAGGGTGCTGTAAAAGTCAGCCAAGGGATATTGCACACAGATAACATCCTGTACCATCCTGTGAGAGGCGCAAACCTCGAAAATAAACCCTGTGCCAACACGCCTGGTCAGCGCGGCACAGTAGACCATAATCCCCCCGTAGTGGAGGAGGCCCGTGCCCAACAGTGGGACGTAAATGGGCTGGAGAGGTGAAGGAGCGACCAGAAAATATGACAACTGACTACCTATACATACTAATATTATAAAGCTGAAGAGTTTGTTTGTTTGAACGCGCTAATCTCAGGAACTACTGGTTCGAACTTCGAATTGAAAAATTCTTTTTGTGTTGGATCGTCCATTCATCGAGGAAAGCATACATAAGGAAACATTTTTCACTGATGCTTCGCTCTTATTAGTCGCAGGGCGCAGCGTGATGTTATATAGACTATAGCCTTCCACAATAAATGTACTATAAGCCACTGAAAGAATTTCTCCTATCGGACCAGTGGTTCCTGAGATTAGCGCGTTCAAACAAACAAAATCTTCAGCTTTATAATATAAGAATGGATAGGTGGATGCATTAGTTCTTTGAATAACCGGAGATAAACTTTAGTTTAATTTAATACAGCCCAAATTATTATTCACGATCTAATTGTGCAATAAATATAAACATCCAGCTTTGCAATGCTTATAAAGTCACGTTGAATTCGTCGTGTTAACAATACACGTGACAAAATGGTTCAAAATTTTAAATCACTTAAAGCTCCCTATAATTTAATAAAAGTCACATTGCAATCGTTGAGTTTATAAGGCTATCTTATAAATTTCTCAACGATTGCAATGTGACTTTTATATTAATGAATGCACGTGAGAAACAAAGTTCTCGGAATCCTCAACTCAGCTAAAACAAAATTACACTATGTTTTTAGCGAAACTTTTCTTACGCCATAACGGTGGTGAACAGGCATACCGCCCGCCTGATGGTTAGGGTTGCATTACATTACACATTACACACTACACATTACACACTACACACTACATAAAGACGAAAAACTTTATTCCGAAAGTCACAAATACAAATTTCATAATACCGATTTTCATAATTCCGAATGGTTCAAAATTCCGAATATAACAATTCCGATGTATCATAACCCCAATTTTCATAATTCCGAAACTTTCATAATTCCGAAACTTTAAAAATTCCTAACGTTCATAATTACTATTCTCAAAATACCGAAAGTCAATAGACAGAATAACGAAAATTCCGACTTATTGAAAATTCGAAACATCAATGAAATTTTTTGTTTCGAATAACAATATGTATTATGTTTCCCTTAAGCTGACCGAAGCAATTCATCAATAATACAGAGGATTTACAGCATGCAACATGCAAGCAAGCGTGTAACATGCAAGGAGACATGCAACATGCAAGCAGGCAGCAAGCATTGTTTCTGTCACGGCTCCGGCCCTACGGGCTTTAGGTGGGCCCACGCGAGCTTATCTCGTCGCAGATGATTAGAAGGCACACCGCTGCCGCTTCGGGCGTGTTGGTCGGCTTTGATATTTTTATCTACTGTAAATTTTTCAATAGAGAATCCTGCCATCATTAGCTTATTGATATGCAAGTGAGGTATAAATTTGATAATAATAAGTCTAACAGCAAAAACCGAGGGTAGATAAATATCTTGAAAACGGGCAATTAGTGCAACAACCAAATTCCAACTTTCAGGTTCCTGGCTTCAGTAGTTTGGTCTGGGCATTGATACGACACACATTGATTCAGTCAGTTTTCAGACTTACTATTTATAGATATTTCTATTTAAAACAATATACAATTAAATTCCCAAACTCTGACAAGTAAAAGGATTAAGTCTTAAACTAAGCTGTATAAGAAAACTTTTCACTTTGTCTCCGGGTTAATAACCGTATACTAGAAGAGGGATTAAGTTTCAGATTGAATTAAGACTCTTTACTTGAATTATCTCATATTTTGAGCTTTGGTGTTTTAAACTATCTAAATATTAATCTTTACTTATTATAAAACAAAGTCCCTATGTGAGCTTATAATTATCTTCAAAATTACGCAACGCTCTTGATGCGTTTTTTTTAATAACTAGAATGGTTTAAGAGGATCGCTTTTTTTGCATAATTTGTTGGGGTTTGCTGTATATTGGATGAGATATGATTAAATTTGCTAAGAATTTTGGACGCGTGCGAGCTTTAAATGAAAACGCTGCCTTATCCATGTGAGATACAACTAAGTATCGAGTAAGTAAGTACTGTATCGAGGAATTGTGCTTGAACAAAACAACAGAAAAAACAAACAGCTATTTACTTATTCGGACGTGCTTAAAAAACGAAAACGACGCAGATTATTAGTACATATGGTACTATTAAGATATTCCGAAAAATCCTAAAAAGCATGTTAATAAATAGTAGTCCTATTTACTAACATGCTTTTTAGGATTAAAGTAAATAGCTGTTTTGTCTATTGCATAAATTCCAGTTCGGTTACAATGTGAGTTTTCATAGTGGTTTGCCTAACTTTAAAAAGTTATTCAAATTGAGGAAATTCTATTACCAAATCGCTTTCCTCCGTCTGTTTTCGCATATTATCGCGTAATACAAACAATTGTATAAATTCTCGTAATTTACGTAATATGTAGTTGTTTAAAAAAATATCATCGTCATTGTGCTAATGACGTTATTGTATTAAATAGATTTTCGTAAAGATTAGTGAAATAGTAACAAAATCATACAACAAGATTTTACTCAATATACGTCAACGAAAATTCAGTGACGTTGTAACGGACTGTAGTGACGCTGTTTACTTCAGATTTTTTAGGAAGGAAATGTATCAAAACCTTTACCTAGATTGTGAAAAATTCTTATGTCTAATCTTCTTCTTCTTCCTGCCCTTATCCCAAATTATTTGGGGTAAGTGCAGCACGTTTTTTCCTTTCAACCTCTTTTATCAGCCGTCATATACTCATCAACACTTTATTCTTTCATATCATCTCTCACGCAGTGTATTCATCTTTTCTTTGAAAGAAAGAAAACATTTATTGCCACAGTACCAAAATATACACCGATAATATTTACTTACACATAGGTAATAATATAATTAAAAGCTTAAAAATAATAATAAATAAATATATAAATATACATATTCATGGACATTTCACACAACGTCCTCTGGTCCCAAGCTAAGCTTATTATGCTTGTGTTATGGGTACCAGAATACGGATAGACTACATATACTACTTTTCTTTTGTAAATACATACTTATTATACATAGAAACACCCAGACGCAGTACAAACATTTGTATAACAATTAGAAAAATCACACAAATGATTGTCCCGAGCGGGAATCGAACCCGCGACCTCTTGATCGGCAGTCCGCTACACGAACCACTCGACCACGATGCTCGTCTATATACACATACATACTACATATTATATTAATAACGTAAGGTACAGTAGCAATGGGTGCCCATTTCAGCTTATGTCAAGTCCATAGGACTTGACGCTGGTTTTTAAATGGACCCCAATGAGTGATATCACGGATGCCCAACAAGAAAACAAGCTATTATAAATTCAGTTACCTACTAGGTTACACACATATGTTGCACATTATAAATATGATTATTACTTTATTTATTTGGTTATATATGTCGTAGGAGACTTGATTAAAATAGTTTACTTAAGGATTTTTAGTTTTAACTTAGGATCCAAGATTGTGATGTGGGTCCTTAAATGGTGTGAATGGTGAGTAATTCGTTTATTTACTGTAGTTGGTGAGACTGAATGCTGACCCGTTGAAATTTCATAAAAGGATCCTTCCAAACCAGTTACACGTGTCGTAAGCCACGGATCAATCTCATAGTAGTTAATAGAATGTTGTAGTTAATGTAGTTAGTTTGTCCAGTTTTACAGGGTCTTTAGATAGATGACTGCCCTGGCAGTAAATACAGGTGATGTCTACGATACCTTTTCTCCGATATATATTTATTTTATATGATTATACTTTGGTCGTCCTCTCCTTTTTCATCATGCTCATGTCCAATGAAAAATAATATTTATTTTGTTTGTTTCAGTGTATGAAGGCGTATGTTGAATTTGAGGTTTGCAATGGAGCGTACGAGGTATCATGTCCTGATGCACGATGCAGGGTCGGCGCTGGATTGTCGCTTGGTGAAATATCAGCACTGGTCGAGCCTTCCGTCATGGAGAAACATCTTAAGTTCAGACTCAACCATGGTTAGTGATGGCAAAACTACGATTTACTATCTTTATATACTTCTTATAAAACAAAGTCGTAATTTTTGTATGTATGTCCCTATGTGAGCTTATATCTTCAAAAATACGCAACGGATCTTGATGCGGTTTTTTTTAATAGATAGAATGGTTCAAGAGGATGGCTTTTTTCGCATAATTTATTGAGGTTTGCTGTATATTGGATGAGATATGGTTAAATTTGCCGAGAAATTCGACAGCGCGCGAGCTATAAATGAAAACGCTGCCTTATCTGTGTTAGGTACAACAAACTAATGTATGGAAGAATTGTTTGTTACCTATAGTTCTTCAAAAAAGTCCGCGAGGGCATATGTCTATCTTTTAAGGGAAACCCGCTGTACCCATAATAATATCAAAAAAATTATCAAATTCAATAGGGTGTTTTCAAAAGCTATTTATGTGTATATAGTAATATTTTTTATCAAATTAAATAGCTTATTTAGCTTACGCAATTAATATAGATTGTAACTGCTCTTTACAGCATGCAATTTAAATGAATATCTTAGGAGATATGACGAAAAAAGAATTACGCGCTATAAAATAAAATACTTAAACTGTTGGCTGAGCAACGCGAACGTTTCATCGGTCTTCTATCCATACTCCAATGTTTGGATATGTGAGGATGTTTATTGTGCTTTCACGTAAAGACTACTAGAAGGATTTTCATGAAACTTTCCAATGAAAAATTGAATCGAACTGATTTTTTATCCTTTTCACCGCGGGTAACACCGCGGGGCACAGCTAGTATAATATAATAAGAAACGAATTAGATTTTTACAAGAAACAATTCTAGATTGGTTTGATTTACAAATGTGGACATCATGGGAGTAACCAGGATTTAGTTTTGGGGAGTTTTACCTATTGTTCGTTTTATTTCGAGAGGTTTTGAGTCAATAAAGGACAAAATTTGCGAAAATAGCGACAGATTAAATTTTTTTGGTGAAGTTTACGGCATTTCGGAAATAATTTGAATCTCAAAAATCCCCCTGGCTACGCTGTATAGAAATATGGCATTCCCACGTTCACAAGTTCAGTTAGTTTGTTATAATATTTGGCCTGGATAGTGACTAAAACTTTATTCCTCAAGCGTGAAGTCCTAGCAGATAGACAAAATATATGCATTGTTAGTGAGTTCTATGCAAATGTTATACTTTTGAATTATATGTAACAATAGCCATGCTCATATTGTAGAGAGAGCTAAATAATGATGTGCAATCAAGGAGTGTATAATAAATGGGAAACAGAGCATGTAGAACAAAACGTTTGTGGCATACGGACAGCCACGGTCGACATGATGACTATCAGAGCATGTTTGTGTTCCTGTTTCATACCAGAAAAAAAATAGTACATTTACTAGTGTTGTTTCGCGAAGTAATTTTAGAGAGATGCTGAGGTCATCCTCATTATCCTTCTAAAATCATTTTCAGAGAGAGCGAGAGAAAGAAATATTACATTACTGCGATTTTAGTAGTGCATGATCACTTAATTTTTTAATTATTTGTGTCTTTGAGTTTCTTAAGAAACCCCATCACGTCATCTCTGATCTTTTAAAGATCATCATTAAACAATGTTGCAGTTACTTATAATAAATAATATAGCATTCCATAAAACACATTACTTATACAATTACATTTTGACATTTTTCTTGTTAATTTTATCGCCAAGAATCTTAAATGCAACTTATAAAAAAATTCTCCGAAACAATATACGGGAAGTCAAAGAAAGTAAGGGCAAGGTGAAGTCAGCTCGTTTCCTGGTTGAGGCATGTGACCCGCCTGACCTATGACTGTATTAAGGTTGTTGTTTATTTATTCTTGAGCACTGAACCGTAAGAACGATTAAAGGAAGTTCTCCATATTTTTTTTTTTTAATATTCATGGACATTTCACACAACGTCCTCTGGTCCCAAGCTAAGCTAAGCTAGCTATGCTTGTGTTATGGGTACCAGAATACGGATAGAATACATATACTACTTTTTTTTGTAAATACATACTTATAATACATAGGAACACCCAGACGCAGTACAAAGATTAGTACAACAAGACTAGTAGACAAAGAGCATTACAGATATTGTTCTGGAGATTGAATTTCGTTAATGGTAATGGACATCGATGATTAATACAAATTTTCTATGGGTGACTGATAAATAATACTAATGGCATCACATCTTTTCCCCGGGGCGCTGTAAAAGCTAGCTAAGGGATATTATCACCAGTTAACATGAACTGTAAGATACAGAAAAATTGCACTAAGCATTACGTGAACAGCCGTGGTAGTTGTGATACAAGTAGACCAAATACTGCCCCGAAGTTCAAAAGGCCTGTGTTCAATTGAGTTACTCAGTTCAGGTTCCTTTTTAACCTGAAACTTTGACGAAGCGCTTTGAAGCAACCCAGCTTATGGATAGACATCAGCTCAGCTTTAGGAGTATGGATCTCTTTGACATAAAATAATAAACAGTGTTAATTTCCAGAGGTGGCGATGGACTCAGGTCGCGCGTTCTGTCCGCGAGTAGGTTGTGATACTGTGGTGAGTGTGCGGGCAGCCAGTCCAGCGCACTGTCCCACCTGTCGACATGAGTTTTGCTCGCAGTGCAACCAGGAGGTAAACATTATAGTAATCAGACTTTCTATACAAATATAAGACTTGATAAAGACAGGTTACGAAGAATTTTAGATAAATTCCTAAGATATGCTGTTATTGTACAAGCTCTTCCTTCCCTGGGATTTGAATCTGCCAAAACTCGCCCATAGTAACGCCTACTTCCCTTGGTCCGATTTATTAGTTACGGTGCAGTCTGACAGGTATCCCATGACTCCGACTACACGTGGAAGGGAATATAAAAAGTTTCCGATTTATTAAAAGAGATTAACATCGCGGTTAGAGCAGTTAGAGCAGAGTACAAATACAAATGTAAATTCTAACCGAAATCATTACACCACGGGGAAGATGTCGCAGGCACAGCTAGTTGTCGTGTCTTTCATTATGTGGCACTATCACAGATTAATGTAGGTGTTTTTTCACTGAGCTCAATGCATCTAGGTCGAGACTCGAGATCAAACAATGGCTGACGAGGTCGTTCTACGAACTGCCTGGTGCCTTTGTACCATACGAATTACTGAACTAATAGGCTTTTAAGTTTTCCATTTATTGGTTCAACTATTATATCCAGATATGTATATTTTAAAATTTCGAACGTATTTGGTAGTGTCTTGAATGCAAACTTCTAGACTTAGGGGCACCACAAACGCCATATTAATATATGTATATTAACATAGCGAGAAAGCGACAGATGTATATAGAAAAAGACACGCCGTTTGTGACGCCCTTTATCAATATTTCCGACTATCGTCGTTATATTTTCACCAATTGACTACTTTTAAATTATCCGTTTTGATCTCTCCAGCTGGAAATATATTTTTTCTGAAGCTCAGTTAAATGAGAGCAAAATACGCAAAATAAATTCTAAAAACAGCCTCCAAATTGTTTTTGTCAACGTTTTTAAATCCTGAAGTCGAACGTCGCATTCGAGAAAAAATATAAAGCTCTGTTACAAATTCTAGACTACAAAAGTTCTCAATAGCGTATTTAATTCTTTTCGCTTTGGCAGAATCGCTTTGATACTAAAAATTAAATAAAAGGTTGAGTGAGTTTTAGTACATTTTCCCGTTCCTTGTAATCTTTATCTGTTATTTATGTAATCTTCTCGGCTCTTTGTTGAATACTTTTGCGGAAAAATTAAATACGGAAAAGGATTAGTTACGTATAAATTCAAATTTAGCTGAAATGGAACAAATAAAACCACTTTCTACGGATTCAGACGTGTATATTTGATGATTTAAATATTTTAAAAATGTTTATATTTGAACGAATGAGTCGCGCAAGTATTAGAGAATATTATGAAAGGTAACAATTATATTTTTGTTCTGTTATTAAGGTTTTTAGTTTTTAGCCACTTGCCAAAGAAGGTTTATGTTTTTAGCGCAACACTGTGGCTTCAAATATCGATTAGCGCATGAAGATGTAGAAAATTTGCTAAGTTCAGAAATTTAAAAAACACGCTTGAAAATACATTAATATAGACACGTTCGAAGCCAATAAAAGCGTTTTAATAATTTGCTTAGTTAAAAAACTAAAAAACACGCTTAAAAATTCTGAAAATTTTTATAAATTATTACATTGTCATCGGTCCTTACTATGCATGCAAAATTTCAAATAAATCAGACCCCAGCAAGTGAGTGAAAATCACTTTCAAGCAATCCGTTACATACATTAATACATTGATAGATACATACCGAAATTAGAAGGGAATCTTGAAAATATGTATAGTTTGTATGTGTAACTTCTAGTATTATAAAGCTGAAGAGTTTTTTTTGTTTGTTTGAACGTGCTAATCTCAGGAACCACTGGACCGATTTGAAAAATTCTTGCAATGATGGATAGTTCATTTATCGAGGAAGGCTATAGGCTATATAACATCACGCTGCAACCTATAGGAGTGGAGGATTAGTGAAAAATGTTGCAAAAACGGAGATTTTTTTTTAAATTTCACTCTTACGGAGTCGCGGACTAGTGGTTTTGCTTTTTTATAAATGCGTACGAAGTCACAGGCAACAGCTAGTAATATATAAATAGAAAAATTGTAACGGTTTGAGAAATAGCTTTCGTCAATAATTTGGAAAAAATAATTATATTTATTGTTAACAGTGGCACGGTAGTTTATCCTGTGAGGCGGCAGCAGCCTCTTCCTCTATGGGTGGTGCCGGAGCACCCCTACTGCCGGACTCTGAGCTAATCAAGTTGTGTCCAATGTGCCGTGTACCTATTGAGAAGGATGAAGGTTGTGCGCAGATGATGTGCAAGAGATGCAAACATGTCTTCTGTTGGTATTGTCTGGCGTCGCTTGATGTAAGTACATATAAACTGTGAATTATCTAACAAAATAATACAATGGTACCAATTCTAAGTGCATAACTAAACTTAAGTAAAAAAATTAATATTAATAGTTTCAATAACACAATTCGTCAATTTTAATTCTACTTTCTTGTTATAAAAATTGTGTATTGTAGACTAACGATTTTAATAATTATGTAAGTGTACAACGAATTAGCCAAATTAATCAAAATACATCATAGTTTTTAATTTTTTAGTTAAGTTTAGTTGTGCACTTAGAATTGGTACCAATATTTCAATATTAAACTAATTGATAAAATAAATCCCGTTTTTTTATTATTAGGGTTCCGTACCAAAAGGTTAAACTGGACGTTATGACTGCAACTTCGCTGGCCGTCCGTCAATCTTTTAATAAGCTATATCTCTGGAACGGTGATAGCTAAAAAACTGATTCACAGTTTCTGTATCATTCTTCTGCCCTTATTCGGTTATTTGACGTCTCTCGCTCTCATCAGCCCTTTAACGTGCCACTGTTGGGCACGGGTCTAATCCGTTTTGGGAAGGATTACTACTTATCCAACATATTGGGGTGAAAATCACGTTTATAGTCGTACATAGACGAATAGATATGAACAAGATTAAAACATCAACGTTATAAATAAATAAATATTCATGGACCTTTCACACAACGTCCTCTTGTCCCAAGCTAAGCTTATATGCTTGTGTTATGGATACCATGGTTATATGTTGTCATAATGATCAGTCACTGATTGCATAATGGTGAATTTTATCAAGTTTGGTAGTCTACTATAAGTTTTTTGTCATAAATGATATTATGCAATCAGTGTCTGATCATTAATAGCAGACTTGGGCCCCAGGCCTTGTCGTGAGCAAATCTAGTAGTAAATATATTTGTGAAAACATCTGTGTTTTCTAAGGCACAATAAAGTGTGTAACAAGCGTTACTAGTACCTACTTACATAAATTAACGCCGGGGACATACGGCTGTTTGTTTTCTAATTAGCCACGACTCTCGGCAGAAAAACAACGTCCCTTGACACATATTATCTGTTCGCATAATGTTAATTTACATTGTACATAGTATTTATTAAAAAATCTTTACTAATTATTAAGTCGTTATTTTTGTATGTATGTCCCTATGTGAGCTTATATATATCTTAAAACTACGCAACGGTTATGGGTTGTGTTATGGGTTCCAGAATACGGATAGAATACATATACTACTTTTTGTAAATACATAGTTATAATACATAGAAACACCCAGATGCAGTACAAACATTTGTATGACAATTAGAAAAATCACACAAATGATTGTTCCGAGCGGGAATTGAACCCGCGACCTCTTGATCGGCAGTCCGTTACATGAACCACTCAACCCCAAGGCTCGTCAGATAGAGTGGTTTGATAGAATGGATTTTTTTGTATAATGTTATGGTTTTGTTTCTAAATTATACGAAGTTGCGGGCAGCAACTAGTTTAACAATAATATGAACATGAAAATAAGTTATCTGTGAGAGACGGAAAACTCGGAAATAAACCTTGTGCCAACACGCCTGGTCAGCGCGGCACAGTAGACCATAATCCCTTCCATAGGGAGGAGCCCCGTGCCCAGCATTGGGACGTAAATGGGCTGGAGAGAGAGAGAAAATAAGTATGATGTAGTTTAAATTATTGACTATTTCATTGGTTCAAGGTTTTGTTATCTTTCTACAGAACCCTACAATAACGCAATTATGCAATTTTACTGAATAGACCAATAATTATTTTAATTTCTACCTGTGTAATAAAACGCAATCTTGACATTCAAAATATTTAAAACACCAAATTGATGTCAATTAAGCAATTTGTTGTCTTTCTGTTTGTCACGCTTTTTTGTAATAAATATATCAATTTGGTGACGAATTAGAAACTGTAAGTTATCACGACTCCATTTCTTAGTTTCGAGATTTCCGTCTCCCATAGAGAATTTTATTTGTGTATCCTTAGCTGGCTTTTACGACACCCAGGAAAGGTAAAGAGATGATGACACTAGTATACTTAATCCATCACCACACAGACAACATAACATACATTAAATAAAGATAATTACAAACAGACTTGCTCGCCATTTCGCAGACGGGCGTCGTGGTCCAGTGGTTCAAGTTACGGACTGCCATTCACAAGGTCGCGGGTTTGATTCCCGCACGGTCAATTATTTGTGTGATATTTATAAATGTCTTACAAAATGTTTGTACTCCGTCTAGGTGTTTACTATGTATTATACGTATGTATTTATTTGCAAAAGAAAAGTAGTATATGTAGTATATCTGTATTCTGGTGCCCATAACACAAGTGTATAAGCTTAGCTTGGGACCAGAGGACGTTGTGTGAAATGTCCATGAATATTCTTTTTATTTATTTATTTACTAGCTGCGCCCCGCGGTGTTACCCGCGGTAAAAAGGATAAAAAATCATGCAGTAAAGGGTTCTTTGGTACTTGACCCTTATCGTCACATTTTTGACAATTCACACAATATCTTTATAAATTGTAGCCTATGTGTTATCCTGATGTATAAGCTACGTTATTGTAAAGTTTCATTAAAATCCATGCACTAGTTTTCGCGTGAAACAGTAACAGCCGTATTCACAAACGTTACTGTGAGGTCTCATAGTAGGTCTCACAGGGGTAGCAAAATCATTTCACAAACAATACTTAAGGGCCTACATCAATATTATCGTATATCATCGCCGCCACGTACATATTAACACAGCCAGTAGGCACAGAAAATGAAGAATTAGGGATACTTTTCCTATTTACTCAAAATCTACTAAATATATTTTAATTCTGATTTACGTGTTTCTATATATAATAGTTACTTATGTTTTTAAAGTTATTTCATTAGTTAATACGCGATAATAGACCGACAAATGAAAAAAATAAAAAAATTGAGAGGTTGTTTCGCCAAGATTTTCTATCGAGAAAACTTTTTTCAATCGCGTTTCTGAGTTGATGCGATCCTAGATCATATATTGAATAAACATATACTTAAAAATTAGAGCTCTAGCCATTCAATCTAAAGAAACAATGAAAACTTCGTACATAGAAAAATGCACGAAGCTATTTTGGTATCCTCTTAAGTGGTGAAGCGCACTATGCGTTTGTTAAACTGAACGCATAGCTAAGTTTTGTCTATGAATACAAAGGCTCGATGAACGGAACGCACTGAGAAGTGTTACCCTTTGCACAGTGCATCAACACTTACGTACTTACTTAAGTAAATATTGTTTGTGAATACGGATGTAAGTCACAAACTTTCATATTTATAATATTAATAGGATTTGATAAGCACAAAATAAATTACGGTCTTATAAGATCAAATGTATTAATAATTATTGTTGTAATTTATTCCAGGATGACTTCTTATTACGCCACTACGACAAAGGGCCCTGCAAGAATAAATTGGGACATTCCCGTGCATCAGTACTATGGCACCGTGCTCAAGTAAGTCTATTTGATGTATGGACATTTTACACATCTTCTAATCCCAAGACCTGCTGCGGCAAATGTGCTACAGACAGGGGGACCTAGTTCTCCGCCCGTCTGGTCGGGCCCCGATTAACGGGGCCACCCCTCGCTGGGTCATGGTAAAGCTCAAGGCACTATCATGAAAAAAAAATCTTCTAATCCCCACATCAGCTTAATTGCTTGTGTTATGTATGAGTACTGGCTATACTATTGAGAAGTAAATTTAATATTTATATTAATACTAGCTGTCCCAGCAAACGTTGTTTTGCCATACTAAAAAAAAAAAGGTTTGAAAAATAGATGTTGGCCGATTCTCACCATTCCATTCAGAGCCCATTCATTACAACCAAACTAACAAAGCTTTCCTCTTTATAATCTAATATATAAAATTCACGTGTCACAGTGTTAGTTACCGTACTCCGAAACGGCTTGACCGATTTTTATGAAATTTTACATGCATATCCAGTAGGTCTGAGAATCGGCTACTATCTATTTTTCATACCCCTAAGTGATAAGGCTTGTTCACCCCTAACATTCTTGTGGCAGAACAACGTTTGCTGGGTCAGCTAGTAATTCAATAGATTTGATCTATATTATTTATACCCTATATCTATATTATAAGTGGCTCTACTACAGCCAATAATATAGAAATGTTTGTGTTTTCCAGGTGGTTGGTATATTCGCTGGGTTCGGTCTGTTGCTGTTAGTTGCCAGTCCTCTGTTGCTGCTTGCTGCACCATGTATCGTCTGCTGTAAATGCAGGTAAATATTCTATACAATTATGAATACATTACACTCTTTTGCATACTACATACCTAATTAAATTAGCAAAGAAATAGCTAATTTGCTCGACCGATTTTCGTGAAATTTTGTGTACATATCCGTTAGGTCTGAGAATCGGACAACATCTGTTTCTCATCCCCCTAAATGTTAAAGGTTAGCCCTACCATTTATATGGCAAAACAACGTTTGCCGGGTCAGCTAGTAAATAAATAAATATTCATGGACATTTCACACAACGTCCTCTGGTCCCAAGCTAAGCTTATATGCTTGTGTTATGGGTACCAGAATACGGATATAATACATAAACTACTTTACTTTTGTAGATACATAGAAAACACCCAGACGCAGTACAAACATTTGTATGACATTTATAAACATCACACAAATTAATGTTCTGTGTGGGAATCGAACCCACGACCTCGTGAATGGCAGTCCGTTACATGAACCACTAAACCACGAGAAACCAAACAAATATAATAAATATGTAACTTTAAAAAAAAAAAAAATATTTTTTTTATTTTTTTTATTTTATAGTATTATTGGTTGAATTTCAATTTCAGATTATGCAATCCAAGCACAAAGAATCTTGAGGAAGTCGATGAAATCGAGAGCATAACACCTGGACGTGAGGATGATGATGATATCACACGAGCCGACAGGTATATGTCCGACTGACGTACAACCAGATATTAAACAAGGATATAATTATAATCATGGTACAATAAAATACTATGGTATTCATACCTTAGAGCATTAATGCAACAGGATATGGCATAGTCAGGCCATTCGCTCTGAAAAAGTTACGAGAATGATGTTATACTCGTACTGTACGAACTGTGTAGTCTATTAGTGTGTATGCGTAATGACTAATTGCATTATACAAGAGCCAGTCCACACAGTGCGTTGCGTTAAAGTTATGCTGTAATAACGCTGCTTATTCTAAAAATCATATTGTTCACACGATGAGCTGTGGCGATGCAAGTTAATACAGCGTATTCACGACTGAGCTACCTTCGGGACGAAGTAGGGTGTTGCTGGATAGTAATCTCACTGCGATAGCACCGCGCTCGTGATATAACTGTGATGCCAAGACACAACGCTGACGCAGTGCGCAGTTTGGACCAGCTCTTATAGTGTTTGTGTGCGTTACTACAGCAGCACTGACTTGGCAGTATAGTTGAAAAGAAAACTGTATGTGTAACAACTCCGGTTGGTTTAATACTCTGAGTCTCTTCCTGATGACATTACTATTCTAAAGCTAGCATTCACGGCTGGCCACCAAGACAGGTTAATGTTTACTGACATCACATGTTTTGAGTTTTAAGTGGAAAGAGAATATTTTTGGATGTGATCGTGATAAACTAAAGCGAAAAGAAAACGGAATAAGCATTTTAAAGTTTATGTACATATTTATCTCATTTATTTTACATAACTGGATCTAAGGTTTGACAAAATTTATAAAACAGTTAAATATTGACAATTTTTATCGTGTTAGAATTAACGAAGATGATATGATAGAAATCTAATATATTTGGTAGAAGTAATTATGTGTTATGTAAGCAACATTGAATGCTTTTAGTGGCCAAATAAATAGCCCATTATATCATATTATGAGAACAAAATGCATTGTAATATATTTAAATACAATCTGATAATATTAAACTGCTCGTTAGTCTAAACTTAAAGTGATAAATAGTAATAAATGTATAATTTAACTTGGTGTTATAATGTATACGTGTATTTTTTTTTATTTGGCAACATTGCTGCTTGAACTTTAGTAAAGCATATTGTAAATAAATACTATTTTCGTCACTAGCAACACTAAAGTAATTGAGCAATTTCTGTTTTTAAATTAATTAAACAAAAAAATATAAATTCGATTTTTAAAATTATGATAATCTGTGTAATAAACAATAATTATTTTTATATGAATTAAGACTTAATTAGAATCTTTAATGAAAGTGGGTGTCAATACTTATGCATCTATTAAGATCTCATTGGAATTATATAATGGAGATAATATACAAAACTAAATTAGCCATAAACGCCTTAAAATGTAAGTTTTTTTTTTTTTTTTTTTTTTATCTTTATTTAAGGAGTTTTAATCCTTGCGGATTACGCCACTCCGTAAGGTCAACACAATATTTAATTAGACTAACTTATAGATATAGGCCGTCGTTGTACACCAGTTATTACTATTTTATATAAAAAAAGAGCCTCATTTGATAAGGGATGCGCCAATATTATATTGCAACCTCCAACACTACGCAACTTCTCTGCGATGGAGAAATCCTCATTCCTTACATCATCATTCCGCTCACACTCTACCATTATGTGCACCACATCTTCCGGTGAGCCACATTCTGAACAAAGGGGTGATGAGGATTTCTTCATCAGATGGGCGAATTTATTAAGAGGTATGTGGCCAGAACGCAGTCTAAAGGCAGTTATTAACATATTTCTTTTTAATTTATCTCTGAACCAAATGGATTTCCAGGGCTCATTCTGTATCGTCTTATACCATATACCTTTCTCCACTGATCGCTTATCGAAATGAGTCTTCCAGAGGTTATAACAGTGATTGCGTATCAGTACTAAGCAGTCAGTGAAGAAAGGCAATGTGCCAACAGCTACACCCTCGCTACACGCTTGCCTGGCTAACCTATCTACTTCATCATTATCTGGTAGTCCAATATGAGATGGGATCCATTGAATTATAATCTCTTTGGAATCAGATTTAAGTTCAGAGATCAACTGAATAATTTCGTAGGCAATCGGAGTGCCTCTTAGGCAAGAGGTACACCGAGCCACGTGCTGCAGACCACTTTTCGAATCTGATAAGATAACGAATTTGTTAGCCTCTATTGATTTGACATATGCTAAAGCCTCACAAATAGCCATCAATTCTAGATACATAATCGAAACGTTATGGCAGACTGAAAACTTCAAGTTTTGTCCCACCTGAGGATCGAAGAAGGCGAAACCCAAATAACCGTCTTGTTTAGATCCGTCGGTGTATATTCTATAATGATCACGGTATCTTTCCTCCAAGTACGCAGTACAACTATCACGGAGTAGTCTCGAGTCACAGTTTCTCTTAGAGCGTGTAACGCATTCGATATTGTATCTAATTAAGCTATTCAAATCATACCAATTTACCCAATAGTCCAGTGAGTACATACCTAAAGATGCCCTAGAATCTATGTCTATATTTTCAAAATTAGAATCTAATGAAATCAGAATTGGAGTTCTTTTCCGTCTCCAATATCTATGAGACATAACTGATTTTAATGCCTTTAGAACACTTATTGTCATGTTATCAGCCAATGATATAGCTTTTAACCAAAATTTGCCTGCTAAGAAAGTACGACGTATATCTAGGGGTGTTATGCAGAGCTCACTCTCCATCACATGGATAGGTGTACTCCGAACAAAACCCCCAATTATACGCATTGCTTGGTTCTGAATTTTATCTACACTATATAATTTTGATTTACTAGAACTGTCGTACAAAAAACTACCATAATCTAAACGGCTTCTAATGAGGGAAATATACAATCTTCTTAAGTGCTTAGGATGAACACCCCAACCAGGTCCAGCCAGCACCTTTAGAAGATTCAAATATTTGAGGGCTTTAGCACATAACGCTGTAATATGTTTATTCCATCTCAGAGAGCGATCTAGCCACATACCCAGATATTTTACATCAGTTACTTCTTGCAGTGGTATCCTGTCTATTATAATATTACATTCATCTCTATTGACACTTTTCTTAAACACACAAATTTTACTTTTCGAAGAAGAAACACTTAATCCTAGGTCTTGTAACAGTTCTACAGTTTTATCTAATGAGTTTTGAAGGGAGATACGGGCATGTTGTAGCAATTTTTCAGAAGTATACAAAACAAAGTCATCAGCGTATTGGGAAATAAACACCCCGCTGATGGACTTACAAATGCTGGAGGTCGCAATATTAAATAACAACGGTGAGAGTGGGTCACCTTGTGCTAGACCCTGGTTTGTTGCTCTACTAATATATGTACAATCATCATTAATTTTTAGGTTTCTATAGCTCATAAAGCTCCAGAGGTAATTACAAATTCTGGCACCAACACCAATTAAATCTAAAATATTTAATAATGAGTTTATATTAACGTTATTGTAGGCGTTATCAACATCGAGAAAACACGCTAGTGTCAATTGATCTTTAGAGAAACCTGTTTGAATCCTAGTCACCAGTCTAGACAAGCTATCTAAAGACGATTTACTCTTTCTGAACCCAACTGTTTCGCCTGAAAATATAGTTTCTTTTTCGCAAAACCATTCTAATCGCCTATTTAAAACAGAATGGAATATTTTGCAGACGCAAGATATTAAGCTTATTGGGCGAAGTGATGAGATGACACTAGGGTCACGACCTGCTTTTATGATTGGCACAATAGATATCTCACGCCACTGATGAGGGGTGAAGCCAGTACTTAAAGATATATTGTATAGAGCGAGGAGAATTTTTTTTCCCGAGTTCGGTAAATTTTTAATCATGGAAAAGGATATATTGTCACATCCTGGAGCAGTATCACAGGACTTAATACAAGATTCTATTTCGTGTAATGAAATTTCAGATTCTAACTTATTATTACGAGATACAAAATTAGGTTTGCAGGGGATAACATAAGGGGGACATAAATTCAGCAACAGTGCTTCACTTTTTTCTCTATCTACATATGATCTAGGGGTTACATTTCCTTTCATCCACCTCATTTTTCTCCATACTTCACTTGCTGACGAAACCTCGTCTAAACTTTCACAGAATTGATGCCAATTATTCTTAGCTGCCTTCTTTATCAGTCTCTGAGACTCTTTAACACGATCATTAAGGATAGTCAGGTTAGAAGGTGTAGGATTTTTCCTAAAATTTGATAACGCCAGTCTTCTCTTAGCTACAGAGAGAGATAGATTAGTAGACCAGTAGGGTTTTGGAGTGAATTTGCTGGCAGGATTTAAGTTATGTTTTTTTAAGGGAATAAATTTATTTGCTGCTTGGTTAATAAGTTCAATAAAATTATTATATAAATTTTGTGGTTCTCCTGACAATATAAAACGCGAAAACTTGTTTTCGAGATAATCTTTATAGGACTTCCAGTTAGCTAGCTTAAAATTTCTTTTAGGTGAGGATTTGACACTATATCTAGCCGAGCTAGAAATTCGAATTATCAGATGGTCACTTCCTAAGGTTTCACTGGTTGCTAGCCAATTAAAATAACAAGCTATATCTGACGTAGACAAAGAAATATCAGGCGAACTATGCTGTACTGAGCCAGCAACTAATTTAACACGTGTAAAATTACCGTCATTTAACGAAACCAAATTACAGTCAGACATGGAGTCATATATTTGCGAACCACGGGCGTCAGTTTTATGCGACCAAGTAATATGGTGCGCATTAAAGTCTCCTAGAATAAGAGTTTTAGTATGAAACCGCGAGAACAAGCTATCCCAATCCTGTCGCCTAGTGTGTACCCATTGAGGACAGTATACACCTATTATATTTTCAACATTTTTGCAGTTATAGATTTTTACATGAATAATTTGTATATCCGGGTTTGGATGGTCTATTCGACATGACTGAGCTTTTATTGAATTGTGGGTAATAACACTTAAACCTCCGTAACCATCGGTCCTGTCCGCCCTAAATATTCTGTAATTTGTTAAATTAAAAGTACTACCAGGATCCAACCAAGTTTCTCCAACAACCGCTATATGTATTTTATCTTTAAATAATAAATGTTCAAGCTCCAAACGTTTAGGTCTAACACTCTGTGCATTCCACTGTGCTATATTAATTGTAAGGTAACGTCCACGTACATTCACGTTATTAGCCATTTGAATTCCTTGAAAAAAAGTTAAACAAATTCTCTAATATAAACACATTCGAAATAAACTCTTTAGTGGCATTCACACACCAATCTACCGTTAAGTTAATAATTAGTTTAATTTTTTCTCCCCAGTTATATCTCTTAGAAAAAATAATTCTTTTAATTTTATTGATTAATGATATAAAAGAATCGGTTTTGTAATTTTCCGTTTCAGACTGGTTGCTTTGGTCGTCATTGTCTGAATGATTCATCCGAGTGTGATTTGAGCCAGATATATTGTTGTCAGCACCAGTCCCGCTTGCATTTGCACCGCTTGCAGCGTTTCGCTTACCGCGCCGGCGACGTCGGCTCGATCGCGGCCCGTTATCACTATTACTGTCAGTGCGCTGCGGTTCGTCCGGGTGTGTAAACATGTTCCCGCTCGGAGCGGCTGTTGCCTCTCGCTCCGGAGATGACGAAATTCCTCTTGCAGATTGTCCTACGGAATCACGTTGTTTTCTCTTGTAGGGTCTCCCTCCAGAATCAACATTGTCGGCTATATTGGTATACGTATATGTATTATTACTGGCTCTTTGTGGATGTGATCGCATTGTTTGTTGTGGTGGTCTATTGGGCGTATTACCGTACTGAGTGGCGTATGGCGGCGAGAAAGGTGGAACGTACATAGTTAAAGCCTTACGATATGTACAGTTGTACTCTGACATCAGACTTCTTATTTTTTTTTCTTTTAGATAGGCTGGGCAAATTTTAGCAAGTGATATATGATTTTGTTTACAATTTACACATTTGAATGTCGAACTCTCACAATTTGGGTGATTCTCACCACACTTGGGGCAAATAATTTTAATTGATGGACAGAACTTAGTTGTATGACCAAAACGCCAACAACGCGCGCATTGTGTCACCGGAAAAACAAAAGGTTCTACTTTAATTCTCATGTTTAACAGTTTGATATACTCAGGACGAGAAGTTCCTTTAATGCATATACGTACTGACTCTGTAGGGATCCATTCGGATTCAGATCCCCTCCGATTAAGTCTTTTTACTGATAAGATTTCGCAGACATTATCGCTTTTAATTGCTTCAAGTATCTCGGTATCAGATAAGTCCATGTCCACATCTCTTATAACTCCATATGTCGCTCCCACTTCCCACGTCTTATATACTTTCCAACCTTTATCTTTAATTTCCGCACATGACAGTATTTTCTCTGCACACAGTAAGCTTTCAAATGTTAAAATTACTTTGTAAGCATTTATATACTTTACACTAATAATTCCACATATCTTTTCTTTATCAAATAATTTTGCCAAAGCAAACTGTTTGGGTAGCTTCTCAGAACTTGTAATACAAATTTCCATTTTTTCAACTCTTCGTCTTTTTGTATTAATATTTAAAGTCCATTCTCCTTCATCATTTGGTAAGTCTTCATCTTGTTGTTCTAATAACTCTTGTAGATCCACGTCGTTAATATTACTATCCCCCATACTTATGTTATCAAATCCGTCTGTAGCCTCATTTCTAATTGCACTCTCACTCATACTACATAAAGTTTACTTAGCGTTAACACAGGCTGCGCGCGAGCGCGCTGCCTTAAACCGGTTCGAGAGAAGCGCAATATATTTGCTCTAAACGCGTCTTAGTCACACGAATGGTGAATTGACACTGAAAAAAAAAAAAAAAAAAAAAAATGTAAGTTAAAAGTACTGTTGTTAATTTAGTTGTTATAAAACAGTACTTATTTGAAACTTAAAAAAAAATTATTAGAGTTATTCACTCAGTGTTTTTATTTTTCTAACTTAACTTTCAGTATAACGTAGTTAATGTCTGAAATAATTATTAGTAATAATGACTTGCGTAAATTGAATAAAATTATGTGTAATGATAGATGTTGGAAACGTATGGTACAGATTGACAACGTCGCATATGTAAAAAGTTATCGCTTGTACAGAAATGTAACATTGCGGATCCTATGAGTTTTTTTTTAAATAATGGCCCTAGATGGCAGCACTAGGATATGTAGTCCAAAAATTTGTCAAGAGTGTTTCCCTAATTAAGTACGAAAAATATTACCTAATTTGAGTGATAAGTTAATCAGTAATTTGCAATTCTCAAAAGTTTTTAGACCTTAAGTCTCAGTGCTGCTGACTAGTGGCCGTTATTTCGGAAAACCTTAACATTTAATTTACTAAAACCGCACCTATGTGGGTCAAGGAGTGCTGTCTTGATTTGATTTCTGGTATGGTGTTTGATTAAACAAAATCACAGATACTTTCCCCCATAAATAGCTACGCTCATAGAGATATGAACGAAATTTTGGTTTTTTTGTTTCCAAGAGCGTAAAGCAGCATTCTGATCTGTCAAGTATTATTTTTTCACAACGTCCTCTGGTCCCAAAGTAAGCTATATTTCTATGCTTGTGTTATGGGTACCAGAATACGGATAGACTACATAAACTACTTTTCTTTTGTAAATACATACTTAAACTACATTGTAAACACCCAGACGCAGAACAAACATTTGTATGACAGTTATAAAGATCACACAAATGATTGTCCCAAGTGGGAATGAATTGAGCTCGTGAACGGCAGTCCGTTACATGAACCACTCCACCACGAGGCCCGTCAAAAGTTCAGTAGTATCTCTGAAAAAAAAATTGTATGAACGCAATCGTAAACTGCCATGCAGTCAATGTGTGTTGTATTTTCTTTTTTGTTATAGCACCTATGATCGATCGACAAGTTTATTGTTGCGAATACCGCAGTGTTAGTTAATTATTTATCACAATGGTGTCTCAATGGCATCACAATGACACATTATAACCTCAAAAAATTAACAATAGACTACCAAAATTGATAAAATTCGCCACTAAACAATTAGTTATTTAGTGTTATTGCAAAAAAAAAATGCAATAACTGATTGAGACACCATTGTGATACCGGACTCGGAGCCCTGTTTACTGTTTTATAATCAATTGTAGACCTACCCTCAAAAGTCCTAAACCTTATTAACCATCATTATCTTGAAAGAAATGTAATTTCGTATATGATGTTATTTTTAAGCACATTTTCTAAAGCAACTTATTGGTCTTTTTACTCAAAAAACAAAAAAATACTTAAACATTTGAATTTTGTTTACCTTAGTCAAATACAGTAATATTTTTAGATCCTGATTACTTTTGTGTTATTACTGGAAAAACATTGAAAAAATACATAGAAGGAATATACAAATACATTCTATCTTATACGAAAATGTTTATCAATAATATTTTTTAATTTAATTTTGATAATCAATATTTTCTCTATTCATCACGCTGTCATTATTAAGATTATGCTCATTGCTTTCGTGGTATAAGCCACACAAATTGGTAATGCGCCTGGCGGCCATGTTGGTGATGTCATAGTGACGTATAAATGAGAATATTACATTTTGTTAGCTATACTTTTTCTTTGCTGATGACGTCACAAGGGCGTTAATTTGACAAGGTTCCAGTGCATTACCAATTTGCGTGGCTTATATAACAACACACAATGCCCTAACATTAACTTATTTAGATACATTAATATTTATGACTAATGTAAATAAGATAATATTGTACTTAATTTTGTAATAAAAGGATCGGTGTTGTCATCTCTTTATTTCTTTGTATAAAATATATTTTAGATATTGGCAACATTAAATATAATTATTCTCAGACTACCCACATTTTGAGATATAAATATATTCTTAATCACAGATTTATTCAGATAGCGGATATGCGAGCAATCTTGAAGACACATACCTTTAGCATGGCTAAATCGTACTTCATAGACTAATAATGTTTTATATGACGTATAGCTTGTATCAGAGACACACAGACATACATATTTCACGCACACTAAGATATTTGTGTCCTCAAGCTGAGCTATGTAGCAATAGACACACTATTTGGTAAGTCTGTGTTCTTAAATTAATTGTTGCGTGTAAAGATATGAAAAGAGGTATTTTTAATAGTTGTATGTATTTTTTTAAAATGAAATAAGATTCCATCGATCCTTTATTTAGCTTGTATTAGCAAGCTAGTTACAGCATTTTGTAGTTTGAAAATTGTAGATAAGTATGTGTTAAGTATTGGGTTGTATTATACACTTGTGGTACTTAAAGGGTACGACAAACGGTATATTAATATAGCGAGAAAGAGACAGATGTATATAGAAAATATACGGGACGAAAAGAGACAGATATATATGTCTTTTTCTCGCCTCGCCTTTTTTCTATATACATCTGTCTCTTTCTACGCTATCTAATATATAAAATTCTTATGTCACAGTGTTAGTTGCCATACTCCTTCGAAACGGCTTAACCGGTTTTTATGAAATTTTATATGCATTCAGTAGATCTGAGAATCGGTTACTATCTATTGTTCATACTCCTAAGTGATAAGGGTTGTCCACACTTAACATTCTTATGGCAAAACAACGTTTGCCGGGTCAGCCAGTATTAGTATATATTAATATAACGTTTGTGACGCCCTTAAGACTTAATTAATCTGTAGCTGGGAGAGAAAGAGTAATAAGTCGATAATATCAAAAAACTTGTTTTTGTCATATTTGGCTTTAATACTGAAGTAATTTAAGCGTAGTCAAGATCAGAAAGTTATATTGGTGATATTTTTATTCCACATAGAAATGTGCATATTTATTGAAAATTTTGGGCATTTATTAGTCTTTTACCTTTCAGTTACAGAATTATTGTATTTTTTAATTTTGTCATGTACTTATAAATACTTTTCTTAAAATTTTAATTTTTAGTTGTGTGAGAATACAAGTAGTGTCGCAAGTGTATATACTACTTTTATTGTAATGTATCTCATTAAGTTGATTGTAATATGTCTACAACATTGAAAGACTATCGATCTAAATAACATTTTTATTGTTTATGGTATGTGCAAATATAGAATTAGGACTTAGAGATAATCATTCGTAAAAATAACAACACAAATATTAAAATATTTGCATTTACCGTTAAAATAGTCAGTTTATATGTAAATAAAAAAATGTGAAATTTATTTTTTGTTATTGATATTCTTTATTTTTGTGTTGAGATGAACGAATTTCCGTTACTATATTTAGAAATGATAAATAAAGATTTTCTGACAAATCTGATTTTCGAGTTTTTTTTAACCGAATTAGAAAAATGGAGATTCTTAATAAAATTCGTCTGTAATTTTTTTATTTGTATCGTTACCTAATAACCTTTAACTGGGTGAAGAGATTTTAATGATTCTTTTTTTATTTGAAAGCTGGTGCTTCCCGTGTGGTCCGATTAGCACCAAGTAAGGATTTGAAGGTTATCTACTTAGAAATCGAGGAAATTCCTCAAATTTCAAAGGGACTAATCAAAGAGTAGACTACCGAGGTAGTCTCGTAAAGTCGGCTCAACTTTTTTTTCCCTTCTGGCAACACACTGGCTTAGCGGATTATTGCCAGGCTCATGTAATGGTCTCTCATGTGGTTTAAGTAAAGTCATAAAATTAACTAAATTGAAAATTTTGTTTAAACATAACCTAGAAAAAAAAACACTACCTTAACGACTACTACACTACCACTTAACTACAACTTGATTACACTAACTACATACTACTAAACTAAATACTAAATTATGAATACATTAATATAAAATACCCAATTATTATTTTTGGCCCAGTCATTTAGTATTTTTGCCCGGAAAGTTTTTCGGAAGTTTTGAAAACTGGTAATTTTATAGATTTTGATGTGCTCTTTCCAAATTTCAACTTTGCCACCTCGTATGTTGCACGTTTGCGCCGCCATATTGAAAAAATGGCGCCCAATATCAGTTTTTGGATAACAACTCCTTTCCGACGCATTTTACAGGAAAACATATAACAAAATAAAAGTAGAGAAAATTTCCTACAATTATGTCATAATTTTTTTTTTCCATATAATCAATAGTTTCTGCGTACGAGCGCCGTAAACCATTATACATCCACACCAACGTGTATTATTTATATTAATTATACGAAGGTTAAATATTGTTCCAAGGAATGAAAACCCAGCTAACTATAGTGTATCATGTCTCCGCAGGTATAAAGGAATACGTCCCTTCTGTGTCAAGCCCCTTCTTTCCCTTCTAAGAAACATCGGCTCAGCAGCTGGGTCCAAATGAATGATGAAATGATGAAATTTGGAAAGAGCACATCAAAATTGACGGGCCTCGTGGTGTAGTGGTTCTGGTAACGGACTGCCGATCAAGAGGTCGCGGGTTCGATTCCCGCTCGGGACAATCATTTGTGTGATTTTTCTAATTGTCATACAAATGTTTGTACTGCGTCTGGGTGTTTCTATGTATTATAAGTATGTATTTACAAAAAAAAAGTAGTATATGTATTCTATCCGTATTCTGGTACCCATAACACAAGCACAAGGTTAGCTTGGGACCAGAGGACGTTGTGTGAAATGTCCATGAATGAATGAATATAAAATCTATAAAATGACCAGTTTTCAAAACTTCTGGAAAACTTTCCACGTGACCCTTTATTTATTCCACCAAATGGCTGAATCATTTGCACACTAGTGTAATTATTTTTTCACATTATTTTTCTGCGAAAGTTATCCCATTGGCCACAGTAAGAGTGATGTTAGAAACCTTTACAACTCTCCCTATGCCCAAGCTACATAAAAATCATGACTGGTCAATGTAATAGACAAAATACCAGTATCATCACCATACAATACATTCACGACTTTTTCCCATGGGGGTAGACTGAGACTATAGAGCGCCATCAGCTATTATATAAACACACTTGTTGGCTTCATTTGCAATCTCAACATCTGGTCATACATGCATGACGTTTGTAAGTGCTAAGTTCTTGGTCATTTTGAAAGATATCGCCGATGACAAGTTTTCTTTTCTCTCTTTATTTGTTTAGGAGCTTTTAGTATATGACAAGTTGCAAATACCAGTAGTTAGTAGTAGCACACACTGACACACACACAATAATTAATGTAGGACAGATAAAACATACAAATTTAAAAAATATTGTTTTAGAAATTTTTATTGCGTTTGGTAACTAAAACTGCAACATGATAATTGGAACGGAGTTCCTTAACGCGCGTTACGAAAGGAGGCTAGACGACGGAAAAAATTAAGACCAAAAGTTGTAACGACACTTTCTGCTAGTTGTGTCTCTCTCTCTATATTACAATTACTTATATATTACAATATTTACAATTCCTTTACTAGTCGAAAGGAACTTCGTTCTATCCGGGTGTCTCTTGACTCTCAAGTTTTTTATTTACACAGTGCTATCTATCAATGTATTAATCTATGTGACAGAATATTTGGAAGTAATTTTCAACCACTTCCATCCATCAGCCGCTCTCTGTCCGCTGTTGGACATAGGCCTGTCCTATAGAACGCCACAACGCGCGGTCCTGTGCGCCGCTTGCATCTAGTGTCTCCCCGCGACCTTGACGATGTCGTCTCCCTACCTTGTCGGGGGCCGCTCAACGCTGCGTCGTCCAGTACGTGGTCGTCACTCTAGGACTTTTCTTCCCCAACGAGATTTCAATCACTTGCAGTAGTCCTATTAATCTGAAACTTTGCACACATATTCAGGAACATTCCAGGTTTTCTGATACAAAAAAAAATTCAGGATTATCTTTTTCAGGATACCTAAGAATAGAAGAAGAAATAAAACGAAAATATAATAAATAAACAATATATTCACAACAATACAAGAATAACAAACACTACTTTGTGTTACAATTTTCTCATTAATCCGGCTGTACTATCGAAAAGCAAAGGATTTTTAAATTCGCCCCTCATATCCAAAATATAGTGCATCCATGTGTTTTTTACTTTTAAAGGCAACTGCACACGTGCCATATTCCTTGACTCTTTGCAACAGACATTTTGAAGAGGTACAGTCATTATACGGTTTTTTCCAAATGGTGTATAAGTTACGAGTGTAATGTTTTTACCACCTTTGTTAAGAATAAGATAACGGACTGAGCGTAGTGTGTACATCCAAATTATACTCAGTGATCCAAATCCTGTAAATATATGAATATTATTAAAGTTATACTAATATAAACAAATCTGTGTGGTGATGGTTTAACTATACAAGTTTCACTCCCCATATTTTCCCCCACATAGTGCCGTAAGACCACTAAGAGCCCAGCTATGGGATATAAGCAGATAATAAACTTCTGTGAGAGATGAAAATCTTAAGGCTAAAGCCTTTGTTTTGTGTGGTATAACTGTATAAGTACACCAAATAAGAGAAAAGCTATGCGCTACATAGCATCTCTGTTATGATATTAGAACAACAGCCAATTAAAACATTGTTAGTAGTTTATACAACCCTAGTATCAACTAAGAAAAAAAATATACTTACCGACAAGTACTGCGACAGTTGCTAATGTGTTCTTATATTTATTTTCTCCCAAATTAATCTTTTGATAAAAAGGTGTACTTTCATCAACTTTAGACTGATCTACAGGTGCATCTCTTAACGTAGTGAATGCAAACAAACCCAAATAAGTCCAAAAACCATATTGGACGACGGCAAAAATGTTCATGTACTTATAAAACTTAGGATTTTCATACTTAAATAGTATTACATCTTTTAAAACGTTTGTATTTACATTATGTATTGTTTTTGTGGGGACAGTACAATAAGTTACTCTTTTTATATTATTAACATATATACCGTAACTTTTGCACTTAACAGGTAAACGTAACGTCATAAGACGGTTAATAGCCGTAGACGTATTTGTTAATAGAGACATATTTAGAAGAAAAATGTAATATCACGTAATTTTGTATTTGTAAACATAACCTCTCTTCCACAGAACATATATACAGTGCCACCAACTTATCTGTAGAACGGCTAAAAGTGGAACTACTGACGCCATTTTGAAAACGTAATTTTGTTGTTGTCAGTCGTTGTCCACAGTTATGGTATTATTGCACATATAGCTTGGCAAAAAAGTCTAGAAAAGGAACTAATTTTTTGTCTGTTGGCAACATTTCCAAAATAATGACGTATCATAATAAACAAAGTTCACGACTTCGTAGAATTGTTGTTTCGACCTCTAAACGTTATTCAATAAACGTAAAAAGTGAAATATAATGAATAAAACCATTCGAAGTGCTGGCAGAGAGGTTATTTATAAGGTGTACGGGCGATGTCTGGCGGAACATGAGGCCCAAATTATTCTTTCTGATCTTAACAATATTTACGAAATAACCGCTGATATGACAGGTATGTAAGAGTTTGTTTTGTTGATTTTAGTTAAATCAAGTGTTAATTGATAAATACAAAGCTGTATTAATTTGCTTGCGTAAGGAATAAGTAGAAATTTGAAACAATAAATAAACGTCGAGCACATAGGTTATGTTTACATTTTTTCTGCATTGCTCTGGTATAGTGCGCCTAGATTAATTGATACTTTGGTGACTTGATTATTATGGAAACGAAAATTCTATTTGAACTTATACTTTTAGTGTGATTACAAGGTAATGAAGTAATTGGTGTAGCGTTCGCATTAACAATGTATAAGAAAATAAATAATAAAAAATAATTATAATCGGTCGAGTTACTGAGTAACATAGGTTATAATAATAATTAAATATTAATGCTTTTCACGGAATTACACCCGTGCGAAGCCGGGACGGGTTGCTAGTATTACATAAATAAAATGTGAATAAATTTGTCTACAAAAACAGCTAAGTATCAAGATTAGGTTGGTACGCTATTCGGTTGCAACGGGTTGCCATACGAACAGCACAGTGGCGCCTCCATTATTTTCTACTCTTTTTTGCCAAGCTATACTTCGGCTGCCTTAGACCATAATTACTGCATGAAAGGTTTTCAGTAAAACGAAAATGATTACAAAATAAATAAAGTTATTTTTATTTAACATGCAATACATATTTTAAAAATTAGTAAATATAAATAATTATTTAAAAAGTTACATACTCGTATTCTTTAACTATTCCAAGGCCAAATGGCTGAAAATCCTTACCGTTTAGTCGAGCCCTTTCTCTTTATCATTCATAAACCTATATAATATATCTTATATCTGTGATAGCGAGCAACAGGGACGGTAAAAAGGTATGCTTACGAGTATTAAAAGTGGCCAAAGTTGATCATTTCTGTGGCAACATTTGTCGATCGTGGCGCCATCGCTACATTCTACAGGGCCCTGAGTCGGGTATTTCAACGGTGTCACAACTGTACCATTATTGTACCATTATGGTGCAATAGTAAAGTTTTTGGTAGTCTACTATTAATGTGTCGTCATAACGACTTCATCATTGTCTTACAATTGTCAAAGTGACATAAATTGCTAGTCTCGTACACAACTGCTTCACAATTGCAATTCAATGACTGAAATGTTTCGGTAGTCTGCTATTTTGAATTTGACAGTAATATTTTTAAATTGTCCTGTGTCGACAGATTGCCATAAATAAAAAATAGATAGATAGAAATATTAGAAATTGTTCTTTGTAATTTATTGCAATTTACTAATCTCCTAAACTTCACATTGCTTTTTATACTAATAAATAGTATGTACAAATATATTTAAACGAAGTCTAGCATGATTGAATGTTTAAATTTATTAGTAGTTTTTCGAAAATCACTTCAACTAACGCATTTTTTAAAAACGGCAACACATACATACCATTCTAACACAATCCATAGATAAAAGAGACCGAAAATTCAATGCATAGATAAAAGAGATCGACAATTCTATTACCATTGAAAGACCGTTATGACGGCATATAGCAGACTACGGATATTTGACTTCAATTGCAACGGTATCGTGCCGGTATTGTGCCGGTATGACAATTGTTCCAAAATAGTGGACTTGAGCACCAGGAAAAGGCAATACACAGATTGCGTGCAACGATGACGTCACAACATTTAAAATAATATCTATGTATTTTAAAAAATTCTATACATATAGTGCTCAAGTCCACTATTTTGGAACAATTGTCATACCGGCACAATACCGGCACGATACCGTTGCAATTGAAGTCAAATATCCGTAGTCTGCTATATGCCGTCATAACGGTCTTTCAATGGTAATAGAATTGTCGATCTCTTTTATCTATGCATTGAATTTTCGGTCTCTTTTATCTATGGATTGTGTTAGAATGGTATGTATGTGTTGCCGTTTTTAAAAAATGCGTTAGTTGAAGTGATTTTCGAAAAACAACTAATAAATTTAAACATTTAATCATGCTAGACTTCGTTTAAATATATTTGTACATACTATTTATTAGTATAAAAAGCAATGTGAAGTTTAGGAGATTAGTAAATTGCAATAAATTACAAAGAACAATTTCTAATATTTCTATCTATCTATTTTTTATTTATGGCAATCTGTCGACACAGGACAATTTAAAAATATTACTGTCAAATTCAAAATAGCAGACTACCGAAACATTTCAGTCATTGAATTGCAATTGTGAAGCAGTTGTGTACGAGACTAGCAATTTATGTCACTTTGACAATTGTAAGACAATGATGAAGTCGTTATGACGACACATTAATAGTAGACTACCAAAAACTTTACTATTGCACCATAATGGTACAATTATGGTACAGTTGTGACACCGTTGAAATACCCGACTCAGGTGCTCAAGTCCACTATTTTGGAACAATTGTCATACCGGCACAATACCGGCACGATACCGTTGCAATTGAACTCAAATATCCGTAGTCTGCTATATGCCGTCATAACGGTCTTTCAATGGTAATAGAATTGTCGATCTCTTTTATCTATGCATTGAATTTTCGGTCTCTTTTATCTATGGATTGTGTTAGAATGGTATGTATGTGTTGCCGTTTTTAAAAAATGCGTTAGTTGAAGTGATTTTCGAAAAACTACTAATAAATTTAAACATTTAATCATGCTAGACTTCGTTTAGATATATTTGTACATACTATTTATTAGTATAAAAAGCAATGTGAAGTTTAGGAGATTAGTAAATTGCAATAAATTACAAAGAACAATTTCTAATATTTCTATCTATCTATTTTTTATTTATGGCAATCTGTCGACACAGGACAATTTAAAAATATTACTGTCAAATTCAAAATAGCAGACTACCGAAACATTTCAGTCATTGAATTGCAATTGTGAAGCAGTTGTGTACGAGACTAGCAATTTATGTCACTTTGACAATTGTAAGACAATGATGAAGTCGTTATGACGACACATTAATAGTAGACTACCAAAAACTTTACTATTGCACCATAATGGTACAATAATGGTACAGTTGTGACACCGTTGAAATACCCGACTCAGGGCCCAGGGCCCAGATAAGTTGGTGGCACTATACTCCTAGTGCTCTCTTCTCTCTTCTTCTGACTGTTTTTTTTTCTACAGTACGGTAATAGATTAAAGAAAAGCACAGGTTAATAGACAAAATATGCAAAACAGTATGATGGAAAGTCTATAGAGCATTCCCCGTTTTCCAATCAGAGCACAATAGCGCATTATGCGGCACAATGCTCAACGTTGAGTGTTCCAATTACAGCATCGCATCGTGCAATCGAGCACTCTCAAAAGTGATGCGTGCAATCCATACCAACTTCAACGACAGAAAATTAACAAGTATTTTTATTATTTGTTAAAAAAAAAATTAAGGCTTTTGTTTCGTCGGAGTTTTCTGGAAATATTCAAAGTTAATTCAAGCTGTGTTAAAAAATAAATAAATATAAGTATGGATGAAGCTATAAACAATGACTTTTTACACGCTTTATATTAGCTTCACTTGTATGTTTGTTTGTATGTTTGTTTGTTTGTATGTTTGTAACCGACTCCTTTGGACGCTATTTTGACCCACTTTAAACGTTCAGATTCTATTCAAATTTTGCACACCTGTCAAAGACCGATGACAATGCAATAATTCGATTAAATAAAGCGTTTTTTAGTTTTTTTAATTTATATTCCACACATGTCATATAATGTGAATACAATGTTTATTTTAGAATTTTTTTTCAACACTGAACTTAGCGCACTCTGCTGGCGCATTTTAAAACTAATTCACGTTCCAATTAAGCGTCAGCATTGTTCAGCATTGTGCGGCACTGAGTCGCATTATGCGTTTTCCAATGGCAGAGCATAATGCGTCTCAGTGCCGCACAATGCTCTGCCATTGGAAAACGGGGACTGACTGCAGCTGAGATTATCGTGCAACCGCTAATAGGAACTGTTACTTACACTGGTTTCTTTTAGGGGTGGGTCGTTAACAGATTTTCCGTTAACGAAACGTTAACGTTAATTGGAGTTCGTCAACTAGTTGATCAACTAGTTAATTTCAGCAACAAATTTGCTCGTAAAAAAAAAAAAAAAAAAAAAAAAAAAAAAAAAAAAAAAAAAAAAAAAACTTACTACCAAGCCACGCTGACCAGACGTGTTGGCACCGGGTTTGTTTTTCCTTACCTGGTTTTTACAAAACCCTGGTAAAGAAATGGGGTGGTGACACCAGTATTTCGAGTTTTCCGTCTTTCACAGTTGATGTTATCTGTGTAGGTACAATATTCCTTAGCTGGTTTTTACAAAACCCTGGTAAAGAAATGGGGTGGTGACACCAGTATTCCAGTATTTCGAGTTTTCCGTCTTTCACAGTTGATGTTATCTGTGTAGGTACAATATTCCTTAGCTGGTTTTTACAAAACCCTGGTGAGGAAATGGGGTGGTGACACCGGTATTCCAGTATTTCGAGATTTCCGTCTTTCACAGTTGATGTTATCTGTGTAGGTACAATATTCCTTAGCTGGTTTTTACAAAACCCTGGTGAGGAAATGGGGTGGTGACACTAGAATTCCAGTATTTCGAGTTTTCCGTTTTTCACAGTTGATGTTATCTGTGTACAATATTCCTTAGCTGGTTTTTACAAAACCCTGGGAAGGAAATGGGGTGGTGACACCAGTATTTTGAGTTTTCCGTCTTTCACAGTTGATGTTATCTGTCTAGGTACAATATTCCTTAGCTGGTTTTTACAAAACCCTGGTGAGGAAATGGGGTGGTGACACCAGTATTCCAGTATTTCGAGATTTCCGTCTTTCACAGTTGATGTTATCTGTGTAGGTACAATATTCCTCAGCTGGTTTTTACAAAACCCTGGTGAGGAAATGGGTTGGTGACACCAGTATTCCAGTATTTCGAGTTTTCCGTTTTTCACAGTTGATGTTATCTGTGTAAAATATTCCTTAGCTGGTTTTTACAAAACCCTGGGAAGGAAATGGGGTGGTGACACCAGTATTCTTAATCCGTCACCACACGGAGGGCTGTCAGGACTGTCTCGTTTTTAAGTTTTCCGTCTTTCACCTTTCACAGAAGATGTTATCTGTGTGCAATATTCCTTAGCTAACTTTTATAGCATCCTTGGGAGAAATGGGGTGGTGACACTTGTAATCTCAATGCGTCACCACACGGAGGAACAGTGATTCATAAGATTATTATTTAGGAAAATATCTCTTAACTAAGTAATTTTAAAGTTCACTATTGTACCTATATCATAACAGTCGCTTACGATCTTTCGTTTTAAGAAGTATAATTTCTTTGAGAAAACATTGACAAGAAACGAACATTGAAAAAATTTAAACATTGAAAAAAACTGAACATTGAATTCAATGTTTAACTCTTAAACATTAAAAGAAACGACCATTGAAAAAAATTAAACATTGAAAAAAACTGAACATTGAAATCAATGTTTAACTCATAAACATTGAAAAAAACGAACATTGAAAAAAACTGAACATTGAATTCAATGACATCATTAAATTCAACTAGTTGATTCCGAAACGGTTAACCATTGAAACGTTGACGAGAGGTCAACTAGTTGATCAACTAGTTCGTTAATTCAATGCTCATCGCTAGTTTCTTTTACTAATATACTGCCATGTCGGCGGGATGCTGAGGTAATGCACATACATCATAACGTATTTTCTTCGTACGTACACAATGAGCACGAGCATTGTTATCGTACCCTTTTCAGCGGGAGTCACCTTGTAATATTGACTCCTGTCGGATTAATTGTCTACTAAGGTGGGAAGCCCGATGGGTAAATGACAAGGTATCACAAATCACAACACGGATTCATGACCATAGATATTTTATTATTCCTGACAGGGATGCCCATTTCATAAGAAAAAAATCGATACTTTTGTTTTATATTGATGTTATGAGAAAAACATCGATGTTTCAAAAACTTCGAGTGTTTTCGAATTGACGTGTTTAGGCCTTAAATAAAATATTTATGAATATTTAACTCAACGTTCTCTAGTTCTAAATTAAGTAACATGCTGGTATTGTACATAATATTGTTAAATATTTTTTTGCCAAACACTATTAATAAATTAGGTAATAGTCGTGGTTTCTCCCACTGTTACACTTTATATTTAATAAGCCATCCCTTTGCTTTCATTAAAATCCATCTATTAGTTTTTGCGTAAAAGAGCAACAAAAATATACTTACGTCTATCTATCTACATGTTCCTTTTTTTCTTTTTATTATGTAATTTGCGTATTGGATGCATCAAATGAAAAATATCGATGTATATTCCATGCTGAAGTGTTAACGCTACATCGGAATTAATTCGAAGCGTCGCGGCATCATTACTTTACACAACATATGTTTTTAAGTATCGATGTATGTCGTACATCCCTAATTAATGTTTTGTAAAAAAAAAAAAATACTTTATGGATAAACTTGGCGCCATGACTTGGCGTCGTCGTTGTTGCATGTGAATTGTGTAAATCGAATATTTAACGGTTGAAGAAATGCTATTTCTCAATAACGGGCTTAATTAGAGTAAGTTTTGTTCTGGTCTCAAAACAAACACTGTTTAGCGTTGATCGCTTGTGTTTTAATAGTACATGCCACAAGATGGCTGATATAAAGGTGAGTGAAGCATTTGGCGGCATTTTGTTTCTTGTAACGGCTAAATTTGTATTATTTACTTGCAATTAGTACTTTTTAGATTCCTCACTCAAATACTCGACGATTTATCATCTCTAAACTTATTCATAAACTAAACTTTTTACAGTGTTTCGCCAACGGCTACTAACAAAATTTTATAAATCGAGCAACAATTTTTAAGTGTTCTTCGGAACAATACATGTTTGTATAATTTGTTAATTAAAATTATGTTTCTAGTTTGTACAATTCTATTTACTTTTGTTTTTTTGCCATTTCAGTGTTAACTAGTCTTCTAATACCCTCAAATTACTACAGGAAATAATATTCATATATTTTTATGTGTTCTGTTATTTCTGGTAGAAAATTTTTCTTTCTGAACATGTAAAAACGTAGAAAAACTAAGTTGGCTCCATTTATTTAGGATATATGAATACTATAAAATAATTTGTGCGAAATATCTTAATAAATTCATTAGTAAGAGCATGACTAGCATGTCTTATGCGTCTATTGCCTTTTACTGGGTATCTACCGCAACATATAAGCAATGTAACCTGAAATGCCAAAATATGCACCAAAAAGACAAAATTATGCATTTTTGGTTTTAAATCAAACTAAACTGCCAAAACGTGCCTGTGTATATTTAGATTCTATTTTCCAGATATGGCCCTTACATTGCTGTTATTTTTTTTATTAAAAGTTTGTCAAAACCTTGCTTTTGTAGTTTTAATGTTTTGGTAATAAGTCACTATTGTGTAATTCTATAGCACTCCTAGCATGGCTGTTTTATTGTAATCACTGCCTACACAAATGCATATATTACATTATTCGTTACATGCCACTTCTGAAGGCACAGGCCTTCAGAAGTGGGACAAAAAGATAGACAATGCCATTTGATGATATCACAAAATTAACTGAAGTGTGTGATTGAATGGTTACTTATGATAATGATTATAATAATAATACTTATGATGAATAATCCTGTTTCATTATGCTATTTTATCATCTTAGCATGATTGCTTTTACCTTAAATGGTATATTTAAATATATTAACAATATTAAAATTTTTAGGCAATGTTTAACAAAATGAACAGTGCTAATAGTGGTACGGCAGAGCCGCCACCCCCTTCTAAGGGGGGTAAAGGTACTATTGAAAAGATATACCAGAAGAAAACACAACTGGAACATATTCTACTAAGACCGGACACATATATTGGTTCTGTTGAACGGGCTACTGAGACTATGTGGGTATTTGACAAATCAAAGGATTGTATGGTCCAGAGAGAATTGAATTTTGTTCCAGGTATGACATTTTAAATATTTTTACTTATTATTAATCTTCTTTTCCATCTTCTTCTCTTCTATCTTCTGCTGGATATAATAAACCTCTCAAAAAATGCAGTCTCACGACTCTCACGCCATTTGCACTGATCTAATTTCTACAACACTCTGACACTTTAGAACCTCTGTGCCTTTCTTAATATAATATCACTTTTGGTGATTCTAGTCTTTCTTTATAACTAACAGTTATCAATATTAATGAACTAACTATAGCAAATATATATAAATATATTTTTTGGGAGATGGCCTATGTTTGAGTAGATGATGAAAAGATGGTTGGATGGTTTTAAACTAGCCTTTATTTATTGTAGTAATCTTGACTCAAGTTTTTACTAATAGTTAATTGTGTTTTACAGGTTTGTACAAAATATATGATGAAATATTAGTAAATGCTGCCGACAATAAGCAGAGAGACCCTAAAATGGATGTTATAAGAATTGATATTAACCAAGAACAAAATACTATATCTGTATATAACAACGGCTGTGGTATACCTGTTGTTATGCATAAAGATGAGAAGATGTATGTCCCAACTATGATTTTCGGTCATCTATTGACATCATCGAATTACAACGATGAAGAGGAAAAAGTGACGGGAGGCAGAAACGGATATGGCGCTAAGCTTTGCAACATATTTTCCACAAAATTCACAGTAGAAACTGCATCAAAACAATACAAAAAACATTTTAAACAGACTTGGGGTGCTAATATGACTAAGGCTTCAGAACCTAAGGTGAAAGAAGCTGGGAAAGATGATGACTATACTAAAGTGACGTTTAGCCCTGATTTATCTAAATTTAAGATGGAAAAACTAGAAGATGATATTGTTGCGCTAATGAGTAGGAGAGCTTATGACATTGCTATGACGACAGCTGGCGTAAAAGTTTACCTTAACGGAGAAAGACTAAAGATAAATAAGTTTAAAGACTATGTAGATTTATACATAAAGGGTAAGGAAGATGAGAATGGGCAACCATTGAAAGTAGTTTACGAAAAAGTAAATGATAGGTGGGAAATAGCCCTTACTATATCTGACAGAGGCTTTCAACAAGTTTCATTTGTTAATTCAATAGCTACTACAAAAGGTGGTAAACACGTAGACACTGTTACAGACAGTATAGTAAAGAATATTCTAGAAATATTAAAGAAAAAGAATAAAGGCGGTGTTAATATTAAACCGGTACAAGTTAAGAATCATATGTGGCTTTTTATTAATTGTTTAATTGTAAACCCAACCTTTGATTCACAAACTAAAGAGAATATGACTTTACAAGCAAAAAGTTTTGGTTCCAAGTGTAATTATTCTGAGAAATTTGTTAATGCTGTGACTAAATCTGGTTTAATGGAAGCTGTGCTTACTTGGGCTAAGTTTAAAGCTCAGACAGAGTTGGTTAAAGCGTCTGGGAAGAAACAGAGTAAATTGAAAGGTATACCGAAGTTGGAGGATGCTAATGACGCTGGTACTAAGAATGCTCATCTTTGTACCCTCATTCTCACTGAGGGAGACTCTGCCAAGACTTTGGCTGTGTCGGGACTTAGTGTTGTCGGTAGAGATCATTATGGAGTGTTCCCTCTGAAAGGTAAACCTCTAAACGTAAGAGATGCGTCACATAAACAAGTGCTTGAAAACGTCGAAATAAACAACTTGATAAAAATTCTCGGATTACAGTACAAAAAGAAGTATAACACGATAGATGATTTAAAAGCTTTAAGATATGGTAAAGTGATGATCATGGCTGATCAGGATCAGGATGGATCACACATAAAAGGATTGATAATCAACTTTATCCATCATAATTGGCCGGAATTATTAAAGTTGCCATTTTTGGAAGAATTTATTACTCCAATTGTGAAAGCTAAGAAAAAAGATAAGGAAATATCATTTTATTCTTTACCTGAGTTTGAGGAATGGAAGAATAATACAGAAAATCATCATACTTATACTATAAAGTACTACAAAGGTTTGGGTACCTCAACTTCTAATGAGGCTAAAGAATACTTTCAAAATATGGAAAGGCATAGGATTAAGTTTAAATATGGTGGCCCTACGGACGACCATCACATTGAGTTAGCGTTTTCTAAGAAAGGTGCTGATCAACGTAAAGAATGGTTGACGAATCATATGGACGAAGTTAAACGAAGGAAGGAAATTGGTCTTTCTGAAAGATATTTGTATACTAAAGACACAAAAGCGGTGTCCTATTCAGATTTCGTAAACTTAGAATTAGTACTATTTTCAAATGGTGATAATGTGAGGTTAGTGCAAACAACTTATGAAGTAAAAATGATCAATATTCGCCGTGTGGTGACGGATTAAGAAAACAAGTGTCACCACTCCATCTCCTCCCAAGGGTGCTGTAAAAGTCAGCCAAGGGATATTGCACACAGATAACATCTTCTGTGAGAGACGGCAAACTCGAAAATTGAAATTGGTCTATTAAATCAACTTGGCAATTTTGAAAAGATGTATTGCAATCTGTCTTAAGTCTATCAGGAAAAGGCAATACACAGATTGCGTACAACGATGACGTCACAACATTTAAAATAATATCTATAAGTATTTTAAAAAATTCTATATAGTGAATATATAATAATATAAGTGAATATAATGTTGAAATTAGTTGCTTAAAATAGTCTATATTTTCTAAAAAAATTAAAAAACAGCAGGTCAAAAATTATGAACAATGCCAATGATCAATAAACTCGAAAGCCTAAGAAGCATACCTTAGGCGAAAAGGGTTGCGTAAATATTTAATAATATATTTTCTACATTTCAGATCAATACCGTCCATGATAGATGGTTTGAAACCAGGGCAGCGTAAGGTTATATTTACTTGTATAAAACGTAATGATAAACGAGAGGTGAAAGTGGCTCAGTTGGCTGGTTCAGTAGCTGAACATTCGGCGTATCATCACGGTAATTATATTTATTTTAGTAATATAAAATAATAACTATTATCGTATTTTCTAATATTGCATTGGGAATAACTGTTTAAAATAAATAATTGATCTTAAGAATTTTGGCGGAAAAAAGAGGCATTGTTGCCGATTTATTGTCTATTGTCATAGAGTGAGTATTTTCAGATTCCTTTTACTCCTAGAAATTATAATGTGTTTAAGTAATTTAATTTGTATATTGTTGTTATCAGGTGAACAGTCCCTAGCTATGACGATAGTGAACTTGGCCCAGAACTATGTAGGCTCCAACAATATAAACTTGCTGGAACCCCACGGTCAGTTCGGTTCACGTCTGTGCGGCGGCAAGGACTCGGCCAGCCCTCGATACATACATACTCTTATGTCTCCACTCACCAGGCTTATATTCCACCCACATGATGATCCTTTACTTGTGGTTAGTATATAATATAGTTCAACATTATTATCAATATCATACTAGTTGCGCTGTTGGAGTGGTGAAAGTTTTTGAGAAAAGATAAACTGGGAGTTACAGAAATAACGGGATCCCAGATGTTGGGATAAGGGTGAGACGATGATGGTGGGTACTTGTTGTTGCAGCATCAATTCATACAGAGATACAGCTTGTTAACATACATACTGACAGTGAAGTCTTAGTAATTTAAAAATTGAGTTTGATTCTCCTTTCTTCGTATGTAATTTCTATTAAATGTACAGTAAAGAATAAATTAACTTAAAATACACGGCAGTGAAAGACTGTCACAAAACTATAACGACCTCTAAATCGACGCCACTGCCATCTAGTTGTGTCTGTTAAACTAAAAACTATATTTGAGATATTAGATTATCTCACAAGAATCTCTTTTTTTGAGTTTAAAAGGACTCTAAATCTCATTATCATCATAACCTCACGCCTTTTTCCCATGCGTGTAGGCAGAGACTATAGAGCGCCATCTGAAACGTACTTCCGACCAAACATACTTCCTTGGCTTCATCCACACTCATACATCTGGTCATACATGCCCGACGGTTGTAAGTGCTACGCACTTGTCCCTTTTGGAGTATCCCGGCGATGACATCGGAGTATATTTTTCTCAGGCGTCCTCCTCCAGCATTTCCACTTACCTCCGACAATCCTCTCCACATGACCTAACCACCTAAGCATACTTTTTTCCACCTTAGTCACCTCATCTTTTTTCAGACGGCTAACTCTAAATCTTTCTTTTTGATAAGGCCAGGTAGATAATGATGACTATTTTCTTATCTTTTTTATTTACAGCATGACTTTGAAGACAGTCAAAAGATAGAACCTATCCAGTACATTCCTATCTTACCCATGGTGCTTGTGAATGGCGCCGAAGGTATTGGTACTGGTTGGTCTACTAAAATACCTAACTACAACCCTAGGGATATTTGTGAAAATTTGAGGTAAGTTTCAAAACTATTAGTAGTAAAATTGAACATAAACTTTTAATATGTGTGGTTATTTAAACTGTTTAATAGATTTTTAAGTTATTAGATATAAAGTATAAATTTTTTTTCTTTTTCTATTTAATCTTGCGATCGGCTAGACAAGCCCTTAGCAGATTCGTGGAAGGATATAAATGACGTTTGAGAACAGTTCCTCCAGCGAGGAAGTAGTTTCTTATTAGGTTTGAATGTCTACTGTAGGACATCCCATATATATTGTCTCTTGAGCCTTCTATAATTTATAGGTGTACATAGGTCCATTGCGAGGCTGTTGGTGTGAGCTTTTATGCGTGTGTTGTATTCTTTATAAATTATCAATAACAATTTTTTATATAATTATCACGGGTTACCAATTCTATGCGTAATTAAAGTGAATGTTATGTTATGAGTACAAAAAGTGACAAATAGAATATTAAATAAATCCAGTTGGTTTTACAATCTTTACTTACTCGACGGGCTTCGTGGCGTAGCAGTTCATGTAATGGACTGTCGTTCACAAGGTCGCGGGTTCGATTCCCGCTTGGGACAATCATTTGTGTGATATTCATAAATGTCATACAAATGTTTGTACTACGTCTGGGTGTTTTCTATGTATTATAAGTATGTATTTACAAAAGAAAAGTAGTTTATGTATTATATCCGTATTATGGTACCCATAACACAAGCATAATAAGCTTAGCTTGGGACCAGAGGACGTTCTGTGAAATGTCCGTGAATATTTATTATTATTTATTATTATTATTATAAAACAAAGTCGTTATTCTTGTATGTATGTCCTTATGTGAGCTTATATCTTCAAAAGTACGCAACGGATTTTGATGCGGGATGAGGGAGGATAGACTTAATAAAACGCGTGTGGAACCGCAGGCATTAGCTGTTATATAAACACTACTAAAATAGTCTGACATAGTAAAAATTCATGATTTTGGTACCATTTTTTCATGATGGATTTTAACACCCCAAAAACCATTTGGATGTCTTCTGAAAATAGTAGTTACATTTTACAATTAATACATTTCTCATCAGACGCATGTTAAACGGTGATGAGCCAAAACCAATGCATCCATGGTACAAGAATTTCCGTGGTACTATTGAGGGTTTTGGTGATAAATATGTGATATCTGGCGAGGCGGCCATCTTACCTGGAGATAAGATCGAGATTACTGAGCTACCGGTCGGTACTTGGACGCAGAATTATAAGGAGAATGTTTTAGAACCTTTACTTGGTACGGATAAAGTGAAACCATTGATCTCGGAGTATAAGGTAAGTTATTTATTAGGTGCCTTTTATTTTGTAACATTGGACTTGTTGTGGAGAACTATCCCAGAAAACTAATTTCAATAGTGTCACTGCTATTTCTCTGCTACATATTACGACACTTATGTAACGTCTATTCACGCCATCTATCGAGTATACGCGCCTGCGACTACGTACGCGTGGAATACACATTTTTCACTACTGCTTCGGTCCTATTAGTCGCGTGGCGTGATGTTATGTAGCCTATAGCCTCCCTCGATAAATGGTCTGTCCAACACAAAAAGAATTTTTCAATTCGAGCCGTTCCTGATAGTACGGGATCCGTAGTACATTTTTTTCACTTGATTACTATCAAGCTGATTTTCCGTGAGTAGCTTTATTATGACGAGACGCCCAATAATTTTCTATTCCAAAATCTCGATTGCGGTAGCTAACAGAGGTAACAAGGATAAAATATCGTACTACCCGTAAAAAAAAACGTAAGTGAACTTGCGTCAAAAATTTCAAACAAAAATTTCAAAAAAATCACTTACTGCTTTCTTCCAGTAATAGTACGATATTTTATCCTTGCTATCTCTGTTAGCTACCACAATCGAGATTTTGGAATAGAAAATTATTGGGCGTCTCGTCATAATAAAGCTACTCACGGAAAATCAGCTTGATAGTAATCAAGTGAAAAAAATGTACTACGGATCCCGTACTATGAGATTAAACAAACAAACTCTTCAACTATGTAATATTAGTATAGATGCACAACTAAATGTAATTGAAAAATGAAAATTAAGTGTCGATAACACAATTCGGCAATGTTAACACAATTCGGCAATGTTAACACAATTCGGCAATATTAACACAATTCGGCAATGTTAACACAATTCGGCTATGTTAACACAATTCGGCAATGTTAACACAATTCGGATATGTTAACACAATTCGGCAATGTTAACACAATTCGGCTATGTTAACACAATTCGGCTATTTTAATACAATTCGGCTATGTTAACACAATTCGGCAATGTTAACACAATTCGGCTATGTTAACACAATTCGGCAATGTTAACACAATTCGGCTATGTTAACACAATTCGGCTATGTTAATACAATTCGGCTATGTTAACACAATTCGGCAATGTTAACACAATTCGGCTATGTTAACACAATTCGGCAATGTTAACACAATTCGGCTATGTTAACTGTACTTTCTTATTATAAAATCTGTGTATTATAGACTAAAGATTTTAATTAATGTTAATATGTACATCATAGTTATTTTCATTGTAGTTAGTTTTTGACACCTCAGAATTGGCTTCATTGACTTGCTGTAACAAGGAATTTTTTTGAAATAACCATGGGTGGAAATCATTTTTGTTCTGCTTGATGTTGCACTAACTTAATTTTTTTTTATAAAATTTTTCTTGCGATCTTATTTGTTGACATTTAGCAATTCGTAAGTCATATTTCTTTAAAAGGACATGCGCAGTATGTTTCCACTGACTCTTCTGCTTCTATGAAGTAAGACTATAGGAGGTCTTGTGTAATTTTTCTTTTGAGTCTCCTTGGGGCATTTTGGACATTCATCAATTGTCTTACCAGTGTGTTGGGATGTTGCAAAATTCTCTTTTTATATGGTTCCACGCCTTTTTTAACTTCCTCCTTCACTTAAATAAAACCACTCTTCACGGATTCAGACGGGTATATTTGCTTTAACTTTAGCCCGACGTTTCGGAGACTTTGCAGTCACCATGGTCACGGGTGAGACTGAGCTGTAATGTAATATATACGCGTCTGAATCCGTGAAGAGTGGTTTTATTTATGCAAATGAGTCGTGCAAGTGTTAGAAAATATTATTCCTCCTTCACTGTTTTTACTTTTAAATCACAGAAACTAATTGATATAATAATTATGTATATATTTTAGGATTACAACACAGATACGACAGTACGTTTCGTAGTAAGTCTACTGCCTGGTAAACTTGCGGAGGTGGAAGCGGAGGGTATTCATAAAGTGTTTAAACTACAGACAACAACATCACTCACATGTATGAATGCATTCGATCATAATGTATGTCTTAAAAAGTAAGTATTGTTACAAACTGTATTAAATTTATATTTGTTACTACTAAACATACATACTAATAAAACTTGCACAACAAACCACAATGTACTAGGTTTGATTCCAGAACGATTTGTTTTAGAAATAAAGAAAATTATTATTATCTAAAAATATCAATGTTTTACTAAAATCATAAGTACTTTCATGAGTAGAACCCTTGTTTTCCAAAAAATAAGGTATCTTGGAAAAAATTGTTAATTGAAACATTGAGTATGAGCACTGCTCTCGTAAATCTCGTTCCCCTGGCAATACTAACTTACTTTTGTATTAAAGCCCTAAGTTTATGCGTATTACTTTTATACAGACGATTTCACAGAATAAAGCTAGTTGTAAATTTAATTAATTTCAGATATGAAAAAGTAGAAGAAATTCTTAGAGATTTCTATGAATTGAGGCTAAGGTATTACGCGAGACGTAAGGAATATCGTGAAGGACAGTTGCAAGCTGAAGCAGACAAGCTGTCCAATCAAGCCAGGTTTATATTAGAGAAATGTGATAAAGGACTCGTTGTGGAAAACAAGAAAAGGAAAGTTATGGTTGAGGAGTTGATAAAGAGAGGTATGTCTATAGTTTCTTGCAATGACTGCCTCAGCATCGCAAAGGTGGTCTTATGATAATTTCTCGTTAAAATTTAGTCTATGTTGATTACTGATTTACTTTGAAATACTTCTTTTATCTGTAACTAATGTTCGCGGCTTCACAGGCTTTTAAGTTACTTGCCGCGTTTCTGGGCTTTTAGCGTGATGATAGAAAAATATTGTTATATATATGATTGTATAGATACCTGATGGCCTGTTAAAATTTTAATAAAATTTTCTAGGTTATGCTCCGGATCCCATCACCGAGTGGAAGAAACGTGCCAGTAAGATGCAAGGGTTGAATGCTATAGAAGAGGAGCCTGACCAAGAGTCTGAGGATGAACCGGAACCTACACAGAATGATAAAGGAAAACCTGTGGACCCTGGTAAATAATATCTTAAGAACTCTTAGTATCACCACCAGACGTGTTGCGTCAACGTTAGCTCATCGCAGCTGACCACACGAGCACTGCGTCATCGCAGCGTTATTAGAACGTTCTGGGCGCTTGGACAACCCCGCCCACTTCGTCTGTGGAGATACAGCTTAGACGACGCAGCGAATCGTGGACACATTATTCTTTTATGGTCTTATTCATAATGACTTATCTGAGGTTTAAAAGCTCGCTAAAATTGGTTCGCGAAAATTGTCAAAACTTGTTATTCATAATAGTCTTTTTACGATAAAACGTATTTTTTTCTCTCCGATAAAATCTCCCTTAAAAAAAAATCTCCCTTTAAACCTCCGATAAGTCATTATGAATAAGACCATTAGTATTATAGCGGTATTGCTACGACGACGGCACAACGTTAACCCAAAGTGCCGCGTGGACTGGGTCTTACTTTTATAAAAGGAGTTATTAGAAAAGCGATTCCAACTATGGTTTAACAAAATAATATTGTATTATGTGCCATACCCATTCAGTGAATGACAAATGTGAAAAATCTATTTCTGTTCTCTGCACTAATCTTAAAGGTTGACTTTAGGTTAACGCTTATGGCATTACGTCCGCATTTATAATTAACCTAGATAACGTGTGAAATCATTATCATTACTAATTTAAAATGTGAAAACGAGCTGATGACTATTAAAATATTTTGACGAGCTTAATTAAGTGTTAATGTGTGGAAACGAAACTACAGCGCGATTTAAAAAATTGTACAACGCCATCTATCGAGTGGTATAGTAAACTTCTGTTTGTTTAGGTTTGATTTCTAAATTTTACGCGTATGAAGTCGCGGACAAAAGTTAGTAAATAAATAATAATATTGATTACAGAGGCAGCATTTCAACAACTAAAAGAAGTAAAGAAATTCAACTATCTGCTTGGTATGTCAATGTGGATGTTGACTAAAGAAAAGAAAGATGAACTTCTCAAGCAAAGGGATCAGAAACTATCTGAATTAAATGCGCTTAAGTAAGTATATAAAATATTTAACACCAATAAAACTACTTTTTACGGATTTAGACGAGTATATTTGTTTTAAATTTACGCGTATCTAAATCCGTATTTATCCTTAGAAAATGTTATATTTAACACCAATTTTTATCTTTAAAAAAACTTATGATTACATTTAAACCTGAAGAGTTTGTTTGTTTGTTTGAAGTCGCTATTCTTAGAAACCGCTTGTACAATTTGAAAAATTTTGTCAATGTTGGATAGCACATTTATCGATTTTATCGCAATGCATTGTATATAACATCACGCTGCGACCAAAAGTGAAGTGAAGCATCAGAGAAAGTGTTGCAAAAACGCGGAAAAATTTCTTAATTCCACCCGTTTGAAGTCGCGGGCGATAACTAGTATTTCCATAAAGTAAGAAAACAATTGAATTGTTTCTTTCCAGAGCGAAAACTCCAGCAATGCTGTGGCGTGATGATTTGGACGAATTTCAGCTTAAATTAGAAGAAATTGAAGAGAAAGAAAGACAACAAGAGATCAATGTTAACAAAAAGACTGCTAAAGCTAATGTAAGTATATATATTTTAATAATGTGCCACTGTTGGGTACGGGATTCCTCTACTTCAGGGCCTGGTTTAATTATGCCACACTGATCTGGCCTCCTTGTAGTGACGGATTAAGAATACAAGTGTCACCACCCCATCTCCTCCCAAGGGCGCTATAATAATCAGCTAAGGGATATTGCACACAGATAACATCCTCTGTGAGAGACTGAAAACTCGAAAAGAAACCCTGTGCCAACACGCATAGTCAACGTGGCACAGTAGACCAAAATCCCTCCCAAAGTGGAGGCTGCCCAACAGTGGGACGTACATGGGCTGGAGAAGAATATCTGGCCTGTTATAGTATAGTTACGAGTGTTACTTACTCATAATATCACTTGGATGTTCTAGATTAGAAACTAGTTTTTACCCGAAACTTTGTATGCGTGGAATTTAAAAACGGCGGCGGCGATCAGTTCCATATTTGAAATGGCAAATAATACTGTTATGAAATTTGTATGGACTATAACTTAACTATTTACTTTGGTAACACACGCGTTTTTTATGACCCGCTTTACATATTTAAAACCGGTGGAATTACATCAGCTTTACGAGCAAGGGTGTTAAAAAGATTTATTAATTGTAATATTTCCTTTCTTTTATGCTAATCAGGAAAAGTTACAGGTACAAACTTAATATATTAAAGGTATATAATTATGTAATTGATGTTAATATCAATTGGCTGAGCCATTTTTCATATATTTTTATGTTTCGCATGCTAAACAGAAGGAGAGAATGAAGGTAATGTTTTAGGTACTGTAATACATGTTGTTGTAAACGTATATTATGCCCTTAGTTAACCAGCGGTTTCACCCGCGTTTCCAGTTACTGAGCTCCCTTCCCCATATATACACCAAACCCTAATAATTATACAAAAAAGCCGTGTATCCGTTGCGTAGTTGTAACAGTGGAATATGTCAAATTTTTTACCTAGTAGCTTAACATTGATTTTAATATTATTTAAACTGCAATACTAAATCAAGTAACGTTGAAACAAGCTTACCTTAAGGTATCGTTCGTATCGACGTATCAGTCAGCTTTACACTGAGGGCCTTCAGTGTACAGCTGACTGATTGATTCTCTTACCACATCAGGGTAAGGCGTATTTAGTCTTCTTATGCCGCGGTAACCACGCATAGGGTAGTTAGAGTTTTACTTCATTTACAGAAAATGTTATAAACTTATGTACTACATTATCCCTATTGTTAGTGTTTCGTACAAACCCTTATAGTCTCACTTCGGTGTCCGTCTGTCTGTCTGTCAAACTTTTTTTACTCAGCAACGGCTGAAGTTATCAATTTGAAACTCGTACGATATGTAGATTTATGCGGTCCCTTGCTGCAAAAAATACAATCCACCTTTTACATCCACGCATTTAAAATATATAACTGAATTACGACCATTTCTAAGAATTTTCGGCTTATGCTAGGGAATCAAAATTCACACGATACTTCCCATTGCCCTAGAGACTTGCAATTTGGCATAGACCAAGTCTATATAGTGTTGATATAGGGAAAAATCCAAAAACTTGCAATTTGTTACATTGTTAATTTGTTACATAAATTGTACATCACAAGAAAAAAGTGTTTAAACTTATGAAGTAGCTGAAATGTAGGCGATTCCCTATATTTCACCTACAAAATTAAGTTGGTGAGTTGGTTTAAGTTTAATTAAATGTTTTGATTATTTGAATGTAGTTATTTATATTTTTCGGTCTGGGTACGGAACCCTGAGTGTGCGAGTTTACTTAGCTCTTGACAGTTTTTTATTATATACACTAGCTGCATTTTTGTATAATTTACCAGGCGTACGAAGTTACCGAAACTTCTTACGCGTCGTAAATTATACAAAAAGGAGTCCTCTTGAACCACTCCATCTGTTAAAAAAACCGTATTAAAATCCGTTGCGTAATTAGGAAGATAACTCTCGTAATAAGATAGCTCACGTACGGACATAACAAACAAAAAATAGCTCACGTAGGGACATAACAAACAAAAATAACAACTTTGTTTTACAATAAGTAACTTTGAAAATTGAATTTGTCACTACATGGACTTTTATATAATTAAAGGAGAAAAAAATGTATTACTGTAAACTTACTTTAATTTCAGGCTGCAAATAAAAAGAGTCGTAAGTCACTGTTAGACACTGCACCTTCAGGTAGTGGTCGCAGAGTGGAACCTAAGATATCTGAAGACTTGATCAAGAGGATACAGGCTGCTGAGAAGGCTAAGACCAGGAAAGAGATCAAGAAAGAATATGATCCGGTTAGTTATAATAATTTTGTTATCAGCTTTTGCCGCGACATCGTACGCCTGATATTTCGAATTACTACAGCTAGCACAGCATAGTAGTCCATAATCCCTCCCACAGTGGTGGAGGCCCGTGCCCAACAGTGGGACGTAAATGGGCTGGAGATAGAGAGATAAATCTCGATTGGTGACCATTGTTCAGAATGAAATAGCGCTGGCACAAAGTTTAATATAGTCCAGATAGCAGGAAGGCGCTGGATGCAAACGGCGCAGTATCGCCCGTTTTTCATTTACATCACTATTTTTCACAACTTGGTAATGAATCCTATTAAACTTAGGACAGCTAAAGTAATTTATTAATTTTGCAATTGACTAGGCCGCAATAGCTCAGATGGCAGAGTGAGCGATCGGTATTCCGAGGTCTTAGGACAACTATCGGACTACTAAATAATAGAAGTATATTTGTTTATTTATAGGATGATCCAGCTGGTATGAGTTCCAGTGCTGAGAAAAAACCCAAGGCTCGTGTGAAGAAAGAAAAAGTGGAGAAACCTGAAAAAGCAGAGAAAGTGGAGAAGAGTGATGGTCTCAAACAGACTAAACTCTCTTTCAAGAAAGAACCTAAGAAGGTATGATATATATATAACAACTCGTCCCTTTTTCTCAGCCAATAAACTAAACATAGGTAAAAATGAGACATTTCTATTTCGAATTATGGTCTTATTTTATCGGAGAGATAATAAACGTTTTAGCGTAAAAAGACTGTTATGAATAACCAGTTTTGACAATTTTCGCGAACCGATTTTAGCGAACTTTTAAACCTCCGGTAAGTCATTATGAATAAGACCATTACTCTCCACACACACATCTCTAGCAGGAATGTGTTTTTTTTATTACATTTCATAAAATTTATTGTTGTTTACTGTGACTGTATTTAAATCGTTTTTTTTAATTGGTTTTTCTGAGTTTTATATAAACTGTTGTTAACCTACGTAAAAGATTTTTTTTTGTATTTTGAAAAAAATTTAGTCTTTTGAAATTTGCATTTAATAATTTCTATGCTATTTCAGAAACGTATGACGTTTAGTGGCAGTGAATCCGAGGATGTGTCGGGCTCCGATCTTGAAATGGTTGAAGCCCCTGCACCTAGGGAACGAACTAACGCTAGGAGAGCTGCTACTAAGGTTTGTATCAATATAAAATACAATTAGATAAATAGGTAGGCTAAATATCTAAACGAAAACAATATGTTTAAAACTTACATAATATAACCACGAATATGGACTTGTCTATGTCACATTTATTAACTACAAACACAAAAGGCCTATGTTACAGAACATTAAACTGGGGACCTACTGCTGAACCCTGGTTTCAGGGATATCCCTTATCCAGGGCCTTGCTGGTGGTTGCCTTGAGACTGAGATCTGGACACAACCTGTTCAAAAAATTCTTACACATGGTAGGAAGGAGGACGTCTCGACTTTGTAACACTTGTCACAAGGTGGATGATGTTGTACATTTGTTGACAGAGTGTGTCCAGGTCGACAGGCAGTCACGTGAATGTGCTGCTGGGCGAACCTCTGTCTGAAGGAGCAACTAAACTGTTTCCCCTCCACCCCATTTACGTCCCACTATTGGGCACGGGCCTCCTCCGCTTTGGAGGGATTATGGTCTACTTTGCCGCGCTGGCCAGGCGTGTTGACACGGTTTATTTTCGAGTTTTCCGTCTCTCACTGAGGATGTTATCTGTGCGCAATATCCCTTAGCTGACTTTTACAGCACCCTTGGGAGGAGATGGGGTGGTTACACTTGTATTCTTAATCCGTCACCACACGTCACTAAACTGTTTAAGAGTATTAAACTAGCCCTTCAGACGGGGGACAGTCAGCAGCACTGAATTACTTCGAATTCTTATAATTACTTCTGAATTAATTCGAAAGTCCCATGAGGCTGGAACGTCAAGCTTTTTACGTCTAACCTTTTTCAGCCAGGTTGTCTAATAATCTCAAGTCCCGTCTAAAAGCTGTAAGACTAAAAACAATTCAAAAACACGTATTTCTTCTCTACCTAAAAATCTCCCACGGTTTGTCGGGCATGTGTGTATCCTTACTTGACAGTTTGTTTTCTATACTAACAGGTAGAAAAATACAAAGATGGTGAGGAGAGTTCCGAATCAGCTTCCGAACCTGAACTCTTAGACAATAAGCTAGAATCTGATGGTGAAGTCCAACGAGTGTTGTCAGACAGTGAAGATGAGGCAGACTTCAAAACTAAGAAAAAGGCTAACAAGAAACCTGCTGAAATGGACTCGGGCAAGTGTTTCGATTATACTAATATTTTAAAGCTGAACAGTTTGTTTGTTTAATCGCGCTAATTTAAGGAACCACTGGTTCGAATTGAAAAATTCTTTTTGGGTTAAATAGTTCATTTATCGAGGAAGGCTGTATAACATCACGCTGTGACCAAAAGGAGCACAACATCAGTGAAAACTGTCTCGCGTTTCGCGAGTCGCGGGCATTAGTAAAATGGCTTCTGCCTTCTATTGGAAAATGGTGTCTTATTTGTGTCATGATATTATAAATTTTGTGTGAGTTTAATACTAGTCTAGTCCTATTTCGTCTTCTAATCGCAACAGAATGTCGCGTAAAAATGTTTGTTGCTATTTTACGAAAAATAGGTTTTATGGAAACTTTACTGCTATATAGTTTATAGATCAGAATAACACAACATAGCCTTTAGGTTTATGGTGATGATTTCAATAATATCATCACCTTAAACGACAAAGCGCGTGACAGTAACTATAAAGGTGGGTGGACCTACTACCTTAAAAAAAATGCAGAATTAAATTGAAAACTTAACATTGCAGATTGTCTATTCGACTCCTTAATAGAAGACACGAAAAAAGAAGAGATTGAGAGAAATAATAAGGTTACTGTCCCCACTACTGTGATCTCCTCCAGCGAGGAAGAAGCTCCTCGACCTGTTACTCCTCCAAAGAAAAAACCAGCAGGTCCTAAACGGAAATTGATGAATGAAGAGAAACCTAAAGCCAAGAAGAGGCCAGTTAAAGATGTCATCAGTGATGATGATGATGATGATGACAGCATTTTTGACTCTAAAAAGGTATTTAATTTACTATTATTGGTTTTCATAGACTGAGTGCTCAAACACGTAAACTCGCGGGCGCGGTGGCGGGCGCGGTCGCGAAATATCAAACATATAGCGTCATATACAAGTGTTCACGTACAAAACGCACGTGCGGTCTAAGTAGCGGGCTAGCTAGCGGCTGCCGCGGTCTAAGTAGCGGGCTAGCTAGCGGCTGCCGCGGTCTAAGTAGCGGGCTAGCTAGCGGCTGCCGCGGTCTAAGTAGCGGGCTAGCTAGCGGCTGCCGCGGTCTAAGTAGCGGGCTAGCTAGCGGCTGCCGCGGTCTAAGTAGCGGGCTAGCTAGCGGCTGCCGCGGTCTAAGTAGCGGGCTAGCTAGCGGCTGCCGCGGTCTAAGTAGCGGGCTAGCTAGCGGCTGCCGCGGTCTAAGTAGCGGGCTAGCTAGCGGCTGCCGCGGTCTAAGTAGCGGGCTAGCTAGCGGCTGCCGCGGTCTAAGTAGCGGGCTAGCTAGCGGCTGCCGCGGTCTAAGTAGCGGGCTAGCTAGCGGCTGCCGCGGTCTAAGTAGCGGGCTAGCTAGCGGCTGCCGCGGTCTAAGTAGCGGGCTAGCTAGCGGCTGCCGCGGTCTAAGTAGCGGGCTAGCTAGCGGCTGCCGCGGTCTAAGTAGCGGGCTAGCTAGCGGCTGCCGCGGTCTAAGTAGCGGGCTAGCTAGCGGCTGCCGCGGTCTAAGTAGCGGGCTAGCTAGCGGCTGCCGCGGTCTAAGTAGCGGGCTAGCTAGCGGCTGCCGCGGTCTAAGTAGCGGGCTAACTAGCGGCTGCCGCGGTCTAAGTAGCGGGCTAGCTAGCGGCTGCCGCGGTCTAAGTAGCGGGCTAGCTAGCGGCTGCCGCGGTCTAAGTAGCGGGCTAGCTAGCGGCTGCCGCGGTCTAAGTAGCGGGCTAGCTAGCGGCTGCCGCGGTCTAAGTAGCGGGCTAGCTAGCGGCTGCCGCGGTCTAAGTAGCGGGCTAGCTAGCGGCTGCCGCGGTCTAAGTAGCGGGCTAGCTAGCGGCAATATCAAACGCGTGAGATGTCACGTCGAACTAGCGGCGGAGCGCGCGATTTACTCGCGACGTAAGTTCAACCAGCGGCCGAACATTTTTTTATCCTTGTTACCTCTGTTAGCTACCGCAATCGAGATTTTGGAATAGAACATTATTGGGCGTCTCGTCATAATAAAGCTACTCACGGAAAATCAGCTTGATAGTAATCAAATGAAAAAATGTACTACGGATCCCGTACTATATGTCTTACTTACGAACTTTATTTCTAACTCATTATTTTCTTTAACAGCTTTAGATATATTGAAAAAAAATAATATTTATATGCATCTAAATCCATAAAAAGTGGTTTTATTTGTTTTTATTTTAGTAAAAAGTGACTCAAGTGTTATAAATTAATATGTTATCATAGCATATCATTGTGATAAATATATTTTACATAATTATTTTAGGATCAAAAGAAAAAAGCTGCACCTAAGAAGAAAGCAAAGAAAATGTCTGACAGTGGGAGTGATAATATATCAGACTCGGACTCCGCCCCGGCGCCACGTAAACAAGCCGCGCCCAGACAAAGGCCGCAGAAAAAGTACAATTTTAGTGATGAATCTGACTCCGAATAATATTACATGTTTTATTGTGAGTATCTTATCCTAATCATATTATAAATGTAAAAGTTTATGAGTTTGTTTGTTACTCTTTCACGCCAAAACTGCAAAATGGATTTCAATGACTCTTGTCAATAATGTAGCTCAAGTACCAGATTAAGTTATAGACTACTTTTTATCCCGATAGAATGCAATATTCCCATGGGATGATAAAAAACGAACAGGATTTTATATCCGCGGGTAACATCGCGGGGCACAGCTAGTACCAATATAGATCTGAAGAGTTTGTTTGTTTGAACGCGTTTATCTCAGGAACTTCTGGTCCGATTTCTTTCAGTGTTGGATACTAGAATTATCGAGGAAGGCTATCTTTCTCTTTCCAGCCCATTTACTTCCCACTGTTGGGCACGGCCCTCCTCCACTTTGGAGGGATTATGTTCTACTGTGGCGCGCTGAACAAGCGTGATGGCACAGGGTTTATTTTCGAATTTTCCATCTCTTACAGAGAATGTTATCTGTGTTCAATATCCCATGGCTGACTTTTACAGCACCCTTGGGAGGAGATGGGGTGGTGACGCTTGTATTCTTAATCCGTCACCACACGGACACTAGGTAGGAAGGCTTTAAACTATATAATTTCACGCTTATGGCGATTTTCCATAATATTTTGTCAGCGCTACATTTGCGCGAATTCAACTCAAGATGCGCTATATACACGCCTTGGTTCGGGAAAATGGGTTACAGTCAAGTGAGAACATGAAAACCAGATACGACCGGAAATCGAACACGAGCGGGTGACAAACTTCGTTCAACTTGCCTAGTTTTAATATTTATTTTCGCTTGTACCTAAATATACAAATTCCCATGTATCTAAATATCCAATTGCCCATGTACTCAAATCTCCAATTTCCCATGTACCTAAATTTCAATTTCTCGCCTGCCTATATTTAATTAAAATTTTTATAATTTATTTCAGATTTTTACATAACAAATGGGACTGAGCCCTTTGGGATCTTAAGACTTTAACAATACGAGTTTTAAGTTATAGTTATTTATAAAATTTAGATTTAATTAGTATAATTCTTGTTAATTATAACAAGCTCAATATTTTATTATAATTTTGATGATCTTTCATAGCATTGAATTATTTTTTAAGTATTTTCTCGACTTGAATAGTTACAATGTAAATATAAATTTTTAATTTCATGAAATATTCTCAATTCAGTTCGTTTCTGTTATATTTATATTTGATTTTTTTCATAATTTTTGAAATTGGCAGGACCAGTTTTCAGTATTTTTTCATTAAGATATTTTTATGTGTTTTACGGAAAACTAAGAAATAAGTACAGAAAGTCCGATTCATGCAATGAGCGATATTTAGTATAGACAAATTTAATATGTGTAGACATTTCACACAAAGTCTCTAGTCCTAAATAAAGCTGTATTTTTATTCTTGTGTTGTGGTACATACAAATAATAAAATTTACAAAAGACAAGTACATTATAATATGGTCTTTCCGTATTCTGGTACCCATAACACAAGCATATAAGCTTAGCTTGGGACCAGAGGATGTTGTGTGTAATGTCCGTGAATATTTAATATTTTATTGTGTTGTAAATTCTGTGCCAAATATTATAATAAATTATACTATTTTTATTTTACTTTGACAACAATATTATTATGACTTTTTTCTTTTTGAAATGTTAAGATACAAACATATTTTCTAGACATTTTTTGCAGTAAAATTTCAAGCTTCCTATTAATACTATGTTATTTAAAATATTAATTTTTGCAATATACTTGCTATGCTTTTATTTATTAAACTAAGATATGGTTCAGTCGATAGAACATACGGAACGCTATTCAGAGGTCGTGGGTTTGGTGATAATTTTTTCCACTATGATTTAGTATTTTAAATGTAATTTAATTTTTCATTTTAATATTTATGACCAACATTCAGGGACCATGATTATAAATATGTTATTATTTTTATATACATTGACATAATAACAATAATAGCCTAGAAAATCGTACTCGGAAACTACCGCGTCAATGTCTACTGTCCTACATCCTGTACATCATCAAAGCCCGTATAGTTCGTCGGTTTCTCTGCCACACTTAGCCGACTGCGTCCTGCCGCTTTTCGAGCCGAGGTAGTGTTCTATCAAAATATTTATTTTTCATACTGACTGACCGAAAGTTCAGTTTCGGTTTCGGTTGGCCAAAAATTAAGTATCGGCGGCAGTTTTGGTTTCGGCCAAAATCGACCGAAACTTTTGCCGAAACCGTAACTTGTGTCGCAGTTTACGCACACTCATGTTCACCTAACTTCGTTTCCCGCGACAACGCTTTGGCGGACGTTATCGGCCCTGTTCGGGAAACACCGAACATTCGGTTTCGGTCGGACACAAATTTTTCGTAACTCTCATGTTAAAATCATTTATTTATCTCTCATCTCTAAGTGTTAATTATCTTTTTACTTATTTATAACTACATATTGCCTGCAATTTCGATTCGGAATTGCTACACTCCCTTTTTTCGCATTTAAAATGTAGTCTATTTCCTTTTTCTAGACTGTGTATCTATTTTTGACGGGCTTCGTGGCGTAGTGGTTCATGTAACGGATTGCCGTTCACAAGGTCGCGGGTTCGATTCCCGCTTGGGACAATCATCGTACTACGTCTGGGTGTTTTCTATGTATCATAAGTATGTATTTACAAAAGAAAAGTAGTTTATGTTTTATATCCGTATTCTGGTACCACAAACACAAGCATAATAAGCTTAGCTTGGGACCAGAGGACGTTGTGTCAAATGTCCATGAATATTTATTTATTTTATTTATTTATTTTTGTTGAATTCGAGTAGCTTAGGCATGAAAAAATTACCCACAGACCTAGCTCCTTTCGCTTTGTTAGGTTAATTTTCATCATCATCCTACTGTTCCTGAACAACTTATTTGCTTGTGTTATTTAAGCAAATAAGCTTAGCGTGGGATCAGAGGATGTTGTGTTATATCTTATATTCGTTATGATAATATTGTTTGTATATTTTTATGTATATTTAGAATTTTCTACTTTACAAATCTCGCGCAAGATATAAAAAATAGCTGACGAATTGTCAAATAAATACGCACAATACTTTTAGCTACATAATATTAAACCTCATTATTGCTCATTGTTGTGATGTCGGTTACGGTATGTATATATTATAATTAAAACCGTTGTACTTTCTGTACATGATATTTTTGTGGTACAAACGATATTTTGTTACGTATACGTAATTTATAAATAAATTTGTTTTGTAACTTGTAAATAAAAGCCTTTGTCAGAATATTGTGTTTTATTGTGTATACGCAGTGCGCCTAACGCTTTTGCTTGGTGTCAATAAAAATCTTTACAAAATTGGGTTTAAAAAAAAAATTAAAAAAATTAAATTTAAAATTTAAATTAAAAAAAATTTTAATTTAAAAAAAAAAGTTGAACCGACTTCGTGAGTTCACCTCTTTGGTTATTTAGATACATAATATGTGAAAACAATATGGGTGTCTTTGATACTTGAGGGTTTTCCTCGATTTCTTAGAAGATAATTCTTAGGAAATAGATCATATTTTGAAGTCAGTTAATCAGTCGTTTCAATTCTACAATAATTGATGGTGGCATTATACCGGGGATAAGCCCGTTTCTCTTGTTTGTTATAAATTTGTAATAGATGGCACTGTATGCTGTCTGCCCCATGGAAAATAGTGACGGTAAGTATATTCTGTAGGAACATTTTTATGTATGGGCAGCATCTCGCAGATGTTTGTTTAGATTTCTAAAGGGCGTTACTAACGGTATATTATTATAGCGATAAAGAGACATGTATATAAAAATAAACGAGGTGACAAAGAGACAGATATATTTATCGGTGACGTCAAAGCTATAGATACATCTGGGTATATTAATATACAGGGTGTCCCAAAAGTCAACGTCCAACCGAAAACCTAAGCTAGGCCTAGTTGTGGGGGCTCTCAAAAAAAAAGAAAAAAAAATCTCTATCTCATGTAGTTTCGAAATGACAGCCATTTTTCTTAAATTGACACCCTGTGACGAGTTTACGACTACTGGGGCTGCAAATGAGCTCTTTTGTAATTTTATTTTTGTGTGGAGTAGTCTTAAGTGATGCTCCTACAAATTCCAATTCATCATTTGCACACAACTTCATTGGAATTTCAGAAAATATCCGTTTTATACCGAACCATGACGTGAAAATGACTACATCACTAAACTTTGACAGTCTGTACTGAAAAAAAAATCTACTATGCAATTTCGGCAAGTGCCCTTAAAAGTTGGCGCATTTAATGGGCTTTCCAAAATGGTATAATACTTACTAAATTATTTCTTAGACGACGAGAAAAAAAAAAAATTAAGAAAGTCGATATTTAGCTTATTATTAGTTAGTCATAAAACTTTCTCAAAATTATTCTAATATCATCTAGGCGTTCTGTAAGGTGTAATTAAAGAAAGAGACGAAGAAAAGTTAGAGCGGGATAGTGACGCTACTAAAAGAAAGAGACGAAGAAATGTTAGAGCGGGACGGAGAGTGACGCTACTTGGTGTCAGTGAATCTTTCTACAATGTGTGAGCGAGACGAAATTGACATTTTGGCTAGTGTGGGTGAAACAGATAGCACGCTAATACAACAGCGTGGTATACGTACAATAATTCAGTACGTTTCGTGCCTTCGTTTACTGCGCATCTTTTTGTATTCGTTTGTATTTATTTCGTGCTTACAACCTTGGCTCTGTTTACTGGACTTGATTGCGTGTGACTTGGATTTGTTTTCGAACCGTTTCTGACGAACTTGGCTTTCTCCTGGACTGTTTTTGTAAGAAAATGCCTTTCTTGTACTCTGCAGAGGAATATGCAAACATGCACCTTATTTATGGGGAATGTAGGTGCAATGCTAGAGCTGCAGCTCGACTCTACCGTGAGAGATATCCGAATGCCGAGCGTCACCCAGATCATCGAGTTTTTGTAAATGTGCACCGTTTATTATCAGAAAATCAACTTCCTACTCGAGCTACTAGAGTGGGAAGAACCGTCGTGCCTTATGAAGAAGATGTCCTAAATGCAATTGCAGAGAACCGGAGTATCTCAGTACGTGGAATCGAGCAAAGTCTGGGGGTACCTAAAAGTACAGCACATCGGATACTGAAGAGAAACGAATTGCATCCGTACCACATGCAACGGGTACAAACTTTGCTACCCCGTGATTATCCTAGCAGGATTTTATTTTGTCAATCAATGCTCGAAAGGCACAGAGCAGATCCAGAATTCTTGCGTAAAATTCTTTGGACTGATGAATCGACCTTCAAAAAAGACGGATACATGAATTTGCATAATTTGCACGAGTGGCACGTTGAAAATCCACATTTGATGCGCGAAGATAGGTCACAGTACCGCTTTAAAATAAACATGTGGACTGGGATCTTAAATGGATCCATTATTGGGTCTTTTGAACTGCCAGAAAACCTCGATGGGGCAGCTTATTTGGACTTTTTACAACATCAGTTACCCAATTTGTTAGAAGACGTGCCACTTAGCATTTATCGAGACATGTGGTTCCAGCAAGATGGCTGTCCGGCACACTATGCGCGCCCAGTGAGAGAATTCCTTAATCAAGAATATCCAAATAGGTGGATTGGTCGATCCGGTCAGATCACGTGGCCCCCCCGTTCCCCGGATTTAAATCCTATTGATTTTTTTTATTGGGGAACGGTCAAAGAAATTGTTTACCAAAAACCAATTGAAAATTTAGAGGAACTGCGTCAGAGAATTCAAGATGCCGCTGATCACATCAATTCCAGACGTTTCGCCCGCCAGATTACACGATCGTTTTTAAGAAGGTGTAGGGCGTGCATACGCGCTGATGGCAAGCAATTTGAACATTTGATATGATTTAAATAAACATTCGATTTTTAATAATTGACTTTTATTTAAACAATCCCAATTCACTGACACCAAGTAGCGTCACTCTCCGTCCCGCTCTAACATTTCTTCGTCTCTTTCTTTTAGTAGCGTCACTATCCCGCTCTAACTTTTCTTCGTCTCTTTCTTTAATTACACCTTACAGAACGCCTAGATGATATTAGAATAATTTTGAGAAAGTTTTATGACTAACTAATAATAAGCTAAATATCGACTTTCTTAATTTTTTTTTTTTCTCGTCGTCTAAGAAATAATTTAGTAAGTATTATACCATTTTGGAAAGCCCATTAAATGCGCCAACTTTTAAGGGCACTTGCCGAAATTGCATAGTAGATTTTTTTTTCAGTACAGACTGTCAAAGTTTAGTGATGTAGTCATTTTCACGTCATGGTTCGGTATAAAACGGATATTTTCTGAAATTCCAATGAAGTTGTGTGCAAATGATGAATTGGAATTTGTAGGAGCATCACTTAAGACTACTCCACACAAAAATAAAATTATAAAAGAGCTCATTTGTAGCCCCAGTAGTCGTAAACTCGTCACAGGGTGTCAATTTAAGAAAAATGGCTGTCATTTCGAAACTACATGAGATAGATTTTTTTTTCTTTTTTTTTGAGAGCCCCAACAACTAGGCCTAGCTTGGGTTTTCGGTTGGACGTTGACTTTTGGGACACCCTGTATATATGTCTCTTTCTCGCCTCTTCTTTTTTCTATATACATCTGTCTCTTTCTCGCTATATTAATATGCTGTTTGTGGCATCCTTAATTCTTACACCAATCCATTGCACAATAACAGTAATAGAGAAATAGGAAGAAGGAATGTTTGTTTAAAATAAAACAACACAACACGTTACATAAACATAATTTATAGAAAACTAAATATTTCTTGTCAATTAATATAATGTTAACAAAATGTTTACACTGTGATTACATTACCTACAACGGATTATTTTACATAGTGTTATTAACATGCATTTCTTTAAAATAAGGTTCCTAGTGCTTATATCTACACAATATAATTAATTAATATGGCATTTATTACAGGTTCCCTTAGTAAATATTATTTACATTTAATTATTAAATACACTTTTTAATGTTGTGTTTAGACAGCGCTTAACGTTTTAGCATATTTGAAATTTTTGGATTATGTAGATAGATTTTTTGAATGTGGACAATGTGGAATACAGAAATTTATATTTCATCTCATAAATATTTTTTATATTCTTTTATTATGCTCAGAAACCATCTAACAAATTATTGACCTAATTAATTACAGTTCCAAAATAAGTTGCTATTGGCAAAATTTCTATCCAAAACCTAATAAATAACAGTTAATGCATGACTCGGTTGAGAAAACGAGACTAGCCAATACAATTACCCGTTTTCCAATTAGAGCGCATTATGCGGCACAATGCTCAACGTTGAGTGTTCCAACTACAGCATCGCATCGCACAATCGAGCACTCTCAAAAGTGATGCGTGCAATCCATACCAACTTTAGCGACAGAAAATTAACAAGTATTTTTTTTTTAAATTATCATTGATTGAAATTTTATTTATATATTATCGTTAGTAATATTATTTATTGTTAAAAAAAATTTAAGGCTTTCGTCGGAGTTTTCTGGAAATAATCAAAGTTAATTCAAGCTGTGTTTAAAAAAAAAAATGTATTGATGAAGGTACAAACAATGACTTTTTTTTATATTCCACACTTTTAATGTGAATACAATTTTATTTTAGTATTTTTTTTTCAACACTGAACTTAGCGCACTCTGCTGGTGCATTTGAAAACTAATTCATGTTCCAATTAAGCGTCAGCATAGATCAGCATTGTGCGGCACTAAGTCGCATTATGCTCTGCAATTGGAAAGCTAGCTTAGTTGCAGTTAAATATTCAAATCGATGAGCGCTTGTTTAAACATAACTTTATTAAATTCAAATTATTAGACACAATAAGTAAGTAGGTACAAGTGTAAATAGGTAGTTTAAATAATTTTATATTATTTAAATAAAACTGTCATATTTTTATCAATTAGAGGGCAACATGTAATTTGTAGAAGAGTGCCGTCGAGTATAAGAAAATTGTAACAATTTACGAAATAAAACCATAATAATTTTAATAAAATATAATTTACATCAATTAAATAACTAATTTATTAAAATTATCCGTAAAGCTTTGAAGTTAAGATAGTTTATATTACTTTCGAGTATCACGACCGGGTACTAGTGATTTCCGTTGTGAAACGATATAAAAACTCATTTGTTACTTTCTTTCGGTACCTATCCAACAAGTATAAAAAAAATATTTTACTAATTTTAAATTCCCCTAATTTCAGTCATATTCGTGCTAAATTTAATTAAATTTTACAATTTTACCAAGATCGACTAAGACAGAATCAGTTTTACTTTGTATATCAAAAGTGTAATGTTTGTATCATTTATGAGGGAATTCAAATTATTTATTTTTACAACATAAATAAGTTGTAGCTACAGATTCACCAGCCAGTGTGTCTGGATACATAACCTGGCTTGAAACCACATATATATCTTTGTGCGTGAAATACGTTAAATCAATGGTTATATGTATATCTCTGATATGAACTATATGTCATATGGAACATTAACGGAACAAAGTTCCTTATCGCGCGTTGCGAAAGGAGGCCAGATGGAAAAAATTAAGACCAAAAGTTGTAACGACACTTTTAGCTATAGTTGTAAGCCGTGCGGCGTGCGCGTATTTCTCTGTCTTTCTCTCTCTCTCTCTCATAACATGAAAAAAATAATAATATTATTATATTATTTTTTTATGAATTTTTGAGTATCTGTTATATTATATAATAATTTATTATATAAAATTTTATTACAATTCCTTTACTAGTCAAAGGAACTTCGTTCCATCCGGGTGTCCCTTGACACCTCTCAAGTTTTTTTAGTTTAAAAAGTACGATTTAGCCAAGCTAAATTTACGTGTCTTCACGATTAAACGCGTATACTATCTGGTGAATCGTTGCAGCAATCTCATTAAAATATTTATTGTTAAGATTATTTATTTATACATTTATTTACTTATCAATACCTACTAAGTTTACTTTCCCTATCCGAATAACCCTTAGTACTTTCTCGATCGGAATATTTTCCATTATATTTATTAAATCTGTCACTGTGCCCATTCTTAGCGTATTGTTTTTCACTAGCGCTATAATGTATCTCCGATGGACCTATTGTTTTGGACCAGTGATGGGTCCAGTAGAAGTCATCGGGGTACCTTGGATAAGGGTTCTCTCGACATAAAACCACGCAGTATATAAGACTACCAACTAATGTGATGAAGCCAAATATCAGGAATACTATGCCCAGGATCCTGAAAAGAAAGTATAGATATTAGTTCTAGTATTAGTTTTAAACATTTTCAATCTTAATTTGAGAGAAATTGGTCGACTCCAATTGAAAACGTTTAATCTCTCCCTCTGTGTGGTGACGGATTAAGAATACAAGTTTCACCACCCCTTCTCCTCCCAAGGGTGCTGTAAAAGTCAGCTAAGGGATATTGCACACAGATAACATCCTCTGTGCGAGACGGCAAACTCGAAAATAGACCCTGTGCCAACACGCCTGGTCAGCGCGGCACAGTAGACCATTATCCCCCCAAAGTGGAGGAGGCCCGTGCCCAACAGTGGGACGTAAATGGGCTGGAGAAGAATGGGCTGATTGGTGTAGTGATTTTCCGAGAGTTTGGCCACTAAAACTGAGCTACCTCAGGAAGGGTCGAAGATCTTAACGCTCGAAGATCTATCTCAATGTTTTTAGCAGTACTTTTCTAAGCTTAAGTCAAGCTTAAGTTAAAATACCTGTTCTTGGGTCGAATCTTACAGTTAGAAGAAAACAAGTAGTCCTTTTATTAGGAAAATAATGAGTATCTATTCGATCACTAATTTCTAGACAAAAGGGTAGAAAAGATTTACAAGCAGTCATTCGAATTGCATTTACATCGAGCGTACAATATTAGGAACGAAAATGTCTTTTATTAATAACTCAGTAAGTACATTAGTGCGAATAATTCCTACAAAATAAGAACACAATATTAACAAAACACGAAAAAGGTATTAAATTATGTTAACCGTTATTTAGAAATGAATGTAAAACGATTTTTAATGTTCTATTCATTGCCACAAATTTCAATTTTTGATCCAATTCTTATGATATGAATAAACTTTTGTTGATACGGTGTGTTAATATCATCCGTTATCCGTATTGTTCATGTGTTTCTTGGAATTGCCAGATTACTATTTTCCCCATACAAATAGGTTAATAAAAGCTAAGTAAAATACCTTAGCCCACCGATTTCTTATCTTATATTATGCGAGAAAAAAAAACCGTATTGAATCGTAGATTGCCCTACAGACCCTACTTTGTCAATAAAGTAAATATCAGGAGAAATACATTATATAGGGATTATAGGGCAAAGGTTTACGATTTCTACAAACTAACCTTTATTTTAACTAACAATGGAATAATTTATGGCTCTGTCCCGGTCCGTCCTTCCTGTATTTTAGGAACTGTGATATTTGGACAGTTGAAATTTTTACAGATGATGTATGTAAGTATATCTAATAATGCCATAACAAGTTCTAAAAACCACGATACAATAAATATTTAAAAGGGCTCCCATACGACAAATGTTTTCGCATAACGCTACAGAATACTCGATGTGCGAGTTTGACTCGTACTTGACCGGTTTTATTAATCTTAGTCTTACAGTATCAAAGGCCGCCTTATCGCTTAGATAATCAACAAATTATATACAGGTATATCTTACCAAACAAATAATGGTTCAAAGAACTGCAGCACGATGACGAAGCCAAGTGTGACCAGTATGAGTCCAAGGTTGAGAAGCAGCATCAGACAGCACATACCCTTCACGTTAGGGCAGAATGGGTTGGGAGCAGCCATCGCATCTACTTTTACACCTGCCTGGAATTTAAAAAACTTGCCATTTTTAGGGTTCCATACCAAAAGATACAAGACAACGGGACCCGATTAATAGACTATACAACTTTGGAAAGGTTCAGTCTCCTGTAAGGGTTTGCAGGTACTGTATGGAGACCAAATATACTCCCAAAGTGATATTAAGAGGGTACTGTACTCCTAATTTAGGTATTTGCCTTAGGTATTCCTATCCCTATTCCCAAGCACCGTGCTGAAAGGGACAAATATAGCTGAAGCAGATTTTACCTACAAATTCTTTGAAAAAAAGACGTTTCGTATCTCCCTTTTTTCTTCGCGAAAGTTAAACCGATTTTGATTGTTTTTACGCTATATTATAGATGAAGAGTATATCTATGCTTGTATCACTTTCTTTTTTGGTAAATCGTTACGAAATATGTGTGATAGACGCTGCAACTTTACCTAAAGAAAACCGAAAAAAAAAACGGGATTTTCGGGTCATATTTATTTTAGTTACTTTCTTTTTTTCAATACATAAGTATTGAAAAAAAGAAAGTCACAGAAGCATAGATATACTCTTCATCTATAATATAGCGTAGAAACAATTAAAATCGGTTTAACTTTCGCGAAGAAAAAAGGAAAGTACGATACCCATATTTTTGTATGGAGCATAATTTGGTATCGTGCCCTCTTAATGAACTGAAAATATGAAAAAATTTGCCACAATTAGTTTTCTTTTCAAATGTAAATTACATTTTTGATAATTCTAGGATTGAACTCTAAAACACTCCACTTGGCTATGTCTACATCTTAGGGGTATAAGTGCCTAGTCGATTTAGATTTCCGAGATTGAAATTATGCCACAAATTATTGAACTATCACTATTCCTTTTACTTCCCAGGGTGCTGTAAAAGCCAGCTAAGGAATATTGTACACAGATAACATTCTCTGTGAGAGACTGAAATCTCAAAAATAAACCCTGTGCCAACACTATTGGGCAGCGCGGCACGGTGGACTATAAACCCTCCACGGAGGACATATGGTCTATTGTGCCGATATATACAACATCCCACTGATGGGCACGAGTCCAACAGTGGGACGTTATTTATAGCGTTGTTTGTTTAGCCGGTGAGAAAGAAAGAATTTTAAGTTTATTGCCTTCCTTCTTAAAACAGTAACAGCTATGCAGACGCTGATTTGTAACGGAAACGTTAACTCAAGATAATGTTTGGCGAATCACAAAGTTGCTTAGCTCATAACACATAAATCTACATTAATTTATTCAGTTGTATTTTAACCAAATGCCTGCCTTTACTTTTAACTAGCAATTGCCTGCGACTCCGTACGCGTGAAATTTAGAAAGTTCTTCCTGTAAACAGAGAGAACTTTCTAAATTGTTCATAAAAGTGAAAAATGTTCCTTATATGGATCATTTTTCACTAATGATTCGCTCCTATTTGTCGCAGAGTGATGTTATATAACATTTTTCAATTCGAACCAGTAGTTTCTGAGATTAACGCGTTTAAACAAAGAAACAAACTCTTCAGTTTTTTATTATTAGTATATATATTTCCGTCTAACGGTCCGTTTTGTATAACGGCTTTTAAGTTTATTCTTACCTTTCTGGAGACTTTGGATCTATGTGTAGATGCGACAGAGGGCGCCACTGCACTTCTATATGAATAAACGCTGCGTGGTGCCCGCGACTGCCGGCTGCAAAACAATAGATAAAAATTTAAATTAATTTTAATAACATTAAGAACAAAAGTATACATTCTATTTTAAATTGTGTCTCGCAATTTTAATGCGCCTCCCTTAAACCCATGGTCGACTGTTAGCGAATGCCCAAGGCATTAAGTCCGCCATTGGTACCAATTCTACGCGCACATTTGCACAACTAAAACATAACTAAAAAATAAAAACAACTATTCTGTATTTTGATTAATTGGCTATTTCGCTATACACATTCACAAAAATTCAAATTGTTATCGCCGAATTGTGTTATTGGCAAAATCAAATTTCATTTTTTAGTTAAGTTTACTTTAGTTGTGCAAATAGAATTTGTACCATTGTTTAAAAATGCATGAAGTTTAATAAAAAAAATATAAAATAAATATTCACGGACATTTCACACAACATCCTCTGGTCCCAAGCTAAGCTAATATGCTTGTGTTATGGGTACCAGAATACGGATATACTACATAAACTACTTTTCTTTTGTAAATACGTACTTATAATACATTGAAAACACCCAGACGCAGTACAAACATTTGTATGACATTTATGGATATCACACAAATGATTGTCCCAAGCGGGAATCGAACCCGCGACCTCGTGATCGACAGTCCATTACATAAACCACTCCACCACGAAGTCCGTCTATAAAAGTGAATATACTTAGTACTAAAAATACTGAAATAAAACCTATTTCTAATTAAATTACAAGCAGTAAAGACTTAGCTATGCTTTTCCGACTCCTTTCAAATAACGGGTAATCCGCGAGGATTTTCCGAGTGTCAATTTTGCCAACCTACTCGGAAAGTTCACTTTATTTCTAAAATCTAGATTTATTTTTACAAGTTGTATTTCTAGGAAATAAGGTGCTTTCTAGAAAAGTTTCTCTTTAGTAAGTGAGAGATAATTTTTTGAATAACGGCCCGGTAATTTACTCCCGCTCGAAAAGTTTTTCATAATATCTGAATTACAGCACAAACATTAAGCTGTAATCTGCAACGTCTTTATTAATATTTCCTTAGGCTTAGCCTATTTTTAACAATGTGGCGTATAAATTAACAGTACCAGGCAAAACCCGAAATAAAAATAAAACTAAGTTTCGATTCAGCCTATACTTAACCTTGGTATAGGTTACCTGTCGTGATACGTCCCACATCGCACAGAGTAGTCGTGATTCGTGACACACGTGCACGAGGATTATAGCGCGAAGCACGGACACACAACACGCACGGAACTAATGCTTACTGTCATTGACACTAGCGACACACTTTTGTAATTTTATGAGGATAATGTTAATAAGCAAATTTTCCCCATTTTTGCAACGTTTTTCACAGCTGCTTCGCTCCTATAGGTCACAGCGTGATGTTACATATCCTATAGCCTTCGTCGATAAATGTACTATCCAACAATGAAAGAATTTCTCAAATCGTACCAGCGGTTCCTGAGATTAGCGCGTTCAAATAAACAGACTATTCAGCTTTTTAATATTGGTTTAAATTAGCTCTAAGTGGTGACGGATTAAAAATACAAATATTTCGTTCTCAGAGTGCTGTAAAAGCTAGCTGAGAATTAGACAGTTAACATCCTGTGTGAGGAAAATTCAAAAATAAACTCTGTGCCAATATGCCCGGTTAGCGCGGCACAGTAAACCAAAATCTCTCCCAAAGTGGAGGAGGCTCGTGCCTAAAGGTAGGACGTTAACAGACTGGAGAGAGAATGAGAAAGAGAGAGAGAGAGAATAATAATATAATCTTTACTAATTATAAAACAAAGTCGTTATTTTTGAATGTATGTCACTATAGGACCTTATAACTTCAAAACTACGGAACGGATTATGTTGCGGATTTTTTTATTAGATGGTGAGGTTCAAGTAGATGGCTTTGTTAAGGTTTGATTTATGAATTTCACGCGTATAAAGTTGCGGGCAACAGCTAGCATATGTCTATGCGGTAACGAATTAAGAATACAAGTAATATCACCTAATTGCTTCCTACAGTATGCTCATTGCTTGCGGAATAAGAAGTACAACATCCATTCTTAAGACGATACCAAAATAGCTTCGTGCATTTTTCTATGTACGAAGTTTTCATTGTTTCTTTAGATTGAATGGCTAGAACTCTAATTTTTAAGTATATGTTTTTTCAATATATGATCTAGGATCGCATCAACTCAGAAACACGATTGAAAAAAGTTTTCTCGATAGAAAATCTTGGCGAAACAACCTCTCAAATTTTTTATTTTTTTCATTTGTCGGTCTATTATCGCGTATTAACTAATGAAATAACTTTAAAAACATAAGTAACTATTATATATAGAAACACGTAAATCAGAATTAAAATATATTTAGTAGATTTTGAGTAAATAGGAAAAGTATCCCTAATTCTTCATTTTCTGTGCCTACTGGCTGTGTTAATATGTACGTGGCGGCGATGATATACGATAATATTGATGTAGGCCCTTAAAACACGAAAAACTGGTAAATAAAGGCTTTATTAGTGTTTTTCAGGAAAGGTTTACATCCAGTATTAGATAGAGATAGGTTTGTAGATCAATAGAATAGAATAGAATACACTTTATTGTACACCAAAACATATTACATGTCACTTAAGTAACAAAAATAAAATAAAACATGTACAATTGGCGGTTTTATCGCATAATGCGATCTCTTTCAGATCAATAAATAAATACAGCATTTAATTTTATAATGAAAGAAAATATAAAATGCATCTTCTAATATATAAAATTCTCCTGTCACGGTGTTTGTAATTACAATTCTTCGAAATGGGTCGACCGATTTTCGTGAAATTTTGTGTACATATCCGTTAGGTCTGAGAATCGGACAACATCTATTTTTCATCCCCCTAAATGTTAAGGGTGGTATCCCCTGACATTTGTATGGCAAAACTAGGGTCAGCTAGTAAATAAAATAACAAGGCAAATTGTAAGGAAGGTAAAATAAAAACATTTAAAACAAAATGCTATCCATAAGGTGCTATCCATATCCTATCCATAATAACCAATGCAAATTATTTCTACTTAGTCATATGAAACTATACTCTAAGTGGACTTAATGTTCTTGAGGTAATAATAAAGATCTATAAACACAAGTGTTGATCACCAAACAGCCATGGAGTTAATCATAATGGAATATTTGTTATATGCAAACTTAGACAGAGACAATCTAAAACAATAACAAAATCTATAAGCTGAAGAGTTTGTTTGTTTATTTGTTTAAACGCGCTAATCTCAGGAACCTCTGGTCCGATTTGAAAAATTCTTTCACGGTTGGATAGTACATTTAGCAAGGAAGGCTATATAACATCACACTGTGACTAATAGGAGAGAAGCAGTAGTGAAAATTGTTACAAAAACGGGGAACATTTCCTAAATTCTACGAGTACGAAGTCGCGGGCAACATAGTCTATAAGGCTGAAGAGTTTGTTTCTTTAAACGCGCTGATCTCTGGAACTACTGGTTCGAATTAAAAAAATATTTTTGTGTTGGATAGTCTAATCATTGAGGAAAGCTATATAGCATCATGGTGCGACCAATAGGAACAAAAAACAAGGAAAATTTTCTAAATTCCACGCGTACGGAGTCGCGGGCGTCAGCTAGTTCTGAATATTTCTTACTGTTATTTATTTCCACAAATAGTTCAGTAAGTCAGGTTAACAAAAAGTTGTATCTCATAATTGTGTAATAGACATCAAAACTGGTCACGTTTCTTGAATCGATTCAACTATCGATTGCTATAATCGAATCAAGGTCGGCACGACAGATGTCACTGGATGTCACTACCAAACCAAATTATTTATGACGTAAAAACTTGTCGAAGTATTTACTTTTTTGTTGAATTGGAACAGCTTTTGAATTAAAGTATAAATTTTATTAAAGATTTACTATGTCAGCTGCATATGTAATGATATTTCACAAATGATACCAAAAACAAAATTTAAACAGCAAACATTTTTTTCATATTCAGACAAATACGAGTCACCCTGGCAATATTCATTTACATATTTAATAATAAAAAACATAACCTTAATTAGTACCTATACTTAATTTAAAATTCGAACTCGTACGTTTTTGTTTACATTGTAACAGCTTAAAAATAAAATTGGTCAAGTGCGAGTCGGACTCGCGCACGAAGGGTTCCGTACCATTATCTATGCAACATAAGGCAACGTTATTAGTATCGAGCAAGAAACGGTAAAAAAATCATGTTTGTTGTATGGGAGCCCCCCTTAAATATTTATTTTATTTTTAGTATTTGTTGTTATAGCGGCAATAGAAATACATCATCTGCGAAAATTTCAACTCTCTAGCTATCACCGTTCTTGAGATACAGCCTGGTGACAGACGGACGGACGGACGGACGGACGGACAGCGAAGTCTCAGTAATATAGGGTCCCGTTTTTACCCTTTGGGTACGGAACCCTAAAAACATTTCTTTTAAATAATGTTGAGCTATTTCTTAACTAAAACGTTTTGTAACTCTCTCTCTCTCCACTCCACCCCATTAACCTACCACTGTTGGGCACGGGCTTGGAAGGCTTGCATGGGAGGGATAATAGGCTACTAAACTACGTTCTTGTCCGTGTGGTAACGGATTAAGAATACAAATGTCACCACCCAATCTCCTCCCAAGGATGCTGTAAAAGTCAGCTATGCACACAGATAACATCCTCTGTGAGAGACGGAAAACAACAAAATAAGCCCTGTGCCAACACGCCTGGTCAGCGCGGCACAGTAGACCATAATCCTTCTTAAAGTGGAGGAGGCCCGTGCTCAACAGTGGGACGTAAATGGGTTGGAGAAGATACTACGTTAACTAGACGTGTTGGCTCAGGGTAAAATTTCGAGATTTCGGTCTCTCAAAGAGGATGCTATCTGTGTACAATATTCCTTAGCTGGCTTTTACATCAACCCGGAAAGCAAATGGAGTTCATAAGAACACAAGTCTCACCATATTTGCTTTAAAAGCTTACTTGTGCTTTATAAGCTTTTTGATTCTCAAAGACGTCGCGTGGGTATGATATCGACGGAGCTTATCGATATACAACATGAGTAATTATTTAGGTCTATAATGTCGGAAATGGATATCCTACAATATCATAACTAACAAAATGCTATGGCAGTTTTACTACCATGATTAAAATGAAAATAGAATTAAGTAATAACAACAAACGGATTGGGCACAACCCTATTGAAATCCTGCGCTCTAAATAAGCTGTCAAAACATATTTTTTTAAATGGAGACTATTAACTCAATCAACAAAAAATAATCTAACATTCCAAACATCACTTTTTTGTTATTTCATTGACAGTTTAAAGAGAAAGTTGGGTATTCAATTGGTTAAAAAACATTATAACAAGCTAAGAAATACACCGTCACAGCGAGACGGACGTCCATTTTAAATAAGATGTCAAAATTTTAAAAAAGGAATTAGGGAATAAATAAATTGTGTTGACTTTTTGACGGCCATGAGTGAGCCATACCTTTTTTTCTTTTGTATGTTGACTGTAATAAGGTTGTATAATACAATTCAATATAACTTTTTTTAAGTACTTTAGGATGTGTAAGTATGTTTTCAATTAAGTACCTACTCACTATTTTATTTGCTTTTGATAAAAGATAGGCCTGTGATTGTTATATAAATAAGGACGCATTCATTTTATTAACACGCTTTTATAAGTTTGGTATGTAACTATCAATGTATTAATCTGTGTAACGGAATCCTTGAAAGCGATTTTCAGCCACTTGCAGTAGAAGAATTGATCTGAAATTTTGCACACCTAACAAGGACCGATGACAATGCAATAATTTAAAAGAATAATCCCAATTCCTTGATAAGAATTACTAGAATAGCATGTTGAAGTATCACCATGACCACACTTGTGTTTTTAATTATACACGTAATAGTTTAATTGTATATGAGTAGACTCACCTATATTATTGTGTTTCTACGTATGCCTTTCATATACAATCAGATAATTTCACATAAAAACGCTTTGTTTATAGAATCAGGTAGAATTATAGTTTACTTGTGTTTACTACGATTGTGACAACATGTGACAACAGAAACTTATGTCTCTGACAACATAAACTGTCAACGTATTGTAAGTAGGTAGCATAGAATTGAGTATTGATGACAAAGACAGTGCAATCATTAAAAAAATATTCAGGATATATAAGCGTGTTTTTTAGTTTTTAAACTAATTAGATTATTTTATAATACTTATACATGTCAGGCTTCAGGCTTTTTAGGGTTCCGTACCCAAAGGATAAAAACGGGACCCTGTTACTGAGACTTCGCTGTCCGTCCGTCCGTCCGTCCGTCCGTCTGTCACCAGGTTGTATCTCAAGAACGGTGATAGCTAGACAGTTGAAATTTTCACAGATGATGTATTTCTATTGCCGCTATAACAACAAATACTAAAAATAAAATAAAATAAAGATTTAATACAACAAACATGATTTTTTTACCGTTTCTTGCTCGATACTAATAACGTTGCCTTATGTTGCATAGATAATGGTACGGAACCATTCGTGCGCGAGTCCGACTCGCACTTGACCAATTTTATTTATATACCACTAACTATTATACCTAGCATATATTTGTATAGCAGTACTTAATATTTATTCTACTTCCGTAGCTTTACAAAAATGGGCAACTTTTAGCTTCTATGCCGTTTAATTTTCTAATTTATTAGGTAATTAATTCTTTATTGCAGACTTTACATCCGTATTGTTAGTTACATTGTACTTATATCCTATGTTAGTATAATTTACATAATACGAAAATTCACTTAACAAAAATTGAGCTGTTATAATGCCCGTTCGATGCACTTAATTGGCTTATGTAGTCTGGCCCAGTGCTCCATGAATGGGCTATCCAGCCTGTTATATAATGTCCTCTAAGACTCCTTTCAAAAATTTTGCATTGTATATAGCATCACAATCATGTGCCTGTCTTAATTTTGAACAAAAAACCTCACATGTCGAATAACGCCAACGCATGTCATTTGTCCAACAGTGGACGGAGAGAGGCTGAAGAAGAAGAAGAATGTCATTTGTCAAATTTCGAATTCCTAACCGTTTTTTTTTGTTTATTTTGATAACTGGAATAACTTTAATACTGTGATTTAATATCACTTTTTATGATAACGAAATGAGAACACTTCCCGTGGGATAATATTTTTAAATTCCATGCTTATTTCGTCTCGGGTAAAAGTTATTTCAAATAATTATATCAATTACGTATTTAGGTGAGAGTGGGGACTAAGTCGGTGACTTTGTAGAAACAAATTATTACAATTGGAATAAAGGTAATCAACATTGTACACAGTAGCTTCTTCTATAGCTTATATGTTAGGGTTGGCAAAAAGCTATTCGGAACAATTGCTCGAAAAAGCTTTTTGAGATAAGGCTGCATATAATATTATTCTTCTAAATAAGAAATAACTAAATAGTAAGGAAAAAATACAACAAGCCTCGTGGTTGAGTGGTTCATGTAACGGACTGCCGATCAAGAGGTCGCGGGTTTTTAATTTGTTTTTTAATTGTCATACAAATGTTTGTTCTGCGTCTGGGTGTTTCTATGTATTATAAGTATATATTTACAAAAAAAATGTAGTATATGTCGGCTAGGCGTGAAGGACATGGGTTTTAAAAGAATATTAAAGTGTTTATAACGAATTTGTAGGTATACGAAATTAGTTCTTGATTTACTTATGCCCAATTAGTTAGTTAAATCTCATTTAGATTAGTATCTGATTAATGTCGAGATATTAACTAAGAATATGCCCTAAAGATATTGAAGATTACATAACTCTTATCATGGCCGTAATGTTAAGATTGTATTATGTCGCAACTCCCCCACTACCCCCACTCGCAAGTTGCTTTAAATACGATAGGCGAACGTGGCTGAGGTTCAGTATTATTCGAGAATTCGTGCTGTATACATCACGGCGTATTAGTGTGTGTGTAGAAGTTGGTATTGTACGAGTCGTCGCGCTGCTCAATCTCCGACGTATCGGCATTGAGCTGGTCGTTATAGGCGTCGGCGCGGCGTGTATCTGTGTGCGCGTGTGTACGTGTATTGTGTAAAGTCGACATGTACGTGTTTGCGCGTACATGTATTCCTCATTGTGTGAACGTAGTGATGATTCTTCGTTGCGAGGCTTGGGCACTGGCTATAAGGGGTTGATGTGGAGGCCAGTTATCCTTATAAGTGTGCAAGAGTATGATAGACTGAGGTGTGAATATCGGTAAGACAGTTCTTACGCTATGTGCTCGGATTCCTGTTCAGGCCTCTGGTCCATTCTCCGACATCAGAAGTGGGATAAGAACTACACGTAGCCCACATAGTGATCGCGAGGGTTTGGGAGTGTATTCGTAAAAATATAGGTTAACAGTGAACAGTGTGCGAAAATAAGTAATCATGACTTTTTATCCACGGTCCTATCGAGGATTGGTAGTAAAATAGTGCGTAAGAAATGGTGATAGTGGCAAGGAATTTAGTGTCCGAAGCAGCAGGCACGTGAGTACTGAACGTCGTATTCGGTAAGCAATATTTTTTTACTATAAGTGAGTAAAATGTTTAAAAGTAAACGAAAGTGGGTAGCACAAACCGCAAAGAATATTTGGGCGTTATTAGCTATCTAATTTACATGCAATGTTTGTTTCAAGTAAAATGTCGAAGTTATTTATAAATAGAGATGTTAAAAAGAAAGAAACTTAAAGCTATCTGAAATGTTACGATATGCCTAGTCTATAAATTTAATGCTTAGGTACAGTGAGAAATTATTAACAGAGATATTTTGATATACGTTATGAACAGATATTGTTGAATACTGAAGATATAATATTTCGATGCGCACTAGATATACTTTGGGGAAACATTACGTGATAGCAATCGTATTATAAAAGCAGAAGTAGGTAACTGCCTGATTAAAATTCAGTATGTGATATTTGATATGTGCAAGGAAATAGGTAACCTATAGAGTTCACTCGTTTAATGTTTGTCACTGAACGATTCATAGATCACTGCAGTTCATACACCTGTGATCAGAGTAATATTTTCATAAAGAGCAGAATAAGTTTAGTAATGGCGCCACATACTTTCAGTCGGATCGGTGCATACCAATAACCGAGTAGTTATTCAGTCAGTTCTTTTATGTAAATACTGCCAGGCAAACTTAACGTAGGTAGGTACTTGGTTTGTTCTACCGCCTTTGATATGTGAAAGGTGTTGCCAGTATAGAAATATTTGAAAAGGGATTTAACATTCGTTAGAAAATCTAGTAATTGTGTGGGCGTAATCTAAAACGAGAAAGCATCTTGAGAATTATTTTATTCTTTATAAAACGGATAATCACGTTTTTTTCCTGAAGTGTCCCAAAAGGATGCCTAGTCAAGAAAAAAAAAAAAAAAAATAAAAAAAAAAAAAAAAATAACAAATTGATATGAAACTATTTTTGATAAAACGTTATCAATTTAGTTTGGCTGTATGAGATGATTCCTCTGCGTTACGTATTTAAGGGTGATGTATTAGTTTCCTACCGTCATGGTGTTTTATAACTTACTTCTGTAAGTACCGTCAGTGTTATGAAAATACAAAGTTACTCCAATTGTGGGACCTTTAAAACCACATAATAATTACGATTGTTTTGTAATATGCGTGTGTGTGTTCAACATGTATCATACATGTACTCTTAGTAGAAAGAGCGGGACAAAAATGACTTATTTTAACACTAAATTTAAACTGGTTTATTATGATTTAAAATAATGTTGTAAACAGTAATGTGACATACTTAGTAAAGGACATAGAGGCTGTGTCTGTCGTGAGATATTTTGTTTGCTTATTCTATCGTTTTATTTAATGTAGTTACTCGTGCCGAGATAAATCATTGAAAGTTTACAATTAAGTTTAAAGTGATATTGTACGCAAAATACCTACTGGTAAGTGAAAAAGAGTTTTAAAATTTTGAAGTTAGTGTGAAAAGTGCTTTGTGGTAGGTATAACACCAACCTTGGTGAAGTAAGTTAATTCGAATCGATTAATTTATTTCGTGCTTTCGTAAATATTATACTGACACCCTAATTAACATTGACGTGACCAGAGAGTTAGTGAGGATAAATTTAGATCACGTTATCTAAAGATATAGGGCTTATACCTGTTACTAGTTAAATGTAGGTGATATGAGTACTTAAACTGAGTGATGAGTACAACAGAGCGTTTACAATTTTAGAACTTTCAGTTTGAAACTTTAGTATTGTTGTCGTTTGTCAAATTTGTTTTTGACTCTTGTAATCTACTTAAAGGTCAGGTAAGTTCATGAAGACATATGTAATGTATGGTACCAAGTGTTAGCTTTAAACAAATTGAATATAGACTACAGTGACGGATATACGGTTTAACACCAGATAATCGTATGACCGCGGAGTTTGCTGCGTGGTGCTTTTACTAGACTATAGCTACCTGGAACCGCTTTAGATTTTAGAGAGGTTTTTTTTTGGATAACTATAATACTATGCGCCTTTAAACTTGATGTTGAAAGCAATATCCAAAGCAGCCATGTGTGTGTAGGCTTAACACCCATTTGAGTTACACGAAGGTAAGGTTGAAAGATCTCTTGGACATTTATCTTCTACATATTAACTTTCAACAGTAATTAAAGAGGAAGGTTTCTCGATTCAACCGTGTTTATGCTTTTTCGTCGTTTGTGAATCGATATTGGTGATACATTTTTTTGAGGAAAGATATTTCAAAGGTGTGTCTGTGTTAAAGAAATCGGGCTATGTGAAGTCAATTTCTTTTTGTTAAAAATTACATCACAAGTAAAGTAAAGAGTAGGTACTATTTATTTCTGTTTATTTCATCATAAAGGTGGTACAGCGGAGGTCACCGACGCGACGCCTTAAAGAATTTTACTTGTACAAGGCCTACTTAAATAGTGCTTATGGTTGGTGGTCAATGGCGTCTTTAACAGTGGATGCGACTGTGGTATTACGCAATGACCTGACGATAATTTTATGATACCCAATAATTTTGTTTGACGAATACTTTAAATCTTTGAGAGGTGCGTGTGTGGTGTGGCTTTGAGGGATAAATAAATGGATAACCATGGACGTTTCACGCAGCGTCCTCTGGTCCCAGGCTGAGCTTATTGTGCTTGTGTTGTGGGTGCCAGAATACGGATGGAGTGCGTAAGTTGCTTTTCTTTTGTAAATATACACTCGTGATACACGGTAGAGGCCCGGACGCGGGACAAGCGTTTGTATGACATTTGTAAAGATCACACAAATGATCGTCCGAGGCAGGAATCGAACCCGCGACCTCGCGGGTGGCGTTCCGTTGTATGAGCTACCGGACGACGAAGCCCGTCGATAGATTGGGAGATGGAGTTATGAAGGGATGTTGCGGTCTGAAGGAGGGCGAGGTGGCCCAGGCAGGAGGGCGAGCTGGCCCAGGCAGGAGGGCGAGGGGGCCCAGGCAGGAAGGCGAGGTAGCCCAGGCAGGAGGGCGAGGTGGCCCAGGCAGGAAGGCGAGGTGGCCCAGGCAGGAAGGCGAGGTGGCCCAGGCAGGAGGGCGAGGTGGCCCAGGCAGGAGGGAGTGAGGTGGCCCGAAATAGGGAGTGGAGTGGCATAGTGGCCCAAAATGTGGATGCGAGGTGTCAAAAACGGAACGGCTAGGTAGCCGAAATGTTAGTTGGCGAGGTGGCATAATGATAAAGTAGTGAAGTATGACTAAAAGGCCACAACCTAATACATGGCTGTGGTTATTTAGAAATTGTCTATTGTTATTAGTTACTTAGTACTATAGTAAGCAACATGCTAAACACTTGTTAAACCACTTGTGAAAAGGTCACTAACTAAATTGAGGAAGTGTGCCTTATTGAATTGTCCTTTTAATTATTTTTAACACTCTTTTATATGTTCGGTGTGTGTCTGTCGGTGTATTTCATTCAGAGTCGCTGGAGTGGCTCGTTGCAGTGTCACTGTGAGCACACTTGTGTGTTTGGTTATGCACGTAATAATTTTGTTGTGTATGAGTGGACTCACCAGGATTGTTGTTTCTCCGGTATGCCTTTCATATACAGTCGGATAGTTTCACATAGAATCGCTTTGTTTAAAGAATCAGATGGGAATGTCTTGGTTGTTTGCTAAGATTGTGACAGCATTGTGACGGCGCAGACTTGTGTCTCTGATGGCACGGGCTTTCAGCTTTTTTGTGGGTGGGAGGCATAGAATTATTTTGTAGCTAGAATAGCGACTCGGCACTCCGGGTCGGGCCGCTTCTTTTTAACGCACTTATATTGGTTCGGTAAGTGTCTGTTAATGTCGAATTGATCTGAAGGTTTGCACACGTTTTGGGTATCGATGGCGGTGCAGTCATTTGGAATGGTATCCGGATTTTCAAGCGTGTTTTTAGGTTTTTGAACTAAGTAGATTATTCTATGCGAAAGTGACGCGGACAGATGCAGGATGGACGAGCGGTTGTATGAATAGTTTTGTATATTCCAATCAAACCCAAGTTTATTATCGCCCGAGGACGGTCGCTGGTCAGGATGGCCGTGTCGGCTAGGCGTGAAGGACATGGGTTTTAAAAGAATATTAAAGTGTTTATAACGAATTTGTAGGTATACGAAATTAGTTCTTGATTTACTTATGCCCAATTAGTTAGTTAAATCTCATTTAGATTAGTATCTGATTAATGTCGAGATATTAACTAAGAATATGCCCTAAAGATATTGAAGATTACATAACTCTTATCATGGCCGTAATGTTAAGATTGTATTATGTCGCAACTCCCCCACTACCCCCACTCGCAAGTTGCTTTAAATACGATAGGCGAACGTGGCTGAGGTTCAGTATTATTCGAGAATTCGTGCTGTATACATCACGGCGTATTAGTGTGTGTGTAGAAGTTGGTATTGTACGAGTCGTCGCGCTGCTCAATCTCCGACGTATCGGCATTGAGCTGGTCGTTATAGGCGTCGGCGCGGCGTGTATCTGTGTGCGCGTGTGTACGTGTATTGTGTAAAGTCGACATGTACGTGTTTGCGCGTACATGTATTCCTCATTGTGTGAACGTAGTGATGATTCTTCGTTGCGAGGCTTGGGCACTGGCTATAAGGGGTTGATGTGGAGGCCAGTTATCCTTATAAGTGTGCAAGAGTATGATAGACTGAGGTGTGAATATCGGTAAGACAGTTCTTACGCTATGTGCTCGGATTCCTGTTCAGGCCTCTGGTCCATTCTCCGACATATATGTATTCTATCCGTATTCTGGTACCTACCCATAACTCAAGCATATAAGCTTAGCTGATGGATGGATGGATGGATAAGCTTAGCTTGGGACCAGAGGACGTTGTGTGAAATGTCCATAAATATTTTTTTTCATTTTATTGACTTATGTATTCATAAAAAATATATGAGTGTTTAATAGTGACCGTTTTTTATTAGAACTAGCTGTTGCCCTTGACTTCGTACGCGTTGTATTTACATTTTTCTTTGATCCTTCGCTCCTAGTGGTCACAGCGTGATGTTATATAGCCTATAGCCTTCCTCGATAAACGTACTATCCAACTCAAAAAAATTTTTTTTTTTTTTATTGTACCAGTGTTCCTGTAGTAGTAGTTCCTGAGATTTGCGCGTTCAAAAAAAACAAACTCTTCAGATTATTATAGATTTTATTGTCGTTTTTTTATTTTGTTACTCTGTCTATCTGAATCTTATTTCTATGTATGTTCGTGTGTATTACTCCTTTACGTCCAAACGTTACAACGTATTTAAATGTCGTACTAAAGTTCTTGTCTAGATGCTTAGCCCTAGCTTTTAGTATATAACTTTTTTATTGAGCTATTTATTCACCACATAAGCGTACACTATGCTCAAAGATATTTATTATAAAAACTACCACAAATATTAAAAAATATACACACAGTGGCAACCCTAACTAATTCCCATAATCTCAAGGACGTTTCTAGAAAGTAAACCAAATTAGTTGTGGTCAGGACAAGACGCGCCGTCATAATGTTGTCGGCACTTGTTATTACTGGCTACTAGTTTTTGTATGTTATTACAATTAAACTTTTTGTTCATCTACCTTCTATTTGTTTATGTATAACTAGCCACAGATTTACCAGATGTATAGGGTCTTATTCATAATGACTTATCGGAGGTTTAAAAGTTCGCTAAAATCGGTTCGCGAAAATTGTCAAAACTTGTTATTCATAATAGTCTTTTTACGCTAAACGTTTACTATCTCAAAAATCTCCGTTTAAACCTCCGATAAGTGAATATGAATAAGACCAATAGTCTATTGCTCTTATTTATAATGTTTTTCGGAGGTTTAAAGAATAACTTTATCGGAGATATAATAAACACTTTATCGTAAAAAGACTATTATGAATAACAATTTTTGACAATTTTAGCGAACCGATTTTAGCGAAATTTTAAACCTACGATAAGTCATTATGAATAAGACCATTAGACTACATCACTCAGCCGGTCTCAGTGACAGATTAAAAATACAAGTGTTACCACCCCTTTTCCTCCAGAGGGTGCTGTAAGAGCCAACTAAGGATATTGTACACAGAAAACATCCTCTATGGGAGACGGAATTCTCCAAAATAAACCCTGTGCCAACACGCCTGGTCAGCGCAGCACATTAGAGTAGACCATAGTCCCTCCCAGAAGTAAAGTTAAGGATATCAATGGGTTGAAGAAAGAAAGTATGTAATGACATAAAAGCAACCGCTTTTTGAAATCGTTAATCTTAACCTTAATTTAATTTAAACGACAATTTATAAACTGCTTAACAAGTCCAATGTAAGTATGTACTAGATTTGAACTCTGTTATGAGTACAAACTAATAAATCATAGCCCAGATACTTGGCTTCGATTCCCGTGTCGCGACATCATTGAACTGTCGACAATGAAAGCCTTCTGCGAATAATACTTTAGATTTATAGTTTAACTGTAAACTCGTAGAGTCACTGGTACGCATTCTACGGGCTCAACTAAACTAAACTTAACTAAACAATGAAAATTGATAGCGTCAATAACACAATTCGGAAATGTTAACCGAACCTTCTTGTGCTTATATAAGTTCGGTATGTATTCATAAATGTGTTAATCTATTCTGAAAATCAAGGACCAAAGCAATAATTTAAAAAAATATACAGGATTTTCAAGCGTGTTTTTTAGTTTTTGAACTAAGTAGATTATTTTGTTAAGTTTAGTTTCGTTGTGCACGTAGAATCGGTACCACTATAATTTGTTGTAGAGGTACCTTTATACAGGGCTAACAGTTTGTATAAGGCGCTTTTATCAATTTTATTTAAATACTAGCACTTGCCCGCGATTTCGTACGTGTTGAATTTAGATAATTTTCCCCATTTTTGCAACATTTTTGACGAATGTTTCGCTCCTATTGGCCACAGCGTGATGTTATAAAGCCTTCGATGATAAATGTACTATCCAACACTGAAAGAATTTTTGAAATGGAATTAGCGGTTGCTGAGCTTAGCGCCGTGTGGTGACGGATTAAGAATACAAGTGTCGCCCCACCACCTCCTCCCAAGGGTGCTGTAAAAATCAGCTAAGGGATATTGCACACAGATAACATCCTCTGTGAGAGACGGAAAACTCGAAAAAAAAACCCTGTGCCAACACGCTTGGTCAGCGTGGCACAGTAGACCCTCCAAATTATCCCTCCAAAGTGAAGGAGGCCCGTGCCCAAAAGTAAATGGGCTGGTGAGGAGCTTAGCGCGTTCAAACAAACCAACAAACTCTTCAGCTTTAATATTAGTATAGACAATTCCGTATGCTGATGCATTAAGAATACAAGTGTCATCATCAGCTTTGGAGACTAGAGACGACTGTATAGCGAAGTCTGATTATAATTACTGTGATGTTAATAGCAAAAGGTAAAACGAGACTGTGGAGGAGCGTGGGTGATTGGGCTGCTCCAACGAGAAATGGAGAATTCTCCGACCAGGCTAGGTGATCAGCACTGGCCAGGGGTCGAAACCCCTGGCCAGTGCCAAGGCAACAAGGCAACAAGGCACAGTGCTGCTCAAGCCAGTGCCAAGGCAACAAGGCAACAACATATCGTGGGGCGAAGCCCCACGATATGTTGTTGCCTTGTTGCTGTTTGAAGTCATGTGCAATTTTTCGGAAGTGCGATGAAGGATCCTTTGTGACGTCACATTTGCTAATCCACGCCATCTATGGTTCTTGTGCTATATTATATAGTGTCACCTATTATTTACTAGATGTCGCTACAAGACCATAAGGTCTCGCAGAGCACAAGATAGGCCCAGAAATCCAATAAGCTATCACAATACATAGTAAAAGCTAGATAATGTAGCCTATAAAGTTTACTGTTACCATACTTACCATATTCAGATAAGCTTTGTACTCATGAGTCATGTATGGACCGTTAAACGTGTAATTTTCCATCAATCTGTGCTTTTAATGCTATGGTTTTGTTTGGTATGGGAGATATACAGACCGGCGTTTAAACACTGCGTTTTATTAAAAGCAGTTTTTAAAATAGTTTTTTTTTTAACAAAATGACTTTGTGATGCATTAATTTGAACATTACATACAGTTTTCCAGTTCCATAATAATTGTTCATTATAGACACCTTGCAACTCAACCTCGCCTGAGACTATAGTGGCTTACATTTCCTTAACGTCAGGAGAGAAATAAACTCTAATGGTCTTATTCATAATGACTTATCGGAGGTTTAAAAGTTCGCTAAAATATGTTCGCGAAAATTGTCAAAACTTGTTAACTCTCCGATAAAAGCTCCGTTTAAACCTCCGATAAGTCATTATGAATAAGACCAAAAATGGCTGCAATAGATACCGTGAAAAGTATTTTTAGTTAAGACAATTAGGTAATGTAAGAATGGCTATTATTTACAAAAGTTAAGCTTTAAATGGGACCAGATAAAGTTGTAAAATATTATGAACTAACTACGTGTGGAATTTAGAAATCAAACCTTAACAAATTGCATAAAAAAACAATCCTCTTGCACTACTCTATTTTATCTATTAAAAAAAAACTAAGTACATCAAAATCCGTTGCGTACTTTTGAAGATATAAGCACACATAGGGACAATATACAAAATAACGACTTCGTTTTACAATATGTAAAGTCAATTATGTAATAAATTAAATTGAAGTGGAAAAAGTGATCACCGCAAGCGGCACTTGAACCCACGACCTCGGAATACCGTTCCGTAGCTCTGCCAACTAAGCTTATTGCGGTCGTGCTAACAGTAACCAAATTTGACCACTACAATGTCACTCGATTGAGTCTACATCGCATTTTGATGTACAACGCCATCTATCGAGAATGTTTTGCAACAATATCGACTAGCCACTATGTAAAAGCATAGCAAGTCAATTGCAAAAATTAATAAATTACTTTAGTAATATAAACGTATACAACAAAATAGGCAATTAAGCAAAACACATCAATAGTTGTTTTCATTTTCTAGTTAAGTTTCGTTGTGCACGTAAAATTGGCACCATAAACAAACTGTACAATTTTCAGCTTTCTAGCTATCACTGTTCTAGAGATACAGCCTGGTGACAGGCAGACGGACGTGCAGTCTCAGTAATAGGGTCCGGTTTTACCTATTGGTACGAAACCCAAAAACGCGATAGTAAAAACGCTCGTCTTTAAAGCTGGTAGGACTATAATACATCACGTAATACATCCATTGGATGAAATTAGTGGCACTAAGAATTTAGTCAACAGAACGGTAATGTTTGTGAAAGGTTTACTACTACAAACAGTTCTACTAGATTTAAGGAGGAGTTCATGGTACACTTTAGAAGAAACAGAAAACAGAAATTAAGCTTAAGACTAGGTAAAAATGGCGGCCTTATCTCATAAAGTGATCTCTTCCAGGTAACCATGGGTTGGAAAGAAAAGTTAGGGACTAAAATAAAGTGGAAGGTAATTAGTAGTAGGCTAATTTAGGTATTTCCATTAGGTATAGCTATCCCTCCCTCCGTGTGGTGACGGATTAAGAATACAAGTATCACCACCCCATTTCCTCCCAAGGCTTCTGTAAAAGTCAGCCAAGGGATATCGCACACAGATAACATCCTCAGTGAGAGACCTGTAATAAAAATAAAACCCTGTGCCAACTCGTCTGGTCAGCGCAGCACAGTATGCCCTCCAAAGTGGAGGAGGAGACCCTTCCCAACAGTGGGACGTAAATGGGCTTTAGAGGAGAGGATAGCTATCCCTATTCCTGGCAGATTTTACCTACAAATTCTTTGAAAAAAAGACGTTGCGTAGTCCACTGTTTTCTCCGCCAAAATTATACCTCGTAAATTGAACCTAACGGGTCTCGTGGTCCAGTTGTACATGTAACAGACTGCCATTCATGATGTCGCGGGTTCGATTACGCAGGACAATGATTTGTGTGATGTTTATAAATGTCATACAAATATTTGTACTGCGTCTACTATGTAAAATAAGTATTATATTTACAAAAGAAAATTAGTTTATGTAGTATATCTGTATTGTGGTACCTATAACACAAGCATATAAACTTCGTTTGGGATCAGAGGACGACAAATAAGGACCACCATATAATTCCACTATTTATGCTCTGTGTAAATGTAATACCTATATAAAATTCTTGTGTGACAGTGTTATTTTTCTTCCGAAATTTTATATATTTTTCATACCCCTAAGTCATAAGGGCTGTCCACCACTAACAATTGTATGGCAAAACAACGTTTGCTGCGCCAGCTGGTTAAATCTATGAAAATAATCAAATTAGGAGTTTTTTTTTAAATTAAACCAGTTGTAACCAAGTACAGTAAATGCAAGCAAAACACCATGAGGCAATGACCTCAATGGCATAATTAAACCATGCTATAGTTTCGCTACGATGGTATATTAAATAACGGATGGTCATGCGAACTAATCTTATCTATTTCTTCGACAAAAATGTTACGTTATGGTGTAGATTACGGTTTAGTATTACTTACTCTGTGGTAAAAATAAATATTTTTCATTGTTTTTTTTTACTTAAAATTTACACAATTTGTGCTGTTTAATATGCTCTTTAGCGGCTAACGCGCTTAATTGTATTATTAGATATATCTGTTTTGTTAACGTTAAACGCAGATGTAGCCAACTTTGACAAACTTTTACCTGTATTCCAATATATGTATTTCGTTGCACTTTTATGGTGACCAATATTGCAGGTGGTACCGAAGCATTAAACACCAGCATTTTTCCAGTTTTGTACATTTATGCACACGAAAAACCGTTTATTGATTGCTGCCGTTTAATAGATTGGACAGCCAGGCAATCGGTTGAGGATACAATACAAGTGTCACCACACCATTTCCTCCACAGGGTAAGAGTCAGCTACAGCTTAGGGATAGTATATGTCAATACACCTGGTTAACGTGACATGAGTACTCTTCTAGCAGGAGAGGGAGGCAAGCACGGCTGGTTGCTGCTGTAGCCGTGCCGAATATAACAGATGGCCTCTCTATAAATGTTCCGGGGGGGAGAGGCTATGCATATGCGATGGGAGACTTAATGTTCCCCCACTACTTAGGCTGAGCCCCACGTAATGGGGCCACCCCTTGCCGAGTCATGGTCCGGCTCAGGGCATACACTATGGCATGGTTAGGGTGAGGAGAAAAATGAAAAAAAAAACACCTGTGTACTCCTCATGTGGAGGTTCCTGCCCAATCGTAGGATGTTCAGGGCTTGGGAAGAACAATTGAAAGGAGTATATAACTAACCTGATTTCTGAAGGTGGTCTGTACGCTCCACTTGTGACGTATACATCAGACCCTGAGTCTCCCACTCTTGGGGAGCCGTTGGTGTGGGGTCGTCGTCCATTCCTGTGTTCTCCTGATGGAGATCTCGTTCGTTCATCCATTGTCTGAAAAATAAATAACTATGTTTATGGTTTTGTTAAAAACAAGGCCATGAATAGAGTTATGCTTATGACAGAAGAAGTTTAATAACAAAAGAAGTTTTAGTTCTTTCCATAGACGAAATTCCTCTTTTTTCCACCTACTAGTAATCTTTTAATTTTCTTGAGGCATAACATTATTGTACATGTCTAATTTTGATTTTTTTTAAAATTAGGTACAGAGAAATGTGGGGTTTATTAAAATAAATATTTAACTTAATAATCTGATTATGTCTATACTATAACAGTGTTTCGCTTACAAGATTCGTGAAAGACAAAAATATTACAACTAACTCAACTAAAACAAAGAAAAAAACATCTGTATTGTTTTTGCTCGTATACATAACTTTAGTTATGTGTTTACATAGTCTTTATGTAGAGTTGGATTTTGTTTTAGGCAAGGGTATAGCAGATGTAATGTCTATGGCTATATCACTCAATCGGCTTGAAGCCACTTACATAGATATTTGTGCGTGAAATATGCATCAGGTTATACGTCATATGAAACGTCATTATTCTATGAAGTACGATTTAGCCAGGCTAAAGTACTTGTCCTCAATTTTAAACGTCTGCCCACCATCTGGTAGATCTGTGGCTTTAAATGTTTGTGTTTACTAAAATTTTCTTTCATAATATTAACGAGTATCTTTATTTATAGCGTTGATTTTCATTTTACAAGTAATGCCTCTACAAAACGATATCGACATATTTTAATCAATCATGTGAGTTTGTACGTCACTAAAAACCACAAGTTATATATTTTGGGAATAAAAAACATCGTATCCGCTAATAAAACCATTATTAGAATAGATTATCCCATTAATCATATAGTAATGTTTATTTAAAGAAAATATAGTTAATAATAATATGTATGCGTACATCTGGTTCGCTTACGATTTAAAGTTCATACATATGTAAGCTCTACCAATGACTCTATATACTTTATTAAGAAACTAGCGCTCGCAACTTCCGCACGCGTGGAATTTAAAAATATTTCCCGGTTTTTGCAACATTTTGCACTGATGCTTCGCTCCTATTAGTCGTAGCGTGATGTTATTTAGCCTACAGCCTTCTTTGATAAATGTACTTTTCAACACTTAAAGAATTTTTCAAATCGGACTAATGGTTACTGAGATTAGCGCGTTCAAATAATCAAATTCTTCAGCTTTATAATGGATATATATATGACTTTTTGTATGAATTACTAAAATAATAAACACTAATAACTCACAGTGTATTCCGACAATGTTCTCTCCGACGGAGCTCGATGGCTATCATTCTCATCGCGAGAGGAAGCCCTCGGTAAGTATCCTCCTGATGACGGAGAGTCGCCACCAGATCTGTGCGTCGCCACGTAATGGTTATTCTTCACTTTATTCACCATTGTATCACTGACACTTAATCATAATCTGACACTGACAACGCTCTACAATCCCCTCACAAACACGCACTTTTGACTATCCCCTGGCAATCCTGGACTATCCGCTCACATTAATTATACTATCCGCTGTGATTCTGGACAGATACGCATTTTTTTATCAAATCAGTCGGTGACATTTTTTCAAATCATTATTGTAATGTTTTTTGTTGCATTACGTTCGTGTAATCTGAAACAAAGAAAATATGTTTATGTTAATAAAGTTATATAGTTTTTTTTATATACTCCTCACCCTAATCGGTCCATGGTATGTGCTTTGAGTTTGGCCATGACTCGGCTAGGGGTAGCCCCAATATGTACCAGTGGGGAAACAAGTTAAAACAATTTAAGTGTTGGCAATGACCGTTTTTTCAGAATATTTTGTGCAATATTCTGCAGCAAATCCATCGAAATATTTACACGTGTTTTGTCTCCAAATGGGACATTGTTAGGATAGACAAATAATATAAAAAATGCAGAAATACAGCTATTTTACTGTCATAGGTCAGCTATGACAGTAAAATAGCTGTATTTCTGCATTTACATGTCGCATTTGGAGACAAAACACGTGTAAATATTTCGATGGATTTGCTGCAGAATATTGCACAAAATATCCTGAAAAAATGGTCATTGCCGACCTCACAAAAAGGCGGAGGTGTTATGTTCGGCTGTATATTATATTATATATTTTCTATGAAGTGAAAGAGGAGAAATGGAGCTCGCTCCCTGCACATGAGTTTTCTTGATTCTACAACATGGCGTCTTTCAAGCGAGGCGTAAAGGGGCATTTTGTAGGCCAGCAAGTACTAGCCGTCCTCAAGTCTGGATTGGAATTTTTTTGTAAACAAGTATGTATAAGATTGAGTATATTTAGCCTGAAACGAGAATGTAGATCTAAAACCAAATTTAACGGTTATTTGATTAACCTGCGATTACAGGCTAGTTTTACAACTAAACATAAAACGAAATCGAACCGATTAGTCGACCTTGAACGATTTAATCTCACAAACTATATTAGATCTTACGTTTCTCTGCACACAGTTTAGTATTCAATTTATTGCAACCTAAATTATTGCACGTTAAACAATGGCATGCCGATCTGAGTCGATTTGTGACGCAATCGAGAACTAAGTGCGCAGGTATCGATTTTATCGATATACTTGTTGAATTGCACGTAATGTTTGTGGTTTTATGATAATATCGATTTTTATAATCAAGTGAATGTTATTTAGTAATAATGGCTTCCTATTGTTTAAAAAAATGCGTGTCCTTTGTGTGTAATTATAGGTTATGTCGTATTTTTTTTAATCAACAACAAGATTTAATTTTGTCATCGATGATGGTCATAACATAGCGATTTAATTCATATAATTAGCCGATCAAATAATTAGCCGATCCAGCAAATGTTGAGCTGCCAAAATGACTTTAGGTAGAATAAGTTTTTCGTTTATGATAGACATATGCCTTCACAGATTTTTCGTAGCCCTATAGATGAGAAAGAATCTCACCTTCATGTGTCCTTTTCTCCTCTTTTCCTTTCCTCTCTTTCACGAGTCATTGTACGTTTTTATAATAAACTCCCTATTGATGTAAGAGAATTAAAAATTCCTAAATTAAAAAAAATCATTAAAACTAAATTATGTAAAAGGGCGTAATAAAAAATGTCTGATTATATTAAATATGATAAAGCTTGGGAGTAAAGGGAGCAATACATATTGTATTGTAACGTTTTATTAGCATTGAAAGTATGATTGTCATTAAGTATTAAAAAAAAATGATTCAACTAAAAGCTCTGCAGGCGTATTATGAGCTTTCAAAATGTCATGCAAGTTCCAGGCGAGTTCTCTCTCTCTATCCAGCCCATTTACGTCCCACTGTTAGGCAAGGGCCTCCTCCTTTTTGGAAGGGATTATGGTCTACTGTGCTGCGCTGACCATGCGTGGTGGCACAAGGTTTATTTTCGAGTTTTCCGTCTCTCACAGATGATGTTACCGTGTGCAATATCCCTTAGCTGACTTTTACAGCACCCTTGAGAGGAGATGGCGTGGTGACACTTGTATTCTTAATCCGTCACCACATAGAGAGATATCAACTTAGATAACTTTAATTTGTGCAAGCAGAATAGTTACTATTGCTGTCACTGTTACCCAGGGTTACGAAGTTACGGCTGAATAAAGAAATGTTCTACTATATGTTTGTTACCCAACAAATTAGCGTCTCAGTTGATCATTGAACACAATACTTATTGTGTCAGCTGACTGACCCAAGACTTGATGGATGAACGAACATGTCATGTTAAGCGTTAGTTAATTTAACTGTCAGAAATAAGGTGAAGGACGATTGCGATATATAAATACATAATATATTAATTCTTTATTGAACACTTTACAAGAAACAAGAAAGTGTCTGGCCAAAATTTTTGTCGATTTTGGCCAGACACTCTTCAGAGGAGATAGAATAGATGTGTACATTAGTTTTAAGCGGATAATATTAAATATAAGATTGTAAAAGTATTTTCTAAGTTTAGGTTATAGTGGAACTGGCATGAGATTGGTCTCAAAGTTCCCATAAAAATTAAGATAAAAAAAAGAAACAAAAATAAAGCTGATGGCGGCCTTATCACATTAAGTCATCACTTTAACTTTAGGTAGGGACTCAAATAATTGAGGATTTAAAAAAAAAAGTTCTACCGACTTCATGTGCTTTTGAAATTTGAGTTTTACTCGATTTCTCAGGAGATAACCATCAGATCCTGACCTGGTGCCAATGGGACCACACGGGAAGCACCAGCTTTCAAATAAAAAAAGAATCATTAAAATCGCTTCGCTCAGTCAAATGCAATTCGGTAACAAACATAAAAAGAAAATATACAGACGAATTGAGAACCTCCTCCTCTTTTTGAAGTCTGTTAATAAAGTGAGGCTGAAGTGTATGAATAAATTAATCTATTATATTTATAAAAATCAATTGCTGTTCGTTAGTCTCATTAAAACTCGAAAACGATCGGGCCGGTTTTGGTCTTAAGGGCCTACATCAATATTATCGTCGACATGTACATATTAATACAGCTAGCAGTATAGAAAATGAAGAATTAGGGATATTTTTTTTGTTTACTCAAAATCTACTAAATATATTTTAATTCTGATTTACGTGTTTCTATATATAATAGTTACTTATGTTTTTAAAGTTATTTCATTAGTTAATACGCGATAATAGACCGACAAATGAAAAAAATAAAAAATAAGAGAGGTTGTTTCACTAAGATTTTCTATCGAGAAAACTTTTTTCAATCGCGTTTCGTTTTTTCGTGTTTTCGTTCATTGTTTCTTTAGATTGAATGGCTAGAGCTCTAATTTTTAAGTATATGTTTTTTCAATATATGATCTAGGATCGCATAAACTCAGAAACGCGATTGAAAAAAGTTTTCTCGATAGAAAATCTTGGCGAAACAACCTCTCAAATTTTTTTTTTTTTCATTTGTCGGTCTATTATCGCGTATTAACTAATGAAATAACTTTAAAAACATAAGTAACTATTATATATAGAAACACGTAAATCAGAATTAAAATATATTAAGTAGATTTTGAGTAAATAGGAAAAGTATCCCTAATTCTTCATTTTCTGTGCCTACTGGCTGTGTTAATATGTACGTGTCGGCGATGATATACGATAATATTGATGTAGGCCCTTAAGCGTTAGTTTAAGAAAGATGCTTTTGTTCGCTTTAATAGACACAGAATCATCAGTGTGCTAGTCTACATCGCTCTTGACTGAGTGTTATAACTATATAAATAGCAGGCTTGTTTGTTATAGAAGCCTATAATGTTATTAAAAAGTAATTCTGTCTAGAGTATGACGTCATAATATCAACAATAATGTGTAGTCATTGTACAGACCTAATCTAAAACACATCATCGAAAAATTATACATATTTGATTATTCACTTGATTATTACGAGTAGGGTATGTGCTGCATATGATATAAAGATATGGATTGCTATACATAATTATATTAGAAAGTTGTCCTTTGTTCGTTTCTTAATAGTAAATTAAGTGATAAAATTTTTGTTACGTATGTTATTTTAATTGCTATAGACGTAGAAATTCTCTGTGTGGTGACGGATAAGGAATACAAGTGTCACTACCCCATCTCCTCCCCACGGTGCTGTAAAAGTCAGCTAAGGGATATTTAACACAGACGACATCCTCTGTGAGAGACGGTAAACTCGAAAGTAAAAAAGACCCTGTGCCAACACGCGTGGTCAGCGCGGTTGACCATAATTCCTCCCAAGGTGGAAGAGGTCCGTGCCCAACAGTTGCGAACGTTAATGGGCTGGAGAGAGAGAGAGAGAGAGAGAGAGAGAGAGAGACGTAGAAACAAGAAAATTTTACGTGTAAACGTAAATTATCTTTATTATCCTAAAACTGAACAACAGGCCAGTCGTGTTAGCGTTTCACATTATTAACACAGCAATTGTCTTATTGAATCTGTTAAAATAATGTTTAATGAAAGAATAGTAAAGTATAACAAAAGGTTTACGGTCTTATTCATAATGACTTATCAGAGGTTTAAACGGAGATTTTATCGGAGATATAATAAATGATTTAGCGTAAAAAGACTAATATGAATAACAAGTTTTGACAATTTTCGCGAACCGATTTTAGCGAACTTTTAAACCTCCGATAAGTCATTATGAAGACCATGAGAAACTAACATGCTCTGCAAAAATAAACTCCAATCTAGTAGTAGTCTCGAGTCCGATGAAGTTTATATTATTAGTAGTAAGTCGTCAGCTAGTTAAAAATAATATCATTATAGCTTTGTATGGAGTCATGCCTTTAAAAGATTACTTACAAAACTATAATATCATTACATCTATAATTACTGCCCCACCTCACACTGTACGAGCGTATAGAATAAGGATTATCACTGCATCTCAATTTATTTAAATTAAAACTTATACATGTTGATGATAATAATTAAATGGTTGTTTTTAAATCAATAAAATAAAAATTATTAAAACGTAATAACGCAACCAGTTAGCACAGGACCTGCGGCGTTCTATGGGGGAAACCTATGTCCCAGTGGACGGAGAATGGTTGATAGATGGATGTAAAAAGAGGTGTTTAATTTTTAGGGTTCCGTACCCAAAGGGTAAAAACGGGACCCTATTACTGAGACTTCGCTGTCCGTCCGTCCGTCCGTCCGTCTGTCACCAGGCTGTATCTCAAGAACGGTGATAGCTAGACAGTTGAAATTTTCACAGATGATGTATTTCTATTGCCGCTATAACAACAAATACTAAAAATAAAATAAAATAAATATTTAAGGGGGGCTCCCATACAACAAACATGATTTTTTTACCGTTTCTTGCTCGATACTAATAACGTTGCCTTATGTTGCATAGATAATGGTACGGAACCCTTCGTGCGCGAGTCCGACTCGCACTTGACCAATTTTTTTTTTAAATAATTTTAGTTTTAAGCTACGTAGGCTAAGTGGCAGGTGGTTATATAAGAGTATACACATACAATTTACATTTCTTTTAAATAGTTCTAACTTTATTGGTGGTAAGTACAATCTATCTTTATGGCGCGACCGACTATCGGGGTTATCTGCAAACTTTTCAAATAGGGTGTCATGCTTTTTTACAAAAATACAAATTTCAAAAATATATAATATACAGACAAGGCAATGGGAGTATCTTGAGCTTTTGAAATAATGGTGCGCAACTATGTGGCACATTCACGTTACATAAAGCTCGTATACATTTTTTTTGTGCTACAAAGGCTCTCTGTATGTCTACTGAATTACCCCATATAACTATTCCGTACCTAAGCACTGAGGAGACATAACCATGGCAAGCAGCCAGTGCGGCTTCCATGCTTACTGTTCGTCGAATATTTTTTAAAGCATACACGAATTTATCGATTTTGTTAACAATTTTCTGTATGTGTGATTTCCAATTACAATCTTATATATAAAATTCACGTGTCACAGTGTTAGTTACCGTACTCCTCCGAAACGGCTTGACCGATTCTTCTCGAATTTTACATACATATTCAGTAGGTCTGAGAATCGGCCAACATCTATTTTTCAAACTTTTTTTTTTTAGTATGGCAAAACAACGTTTGCCGGGTCAGCTAGTATTTATATAATACAATACATACCTAAGACAAAATATAGTATATCAGTAAATGTTTATCAGTAAATTTATTTTACGTCGCACTTTTATAACATGCTGTATATTACGGTTTAATTTCTATAACATAGCTTATCTTTTAGTACTAAGCTTCAAAATGATAGGTAATATATAAGACAAGCATTATTATTATTACTACACGTTATTTTTACTTATGCTTATAAATAAGATTAAAACTCCCACTTAATGATAATTATAAAGAATGGTACACCTTGCTTTTTGGTGATAGATTTAGAATATACATGTCACCAAACCATTTCTTTATATTCAACTAGGTGTTGCCCGCGATTTCGTACCTGTGGAATTCCTACTTACACGTCACATTTTGGACAATTCACACATCTTTATAAATTATAGCCTTTGTGTTATTCTGACCTATAAGCTACATTATTGTAAAGTGTCATTAAAATCCATTCAGTAGTTTTCGTGTGAAAGAGTAACAAACATCCAAACATCCGTACTCATATTTATAATATGTATTAGTAGCATTTTGCTTGTAAATGCAAGTTTTTAAAAGCTAGTCACAAACTTTTCTGCATCATCAATAAATTATATTTTCCACGTTTCTAAGTTAGAGAGTATAAATAGCTCGAAATACACGAAGGTACCGGACAGACGGATAGGAAAATCTCAGCAATGAGACTCGTACTTGGGCTTCTTCTTCTTCTTCTTCTCCAGGCCATTTAAGTCCCACTGTTGGGCATGGGCCCACTTTGGGAGGGATTATGGTCTACTGTGCCGTGCTGACCAGGCGTGTTGGGACAGGGTTTATTTTCCAGTTGTCCGTCTCTCACAGAGGATGTTATTTGTGTGCAATATCCCTTAGCTGACTTTTACAGCAACCTTGAGAGGAGATGGGGTGGTGACACTTGTATTCTTAATCCGTCACCACACGGAATTATACTAGTAGAATTATATTATACTAGTACTTGGGCTACGGAGCCCTAAAGCGGAAATATAATGTGGTCCAGACAGCCTGACGTCAGAATTAATGAACCACACTCTAACTTGACGTCGCCATCGCTCATATGTTTAGATCACCCAACTCATTTTTATCGACGACATTTCAAACTTTACATAAAGCGTCAATAATGAATGAGATAAGAGCCGGTCAGTGATATTGAAAACAACTTGGTAATAGCCAGAAAGTTTACTTAAATTCTCACGTTTCTTTAGCCGTGCCAAATTCTCTTAGCAAAGTGCAATTCCAGTATCAAGGACATACATAGCAAAGGAAACAATTCACAAATCCAGCCGCGCCCTTCCTAGGCCGTGTCAGTAATGCAGGTTGTGAAATCTAAGGGCATTGGTCAGTCGGCCATTGTCTAAATGTTAAGAATTAGCCAATACGTTGCAAGTTGTGTGTAATACTATTAATGGATTTTATCCGGTGATCAATCAGAAGGTTTTATTTAATTATCGCTAAAGATCTATGCAGTACAACTCCATTGATCGATGTGTTGTAACATGTGTTCAAGGATTGTGAATCAATCAATTATCTATTTATATTCATTGTAATCACGCTGTGTTGTGTTTAGTGGTTCAGCGCGCCATAGTAGACCACAAACTTTCCGATGTAAGGTTGCTCGTGTCCAATGGTGGGACGTTAATGGGCTGAAGAGAAAGGAAGAGAGCAACAGATAGATAAACGGCATATTAATATAGGGAGAAAGAGATAGATGTGTATAGAAAAAAGACGAGGCGAGAAAGAGACAAATATAAAGTAATTTATTAATTTTGCAATTGACTTGCTATGCTTTTACTTAATAAATCAAATTGTGGTGGAAAAAGTTGGCGGGACTTGAACCCACGACCTCGGAATATCGTTCCGTAGTTCTGCCAACTGAGCTTATTGCGGTCGTGCTCACAGTAACCAAATTAGATCACCACAATCGTCACTCGATTGAGTTTACATCGTATTTTGACGTGCAACACCATCGGATATACTAAATGTAAGAATTTTGAGACAAAAATAATTTTTGAATTTTTTGAATTTGAATCTATCAAGAATGTTTTGCAACAACAATAATAATAATAATAATAAACCCCTCTGGGCCAGTCGTTATCTCACCATGAGACTAACGCAAAACCTGGAGGCAGATTAAAGGCTTCCGAGAATCTTGTGATATAAACGAAAAATATATCACAGGACAACTTAGGGATAGCCTACAGACCGCAGGGCAGCTTGTGGCGAGCTGAATGTGAGTGGCGACACTGGAGTCCCGAGTGCCCCTGAGAGTCGGTCGTGGCCTCGTTTTCGGCTTGCCTTTGTTGGCTGGCCGAACTGGAAATCGAGAGTGCCTGGATTCTCGCCTCTGTCTTGCCTTCACCGGCCGGACAGAGTGGGGTCGCCAGAGCTATATGCTCGGGGGTGGAAGTGTCAATTTCAAGGGCGTAATTACGGGGAAACCCGCTCCGGGTCTCAGCCCGCGATGGTGAAACCGGTGCCGCACCGTTCTACACCCCACGCCGCTCACACCAGTGTTGCTCCCTGCTGCCTTGTCTGGCGGCTGTGTGGGGCGCCCATCTAGTGAGTCGGCGAGTCACCGTCTGCCACGGTTCAAGAACTATTAGTATTGAAGGCAGGCGTTAGCATTATTATTTGCAATAGTTTTTTTAAATAACCAGTCCATCAAACACCCAACACAATAAACCAGTTAGTTTCTTACATCATTTTGCAATAGATCTACAGCTACCACTGGCATTCCATGACTCCACTTCTATAGTGCAGGTGTGGAGTGTCGGTGGTAGGTGCCCCACTACATTTATTTATTCATTAAATTTCTCAAAGGGCCTCTGCATGTTGGATCCATATTCCCATGTATGCCTTACAAAGGACCGGGTATTTCTTATAATAGAAATAACCCGTGACTATCATAGTGAGATACAAATAATAATAATATAATACGCCGACCGCAATAAGCTTAGTTGGCAGAGCTACGGAACGGTATTCCGAGGTCGTGGGTTCAAGTCCCGCTTGCGATGATCAACTTTTTCCACCACAATTTGATTTATTAAGAGACAAATATATCTGTCAGTGACGTCATAAGTTTATTCTATATAGATGTGTCTCTTTCTCGCTATATTAATATATTGTAATACAATGTTTGTGGTGCCCTTTAATAATAGCCCGTTAAACCTTTCTGTACTAACAAACGGTAATTCTTACAATTTAATAGTCTAATTGGTATACATATGGACTACACAATTAGACACTCTGTGCTATAAAACCTTATACAATAAAACTATCACACCATTGATTCAATTTATTTACCATTTTAATTGCAATATTAGTTGGCATTGTTCCATATTGGGTGTGTGACAAACGGATTGACAAACAACAGTTGGTTTTGTTGACTCTGTATAGGATAATTAATTTATTAAAACTCTTACGGTCTTATTCATAATGACTTATCGGAGGTTTAAACGGAGATTTTATCGGAGAATTAATAAACGTTTTAGCGTAAAAAGACTATTATGAAAAACAAGTTTTGACAATTTTCGCGAACATATTTTAGCGAACTTTTAAACCTCCGGTAAGTCATTATAAATAAGACCGTAATAAATAATTAATTCTATGTGTTAAACTAGATAAAGATATCCTAACATTGCCCGCGACTTCGTAGTCTTCGTACTAATTTTGAAACTTTTTGCCATTTTTTCAAGATTTTTCACTGTGCTTTGCTCCTATAGATCGCAGCGTGATTTAATATAGCCTTCCTCGATAAATGTAATTCCTGAGATTAGCGCGTTCAAACAAATAAATTCTTCAGCTTCCTTACTAATTTATAAATGCGAAAAGCGAAATAAACTCCAGAAATTTTGACGAGCTTATGTGTTAATGTGTGTAACGAAACCATAGTGCGATTTAAAAGAACTGTACAACGCCATCTATTGAGCGGTAGTAGTAAACTTCTGTTTGTTAAGGTTTGATTTCTAAATTTTACGCGTACGAAGTCGCGGGCAGCAGCTAGTATATTATAACACATATTATGTACATATAAGTATAAATAGGGATTTACATAAGCAATCTTATCTTATGTACTAAATCGTTTAGCTTAGCATTATTCCATACGCCTACATACATACAACATTTTTTGCCCATTTTGAGCTAGTTTATTGTTCTAGTGGCATTTGAATCAGTGTTATGAATGAGAATGTACAAGGGTGCGATATTTCATAATAGTCATGGAGTCTACTTTTGTTTGTCTGTATGTATTTCATACATGTAAAATCCTACTAATATTATAAATGTGAAAGTATGTGAGTATGAAAGAAAGAAAGAAAGAAATACATAAAACGAAAACATATACATTACACGTGAATATAAAATACAAAACTTAAAATACATATTTGAAACCATGCACTTGTGTAAATCCCGTCGGCAGCAATAGTCAGCGTCAAGTCTCAAGGACTTGTCGCTGGTTTTCAAATGGGGCCTATTGAGTTTGTTATGGATGTTTGTTACTCTTTCACGCAAAAACTACAAAATGGATTTTAATGAAACTTTACAATAATGTAGTTTATATATCAGAATAACAGATAGGCTACAATTTATAAAGATACTAGCTGACCCGGCAAACGTTGTTTTGCCATATCAAAAAAAAAGTACTTAAAAAAAAAATTAAAAAAAAAAGAACTATAAACCTCACGGAGCCCGAGACCTTTCCAACGAATGCAAAACCGTGGAAATCGGCTCGTGCGTTCTGGAGTTATAGCGTCAGGAAGGAAAACCCGACTTATTTTTATATAGTAGATTGTGTGAATTGTCCAAAAGGTGATGATAAGTATCAAGTAAGTAGGAATTCCACAGGTACGAAGTTGCGGGCGACAGCAAGTGAATAATATTTTTCCTTGTTATTCTAAGCCCAGACACAACTTACAGTAATTTTTTTCGGTAAGTAAAGATTTTGCTGTCAAACGTAAACTAAACTTCTCGTAAAACATGACAGTCAAATAATATATTGGTTTTTAGATAAATTTTATTCAAGCTTTTTTTCTTGCCTAATCTCTACTTAATATAAAACAAAGTCGTTATTTTTGTATGTAGGTCCCTATGTGATCTTATATCTTCAAAACTGCACAACGGATTTTGATGCGGTTTTTTTCAATAGATAGAGTGGTTCATGAGGATGTTTTTTTTTATAATTTTTTTTTGTTTTTTAAAAAACCACGCGTACGAAGTTGCGGGCAGCAGCTAGTTTTTTTTTGTCATTACTGAAAAGTAAACATATAATTTGTAGCAAAACGGCCTATACTTTTTTATTGTTTATAGGGCTGTCACTTTAGATAAAAATTAATAAGAATTATGTATAAATAAAACTACTTTTTACAGATTTAGACGCGTGTCTAAAATTTAGGCCCGACGTTTCGGAGAAACGTAAAACGTAAACGTAAATGTATTATTATTTAAACAAATGAGTCGCGTAAGTGTTGGAAAATATTAAGAATAACGTATGTTAATGTGATATAAATCGCAAGTACCAATGGTGCGTTGAACTCGTTGTAAGACGTAGGGCTGGTCACCTGCGAATCTAAAACAAGTGAAGCGGGCACAAGTCGACTGCTGTTACTGGAGATAACGGGCCAAAATGATAAACTGCCCCGCGGTGCAATAGCACAGGGTTGCCTAATAACTCATTTTTAATTAAATTTGTTTTTTCTAACATCGGATCTATGTACACTTGAGTTATTCGGTCATGGAGAATGATGATAGACGCCACCTCCTAACAATTTATCATCATCGTACTGTCACGCCTTATTCCTATGAGTGTAGGCAGAAAAACACGCTTCTTTTCTTTTCACTTATACATCGGGTCATATCGGAGGCGTTGTAAGTGCTACGTTTTTGACTCTTTTGAAGGATATCTTCGATTACATCAGCATATTATATATTTTTGGAACGCCCTCTCCTTACAACAGTTTAGTGAGTTTTGAGCTCTTTTGTTTTTGAAGGTCGCTGAAATCAGCATTTTTGGTCACAACCATTTAGCTTCGAGCCTTTTCCTCTTGCACATGGGTTGCATAGCAAGCTAAACTGTATATTAAGATACCTTGAGTGTGTATTTTTTTGTTTTGTATTTTATTTCTTTATTTAATAGATTTTACACAAGGAAACAATAATTAATACAGTCATAAGAAAAGTAGTGAAGCGATCTACATCTTTCTAGAAGAAATATAAACCAGTAGACTCGCGTGAGGAGATTGTGAAAAAATATTGGTCAAGTGCGAGTCGGAATCGCGCACGAAGGGTTCCGTACCATTATCTATGCAACATAAGGCAACGTTATTAGTATCGAGCAAGATACGGTAAAACATCATGTTTGTTGTATGGGAGCCCCCCTTAAATATTTATTTTATTTTATTTTTAGTATTTTTTGTTATAGCGGCAATAGAAATACATCATCTGTGAAAATTTCAACTCTCTAGCTATCACCGTTCTTGAGATACAGCCTGGTGACAGACGGACGGACGGACGGACGGACGGATGGATGGACGGACGGACGGACGGACAGCGAAGTCTCAGTAATAGGGTCCCGTTTTTACCCTTTGGGTACGGAACCCTAAAAATATGTGGTTTTATTACTTACTAGCTGTTGCCTTCGACTCCGCCCGCGTAAAATTTAGGAAATTTTCCCCGTTTTTGCAACATTTTTAACTACTGCTTGAGTGAGAGTATTATAAACGTAAGAGTAAACAAATATGATCAGAATGCTCCGAACTGCTAAGCTATCAGGAGTTACACGTGTTATTGTGAGTCAACCATAAAGTATAGATATATGCTGTTGCGGGATATTTTTTAGAAAATTTTATGTAGAATATTTCCGTCATACATGATTTCTATGTAACTTTAACCATTAAGGCTGCACACGCGACGGAAGCTTAAAAATGGAGTAACTTCTCCCGTTTTACCAACATTTCCCTTCACTACTCTGCTCCTATTGATTGTAGCGTGATGAAAAGTATACTATAACCTGCCCAGGAGTATGAAAATTGATTGTTCCAAGTTTCGTTAAAATCCGTTGAGTAGTTTCTTTTTCTATAAGGAATATACAGACGGACAGACAGACAGACAGAGAGACAAAAATTTTACCGATTGCATTTTTGGCATCAGTATCGATCACTAATCACTCCCTGATAGTTATTTTGAAAATATATTTCATGTACAGAATTTACCTCTCTACAGATTTATTATGTAACTAATATCGTTACCTTTTTGTAAGAGGAATGTAAGTATGTTTTCTTTTTCAATATTCACCAAATATCGTTTTATTACGTATTATAAAATAATGATTAGGTAAACAAAAGTTTTGGAAATACAAATCTCCTTAATGTTATATCAAAATGCGCGCAATAGAACATTTTAAAAGGAAATAGGAAATTATGTAAACATAATTATTTAGTTTAAATATCTATGTTAATAGTAAAAACTAGTAACATCCTTTTTGTACATTACATAAGGAAGTAAATTGCATAGAATCCACAGAAAATAACTCAACAAAAATATTGACCGGATTTGTGGCGAATATCTTACCTCTGTGCACGAACTCGTGCTTTTGATTACCTACAAGCCAGCAGCTTGGGGTTTTTGGGGCTCAGGCCTCCCCAGAGAGTATGGAAAAATAATACATAAATTAAATAAATGGTTTTATTTTTTTATCTAATCTTATATATAAAATTCACGTGTCACAGTGTTAGTTACCGTACTCCTCCGAAACGGCTTGACCGATTCTTCTCAAATTTTACATACATATTCAGTAGGTCGGAGAATCGGCCAACATCTATTTTTCAAAGTTTTTTTTTTAGTATTTCAAAACAACGTTTGCCGGGTCAGCTAGTAGGTATATAAAAATTCCTAGAAATAAATTAAAATTGATTATATAAAATCGAATTATCTGAAGAAGACAGGGGGCTCTGGATGCGGAAGACAGACGACTGTGTATTATGGCGCGAATTGAGAGAGGCCTATGTCCAGCAGTGGACTGCAGTGGGCTGTCAAAGTCAAAGTATAAACATTTATCTGTTAGTTGACAACCCTAGCACTCTTGTTCACATTGTACATTGTACAAACTGCAACATAGATTGCAAACTATTTTTAATATCATACCAATACAATTCCGATCTTATTTTACAACTGTTAAGGTATCTATTTAATTGTTATAATGGTAGAATAGTGCGGAATTGGGTCGGGACCGAACCTGCTACTATTATGAGTATAGTTTACTACTTATTACAGATACGATAGTTTAAATAATAAGGATGGTTAAGATTTAGGTATCCGTTTTGTTTTACTGGTCAAGCGTAAATTGTTTTAGCTATTACTAAAATTTTTTAGGGCTCAATGAGTTATATTAAGTTTAATCCTCGTTTATGAACGAGCAAAGATATTATTTCTACTACATCTGGGTCTTTTCTATCTATTACAAGTACACATTTTGTAAAAAATAATATGGTAAACATTAATGGTCTTATTCATAATGACTTATCGGAGGTTTAAACGGAGATTTTATCGGAGAGATAATAAACGTTTTATCGTAAAAATAAATAACAAGTTATGACAATTTTCGCGAACCCATAGCGAACTTTTAAACCTCCGATAAATCATTATGAATAAGACCACTAGTATTTAAAAAAAAGTTCAACTGAGTTAGCCTTAGCAGGCTAGATTGTAATATTGTTGATAAATAAATAAAATAAATTTATAGAATAAAAAAAAAAACTGACTTCATGTGCCTCTGAAACTGGAGGCTTTTCTTCAATTTCTCAGGAGATAACAATCAGATCCTGACCTGGTGCCAATGGGACCACACGGGAACCACCAGATTTCAAATAAAAAAAAACATTAAAATCGCTTCGCCCAGTCAAATGGTATGATGGATGATGGAATTGAGAACCTCCTCCACTTTTGACTTCAAAAAAAGAAGAAGGTTCATTTCGTCGGTTGAAAATTCGTATGTTGACGAAGTAAGAATACAAGTGTCACCACCCCTTTTTCTTCCCAGGGTGTTATAAAAGCCAGCTAATGGATATTGTATACGGATAACATCCTTTGTAAGATACGGAAACCTACTATGCCGTTCAAATGAGAATAGGATTGTCTCTGCGTCATGTTGGAACGTCATCGTTGTCAATTTGAACAATTTTGGTAGGGTCAGCAAAATAAGACATTTTTATAATATAATTTATCTATCATTTTGTCGTTATTGTTTACTAATTTTCGAGCGATTAGCGAGACAAATACAATAAAAAACTATAATATATAACGAATAGTTCGAAATAACCACACTAACAAACAAAAACACCGAGAAATAACAACAAATTTATTTTTTAACGGGAAACAACCACATAACTAACAGAAGTTAAAATAAAATTATTTACTTATAATTTATTTACTCACTGCTTTATAATTTATTTACTCAACAAGGCACACCAACAACAACAAAATGGCGGTTGGCAATTCAACTTAATATCATAGTATCCAACAATGAAATTATTGAAATAATTTCTTTTTAATAATATTATAACTATTATTACTAAATAATTTAACACCTTTTCAGCTTCAAATTGAGTTTAGGTAAAAGAAAATAAAAACATTATTGATACGTAAATAAAGTTTCGTTGCTGACAGTACTATTCTAATCACTTTTGACAACTAAAGCCAATCCTATTCTCAGTTGAAACGTATAGTACAACGTTTTAATAAAGCTAAAAAGTATGTTTAGATCGTAACAGATGGCGTTAATAGTCTCTGCCTATTCTCATAACGTTACTTACAGTATGATGGCGATAATAGATTTAACGAAGCTAATTGACACCAACTTTTATATTATCTGTGGTATACTTCGAATATATCCTGTTTCTTAATACATACATACAAAATTACAACTTCCTGTCACAAGTCAGATTAAATATTTGATAGCATTAATTTATGATAAGTCCAAATGTGTAACGCCTATAAAATATAAGAACTGTCCGGTTTTTATCGTTTTTTTTCACGGTTCTTTTTTTTGCAATGATTTTGGCATAGTTTAGATTAGATCTTAATTATAGCTTATGAATTTAATTGTGTTCACATCATTACTTCTACTAAGCAAAAACTAACCAAGTATAAGCACTTATACATAATAAATACCCACTTTATTTTAGTCCCTAACTTTTCTTTCCATCCCATGGTTGCCTGGAAGAGATCACTTTATGTGATAAGGCCGCCATTTGTACCTAGACTTAAGCTTAATTTCTGTATTCTATTTCTTGTAAAGTGTACAATAAAGAGTTAATCTATCTATCTATCTATAAGTTGAACATTCGCGTGGAATGTTCCGTACCTCTACCATTACAATATACTAGTCGTCTAAGATTTCGTACGCGTGGAATTAAGAAAAATTTCCCCGTTTTTGCCACATGTTTCTCTTATGCTTCTCTCCTATTGGCGGCTGCGTAATCTTATATACCCTTTAGCCTTGATCCATAAATGTACTATCCAACGCAAAAAGAATTATTCCATTCGAACCAAGTAGTTCCTGCGATTAGAGCGTTCAAACATACTCGTATTTGTTTGAACGCTCTAATCAATAATAATACAAAGAAACAAAAAATCTTCATTTTTAGGGTTCCGTACCCAAAGGGTAAAAACGGGACCCTATTACTGAGACTTCGCTGTCCGTCCGTCCGTAGAGAGTTGAAATTTTCACAGATGATGTATTTCTATTGCCGCTATAATTAAAATTAAAATTAAAATTCATTTATTGCAGGTGTCATAGACCCATAAAAACAGTTGCCACATTATAACATATTATCACAATATTGTATGCTAAAAGAAATAAGATTTAAAGTATACAAATAAAAATGGTAAAAAAAACAAATTGTTATAGTCAACATTATATGAATTAAAACACTTATTAAATCAAATAAAATAAAATTTAAATTTCACAAATAAACTCAGATAAAAATTGTATTATTGTTAATATTATGAATTTGCAAAGCTTACATTATATTAAATGAAATAAAATTAAATTGATATCAATGAAAGAAAATATTAATAACAGCATGATACAGAAGATAAATAATTTATTATATTATTGGTCATTGTGATATTTGAACTGCTACTTCATTCGACACTGCGCTAGACATGTCTGTCACAGCAATGCCGCATGTAAGAGCAGTCAAGTCTGTCCGCTATCATAGCGAGTACTGTGTTGGAGCTGGCCCGCACTCTGCGCACCAGGGATGCGCACCGCTTGCGCATTGTTGCATGGAAGCAATCGGTGCGCGCCGCAGCAAACATACCCGAGGCGCTGCAGAAACGGGGCAGCCTCAACACAGCTCGGAACGCGTTGTTGAATTGAACGCGGAGAGCGCTGTATGCACGCTGCGTATAGTCCGCCCACAGGGCACATGTGTACAGCGAGGTGCAGTACGCTCGGAATAGCGTTATCTTCACCCCTTCTGAACTCCGAGCAAACCTGCGGGCCAACATATTCGCCCGTACAGACAACGCCCTCCGCTCCCGCTCCAAGTCACTATTGTCTCTGAGGTCGGCGGTCAGTATATGTCCCAGATATTTAAAATCATGCACTCTAGCCAGGGGAACGCTATTTAACCACACAGGTGGTATGACTTGGGGACACTTTGCAAACCCCGCCTCAAAGACCATAAACTGACTTTTTGTCGTATTATATCTAAGGCCGTGCCGACCAGCATAATCTTCACAGATCCGTATCAGCTCCCTGAGGCCGCAGATTGACGCACTCAGCAGCACCATGTCGTCCGCATAGCTGAGATTGTTGACACATATGTCATCAATATGGCATCCGACATGCCTGCTGCTGAGCTCGCCGATCAGTGCGTCCATATAAATGTTAAAGAGCGTGGGTGAGGTCAGACCACCCTGCCTCACTCCGCACTCAAGCCGATATGGCTCCGACATTGCGTCCGCCCATTTAACGTTGTTGACCTGATGGGCATACCAGTATTTAAATATAACTATGAGCTCGTGTGGCAAGTTGACGCTCTCCAATTTCTTCCACAGTACGTCATACGCCACCAGGTCAAACGCCCTCGATACGTCGAGGAAACACGCAAACACTGGTGTTTTACGATTCATGTAGTATCTGACAGTATGCTTAAGACAAAGTATTGCACTCTCAGTAGATAGTTTGGGTCTAAACCCAAACTGGTTGTGGTGCAGGTCTATGTGCTTCTCTAACTGTGAATTAAGCACACTGTCAAACACCTTGGCTACTATCGTGGCCAAAGAGATGGGTCTATAGTTGCTCCTCTCAGCAAGGTTACCAGTTTTATTTTTCACGATAGGAACCACCACTGTCCTCAACATGTCCGCAGGAAGGTAGGCATGGCCGACGCACAAGGAGCAAAACAATGCCAGCACTCTAGAGATGTGTGGGCCGGCGTGCTGTAGGTGCTCAATGCTGAGGCCATCATGACCTGGGGATTTTCCTTTAGTCATGCTTTGAACAATAGCAGCTATTTCTTTCGCTTTAATAGTGAAACCCATATTTCCACTGTGCTTCTCAGCATTGAGCATCTCAACCGCCGACAACACAGCTGGTTTCGCAGAAAAATGCTCCCGGAACAATTCCGCGATTCCCTTTCGATCGCTAACAACAAATACTAAAAATAAAATAAAATAAATATTTAAGGGGGGCTCCCATACAACAAACATGATTTTTTTACCGTTTCTTGCTCGATACTAATAACATTGCCTTATGTTGCATAGATAGTGGTACGGAACCCTTCGTGCGCGAGTCCGACTCGCACTTGACCAATTTTTATTATATTAGTATCATAGATAAAAGTATGTAATTACTTATGTATTTACATAAGAAAGTTAGTAGGTATAAGTTTAAGCGTTCTTCTGGTCATCAAAGCACATGGAAATAAGCTTGAGACCAGGTGACGTTGTGTAAAATGTTCATGGATGTTAATCTATAATTATCTCATTATTTCTGTTGTTTTCAGGACAGCAGCGACTTCGTTAAGACAGCAAAGTGTGGTAATAACAGGACCGCCGTTTTACCTTTGGGTACGGAATCCTGGTAATGACTTGTACAGTCGATATGGAACCCTAATGAGAGTCTACCTTGCTTGCTGCGTTTTTTTTATCACAGTACAATGCGAGAGTATACTGCGATGACATAATAAGTTTTTTTTTGTTTTTGTCATTGAAGAATAATTGAATGAGTAAAAAATCTATTTGCTTCATTTGTCGTGCATAATAAATTATGAATACAAGGAAAAACAAACATTGTCTTGTCCTTACTAGCGTAGATATAATTGATATTCATACAGACTTCACAATAATCAATGTTATCGTAACAAAGAAATAGAAATATTAACCAGAATGCTCTGGCCTTTATTTTGCGCCACGTATCAGCATTGCCATCCAACGTGGCAATGCTGCCAGCGTTCGGGGCACTTTACCAGTTGAGGTATATGTATTTTGACGCTTAATTTATTTTATTTGTCCCCTTTTCTATTTTCAGCTTTGTACATATTGTTTATCTATTTTTTTTTTAATTTTGTACATATTATTTTTGTAAAGAATAAATAAAATTTAATATAAATAATTGTTTTATTTATGTGTTTTTATTGTGTTGTTATGGTTGTAATCTCGTGTTGAATTGAACTGCTGGCCTATATGCCCAATGGGACGTTAATGGGCTGTAAATAGAAGGGGTTGAAGAACAGCGTCAGGTCCTTCTGACCCGACACTTGATGAAATAGGGCTCCAATTTAATCATGTGTATTTGCAGCCATCTTCAAGATACTAAACAGATGTAAGTTAACTATGAGTAATTTTTTTATTGTAAATTAAATGTGCAGTAATAAAAAAAAATGCTCGGCTCAATTACGCCTTCGTCTTCGGCTCGGGCTGAAATTCCGCCTCGCATGTTATAACCATCTTTACGCACTAATATCGTAATGTACTATTAGGTAAGGATTTTTTTTATATAGACTTATTTATACTATACGTAGATCTTGAGATTAGCGCGTCCAAACAAACAAAAAAAAACTCTTTAGCTTTACAATATTAGTTCAGATTATACGCAAATTACACAAAGTCGAGAAATTCAAAGAATTTTAACACAGATTCGGTTACACGGGTCATACTTATAAATTAAATGAAAAGGAAACAAGCTTTTAACAAAAATAATGTCTAAATTATACAAGTTAACAGGAAGTATTTAACAGCTTACAAGAAATACCTAATCTATTGATTTAATTAATTAATAAACTGGAGCACACTTCTGACATCTTGTTAATGTGTATTTAAATCGTGCTTACTGTAAAAATGCTTGACATAAAATAATGTTTCCGTTTCATTTGATAGATATCTATTACCGTTGGGTAGAATTGTAAACACGTTCAAAATAGGGTAAATAGGCTTCTTTTTTATTATTTTTTTTAAATTTTCTTGGATATTTCACACATTTCCTCTGGTCCCAAGCTGATGATATATATATACTACTTTTCTTTTGTAAATACATACTAAAGTTGTACTGCGTCTAGGTGTTTCTATGTATTATAACATAGAAACACCTAGACGCAGTACAACTTTACACATCACACAAATTATTGTCCCGAGACTCGCGACCTTTTGAACGGCAGTCCGTTGTCTGAACCACTCGACAACGAAGTCCGTCAAAATGTGAGAAATGTCCAAGAAAATTTAAAAAAATAATATAAAAAGAATCATATCCGCGACCTCGTGATTGGCAGTATGTTACACGAACCACTAGACCACGACATACTGCTTCTTACATAGTTGGTGCGTCTTGTTATCAAATATTCATATTGCCGTTTAATAGGATGGTTCAAATGCCACCGTGTTTTGTTAAAATTATTGTTTTATCAAGAGAAGTCCATCATTACAATAATGTGCTGGGGATAAAAATCTCCTAGATAGCCTAAAATAAACTATAACTCAAAACTATGGAACATAATTTGTGTATAATATTGAACCCGATGCTCTACAGAAATAATATCAATAAATCAGTGTCATCTAACTATAATAATAAACAAAATATTATGAACCATCTTTAAACTTTATATTAATGAAGTCATTAAGTTTAACAGTTGACTCTAATTAACGCGAAATAGGGTTGTCAACTTTGTATTTTTACGATTCTATAATCTCTATCTCTATCTCTCTCTCTCTCTCCAGCCCATTATCGTCTCACTGTTGGGCACAGATCTCCTCTATTTTAGGAGGGATTATGGTCTACTACTAGCTTGTTGAAATTAAAATTGAAACTTAAAATAAAAAATACAACAATCAGAAAAACAACAAATGTAATTGATGCTTTGAAGCACTGCAAGGCACCAAAATGGAAGTGGGCAGGCCATATAGCATGAGTAATGCAAGGTGGACAAAAAAAAAATAACAACATGGCACGGACCACTGGGAAAAAGAAGCAGAGTAAGGCCAGCAGAAAGGTGGCTTGATAAAATCTTAAAAATAACAGGAATGAAATACGAAGAGAAAGCAAAGGATAGAAAAATGTGGAGTAAAATGGAGGAGGCCTTTACTCAACAATGGGGTCCTTAATGACGAAAATAAAAATGACAAATTGTTATTCTACAACAAACATAAAAAATAGAAAATTAAAGAAGAATAATTAAGGAATTTGTTTGTTTGTTTGTTTGTAGAGTTCTACTGTATCTCACAGAGTATGTTGTCTGTAACAATACCCCCTTAGTTGGTTTTTACAGCACTGGAAATCTAGCTATGACAGAGATAGAGAAATACCACAGGTGGATACGGCCCCTTCCACCTCAGGTATTTAGTCTACTGTGTAGCGCTGACCAGGCGTATTAAAATAGCGTTTTGTTTTGAGTTTTCCGTCTCAAACAGTTGATGTTAATTGTTTATAATATCTATCAGCTGGCTCTTACAGTACCCTGAGGATGTAATTGGATGGTGATACTTGTATTCCTGATCCCTTACCATATAGATCTATTTAGCTTAGATATTTTGAACAGCCCTACATAACTTTATTTATGATCGTAATCTAGAAACCCGGACGCAGTAATATATGCAACACAACATCACATTGACTAAGCGATAGCGGATAATTATAATGAGAAATCTAATATCTGTTATATTCACAGAACAAATAAACAACTCACATTAATAAATTATATTTAAATAAAAGTAACGTTATAATAGTGATTTATTGTTTTCGATAAAATATCATTCGTCGATAGTGTCTACTCCATATAATATACTAGTTGACATGGCGAGTAAAACCGATTAAGCAGGGTTTATATATCTTCCGTGTGGTGACGGACTAAGAATACAAGTGTCACTACCCCATCTCCTCCAAAGGGTGCTATAAAAGTCAGTTAAGGGATATTCCACACAGATAATATCTTCTGTGAGAGACGGAAAACTCGAAAATAAATTCCATGCCAACACGCCTGATCAGCGCGGCACAGTAGACCATAATCCCTACAAAGTGGAGGAGGCCTGTGCCCAACAGTGGGACGTAAATGGGCTGGAGAGTATACAAATATCGTCTATACTATCCACAATATCATTAAAATTCAAGAAATTTATACGCAAAACTTTGACAATCATATTGATGGTGAAAATCATAGGTATATTGTAACTTCTAGGCAAGTGGTGCGAGGGGATAGTATCCGTCACAGACTAACTTAGAGTTTGGGTACATTAGTATTATACCAAAATGATTAGTTTTTAGGGTTTCGTGATAAAGGGTAAAATCCGATTTCTATATAACAGAGTGTCACCTGGTTGTTTCTTAAAAACTATAGTAGCTGGAGAGTTTAAATTTTCACAGGCGATTTATTTCTGTTTTCTATTATTAAAGGCTATAATATAATAAATATTTAAAAGAGCTCCCATACAACAATTAATGTGCATATTTTAATGATAAATTATGATGAAAATGACGATAATGGCACGGATTACTAGGTGCACGGGTGCAACTCTTGCTTAGCCAGTTTTTAAGAAGTATCGATAGAGTATAATTAAATCGCTCCCGCTTCATCGTATGCAAGGAATCCTCTATATTAATTACCAAGGTCGTACTCGTGGGAACACTGACCATACCTAGTATTAAGATAAAGTTTACCAAATCGTTACACACGATTAGTTGTGCGTTTTAATTGATTTTAAATAGATATCCGCTTATTATTATTACATAACTAGCTGTTTCTCTGTGTTTCTGTCCGTGTGGTGAAGGGCTAAGAATACAAGTGTCACCACCCCATCTCCTCCCCAGGGTGCTGTAAAAGTCAGCTAAGGGATATTTTACACAGATAATATCCTCTGTGAGAGATAGAAAACTCGAAAATAAACCCTGTGCCAACACGCCTGGTCAGCGCGGCACAGTAGACTATAATCCCTCCCAAAGTGGAGGAGGCCCGTGCCCAACAGTGGGACGTTAATGGGCTGGAGAGAGAAAGAGCTGTTTCTCGCAACTTCATACGCGTTCAAAACCAAATCCTAACAAATTCTACAAAAAAACCATCTAAAACAGCGTTAGAAATCCGTTGTGTACTTTTGAAGATATAAGCTCACATAGGGACATAAATACAAAAATAACGAGAGTGGTAAAATTCTACCCTCACAACTTAACTAAAAAATGAAAACAACTACGGTGTACTTTGATTATTTGGCTATTTCGTTATTCACATTTTTATTAATTAACATCGTTATACACAGATTTTCTAAAAATAAAATTCTATAAACATTGCCAAATTGTGTTAATGACACTAACAATATTCATTTTTTAGTTAAGTTTAGTGTAGTTGTGCACGTAGAATCAGTACCCAGTAAAGATTCAAATTTGTTTTTGTAACCACAGCAAGAATAAATAAATAAACATAACAATACAGCTACTCAGCATTTATAATAAAAATAAACTAAATCGCTTATTAAAAACTAATTGAGCTAACTTAATAACAAAACATTCTACTATCGATAAATTAAACAAAAAGAAAGTAACAACACTATTCAAAGAGATTCTTAGTGATGTGCCGACAATGATCGATATCGAATGTGTATTCGATATTACAAATAAATTATTTTTGATTAAAACGTCAGTCATTGAGGCTTAATCATTGGCTCAATGTGTCCCTTTTATAAAGAAGCCTTTGATTTGAAATCTTAGAGTAAAGGATTTCTTTGTGTGAGTTAATTTGTTATTAGAAATTTAATTTAGAGTTTTCTAGTACAGGGGCTGTGTAACGGACTGCTACTAAAGAAGTCCTGGGTTCGTAAATTACACAGATCTTTTTTTATCGAAAGCGTTAGGCAAATGACTGCAGTCCACCTGATGTTAAGTGGAAGTTAAATCCAAATCCGAGGGCGGCTACTACAGTGTATATGCCTTCCCGGCCCGCAAGGTGCCTCTTCACGCCTTGTTTAAGAGACCCCGTAACCAGACGGAAAGACGTGCGCAGGTAGAGAATTCCACAGTTTGTGTATATCAACTGTTAAACGTAAACTGTGTAATTTTTATCTCTCTAGCTATCACCGTTTCAGAGATAGAGCCTAGTGACAGACGGACAGCAGAGTCTTATAGATATGTTATGTAGCTTATAGCCTTCCTCGATAAATGTACTATCCAACATTCAAAGAATTTATTAAATCGTATCTGTGGTTCCTGAGATTAGCGAGTGCAAACAAACAAACAAACTCTTTAGCTTTAAATAAATAATAAATAAATATTCATGGACACAACGTCCTCTGGTCCCAAGCTAAGCTTTATATGCTTGTGTTATGGGTACCAGAATACGGATATAATACATATACTACTTTTCTTTTGTAAATACATACTTATAATACATATTAAACACCCAGACGCAGTACAAACATTTGTATGACAATTAAAAACACCACTGTTATAATTGTCCTGACCGGGAATCGAACCCGAGACCTCGTGAACGGCAGTCCGTTATGTGAACCACTAGACCACGAGGCCCGTCATTTTTTTCATTTAGCTTTAAAATATTAGTTTAAATAATTAACAATGGTTTCAGTGTATCGAATTTGAATTTAATTATTGTTTAATCCATTTAGATTTATCAACTAAAAAGCAATAACTGCGGCTTAAATTAAAATATTAATGATTAAAGCAAATCTCTATATCTGATCTATGTGTTTTCTAATTGTTATCTTTATAAAAGTAGAACGAATGAACATACACAATCAAAATTAAAAGTAAAATTGTTACTTTCTAATCAATAAAAGAGTTCTTTCTTTACAGTCTTCTCCAGCTCAACGTCCCACTGTTGGGCACGGGCTCCTCCACCATGAGAGGGATTATAGTGTACTATGCCGCGCTGATCATGCATTTGACAGGCTTCGCGGTAGAGTGGTTTATGTGGAGGTCGTGGGTTCGATTCCCGCTTGGGACAATCATTTGTGTGATGTCCATAAATGTCATAAAAATATTTGTACTGCGTCTGGGTGTTTTCTATGTATTATAAATAAGTATGTATTTACAAAAAAAAATTGTTTATGTAGTCTATCCGTATCTGGTACCCATAATACAAGCATAGAAATATAGCTTACTTTGGGACCCGAGGACGTTGTGTGAAATGTCCTGAATATTTATTTATTTATTTAATAAATTAGCATAGGTTATATTTTAGAATTCTCCGTCTCTCACAGAAGATGTTACCTGCGTACAATATCCCTTAGCTAGCTTTTACAGCACCACAAAGAGTTGGTGACACTTCTATTCTTCACACGGATTATGTGAGTCCATAATTGTCCCAATATTGGGCACGGTATCCTCCAATTTAGGAGGGTAGCTGGTCTACTGTGCCCTGCTGAGTATACGTGTCCCTTAGCTGGCTCTTACAGCACCCTTGGGAGGAAATGGATTTCTGGCAGTTGTATTCTTAATGCTTCACCATGTATTATTATATAGCATGCTTAACGTGACCATTTTTTCTTTGACTCAAAACGGGACATCGGTTTATAAGTACATAAACTAAAATTAAATGAAAAAATAACACTTTTTAAGTCATTTATTCACAAAAAGCTAGCATTGTCATAACATATTAGGTTTAATTATATCTATCAGAAGAACAAATTTGCTTTAATATATACTCTGGGCATGTCGTATCACCTGTCGTATATCTGTGTATCTACCTGTAACTGAGTTTTCTCAGACGTCCACACGGAAAATACTCTTTCCACTGGAGTTCGGTTTCTGAAAACGGGACAATTTTGCGTCCCAGAGGTAGTTTCGGGGACACCGGGACTCGTAGTTGTAAAAAGGGACAGTCCCGTTTAAAACGGGACGTCTGGTCACATTAAGCATGCTCTATAATGAGATAATATCATAAGATTTCCGCGTTATTTTCAAAGAGAGTAGGCAGAAGCTATGCCATTTCTTATTGTAAATACCTTTTCAATGTCGATGTATGTCATGTAAAGCTTGAATATATTGATCTGAAACAGAAAGAAAAGCCATTAGGAATCTTTGTACTTATTTATCAAGTTTTTTTTAATTTAATGACTAGCCCAACGATCTTATTTATAATGACTTATCGGAGGTTTAAACAATAACTTTATCGGAGACATAATAAACATTTTTTCGTAAAAAGACTATTATGAATAACAATTTTTGACAATTTTAGCGAAACGATCATTCCGAGTCATTATCAATCCCTACTAATATTATAAATGCGAAAGTAACTCTGTCTGTCTGTCTGTTACGCTTTCCCGCTTTAACCTCTCAACCGATTTTGATAAAATTTGGCACAGACAATCTTTAGACCCTGAGAAAGGACATAGATTACCTTTTATTGCAAAAAAATTCCAAATCCACGCAGACGGAGTCGCGGGCAACAGCTAGTAAGACCATAAATCTTTTATCAACTAAATCCAATTTTACTATATTTTTAAGCTTAGTTGATGAAGTTGATGATCTTCACCAACTAAGCTTAAAATGTATATAATTTGCTTAGTTTAATAACTAAAAGCAAGCTCGAGAATCGTTATTAAACTATTACATCGTTATCGGTCAATAATAATGTGTGCAAATTTCATATCGATCGGACTATTCCCAGTAGGTCAAAACCACTTCCCGAGATCCCGTTACATAGATTACTACGTAGATATATACGAACAAAAGCTACTACTACAACAAAGCATATAAATAAAAAGTTGGTTATCCCTCTGGACCCAAATTAAGCTTAATATACTTGTGCCTTATGTAGGAACCAGATTACGAGATTGCCTATACAGAATTACCAGGAAATAGTACTAGTTGTCTCCAGAATGTCTATCCGTCTGTCACGTGTAAGAGCTGGGCTACTTCAAATCGAATGCGGCCTATGATTAAGTCTCCGATACAAGAAACCGAGAATTTACTTTAATAGGAGGGCTGGTCTATACATGTTTGGTTTAAGGCATCAGTTTAAGGCAAGGTTATTATTTGGGTCGTTCTGGCTGCTGAAAAATCTCTGAATCATCGGCATTATATTCATGCCGATGTTTCAGTGATTTTTCAAGCATTTTTCAGAATCAGTAAATATTTATACGAAAATTTTTTACAGGCCGCGTGGTCGAGTGGTTCATGTAACGGACTGCCGTTCACGAGGTCGAGGGTTCGATTCCCGCTCGGGACAATCAATTGTGTGATATTTATAATTGTCATACAAATGTTTGTACTGCGTCTGGGTGTTTTCTATCTATAGGTACATAAGTACGTATTTACAATAGAAAAGTAGTTTATGTATTCTATCCGTATTCTGGTATCCATAACACAAGCATATCTCATCGCATCAGCATATCTATCCATAGCTTAGCTTGGGACCAGAGGACATTGTGTGAAATATCCATGAATTTATTTATTTATTAGAGGATATAATGAATAAGTTTATGACTTGCACCATAAGTATAAAAAGTATAATGTTTATCCACAGTTGTGTCCGTCGTTAGTTTACTTGAGATGACACTGTAGATATGTCAAGTTCTCAGCCGACATAACTACTCTTGCATCGCGAACGCATTATATTGAATGCTGCTTTGCAAACATATTATATCATATAGACTTATGTGTTCGATTATGCGTGGTAGTTTTTTTTTTTTTTTTTAATCTTTAGCACAAAAAAAGTGTACATAGGCGGTCTTAATACCACTAGGCATTTTCTACCAGTCAACCTAGGTGGTACAGAAAATGGTAAAGGTAGGTGCACAAAGACAAAGTTAAATGATCTAAATATATAAAAATAAATATACATAAATATTATAAACACTTATATGTCACTAGACGAATAATAATGTATAAAAATTCTACCAAAAAATATATAGAATATACCTACTTATTATAATTATATACATACTTATATATAATACCTTGGATGTTAACAGAAATTGCTACCTATGTAGATTCCGCCAATAGTCCCAAAAAACATGTTTTATGTTACATATTATCTAATATATAAAATTCACGTGTCACAGTGTTAGTTACCGTACTCCTCCGAAACGGCTTGACCGATTTTTATGAAATTTTACATGCATATTCAGTAGGTCTGAGAATCGGCCAACATCTATTTTTGAAACTTTTTTGTTTAGTATGGCAAAACAACGTTTGCCGGGTCAGCTAGTTATGGTATACAATAAAAAATTGGTCAAGTGCGTGTCGGACTCGCGCACGAAGGGTTCCGTACCATTATCTATGCAACATACGTTATTAATAAATGAGCAAACAACTCACACAATACTTAATTAATCACGTTTGTTGTATGAGAACAAGAAACGGTAAAAAAATCATGTTTGTTGTATGGGAGCCCCCCTTAAATATTTATTTTATTTTATTTTTAGTATTTGTTGTTATAGCGGCAATAGAAATACACCATCTGTGAAAATTTCAACTCTCTAGCTATCACCGTTCTTGAGATACAGCCTGGTGACAGACGGACGGACGGACGGACGGACGGACGGACGGACAGCGAAGTCTCAGTAATAGGGTCCCGTTTTTACCTTTGGGTACGGAACCCTAAAAATCGCATTTATAAAACAATAATTTGATAAAATTTTAAATTTAACACACAGGCCTCGTGTTTGAGTGGTAGTATGATTGTCACACAAATGTTTGTAATGCGTCTGGGTGTTCCTATGTATTTAAAAAAGAAAAATAGGTAGTATATTATGTATTCTATCCGTATTCTGGTACCCTTAAAACAAGCATATAAGCTTAGCTTGGGACCAGAGAACGTTATGTGAAAAGTCCATGAATCTTTACTTATTATAAAAAGACGTTATTTTAGTACGCCTCTAGTCCCTATGTAAGCTTATATCTTCAAAAGTACGTAACGGATTTTAATGCGGTTTTTTTATACATAGAGTGGTTCAAAATGATAGCTTTTTTGTATAATTCCACGCGTACGAAGTTGCGTGCAACAGTTAGTATTTATTAACTTGAAAAAATTATACTAAAGTAATTTATTAATTTTGCAATTGACTTGCTATGCTTTAACTTAATGGCTGGTCGATATTGTTGCAAAACAATCTCGATAGATGGCGTTGTACATCAAAATGCGATGTAGACTCAATCGAGTGACATTGTAGTGGTCAAAATGGTTACTGTTAGCACGACCGCAATAAGCTCAGTTGGCATAGCTACGGAACGGTATTGCGAGGTCGTGGATTCAAGTCCCACTTGCGGTGATCACTTTTTCCACTACAATTTAATTTATTAAAATTATACTTCTTAAAGTATGAAATATGAACTGAATTGACACACGCTTCTCTTATCTCTAATCTCTGTTCTAGAACCAAGTTATTCCATAGTTTTTTTTATTTTGTTGAAGTTTTAATCCTATCATCATATCATGACCGTGGATCGTGATGCGAGACTTAGATCTAAATACGTCACGCAAATACATAGTACAAGAAAATAGCAGAAGTATCACTTATTTATTTGAAATTGTAAAATAATCTATTCTAATATTATAAAGCTGAAGAGTTAGTTTGTTTGTTTGAACGCGCTAATCTGTGTTTGGTAAGTATTCTTAATTCTTGACAAATGAGTCATTAGTTTTCATTCATTCATGGACATTTCACACAACGTCTTCTGGTCCCAAGCTAAGCTTATATACTTGTTTTATGGGTACCAGAACACGGATATACCACATTTTTATTTTGTAAATAAATACATACTTATAAAACATAGTAAACACCCAGACGCAGTACAAACATTTGAATAACAATTATAAAGATCACACAAACGATTGTTCCGTGCGGGAATCGAACCCGAGATCTCGTGAACGGCAAGCTGTTACAGGAACTACTAGACCAATAAGCTCATTAGTGTAAGTATTTTCTGTTTGTTAAACCATGGAAACATTCTTTTCGATCTGTATAGTTGCTTTCAGAAGCGTTATACCATTCAGTCCGTAAAAGCACAAACAAATTCTGTATCCTATACATTTAATTGCTGTGAATATCACTTAATTTATCCAGCTTTAAGATCTTTATTAAACTTCTGAATATTTTCTGTGACAGTGTCCCTCTTCACACAGACATGTCACGTCTAAATGACACTGCGATGGTGATCTCATTGCGTTTTTGCACGATTCACCTGCTCATAACATTACATTTACTAAACGTCATAAAACATCTAACTTTATCAATAAAAAATAAACTTAACACATAGCTTTTACGACTTATATTTGTATGTATAGAAATATATTTAAAATCTAGTACATTATATTGAATCCTATGTATGTGAGAATTTTACGCCATAGCTATTAAGACGATACCAAAATAGCTTCGTGCATTTTTCTATGTACGAAGTTTTCATTGTTTCTTTAGATTGAATGGCTAGAGCTCTAATTTTTAAGTATATGTTTTTTCAATATATGATCTAGGATCGCATCAACTCAGAAACGCGATTGAAAAAAGTTTTCTCGATAGAAAATCTTGGCGAAACAACCTCTCAAATTTTTTATTTTTTTCATTTGTCGGTCTATTATCGCGTATTAACTAATGAAATAACTTTAAAAACATAAGTAACTATTATATATAGAAACACGTAAATCAGAATTAAAATATATTTAGTAGATTTTGAGTAAATAGGAAAAGTATCCCTAATTCTTCATTTTCTGTGCCTACTGGCTGTGTTAATATGTACGTGTCGGCGATGATATACGATAATATTGATGTAGGCCCTTAATGTTGTGTTTTTGTTGCAGTCGGCTCGACAAGAATTCTAAGTATGATGTCTCATCCGTATACGCATCTGCCGTAAGTTTTATTAATATTTATTACGTTATTCTAAGTTGGATTACTGTAATACGGAAATCCGTAGAAATCCTTATTATATTATAAAGCTGAAGAGCTTGTTTGTTTGCTTGTTTAAGCGCACTAATCTCAGGAACCATTGGAACGAGCGATTTGAAAAATTCTTTTATTGTTGTTTAGTACATTTATTAAGGGAGGCTATAGGCTAATATCATGCTGCGTACGCAAAAATGTTGCAGTCTAGTTCCACCGCTGGGCCTTCTCCACTTTGGGAGGGATTATGGTCTACTGGGCTGCGCTGACCAGCCGTGTTGGCGTGATGTTATCTAAGTACAATATCTCTTAGCTGGCTTTTACCTTTACCTTTACCCTGGGGTAGTAAAAGGGTGGTGACACTTGCATTCATAATCCGTCACCACACGGACACCTTAGGCAACGAAATAATCACTAATCACGTTTCAAAATCCATCAATTATAATTAGTATTTAACCTAATGTATGTAACCATCAGATATATAGTCTGGTACCAATGGAAACAAATGGGAATGACCAGCTTTCAAATAAAAATATAATCATTAAAATCGCTTCGCCCAGTTAAAGTTATGAGGTAACAAACTTGAAACAAGAAATAAAAAATAAAAATAACATGCAGACGAATTGAGAACCACCTTCTTTTTCTGGAGTGACAGTCAGTTAAAACCCAGCCTATTTTAATTCATTATTTGATGAAAATTAAGCTCATAGATGCTTCGGTCAACGAAGCCACTGACCTTACAATAATCTGCGATTGAATTGTTAATTTTTTTTGTGAGGTGCTAAGTCCGTTATATTCGTGGGAAAGATTATTAAATAGTTTTTAAGTAGTTTTGTCTCTAATAGTTGTAGGCTTTTATTATATTTAATTAATATTGCAAGTGTAAAGGTTCCTGCTGAGAGCTGCGTGCTTTAGTTAGATTGACCTCTTTGTATTTATAAATAAGTACACTTTAATGTAATTTTGTTTCTTCCATTTGGGAAATTGGCTCGGTGGACGCAGCACTAGCGCATTTCGCTTGGTACCTATACATTTTGTAGGTCAAATCAATATAATAAGCAAACGAGATAAACGCACACAAAATCTTTAGCGTAATTTCATTGATCGCTATGCACGCCCCTCTCATAATCGCCTTACACACATTAAGGGCCTACATCAATATTATCGTATATCATCGCCGACACGTACATATTAACACAGCCAGTAGGCACAGAAAATAAAGAATTAGGGATACTTTTCCTATTTACTCAAAATCTACTAAATATATTTTAATTCTGATATATAATCAGATTATATATATTGATGATATATATAATCTGTGTTTCTATATATGATAGTTACTTATGTTTTTAAAGTTATTTCATTAGTTAATACGCGATAATAGACCGACAAATGAAAAAAATAAAAAATTTGAGAGGTTATTTCGCCAAGATTTTCTATCGAGAAAACTTTTTTCAATCGCGTTTCTGAGTTTATGCGATCCTAGATAATATATTGAAAAAACATATACTTAAAAATTAGAGCTCTAGCCATTCAATCTAAAGAAACAATGAAAACTTCGTACATAGAAAAATGCACGAAGCTATTTTGGTATCCTGTTAAGAAGACACGACAGTGTCTGTACACAATGAGTAAGATCATTGTTGTCGTACCTTTTTCAAAGGGGTTGGCTATAAAATGTCAACTCCCGTTGAATTAATTCTCTAAGGTGTCATTGGATAGAAATAGAGAGTATTATATAAGCTTTTTGAAAGAAAGAAACAAACAAACAAAAACTACATTTACAGAACATTGTACATATTTTAAACTAGCTGTAGCCTGCGAGTGCACGCGCACCCGAAAATTAGAAAATTTTCTCCGTTTTGCAACGATTTTCACTAATGCTTGGCTCTATTGGTTGCATCGTGATCTTATATAGCCTATAACCTTCCTCGATAAATAGACAATCCCACTCAAAAATATTTTTTCAGTCTATCCAGTTGTTCCTGAGATTAGCGTCTTCAAACAAACAAACAGGCAAACAAACTCTTCAGCTTTGTAATATTATAGAAAAGATTTTTAATCGCCTATAAAATAAAAAAAATGATCAAGTGCGAGTCGGACACGCGCACGAAGGGTTCCGTACCATTATCTATGCAACATAAGGCAACGTTATTAGTATCGAGCAAGAAATGGTAAAAAAATCATCTAAATCTTTATTTTATTTTATTTTTAGTATTTGTTGTTATAGCGGCAATAGACATACATCATCTGTGAAAATTTCAACTGTCTAGCTATCACCGTTCTTGAGATACAGCCTGGTGACAGACGGACGGACAGCGAAGTCTTCGTAATAGGGTCCCGTGTTTCCCCTTTGGGTACGGAACCCTAAAAAAATGATTATTGTTTCACTTGTATATTCTTTTATTAAAGGTACAAACAGTAAAATATCTTTTAGACTAGGTTAATGTGTTGTTTGAGGCACTAGACTTGTAATACAGGAGTCTCAGGTTCCACCACAACTTTTTATTACCCTTTAATGTTTAGAATACATATAATAATTTACAAATGTCACACATAGTACTAAAATATATCTAATAAAATAGCAATAATCATAAACGAACAAATATATTACCGTTAGATCAAATGCTAAAAATAATATAGTTTGTTTGTTTGAACGCACTTATCTCAGGAACCATTAGTCCGATTTGAAAATTTCTTTCATTGTCGGATAATGCATTTATTGAGGAAGGTTATAGGCTACACAACATCACGCTACGATCAATAGGAGCGAAGCAGTAGTGAAAAATGTCACAAAAACGAGAGATACTTGCTAAATTCCACGCGTACGGAGTCGCGGGCAGCAGCTACTCATAATAGTCTTTTTACGATAAAACGTTTATTATCTCTCCGATAAAATCTCCGTTTAAACCTCCAATAAGTCATTATGAATAAGACCATAATAGTATAACTGTGTGCGGCTTTTAGGGCCCCGCACCAAAAGGAAAAACCTTATTATTGATACTTTGCTGTCCGTCGTTCGTACGTCCGTCTGTTACAAGACTGTATCTCTAGAACAGTGATAGCCAGAGAAATGATAATTTTACAGTTACTGAAATATATCAGTTGCTGCTTTAACAACAAATACAATAACAAGAAAAAGAACAGCAAATACTTATCACCATGTTTATTGTGCTCTTATTCTATTATTTGACGGGCCTCGTGGTGGAGTGGTGGTAACGGACTGCCGTTCACGAGGTCGCGGGTTGGATTCCCGCTCGGGACAATCATTTGTGTGATCTTTATTATCATACAAATATTTGTTCTGCGTCTGAGTGTTTACTATGTATTATAAGTATGTATTTACAAAAGAAAAGTAGTAGATATAATATATTATTAATATTATTATAGTCTATCTATCTGGTACCCATAACACAAGCATAGAAATATAGCTTACTTTCGGACCAGAGGACGTTGTGTGAAATGTCCATTAATATTTATTTTTTATTTATTGTTTAGGGTCTAGCAGTCTCAAAAACACCAAACATTTAATTTTAACCACTTTAATGCATATTTTAAACCATTAATAACACGCTTTTATAAGTTTGGTACGTACCTATCAATGTATTTATCAATGTAACGGAATCTTTGAAAGTTATTTTCATCCACTTACAGTAGTCGGTTTGATCTAAAATTCTGCACACATACTAAGAACCGATGACGAAGCAATAATTTTAAAAAGTATTCAGGATTCTCAAGCGCGTTTTTAGTTTTTGCAAATTAGTTTCATGGCCTATTTTTATTTCGACCAGCTACAATAAATTGACATTTAAGTTTCCTTATGGAAATCCTAGATTTTAGCGTAAATGTATTTCTAGAAATCCGCCACCGGTTTCCTTATTGTTCAATAATCAACTAATCTTTGTATATTTTGACATTTAGATAACCTTCACAGTTATAAATGGTATAAATCAGATCAATTTATTTAAAGATGAAGGTTATATCGTGATATTTAACAATTAACTAATACAAGTATAATAAATAATAGAAGTATTCTTATTACCTCGCTAACGGTGATAATATTATTGATTCTTATGAGGACTTTGGTTTGGTTCCCGGTTAAGAATTAAATAAATAAATATTCATGGACATTCCACACTACGTCATCTGGTCCCAAGCTAAGCTTATATGCTTGTGTTATGGGTACCAGAATACGGATAGAATACATATACTATTTTTCTTTTGTAGATACATAGTTATAATACATAGAAACACTCAGACGCAGTACAAACATTTGTATGACAATTAGAAAAATCACACAAATGATTGTCCCGAGCGGGAATCGAACCCGCGACCTATTGATCGGTAGTCCTTTACATAAACCACTCAACCACGCGGCTTGTCAAATTACAAAATTACAAAGTAAATATTAAATTACAGTCCTAATTTAGGTATTAGCTTTAGGTATTGCTATCCCTATTTCCGAGGGCAAAAGTTGAAAGGGACAAATATAGCTGAAGCAGATTTCACTTACTAAATCATTTATAAAACGACGTTTCCAATAATATACTATCTCTTAAATCTGTGGTATTATGATTAAATGTATGAAAACTAGGAAATAAATAGACGCATACCTACGTCTATAATACAGGGATATAAGTAGATGTAGTAATTTTACACGTAATGGGTACGTCGTATTGGCGCCTATATCGATTACTTAACGACATCTAAGGTTACGTTAACTTGGTATTTTATATAACTTTTATCCGGGCTATTGTTCCGGCTTTGAACGGGTTTATCTAATCTCAGGAACTAATAGTTCGATTAAAAAAATTCTTTCAATGTTGGATAGTACATTTATCTTGTAAGGCTATATTACATCACGCTGCGACCAATAAAAGCGAGGAATCAGTAAAAAATGTTGTAAAAACTATGAAAATTTTATAAATTCCAAGCGTACGGAGTCACTGGTTACAGCTAGTCATGTTTAACAAGATTTCCAGACACAATAATAGATACAAAAGGCTCGTCTTATTATTAGTTAGTTAGTATATATTAGTTATATAATGCTTAGTACATTTTTTAACATGAAAAGAACAGCAAGAAACAAAGAGCAAGGCATTAGCAAAAGAGTATATAGTTCACATCATAAAAGAATACATAAAACAAACAATATAGTCACGTTTTAGCTTTCGTACGGATCCCTTAAAACTATTTAGATTACAAAAAAAAAAAAGTTTTGACTTTTAAAAATTGTAGCCGTCTATATCTAAAAGGATTACTTAGTTGTACAAATATTAGGTAGTTACATAAGCAAGTGTAGGAAGCCCGAATGTCACTGAGTTACCGTAATGTAATTAGCACCTGTGACTGAAGGTAACTCGGACATATACCGGTTATAGCGAGTAAATATTACCAAGGTTCAATTTTTTAGTTAAATGCAGTGTAAGTTATATAACACGCATAAATAACAAATTTAAATAAATAAATCGAAACATAAAATAATCGAAATTGAATAAATAACTAATTTTACGAGTATCAAGTCGCAAGTATTATTACTTATGATTTTGTATTCAAGTAATTTATAACAAACTAGCAGCTGTTGCCCGCGACTCCGTCCGCGTGAAATTTAGAAAACTTTTCATCCCTTTTTTTCGCAATAAAAGGTAGCCTATGTCTTTCTCAGGGTCTAAAGATTATTTGTGCCAAATTTCATCAAAATCGGTTGAGAGGTATAAGCATAGTGTCAATAACACAATTCGGCAATATTAACTGAACTTTCTTATTATAAAAATTGAGTACTAGAGACTAATGATCTTATTCATAATGACTTATCGGAGGTTTAAAAGTTCGCGAAAATTGTCAAAACTTGTTATTCATAATAGTCTTTTTACGCTAAAACGTTTATTATCTCTCTGATAAAATCTCCGTTTAAACCTCCGATAAATCATTATGACTAACACCATTAGGCTTTTAATTATTTACGAAATGTAGTTACGAAATCGCACTTACAGAATAAAAAATGCCAGTTTTCATTTATTACTTAAGGTATACATAATATTACAACAGTTACCTACTAATTTCCATGTAAATTACAATCATTAATGCTATGACGCCATTTTATGCAATAATATTGATTACAAACCAACCAATATTTAATTTATGTAGGTAATTGATTTATAAAACCTCTATGAAGATAACCTCTCATTTTCCTTTTGCAGGTTTTAAGCTACCGGTATTTTAAATTTCATTTAAATTGGTTTAGTAGTTTTGGCGAGAAAGAGTAACAGAAAATACAGAAATACAGGTACTAACACTTTCACATTGCGGCTGCTGCCCGTATGTTAAGGCATCTATGGAGCCGTTGGATGTACACGCGTAGGACTGTCGATGTCGGTCGGATGACGGGCTTCGTGGCGTAGTGGTTCATGTAATGGACTGCCGTTCACAAAGTCGCGGGTTCGATTCCCGCTTGGGACAATCATTTGTGTGATATCCATAAATGTCATACAAATGTTTGTACTGCGTCTGGGTGTTTCTATGTATAAGTATGTATTTACAAAAAAAAAGTAGTTTATGTATTATATCCGTATTCTGGTACCCATAACACAAGCATAATAAGCTTAGCTTGGGACCAGACGACGTTGTGTGAAATGTCCGAAAGTGCGCCGAAAGAATATAACATAAATACACTTTTAATACACATATGTGTATTAAAAGTGTATTTATGTTATATTCCCACATATGAATTTAACTAGCATGACCTGCCCGAAGTCTTATAATCCCAATGCTGAATTGCATAATTCTTTTTTCAAACTTCAATTTGTCCATGGAATTTACAAGTAGGTATTACGGCCAAATTAAAAAGCATGAGAATTTTTTTTCAATTCTGTTTTAATTTGTTCTATATTCAAAATTAATGATTTTTCTTTTCTTAATTAATTAATTAAGTAATATATATTTTTAACAGCATTATACTTCTTATTAGTTTTAATGAATCACTTCTGATAAAACACGAATAACAATGACAATTCTCTAAAATTTCACAGAACAATAAATCACTATCTTTTATACACCGAAATGACTTGTCCGTGACTGTTACCAAATAACTAGGGTCATCGCGCCAAATAATTGCTGACAGCATTTTGCTACCAAAACCACTATAATCTTACGCTTAGTTTTACAAACTAAGAACTATAAGCCACTTGAAATAAAGATTATAAAATGCTTGGTTAGGTGTAAGTTTAAATTTGGTAATTTGGCAGTGGCATTGACATGATACGTGATGTTAGAACGTGGTCTGGCTTTTTATATGCGGCATATACAGCCCTCGAATAGCTTTGTTTTACAAATATGTTTATTGTTATGCAACCTCATTGATATTTTACTCAGTACATTTGGCATTATGATATACGCCTTTGCAAACTGTTAAAAACGCGCGTGAAAAAAGCGAGATGGAGTCATCATGGAGTTTAATTTGATGTCTTCATTTTAACTTTATTTCAATTATTGATTTATTTATTATGCTGTGTTAAAACTACAATTTATTTAATTGTATTCATGATACATCTAAAATTAAATGGGAAATATTCGGCAAATGGACATTATATTCATGATTATAAAATTGAATAATAAAAAAGTGAATGAAAATACATTGTGTGGATTTCGAACTAGTATACAAAATTCCTTTTTTAAATTTGTATTTATTTATTGTGTAAATTGTATCAACAATAATAATTCGATGTTTAAACTGCATTGCATTTAGTATCTGTCTACTGTTTTGAATTTCGAGCATGGTGAATATTGAACTAATTAAATTTATTAATTCAAAGAAAAATAAAATCTACCAGTCTCGTTTAAAAGTTTCGATAATTGATATTATGTTTAGTGTAATAATTTAGGTCTCTGGTTCCACTCTCCTATTGAGGGAAATTCATTTTAATGTGATTTTATTTTTGTGCTAAAAGGCCAAGCTCCAGGTAGAATTACAATTATGATGTTCACAGACTGAAGTTCATTCAGTCCGTGAGATGTTTTAAGAAATTTTCATATTAATTTATTTGGTCATGAATAAAAAATACCCTTGACTTGACTTCTAATTTATTAGTTTATGCATAACAATGGCGTAGGATAATGTTATGCAATATTAATTAATAATTTATAAAAAAATACAATCACGAAGTATAAGTTCACGACATGCACATAATTTACGATATTATTGGATATAAATTATATAAATATTTATATTTATGCATATTTAATATATTTTGGCTGTGTGGTGACGCCGCGACGGAATAAGAACATAGGTATCACCACCCCTTTTCTTTCGATAAGTGATATTGTATACATCCTCAGTGAGAGACGGAAAACTCTAAAATAAACTTTATACCAACACGCCTGGTTAGCGCGACACAGTAGATAATAATCCCTCCCAAGCCATTGGATGCAAGCGGCACAAGACCGTGCGTTGTGGCGTTGTATGGGGGAGGCCTATGTCCAATATTGGACGGAGAAAGGCTGATGGATGGATGGAAGTATTACGTGTGCTCTAAAAAAAAAAAAAAAACATTTGAAAGTGCATCCAACATACCAAAAAAACATCATTAATAATGTACTAGGATATCACGTCCGTACTTTCGCTCTCAATTTGTAATTCACTTTCTTTCCTATTATTGTGACAAGCGTCTCATATTCCACAATCGATTTATTTTTTATATTTATGATCTATAATTGAATGGTTTGGCATGTTTATGATGGAAACGTGAATTGGAATGAATGAGCGAAAGTAACAGGGAAAAAAAGCAAAGTCAAAAACATGAAGTCTTGAACATAGTCCGAAAATAAAAAAGTGCGTCTCTCGAGACCACCGATTAAAATGATAACTTACGGCCACAGATATATCAGACGGTGGATTGTCGTTTAAAATTGAAGACTAAGTGTCTCTGGTATGTTGGATGCACTTTCAAATTTTTTAAAATTTTTTTTTTCTTAGAGCACACGTAATACTTCCATCCATCCATCAGCCTTTCTCCGTCCAATATTGGACACAGGCCTCCCCCATACAACGCCACAACGTACGGTCTTGTGCCGCTTGCATCCAATGGCTTGGGAGGGATTATGATCTACTGTGTCGCGCTAACCAGGCGTGATGGTATAAAGTTTATTTTAGATTTTTCCGTCTCTCACTGAGGATGTATACAATATCACTTATCGAAAGAAAAGGGGTGGTGACACCTATGTTCTTATTCCGTCACCACACACAAAAATATGTTAAATATGCATAAATAATAAGACTAAGTGTCTTCAATTTTAAACGACAACCCACCCTCTTACTTTAGCCTGGCTAAATTGTACTTCATAGAATAATGACGTTTCATATCATAGACACACATAGATACATTTCCACGAACACAGATATGTAAGCATCTTCAAGCTGATAAATGAATTATCCAACACAAAAAGCATTTTTTCAATTCGTACCAGTAGTTTCTGAGAGTAGCGAGTTCAAACAAACAAACAAACTGTTTAGCTTTATAATATCAATATAGATAGATAAAGGGTCAGTCAACGCAAAGGTTCAAAATAAATTCATATACAATTTACTTATGTGAATTCTATTCCAATATTTAGACGTTCTAATAAGATTTACGTCTGACACGAGCGAAGTAATTTATTTAAGGAATTTAATTCTAACGGGCATGTAACGAGATTAAATTATTAATGTACTATATGTTGCCCGTAACTTCGTACGCGTGGGATTCAGAAAACAAACGCAAAAATATATACGCATCAAAAGCGTTGCGTGTTTTAAACGATGCTAGAATTCGGTTTTAAGACTTGTGGCGACGTATGAAGAACTCTTTCTTTATTTGAAAAATTATTTTTTAAATTTACTTAAGAAATCAAATTATGGTAGAAAAAGTGACTGCCGCAAGCGGGACTTGAACCCACGTCCTCGGTATCCCGAGGACGTGGGTTCAAGTCCCGCTATCGTTCGACGGTTCCGAAGCTCTTCTAACTGAGCTTATTGCGGTCGTGCCTGCAACATTCAAATTAACCACTTAAATGAAATTAACACTTTTTCCACCATAATTTGATTTAATAATTAAAAAACATAAGCATATCAATTGCAAAATTAATAAATTCTTTTTCAAAAGTTTTCAAATCGGGAAACGTCGTTCCTGAGATTAACTCTTCAGCTTTAGGTATATTATTAGTATAGATACACGCGTCATCACTTCATTTTCCATCTACAGAGCTATAAGAGTCAGCTATGGGATAATATAATTATGAGAGACACAAAACTCGAAAATAAATCCCATGTCAACACTCCAGGTCCCCAAGTCTGCTACGAGTGTTACAATGTTGTCATAATGATCAGTTACTGACTGCATAATGGCGAATTTTATCAAGTTTGGTAGTCTACTATGAATTTTTTGTCATAATGACGCCATTATGAGAAGAAATCAATGCGCCTAAAACTTTATATCCTCCCGTAGTCCCGAAGTGGAGAAAGCCTGTGTTTAACTACACAGAAGTAGGAGTAGTAGTAGATTATTGGAAAATTATGGCAGCAAATAATAAGTAAACAGTTATAAAACTTTTTGTTTAGAAATAGCTCGGCATTAATGCAAATATACGCAGTAGGTAATTCGTATTTAGCTGTTACAATGTAAATAAAAGCGTATGTGTTCGAATTTTAAATCAAGAATAGTAAGGTTAAGATTTGTTTTTTAATAAAATGAGTATTGGCAGTGCGACTATTATTCGTTTTCAACTTATTCGTCTGGTCTGCTAACGTTTAGGAAACAAAAATGTTTTATCTCTATTTTGTTTTTGGTGTCATTTGTGAAATATCATTGCATATTAGTTTAGTGAATTTAATTCTATTTTTTACAGGTACATGTCAAAAGGGCTTTATGTATGCTTGTCATAACTAAATTTTATGCAAAATTTACGTAATATCTAAATGAATAAAATACGCACATAAAGATTATAAGTAACTACAAATTACTAAATTAATTTAATTATAAATTTCCAACAGCGTTTCCATGCAATGGTAATGCAGTTTTATCGTCATACATTAAAATATTTCTGTATTATAAACGTTAAAAGTAACAAGAGATGCCGTCGTATTAACGCCATCTCTGAGATACTTTGTGACATTAACATGTTTGTGTACTCTTAAGTGTCATATAAAAACATAAAAACAGTATTTTACTTAACTTCCTACTCCATTAGGATGCCATCCATATGGAAGGGCTTCGTACGGTATAGCAGTGATTATAAATTCATTAAAATCTAGAGTTTTCTCTTGCGCGACTCATTTGTTTAAATAAAACTACTTTTTACGGAACTAGACGCGTGTCTTTGTTTTAAATTTTAGCCCTACGTTTCGGAGACTTTGCTGTCACCATGGTCACGGGTGAGACTAGGCTGTAAAGTGTCTTCTACGATCAGTTGTTACAGGGTTTAGCCACATTTGATTTTAATTTTACATTGACCATAAAGATAGACTTTTACCATAAACTATTATATTACATTATGCTTAGACTACATATAATTAATAACATTTTAATTTTATAAATAAAATGATGCAATAACAAAATTATAACAATATAAACTTATGATGAAAACTTATTTAAATTTTTCATAGACTAATGTTTTTTCAATTATTTATTATGGAGGTAGTATACAAAACAAATACACGCCTCTAAATCCGTAAAAAGTAGTTTTATTTATTCTAGAGTTATATTTAAAATACGTCAAATATGTAGAAAGAATTATGATATGGAAAGGGGAAATAAGGGAAAGGGGTCCAAATTTAATCGAAAGGGCCAGGATAAACCGAACAAGAAAGAATAGGATAAGGATAAGAAGAAATCTTGAATATTCTTAACCCGTATTCAGAAAATAAAATATTCATTCATTCAAGGATTTCTTTCAAAGATATTTTTTTTAAGTTGTGTTAAAATAATTTAGTTATCTTATAACCACAGATATATCATATGTAGTGTCTATGGCTACATCACTCAGTCGGCTTGAAGCCACATACATATCTATGTGTGCGTGGAAATGTATCTATGTGTATCTATGATACAGGCTATACGTCATATAAAACGTGTGATTCTTTAAAGTAGCTATCTAGCCAAGCTTAAATTCTCTCTCCAGCCCATTTACGTCCCACTGTTGGGCACAGGACTCTACTGTGCCGCGCTGACCAGGTGTGCTGGCTCAGGGTTTATATTCGAGTTTTCCATCTCTAACAGAGGATGTTATCTGTGTGCAATATCCCTTAGCTGACTTTTACAGCACCCTTGGGAGGAGATGGGGTGGTGATTCTTGTATTCTTAATCCGTCACCACACGGAGAGGGCTTAAGTTACTTGTCCTCAATTTTAAACGTTAATATACCATCTGTTATATCTGTGCTTATAATCATGGCACAAACAAGCAAAGTACCGTATTATATGGCACCAAAACGATTTAACTCGAGTATTATCTTCAAACTAAAACGGTAACACTATATTTGGTACAAAAACCATTTAAATGATAAGAAAAGAAACTTGCATTATGTAATTTTTGCAAAAGAGTTTAAATAACTTATTTAGATAAACTGTATCGCACTTTTTAGTGTAACGGGACCAAAAATGTTTATTGCAATGTAATAAGGTAGACCATTCACTGTCCGTTACAGTAGAAAGCGAAAAATTCTATAAACTTTATCCACGTAACTATAATTAAAAATACTTATTTATGTACGCGCATAGGCAGTTTTAGTTCTTTGTTTCCTCACGTTATCCTATGTCTGTAACTAATCTCAGAGTGATGGTGTGCGCGTGTTTCTACGTCAGTGCTGTTTGTAGCTAACTTCATGTTTTCGTTTTTTTGGTCACAATCACAACTGTTATAAAAAGTCTAATCCAACTACCACACTGTATATATAAATCGTGTACCACACAATTATGTATAAAATATGTACCTAACTAAATGTGAGACAAGTTAAAGCACAAATTTCTTTTTTTTTTTTTTAATCTTTTATTTAAGGGGCTTTGTCAATATTGACGAAGTCGCCCCATAAGGAAACTTACACGGTTTTATATATTTTACATATTACTAGTATCAGTAACACTGCTCGGCGATATTGGCGGAGCAATGTTCCTGATTCTAGCACCGTATATTCTAGCTAGCTCCCTAGCACCCTCCGACAGTGGACATGCTAGGAGGCTATTAAAAACACCCACGTCATACCCTTTACTAGGTAAAAGCTGGTTACGAAGATCTGCGTTTCGGACACATTCCAACAGGACGTGATGCAGGTCATCTAATACGTTGCAGTCAGGGCAGTTTGGCGAATCAGTGATTTTCATAAGGTGCAAAAACTTGTTAGTAGGAATATGTCCGGATCGCAGTCTTAACAAGGAGACACAAATTTCTTGTGACTCTACATTTAGAGCAACTTTTTAGTAAAATGTTAAATTTATAATTAGCAGTTCTTCTCGCTGTCCTGCCCTCTATGGTGGTTTTAAACTACTTTCCATGTACTGAATATGAATTTTGCGGAGGTTTATCGACATTTTTGATAAGTTTAACTAACGTATTTATTTTTTATACGCGTTACACTGCTACACAATCTAATGTCTAAATTTATTTACAGCTTATTTCAGAATATCCGAGGGTCCACCTATTATTGGTAAGGTAAGTAGTAACACTGTTGGTTATGGGCTCGGCAATACCAGGATGGCAGTCAAGAATGTTAAAGGAAGACGATAGAAGGGTAGAAAAAACCTGTTAAAACAGGCAAGGATATTCTTCTAATTTATTAGTAACCAGGATGAATTAGCAGGATAAGTATTTCTTGGTGTTTTAACAATGTTAGACAGTTATTAGAATATTTTGTAAATGTGTTTTGTATCGCCAGGCTAAGAACAAACAATCAATCAATTTGATCAAGAAAATTGCACTCTATACATAAAACAGAATGACGTTAAAAGTTAGTTACATTTCCCAGTGCTTTGGCTTTAGCCGCATTTCCCAGTGCTTAAGCTTTAGCCACATTTCCCAGTGCTTAAGCTTTAGCCACATTTCCCAGTGCTTAAGCTTTAGCCACATTTCCCAGTGCTTAAGCTTTAGCCACATTTCCCAGTGCTTAAGCTTTAGCCACATTTCCCAGTGCTTAAGCTTTAGTCACATTTCCTAGTGCTTAAGCTTTAGCCACATTTCCGAGTGCTTAAGCTTTAGCTACAATTTCCAGTGCTTAAGCTTTAGTCACATTTCCCAGTGCTTAAGCTTTAGCTACAATTTCCAGTGCTTAAGCTTTAGTCACATTTCCCAGTGCTTAAGCTTTAGTCACATTTCCCAGTGCTTAAGCTTTAGCCACATTTCCCAGTGCTTAAGCTTTAGCCACATTTCCCAGTGCTTAAGCTTTAGCCACATTTCCCAGTGCTTAAGCTTTAGCCACATTTCCCAGTGCTTAGGCTTTAGCCACATTTCCCAGTGCTTAAGCTTTAGCCACATTTCCCAGTGCTTAAGCTTTAGCCACATTTCCCAGTGCTTAAGCTTTAGCCACATTTCCCAGTGCTTAAGCTTCCCAGATTTTACATTATAGATAATCGTCTATACCAATAAAATTGTTGTAAAATCTGGAAAATTTTTCTAAATTTCATGCGTATGATGTCGCAGGCAACAGCTAGTTACACTCTATACAGGATATAACAAACTGCTAAAATATTTGAGCTGTGAAGACAATGAGAACAAGATTTAAAAAAAAAATACGTATAAAACAAACTAATATCACTTAACACAAAGCAGTCGGCGACACATCACGCACAACAAAGCTACACAAAGACAAAATTTTCCCACAAAGTGATTAGTCAAATTACGTAATGTTTTGCGTAACAAACTAACAGACGAGCAAACAAATAGCATACATTATTTCAAAGACGCAACACCATACAAACGCAGACGGTGACATACGACAATGTGTGCTAGGGCTGTTACGGTTTAAAAAAAATCAATTAAAAATTTTGTAATGGTTACGTGACTTACTCATTTAAATAAAACTACTTTTCTGGCGTTTTTATTTTTATATTTCAGCCACTGAATATTTCGGATTCTTTTTTTTACATTTTAGCCACATAGCTTACCTCAATTACATAGCACATGTTTGACGAGCGAAGATAGGCAGCACTTGAGCAAATATATTGAAAGCTTATTAATGGAAGATTTCTAGGACACGGCTAAGTGGAAAAAGCAGACAAAACACAAACAACCAAACTGGGCAAACGTTAGGAAGAAGACGAAATTTATATAAAACCACAAATAAATCTGCCAACCCTACAATTCGCACAAAAGGGTTACGAGACACATAAGTGAATGAATGAATGAATGCTTTGCTAATTTTAATATCGTGTACTACACTAATGAACGGAAGATGTTCGTAACTGTGACAAATTATGTATGAGTTACGAAATGTGTATGTTTTTGTTGTAAATATTTACATGTTTACATTTACACCTATATTAGTGTAATGTACTCACATTATAAATGATTTTAACTATGAAATTTACACCTTTTGATTTGACGAATTACGATAAGTAGGTACAATTCCTTTTCAGGATAGTTTTATTTGCATCATGAACACAGGCTTTTGTGCTGTACTTGGGTGTTTTCTATGTACCTGCGGGTATTGCATTGTACCAAAGAATACTAACAAAGCCTTGCAGTTTCACGGAGTTTCACCTGTGTATTTACGGAAAACTAAGGATATAAAAAATATAGATTTATTTTCAGATCTATCACTGTATACACATAAAATTTCATAAAATACGTTTTGAAGGTGTGTTAACTATCACCGCGATACAAGAAATTTACAAATAGGATAGTAACAAAATAAAAGTAAAATTTGCTTGGTTAAAAAACTGAAAAACATGCAAATATTTTTTTTATTACATTGGAATCGGTCCTTAATATGTGTGCAAAATTTCAGATCAATCTGACTAATGCAAGTGGGTAAAAATCGCTTTCAATAATGCCGTTTCATACATTAATACATTGATAGATTGGTAGCGAACTAATAAAACAAAAAGAGTTAGTTAATATTATAACAGTTACCTAGTAACATATAGTTTAAGATTAGAATTTATTATGATTGAGTATTTAAAAAAAAAATTCAACCGACTTTATATGCCTTTGAAATTTGAGGGTTTTCCTCGATTTCTCAGGAGATAACCATCAGATCCTGACCTGGTGCCAAAGAGACCACTCGGTAATTATTAAAATCGATTGGCCCAGTTAAAAGAAATGAGGTGACAAACATAAAAAAAAACAGACGAATGGAGAACCTCCTCCTTTTTTTGAAGTCTGTTAAAAATATTAAACAATATAGAATCGTGCATATAACGTTATATGTTGTACGTAATACCTACTCATTCGATCATTCATTCAAATGTTTAATGGTCAGTGTTCGGTCACGCGTACACAATCCTGTACACTTTCACTGATCTATGTTTGTTTAAAGTGTTAAGTACTGTTACCTACACAACACAATCACACTAAATAAACACAGACTTGTGCTTTGTTTATTTAGTTACTAGCTGTCTTTCAAAGAGTAGTGTAGTCTTTCCTGTATATCTCTAGATGGAAAATCCGAAGCTCTTACTTACTTATTTTAGGCATTTTCGACAATATATCTAAACTAGCTGTTGTCTGCAACTCCATACGCGTGGAACTTATAAAATTATCCCCGTATTTGAAACATTTTGACGTGACAACGTCTTATAATTCGATAGAGCCGGCTGCACGCACGAAAAAACATGACTCATGCGGCGTTACCTCGTTCTGAGGCGTTCCATGTAAGGCTTGAAGTGCAAGCGTCTCGCTATCACTTGTCTCGCTTGCACGTTCAACTATCGTCAGTATTCCGACTTTACAGACAACCAATTTTTCACTAATGCTTCGCTTCGTTATATAGCCTATAGCCTATAGCTCGATAAATGTACTAACCAACACTGAAAGAATTTTTGAAATCAGTCCCGTGGTTACTGAGATTAGCGCGTTCAAACAAACAAACTCTTCAGCTTTATAATATCAGTACAGATGTTTAGATATCTAAGTATATTAAGCAAGTCATTTATGGTCTTATTCATAATGACTTATCGGAGGTTTAAAAATCGCTAAAATAGGTTCGCGAAAATTGTCAAAACTTGTTATTCATAATAGTCTTTTTACGCTAAATTGTTTATTATCTCTCCGATAAAATCTCCGTTTAAACCTCCGATAAGTCATTATGAATAAGTCCGTTAGTGTTTATATATTAGTCTATTTATGTATGAATATTTATATTATAATATTGAATCTTGCTTATCTGGTATCGTATTAATACCATTTATTACGAATTATGAACTTAAGGAGTTTGTATGTAACTAACTAGCTGTCGCCCGCGACTCCGACCGCGTGGAATTTAGAAAATTTTCCCCGTTTCGCAACATTTTTCACTACTGCTTCGTTTCTACTGGTCGTAGCGTGATGTTATATACAATAAAGCCTTCCTCGATAAATGCCCTATCTAAACGCTGAAAGAATTTTTCAAATCGGCCCAGTGGTTCCTGAGATTAGCGCGTACAAACAAACACGCAAACAAACTCCTCCGCTTTATATTATTAGTATAGATATTAAAAAGAGGAGACCGATGCCCAGCAGTGTGACGTCATTGGGCGGGAGAGAGAGAGAGAGAGAGACAGAGACCATTAAAAATAAAGCAGGTATTATAGTAAAATAACCCAGTTATAGTTATAAAAGTATTTATATTTCTATAAAAACAAAGCAGATTTTCTTACGCACAAATCAACAATATTTAGAAACTATCACTTAAGAGGATACCCAAATAGCTTCGTGCATTTTTCTACGTACGAAGTTTTCATTTTTTCTTTAGATTGAATGGCTAGAGCTCTAATTTTTAAGTATGTATATGTTTTTTCAATATATAATCTAGGATCGCATAAACTCAGAAACACGATTGAAAAAAGTTTTCTCGATAGAAAATATTAGCGAAACAACCTCTCTAATTTTTTATTTTTTTCATTTGTCGGTCTATTATCGCGTATTAACTAATAAAGTAACTTTAAAAACATAGGTAACTATTATATATAGCAACACGGAAGCCGGAATTAAAATATATTTAGTAGATTTTGAGTAAACAAAATAAATATCCCTAATTCTTCATTTTCTATGCCTACTAGCTGTGTTAATTGGTACATGTCGACGATAATATTGATGTAGGCCCTTAATATATAAAAATTTTGGTAAATTGAGAGCAATTGTGAACCAAAATTATAGCATACTTCTGCCTTATATGATTCAGCATCGAAATAACATAAAATCAACTTGTAACATTCTAATACATCATCTTTTACTTAATCTCTAAATCTACTCTTTTCGACTACTTCTTTTCTTTGCGCACTCGTTGTTCACTAAGTCGCCGGCGCAGCACTGCTACTAGCGCATCAAACAACTCCCCACACCACCCTTTCCAGCTACCGAGACAGCCGAATTCCAGAAATCGCGCAGTTAAGCAATATTCGTATTCATATCGAAAAGTTTCCCGTAGATTAACACCTTTGAAGCCTTGGATAACACCTGGTCTGTTGCGCTGTTCTGCACATCGTGACAGACTACACAACAAATTAAAAGGAGATCCTACCAATGAAACACTTAAAACTACTTACCAGCGTTATAGGAACTTTCTTAATAATTTAATCAAAAATTTACGTCGTGAATATCACCAAAAGCAATTGCAGCGATCCAAAGGTAATTTAAGGGCCACCTGGAATGTCATTAAGGAAGTTTCCAATCTGCAAACCACCTCATCACCGCCAGAAGAACTATTATATATCACTTCTGACTCCCAGACATCGGTTAATGTGGTCAACAACTATTTCGCTACTATAGGGGAAGAGCTAGCTACTTCTATCATACAAAAGAATATTAACACTCCTATAATTACATGTCATGACTCACAGTCTTCAAATTGTGTTAAGCCTCTTAACAGTATGGCACTTTGGGAAACTGACACAACTGAAATTGTTAAAGTCATAATGGGCCTTCGTGGTGACGCTGCAAGTGGCTGGGATGGTGTTTCTGCGCAAGTCTTTAAAGCAGCTCACAAAACTTTGTCTCCAATTATAGCCCGTATCATCAACTTGTGCTTTGTAAAAGGTATTTTTCCTGCTGCACTGAAAATTGCAGTTGTGCATCCCGTTTATAAGAATGGTGATAGGGACAGTGTTAATAGCTATAGACCAATCTCGGTTCTTTCAACATTGTCAAAGATATTCGAAAAGGTCCTGAATTCAAGATTAATTAGTTTTCTTGACAAATATAATATAATTTCTGACAATCAATACGGTTTTCGACAGGGTAAATCTACTGAGGATGCAGTTACGGAACTTACAAAAGTAATAGTACAAAATTTAGATAATAACTTTAAAACTGCTGGGATATTCTTAGATTTATCAAAAGCTTTTGACACTGTCTCTATCCCAATTCTCTTACAAAAGCTCGAGAATATTGGAATACGTGGATTGGTCTACTCGTTATTTCAGAGCTATCTAACGGGACGCACGCAACGAGTATTCATAAAGGGGTATGTCAGCCAAGATGCAGAAGTATCCTACGGCGTGCCGCAAGGTAGCATACTCGGCCCGACCTTATTTCTCGTTTATGTTAATGGCCTTTGCAGTTTTAACGCAGCTAATACCAAAGTAATTTCCTATGCTGACGATACGGTTCTTCTTATTAAGGGTGCCACTTGGACCTCAGTGCAAGAAAATTCAGAGGAATCTCTGAAGGCTGTCCTGAGTTGGTTAGATAACAATCTCTTAACTCTAAATCTTGCAAAAACTAAATTCCTTACCTTTAGCACAAACCTTAGATCACAGCCCTCTCCTGATTTTGGAATTAAAGCTCACAACTGCACTGATATCTGTACTTGTACCAACATCATGAAATCCGAATCTGCTAAGTATTTAGGAGTAACATTGGACCATACTTTGAATTGGTCTCAGCATGTTGCTATTACATCGGCAAGAATACGTAAATTGGCTTATATTTTTAGAACCATGCGATCATTTACAGATTTACCAATTATGAAAATGGTTTACTACGCCTTGGCTCAATCTATACTTAATTATTGTATTGTACCTTGGGGTAGCTATGGTAAGAGTCTTTTACTTAAATTGGAACGTGCTCAGAGGTTAATCTTAAAAGTGATTTTTTCCAAACCCTTTAGATTTCCCACGAAAGATCTTTATAATATAGCCAAAATTTTAACTGTTCGTCAATTATTTATCTTAAAAACGATTCTTCGTAAGCATTCCGAACTAACATACAAACCAGACGTACCAAACCAGCGCACATCCTATCGGGTCTGTGATCTTACTAAACATCGCACCTCACTTGCAAGTCGACAGTTCTATTGCCTTGGCCCCCAACTATATAATAAAGTAAATCGCATTCTGAACATATTCCAATTGACTAAAAAATCTGCCAAAAAACAATTAATCCTTTGGTTGATAGGACTTGACTATGAAGAAACTGAACTTCTTCTAGCCAATTTTAAATAAGAAGCTCATATGCATAAAATACTTCACGCACGCGTTTTCGTTTTTACGCAAACATCACATACACACAAACACACCCACACTCCACAAACTCACGCTGTACACTTATCTTTCACCTGCATGCTTTTTATAAAGAATAACTTTTCTGTTTACTTACCTGACTTATTGTGTAGTTCTCTTCAGTATATATAATAATTGTATCATCTCATTGTATTCATATCTACTTAATATCTTTATGTTATTGTACCTAATTTAAAAACCATCACTGGATGTATACACCTACTTGTGAAGGGCAATAATGATTGCGATACAGTTCATACTAGTGCAGTCATTATTGTGCTCAATTATTTTTAAGGTTACTTTGAAAATGTATCAAATAAATAAATAAATAAATAAAAAAAAAAAAAAAAATGGCAATATTGTAGTTTTTATAAATGGGTGGGTATGAGATACCCGACCTCACTCACGCCGGGTTAAGAAATGCTGTAAAAAGTTGTTTATAGACAAAAAATGGTAGGAAAATAGCATTCAATTTCATAAAATAACTAGCTGGTTCCTGTGACTTTATACGCGTGAAATTTAGAGACCAAAGTACAACAAATTATATAAAAAAAGCCACCCTCTTAAACCATTACATCTATTAAAAAACCGCATCAAAATCCGTTGTGTAGATTTCTAGATACAAACTCACATAGGGACATATATACAAAAATATCGACTTTATTTTACAATAAGTAAAGATAATGATACTACAGTATTAAAATGTAAATAGAACAACAACATAGTAATGCAATTACAATAAAAATCATTTAAGAGGATACCAAAATAGCTTCGTGCATTTTTCTATGTACGAAGTTTTCATTGTTTCTTTAGATTGAATGGCTAGAGATCTAATTTTTAAGTATATGTTTTTTCAATATATTATCTAGGATCGAATAAACTCAGAAACGCGATTGAAAGTTTTCTCGATAGAAAATCTTGGCGAAATAACCTCTCAAATTTTTCATTTTTTTCATTTGTCGGTCTATTATCGCGTATTAACTAATGAAATAACTTTAAAAACATAAGTAACTATCATATATAGAAACACGTAAATCAGAATTAAAATATATTTAGTAGATTTTGAGTAAATAGGAAAAGACCCTAATTCTTCATTTTCTGTGCCTACTGGCTGTGTTAATATGTACGTGTCGGCGATGATATACGATAATATTGATGTAGGCCCTTAAGGCGATTATTCGCTATAAAGTAGACAAAGTTATGCAAAACTTTATCTAAAATATGTATAAGCTTTATGAGAGAATACCATATATTATGGAAGTACACTTGTGCTCTTAAGTGTTTAATACCAAATAATATGAAAACTATCAACTTAATAGTAGTACCAGCTTCTAACTGCGGCTTCGCACGCACTAAAATAAAAACTGTATTCTGAATTGAAATTAATAGATCGATACATCGATACTGAAATCCATAGCAAAATTAACATCCATCAACATTCGTCATAAAATACTATGTTTATCAAATAAAATGACAGTTTTTAAAAAAATACCCATATGTCGACGGACTCTATGAGTTGCTATGACAACTGTAAAAATAACAAAATGGCCGAACTATTATTTTATACTGTATTCTACAAACATTTGCGTTTATTATCTCGTACAGAGTTTTTAGAGAAATAAAATATAGCCTATTTGACGTCCAGGACTATAAATTATCTCTATACCAATTTTCGTGCGATTCTATTCGGTAGATTTTGCGTGAAAGCGTCACAAACAAACAAACGAACTCACTTTCACTTTTTTTATTATAAGTAAGGATATAGATAGTAGCTAAGGTCCTCGGTTTCCAATGCTAATAGAAATTATATATAGCCCATGTCTAATCATGTATTATTTTGATGTATAAGCTTTTCAACTTTAAAATCCATTTAGTAGTTTTTGCTTCAAAGAGCGACAGAGATTTAGTTATTTATTTAAGATACATTGACATCTGTGTTCCCCGAGATATAACAATGTAGACATTTTTTTAAATAGGGTAAATAAAGCATAATTTGGTATCGTGCGATACCAAATTATGCTCCATACAAAAATATGGGCATCGTAGTCCCCTTTTTTCTTCGCGAAAGTTAGACCGATTTTAATTATTTTTACACTATACTAATAAAATATAAAATTTAATTTTTTAATTAAAAAGTTAAAATAAATAAAAAAGACGAGAAGACCCTATAGAGTTTTATTATAAATTAAATTATAATTATTTATAAAAATAATATTTTAATTTTTTTTTATAATTTTATTGGGGTGATAAAAAAATTTAATAAACTTTTTTTAAAAATAAACATTGATAAGTGATTAAATGATCCATTATTAGTGATTAAAAGTATATGATGAAGAGTATATATATATGCTTCTATCACTTTCTTATTTTCAAAACCCGTTTTTTTGGTTTTCTTTAGATAAAGTTGCAGCGTCTATCACACATATCTGGTAAAGTTTCACCAAAAAAGAAAGTGATAGAAGCATAGACATATTCTTCATCTATAATCATATATATATATATCTATAATCATATTATCCAAACCTGTAGTCTTGCTTGGCTGTAGCTTGTACGACATATTAAATTTAATTCTTTTTTAGTTGTGACATTTCTGTTAAAATTATCTTTTAATGATTGGTAAAAAGCGTTACTTCTGTAGGTGACCCGTGCTGTTGCAAGAGATGCAAGTAACTGTAATCTATGCATGTTCAACATCCATAAGGGCCAATTACTAACTTCCTGATCCTAAGTTTTCATCTCTTGTAACATCACGGAGTTGATTAAGTTATAATGCATGACACTATAGGTCTTATTGTATTTGACTTTTATTGTTTAATAAATGTAACATGACTGTATGCTGTCTGAATAAAATAAAATAAAATAAAAAATAAAAATAATATAGCGTAAAAACAATCAAATTCGGTTTAACTTTCGCGAAGAAAAAAGGGGACTACGAAACGTCTTTTTTTAAAGAATCTTGTAGGTAAAATCTGCTTCAGCTATATTTGTCCCTTTCAGCACGGCGCTCGGGAATAGGGATAGCAATACCTAAATTAGGAGTACACTCTTAAAACTAAATACTACTCGTATGACGTTGCGGGCAACAGCTGGTTTGTAATGCAAGTATAATATTCGTAGTATTTAACACTTTTATTGGTGATAGTACACAGACTAATCTCGTTCGCAACATGTAGTTTACTTTCGATTTCAACACTACTCTGTGTATAGATATAATATCGTATTACCATAAATACACGGTTTTAGATAAGGGTCTAAATGGGTTGTTGTCTAAAGTTCAATAAGTATAACGGGAAATTATATGTCAAGAATCATAAATTGAATACAGTTTAAAATGATATTTATGTAAACTAATGATTTGTTATTTGAATGACGAAAACTGTATCAGAAGTTAAACTGAAATTTTTAATAAATATTATAAAGCTGAAAAGTTTGTTTGTTTGTTTGAACGCGATAATCTCTAGAACCGTTGATTCGATTTGAACAATTCTTTCAGTGTTGGATAGTAGGTACATTTAACAAAGAAGGGTTCGTACGCGTGGAATTTAGAAAATTTTCTCCGTTTTTGCAACAATTTTTACTGCTGCTTCTCTTCTACTGGTCATAGCGTGATGTTATATAGCCTAAAGCCTTCCTCGATAAATGCCCTATCTAACACTGAAATATCAATCAAATTTTTCAAATCGGCCCAGTGGTTCCTGAGATTAGCGCGTTCAAACAAACAAACTCTTCAGCTTTATAATATTAGATAGATAGATTGTTGATGTACATAATTTGAGTTTGAATCTTGTTATAAAGACCCTAGTATCGAGTTATTATATATATACTAGCTGACCCGGCAAACGTTGTTTTGCCATACTAAAAAAAAAAGTTTGAAAAATAGATGTTGGCCGATTCTCAGACCTACTGAATATGTATGCAAAATTTGAGAAGAATCGGTCAAGCCGTTTCGGAGGAGTACGGTAACTAACACTGTGACACGTGAATTTTATATATTAGAAGATTTTCCTTAACCCGTGTATTTTCCTGTGCACATGCGTTTGTTACTCGTGTTTTACAACCATATTGAGAAACATTGTTGTTATACTTGGAAAGTATTTACTATGGGAAACGAAATACTAGACCTAGAAGAGGTATGTGTACATAGAGGTTATAAGCGAGAGGCATAGTAGTGTAAATGATGACTGTTGTACATAGGTTATAGGTTCAAATCCAAATAAAAATATTATTTGTGTATATGAACCAATTAAACATACTCTCCCACCAGCAAGCTTTAAGGGCCTACATCAATATTATTCAATATCATCGCCGACACGTACATATTAACACAGCCAGTAGGCACAGAAAATGAAGAATTAGGGATACTTTTCCTATTTACTCAAAATCTACTAAATATATTTTAATTCTGATTTACGTGTTTCTATATATAATAGTTACTTATGTTTTTAAAGTTATTTTATTAGTTGATACGCGATAATAGACCGACAAATGAAAAAAATAAAGAATTAGAGAGGTTGTTTCGCTAAGATTTTCTATCGAGAAAACTTTTTTCAATCGCGTTTCTGAGTTTATGCGATCCTAGATCATATATTGAAAAAACATATACTTAAAAATTAGAGCTCTAGCCATTCAATCTAAAGAAACAATGAAAACTTCGTACGTAGAAAAATGCACGAAGCTATTTTGGTATCCTCTTAAAAAGAGTTATTTTTCAAAGGTAGGCGGCGACTCGACTGTGCCTCTGGTGTTGCCTAGTCTATGAGCAACGGATACCTCTTTACATCATAGGTGGGCCATGGGCTCGTCCATAGGCAATAAAGGGGTAATCTCCAAAAGCAATGGTCTGATCTTAAATTATTTTTTATTAATAGAGCATAGGCAGATAATGTCGCAAATAACAGGTAATTACAGGCTACAGAGCTCACCCAACTAGAAGCCTAATAAATATCTATGTGTGCGTGTAATATTTATTTATTTGTTTCTCTGATAAAGGCTATACGTATACAGCCAAGATAAATTTACGTGTCCTCAAGATTGGACGTGTTCCTACTATTTAGTAAATCTGTGGTAGGTTGTTATAAAAAATAAAAGTAATTATAAATGTGGTGTCGTGGGTCACTAGCCGGCGTATTATGAGCTTTTTAAAATCATTCAAGTTCCAAGCAGGCCGTAAACTGCATGGCTGAAATAGGTATTATGGCAAAAATAAAACTTTTAGTTGAAGATTTTTAGTTAGTACTTTAACTTTTAGTTGTACCTTCTCCTTAAACATTTTAAGACGATACCAAAATAGCTTCGTGCATTTTTCTATTTACGAAGTTTTCATTGTTTCTTTAGATTGAATGGCTAGAGCTCTAATTTTTAAGTATATGTTTTTTCAATATATGATCTAGGATCGCATCAACTCAGAAACACGATTGAAAAAAGTTTTCTCGATAGAAAATCTTGGCGAAACAACCTCTCAAATTTTTTATTTTTTTCATTTGTCGGTCTATTATCGCGTATTAACTAATGAAATAACTTTAAAAACATAAGTAACTATTATATATAGAAACACGTAAATCAGAATTAAAATATATTTAGTAGATTTTGAGTAAATAGGAAAATTATCCCTAATTCTTCATTTTCTGTGCCTACTGGCTGTGTTAATATGTACGTGTCGGCGATGATATACGATAATATTGATGTAGGCCCTTAATGTATGACTGGTTTAGCGAACTGACTGACTAATAATTTGTTCATAATACGAATTTGCCAGACAGTTCAACTCACGGCGTAAACTGCCTGTAAATAAAAGTTCATAATACGGCCGCAGGTAGGAACGAAGTTCCTTCGCTAATGTAGAATCGACACAGTTTGCAACAAAAGAAAGAAGGAGAAAGAGTCTTTTTTTTTACTTGCTTCTCTACTACTACTCTACTTGCTACTCGCTTGTGTATACGACTGTCGTGCCTGTCTCATTTAACGGTTTTATTCCACAGACTTTTTCTTACGGTTTTACTATCACATTTTTTTCAGTTCGGTCGCGCAGTGAAATCCTCCTAGCCTGCCGTAAGGAACTTCGTTCCAAAAACTTTGCAAAAATACAAGTTAGTTTATGAAATACAAAAATTTTATATCATATTGTTTGTATTTTTATAAATACTTATTTCCCATCTAATTAAATGATATTATGTATATTTCCTAAACGTGTAGTTTTATTATGTTAACGATGTGTATGAAAAAAACCTAACATAGTTATAACAATATAATAGTTACATAGTTCACCTGTTCACATACATTTAAAGTAATTTCGCAAAAAATGATGTATGTTTTAAACAAAAGCCCTTTAAAACAATTTGCTAATATTACAGGGCCATTTTGTAGAAATTGATTGTAATCTGTTTTTGGGTGTTTGTTTAATAGTCTAATTACAAGGAAATCTCAGACAAAGTGATCAATGTCGAAACATTCATGGGGTGAAAAAGGTCAGTGGTGTTAACAATTTACGCGATAATAAGATTTTAAGAACTTGGTTCAGTTAAAAAACTGTTTCATGTATTTCTTTTTTGAATATGGATAATTTTAAAGTAGAATATTTAGTAATATTCATAGAATCCATCGCTCCCGTTATTCCTAAAACAACGGCAGATCCACGCCGAACTAGTTCTGATATCCAGAGGTTATGTCGTGAGGTCTTAAGGTGAAAGTTATAAGCAGTGAGTTACTAAATGCAGAGTAAGTAATTTACAAAAAAAAAATCCTGCAACCAAGTTGGAATACAATATATGTAGACCGCTATATTAATAACTAGCTGTTGCCCGGGACTCCGTCCGCGTGGAATTTGGAAAATAAATTTTTTTCGCTATAAATAAATAAATAAAAAATTTCCTTGGTTGGGTGTTAACATTTGTGTAAATTATTAAGGCGGAGGGAGGCTTTCGTGAAAAAAGTTTCAAAAGAGTAAGTTATAAATATATACAGAGTTCTTAGCCCCAAAAATAAGTCCAAGAATTTTTGCAATTACCTATTTATATTTGTAGAAGATAATTTTGAAGCTTGTCTGTTTTAATTTCTGTTAAGTTTTTATAGGAAATCACAAATTTAAAAGTTATAATTTAATTTCTTACTTAAAAAGAAGAGTGCATTTCTCTGTAGCCTTATTTCTTCGTGTTCAGCCAAGTTATAAATTTATATACATACTCTGATTTGTTTAATAGCTCACATCACATAATATTGTTTCTTCCTTTAACCCGACCTAGTTTCCTGATGACCTTACGCCATCATTGAACATTCTACCAATAACTATTTTAGCTACAAGGTTTTTAATATTTAATAGAAGACAGCAATCAATTAAACACCCTCTATTTTTAGAAAAGCTGGACTTTCTACAAATCCCCTATTTGTAGAAAGGAGGAGAAGATTAAAGGAGGATAAGGATTAAATAAGGATAAGAGGAGATTTAAATCATATATACACATCTATATAATAAAGTTATTTATTTGTTTGTTTTAAAGTAGCGCTTTAAAACAAACAAATAAATCTCAGAAACCACTGGTCGGATTTGAAAAATTCTTTCAGTGTTGGATAGTACATTTAACGAGGAAGGTTATAGGCTATATAACATCACGCTGAGACTAATAGGAGCAAAGCATTAGAATAATTAAAATAAATGGCACAACGAGATTGGCTATTAATTAAAATACATCATAATTTTTAGTTAAGTTTAGTTGTGCATGTGGAATTGGTACCAATGTACTTAGTTTGAGTAGAAGATTTTCTAAATAACAAGTAGTTTATTTGTTTCTATCATAAATCATTATATAGTTTTTATCGTTGCTAAGTACTCCACATAGGCCCGTATGACATACATATACAAATAGCAAGTCACTGTAATTTCGTAATACAAACTACTTAGTAATCCTTTTTGTTTTGTTACATTTTCTATAAATACAATACCTACACATAATCCTAAGGATTATGTTCAGTTCAGATCAGTTCAGTTCATGTGTATTGTATTTATAGAAATATTGTATTTTTAGGATTTATTCCTAAGGATACGGTCTGTACATGGATTCAGAAGGCTGAGGAGCGTGTGTTGTGGCGGGATTTGGGAGAGACATGTTCAGTAGTGGACTGCAAAAAACATACCATAATTATGGATACAGCCTGCTTAAATACGTGCAGACGGTTCCTAATAGTACATTTTGTTTAGTTAAAAAAAAAAATTGCTTGAAAATCCCGAGTCATCAGTCTTTAATAGGTATGTGTGCAAATTTCAGATCAATGAAAAACACTTTTAAAGATTCCGTTACATAGATTAATAGATTGATATATGCGTATATTACGTATCAAACTTATAAAAACTTGTTAAAATAATACAAGAATAAATAGTATCAATGTATGAATGAATCTATTTATTTATTTATTAAAACTTTATGCACGTAAGACATACAATGGCGGACTTAATGCCTTAGGCATTATCTACCAGCCAACCAAATTACCTACCCAAAGTACGATAATTTGTAGATAGAGCAGTTGTAGTTTGAAGCAATTACTGCAGTTTAAGTTGTTGATTGAAAGTACCTGGAAGTAAACGAAAATATTTTAAATTATTGGTTCAAGTGCGAGTCGGACTCGCGCACGAAGGGTTCCGTACCATTATCTATGCAACATAAGGCAACGTTATTAGTATCGACCAAGAAACGGTAAAAAAATCATGTTTGTTGTATGGGAGCCCCCCTTAAATATTTATTTTATTTTATTTTTAGTATTTGTTGTTATAGCGGCAATAGAAATACATCATCTGTGAAAATTTCAACTGTCTAGCTATCACCGTTCTTGAGATACAGCCTGGTGACAGACGGACGGACGGACGGACGGACGGACGGACAGCGAAGTCTCAGTAATAGGGTCCCGTTTTTACCCTTTGGGTACGGAACCCTAATTATTGAGAAATGACTAAGATAGGTATCATAATTGTATTATAAGTATGTATTTACAAAAGAAAAGTAGTATATGTATTATATCCGTATTCTGGTACCCATAACACAAGCACATAAGCTTAGCTTGGGACCAGAGGACGTTGTGTGAAATGTCCATGAATATTTATACATATTTATAATTCTCCAGCCCTTAGCCCTCAAGCTTTTGAAATTTAGGTGATTTTTACGACCGGCCGCGCTTGCCTGATATCAACCCTCTTTAGGTATATACGCAGATGTCATGTAGAACTCTGTAGGCTATATAACATTACGCTGAGACCAATAGGAGCGAAGCATCAGTTAAAATGTTGAAAAATAGGAGAAAAGATGATGTTTCTGAGATTAGCGCGTTCAAACAGACAAACAAACTCTTCAGTTTTATTATATTAGTATGGATCATGGAAGTATATATAAGTCCAGTCTAGTCTACTCCATTTCCTCCTAAGGGTGCTGTAAAAGTCAGCCGTCAGTCACTTGAAAATAAACCCTGTGCCAACACGCCTGGTCAGCGCGGCACAGTAGACCATAATCCCTCCCAAAGTATAGGAGGCCCGTGTCTAACAGTGGGACGTAAATGGGCTGGAGAGAGAGAGAGATACATATAAGTCTATCTGTATCACTTTTTCTTATGTTATTGTTTTGCTGTAATGTGACTCTATGTTTCCTTACAAATAACAAAATAAATACTTAAATCACGTCTTCTTCGCTGAACTCTTGATTCTTATTCAAACCGCGTTTTTTTTCTCAAAGCACTTTCCACAAAAGTATTTACAATTATATCCTTTAGAAGTCTTATGTAATAGTATTCTTATGCCATTTATGCATTAATGATTACGCTCATTATTACCGGTAATGTGGTGTTTCCTTATGGTTCCACTTGTGATGTAATTATCAGTAATGTATAGATGAAACGAATGGATAATTAAAACGATAGCTTTACGATATAGAGGAGGCAGTCATTGACATACTTTTTATGTTTTTTTCTTTTTCTTGGACAACTTCGTTTGAGTATTGTCATGTTCCATAGTTTTTATTTGATACTTTTTATGTAATGGTGAAAAGTTGAAGATTTGTGTTGCCAATATTAAAAAAACCTGTCAAGAGCGAGGCAAACTCGCACACTTAGGGTTTCGTACATACTAGCTAGACATATAAACATAAGTAACTGCATTCAAATAATCAGTTAATTAAACTCAAAACAACTCACCAACTTAATTTTGTAGTTTAAATATAGGGAATCGCCTACATTTCAGCTACTTCATAAGTTGGTATTAGTATAAACACTTTTTTCTTACGATGTGATGACAAATTATAAGTTTTTGGATTTTTCCCTATATCAGCACTATTATAGACTTGATCTATGCCAAATTTCAAGGCTCTAGGGCAACGGGAAGTAACCTATGAATTTTGATTCTCTAGCATAAGTCGAAAATTCTTAAAAATGGTCGTAATTCGGTTATATCTTTTAAATTCGTGGATGTAAAAGGTTGATTGTATTTTTTGCAGCAAGGGACCGCATAGATCTACATATCGTATGAGTGTCAAGTTGATTCCTTCAGCCGTTGCTGAGTAAAAAAAGGTTTGACAGACGGACAGACAGACGCCGGAGTGATTCTATAAGGGTTTGTACGAAACCCTAATAGTACGTGAATTTTTAGTAGGTTTTATCAGTATTTTCAGACATACAATATACTAATTATTGGTAGCAATTCTACTGTCATAACTGAACTGAACTAAAACATGATTATTGTTAACATCAATAACACTATTCGGTATTATAACGAAAATATTAAATACTTAAAAATAACGGTATGGAACTCTTTGTGTGCGAGTCCAACTCGTACTTGACCGGTATTTTTATACTCTAACGGTCTTATTCATTATGACTTATCGGAGGTTTAAACGAAGATTTTATTGGAGAGATAATAAACGTTTTAGGGTAAAAAGACTATTATAAATAACAAGTTTTGATAAATAAAACTACTTTTTACGGATTTAGACGCGTATATTTGTTTAAAATTTTGGTCCGACGTTTCGGAGACTTTGCAGTCACCATGGTCACGGGTGAGACTAATATTAAGTTTTGATAATTTTCGCGTGTCTAGTAGTTCAAGTAACGGACTGCCGTTCAAGAGGTTGCGGGTTCGATTCCCACTCGGGACAATCACTTGTGTAATATTTATAATTGTCATACAAATGTTTGTTCTGCGTCTGGGTGTTTATAAGTATGTATTTACAAAAATTTATAGTTTATGTATTATATCCGTATTCTGGTACCCATAACACAAGCATAACAAGCTTAGCTTGAGACCAGAGGACGTTGTGTAAAATGTTAATAAAAAAAAACTCGTATAACTTTATATACATCCTAAGACGGAAGTATTCAACTAGGTATACTGTACGTGTACGTGTATCTTCTAAGAGAAATTAGGTTTTACAGAGAAAGTAAGTACATTGAATATGCAATTTATTGAAATTCTACAAGCGTATGACGCAATCCTTCCTATATTCATGTTAGTATCCTTTTGTAGACTTTCGTTGTAAAACATTCGGTGAATAATGTACTTTTGAATATTTATTGGTATTAAATTAGCAACGCTATAAATCATAGAATTATCTATACTTATAATAAATCTGTAGAGAGGTCAATTCTGTACATGAAATATATTTTCAAAATAACTATCAGGGGGTGATTAGTGACCGATACTGATGCCAAAAATGCAATCTGTTAGGTAAATAGAAATAACATGCTGTGTAATTTTAAATGTGATTATATTTTAAATAAAATACAACACTTTGCATTGTAAAAAATGCCATTGACAATTGGCTGTGTTACATGTTGAATGGAAACGGAAAAAGGTGTCAGTGTTGACACACTTAAAATTAGGCAATAATAGTTGCCATAGTGAACTTAATTATTAATACAATTAGTTATCGATTTTAATCGATCACTTTTATGTTTATTTATTAAACATAAGTTGGGCCGGGCCAAAACCATATATATATATTAACATAATAACAAACTTATTATAACATACATACTTAATACAAGAAAACCATCTTCAAGTATAAATACATTTAAAAACAGAAAAATGCTTAGTTAAGTAGTCTCTAGCCCTACGACAAAGTCTTGGGATCGGCTAACCACTAGGGACTACTCAACTGTTCATCAGAAACAGTATTATTAAGTGGTAATAAACTTAACTTTCTAAATGACCTTAAATATGTTTTATTATTTGGCATCTTTATTTCAGCCACCCTGACCCTACCATCTGGTCCAGGGATAACCCTTACAACTCTAGCCATGGGCCATGTTAATGGAGGTGTATTGTCATTGCGTACAATGACAAGGTCCCCTTCTTTTAAGTTAGGATGACTTTGTAGCCACTTTGGTCTACTTTGTAACTGTGTGAGATAATCACGTGACCAGACATTCCAAAAGTCCTGTTTAATTTTGGTTAAGATATTCCAAAATTTTAATCTATTGATATTTTTATCAGAAAGGTCAGTTTCAGGGTAACTTGACAATGCATTTCCTATGAGGAAGTGGCCAGCCGTTAAATATTCATAACTGGAAACATCCGAACTTATAGGAAGAAGGGGTCGTGAATTTAACACAGCTTCAATTTCTGTAACCACTGTATACAAAGCTTCAAAGGTTAAGGCAATGTTGCCAACAATTCTCTTCAGGTGAAATTTAAAACTTTTAACCCCGGCTTCCCATAAGCCTCCAAACTCTGGTGAATAGCTTGGTATAAATCTAAACTGAATATATTTAGGTATACAATAATTATCAATTGCATCAATGTGCTTTTTTGAAGTAAACAGATCATGTAAAGCTTTTAATTCGTTAGCTGCACCTTTAAAGGTTTTGGCATTATCACAAAATATTTTACTTGGCATTCCTCGTCTAGCAATAAATCGCTTAAGGCAAGCCAAAAATGCTTCAGTGGTTAAGTCGCTTACAAGTTCCATGTGGATGGCCTTAATTGAAAAACAAACAAATATAGCTACATAGCCTTTAGTCACTATAGGCCTTCTTAAGCGTGTAACTTTCACACTGAATGGTCCGCAGAAGTCAACACCTACCACTTGGAACGGTCTGGCAACAGAAAGTCTTTCAGGTGGCAGAGAGCCCATTAATTGGTTTACGGCTGCTGCTTTCATTCTAAAACATTTAACACACCTATTTACTACTTTCTTTACTTCTCTTATGCCATTAACAAGCCAAAAGCGTTGTGATAAAGAGCTAAGTACCAATTTGGCACCAGCATGTAATAATCTTAAATGTTCTTTGTGAATTAGAATAGTTGTCAAGTGACAAGACTTGGGTAATATGACTGGATGCTTTTTATCAAAGGGAATATCATTGGCATTTTGTAACCGACCACCTACCCTTAATATACCAGTCTTATCCAGGAAGGGGTGTAGTTTTGACAAACCTGACTTTACCGGCAAGGACCTATTTAGCCACTCCATCTCTTTAGAAAAATATTTATTTTGTGAGACGCGAATTATTACCAACAAGGCATTATGGAGCTCTTGTGGTGTCAATGACCCACTTTCTTTATCTTTCTTTAAACAATTATTACGAAATCGTAAAATATATGCTACTACTCTCTGCAGCTTTCCAACATCAGAAAATTTATTAAGAAAATCTAATTGGGGTAAGGTCACATTGGTCACTAATTCGTCCTCAAAAGATGAGGGAATGGGCAATTTTACATCACACATAGAGTGCTGAAAGTCCATATGAGACAGTTCCTTGGGACCATGCCACCATAGTTCATTTGATCTTAATTTGTGTGGATCACAGCCTCTAGAAAGTAAATCAGCAGGATTCTTACTTGAGCTAACATAAGACCACATTTTGTCTTCTGTCAGTGTTTTAATTTGATTGACCCTATTTATAATATATGAATTTGATTTTAAATTTGCTGAGTTGATCCAAGCAAGTGTAATTTGAGAATCACTATACAAGTGAATAGAAAGTTTTGGTAATCTTGGTTTTAAAATATCCTGAACTTTATTTGCTAGCTGAGCAAGCAATAATGCACTGCTTAACTCTAACTTTGGTATTGTTACCGATTTGTTTAATGGAGCAACTCGTGACTTGGAGCATAACAAGTCAACAGAGACTGTCCCATTAGAATTAAAAATTCTTAAGAAGAGACAACAACCAAGAGCTTTCATGGAGGCATCACAGTAGCCTACAAGTTCCATGGCATCTACTGGATGTGATAAAACACACCTTGGAATAGAGAGAGTGCCCATTGAAATTAAATCATTTAAAAATTTATCCCATGTATTAATATAGTCTTGGGGCAGAACAGCATCCCAGTTAATATTAAGTGCCCATAGAGACTGCATGAACAGTTTAGCCACTACTACAATGGGACCTAAGAGACCAAGAGGGTCAAATATTTTACCAATAAAACTTAATATTGTTCTTTTAGTTTTTTGAGTGTCATCCATCATGGGACATTGAAACAACAAGGAATCAGTGAGTACATTGTACTTCAAACCAAGTGTTTTAATTATATTGTCTTTATTTAAGTCAATCTGTTCAAAATATTTTTTATTTTCAGGAATATTATGCAGAACATCTATAGAGTTTGAACACCATTTGTGTAAATTAAAATTCCCCAACTTCATTAGGTTCAGTAACTCCTCTTTCAGGAGATGTAACTGGTTTTTCGAATCCGCGCCACATATGACATCATCGACATATGTGTGTTGTCTAATAGCCTCTGCAGCTAAAGGGTACTTATCTTGGTACAAATGAGCTAGTTCTAACAAACATCTAGTACTCAAAAAAGTAGAAGCTTTAAGGCCATATGTAACTGTTTGCAATTGCAAGCAGTTGATTGGCTGACATGGGTCATCTCGCCACAATATATTCTGTAAAGGTCTGTAGTCTTCATTGATGAGACACATTCGAAACATTTTTTCAATATCACACATGAGTGTGTAACGATAAGTACGAAAGTAGATAAGTATGTCAAATAATTCACGTTGCACAATGGGACCGTTTAGCATTACATCATTAATTGATACACCTTTTTTAGATTTCATATTGCCAGAAAATACTATGCGTAACTTAGTGGTTTTGCTGCTTTCATTCGAGACAGCATGATGTGAAAGAAAATATACCGGACCATTACAAATGTCGTAGGCATTGACATCAACGACCTTAGCATGCCCTAGCGTGACATACTCATCTATAAACTTTTTATATTTTGAAAAATATTCTGGATCAGACTGAAATTTTTTCTCTAATACCAAAAATCTTTGTAAAGCAATTGAAAACGAATCTCCAATATTTAATTCATTCAAAGGGCAGTGTAAAGGAATATCAACTGAAAATTGATTATCAATATATTTTACTGAATTATTAAAACAGTCCTCTGCTCTTTGAAATTCCAAAGACTGAGTCTTTTTCTTCTCAGGCTCAGGCATTTTTTCAGACAACCAAAATTTTGCCATAATTTCTTCCAAATTATTTTCCTTGGTAATAAAATTAGAAGTCAAGTTAACATTTGAATCTGGAGCTTTAGCTTTACGAGAAGCTGCACCAGCTACAACATAGCCATACAATGTGTTCTGGAGAACTAATCCATTATTTAACTTTAAATGTCCATCAAGAAGCACTTTAAAATAGAAATCAGAACCTAGTAGAATGGCAATCTCTGATGGGACATTAAACTCTGTATCAGCCAGAAAAACATTTTCAGGAATCCTAATATTGCTAATATCAATAGGATTCTGAGGCAAAACAGTTGTGATAGAATCTACAACATGGCACTTCACTTCAAACTTAACATTGTAAATTGAGGAAGGTAACATTATGTTGGCACATTCATTGGCTTTATTATTATTATTACCAAGTCCAATAATATTTACATGAAAAGGTACAGTCTTTAATTTTAATTGATTAACAAGAGATCGCTTTATTATAGATGCTTGGCTCCCACTATCGAGTAGGGCCTTAACAAAAATTTTACAACCATTTTTATCAATCAGTTTTATATGTATAGTAGGTAACAAAACATTGATATTATTATTGTTAGAATGCAACACAGTATTGACTGGTGTTTCAGGTTGTTTATCTTGATGCAAGAGAGTATTATGGGACTCTTTGCACATTCTACATTTAAATGTATATTTGCAGACATCCAAGTGGTGCCTTAGGCAAGTTGTACATAAGTTATTATCTGTCACAAACTTCAATCTGTCTATTATTGGAGACATTTTAAATTTTGGACAGGCAAATAAGAGATGATTATTTTTACAGAATAAGCAAGTGATTTGTTTTTGGTTTTGTTTTGAAACAACATTGGAAACTTTATGATTAAAACTATTAGCCTTTTGTTTAACATTATTATTACCATCATGGAAATTACTTTTAGGGGGAGGACTGTCCTCCAAAGCTATTGCTCGCTTTTCTAAAAATGACAGAAATTCAGACATTGTGGGTAAATCATCAGGAGAGTTTCTATCTAAATGATAGGCTCTGTTTGTATAACAGTCTAGTTTCCTTGAAAAAATAGAAATTAACAACATGTCCCATTTGTCTGTGGGTTGTTCTAAATTTTTTAAAGCATATAGTTGTTGGCGAATACATGACACAAAAGACCTTATAGAAGATGCAGTACCTTTTTGCATTTGAGGTAACTCTAGCAACTGATTAATATGATTACATATAAGCCTTGCCTTATTATCAAACCGGTTTTTTAGTAACAACAATGCCTCTGTATAGGACTCATTAACAATAGGCAAGTTAATTATTACAGCCAGAGCATCTCCTGTCAAATACTTTCTCAAATAACACAATTTTTGTACATTAGACAAAGAACTATTTCTCTCAATGACAGCATTGAACAAATCCATGAAAGGTTGGTAGTTAGTGAAATCTTTTCCATCAAATGAGGAAATCTCAATATTTGGGAGCTTTGAAACTGAACTGTTAGAACAATGTAAATTACTCTTACCCTTTATGGATTCTTTCAGTTTAGCTAACACTACAAAATACTTGTTTTCAATTTCAGTAACATTCTCTGAATCTGTGCTGTCAAGCATTGAAATTTCTAGGTTAACGTCCTCATATTCTTTAAAAGTACTCACTAATTTGTCCAGTCTAGCCTGAAGCACCTCACCGCCGGCTGAGGAAAACTCAGAACCATTTACAAAGGTTTCGATACGTGTCACTGTACTTTTTAATTGGCCGCGCTTAGTTCGCCAACGTTTTAGTTCCTCACCCATGATTTTGCTTTCTGTAGCCGATAAAAACAAAAACCGCACGTATTCCAGCGTGAGTCGCCTATAGAGGGACGCACTTACGCACTAAACTTAATTGCTTGCACAAATAAACCGCACTAAAAACAACCAAACCCCGCACTTTGGTTATGTTATTGTTTACGTTACGATGTGACTGACGAAACGATGACAGTTGACATTGACAGTGACAATACGCAGTGCTGCCAACTTAACACGACGAAAACAGCGCTGTCATTGCTGCCAACTTAACACGATGAAATCAGCGTTGTCATTGCTGCCAACACAACGAACTATTTATTTCAATATGGCGATTCTAAAATATTTTTCGTATGGACGAAATTGATGCTCGAAGAATCGACCAAATCCACTAGATTAATGATCTGATCTCGTCGAAAAGAGGCTGGGAAACTCGTACATAGGACGAATTGCACCAAACCCACACGATGAACAGCCGTTTGCCGCGAAATCGCGACTCCCCTCAACAAAATGGCAGCAGGACGCTCTTTTACAACGAGCGCCGCGCAACCCGGTATATAGACCGAAATTTGTAGTAAACTGCACCACCGAGACACAAGGCCCGGGCACCTCGTATTATAGGACGAAGAGCACCAGGGCGAATTTCTAAACGCCTTAACGTCGACCGTGGCTTGCATAGCAAGCTAAGAACGGATCACACGCGAGCACTGAATTTAAATATAACTGATTCAACCACGTACTATTGAGTACTTATCGAAGGACCACAACAGCATGTTAGGTAAATAGAAATAACATGCTGTGTAATTTTAAATGTGATTATATTTTAAATAAAATACAACACTTTGCATTGTAAAAAATGCCATTGACAATTGGCTGTGTTACATGTTGAATGGAAACGGAAAAAGGTGTCAGTGTTGACACACTTAAAATTAGGCAATAATAGTTGCCATAGTGAACTTAATTATTAATACAATTAGTTATCGATTTTAATCGATCACTTTTATGTTTATTTATTAAACACAATCAGTAAAATTTTTGTCTGTCTGTCCGTCTGTATGTTCCTTATAGAAACAAAAACTACTCGACGGATTTTAACGAAACTTGCTACAATTATTCTTTATACTCCTGGGCAGGTTATAGTATACTTTTCATCACGCTACAATCAATAGGAGCAGAGTAGTGAAGGGAAATATTGGGAAAACGGGAAAAGGTGTCCATTTTTTAAGCTTCCGTCGCGTGTGCAGCCTTAATGGTTAAAGTTACATAGAAATCATGTATTACGAAAATATTCTACATAAAATTGCCTAAAAAATATCCCGAAACAGCACATATCTATATTTTATGGTTGACTCACAATAACACGTGTAACTCCTGATAGCTTAGCAGTTCGGAGCATTCTGATTATATTTGTTTACTCTTACGTTTATAATACTCTCCCTCAAGCAGTAATTAAAAATGTTGCAAAAACGGGGAAAATTTCCTAAAATCTACGCGGACGGAGTCGAGGGCAACAGCTAGTAATATAATAGATAACGCAATGCGAGGTTAAAATAATTATCGGTATGGTGACGGATTATGAATACAAGTTTCACCACCCCAGTTCTTCCCAGAGTGCTGTAAGAGCCAGTTAAGGGTTATTATAAGCAGTTAACATCTACTGTGAGAGACAGAAAGCTCAAATATAAACCCTAATCAAACAAGTCTGGTCAGCGCGGCGTTAGTAGACCATAATCTCTTCCAACGTGGAGGAGACCAGTGTGACCATTGGGCGTTGATAGGCTAAAAAGAAATAGAGAGATATCTAGCTTAACAAATAAGTGCTCAAATGTTTGTATGATGTAATGTAAGCAATATAATCGAACCTACAGCCACTATCTGTCCATATAAATACTTCGATCCCAAGGCGAGTAAGTGCATCGCCCACACATTACCTAAGTTAAATATATTTGCCACTTCATTATATACAGAGTGCTCCGTATTATTATTTTATGTTCAAATGTATACTATTAATAAAGATATAAAATTTGTAATACGTAAAACGGGGTAAACTGTGAAAGTGGTGGCCTGATCCTTAAGAGGGTACTGTACTCCTCATTTAGGTATTTGCTTTAGGTATTGCTATCCCTATTTCCGAGCGCCGCGCTGAAAGGGACAAATATAGATGAAGCGGATTTTACCTACAAATTCTTTGAAAAAAGACGTTTCGTACTTCCGTTTTTTCGCGAAAGTTAAACCAATGTTAATAGTTTTTGCGTTATATTTTAGATAAAGAGTATATCTATGCTTCTATTAAAATCTAAAAAAAACTATTAAAATCGGTTTAACATTCGCAAAGAAAAAACGTAAGTACGATCCCCATACTTTTTTGTATGGAGCATAATTTGGTATAGTCCCGTCTTAAACATTTTAGACAAGTAGCAAGCTACGGCCTCCGAGATTGTTACAGGCTATTAATAATGTCTATGTACAGTGATTCCTAAATTCTAGCCAAATGAAATCGTAGGCAACAACTGGCCTACAGAAAAGAATCTAATAATATTTTTTTATACTTACTTATTATAAAACAAAGTTGATATTTTTGTATGTATGTCTCTATGTGAGCTTAGGTATGTCTTGAAATCTACGCAACAGATTTTGATGTGGTTTTTTTTAGATAGAACGGTTTAAGAACATGGCTTTTTTATAATTTGACGTCTCTTTGGTATGGTCGTGTAATAAGATTAAAGGATAATATCATTAATAGGAGTTTCTGCGAATAAATGTTACAGGTTGCAGGAACAAAAAGTAGAGAAAGATCGAAAAACGAATGGATGAATTGTGAGAAAGTGGATATGAAAGAGATCGAAATAAACACAGATATGACGACAGAAGATTGCTCAAGAAAAATACATATTGCGCTGAATCCGAATAATTAGCTAAGGGCAGGGAAGCGATGATATTTGTTTCCTGAAATATTCACAACAGCCTGTATATTATGTGTAATGATGGAAACGGTCCTTTTTAGTAACTGGACCAAGGATATTGAAGTATCTTGTTTGAATAGTCGCAGGCGTATGATTTCCGGCGTTGTAGGTATTAGTGCCTTCGTGTAGGCTGTGTAGACACTGTTGAGAAGTTTTCCGCTTAGATCTTGCAATCAGTTGTAACGACTATACTATTGAGAAGTAAATTTAATATTTATACTAACACTAGCTGACCCGGCAAACGTTGTTTTGCCATACTAAAAAAAATAGGTTTGAAAAATAGATGTTGGCCGATTCTCAGACCTACTGAATATGCATGTAAAATTTCATAAAAATCGGTCAAGCCGTTTCGGAGGAGTACGGTAACTAACACTGTGACACGTGAATTTTATATATTAGACTAGCTGAGCCGGCAAACGTTGTTTTGCCATACCAAAAAAAAAGTTTGAAAAATAGATGTTGGCCGATTCTCAGACCTAGAGGATATGTACACAAAATTTCAGGAAAATCGGTCGAGCCGTTTCGGAGGAGTACGGTAACTAACACTGTGACACGGGAATTTTATATATTAGACTAGCTGACCCGGCACACGTTGTTTTGCCAGACTAAAAAAAGGTTTGAAAAATAGAGGTTGGCCGATTCTCAGACTTACTGAATATGCATGTAAAATTTCATAAAAATCGGTCAAGCCGTTTCGGAGGAGTACGGTAACTAACACTGTGACACGTGAATTTTATATATTAGACTAGCTGACCCGGCACACGTTGTTTTGCCAGACTAAAAAAAGGTTTGAAAAATAGAGGTTGGCCGATTCTCAGACTTACTGAATATGCATGTAAAATTTCATAAAAATCGGTCAAGCCGTTTCGGAGGAGTACGGTAACTAACACTGTGACACGTGAATTTTATATATTAGATTATAAAGCTGAAGAGTTTGTTTGTTTGAACGCGCTAATCCCATTAAACACTGCTGCTTTGGTCCGATATAAAAAATTCGTTCAGTGTTGGTTAGTAGGTACATTTATCGAGAATATAAAGGCTATGAAACATTACGCTGTAACCAATAACAGCGAAGCATTAGTGAAAAATGCAAAAACGGTTATTTTTTTTAAGTTCACTCGTTCAGACGGCACTAAAGGGTTAGGTATACTGCGTACGACTCGTAGCCGATGACACTAAGTACTTAGACATAACAACATTAGTCATCACAAAAATAGATTTTTCTATTTATCTATATGGGAATCGAACCTACAACAAAGTTCTAGAACTTTAATCACACGGCACGAAAAGCTGAATAATATTACAGACTACACTAAAATATACCAGCAAAAAATATCCCTACATTCTACTTAGACATATTTACAAGTATTAGTCATTACACAAGATTTAAAAATATTAGTTATCACACAAATAGATTTCCCTGTTTTTCTATATGGGAATCGAATCTAAAACCAAGTTCGAGAACTTTAATCACACGGCACATAAGGCTGAGTCATATTGCGTACGGCCCGTAGCAGACGACACTATTTGTTATCAATTTGCACACGACACAGTATATTTTCTGTAATTAGTATAAAACCGCTGCGGCCCTTATCATTCGATATACAACTCTCTGATAGAAAACGTGTGAGATAACACTCATTATATTGTTTTGAAAACAATCGCTCAGTATTCATTTATCTGTTTATAATCAGGTATGTGTTTATTATTAAGTAATTTCAGTATTTATTTAGCGGTTTTTGGTTTACGTGATTTTATGATTACCGTTTCATTGTGTGGTATTTTTAATGTATTGTTATTCCAGCTTATAATTTTTTTATTTAAATAAAACTAATTTTTTACGGATTTAGACGCGTATATTTGTTTAGTCTCACCCGTGACCATGGTGACTGCAAAGTTTCCGAAACGTCGGGCCAAAATTTAAAACAAATACACGCGTCTAAATCCGTAAAAAGTAGTTTCATTTAAACAAATGAGTCGCGCAAGTGTTAGAAAATAATTTGTTATTTAGTTAAAAATATTGTGATTTTTTTTATAAAAATTTTTTGCATCAAATATTTGCGTTTAATATAATTTTACATAAGTATTAATATTTTGATTAAACTTTTAATGTGATTGTTACCAAAATTATTTATTTATCGACACAGTCTACCAAAGGTATTTTATATTTTTGTTAGAAATAATTTAATCAGTAAGTAATAGTAAACACAGAAATAATCACATCAAAAGAGTTAAAATTTTATTGAATATTTTTTCAAGCCTCTGGGTTAGGTTGCAAACTGTTACTATAAGTACAGAATTAATGAAACTAAAATTTATAATAATCCAATATTTTTAACAAGATAAGTAAGAAGTCAATCATGATTTTCTATTTTTGTCAGCTACCAGCATCATGTCTTGCAGCAAATTTAACGAGAAGACTACAGTCGGCCCCAAGGCTGAATGCATCTGCGTACCAACTGAAGGAAAACCATTTATTTGCAAATTAGAAAAAGGAATAATGTCTTGTAAAGGTTGCAAATCTATTAAGAAAACCAGGAATGTTAGAAAATGCATCGATTCTTCTTGCTATTGTGTACCAATCGCTGGAAAAGCTTGTTGTAATAACGACCGAACGACTAAGAAATGCTGCAGTAAGAATACTACAGAATGCAAGATTAATATCAAAAGTTCTGATAAACTACGCAACGTTTATATTACTACTGATGATAAAGATAGTATTTCTGTTGAGATAAAAAATGGTAATATTGCTCTTTTTGTTGGCAATAAAGCTGAAGAAGAATATAAGAGCTGCTGTAGCAAGAACGATGATGGAGATCGTGATTTCTCTAATCGTAAAGACGAAAACAAACAATGCGTAGCAAGGAGTTGTAGTTCCAGCGGTTGCAAGGAGTCAGTTACAGCTGACTACGTCTGTTGTGGAAAGAATATAAAATCCAACGAAGGAAAACCTGCTTGCGGTGATAATTGTAAGTCTAGTAATTCTAGTCATAGTCAAGATTTTAAGTGTGAAAAATCCGATTGCATTTGCATACAAACTAATGGCAAATCTTGTATTTGTATATGCGAGAATGAAAAAGGAAAGCTAGTACGCTGCGACAACTGTGAGTGTATTAACTCTTCCAAGTGTAAAGACTGTGTGTGTGATAAGTCTGAATGTGTTTGTATCAAAACAAATGGCAAGGATTGTATTTGTGTTTGCAAAAATGATCATGCGATGATTGTTAGATGTGATGATTGCCGATGTGAACTAAATAATTCTGATTGTCAATGCGCCAAGTGTGATAAATCTGACTGCGTTTGCATATCAACTAATGGCAAATCTTGTATTTGCGTATGCGAGAATGAAAAAGGAAATATAGTATGCTGCAATGACTGCAAATGTATTCCGTCTTCAAAGTGTGACGATTGTGTGTGTGATAAGTCTGGCTGTGTTTGTATCAAAACTAATGGCAAGGATTGTATTTGCGTCTGTAAGAACCAAGACGGAAAGATTGTCTGCTGCGATGACTGTCATTGTGAATCTAATAAGTCTAAAGCTTGTCAATGTGACAAATATGATAAATCTGACTGCGTTTGCATACCAACTAATGGCAAATCTTGTATTTGTGTATGTAAGATTATAGAAGGAAAGCTAGTATGCTGTAATGATTGTAAATGCATTCAGACTTCTAAGTGTAACAACTGCATCTGTGACAAGCCTGGCTGTGTTTGTATCAAAACCAACGGTAAGGAATGTATTTGCGTCTGTAAGAATGGAGACGGGAAGATTGTCCGCTGCAATGAGTGTAGCTGTGAACCTAACAAAACTGAAGGATGTCAATGTATGAAATGTGATAAATCTGACTGCATTTGCATACCTACTAATGGCAAATCTTGTATTTGTGTATGCGAGAATGAAGAAGGAAAGCTAGTATGCTGCAATGATTGTAAGTGTATTCCGTCTTACATGTGTGACGACTGTGTATGTGTCAAGTCTGGATGTGTTTGTATCAACACCAATGGCCAGGATTGCATTTGCGTCTGTGAGAACAAAGACGGCAAGATTGTCCGCTGCGGTGACTGTCGTTGTGAGCCCAATAAGTCTGGTTGTCAATGTGATAAATGTGACAAATCCATTTGCGTCTGTATTCCAATGAATGGCAAATCTTGTATTTGTGTATGCGAGAATGAAGAAGGGAAACTAGTATGCTGTAATGATTGTAAATGCATTCAAACTTCTAAGTGTGAAAACTGTGTCTGTGACAAGCCTGGCTGTGTTTGTATCAAAACTAATGGCCAGGATTGCATTTGCGCCTGTAAGAACAAAGACGGCAAGATTGTCCGCTGCGATGACTGTCGTTGTGAGCTCAATAAGTCTGGTTGTCAATGTGATAAATGTGACAAATCCAATTGCGTCTGTATTCCAATGAATGGCAAATCTTGTATTTGTGTATGCGAGAATGAAGAAGGGAAACTAGTATGCTGCAATGATTGTAAATGCATTCAAACTTCTAAGTGTGACAACTGTGTCTGTGACAAGCCTGGCTGTGTTTGTATCAAAACTAATGGCCAGGATTGCATTTGCGTCTGTAAGAACAAAGATGGCAAGATTGTCCGCTGCGATGACTGTCGTTGTGAACCTAATAAGTCTGATTGTCAATGTGTTAAATGTGACAAATATAATTGCGTCTGTATTCCAACTAAAGGTAAATCTTGTGTTTGTGTATGCGAGAATGAAGAAGGAAAGCTAGTATGCTGCAATGACTGCAAATGTATTTCATCTTCCAAGTGTGACAACTATGTATGTGATAAGTCTGGCTGTGTCTGCATCAAAACTAATGGCAAGGATTGTATTTGCGTTTGTAAGAACAAAGACGGGAAGATTGACCGCTGCGATGATTGTCGTTGTGAACCTCATAAGTCTGATTGTCAATGTGTTAAATGTGATAAATCTGACTGCGTTTGCATACCAACTAATGGCAAATCTTGTATTTGTGTATGTGAGAATGAAGAAGGAAAACTAGTATGCTGCAATGACTGTAAGTGTATTCCGTCATACGAGTGTGATGACTGTGTATGTGACAAGTCTGACTGTATTTGTATTAAAACTAATGGCAAGGATTGTATTTGCGTTTGTAAAGATGATGAAGGGAAGATTATTTCTTGTGATGATTGCAAATGCGACCCTAATAAATCTGAGGAATGTCAATGTGCCAAATGCGATAAATCCGGTTGTATTTGTTTGCCAACTAAAGGATATTCTTGTATCTGCTTATGCGAGAATGAAGAAGGAAAACTAGTGCGATGTGATAACTGCAAATGCACCCAGTTTAACAATTGTTCTGACTTTTTGTATGAAAAGTCAATTTAATTTTTTGCCCCTGGCATTGTGGCTTGTAAGCGGTTGAATAGCTTTTGTTTTATAATATCAAGATGTTTTATAAAATTCTATTTAGTCGTTTACAAGTTTGATTCCCCATTTTACGGGATGTTGTTTTTCTTCTTATTATTATCTTTTCTGTGCATAAGTATTGCATTGTTTATTATATGACTTATAAAAGCATAAGCCAAGTTGGAAATATGCATATTGGATTATATTTTAGTTTTTTGTATATTTTATGGGTTATTGGTTTTTAAAGAATAATGGTTTTAATGCTTGGTATTACATATTAATAAGAATAACGATTAAATAATGATATAATTTTAGATAGTGTTATTTTTATTGGTGTGGTACGAGTATACTTTGGAATTAATACTTTAGTTATGTTTCAAATAAAGTAACGATATTTTATGTATTTAATTAGTTTTCTTACACATTGTACTGTTCTTTATGCCAATTACAATAAATATTTTAACAATACAATTGCATTTTTACTATTTTATTTTATTATTTTAAAAATTATATGAAGAAATAGCTTGATTTAATTTTTCAAAACTGATTATAGCTTAGATACTAAGAAGATATCACTGATCTAATGTATTGCGCTAGTTAAAATTTTCCTGTTTGTCATCTTTCCTAAGTGTTATTTGTTTAGATATTCCTTAATTACTTGCATTCGTGAGGAGAAATAGGATGTCCACGCATCTATTCTCAACCCATCAGTAAATTATAGGTCCTTTATCGAACCACTTCATAATGAAAGCCTGTATATGTCCATTATATTTATAAACAGGCACGTCATAATTTTTGACGTTATAATTTTTAATCTGTGGTCCAAGCGCTTGAGTTGTCAAACTCAACTGACATAAATGACAGTTCTGACAGATGCGTGGGTGGTATATTTTAATAGATTTCTTTTGTTAGTGCCTTAATTGTTATACTTTGTTATTTTTTAATAAGTTTTATTGTGTTGTGGGTGGTCATTATAAATTGTTTTTTATTAAAAATAATGATGTTTATTATGCATGTGTGGTCTTATTTGTGTATTTCTTTTTAATAATGGTCTTATAAATTACTTGGAGAAAGCTACCTATTACGTGTAGGTAATCATATTTTTAACTCCCTTAGGACTGAACAACACGGACATCAGATAGATAAGTTCCAAATCAGAATCGAACCAGAGATCGCACTAGTGCTAATTCGTCTCGTCACGTCAGCTTGTTGCAGTGCACTGCTGGACATAGGTCTCTCCTAATTCGCGCCACATTAGTCGGTTCTCCCCCTTCCGAGTTCAGTTCCACCCAGCGACCTAGACCTACTTCAGGTCGTAGGTCCACCTGGCAGAAGAGCGTCCTACCCTACGCTAGCCAAGTCGCGGTCGATTAGCGGCTACTGCTGACTAAAGAAAACTACTACTACCAACTAACTACTACTACTACCTTTAATCTAAAGAAAATTCTAATTTCTAAGTGAGATAGTTATTGAAATAAACTCATTCATCAACTTATATGTTCTGTATGTATCTGCGTTACCCAATGGGAATAGGCGTGACGGTATATTTTTATGTACCAATGTGAAAGTCATGCAATAGAAAAATTAGTTAATTTTCTTATTCTTATCTTTAAAATAATGAGGCTATAAAAATGTCACCGAAGTGTGAGACTAACAAACATAATGTGGGTTCCGTACTTACTATACAAAAGGAAAAAATCATTCAAGTTGCAAATTAAAGGTTAAATTTTATGCGAACGTTGATTTCGTACGCTGTATTTATAAAAGTCATGAACTAAAGCGCGCTAACAAACATAAAGACCAGACATACGGACAGATTTATACATATAGAGGCAACGGAATTAGGATTTAATTTTATATTATTCGACTATTGTGGGATTTAAATGTCCTCGTTTTGCAACATTTTTCACTGATGCTATATGCTATATGGTGACGGATTAAGAATAAAGTGTCACCACCCCATCTCCTCCCAAGGGTGCTGTAAAAGTCAGCTAAGGGATATTGCACACAGGTAACATCCTCTGTGAGAGACGGAAAACTCGAAAATAAATCCTGTGCCAACACGCCTGGTCAGCGTGGCACAGTAATGTATGTAATGTATAATCCCGCCAAAGTGGAGGAGGCCCGTGCCCAACAGTGGGACGTAAATGGGCTGGAGAGAGAGAGAGAGCTATATGCATTCCTCGATAAATGTACCATCCAACACTGAAAGAACTTTTTAAATCGGATCTATGGTTCCTGAGATTTGCGCGTTCAAACAATCAAATAAACAAACTCTTCAGCTTTGTAATCTTCTTATCTTATATATAAAATTTACGTGTCACAGTGTTAGTTACCGTACTCCTCCCAAACGGCTTGACCGATTTTTATGAAATTGTACATGCATATTCAGTAGGTCTGAGAATCGGCTAACATCTATTTTTCAAAAGTTTATTTTTTTTTGGTATGGCAAAACAACGTTTGCCGGGACAGCTAGTCTTCTTATATATAAAATTCACGTGTCACAGTGTTAGTTACCGTACTCCTCCGAAACGGCTCGACCGATTTTTATGAAATTTTACATGCGTATTCAGTAGGTCTGAGAATCGGCCAACATCTATTTTTCAAATCTTTTTTTTTTTTTAGTATGGCAAAACAACGTTTGCCGGGTCAGCTAGTATTAGTATATATATTACGGAACTCTAGAAAGGCGTTTAAAAAGAATAGTCGTACTAAATTAACATAATTAACATAATTCTCTTCAATTTAATATGGCCTATATGTTTAACCATATGTTAAAGCTATTGTTTAAAATTCGTGTTTGAATGTATTAAGGCCATATAAAATGTTGATGATCTTAAGATCACCTTGTTATTTATTCAACCTACTTACACACTTATCAAGCATCACGCTGCTATATCCTAGAAGGGGTAAATAGGAGTTAATTTAAAATAAAGTTTCATTGATTTTTATACGCCGCACCATTCAAATAATATTGTAATATGCTATGGACGTCATATACGTACTATTTTCTTTAATATAGCATAATTTACAGTAGGTAGATACAGGCGCTGTATAAATACTACCACAGGTACTTGCCGAAGCAATGGTTGTGTAAATACATACTTATGATACATAGAAAACACCCAGACACAGATCAAACATTTGTATGACATTTGTGAATATCTTACAAATGATTATCCCAGGCGGGAATCGAACTCCTGACCTCGTGAATGGCAGTCCGTTACATGAAGCAGTACGTTACATGAACCACTCCACCATGAAGCCCGTCTAGATTTAACATATACTCCCTTTATTCTTTGTATAGAAGCATTACAACGAAATGTAAACAATAGACGTTTAACTCGAGTTGTCCTATTTACCCCATTCTTCTCTCTTTCATAGTTGGTTCCCGCATACGATTTGTTTATTCATTACTAGTTAGTTCTCTGTAAATACAGCTATTATCGTAGCGGTACAATCACTTGCTCACTCAATTAAGATTATCTATGATGACAACGGCTTAAGGGCCTACATCAATATTATCGTCGACATGTACCTATTAACACAGCTAGTAGGCATAGAAAATGAAGAATTAGGGATATTTTTTTTTGTATACCATAATCTACTAAATATATTTTAATTCCGGCTTACGTGTTTCTATATATAATAGTTACCTATGTTTTTAAAGTTATTTCATTAGTTAATACGCGATAATAGACCGACAAATAAAAAAAATAAAAAATTTGAGAGGTTGTTTCGCTAAGATTTTCTATCGAGAAACCTTTTTTCAATCGCGTTTCTGAGCTTATGCGCTCCTAGATTATAATATTGAAAAAACATATACTTAATAATTAGAGCCCTAGCCATTCAATCTAAAGAAAAAATGAAAACTTCGTACGTAGAAAAATGCACGAAGCTATTTTGGTATCCTCTTAACAATAACATAAGTGGTTATTACATTTACGCAGATATTTTAAGCACAGAAAAATGCGAATGCGATTAATCCGTTTATGCTTACAGAATATAACATTTAAAAAAAAGTTTTTTTAGAGGCTATACTAAATGCTATCATTATTACGTATTCAGCAATTAAAATATCTTAAAATTTAAAATAATTTTGAAACAAAGAAGAAAGAAAGATAATATTTTTTTCTACCGCTAAACAAAAAATTTACATCACTCAGTTCCAGACAAGAAAATTTTTGTGATATCTCGGATAGGTACAGCGTATGCGTTCAACCTGTTCTCTGCTTGCTTTACGAGCTAATGTTTTTCCATTTTTAGTCCATACATATTTCCAATCATTTTCTGCCCCGTTTTACTAAATAATCTTTGTAAATTACAAACAGTTACAAACTAACCCAGATGAACACTCGAGGTAGCAAGTGACCGCACATCGTAATAGCTATGACGCTGTCAACTCAACGCCGTGAAATCACAAAATATCTCCGTTACTTTACAAGTACACCACAGTGGCTTAGAAGCTGACAGTTGAGTGACACAATAACCTTGAAAAATTAATAGTAGCAAGATCGATTCACGATAATTCAATACTAGGTGTTACCCGCGACTGCGTACGCGTGGAATTAAGCAAAATTTTCCCGTTTTTGCCTCATTTTTCACTCAAGCTTCGCTTCTACTAATCGCAGTGTAATGTCATATAGACTATAAGCTTCCTCGATTGATCGACTATTCAACATAAAAAGAATTTTCTAATTGGAACCAGTAGTTCCTGAGATTAGCACGTTCAAACGAACAAACAAACCAACAGGATCTTCAGTTTTTTCATAGATTTATATAGAGAAGTAGCTGTGGCCCACGACTTCTTACACTACAATATCTTAACTTGTACCTCTGTTACTCAGCGATAATTTAGCATTGAAATGACGAAAGAATTATCGAAATCAGTTCAGTAGTTCTTGAGTTTATTCTTTGCAAAAGTACGATTTATTATACAAGTTAGACATGGACCCCTTTATCAAAACTGACTAAACAACATTACTCCTAAATACCAAAACCAGCAGAAACAAGAATTTATTTACGTACTACTTACAATGTTGAATATTAAATACTTAAACTGAATTGTTAATTTAATATATTCATTAAAAACATTGTTATTAATTATAATACAAGGTCGAAGAAAACAAAAGATGTTTTTATAGCTTGTTTAAAGTAACCAGTTCTCAAAGTGTTTTGTAAAAACCGCTCAAGTACGAGTTGGGCTGGCACATAGAGATCAACCGTTGTATTTATAATACGGACCCCAAATAACATCAAATGAAAGGACCCCGAAAATTGGGATTAGAGCAGAAAAATGATAACGATGCGTATTTGTTGCAGCATCAACTAATATACATAAACTGTGAAAATGTCAGCTAGCTCTCACCATTCCCGAGATACAGCCTGGTGACAGACAGATGGATAGACAGTGAAATCTTAGAAATATGGTCCCGTTTCACTGTTTAATGGGGAACCCTATCCCGGTTTTTGGGGTCAGGAATATGCAGATGTGTTATGATAATGGTACGAAACCCTTTGCGTGCAAGTCTAACTCGTACTTGACCAGTATATAAGCATATTTGGTAACTAATCTTTGGTATCTAGCAAATTTTACAGTAGGTCAAATACAATAGTTCCGAGAAGCACCGTTTGAGCAAAAACATAACCAAACAATAAAAAAAATTATAATAAAATTTACATTTTTATATCGTTAAAACATTGGTAGGTATTGTAGGTACTTTATACAAAAAATATTGTGGAAGTCCACTTATTAGAATCTATTATTAAGACATTTAAGGGGATACTGTACTCCTAATTTAGGTATTTGCCTTAGGTATTGCTATCCCTATTCCCGAGCGCCGTGCTGAAAGAGACAAATATAGCTGAAGCGAATTTTACCTACATATTCTTTGAAAAAAAAAAGACGTTTCCTAGTCCCCTTTATTCTTCGTGGAAGTTAAACAGATTTTGACTGTTTTTACGAGATGAAGAGTATATCTATGCTTCTGTCACTTTCTTTTTTGGTAAAACCTTACCAAATATGTGTGATAGATGCTGCAACTTTATCTAAAGAAAACCGAAAAAAAATCGGGATTTTCGGATGGTCATTTTTTCTTTTAGGTAATATGTTTTGAAAAAAATAAAGTGATAGAAGCATAGATATACTCTTCACCTATAATATAACAATTAAAATCGGTTTAACTTTCGCGAATAAAAAAGAGGACTACGATACCCATATTTTTGTATGGAGCATAATTTGGTATCGTGCCCTCTTAAGTCGTTACACTCATTACTGCACAACGGCCGCACTGGGTCGTCAAAATAAATAAAATTTATGTCAAGTATTTTATCGACTTCACTCCCTCGCCTTGGATTTTTAAATTATAAAGCTCTCTTTTAGCACCTTTACGAGGATATATGTAGGACACCACACATATACCAGATGGTGGGTTGACGTTAAAAATTGAGGACAAGTAACTTTAGCCTGGCTAAATCGTACTTCATAGAATAATGACGTTTCATATGACATATAGCCTGTATCATAGACACACATAAGTACATTCTCACGCACGCATAGATATGTAAGTGACTTCAAGCCGACTGAGTGTACATAACTCAGTCCGCTTGAAGTCACTTACACTCACTTACTTTTTTCCATACTTCTTAATCATAATTATTATTATTGCTGTAGGCCTCGTGGTCTAGTCGTTCATGTAACGGATTGTTGTTCACGTGGTCGGATACAATTCTCTCACAGGACATTTATTTGTGTAATTAATATTACACTTAATTGATTGTACTACGTCTGGGTGTTTTCTATTTACATGTATACAGGGTGTGGCGTAAATAGTGGTCCACCGTTCAGGGTTAGGTACATCAGGTAGGTACCTACACCATACCAAAATTTTAAACCGGTCCGCCGACTGGTTACGGAAAAAAAAAATTTTTTAATATTTTTCAAGAAATTCCCATTTTCATTACGAATTTGACCACAGTTTCAACAAAAAACATTATTTTTGATTTTCTATTCGTGTTTATTCATGTTGAATGTATGAGCTATCATAAAAAAATAAAGATTTGTATTGAAATTGTAGCCTTTACGAGAAAAAGTGATTTCTTCTCAATTCTTAACCTAAATTTTATCGCATCACTCATATTCAGGAGCGTTTTTTGAAAAAGAAATGTACTACACTGTTAGTGCCCATGCATTTAAAAATATGCTCATGATGTACTGATTATAAAATGGTATAATAGTACCGCTTTTCAAAAATAGAAAAAAAAATACTGCATTTGTAACTGAAAATAAGTAAGTCTTCCTGTTACCATTTTCGCAACATAATATTGAAACAAAAATTTCGTCTACCTTACTTATGTGCCCATTCTTACTGTAAACTTGGTCATAGTGACAACGACAATATTATTATTGTAATTGTATTGGCAAATGAGAACACAAAAGTTACTACAGACAGGGTATTAAAAAAAAACAACTTTGACATCATAATTATTTATTTATTGATTAATACAATCGGTGCTCAAAATGGCCCCCATTCGCAGCTATACACGCTCTGCACCGTCGAATAAAGGAGCGTTTAAGACGTCGAGCAAACCCGCTTTCATTGATTTTTCCAGCTGCTGTCAGAATCCTGGTCCTTAATTCTTCAATATTATTTATTGGTCCCTTGTATACGTCTTCCTTTAAGCATCCCCAATAAAAGAAATCCAAAGGATTAAGGTCTGGGGAGCGTGGTGGCCATAGTATTGGGCCTAACCGCCCTATCCATCTGTTTGGATAGGCCACATTAAGGTGCTCTCGTACCCTTACTGCATAGTGAGCGGGACAGCCATCATTTTGTAGCCACATGCTGTCTCGGATCTCTGTAGGGACACTTTCTAGAAGTACGGGTAAATCTGTCTGTAAGAACCCAAGATACCTTTCTGCGGTTAAGGTTTCTGGCAGTTCTAATGGACCAATTATTTGTCCGTTAATAATGCCGACCCAAAGGTTTATTTTAAATTGGTATTGCGATCGATCTTGTCTCATGACGTGCGGATTTTCTAACTGCCAGCTGTGCAAGTTGTGTAAATTTAAATATCCATCTTTTCTGCAAGATGATTCGTCACTCCAAAGTATTTTATTAAAAAATTGCTCGTCCTCTCGTATTCTACGCAGCATTTCTCTGCAAAATCTCACTCGCGGAGGATAGTCCCTTGGTAACAGAGTCTGTACCCTTGTATAATGGTAGGGATGTAGCTCGTGTCTTTTTAAAATGCGATGTACGGTTCTGGTAGATATCCCCGTTGTGCGAGATAAGACTCGGACTGAGGTTGTAGGATCTTGTTCTGCCAAATTCAGTACCTGATCATCGGCATGTCTCCGTGGGCGTTCTTCTCTTGCACCGCCTACGCCTGAGCCGGGTATCCTCCCTTCGGTGTATGCATTGTGGACTCGCCCAAACACCCTGTGGTCTGGATGTCTGCGATCGGGATATCTCTCCCTGTAAAGCCGAGCCGCCTCTCTGCCGACTCCTCCACATTCTCCGTAAATAAAATGCATGTCAGCATATTCGCGCGGTGTATACTGAGACATTTTTGTTATCACTGCACTGCACGTTTGTCCAAATCGTTATGCAAATCAGAGTCCGGTAAACGTAAGCAAGATTATTAGATGTCACCAAAACGACAAGTCCAAATCACTTAGGCAATCAACCGGAGTCCAGGGGAATAGCAAGAAACAGCGGAGTTAAACACAAATGAAACGAAACGTATACGATGCACGGGAGCGTAGATCGTACTAATTGTTTATGTACCATTTCTTTCCGATCTCAATTGCTAGAAAGGAAAGGGACAACAACAACAAACTACATCCTTTCCTTATCACTATCCTATTGTTTAGTTACTCCAGCTACGTTACGCATTACAAGAGTGTGCGCACTTCAATAGGTCTTTTGTTATGGTTCAGGTACAGAGCGACCTTTTTTTATAGGACACGACATGATGTAGAATTATTTGGAGACGTGGAGTCAAATATCATTTGTAAGATTGAGACTTTGTTTTATTTAATTCCATATTTAAATGGGTAAAAACAAAAAGACAACATTTTTGTTTAAATATTATGTTGCGAAAATAGTAACAGGAAGACTTATCCGTTTTTAATTACAATTGCAATAAAAAATAATCTATTTTTGAAAAGCGGTACTATTATACCATTTTATAATCAGTACATCATGAGCATATTTTTAAATGCATGGGCACTAACAGTGTAGTACATTTTTTTTTCAAAAACCGCTCCTGAACATGACTGATGCGATAAAATTTAGGTTAAGAATTGAGAAGAAATCACTTTTTCCCGTAAAGGCTACAATTTCAATACAAATCTTTTTTATTTTATGATAGCTCATACATTCAGCATGAATAAACACGAATAAAAAATCAAAAATAATGTTTTTTGTTGAAACTGTGATCAAATTCTTAATGAAAATGGGAATTTCTTAAAAAAAATTAAAAATATTTTTTTTTCTGGAACCAGTCGGCGGACCGGTTCCAAATTTTGGTATGGTGTAGGTACCTACCTGATGTATCCAACCTTGAACGGTGGACCACTATTTACGCCACACCCTGTATATTAAAATATGTAGTTAAATTATTGTTTCTATATTTCGGTAACCACAACTATTAATTAAGCATAGCTTGGGACCAGAGGTCGTAGTGCGAAATATCCATGAATTACTATTATTTATTTATGTTGGCTATTTATTAAGTTTTTAAATATGTAAAATTTCCAAATAACTCGACTTATCTGTTACTCTGGTTTTCCGAACTCGTTTCGAAATCGAATGAGGCCCTTATTTACGAGCGTAGCGGATTATATTGCAGCCGCCGGCAGCTCATTAGACCCCGTATACGATATTAGTTGATACAAGCTGAGATACCTGGTTCAGCTCTAGTAAAAACCAAATAAAAACAGTCTGTAAGTTTTACTTATTGTTATAACAAAAATGTAGAGAGTAGTCTATGCTTCATGTCGTGGTGTCTGTTTATGTCATCGTTGTCTTTGCCTATGGCACATCCTTCTCTCCAAAATTTGGCTTTGAGAAATCACAAAGACCTTTGCAATGCCTAATTCTATTAGTGAATTAAAAGTATCTGAAAAACTTATTATTTTCAATATTTCAGTATGCATCTAGTTTAGACGTAAAAAATAATTAATTTGTCGTACTTATAATACACTCATAATTCGCCCCGACTAACCTTTTGTTATATTTATCCAACTTTAATTTATGTAGATAGTTCTTTAACACTGAAAGAAACACGGTACGCAGTAGTTTTTCATTCACAAGGAAGTTATTAAAAATTAAACATATTTAATGTTATTATAGAATAAATAGTTATTACATATATGCATATGGAGATATAGTATATGTATTACTCATTATATCTATATTGGTACATACTAGTTGACCCGACAAACGTTGTTTTGCCATACAAATGTCAGTTGTTTGAAAAACAGATGTTGTCCGATTCTCAGACCTACTAAATATGCATGTAAAATTTCATAAAACTCGGTCAAGTCGTTTCGGAGGAGTACGGTAACTAACACTGTGACACGTGAATTTTATATATTAGATAATAAAAATCCAAAAGGTCTTTAACTGTATTTTATTCGGAATACAATAGCCAATTAACCAAAATACGTCATAGCTATTTTTCAATTTTTAGTTAAGTTAACCGGAATACAATAAAACGCAAGCCAATATCTAGATAACGGTTATGTTACACACATTTGTATCATTATAATAATTTTAAAAGTATGTAACTTAATAACCGTGCCATCACTCCAAGGTCCCATTTGAAAATCAGCGTCAAGTCCTTGAGACTTGATATTAAGCTGAAATGGGACCTATTGCTGCTGACCGGATATTACATTTTTTCTTTTACTTTTTTATATTGTTTGGTTAAGAGCAATATATGTTTCTTTCTTTCTAATAATGCAATAGGAAGTAAAATATTAGTAGTATCACACAAACAATTGTCAAGTGCAGGAATCAAATGTAGGATGCCATACACAGCAGCTTTATCAGCGCTATACTACAAAGTCTAACAAATAAACCCTTTACAATACTATAGACAAATATTTTATTATTATACTGTTTCCCGCAAATTCGTACGCATAGAATTTAAAAAATAAAACACCTTAACAATATTTCACAGAAAAGAACCCTCTTACACCACTCTATCTCTTAAAAATCGCATCTGAATCCGTTGTGTAGTTTTAAAGATATGAGCTCACATAGGGACATACATACAAAAATAAAGACTTTCTTTTATAGATGTGTCTCTAAGTAGGTATGTATGTTTCAACAAAACTAGTCAGGAAAACTCGAATGACAAATGTATATTTTAATCGCTTCCATTATAATATTAAATGAATACAAGTTAAGTTATTTTCAAAGTATGATCTATTGGTCTATAAAAATACCATTTTGTTAATTATAAAATATTATTCCATTATAGAGTGATTGCATTGGCTTATGAGAAGGCCGACTATCGCCTACGTCTGATTTTAATGTTTCAAATCAATGCGAAAGGAAAATCTTTATACACATTTTAGGACCTGTCCGTCTGTCACCTGCCTATATCTCTGGAACGGTGACGAAAGTCATTATTCTGCCCATATCCCTATCTTATTTGAGATCCTGTTAATTGATGTTATTTAGGTTCGGTATGACGAATCTGCTTCGTCGCAAACACATTTCCATGGCTTCATCCACACTCATCTGGTCATTGAAAATGGCTGTTAGAGGCTTAACAACTAATGGTCTTATTCATAATGACTTATCGGAGGTTTAAAAGTTCGCTAAAATAGGTTCGCGAAAATTGTCAAAACTTGTTATTCAGAATAGTCTTTTTACGCTAAAACGTTTATTATCCGTTATAAAATCTCCGTTTAAACCTCCGATAAGTCATTATGAATAAGACCATATTATATGTATAAGTGATAGTTATACAAAGATGAGTCTATAATAATTATTATATCGTGATATCATAAATAATAATTATAAACATGTATTTCTACAAAAACTACCTGGTTAAAGTCTTGTTCACCCGAATTTTGATAAACTCTTCCGCGATTTCATTATAAAATGCAATGATGTCATTGTATATTCAAGTTTATTCATTTTTTTTGTATTGGTAATAATATTGCATTATATTAACCTAGTTAATATACTGGTTTGTAAAATGCCAATATTATAATGTATAAATGATGAATAAAACTATTTTTTAAGGATTTAGAAGCGTATATTTGTTTTAAATTTTGGCCCGACGTTTCGGAGACTTTGCTGTTACCATAGTCACGGGTGAGACTGAGCTGTAATGTGTCTTATACGATCAGTTATTACAGGGTTTACTCACATTCAATTTAATTTTACATTGACCATAAAGATAGACTTTTACCATAAACTATATTATACTAGCTGTCCCGGCAAACGTTGTTTTGCTTACTAAAAAAAAAAAGGTTTGAAAAATAGATGTTGGCCGATTCTCAGACCTACTGAATATGCATGTAAAGTTTCATAAAAATCTATCAAGCCGTTTCGGAGGAGTACGGTAACTAACACTGTGACACCTGAATTTTATATATTAGAAGATTACATTGTGCTCAGACTACGTAAAATAAATAAAAAAAATTTATGCATCTAAATACTCTAAATCCGTAAAAAGTAGTTTTATTTAAACAAATGAGTCGCGCAAGTGTTAGAAAATCTAATATATAAAATTCACGTGTCACAGTGTTAGTTACCGTACTCCTCCGAAACGGCTAGACCGATTTTTATGAAATTTTACATGCATATTCAGTAGGTCTGAGAATCGGCCAACATCTATTTTGAAACCTTTTTTTTTTCATATGGCAAAACAACGTTTGCCGACACAGCTAGTATTATATAAATGATGAATTTTTTATGGGCTTCTACTGTAAAAATATTGACAAATCGACGCATTAGTGTTGAGTCCATTTAATAAATAATAAATAAATATTCATGGACATTTCACACAACGTCCTCTGGTCCCAAGCTAAGCTTATATTGCTTGTTTTATGGGTAACAGAATACGGATATAATACATATACTACTTTTCTTTTGTAAATACATACTTATAATACATAGTAAACACCCAGACGCAGTACAAACATTTGTATGACAATTAAAAACATCACACAAATGATTGTCCTGACCGGGAATCGAACCCGAGACCTCATGATCGGCAGTCCGTTATATGAACCACTCCACCACGAGGCCCGTCAAAATATGTATATTATATATTCATAATATTTGTTGTTAATGTTGATAAATCTCACTACCGGTTAAAATAATATATATACATATCTACTTTAAACATTACTAGAGTTGTTCCCTACCGTTTTATTATAATATATTTGTTATATAAAATGGGCGTGAAAAAATACTTTAAGATTATTAAGTTGGTACAATAACCAACCAAAAATAATTATGTATTCTATGTCTCAGGTACATAGATTGTAGAAAAAACCTTGTTTCTTTCATACAATATAATGAAATCTTCTTTCTTTGTTTCTTTAAATCTAAAGTTCTGCATTAAAATGTAAATTGCATGTCATCAACAACTCAAATATATTAACAAATATTAGGCAAACGTAGAATCACAATTTATCATCGATAAATATATTTTAAATAAATATTTTAAATATTTATAATTTTTACAATATTATGTTATGTATAGCAACCAGTTAAACAGGACCAATAGGAGGAATAATTTATATTTTTGTACTTATAAACTTTGATTATTATCATATAGTTACTAGAGGTTGCTTGCGACTTCGTTCGCGTGGAATTTAAAAAAATGTCTCCGTTATTACAACATTTTTCGGTAATGCTTAGCTCCTAATAACCGTAGGGTGGTAGGTACTAAAGCCTTCCTCGATAAATGTACTATCTAACAAACAAACAAACAAAATCTTCAGCTTTATAATATTAGTCTAGACATGTATATTTTTGTCTTGAAAACTAAAGAAATACATTTTTTTTCTATAATATTAGAGAAAAAAAATGTTCCCTGTATTAAAAATTCGCAAAGAAATTCTTGTACTGATAAAAATAGCCTATTCTCAGTTAGCGTCGTATCAGTACACGTAAAGGTTAACTGACCGGTTCCTAAGGACGTTTTTTAAGATGAGAGTGACCTAAGGACTTGTTTTGTATGTCTGTGGAGTATGTTAAAAGACTGGTTCCATATTGCGTGAGATTATAAGGTTTGGGTTAAGTTACAAGCGCTGTGAAATATCACACAACGCTAGTTTTTCCATTTATTGCGTTCTAAGCGAATTATCTGCTCCTTCAAGTTCATTTGGCAGATTGTGAGAAAGAGGTTCAGAAGGAGTCGGTATTCTTTTTAGGGTTCCGTACCCAAAGGGTAAAAACGGGACCCTATTACTGAGACTTCGCTGTCCGTCCGTCCGTCCGTCCGTCCGTCCGTCTGTCACCAGGCTGTATCTCAAGAACGGTGATAGCTAGAGAGTTGAAATTTTCACAGATGATGTATTTCTATTGCCGCTATAACAACAAATACTAAAAATAAAATAAAATAAATATTTAAGGGGGGCTCCCATACAACAAACATGATTTTTAGGGTTCCGTACCCAGTATCACAAGAACGGTGATAGCTAGACAGTTGAAATTTTCACAGATGATGTATTTCTATTGCCGCTATAACAACAAATACTAAAAATAAAATAAAATAAATATTCAAGAGGGGCTCCCATACAACAAACATGATTTTTAGGGTTCCGTACGCAGTATCTCAAGAACGGTGATAGCTAGACAGTTGAAATTTTCACAGATGATGTATTTCTATTGCCGCTATAACAACAAATACTAAAAATAAAATAAAATAAATATTTAAGGGGGGCTCCCATACAACAAACATGATTTTTTTACCGTTTCTTGCTCGATACTAATAACGTTGCCTTATGTTGCATAGATAATGGTACGGAACCCTTCGTGCGCGAGTCCGACTCGCACTTGACCAATTATTTTTTTAAATATTCATGGACGTCTTACACAACGTCCTCTGGTCCCTGCTCATATGCTTGTGTAATGGGTACCAGAATACGGATAGACTACATATACTACTTTTCTTTTGTAAATACTTATAATAGAGTAAACAACCAGACGCAGTACAAACATTTGTATGATAATTATAAATATCACACAAATGATTGTCTCGAGCGGGAATCGAACCCGCGACCTCGTGAACGGCATCCCGATACCTGCACCACTAGACCACGAGGCCCGTCGCTCAGTGAATTTCACCCAGATGGATATATTCATTTAGAAGTTAGGTTACAGAATTTTTTATATTATTATTTGGATGTCAAATTAAGAGAAACTTAGTAGAAAAAGGAATTGATGAGAATAAGACAACCTGTTTCTCCGTGTGGTGACGGATTAAGAATACTAGTGTCACCACCCCATCTCCTCCCCAGGGTGCTGTAAAAGTCAAGTAAGGGATACTGCACACAGATAACATCCTCTGTGAGAAACGGAAAACTCGAAAATAAACCCTGTGCCAACACGCCTGGTCAGCGTTGCACAGTAGACCATAATCCGTCCAAAGTGGAGGAGGCCCGTGCCCAACAGTGGGACATAAATTGGCTGGAGAGGGAGAGAAGACAACCTTTCTCTATTCAAAACAACACATGAATTGTATCTTTTTTTATTTAAATTTTACGTGTCACGATCTTAAACCATAGAATAGATAGATTTATTAACCATAGATAGATGTCTTCGGACTTATAGTACATCTCTGTTAACTTGCACCAAGAAAAACACTGCAATTAAAATGCAGATATTTTAAACGCACTCTTCACCACTGAATTATTTACATACTACGTAAAAAAAGTTATCTTGTTAAGTGTAGATTGAATGTCGAGTAAATATCAATTTTAAACTGCTACAGAGTGAGTACTTTAGTCTTTTTTAGGGTTCATGTCCAAACTGGACCCCATTACTGAGATTTCGCTGTCCGTCCGTTTGTCTGTTTACTTTCTACTAGGCAGTATTAGAATTCAGTACCAGAAATAAGTTAATAAAAGCCTCGTTTCAAATTTTGGTACGCAACCCTAAAAAAATATCGTTGCGATATAAAGTGATAACCTTATTTACTTAAAGTTGATGAATAGAAGGCAGTGATATGATCTAATAGAGGCAGAACCTTCACACATATGTAAATACATATTAGCTACGAAGGCACCCACGTGTGGCCTTGTCACGTGCGATCAATTGAATTGATATTTTGACTGCTAATATGTAAGTCATTATTAAAACTGACCGCTTCGTAAAGATTTTGATATGTGGTTGATTAAATTACATACACATGTTACCAGGCTATTACTAGTGCTGCAATAGTCATTTATTATACAGAAGATTAAGGATATAAGTGTCAAGACCCCATTTTTTTCCTAGGGTGCTGTAAGAACCAGTAAGAGATAATTAAAGCAGATAACATCTTTAAGATAAGGAAAACTTGAAACTTAATTCTATACCAAAACGTGGTCAACGTGGTATATGTTGACCGTAAACCCTTCCAAAGAAGGAGAGGTTATCTCTAGCCCAACAGTGGATCGTTTATGGGCTAAAAAACGTATTTAATAAGTATAATAAGCCATACCTAGATAAGATTAGGATGAATTCATAGATATTTATTTATTTTGAAATCACATTAAAATTCAAGTCGTTTTTGCAAAACTTCGATTTCTATATAGAGAAATATTTTGTCGGCATACTAAATTATCCAGTGTGTGGGCTGTTTTTCTACATTTCCATATTTTGCATGTATTTAATTAGCAAAACCATTTTGGTTGCTAGATAACATTGTGTGAATGCCGCAAAAAATATATTTAAATTTAATCAAGGCTTTACACAATACAAAAGATTGAAGTTGTTTTTGTTGCTACTTTTTTATGCTGTTTAAAAATATATTATCTTTTTATGTATGACTTTATGTATGGATTTCTTTTAAATGCTTATTAAGTTAAAACGAAAGACACAATAGTCATATTTAGCATTAAATTAAAACCCAGAAGTATTTATAATGATTTCGGATATACCAAAAATGATGATTTTAGAGTAAAAAATGGCACCGACTCTGCTGCGTCAAAAACTTAAAAGTGAATGACAGCAAGTCATGCTTCATACAAAAATATGGACATTGTACTGCGCTGTTTTATTTCGTAGATACTGTCTCTAGAGCATTTAATTTTTTTACAGAATGTCTGGTCTTATATATCTATGCTTATTTTTAATTTTCTTTTTTCTAAAACATGATTAGGTACTAAAAGAAATATGACTATCCAAAAACCCGATTTTTAAGGTTATCTTAAGATAAATTTGTGGAGTTTAAGACATAAATTTGGTATGGTTTTTCCAAAAAAGAAATTAATAAAAGCATAGATATACCATTTTAACTTATTATAAACCATAGTCTTTTTTTTTTACAAAAAAAAATTGGTCAAGTGCGAGTCGGACTCGCGCACGAAGGGTTCCGTACCATTATCTATGCAACATAAGGCAACATTATTAGTATCGAGCAAGAAACGGTAAAAAAATCATGTTTGTTGTATGGGAGCCCCCCTTAAATATTTATTTTATTTTATTTTTAGTATTTGTTGTTATAGCGGCAATAGAAATACATCATCTGTGAAAATTTCAACTCTCTAGCTATCACCGTTCTTGAGATACAGCCTGGTGACAGACGGACGGACGGACGGACGGATGGACGGACGGACGGACAGCGAAGTCTCAGTAATAGGGTCCCGTTTCTACCCTTTGGGTACGGAACCCTAAAAAGACTATGGTTTATAATAAGTTTGGAAGATATAAGCTTTGGTTTTGGTTTAACGGTTTGGTTTGGTTTCTAATTCTATGCATGTATGCTATGTTCTATGTTGCGGGCAAGTTCATCTATAATATGACGTTAAAATTTTTAAAATCATTCCATTATTCACAAAAAAACAGCGAAATTTGAAACGTCTTTTTTCCATCAGGTAAAATCTGGCTGAAATATAGCTGACCCTTTCGGCGCAGCGATCGGGAATTAGGATAGTAATATAATATTCTCTAACACTTGCGCGACTCATTTGTTTAAATAAAACCAATTTTTACGGATTTAGACGCGCGTATTTGTTTACATAGCCCGATGTTTCGGAGACTTTGCAATCACCGTGGTCACGGGTGGGACTGATAGCTGAGAATAGCAATACCTAACACAAATAACGCCATGCATCTCAATCCAACAGGGCGTTACTGAAAACCAGCGTTGTGGGGTCAAACCCACAACAATAAGCTGAGTAATGACCTATTGTTGCCCATAGGTGAACCACATACACTTTAGCTAAGTAGTTTATAAGTCGGTTTACCATGTTCCTCAAATTTTATATTACTTAGATGCATTTAAAATTTTGTTAATATGTTTGTGTCCTCCAAGGGAGAATAATAAATATTTCAAATTAAATAGAATAATAAATAATAATTAATATTTTGACGGGCCTCGTGGTGTAGTGGTTCTGGTAACGGACTGCCGATCAAGAGGTCGCGGGTTCGATTCCCGCTCGGGACAATCATTTGTGTGATTTTTCTAATTGTCATACGAATGTTTGTACTGCGTCTGGGTGTTTCTATATATTATAAGTATGTATTTACAAAAAAAAAGTAGTATATGTATTCTATCCGTATTCTGGTACCCATAACACAAGCATATAAGCTTAGCTTGGGACCAGAGGACGTTGTGTGAAATGTCCATTAATATTTATTATTATTTATTATTATTCTTTCTTCTTTTTAAATATCTAAATTGTGAAATTGTCGCCACAAGAGTCCACTCTTAATATTTTAAACAACAATTATTACTTTAAAATGTATCACCTAATAATTTAGCACAATACATAATTAATGACATGTAGTTTATTCACAACACGTGGGTGATTGTTATGAATGGTTAAAATCACCTTGGCATAGTTTTGTATGTGTTCATACAATAGGTTAGTCAGTCATCTGTAGTACACAAATAACATGTGTATGTATGTTGTGTGACGTACTAATTATTAAAATTTTAGAAAATAATTTGTAATGCGGATTAAATCGCGTAATGCGGTATCTATTGGGTAATCTGTGGATATACATTTTAATAGTTTGATGACATAATAATAAGTTATTCTGTATTATGACGGATTAAGAATACAAATTTCACTCTGCCATTTCTGGTCAGCTAAGGCATATTGTAAGGAAATAATTAACATCCACTATGAGAGTCGGAAAAGTAGAAACTTACCCGGGATGGCCATAAACCCATCTAAAGATGGATGCTGTTCCGAACAATGAGACATGGGTTGGGAAATATATAAAAATAAATAAATAAATATTCATGGACATTTCACATAACGTCCTCTGGTCCCAAGCTAAGGTTACATGTTTGTGTTATGGGTACAAGAATACGAATAGAATATATACTAAGTACTTTTTTTTTAAATACATTCTTATAATACATAGAAACACCCAGACGCAATACAAACATTTGTATGACAATTAGAAAAATCACACAAATGATTGTCCCGAGCGGGAATCGAACGCGCGACAAGCTCGTCAACCTCGAGGAAAGGAAATTAAATTGAGGAGCCGCCCTTATACATCATTTATGCGCAAAAAGCTATACGGGGTTATCAATTCGGCAGTTATGTTTATAAGGTTCTGTACCAAAAGCTAAAACGGAACTTTATTGCTAAGACTTCACTGTCCATTCGTCGTACCGTCCGTCCTTCTGTCTGTCACCAGGCAGTATCTCTAGAACGGTAATTACTCCATTGAAATGTTACATGAGCTTTGCATTTCTTAGAGGACGCAATTTTATTTTTGGAACATGTGGGGGCGGTCAATAGAAGCTTAACTTGAATTTTGTGGGGTCGCTACCCTTGTCATTCGGCCGCTATCTTGAAAAAAGGGGTGAAAACACTCTTTTCGCTATATCTCGGAAACTATGCGTCTTACAAAAAGTTTGTTTGGACACAATTGTAGCAAATTATCTTGACTACAAATATGTTTATATAACTTTTTACCCAATACTCAATACTCGGTCCTAAAATTTTAATATTTCAAAGGACTAAATAGCTAGAGAGCTTGTTCGATAATAATAACGACACGAAACCTTGCGAAGCCCACTAGTATTCTTTATTCTTTATTGTAAAACAATCACAGTTACAGATAAAAACATTAAAGCAGAAAATTCATAATTAATGTACAAAGGCGAGCTTAACTCAGACATGAGTTTTCTTACAGCAAACCTCTGTTGAAAGAGAAGTTTGAGATTAAAGATAGGCATGTACAACAAAAGTAATTAAAAGTAAAGTAAAAGTAAAATACTCTTAAATTAAAATTAAATTTCATCAATAAAAATTAATCTACACCAATTACCTACACATAAACCTACATATACATATACATAAATATTAACCTCATCAATACATATTATATAATATAGCTACATAAACAAATACATAAATAAATAGTACATCACAAAGAGAGGAAATACTTCTTAACTTCCTTCCTGAAGACACTCTGAGAAGGACAAGCCCGCAAGGAATGAGGCAGTGAGTTCCAGAGGCGAACTGCGCGTACGGTGAAGGATCCATCATACCGACTAGAAGTGTGACGAGGAGTTCTAAGAAGGAGAGAAGAAGTAGTGCGACACGGTTTACCTCGAGGATTGAGATATTCAAATCGTTCTCGAAAGTAATGAAGAGAGCTAGGATTGTGAAGTATAAAATACAGAAGAGCCAGGACATACAAATCTCTACGGTGTCGAATCGGCAAACACTGCAGTTAGGCCCGGAATTTCGACATGGTCGTACTTCCGGAGAACGAAAATGAAGCGGATGCACAAATTCTGGAGACGTTCGAGTTTGCTGGCAAGCTTCTCCGTCACATCTAAGAAGCAAATATCAGCGTAGTCCAGTAGAGGTAGCAGAAGAGACTGAACAAGCATTACTTTTGTTTGGAAAGGTAAGAAATTTTGTAGACGCTTAAGAGACTGGAATGAACAATACATTCTCCTACTTACTGCCATAATATGAGCATTCCACGACAGTTGGCAGTCCATGAAGATACCAAGGTTTTTCACTTCAGTCGAATAGTTTATAGGCACAGAGTCATAAACAAGTACTGGGAGTGACCGCGTATTCATAAGATTGGAGAAATGTTTGCCTCCAATAATGATGGCTTGTGACTTATTAGGGTTAACTAAAGGCCCATAGGATTTAGCCCACTTGCTAATTGTCTTAAGGTCACCATTGATGGCGTCTGTCACATCCAGAAGCTCTTCGAGTTTTGCGTGGCGGTAAAGCTGCAAATCGTCTGCATAGAGATGATATTGGGATAACAAAACTGTGGAAATCGAATTAATAAAGATGGAGAAAAGAAGAGGAGAAAGAACGCCACCTAGGGGGACGCCTGCAGCTAGATCACACCACCCAGCGGATGCTTCATTGGAACGTACAGACTGAGAACGACCTCGAAGGTAAGAGTTAAACCAAGATATGACAGATGGAGGTATGTTAAGTGAGGATAAGGTGCCCAAGAGGATGTCAAAATCAACAGAATTGAACGCACTACTAAAATCCAGTAAAACTAACACTGTTAGGCATTTATTTCCAATGGCCAGTCGGATGTCGTCTGTATTTTTTACCAATGCAGTTACAGTTACGGCCGGAACCCGGTTTGATACGGATTTAACAAGGAATTAGTGTAAAGATAATGAGATAGTTGCTTCTGAACAACCATTTCCAGCACCTTGGATAGGATTGGAAGTATGGAGATCGGACGAAACTGTGACACAGAAGTAGGATTCGGAACCTTGGGTAGAGGAAGGAAATGGGTTTTTTTCCACGCTGAAGGAAGAGAGCCGGTTTCCAGAGAAAAGTTGATGATAAATTGGTAATGATAGGAGAGAGATAGCTAAGGATAGGATTAAGGATAGGCATTATTAAGGATAGGTATTTGAAGATGCAGGCCGTCGTCGCCTACTGCTTTTGTGGAAATTGATAGGATAAGGATAGGATAAGGGCTTCACAGCTTCTTCTGAGACCTGCTGAAATGAGAATCAAGTACACAGCGGCAAGGGAAGAGAAGAAAGATAGTTAATAGTGGAGGATTTTACGTGATCTACGAGGGTTACTGATGATTTAGAAAAATGTATTATAAATGATAGCATTCAAATCCTGAGAAATCATTTCGTCCTTCGAGTCCTTACCGATTCCTAGAGTTCTAAGGAACTGCCACACCTGTCCTGTTGGAGTTGGATGGAGTTGTGAATGTGGTGTCGCTTGGCATCTCTACACAAACGATTGCAGCGGTTACGTAAATGCCTGTAAAAGTACTTTGTTTTTGTTATTTCTTTGTTAATAGAGAATATACGAAAAATACTTTTTATTAATAGATAGATAGATAGATTACTCTTTATTATTATTTATTTTCATCTTTGGTTGCCAATCGAAGTAAAATAATTTATGCGCTTTTAAAAATATTTTTTTAACTGCTTAAATAGTAACTCTCTCTCTCCAGCCCATTTACATCCCACTGTTGGGCACGGGCCTCCTTTACTTTGGAGGGATTATGGTTTACTGTGCCGCGCTAACAAAGCGTGTTGGCATAGGGTTTATTTTCGAGCTTTCCGTCTCTCACAGAGGATATTATCTGTGTGCAATATCCCTTAGCTGACTTTTACAGCACCCTTGAGAGGAGATGGGGTGGTGACACTTGTATTCTTAATCCGTCACCACACGGAGTATAATATATATACGAAATAATAACTAGTCTTAACATCATATACACAATTAGTAATTATGTATTTATTAAAATATCAAAATATTTACCATCAACGTATTCAATGTAAACAATAATCCCTCACATAAACAGATACATGTCGTAAAATACTAATGTTTTGCGTACATTCCTTGTCATGTACGTCGACATACGGGTATTTCAACAAATATTACAAAGGTGAAGAGTTTGTTTGTTTGAACGCCCTAATCTCAGGAACCACTAGTCCAATTTGAAAAATCCTTTCAGTATTGGATAGTACATTTATTGTGGAGGGCTATAGGCTATATAACATTACGCTGCGACTAATAGGAGCAAAGCATCAGAGAAAAATGTTGCAAAAACCGAGAATTATTTTTAAATTCCACCCGTATAGACTCGCGGGTAACAGCTAGTATGATATAAACAATGCATTGGATGTCAGCCAAGTGGTTTTATTGTGTATTGTCGTTTATGACTTACGTCTCTCCTCTCGTTCGCTTCTATTTCTCGTAATAATAAATAAATAAATATTCATGGATATTTTACACAACGTCATCTGGTCCCAAGCTAAGCTTTATGCTTGTGTTATGGGCACCAGAATACGGATAGAATACATATACTACTTTTTTTGTTTACATACACCCAGACGCAGTACAAACATTTGTATGACAATTAGAAAAATCACACAAATGATTGTCCCGATCGGGAATCGAACCCGCGACCTCTTGATCGGCAGTCCGTTACATGAACCACTTAACCACGAGGCTCGTCAATAATGATGTTATATAGCCTATATTATTCTCCGATAAAGGGACTATCTAATGCAAAAAACAATTTTCCAATTCCAAGCAGTAGTTCCTGAGATTAGCTCTAACAAACATGTGGACAGTTTCAGGAAAAATCGTATTTTCCATAGTTATTTGAAAGCTTTTCGAAAGCAATCCAATCAGTGTGTAAAAATTAAAATTACGAAATGATAAACTTTATAACACATAAACATAGATAGGTATTTCCAAAAGGGACAAGTGCGTAGCACTTACAACCGTTGGGTATGTATGACCAGCAAGTCCCGTATTTCAATGGTCTCACAATGGCATCACAATGACACATTATAACCACAAAAAATTAACAATAGACTACCAAACTTGATAAAATTCGCCACTAAGCAATCAGTTATTGCATTTTTTTGCAATAACAATAAATAACTTATTGTTTAGTGGCGAATTTTATCAAGTTCGGTAGTCTATTGTTAATTTTTTGAGGTTATAATGTGTCATTGTGATGCCATTGTGAGACCATTGAAATACGGGACTTGAGGCAGATGTATGAGTGTGGATGAAGCCAGGGAAGTATGTTTGAATTGAAGCAGTTGGCGCTCTATAGTCTCTGCTTATCCCCATGGGAATAAGGCGTGATGTTATGGTGATGATGATGATAATGATAATGCCTATAGAGATTATTAAACTGATAGTATTTTTATAGATACGAACAAAGCTAACAAAAGCGTGTTAACAGTGATGACGTCAAAAGCATAATATTACTTTGAAACTCATAAAAAACAACATAGCATTTGAACAATGTAAATAATTTTAAATTGTTTTGTTTGCAATAAACTATATGAGTTTAATGCGTAAATAATAATATTGGCGTCTTTTGCATTGTTTTATGTAAAAATATTTATCTAGTTTATGATTTTTTTATTAGGAAACGTGTTTGAAGTATTTCTCTAATGACTCTAATATAATTTGCTAAACATATTTTAGGACGCCCGTGACTACGGTACACGTGGAATTAAGAAAATTGAAATTAAAAGAAATGCGAAATTAGCGCGTTCAAACAAACAAACTCCTCAGCTTTCTAATATTAAGTAAAGATTTGATTTTTATCACCTGAATTAAATATATAGGCACAAAAATACTAAGTAAATTGTAATAGTTTTTATGAAGCAACTTCTATTATTGATAGCCGTTGCCCGCGACTCCGTACGCATCAAATTTAGAATTTTTTTCCCGTTTTTGAAACATTTTTCACTATTGCTTCTCTCCTATTGGTCACAGCGTGATTTTATATAGCCTTCCCCTATAAATGGACTCTCTCTCCAGCTCATTTACGTCCCACTGTTGGGCACGGGCCGGGATTATGGTCTACTGTGCCGCGCTGACCAGGCGTGTTGGCACAGGGTTTATTTTCCAGTTTTCCGTCTCTCACAGAAGATGTTATCTGTGTGCAATATCCCTGAGCTGACTCAGTACCTTTGGGAGGAAATTGGGTGGTGATACTTGTATTCTTAATCCGTCATCACACGGAGACTATAAATAAACTAACCAACAAAAAAATAATTCAATTCGGACCAGTACCTAGTTCCTGAGATTAGCGCGTTTAAACACACAAACACACAAACAAAATCTTCCGCTTTATAATATTAAAAGTAAATTAAAAGTATAGATTGTCCATGTAATCAGTCCATCAATTTTTTTTGCGACGCCATGTTGGTTTTAAAATTAGTATTTAGTTGTTAGACATCGTAAAAAGTCGCAAACAAAAGGCTAGTACTCTTTTAATTTACAAAATCTGCGTTTTACTCTATGGTTCGAGAATTTGTTAAAACTTAACATTTCTTAACCTGCCTTTATAACCATTTTAATCAAACTATTGCAGTTTGGGACCATATGTAGCAGTAAACTTCATTGTTTAGGAAAGCTCTAAATATGAAAAATATATACCTGTGGACAAAAAACAAAAGTAAGAACATATTCAAAGTAAACATAGAGATGGTCTTATTTATAATGACTTATCGAAGGTTTAAACGGAGATTTTATCGGAGAGATAATAAACATTTTAGCGTAAAAGACTATTATGAATAACAAGTTTTCACAATTTTCGCGAACCGATTTTAGCGAAATTTTAAACCTCCGATAAGTCATTATGAATAAGACCATATGTTCGCATCCTTATCTACAGTTGTATATGGTTTGGAAACAAACACGAACTGCTAGCTGTAGTGTACATTAAATATTATGATTTGTAGCTTACGATGGACGGTTTTTAATCCTTTACAAAAATGAAAAACAAAATATAGAGTCTACTACATTGCGCGGACCGGACGTGGTACAAGGTTTATTTTCGAGTTTTCCGTCTCCCACAGAGCATATTATCTGTGTAATATTCTTTAGCTGGTTTCTAGAGCACCAAGGGAAAAAAAGGGTGGTTAAAACTTGTATTCTTAATCCATTACCACAAGGAACACGAACCTCTAGTGTTTATTTAAAACTCTAAGTATATGCTGAGTAATACACCCAGTCATACAGTCACACATACTAAGCACCCACATAACAGCTGTTTCTATTCTAAAACAAACATGTAGGTAGTTTTATGAGATATTGTTTATGGAAAGGTAACGACCAGTTATTTTTGAGTTTTATCGTGAAAAACGTTTACACAAATATTTGCTTTACTTTTGATGTTAAAAACAACAGTAAATATAATAATAAAAGAATTATGAGCGTATAATTACATTTTGAAAGAAATTTTATTATATTAATAGAAAATTTAAGAATTTTCCTGCATAGCTGCGTATGTTTTTAAGAAAATATGGTCCCACTGTTGGGCAGTTTTTCTGCCTCTCATAGACTATGTTATTTGTGTACAATATTTCTGAGCTGGCTTTTACAGCACCCTGGTAAGGAAAAGGGTTGGTGACCCTTGTATTCTTAGTCTATCACACGGACAATTGGCATTGTTTATATATTTTTTAAACTTTTAATTCAAAAACCATTTCGGGGAATAGAGTTTCTGATCCATTAGTTTTTTTCGGAAATTATTTTTTTTTCAAAAAAGCAAATGATCTCTATTTGCCCTTGAAATAAAGGACCTAAAATATTAAGGCGTTCTGAGTGATATACTACTCTGTGGTAGAGTCGAAATTGGTCTATTATATCAACTTGGCAACTTTGAAAAGATGTATTGCAATCTGTCTTAAGTCTATCAGGAAAAGTCAATATTATACAGATTGCATACAACGATGACGTCACAACATTTATAATAATATCTTTATATATTTTTCAAAAATTATATATTGTGAATATTTCGATAATATTGAAATTAGTTGCTTAAAATAATCTATATTTTCTAAAAAAAATATAAAAAATTGGTCAAGTGCGAGTCGGACTCGCGCACGAAGGGTTCCGTACCATTATCTATGCAACATATGGCAACGTTATTAGTATCGAGCAAGAAACGGTAAAAAAATCATGTTTGTTGTATGGGAGCCCCCCTTAAATATTTATTTTATTTTATTTTTAGTATTTGTTGTTATAGCGGCAATAGAAATACATCATCTGTGAAAATTTCAACTGTCTAGCTATCACCGTTCTTGAGATACAGCCTGGTGACAGACGGACGGACGGACGGACGGACGGACGGACAGCGAAGTCTCAGTAATAGGGTCCCGTTTTTACCCTTTGGGTACGGAACCCTAAAAAACAGCAGGTCAAAGATTATGAACAATGCCAATTAAAATGAATTTAAAGCTACAGGCTATATATTATGCCTATGTGTAATTATTGGAATTGCCAGGCGTATGAAGTCGCGGGCATCAGTCAGTATATAGCCAGCTTCAAGGTCAAGGGTGAGGTCAAAACCTTGGTATGTAAACATAAGTGGAAGCCTGTGACTGTTACCCAGACAGGTATTGTTATGATGTCATTGACAACCTTCCAAATGTGGCGACGTCATCGCCATATTTGGAATTGTATGGTTTATATGTGATGCATACAACGATGTACTTTATTTTGGCTTTGTTGTATTTTATTTTGAATCCTGCCTATACCCTTATACTATATGTTGAATTTAGAAAAAAAATACCCGTTTTTACAACATTTTTCAGTGATGCTTCGCTCCTATTAGTCGCAGCATTATGTTATATGGCCTAAACCATTTCTCAATAAATGTACTATCCAAAACTAAAAGAATTTTTCAAATCGGACCAGTGGTTCCTAGCGAAGGAATATAGCGCGTTCAAACATATAAACTCTTCAGCTTAAATATTACACTAGTACTATATGGAAGAAACACAAACAACAAACATTGTTTGTTTCTTTGTTTGAAATAGGCTACAAACGCACTGGACTAATTCAGTTAACAATATTATCCTTGGTTAACATAGGTTATATGTTTTATTCTTTTTTAAAAGTGAATAAAAATCATTGCCTATATAAGAAAAATCCGTGTGTTGACTGATTAAGAATACAAGTGCCACCAACTCTTTTCTTTACCAAGGTACTGTAAAAGCCAGCTAAGGGATTTCACACAGATAACATCCTCTGTAAAAGACGGAAAACTCGAAAATAAACCCTGGTCAATGCAGTATAATTCCTCCAAAAATGGAGGACTTCCCACTGCTGAGTACGGGCCACTCAGCAGTGGGAAGTTGATGGGCTGGAGAGAGAGAGCAAAATAATGAAAAATATGTACGACTATATAGGTCTAAAGACACAGTAACTTTAATAAAGTTGCCCATGAGAAGCCGGGGTGGATATCTTGTTGATAATAAAAGCGAAAGATTCTGCTTTCTTCTTTTTAGGGTTTCGTACAAACCCATAAAGGATCACTCCGGTGTCTGTCTGTCTGTCTGTCTGTCAAACTTTTTTTACTCAGTAACGGTCAGTCTTTTTCATAATAATCTGCATAGAAATGCATTCAGATGCGTGAATCGATCAATGCTCGCGTGCATGCATCTACATGCAAACGGTAAAATGCCATGAGATGCATGCCAATGACGTCACCGTTTCATTCATAGTTCTATTCTAATGTGATACAGTCACGAGTTTATGTAAAATTATGTGCGAAATTCTAATAATAATGGACGTTTACACGTTATTATATCACACGAATGTCATTTCCGGAATAAAATATAATATTTTACTTAGTATTTCACGTTTCTTCAAGGTTAGTGTGTTATATACTTTAAATACACGAAACGTTTATTATTCGACGGGCCTCGTGGTGTAGTGGTTCTGGTAACGGACTGCCGATCAAGACGTCGCGGGTTCGATTCCCGCTCGGGACAATCATTTGTGTAATTTTTCTAATTGTCATACAAATGTTTGTACTGCGTCTGGGTGTTTCTATGTATTATAAGTAAGTATCTATAAAAAAAAAAGTAGTATAATATGTATTCTATCCGTATTCTGGTACCCATAACACAAGCATATAAGCTTAGCTTGGGACCAGAGGACGTTGTGTGAAATGTCCATGAATATTTATTATTGTAATTAGTTATTGCCGACAGAAATACCTGTGTTTATTGCATGAGCGATTTTAAGGATTTTTGTCTAGAATTATTATTATACTAGTCGTTGCCCGCGACTTCGCACGTCTGAAATTTAGAAATCAAACAGATGTTTACTACACCGCTCGATAGATGGCGTTGTACAACTCTTCTGAATCGTTCTATGGTTCAACTCATCAAAACTTTTAGGTTATGTGTTCAACAGATTCATACAACTCGATTTAACAATTATAAAGTAGTAAGGAGTCATAACAGTAGTCGGATTGATCTGAATTTATGCACACATATTAAGGACCGATGACAATGAAATAATTTAGAAGACATTCAGGCTTTTCAAGCATGTCTTTTAGTTATTGAACAAAGCAATGTTGAATGTTGACGTTCAGAAAATATGTGTCACTATTCTACTTCTATATATGGCTGCTAAGGGAAAATGCCAGTAAGAGGTAATCTATGTAATCTCTTTTGAGAGAACGGAAAACTTAAAACCAAACTTTTAACAATACGTCTGGTAAGCGTTAAAGACAAGACAGCCGTCTTAGAAGGATTCCCGGGGCCAAAATTAAGTAGTTACAGGGCTTAGAAACTTGTAATTATAGGTGTTTCAGGCGTAGGTACTTAAAGTAACATCAAAATCTATGCTAAAAAATTTACCAAAAAACGCAATAAACAAACTCACAGTTAGTTCATAGTTATAAAATCAGTGATGTCATTGTAATACAGATGACCAAACCTTATAAAAAAAATATAGTTATCGTGGGAATATAACTGTTATAAATAACTATTAACGGTTACAGACATACATTTAGGTAACTATGTAATTCCTTCATTAACCTTCACGTTACTATATTGACCTAGTTCAAGTTTACGATGAGTTATGGTCATCATAATTGTTAGTAATTGCTCTTGAATAAAACTCTGTACAGGTATAAACTATTTGGTAAGTTTTTAAGTATTTAGAAATACTATATTACCGGGTAACACTCACAGTTTTGGGATCGAAAATGTGACTGATCTTATCAGTGCACGCCGGAAGGTCGCAGACGCCGCTGCGCACTCGTCCTGAAGATGAGCATCGGATATGCTCGAAACCTGGGTCGACATCTTCGATCCCAAAACTGTGAGTGTTAGCCGGTAATATAGTATTTCTAATATGACTCAAATTCACGAAAATTTCAATACGAAATTTTTTAAGTATTTTGTAGATAGGCAATTGTGAAACCGTCCATCTATCTATTCATCCTCCTGCCCTTATCCCATTATTTGGGGTCCGCGCAACATGTCTTTTTCTTCCATAGTCTTCTATCAGCCATCATGTCTGTGTTAACTCCTCTTTCTTTTATGTCCACTTTCACACAGTCCATCAATCTTTTCTTAGGTCTTCCTCTAGACTTTTCCTTCCTTTTACATTTATACGCAGAACTCTCCTAACGATATTACTTTCCTCTCGTCTCATGACATGCCCATACAAGGACATCCACTCATTCTTAAATTTTTCAGTCACTGGCATCACTTACAGACTTCCTCTAATATATTCATTCTTTAATTAATCACTTCGCGTATCTATCTATTAATGTCATAAATTACCACAAAACTCTTTGAGAATTACATAAAATAGTTGAGTGTATAGTCCACCTTTTAACACGCTTATATAAGTTCGGTATGTATCTATCAATGTATTAATCTATGTAACGGAATCTTTGAACGCGATTTTCACCCACTTGCAATAGTCCGATTGATTTGAAATTTTGCATACATATCAAGGACCGATGACAAAGCAATTGTTTAAAAATATATTCAGGATTTTCAAGCGTGTTTTTTAGTTTTTGAACTAAGGAAATTTCAACTGACGTGATGTGTTGATAAGAGATTAATGAAAAGAAAAAATAAGAGATTTGATTCAAAAATTTGAATTTATAATATATTTTTAATGTTTAAAATTATCTGTGTGTTTTTAAAATAAACGTTTTCTTTAATATTTTGCAGTATATTTTTTTACACAATAACACCTTTCAGACGGACGCCATATTTTCCTGTATTTTTACATTATTTATTTAATTATTCTGATTCAAAACAGTACCATTTTATATTCATACGCCTTTACATACTATAAAATAATTTTTTTTTTGTATATACTCGTATGTATGTCTCTACTTGAGCGTAAATCTTCAAAACTACGCAACCGATTTTGAAGCCGTATTTTTTTATTGATAGAGTGGTTCCAGAACCAGGTTTTTTAAATAATTCGTTAGGGTTTTTTAACTACTAAGTGGTGGGAAACAGTTACTATATAATAACGAGAACAATAAAAAATACTAAATGAGCACAGTTTTCCATGGCATCAATAAAATTGTTTGCGCTCAATGTTTATTTTCTCATGTAAGGTCCAATTCATACATGTTTATTTACATGTGTAAGGCCTACAGAACCAGTTATTTATTAAACAATTAGATGAGCTATTTTATGTATGACCGTGAAATGTATAATACTAACGAACTTTAAGACAGTTATTTAAAACAATTATTGTGTTATTTAATTAAGAGTTTGCGGTACATTTTACTGTTTGTTATGGAATATTTGAATTGTATTGAAGGAATTTATGCAGTTTGTTGTGATTTTTCCGTTCATATGTTTAGTATTGTTTAGTAGTTGGATGACCGAATTTTCTTTGTTTTTGTAAATTTTGTTTCATTGCAAATTAAATAAATAATAATAATATTCACGGACATTTCAAACAACGTCCTCTGGTCCCAAGCTAAGCTTATTATTACTTGTGTTATGGGTACCAGAATACGGATATAATACATAAACTACTTTTCTTTTGTAAATACATACTTATAATACATAGAAACACCCAGACGCAGTACAAACATTTGTATGACAATTAGAAAAATCACACAAATGATTGTCCCGAGCGGGAATCGAACCCGCGACGTCTTGATTGGCAGTCCGTTATATGAACCACTCAACCACGAGGTTCGTCAAAATATTTCTAGATCGATTACTTTTATGACACTTTTAAATCCCTTGTATAATTTTTTTTATAAAAATAGTATTATTTTATTTACCTCTCCTGCCGCCCTACCAGGCCATGGTGGTGCCTTGACCCGGCAAGGGTACCCCTCTCACGGAGCACCCGACTTGTCATTATCACCCTATCGATATCGTCCTAACGTGGCTGTCTGCCACAGTCGTCGCGGTGGATCCCGGAATTCGAATATTTACTTATTATATGTCAAAGTCGTATTTTTGTATGTCCCTATGTGAGCTTATATCTTCAAAACTTCGCAACGGACTTTGATGCGGTTTTTATGTAGAGTGGTTCCAGAGGATGGCTTTTTTGGATAATATGTTAAGTGTTTTTTTTATTTTCTGAATTCTACGACCCTTACTACCTTTACTATTTCTGAATTGAAGACCCTCGCGGCAAATGTGGCACACCACGCGACGGGGAGACCTAATGTTCCCCCCGCCCCGGGTCGGTCGGTTAGCGGGGCCACCTCTCGCCGGGTCATGGTAAGGCTCAAGGCACCATCCTGGCCCGGCAGGGCAAAAAGGAGAGAAAAAAAAACGCGTACGAAGTCGGGGAAAACAGCTAGTATTTAATACAATTAAACTTGAGAAATTAAAATGTTTCGGTCAGAAATTAAGTGGAAATTGATTCCGTTATACGCATACATACAGTTTTAAATAAAAGCATGCTGATTATATAAATAATTTTAACATACAAAATCATTTAGTGTGTTACGGTTTTTTCAAAATATTCTGTAGCTAATGTTTGAATATTAATCACTCGAGTCTAAATAGTATATCTATATAGGGTGCCCAGGGGCCGCTGGATGCAGTTACTAGAGGACCGCGCGTTGTGGCGTATTATGGGGAGGCCTATGTCCAGCAGTGGACGGAGAAAGGTTGATGGATGGATGGAGTATATAAGTAGTAAGGTATATAGGTTTTTAAAATGAAAATCAACATGGCAAATGTTTGGAGCGGAATAACAACAAAACTATAAAAAATTAACCAAAATTATCAAGTAGGCTATCATAATGTTCAGAATTAAAAGTCGTAATTTTAGGATGCCATGTCTTATTCCTATGGGGTAGGTAGAGACTACAGAACGCCATCTGCGTTAATTCATTTCTATAAATTTTCTTCTTTACTTATTATAAAACAAACGGTCGTATTCATAATGACTTATCGGCGGCTTATACGGAGATTTTATCGGAGAGATAATAAACGTTTTAGCGTAAAAAGACTATTATGAATAACAAGTTTTGACAATTTTCGCGAACTTTTAAACCTCCAATAAGTCTTTATGAATAAGACCATCTGTTTTTACTTTCGTATCTATATCCCTATGTACGCTTATATTTCCCAAACTACGCAATGGATTTCGATGCGGTTTGTTTTTAATAGATTGAGTGGTTCAATAAGAAGGTTTTTTGTTTGGGTTTGGTTTCAAAATTTCACACATAACAGCGGGTAACAGCTATATATATTATTATTATATGGCTTTAATAGTTAGAAAATCAGTTCTTAATCGAATCTTGTTGTACCTTAAGCAGTACTGTTACATTATAATGCCTAGATTACTAGGTCTTATTTGTAGGCCAAACATAAGTTATAATAATATAGACGATTGGGCACAAAACACCTCGTTTTAACTTTGTTGTTGTTATATATTAAACTAGCTGTTGCTCGCGTTGCGTCGCGAGCAACAGAGCGTAGTTTACTATATAGAAGTAGAATTTGAAAAATTTCTTTTTTTCGCAATAAAAGGTAGCCTATGTCCTTTCTCGGGGTCTAAAGATTGTCTGTGCCAAATTTCATCAAAATCGGTTGAGAGGTTTAAGCGGGAAAGCGTAACAGACAGACAGAGTTACTTTCGCATTTATAATATTAGTAGGGATAATTAATTTTAGCCTTAACTATGAGTCTCTCTTTCTCTCTCTCTCCAGCCCATTAACGTCCCACAACGTCCTCCACTTTGGGAGGGATGATGGTCTACTGTGCCGCGCTGACCAGGCGTGTTGGCACAGGGTTTAATTTCGAGTTTTCCGTCTCTCACAGTAGTCGTTAACTGCTTAAATTGTCCCTTAGCTGGCTCTTACAGCACCCTGGCACTGCACACCAACTATGACTAGAAAGTGTTTATTTTTTAGTGTTTTTTTAATTTAACTAAACTACTTTTTACGGATTTAGACGCGTCTAAATCCGTAAAAAGTATTTTAATAATATTTTTTTATACTTGCGCGACTCATCCATGCCAATGACATGACAAGAAAAGTTCGTTTGTTTGAATTGCACGCGCTAATCTCAGGAATCTTTGAGTGTTGGATAATACATATATCGAGGAAGGCTCTAGGCTTTATAACGTCACGCTAAGACCGATATAAGCGAAGCATAAGTGAAAAATGTTACAAAAACGGGCAAAATTATCTAAAGTTCACGGCTATGAACTCGCTGCTAGCAGCTAGTTATCCTATAAAACACTTAACTTTCTACCAAGATATTGTAAAAGCCTTTGTCTTTTACTTAGATAAAATCTACATTAGTCTTCTAGTAATAGAAAAACAATTTAACATACATAGAAGCTTCAGAAGGTAAAATATTTATATAAATAGCTCTTAGAGCGTCGAGCCAACAGGAGCAGCTAAACACAATGTTTTCTATATTTATACAAACATTATAAAGTTGAAGAGTTTGTTTGTTCGAACGCGTTAATCTCACTGGGCCGATTTGTAAAATTCTTTCAGTGTTAGATAGAGCATTTATCGAGGAAGGCTTTAGGCTATATAACATCACGGTACGACCAGTAGAAGTAGAAGTAGTGAAAAATGTTGCAAAAACGGGGGAATATTTTTAAATTCCACGCGCTGCTAACATCTGGTAAGCTGCTATAAAGCTGAAGAGCTTGTAAGTTTGAACGCGCTAATCTCAGGAACCACTGGACTGATTCGAAAAAATCTTTCAGTCTTAGATAGGGCATTTATCGAGGAAGGCTTTACGCTATATAATACAACGCCGCGACCAATAGGACCGAAGCGTCAGTAGAAAATATTTCATAAACGAAGACAATTGCAACAGCGACAGCTAGTCGTATATAAAATCGCCTCACACACGCTAAGATACAATACTATCTTTACACAATGAGTATGATCATTGTTCTCGTACCTTTTTCAGCGCAGCCTTATAATGTCAAGTCCTGTTGGATGAATGCTCTAAGAAATAGCTTCATATCTTAGATAGCGATCGATGTATATTGTACGATGTGAAAATAACACACTATGCTATTGTTATGAACATTGTTTTAAAGTTATGCGAGATATTCTTATATGTTTAAAGTGCTTATTACACTTAAATTTAAAGCTCATTTGAATAAAATTAATTTTTTCCAATACTTTTGACTTTGTAGTCAAACTATAAACTAACTATACTATAGTCCATAATCTATACATAATTATAATAAAAATCTAAAAAGTCGATGTCTGTGCTTTCAAGATATTGCAAAAAAATATTGGAAATGCGTTCTTTAATGACATAAAAGAAGGCAAAACAATGGTTTATAGAATTTTTGTCTGTGTTTGTCTGTTACTGTTTAGGCGAATCAAGTTTTAAGCAAAACATTACTCGAACAAAAAGGATTATTTTACATTTTTTTTTTGCAATTGACTTGCTATGCTTTTACTAAATAAACTAAATTATATTGGAAAAAATGATAACCATGAGCGGGACTTGAACCCACGACCTCGGAATACCGTTCCGTTGCTCTCCCATCTGAGCTATCATGGAACCATGATACATGATCCATTATAATTTAGTTTTATATGATTATTTTAGTATTATTTTTATGATAATTTATATTTATCTAGCTGTTGCCCGTGACTTCATTCGCGAGGAATTCAATTTTTTCCCCCTGTTTTTGCAATATTTATTACGAATGCTTCGCTCCTATTGGTTGCAGCGTAATGTTATATAGCCATCCTTAATAAATGTACCATCCAACATTGAAATAATTTTTGAAATCGGAGTTGTGGTTCCTGAGACTAGCGCGTTCAAACAAACAAACAAACTGTTCAGCTTTATAATGTTAGTAAACTTTTAAGCAGAAAATAGATATTTTTTTAAATATCTACCTACCATCTTACCTATTTTTTCGCAGTCAGTTAAAAAATTACTTTACTTGAACTAACAGAAACCCCAAAAATACAAGCAGCTTATGCTTCGGTAAGCAGGTGACACTATGCCAGATGGTAATCATGAGAATCACCGACCCATAACGATGTGACGGCTGGTATAGAACGGTAAAAGACGTAAGTTATCTTTGACTTTAACTATAAAATTTCCTAAATATTATCAAAATGTCCCTCGAAACGTCCGTCTGTTAATTTACTTCTACTTTTGCCTGCCCTTATCCCAAATTATTTGGGGTGAGCTCAGCACGTTTATTTTAAAAGCTCTCTTGTCAGCCGTCACACTCTCATTATTTCCTATTTCTTTACATACAGGGTGTGGCGTAAATGGTGGTCCAACGCTAAGGTGGTTATAGTTCAAGTATTCACCTATCATGTAAAAAAAAATTAACCATTTTTAGCAATTAGTTTTGGAAATATGATTTTTTTTTATTTTTTTGTAAAAAATCGATAAATATTTTATAAATGAGAATGTAACTTCGACAAATGACCTTTGGACCACCATTTACGCCACATGCTGTATAATATCATTTTTTACGCAGTAGGTACATCTATTCAATCTTTGGTCTTCCTTTTCTTTTGGGCCTTGTGGTGTAGTGGTTCTGGTAACGAACTGCCGATCAAGAGGTCGCGGGTTCGATTCCCGCTCGGGACAATCATTTGTGTGATTTTTCTAATTGTCATACAAATGTTTGTACTGCGTCTGGGTGTTTCTATGTATTATAAGTATGTATTTACAAAAAAAAATGTAGTATATGTATTCTATCCGTATTCTGGTACCCATAACACAAGCATAATAAGCTTAGCTTGGGACCAGAGGACGTTGAGTGAAATGTCCATAAATATTTATTATTTATTTTATTCCTTTTCTTTTCCTTGAGTTCCATCCCTCCTCATTAAGTGCCCATACCATGATAGACGATACCGTAAAGGTAGGGTTTAGGTTCTAAGAGGAAAGGTTCGTGTTATAATGCCGTAATAATGATAACAACAATATTTACTTATTTAAAACAAAGTCGTTATTTTTCTGTGAGTTATATCTTCAAAACAATGTGATTTTTTTTATTGATAGGAAGGTTCTGGATTTTGAATTTGCTTAGGCTTGGTGTATATTATATATAGTTTAGTATATACAACGTGTTGCAGAAAATTGTAGTCATATTTTAATGTTGCATTGGATAGGCGTTAAGAGGGTACTGTACTCCTCATTTAGGTATTTGCCTTAGGTATTGCTATCCCTATTTCCGAGCGCCGCGCTGAATGGGACAAATATAGATAAAGCGGATTTTACCTACAAATTCTTTGAAAAAAATTGGTCAAGTGCGAGTCGGACTCGCGCACGAAGGGTTCCGTACCATTATCTATGCAACATAAGGCAACGTTATTAGTATCGAGCAAGAAACGGTAAAAAAATCATGTTTGTTGTATGGGAGCCCCCCTTAAATATTTATTTTATTTTATTTTTAGTATTTGTTGTTATAGCGGCAATAGAAATACATCATCTGTGAAAATTTCAACTGTCTAGCTATCACCGTTCTTGAGATACAGCCTGGTGACAGACGGACGGACGGACGGACGGACGGACGGACGGACGGACAGCGAAGTCTCAGTAATAGGGTTCCGTTTTTACCCTTTGGGTACGGAACCCTAAAAAAAGACGTTTCGTACTTCCGTTTTTTTTCGCGAAAGTTAAACGGATTTTAATAGTTTTTGCGTTATATTATAGATAAAGAGTATATCTATGCTTCTATCACTTTCTTTTGTGGTAAAACTTTACCAAATTTGTGTGATAGACGCTGCAACTTTATTTAAAGAAAACCGAAAAAAGTGGGTAGTTTGGATTGTCATATTTCTTTAAGTTATTATGTTTTGAAAAAAAGAAAGTGATAGAAGCATAGATATACTCTTTATCTGTAATATAACGCAAAAACTATTAAAATCGGTTTAACATTCGCGAAGAAAAAACGGAAGTATGATACCCATACTTTTGTATGGAGCATAATTTGGTATCGTGCCGTCTTAAATATTATGTCGCTGGGCGTCCTTTACTAATTTTGAATTATAATATAATTCTATTTAATTATATTATAAAAACTGACCGCGTTCATATTATGAACGCGGTCAGTTTTTTATTTTATTTAAAGGGCTTGGTAGCGAATATATCGCCCTAGTTTATATAGTTTAGTATATATAGTTTAGTATATATAGTTTACTATATATATAGTTTGGTGTATAAAATTTTACGCATACGAAGTTAGGGGCGGCAGCTAGTCAAGATATACAACGTTCATTGCATGGGAGCCTCCTTAATTTTTTTGTATTTTGATTAAGGGCATACATCAATATTATCGTCGACATGACATGTATCTATTAACACAGCTAGTAGGTATAGAAAATGAAGAATTAGGGATATTTCTTTTGTTTACTCAAAATCTGCTAAATATATTTCAATTCCGGTTTACGTGTTTCTATAATAGTTACTTACGTTTTTAAATTTATTTCATTAGTTAATACGCGATAATAGACCGACAAATGAAAAAAATAAAAAAAGAGAGGATGTTTCGCTAAGATTTTCTATCGAGAACACTTTTTTCAATCGCGTTTCTGAGTTTATGCGATCCTAGATTATATATTGAAAAAACATATAGGTACTTAAAAATTAGAGCGCTAGCCATTCAATCTAAAGAAAAAATGAAAACTTCGTACGTAGAAAAACGCACGAAGCTATTTTGGTATCCTCGTAATAAGTAATACACATTCGAACACATTCGAAGTCCCCGAGACCATCGGAAAACCTTACTCTGAAAATGACAAAACATTTCACTAACTTTATGACAAAATCATTTACAGTCCAAGCAGTAAGGTTGTGGAATGATTTGCCGATTGTTATTAAAAGCGCAAAATCTCTAAAAATTTTCAAATAACTACTAAAGGAGCACTATTTACACAAATATTAAACTACTTCATTGTTCACATTTCTGATTGTTTATATTTTGACTCTATTTATGCATGTAGGTTTATTTAATTTAAAATTGTATTGTAAAAACACTGTTATATTATGTAATTATGTATATACATATATACACATTTGACCATTTTTATATCCTTATAATGTCGTATTTGTTATTTGTATTTAATCTAGTTGATTTATGGTATATTTATTTATGTACACCGCAACTTGCCCAACTAAATATACTTTCTTATATTTTCCATCCTATGGTTGCCTGGAAGAAATCGCTTTAAGCGATAAGGCCGCCAATGGGCATTGTTCATATTTTTTTAAACTTTTATTTCGAAAACCATTTCGGGGAATAGAGTTTCTGATCATGATCCATTAGTTTTTTTCGGAAAATTTGCTATATTAACAATTATTTTTCCAAAAAAGTAAATGACCTCTATTTGCCCTTGAAATGAAGGACTTAAAATATTAAGGCGTTTTTAGGGACATATTACTCTGAAGTGGAGTTGAAATTGGTCTATCATATCAACTAGTCAACTTTGAAAAGATAAAGTGCAATCTGTATTAAATCTATCAAGAAAAGTCTATACACAGATTGCGTAAAACGATGACGTCACAACATTTAAAGTATTATCTTCAAGAATTTTTTAAAAATTCTGTATAGTTAATATTTCAATAATATTTAAATTAGTTGCTTAAAATAGTCTATATTTTCTGAAAAGAATATAAAAACAGTAGGTCAAAAATTATGAACAATCCCTATTGTACATTCTGTTTCTTTAGAATTATTGTTTGATTAATATTGTTATTTATTGGTATACAATAAAGAGTTTATAAATAAATAAACAATACTTAATTATTTTTGTCCATGTGGTGACGGATTAAGAATACAAGTGTCACCACCCCATTTCTTTCCCAGGGCGCTGTAAGAGCCAGCTAAGGGACAACATAAGCAGTTAACGTTTACTGTGAGAGACGGAAAACTTGAAACTAAATCCTGTGCCACCACGCCTAGTCAGCGCGGCAGAGTAGACCATAGTCCCTCCCAGAGGAGTAGGCCCGTGCCCAGCCGTGGGACGTTAAGGGGCTGGTCTTTTATTCTGGTTTTTGAGATTAATTGTTACAGTAGCAAAAGAAATACATAATCTATGGAAGCTATCCAACTGTCTAGATAGGAATATCAACGTTCTTGTGATACAGGCTTAGCAGACTCTCAGTAATAGAGTCCCATTTTTAACACGCTTATATTACATAGTTTGTTTGGTAAGTATCTATCAATGTATTAATCTATGTAACGGAATCTTTGAATGTGATTTTCACCCACTTACAGTAGTCGGATTGATCTGAAATTTTGCACACATATTAAGGACTAGACAACGCAACAATTAAACTTTTTTGACACAAGTTTTTGAACTAAGGTAATTATACCTTTAAGTACGGACCTCTAAAACTACTCACAACTATTTAACCAGTAATTCTTAATGTTAATATCACACCAAGTATGTGTGGTGATCTCATGATTACGCAACACTTTCGCTGACCAACCGGTTACGGAGCGATTTCTTGACGAGTTTGCAAAATTACGAAATTGACGCCTCCGTTGTATTAAACTTTTAAGTTTAAGATCTGTCTTAAATGGGTTTTGTTTCATAACATGGAAAGTAGCTACAATAAGTTTATTTACTTAAGAACCAGTATATATAAGAGATATCTTTTTCTATATACTATCCTAGAAACCCTGCGCACGGTAATAAAGTATAATTCATATACAAACCATTTTCATCAGGGATAGCAGACGCGTATGTACCCTAGGGCCATAGGGGCCGTGGCCCGGGGCGGCCAGTCTAAGAAGGACAGCGAAAGCCTTCAGCCTTCTTGCTCTATCTCGATTAGTTTATAGGGCGGCTAAGTAGATTGGCCCGGGGCGTCAATTCAAATGACCCGGGGCACTAATTTTTTAAATATGCCTCTGGGGGATAGTGTTACGCTACACGACGCGTTTTTCTGGGTCTCTTACCGCCCCCTTTTAAATCTGCAGCACCCACAATATTGCCAACATGGAAAAATCTTTACTTATTATAACACAAAGTTGTTATTTTTGTATGTATGCCCCTATTTTGCTTATATCTTCAAAACTACACAATGGAATGTCTTCCTTAATCGATGGAGCGGTTCAAGAGGATAGCTTTTTTGTATAATTTGTTGAGGTTTGGTGTATATTGGGGGAGGGAGATTTAAAAAATTGGTCAAGTGCGAGTGGGACTCGCGCACGAAGGGTTCCGTACCATTATCTATGCAACATAAGGCAACGTTATTAGTATCGAGCAAGAAACGGTAAAAAAAATCAGTTTTTTGTATTCCTTAAATATTTATTTTATTTTATTTTTAGTATTTGTTGTTATAGCGGCAATAGAAATACATCATCTGTGAAAATTTCAACTGTCTAGCTATCACCGTTCTTGAGATACAGCCTGGTGACAGACGGACGGACGGACGGACGGACGGACGGACGGACAGCGAAGTCTCAGTAATAGGGTTTCCGTTTTTACCCTTTGGGTACGGAACCCTAAAAACTACAAACGCGGGCGAAATAGCGGGCATTAGCTAGTAGATAATAAAAAATAATCTCCTATTCGGCCTTACGGTATTGTGATTGTGATGACGAGCCCCGTGGTGGAGTGGTTCATATAACGGACTGCCGATCAAGAGGTCGCGGGTTCGATTCCCGCTTGGGACAATCATTTGTGTGATGTTTTTCATAGTCATACAAATGTTTGTACTGCGTCTAGGTGTTTCTATGTATTATAAGTATGTATTTACGAAAGAAAAGTAGTATACGTAGTATTATCCGTATTCTGGTACCCATAACACAAGCATATGAGCTTAGCTTGGGACCAGAAGACGTTGTGTGAAATGTCCATGAATATTTATTTATTATTTATTTAATATTATCCTGAGCGAGAACCGAACCCATAACCTCGCGAGCCAGTTCGATTATTATATTTCCATTAGACTAAATACCGCTGAACTACAAGACTCATTGTAAAATCTATTTAACTTCTAACAATTTAAAGATCTAATCTCCATTCTTTTAGATCAAATCGGTATAATAGTTTTTAGAGTAAGGTCAGTGGTAATTCGTCTATTACGAGTTATTTTAGACACGACAACTTACCGTAACGGATACTAACTTCACAATGTGATTTATTAACAAGATTTTAGTTTTGCTTATTAAGTAAGCTTTATTTAAGTAGTAAGTACATACAATACAAGTTTGGACATAACCAAACTTGTTTTTCCAAATATATCTTGCAACTAAGTGGAGGTTCTTAAAAATTACAAAAATAATAACTTTTATATATATTTAACTAGCTGTTGCCCGAAATTTATAAATGAAACCTTAACAAACAGAAGTTTACCATATCACTCGATAGATGGCGTTGTGCAGTTTTTTAAATCACACTATGGTATGGTTACACACGTTAACTCTGAACCTCGTGAAGATTATTTGTTTTAATTCCGTATTTCGCATTTATAAATTAAAGCTAAGGAGTAAGGATAAGGATTCGGTGTCTGTCTGTCAAATGAATTTTATCTCAGTAACTATAAATAATGTTTACATTTAGATAGAGTAATAGCAAATCTATAATGTATAAATATAATATAATCTATATTCTATAATCAATCATTTCTGTGCTTTATCTAATTGTCATAGAAATGTTTGTACTGCGTCTGGGTGTTTATCTCTAATATATAAAATTCACGTGTCACAGTGTTAGTTACCGTACTCCTCCGAAACGGCTTGACCGATTCATCTCAAATTTTGCATACATATTCAGTAGGTGTGAGAATTGGCCAACATCTATTTTTCAAACTTTTTTTTTTGTATGGCAAAACAACGTTTGCCGGGTCAGCTAGTATATTATAAGTATGTATTTACAAAAAAAAAAGTAGTCTATATATTCTATGCGTATTCTGGTACCCATAACACAAGCATAATAAGCTTAGCTTGGGACCAGAGGACGTTATGTGAAATGTCCATGAATATTTTTTTTTATTAAATATTAATGGATATTCCACACAACGTCCTCTTGTCCCAAGCTAAGCTGTATTCTTATGCTTGTGTTATGAATACCAGAATACGGACTATGTGTAAAAAATGTGTATACTGTGTCTGCCTATAAGCAAAAAAACTTAAGACTTATATTTTTTCATTTAAAGGGCTTGGTAGCTTTGCAATTATATCACCCTAAGACTTATTTTTAAGATTGTGTTAATGCCTATGTGTCTTAAAATAAATATTAATAAACGTTGTTACCAAAAATATGTGGACGTAAGTTTTGCCATATAGCACCGTCAATTGCTAACTTAAAAATATCTAACATACATATAACATTAACTAAGTTTACATTCATGGACATAACAGTATCTAAGTTATCTCTATCTGTGCAAAACATAATAACAGAGCAATGTCGCGCAAATAAAACCTTTTACAATATATCTACGCCTTTTACGGTATAACACTATAATTAAAAAATGAATGTAGGCAAAGACAAAAGAATGATTTACAGTTTTTTTTTAATCAATTGGCTCACCTTGATACTCCGTTTATTTAGACAGCTGGCCGAAAAGACAACAATAAACTGGCACTAACTTGCCCGTACAAGGGTAATAAAAAAAAATAGTACTTACTATAAAACTTTTTTTAAACACTGAACACAGTAATATAAACTTTTTAAATTTCGAATACGATACACCACAGATCACTGTTTCGTTTTTCGTTCTTATTTAGAAAATGGAACGTCGGTCGAGCGGCATGCGCCCGCGTCGTTGTCGCACGCTACACTGAGTCCGCAGTCCGCACGCCGCCATTTTCTCAGCGAATAGTGGGAGAAGCCACCGAAATGGGAAATAAAACGGAAAAGAAGGCTGTATGGATAGTTTGGCGTGCGCTACTCTATACCGACAAAAAAAGCGTTGATAAGCTTGTTTGCTTGTTAAAGAAGACGAGAGTTCTGTTGTAAATCGCATTAACTCGCAACTGAGCTCTATCATTTTCTTAACTAGGATTGCCATCACCTAAATTTTAAACCCTCAGGTCCCTATGTAAAACTAAACTCGTAATAGTAAAACTGCCAGGCATAGTTAGTACCTTATATTTACTATTTTTAAAATTAATCATGATATCATAGTAATTTTCATGAGACGACAAGTATTTTCGACACAACAAGGACTGAGTCATTTGTCGAACTAAAAACAGATATTTAGTAAACATTACTTAAAAATAACTAAGGGCAAATCATATTTGTACGTACACGTTTGTTTTTCCAAAGCATACGAAGTTTTTCTTGGAAAATGGCGAAGATACATAATGCAAATAAAGATTTCGTAAATAACAGACATAATATCGTCGTTTTAGGGACTAAAAGACTAAACGGGACTGATTGACAGAAAACTGATTACGAAGACATAGCTTTCCGTTTTTCCGTCGGTTTGTCACCAGGCTGTATCTCAGGAACGTTGATAGAGAGCAATTTAAAAATAAAAATTGAAAATTTCACAGTTTGTATATAGGTACCACCTCCGCGCGGTGACGGATTAAGAATACAAGTGTCACCATCCCATCTCCTTCCGCTGTAAAAGTCAGCTAAGGGATATTGCATACAGATAACATCTTCTGAGACAGAAAATTCGAAAATAAACCTCGTGCCAACACGCCTGGTCAGCGCGGCACAGTAGACCATAATCCCTCCCAAAGTGGAGGAGGCCCGTACCCTACATTGGGACGTTAATGGGCTGGAGAAGAGGAAGTATATCAGTTGATGCTACTACAACATTATATTCATCATCATCATCATTCTCCTGCCCTTATCCCATTATTTGGGGTCCCGTTATTTGGTGTTATTTGGGTCGGTATGGCGAATATGCATATGTTAATAAGGGTAAGGAACCCTTCGTGTGCGAGTTCAACTCACACTTGATCAGTTTTGTTTAAAAGCTTGCTTATCACGTAACCTTTTTATATCTTTGAAAGAGTACGTATATCTTTTCGGTAAATCACAAGATGGAAAACTATCCCAAGCTCTAAAAATTTTCGGAATTTTCGACAAAATATATCTAAGCTAGCTGTTGCTTGCGACTGCATACGCATGGAATTTTTCTTATTATCATTAAGTTTTCTTCGTTTTTGCAACATTTTTCACTGATGCTATTCCTATTGGTCGCAGCGTGATGTTATATAGCCTATAGTCTTTCTCGATAAATGGACTATCCAACACAAAAAGAATTTTTCAATTCAAACTAGTAGTTTCTGAGATTAGCGCGTGCAAACAAACAAACTCTTTAGCTTTATAGTATAGATATGTTTCAAGTAGATAATTTATTTAAAGTCTCAATTATGATTGACTCCATTTATTTGTGAAAGTAGAAGTAGTTTCCGTAGAAGGACTGGTGTGTACGACATAGCCCGAAGAGTTAGCACGCTGAAGTGGCAATGGGCAGGCCACATCGCTTGACGATCTGATGACCGTTGGGGACGGAAGGTCCTCGAGTGGCGACCATGACCCGGACGACGCAGCGTGGGGCGGCCCCCAACAATGTGGACCGACGCGACGATATCGTCAAATACGCCGGGGGCCGCTGGATGCAGTAAGCGCAAGACCGCGCGTTGTGGCGTTCTATGGGGGAGGCCTATATCCAGCAGTGGACTGAGAAAGGTTGATGGATGGATTTGTGAAAACCGCGTCAATATATAGACAATAATTATTAGTTCTCCCCTAGTTTGTTCTAGTCTAGAGTGTAGTTTTAGTTTTCCGTTTATTTAATGTGTTGGAAACGGAAAAAGTATAAAAATTACTCATCCACGATGACGGCGCGTCTCTACCTTTGCTCTACCACGCTATGTGGATCTGGTATCGGCAGCGACAAACGTGCATGAATTCTTTTTAGAGAAATTATTTATATAAATATAAAATAAATAAATAAATATTCATGAACATTTCACACAACGTCCTCTGGTCCCAAGCTAAGCTTATTATGCTTGTGTTATGTGTACCAGAATACGGATAGAATACATATGCTACTTTTCTTTTGTAAATACATACTTATAATACATAGTAAACACCCAGACGCAGTACAAACATTTGTATGACAATTAGAAAAAGCACAGAAATGATTGTCCCGAGCGGGAATCGAACCCGCGACCTCTTGATCGGCAGTCCGTTACATAAACCACTCAACCACGAGGCTCGTCGACATGATACTATACATGACATATGTGATAATGTTATGTGATACTTGTTCTGGCATTTTCTATGGTTTTATACTAGTCCGTCGACAAAGTCATTGTATTGTCCTCACTTATTATAAAACAAAGTTGCTATTTTTGTATGTATGTCCCTATTTGTGCTCATATCTTCCAAACTACATAACGGATTTTGATGCAGTTTTTTTAATAGGTAGAGTAGTTCATAAGGATGGCTTTTCTTATTAAGGTTTTGGTTCCAAATTCCACGCGTTGTAGGCAACAGCTAGTTTTCTTATTATATTTTTTTATATTCACAGACATTTCACACAACGTCCTCTGGTCCCAAGTTAAGCTTATTATGCTTGTGTTATGGGTACCAGAATGCGGATATGATACATATACTACTTTTCTTTTGTAAATACACACTTATAATACATAGAAACACCCAGACGTAGTACAAACATTTGTATGACATTTATGGATATCACACAAATGATTGTCCCAAGCGGGAATCGAACCCGCGACCTTGTAAACGGCAGTCCATTACATGAACCACTACGCCACAAAGCCCGTCAGTCAGTTTAACAATATAGCACAGTTTAGTTATCTACACTTTACTCTTCAGTTCGAGATAATTTATTAATTATAATATAGTCACGGATTAAAGTGAAATTGAATAAGCAAACAGAACGATGTTACATGAGAAAAGTGTAACTAGTATTTTTTTTATATATTTAGTATCTATATAAAATTATATTACGCTTAGTTTAGGACCAGAGAGTAAAGAGTGACATCAGAGTCATTTATGTCGAATATCTTCACGAAATATAAGCATTAAACTGATCAACACACTAACGTTGAATAATTCCATTACATTTATTTTATTAACGAACGCCTAAAATAAATATAAAGCAAAGATTAACTAGTTGCTTTGGTGCGTTGTGCTATATAAAGCACAGAAGGCGCTAACGTAATATAAGTAACAAATCAAGCAAAAACCTAAGAGCCTAAGAACATCGTCGGCAGATAACCGTTAGGGATTAAAGGCTATCATTAAATATGATAGCCTTTAATCCCTAACATGGATCGCAGAAAAGGTGCATGCATAAAAAGTAAAAATATGTGGATTGATTTCTTTAATTGCTGTGATTTTGGAGTCCATTTCAGCAGATACCTTGACCCGACTGCTAAAGAATTTTAACTTAAACTTAATTCACCGACATGTTTAAATGTAATAAACATTATTTACATTCAAACAAATTTTTATTTTATTTACAACTAGCAGTGCCCGCGACTTCGTACGCGTGGAATTAAGAAACAAAAAATTTAATGAACTAACAATAACGCCATTTTACAGCTAATTAGTAAATCGTCAATGTGGTTCTCTTTTCTTGCACAGTTCTAAAAAAGTAACACACACGGCCCAATGTCATTTTAGTAAATGATATCTCAGAGCTTCATCAATGTCCTATAGTCCCAAGGTAAGCTTTATATGCTTGTGTTATGGGTACCAGAATACGGATAGAATACATAAACTACTTACATACTTATAATACATAGTAAACACCCACCCTTATAATACCATAAACATGGCTCTTAATTTTTTATCCGTGAGAACCTATAATTCGCTTGCTGATGAATATTTCTTTTTTGTTCATATTGATTGAGAAGCTGTTGGTCTTCCTTGAAATAAATAAATCTCATAAATAAATAAAAAATTAGAATATTTTGTTGTTCTATCTTTTAAAGTTTAAGCAGCAAAATAGTTGTAGTTGATTTTTTTCCGAAAAACCCAAATATTTTACGGAACCCTAATTTTTCCAAAATAAAATCTAGCCTATTTTAAGCGCAGATAATGTAGCTTTCAAATGGTGAAAGAATTAAAAAAAACGGTTTAGCAGTTTTTGAGCCTATTGACCATACGCCGACGCCGACGTCGACGCCGCTGTCGATGCCAACACCTATAAAACTAACTCAGCACCGATACCTCGGGGTTTGAGCAACGTAACGACCATACGACGCCGACGCCGAAGCCGACGACGACGCCGACGCCGAAGTCGACGACGACGCCGACGCCGAAGCCGACGACGACGCCGACGCCGAAGCCGACGACGCCGAAGCCGCCGCCGACGCCGACGTCGTCGCCTGCGCCGCTGTAGAAGCCAATGCCTATAAAAACCAACTCAGCACCAATACGTCGGGATTTGAGCAGCGTAACGACCATACGCCGACGCCGACGCCGATGCCAACACCTATATAAGCCAACTCAGCATCGATACGTCGGAATTTGAGCAACGTAACGACCATACGCCGACGCAGACGACGACGCCGACGCCGCTGTCGATGCCAACACCTATAAAAACCAACTCAGCACCGATACGTCGGGATTTGAGCAACATAACGACCATACGCCGACGATGACGCCGGCGTCTTTAAAGACCAACTCAACACTGATCCGTCGGGGATTGAGCAGCGTAACAACCTGTACAATATTGACTTTTACACACACTAAGACGCCGTGACACATGGTATCTTTATAAATTATTGCATATGTGTTAATCTGATATGTAAGCTATATTATTGCAAAGTTTCACGAAAATCCATCCAGTAGTCTTTACGTGAAAGAACAACAAACATCCTTACATTCATACATTCAACCATACATCGAAACAATGGAGTATAGATAGATGACCGGGGAAACGTTCTCGTTGCTCAGCGAACAGTTTAACTTTATTTTATCACGCGTAATTCTTTTTTCGTCATATCTCCGAAGATATTCATTTAAATTGCATGCTGTAAAGAGCAGTTATTATGTATTTTAAATGCGTAAGCTAACTAAGGTATTTAATTTGATAAAAAATGTTACTATATACACATAAATGGCTTTTGAAAATATCCTATTGAATTTGATAATTTTGTTGACGTTCTTATGGGTACAGCGGGTTTTCCTTAAAAGATAGACATATGGCCTCGCGGACTTTTTTAAAGATCTATAGGTAGCAAACAATTTCTCCATACATTACTTTGTTGTAACTCACATGGATAAGGCAGCGTTTTCATTTAAAGCTCGCGCGCGTGACTTTTTTCCCCGTTTCTTGCAACATTTTACACTGCTGCTTCGCTTCTATTTGTTGCAGCGTGATGTTATATAGCCTATAGCCTTCCTCGATAAATGTACTATCCAACACTGAAAGAATTTTTCAAATCGGACCAGCGGATCCTGAGATTACCGCGTTTAAACAAACAAACAAACAAACAATCAAACAAACAAAGAAACTCTTTCGCTTTATAATATTAGTATAGATATTTGTTTAATATCATAGGATTATTATTAACTAGTTGTCGCCCGCGACTTCGTACGCGAGGAATTTAGAAAGGTTTCCTAGTTTTTGCAACATTTTTCACGGAATTTTCGCTCCTATTAATTGCGATGATAGCGCGATGTTATATAGCTTATAACCTTCCCCGATAAATCTTTACTAATTTATAGTTGAGAAAACGAGGCGATGACACAATATACTCGTAAGATTGCAAATGAAAAGAAATGAAGAGAATAAAAAAAAAATCCATGGAGTTTCTTGTCTGTTCTTCTCCATAGGATTCGCGTTTGGAATTGACACCTAGTTTCTGACATTTTAAAAGAGCTTGTAATGTAAAACATGTCAACTTGAAATAAAAAATTTTGACTTTGACTTTGAAAAATAAAAATTTTGACGAGCTTAAGTGTTAATGTGTGTAACGTAACTATAGCGCGATTTAAAAAACGGTACAACGCCATCTATCGAGCGGTATAGTAAACTTCTGTTTGTTAAGGTTTGATTTTTAAATTTCACGAAGACGAAGTCGCGGGCAACAGCTAGTGTACTATATAACACTGAAAGAATTGTTTTTAATCGGATCAGCGTTTTCTGAGATAAGCTCGTTCAAACAAACAAACAAATAAACTCTTCAGCTGTATAATATTAGTATACTCGTAGATACGAGTAGATAGATAAAAATCTTAATCGTGTAACCACTTGATGCTGTTATTTTTTGTCTCAAACGAATACGTGAGTTGTGTTATTGTCAATATAATAATATTTGTTAATTATACAATCTTTGCTACCACTCAATAAATAATTCTACAAACAAATAAAAAGGTCGTTTCCAAAACATTATGGCATATGCGGGTTACTGATAATGTTAAAATATTTGTATAGCTATGTAATTACGCAATAGTACTTAAGAGGATACCAAAATAGCTTCGTGCATTTTTATACGTACGAAGTTTTCATTTTTTCTTTAGATTGAATCTCTAAAGCTCTAATTTTTAAGTATATGTTTTTTCAATATATAATCTAGGATCGCATAAACTCAGAAACGCGATTGAAAAAGTTTTCTCGATAGAAAATCTTAGCGAAACCTCTAATTTTTATTTTTTTCATTTGTCGGTCTATTATCGCGTATAAACTAATGAAATAACTTTCAAAACATAAGAAACTATTATATATAGAAACACGTAAACCGGAATTAAAATATATTTAGTAGATTTTGAGTAAACAAAAAAAATATCCCTAATTCTTCATTTTCTATACCTACTAGCTGTGTTAAAAGGTACATGTCGACGATAATATTGATGTAGGCCCTTAATAGTTCCTAGTTGTAACTAAGAAGGGCTTTCATACTAAAAAATTGCACCGACTTCATGAAACCACCTCGATACTCAACTCTTTGATTATTCAGATACTTAATATGTGTGTGCTTTTGAAATCTGAGGGTTTTCTCCATTTCTTAGGAGATAACCATCAGATCCTGACCTTGTGCCAATGGGACTATACAGGCAGCACCAGCTTTCAAATAAAAAAGAACAATTAAAATCACTTTGTCCAGTTAAAAGATATGACGTAACAAACATAAAAAAAACATACAGACGAACTGAGAACCTTTCCTTTTTGAAGTCTGTTAAAATTTGAAAGCCTGTCATCCTTAATGGCTATCTATGTATTTTATCTGAGTATGTGGTAAATAATTTAGAGTGTTTGTCTAGATACAATTTATATGCTAAATTATAGTTTATTTAAAACCTAGTTCGATTACAGCGTTAGCATTGCTAAATAATGTTTAAATTCGTGTTAATCAAAGTTATGTTATTTTTCAGTGTTTTCTGTGGAATATTTGAAGAAATATTTTTTTTAAGTGACTGTAAGTATGATTATTAACCTACTAGCTGACCCAGCAAACGTTGTTTTGCCATACAAATGTTAGGGGTAGACAAATAATTTGCAATAAAATAATATTGCGACTATAAATTGAAATGTAGGCTATCCTACCTTTCAAGTTGGGTCGAATTGCACACGGTGTGCGAATCAAATTTAAAATCGGTTCAGTAGTTTAGGAGTCCATCGCGGACAAACATCGTGACAAGTAATTTTTAGGGTTCCGTACCCAAAGGGTAAAAACGGGACCCTATTACTGAGACTTCGCTGTCCGTCCGTCCGTCCGTCCGTCCGTCCGTCCGTCCGTCCGTCCGTCCGTCCGTCCGTCCGTCCGTCCGTCTGTCACCAGGCTGTATCTCAAGAACGGTGATAGCTAGAGAGTTGAAATTTTCACAGATGATGTATTTCTATTGCCGCTATAACAACAAATACTAAAAATAAAATAAAATAAATATTTAAGGGGGGCTCCCATACAACAAACATGATTTTTAGGGTTCCATACCCAGTATCTCAAGAACGGTGATAGCTAGACAGTTGAAATTTTCACAGATGATGTATTTCTATTGCCGCTATAACAACAAATACTAAAAATAAAATAAAATAAATATTTAAGGGGGGCTCCCATACAACAAACATGATTTTTTTACCGTTTCTTGCTCAATACTAATAACGTTGCCTTATATTGCATAGATAATGGTACGGAACCCATCGTGCGCGAGTCCGACTCGCACTTGACCAATTTTTTATATATAAAGATTTGCGCGGGTATGTATATATATCTCTCTCCAACCCATTAACGTCTTAGCGTAGGGGAAAGTCGTCTTTCATTTTGGTTAGGATGCACTCTGATACATTAACCAGGCGTATTGACACAGGGTTTTTTTTTAATTTTTTTTTTTTAATATTCATGGACATTTCACACAACGTCCTCTGGTCCCAAGCTAAGCTTATATGCTTGTGTTATGGGAACCAGAATACGGATATAATACATAAACTACTTTTCTTTTGTAAATACATACATATAATACATAGTAAACACCCAGACGCAGTACAAACATTTGTATAACATTTATGGATATCACACAAATGATTGTCCCAACCGGGAATCGAACCCGAGACTTCGTGATCGGCAGTCCATTACATAAACCACTCCACCACGAAGCCCGTCAATTGCCGGTTTATTTTCGAGATTTCCGTTTCTCACAGAGGATGTTATCTGCGCATAATGTATCCATTGCTTTTACCGCAACATTTGACACTATTAATTGTATTCCTAATTGATCACCACAAGGACAAGCTATGTGAAATATTCGAAGTGTTAATAAATAATGATGATGTTTTGTTGTTTTAACATAAACTGTGAAAATTTCAATTCTTTATCATCGTGCCACCAAACCATGCTTGATACAAAAATATGGACATCGTATCCACTGTTTTCTTTGTGGATGTTGCCTCTAGACCGACAATTCCGACAATTTATTGAAGAGATTGGAGAAAATGACTTACCTTATCATACTGCTGTACGTTGGCTTAGTTGTGGGCACTTGTGGGAAAGTCATTCAAAGTTTTTTGAACAGTGATCGAAATTTTAAATTTACGAATTACAAAACAACGCATGACTGTGGAAGTTACCATTCTATGTTGATTTGACAAAACATGTGAACGAACTGAATTTGAGATTGTAAAGAGAAAACCAGCATCTTCCTGATTTATACACTAGTATCAAATCATTCCGGAAGAAATTGATACTGTTTCCATCACAACTACGAAGTAAATGTTTTTCACATTTTAAAACATGTGAAATATTCAGCCACACCACTGAGACTGAGTTTCCTATCGATTTTGCAATCGAAACTTTAAGTGCTTTGAAAATAAATTTTGATACTTGTTTCTCGAACTTTGATGCCATTGCGAATCAAATTAAGATTTTTCAGAATCCTTTTGATACTGACATTGAAACCCTAGCCCCGGAACTTCAAATGGAAATGATTGATCTACAGTGCAGTGATATAATTAAGAACAAATATCAAAACCCATCTTTGGTGGAATTTTATAAGGGTCTTCCAATGACACAATTTGATATTTTGCATAAATTTTCTCGTGGACTGTTTTCTGTTTTTGGTACTACTTATTTGTGTGAGAAGACCTCCAAAATGAAGTACACAAAAATTGTTTACAGATCTAAATTAACTGATGAGCATCTTAAATCTCTTTTAATAATTGGTACAAGTAAAATTAGTCCACAACTAAAAACTATTGTCAATGGAAAATCTCAATGACATAAATCTCATTAGTATTTCACATGTCATTATGCTTGTTAAAAGTTATGTTTTTATTTAAAATGTATAAAATGTTTGTTGAATTCATTTCAATAATTTGTTAGTTATAATAATATTTGTACCAAAAAATTACATAGGTTGTTGCATAGTTCATGAATTACATTTTTACTTATAAATATGTATTAACTAGATTCATTTAAAAGTTAGTTAAGGTTGTAAAAAAGAAAATATAAATAACTAAACAAAACCATGTTGCTAAAAATTTAAAACCTGTCACTTGAACTAGGCGGGCCTGTATCCCAAGTGACAGGATTCAATCACAGTGCTTGTTATATAACTTTCGATATCACAAGCATATTCATATTGTCTTTGTGTTATATACTGTAGTTAAATTTCCTGCATATTATACATGTCTTTACTCATTACAATTCTGTGTTTCTTTATCCAACTTATCACAAAAACAAAGACAATAAGCCTACAACAATGTTATGAGTAGTCCGCCCATGACCATATCAATGTAGATGTCATATTAATAATTATTTAACATTATGTTGAATAATTATTAATATGACATCAACATTATTAATAAATAAATAAATAAATAAATAAATATTCATGGACATTTCACACAACGTCCTCTGGTCCCAAGCTAAGCTTATATGCTTGTGTTATGGGTACCAGAATACGGATATAATACATAAACTACTTTTCTTTTGTAAATACATACTTATAATACATAGTAAACACCCAGACGCAGTACAAACATTTGTATGACAATTAAAAACATCACACAAATGATTGCCCTGACCGGGAATCGAACCCGAGACCCCATGATCGGCAGTCCGTTATATGAACCACTCCACCACGAGGCCCGTCTATAGAATACTTCAGTTAATTAAATTTAATTTGCTATAAAAAATATGTTCTTTAAAAGGAGTTTTCAAGAATGCTAGCTCTCCGCGGGGCGGACAAAATCGGTCCGCGGGCTGGATGTGGCCCTCGGGCCGTAGTTTGGAGACCCCTGCTCTAGAGGAACAATTCTTTCTCACAGTATCTAGGTATATCTTCTTATATATAAAATTCACGTGTCACAGTGTTAGTTACCGTACTCCTCCGAAACGGCTCGACCGATTTTTATGAAATTTTACATGCGTATTCAGTAGGTCTAAGAATCGGCCAACATCTATTTTTCAAACCTTTTTTTTTAGTATGGCATAACAACGTTTGCCGGGTCAGCTAGTATATATATATAGCTATGCTTCTATTACTTTCTTTTTTTCAAAACATAATACATAACTAAAAGAAATATGACCATCCAAAAATTCCGTTTTTTTGTCTGTTTTCTTTAGTTAGATGAACTTGAAACATTTACCACGCTAATTTGGTAAGATTTTACCAATAAAGAAATTAATAAAAGTATACAATAACATATCTATATCATATAATAATATATAATAACTTATCTCATCCAATATACAGCAAACCCCAACAAATTATGTAAAAAAAGCCATCCTCTAGAACCATTCTGTCTATTAAAAAAACTGCATCAAGATCCGTTGCGTATTTCTGAAGATATAAGCTCACATAGGGACATACATACAAAAATTAGGACTTTGTTTTATAATAAGTAAAGATATATAAAATCTGATTGACCTAGAGCTAATAAAAACAAAATCTAATGGGGCGCCGTTTTACCTTTTGTTACGGAACTCTAATAAATAACACCTGCATAAAGTAAATATACGAGTATAACTCTAGAACATACAATAAAACCGTCGATAACTAACATGAATAAGTTATTAACAAATAAGAAATAATAAATCATAGACGTATAACAAATAAGAAGTCATAGACGTGTAGAAAATAATAATCAAAATGTTACATTTTATTGTGTTGTTACAAATATTATTTGAACTTGCTCTACATATGGTGAATTCTGATGATGTGTCAGCATACTTGTCAAGATTTACACGTGATTGTAAGTATGTGTTTCTGGTTATTTCTTTGAAATTAAATAATACAGTTATAGCTGTTGCACGCAACTTTATACGCGTGTACGCTAGAAAATCCATTTTTTATTATTATTGCATTGTCATCGATCTTAGATATCTGTGCAAAATTTCAGATCAATCCGATTACTGTAAGTGGGTGTAAATCACTTTCAAAGATTCCGTTACATAGATTAATATATTGATAGATACATACTGAACTTATAAAAGCGTGGTAAAAAGCGTGTTAAAAATATGAATAATTCTCCCCGTTTTCGCAACGTTTTTTAGTGATGCTTCGCTCCTATTAGGCACAGCGTGATATTATATAGCTTATAGCCTTCCTCAATAAATTTACTATCTAAAACTGAAAGAATTTTTCTAATCGGACCAGCGGTTTCTGAGATTAACGCGTTCAAAGAAACAAGCAAACAAACTCTTTAGCTTTATAATATTGGTAAGTAGTAAGTTGTATATAGATATAGGTATCGGCACGAATCTTGAGCGCTGGTCTTTACCTGCGCAAAAGTGAATTATTGGGTCTATTTGGAGGTAGGAGGTGAAGCGCGGGAGCGATTGAATCAAATTATCGTATGTGATTGGCCTGCTACGCGTCGCGTCATATCTGCCACTCGTGATTCGTTCTCTGTGCTAGATGCACTTTCCGTACGACTACGAGTACACTTCAAGACAATTAAATTGATACATATAAATTTTTGAACTGAAGCTTTTAAAATTTAAATTTTTATATATGTTTGTTTTTATTGACGGGCCTCGTGGCGTTGGGGGATATGTCGACGCGCAGCAGGCCAATCACATACGATGATTTGATTCAACCGCTCCCGCGCTTCATCTCCTACCTCCAAATATACCCAATAATTCACTTCTGCGCAGGTAAAGACCAGCGCTCAAGATTCGTGCCGATACCTATACAAATTTTTGAACAGAAGCTTTTAAAATTAAAATTTTTATATTTGTTTGTTTTTATCGACAGGCCTCGTGACGTAGCGGCTATGTAGCCAACTTACGATCGCGAGGTCACGGGTTCGATTCCCGCACAGGACAATTATTTGTGTGATGAACACAGATATTTGTACTGCGTCTGGGTGTTTTCTATCTATTATAAGTATATAATTACCAAAAAAAAGTAGTATATGTATTATATCTGTAATCTGGTATCCATATCACAAGTATCATTACGCTTAGTTTGGAACCAGCGGACGTTGTGTGAAATGTCCGTAAATATTTATTTACTCTTAATTAGAAACAATTATTATCCCTAAAATGATATAAATAATAGACAAGTATTTTAATTTAATTTAATTACCGCTTACCATCAGGTGGAATGTAGTCAAGCATCAACATGTATTATGAAAAAAAAAATCAGAGTATAATTATATGAAAGTAAATCATCCCCATTTTTTTGCAATGAAGTATACGATGCGCAAAGCGATCCCCACTCTACCACCGAGCGCTCAAGACTCTCATGCCGGGACCTTATACCATTGCTTTAACTGATTTTACGTATTTATGTGTTTTAGGCCCTGGTACAAATGTATATAAGGAACTACCAGAAGAAGAAATTAAGTACATAACAATATCGGTAGCCGATGACGACAGGGATAAAAATGACACCATATATAATTACTATCAAGTTGAAGAATTGGCCAAAGATCCATATGTCGACTTCAAAAAACCCACTGTGTTATTCGTATCGGGTTATACTGATACACCCGGTTCATCAATAGGGACTAATATGAGTTTAGTTTATAGACAGCTAGGGTTTACGGTTTTGTTACTGAATGCAAGGGTTTTTAGCACTGAAGATTATTTTAAGCAAGTATTTCTTATTTCTATTTATTTGTTTCCGTACCAAAAATGGTTATTACTGAGACTTCGCTGTCCATCCGTCTGTCACCAGGGTGTATCTCTGTAACCAGAGGCGTATTTAATTTACCCTAGGGCTATAGGGGCCATGGCCCAGGGCGGCCAGCCTGAGAAGGACGGCGAAAAGCTTCAGGTTTAAAATTTTGCTCTATATCTATTAAGAGGATACCAAAATTCTTCGTGCATTTTTCTACGTACGAAGTTTTCATTGTTTCTTTAGATTGAATGGCTAGAGCTCTAATTTTTAAGTATGTGTTTTTTCAATATATAATCTAGGATCGCATAAACTCAGAAACGCGATTGAAAAAAGTTTTCTCGATAGAAAATCTTAGCGAAACAACCTCTCAAATGTTTTATTTTTTTCATTTGTCGGTCTATTATCGCGTATTAACTAATGAAATAACTTTAAAAACATAAGTAACTATTATATATAGAAACACGTAAATCAGAATTAAAATATATTTAGTAGATTTTGAGTAAACAAAAAAATAGCCCTAATTCTTCATTTTCTATACCTACTAGTTGTGTTAATATGTACATGTCGACGATAATATTGATGTAGGTCCCTTAATTTAAATGGCGGCTAATTAAATTGGCCCGTGGCGTCAAATCAAATAGCCCGGGGCGCTAATTTTTAAATTACGCCTCTGTCTGTAACGGTGACAGGTAGGGAGATGAGAATTTTACAGTTTGTATATCAGTTGATTATAACATCAAACACTCATAATCGTCATTCTCCTGCTTTTATCCTGTTATTTATGGTCGCAAATAAAAGTATGCTTATGTGGTTTGGCCATGTGGAGAGGATGGATGAGAGACTATTAACGAAAGGCATATACACGGCGGATGTAAGTGGAAATGCTGGTAGAGAACGCCCGAGAAAAATATATTCCGTTGTCATCGCCGATATACTCCAAAAGGGGCAAGTGCGTAGCACTTACAACCGTCGAGCATGTATGACCAGATGTATGAGTGTGGATGAAGCCAAGGAAGTATGTTTGGATCGTGGCAAATGGCGCTCTATAGTCTCTGCCTACCCCCATGGGAAAAAGGTGTGATGTTATGATATAGATACGATAATATTTTATTTACACAAAATTATTACGTTTGCATTTAGGTTTAGAGTTTACACATTATATATACATATTGGTAACTAGTTGTTGCCAACGATTTCGTACGCGTGGGATTTAGAATTTAGATTTAGTGGGATTTTTCTAATCGGACCAGTAGTTCCTCAGATTAACGCGTAATGAAATGAAATGAAATGAAATGAAATGAAAAATCATTTAATCACGTAGACACAATTTTTTAGAAAAATTATGTGCTTATGACATGTCCAATTTTTTTCCCTACCACCGGTTCAGGACGCAATCTGCTGAGAAGAACCGGCGTAAGAAACTCAGCAGAGCTTTTAATCAAATCAATATTTTTAAATTAAATGTCAATTATACTTACAATGCTAATAACTTTACAATATAGAATATGTATTGCTCCAGAGCAACCTACTCCCAAGCTTTATCATCTTTAATATAATCAGAAATTTTATAATACGCCTTTTTACATAATTTAGTTTTAATGAATTTTTTAAATTTAGAATTATTTAATTCTCTTACATCAATAGGGAGTTTATTATAAAATCGTATACAATGACCCATGAAAGAGTTACATATTTTGTGGAGACGGGTTACATGCATCACAAGATTGTGTTTATGCCTTGTATTAACATTATGGTGGTCGCTTTTTTTTGTAAAATTATGAATATTTTTATGAACATACAATAAATTTTCATATATATATTGCGAAGCGACCGTTAAAATATTTATGTCTTTGAATTTCTCCCTTAGAGAATCCCGCGGACCTAGGTTATATATAGCTCTAACAGCGCGTTTCTGGAGCACAAATATCCGATTAATGTCCGCACAGCTTCCCCAAAGAAGAATTCCATAGCACATTACACTGTGAAAATAACTAAAGTAAACCATTCTAGCCGTATCTACATCCGTAAGTCGTCTAATAGTTTTCACCGCATATGCCGCAGAGCTAAGTTTGCCAGACATTTTTTCAATTTGTGGGCCCCACTGTAATTTCGAATCAATAGTGATTCCTAAAAATATAGTTGAATGTACTGGTTCCAATTTCGCACCACTCAAATGTACATTGGTTTCTACTTGGGTAACATTTGGCATGGAGAATTTTATTACTTTTGTTTTCTTAGAGTTTAACAATAAGTTATTAACATTAAACCATTGTACAAGTTTTGAGAGTGCACTGTTTACTTCGTCATAATCACGCATTTGTCTATTAATTTTAAAAGTCAAGGAAGTATCATCAGCAAACAGAACAATCTCTTGATCGTTCCCAACATAGTACGGTAAGTCATTAATATAAGTAAGGAAAAGGAATGGACCGAGAATGGAGCCCTGTGGGACGCCCAATGTAACAGCAGCTCCTGGAGATCGTTTACCGTTAACATCAACTTTCTGAATTCTGTTGTCTAAATAAGAGTTTAAAAGATCGAGTGCTTTATTTCTGATACCATAATGATGTAGTTTCCTAACTAAGGTTTCATGTTGTACACAGTCAAAAGCTTTGGACAAATCGCAAAAAACACCTAACGAATCTTGCGAGTTCTCCCAGGCCGAGAATATACCTTTTAACAGTTCAACCGCTGCATCTGTAGTTGAACATCCTTTCGTAAATCCAAACTGTTTCTTATGTAATAATTTATTGTCATTAAAGTGCTTGAGGAGCTGATTTAGAATAATTTTTTCAAATATTTTACTTAAAGAAGGAAGTATAGAAACAGGTCGGAAATTCGTTGGATCCGAAGAATCACCTGACTTAAATAAAGGTATTACTTTGCTGTGTTTCATGAGATCTGGAAACACACCTAAATCAATACAACAATTAAAAATTTCAGCCAGGCAAGGGGCAATTATTCCTATAATATTTTCAACAGTTTTAACAGACAATCCCCATAGGTCTATGGTTTTCTTTTTATCAATTGTTTTGAAAGTACTTATAATATCTATGTCATTAACTGCAGTAAACGAAAACTCGGTGATACATTCTGTAACATTTTGTTTGAGGAGCTCTTCGGCTGAGATGGGAGAGGACTTGAGTGAACTGGTTGTTAATATAGGAATGTTAGAAAAATAATGTTCAAACTCAGTCGCTACTTCCATATCCGCCGTTATATTTACATTATTTATTTTTATATTAAAGTCGCGGCTACGAGCTGTAGCCCTACCAGTTTCACTATTTATGATATCCCAAGTAGTTTTAATTTTGTTTGAAGAAGTTTTTATTTTATTTTTTAAGTAAATCGTCTTTGCGGCAGAACAGGCTTTTTTAAAAACTTTAGAATAATTATTTACATGTTTTTTAAAAGTTTCACTCTGATTATAAGTTTTTTCTTCATAAAGTTCATACAACTTATTACGGCTTTTATAAATACCAACAGTTGCCCATTCACTGAACTTCAACTGATCACTAATGATCTTAGATTTTGGTTTAAATATTCTATTGAACTCACCAGTTATTATGTTAAATAAAGAGTTATAAAGGACATCAGGATCAGGAGTTCCATGAACTGGCATCCATGATAGCTTTGTGAACAAGTTACTTTTTAGTTCTTCTAGGCGAGTCCTATTCATTGGTCTAAAACAAATTCTTTTTTCTTGAACCCTATTGCTCTTTTTAGGAATGGATATCAACTGACCACAATGATCAGATGATAACGAGCTAAATAAAGACTTGTGATCTGGTTTGATGTTAATAAATATGTTATCAATGCAGGTAGCACTGGAGGCAGTAATTCTTGTGGGTTCAAGAAAAACATTATGTAAATTAAATGATTTAAACAGATTTAAAAAATTACCAGTCTGTGAATTATTTTCCAGTATATTTATATTAAAGTCTCCACAAATAGCAATTATTTTAGGACTATTAGCTAATTTAAATAAGGCATCCTCCATGATATTAATAAAAGATTCATAAGGCGCACATGGAGGTTTATATACACTCATAACAATAAGTTGCTCCAGTTCAACACATGCAATCTCTACTACCCGTTCAACAGAGAGGCTGACAATATCAGTTCTTTCTTTAAATTTAAGTAATCTATTAATAATTATTAAAGAGCCACCACGTATCATACGAACCCTGTTGAAAGAGCTTACAACCTGGTGGTTATTGGAACTGAATATGACCTGGTGACTTTTTAGCCAAGATTCAGTAACACATAAAATATCAATATTATTATAGTTCAAAAACAATTCCAATTCTAACTCCTTACCTAACATCCCCTGAATATTTTGATGCACCAGGTTAAGGCAATTTGGCTTTTTTGTATTACTAACAGATAATGGGGATATATGATGTTTATTTATACAACAAGCAGGTGTACTATTAACATTGCAACCATCATGATCATTAACAAAATGTATCAGTGTATTGCCGGAGTTTCCCTCCATTGTCTTACATACTAATTTAAAGAATTACTGTCACATAAAGCATCTTTACATGACGTCAAATTACAAGGCTGCTCAATAGAAGCAGAAAGATGTAAAAAATATGATAGCGCAGTTGCTATCTCTCTTTTATAATAGTTAGCAAGACAATAATTATCTGTTGTCATATTAAAATAGTATTTATTAAATACATTAATGTCAATTAAATTAAATTTATTATTATACACAGTCAATGTGTGTAATTTCATATTGAATTTATGTCTATTATTATTTTCAGCGCGTGACAACAATTTGCTGTAAGGAAATGTAAACAAGATAATATTCTTTACGTTCAATTGTGATAATAAATTAAAATATTTAACCAGTTTTTGAGCGTTAACATATCCCGTTCTGCCAATTAAAACAATTAAAGTAGTCTCAGGAGTGTAACTACTACTATCTAAAAGTAACTTATCTAATATTTGTGTGAAACTAGCACCAGGCAAACAAGAGTTGGTTACTAGTAGGCCCGTATTATGAAACATTGTTTGGCCCATATGTTTTCCCATTTCATCACTATACATAAAAATATTGGTTTTAGGAGTATTACTTTGGCTTTTACTTTGAACTTGGGAAGCACTGGTATTAATACCATCATTCAGTACTGAACTCTGTGATGTATCTACAAACTGAGATGGTTCTGAGCAAGTTTGTGTTATTTGGGTGGTATTGTATTGAATATTATAGTCATCAATGAGAGACAAGAATTTTCTCTCATTATCTTTGCTCATTTCTACTAATTTATCTAGATTAATTAAATGTTCATCAATGTCTCTTTGAGCTGACTCAAACTTTCCTGTCATTATAAATAAAGAATCATTCAAAGACTGGATCTCAGATTTCAGATTCTGAATAATGGTCTCATATTTTAAATTATTACAATCTAATATAATCTCACAAGAAAGACATAAATTGCTTTGATTTATTGGAATTGATGTTACAGTATTATCACAGGAGTTATTATTTAATATTAGGTTTTCGTGAGAGCTATCAGGTGCACTGCCGACCAGCTCCTCAAACAGCGACTGTGTATGAGCAGTCCTGGATGCTTGGTTGGCGCGCTCTAACTGTTCTATAGTGAGATATGCCTGACATAATTCATCTCCTAATTCTACATCGTATAAACAAACAAACAAACTCATCCGCTATTTAATATTAGTATAGACATACTAGCTGGCCCGACAAACGTTGTTTTGCTTAGGGGTATGAAAGATAGATAGTAGCCGATTCTCAGACCTACTGAATATGCATATAAAATTTCATAAAAATCGGTCAAGCCGTTTCGGAGGAGTATGGGAACGAACATTGTGACACGAGAATTTTATTATATTAAGGAGTACAGATAACGGTACTGCCTATATCCTCTGTGAGAGGCGGAAAACAAACAATACGACGGGCTTCGTGGTCTAGTGGTTCGTATAACGGACTGCCGATCATGAGGTCGCGGGTACGATTCCCGCCTCGGACAAACATTTGTGTAATGTTTATAAATGTCATCCTAATGTTTGTTCTGCGTCTGGGTGTTTCTATGTATTATAAGTATGTATTTACAAAAGAAAAGTAGTATTTGTATTCTATCCGTATTCTGGTACCCATAACACAAGCATATAAGCTTAGCTTGGGACCAGAGGACGCTGTGTGAAATGTCCATGAATATTTATTTATTTATTTATTTATAATAGAACAGAAATAAAAACCCAGGATAACGTGCGATGCCTAATCTTACGTGTATATAGTGTCTATTATTTCCTCTGAAAACGTATAGCATTGCAGAATTAATATGAATATTTATTTATTGCAATTACATTATGCACATTTCTTTAATGTATATTATTTCAGAGCATCTCGTGACACCCGACCAGTTGGCAAGCACACTGCTGAAATGTTAGCGAACCTGACGAAACATGGCTTAAATCCCAAGGAATTTTCTGTAGTTGGTATCAGCCTGGGTGGACAGACTATCAGCTTTATAGGGAAGTACTTCAGAGAAATGACTGGTATGAAGATCTCGAGGATATGGGGCCTAGATCCTGCAGGTATGTCATTAGTAGTAGTCAATAATAGGTGTTTCAACGAAAGGGAATATTGGAGAGGCCAGGAGGAGAAGAGTGTTCTAAGGATGAGGGCGGGAGGGACTAAAAGAAGACTGAAAAAGAGAAGGTTGGGATGTGTGAAATAGGTTACGAAAGAGAGGAAAGATATGATGTCATACAGATTATGGCAGAAAAAGCCAACTCTTAATAATGGTCACGCGCGGTGGGTCGGAATTCTCGGATCTGCCGCGCCAAATGTGGTGGTTAGCCACGGTTACAACAACGGGGTGACCCAATGTTCCCCCCGTCTAGTCGGGCGCCGCGTGAAGGGGCTACCCTTGTTCATGTTAAGGCTCAAAGTACATCCACAGCCCGGTAGGGCAGACCCTAAACGACGGAAAAAGGGCAGAGCATTGATGAGGTGTTTCACAACTTTTTTAAGAACTCTTTTGTTGTAATCTCTATATTATAATAATTTAATATCTCTGCTTACTCCTTCGTACCGTAATTATGAGTTTTTAACCCATATGGTAGGTACATCGTACTCGCAAAATAAAAATTGACACATAGACATGCAATATTGTTTTTACTTTCTTTGTTAAGTCTGTTATGACGATATTATCTTTTGTTTTCTTGTATTTATTTTTTTATTATTACTAATAATATAGCTCATATTATAATAGTTATTAATTTCTATATATACATATATATATTAGTATATACCTTTGTGTTACACAGAATAACACGTAAAATGACTACAAACAGTTGAATCAATATCTATTTCTCTACGTGCACATAGTAAACATGTAATACCTAGGTTAATGTATGTACTCTGGAGACATGCACACACCGTCACCCTTTTTTAGGGTTCCGTACCCAAAGGGTATAAACGGGACCCTATTACTGAGACTTCGCTGTCCGTCCGTCCGTCTGTCACCAGGCTGTATCTCAAGAACGGTGATAGCTAGACAGTTGAAATTTTCACAGATGATGTATTTCTATTGCCGCTATAACAACAAATACTAAAAATAAAATAAAATAAATATTTAATTTAATATCCCATACAACAAACATGATTTTTTTACCGTTTCTTGCTCGATACTAATAACGTTGACAGGTAGACGCTTTAACTATTCACAGAATATTTGGTTCTATAACGTGCCTTATGTTGCATAGATAATGGTACGGAACCCTTCGTGCGCGAGTCCGACTCGTACTTGATTTTTTCTTTTCTTTTTTTTCCCGTCCAGTCAGGCCCCCTGTGATGGGCTACCCTGGCTAACCTTGCCGGATCATAGTAAGGCTCAAAATAATACCATAGCCCGGTAGGGCAGAAGGATTAAAAAAAAATCTCTTTTTTCCCATGGGAATATAATTGGCTAGGCAGAGAATGTTATCTACTGCGATCTAAACACACTGCTTTGGCTTTATTTATACTCATAAATCAGCTCATACAAGTACTACAGTTGTAAATGCTATGCTCTTAACACTTATATAGGACATCGCCGATGACATCATGACAGATATCATGTCTGTCGCAGGCGTATTATGGCTACCTTTTTAAATTAAATATACAAATTTTCCAGGTCCTTGTTTCAGTAATTTAGGACCAGAAGGTCGTCTGGACAGTGCTGATGCCAGTTTAGTGGGGGAAGTGAAGACGAATATTAAAGAGTATGGTATGGTTGCGCCGAACGGTCACGTGGTTTTTTATGTCAACGGAGGAGATTATCAGCCTGGTGAAAATGAAACATGCGGGATTTCCTGCAGTCATATACGTTCTTATTATCTTTGGATAGCAGCATTGTATTATCCGCATAGTTTTATAGCTGTCAGATGTGATTCTGTGGAAGAAGCAAGGAATAATAAATGTTATGAACATGAACCTCAAGTTACTAACGTGTTAGGACTATATACAGATCAAAGTAAACAAGGAATATTTTATTTGGCTACAACTGGTCAATATCCTTATTATTTAGGTGATGAAGGATTAAGAAAACCTAAGGATTCGCACACTAAGGGTTCCATCTTAACTGTATTATAAAGCATATTATAATAAAACGTAAATTTTTAATTTGTGATTTTCAAATATTCAATAAATTTTCGGTTGTGGTGAGAAAATAAAGATTTTATTTTATTTATTTACTTCCATAACAGTTCCGCAAAAACGGTTCCCATACATTAGAATAAAATTATTGAGTCTAATTATACTATGTTTTTAGGGTTCCGTACCCAAAGGGTAAAAACGGGACCCTATTACTGAGACTTCGCTGTCCGTCCGTCCGTCCGTCTGTCACCAGGCTGTATCTCAAGAACGGTGATAGCTAGACAGTTGAAATTTTCACAGATGATGTATTTCAATTGCCGCTATAACAACAAATACTAAAAATAAAATAAAATAAATATTTAAGGAGGGCTCCCATACAACAAACATGATTTTTTTACCGTTTCTTGCTCGATACTAATAACGTTGCCTTATGTTGCATAGATAATGGTACGGAACCCTTCGTGCGCGAGTCCGACTCGCACTTGACCAATTTTTTATTTTGTTAAATTTTGATGTATTTTTAAATACATGTTTCATTACATTTTTTGTGACGTTTCAGATGGCACGTAAAACAAATTGTTAACTGTTTGTATATCTTTGCTTATTATAAAACAAAGATTTTATTTTTGTATGTACCAATGTCCAAATGCGAATTTCCTCTGCAGCCTATTTACGTCCCACTGTTGGGCACGGGCCTCCTCCACTTTGGAGGGATTATGGTCTACTGTGCCGCGCTAACAAAGCGTGTTGGCATAGGGTTTACTTTCGAGTTTCCCGTCTCTCACAGAGGATATTATCTGTGTGCAATATCCCTTAGCTGACTTTTACAGCACCCTTGGGAGGACATGGGGTGGTGACACATGTATTCTTAATCCGTCACCACACGGAGAGTGAGTTTATATCTTCAAAACTACACAACGGATTTTAATGCAGCATTTTTTATAGATGGAGTTGTTCAAGAGGATGGCTTTTTGTTTAATTTGTTAAGGTTTCGCTGCTAGATTCCACGCATAATAAAGCTGTGGTCAACAGCCAGCTCTTTATATTATTAGGTAAAGCCTAGATAAGCCTAGATAAATACGGCAAAAATCCTCGATATTTGAACGAAAATTTTTTTTTTCGCTCGTCCCAGATACATTACACTTTTTAATTTTTTCTCTTACAATTAGCTTTCGCCTGCAACTTCTAATGCGTGGGATTTAGAAAACACGCTCTGAAATTATACAAAAAAGCTCTCCTCTTGAACCATTCTGCCTCTGACCAAAAACCGCATCAAATGGGATAATTAAACGCTATATAAATATAAATAAATGGGATAATAAACATACAAATAAATCACGACTTTGTCGATGTCGAATAATAATTAAAGCACAGTTCCTAACTCCTAACTAATTTATAAATGTGAAAGCGAACTGATGACGCTATAAAACTTTGGCGAGCTTAAGTGTTAATGTGTGGAACGAAACTATAGCGCGATTTAAAAAAGCAGTACAGCGCCATCTATCGAGTGGTATGTTAAACTTCTGTTTGTTAAGGCTTGATTTCTAAATTTCACGCGTACGAAGTTGAGGGCAACAGCTAGTAATATAATAAAGAACTAAAGATTACAAGACAGGAGAAGTGGATCGTACGTTTATCAAGGAAGGTTATAGGCTATATAGCATCACGCAGTGACCAATAGGAGTAGAGCATCAGTGAAAAATGTTGCTAAATCGGGGAATTTTTTCTAATTTCCACGCGTTCCTGGTCGCGAGCACCAGTTAGTATTAAATATTTTCTAAATTAATAAATACATAATAATAATAAATATTAATTAAATATTCTTGGACATTTCACACAACGTCCTCTGGTCCCAAGCTAAGCTTAAATGCTTGTGTTATGGGTACCAGAATACGGATAGAATACATATACTTACTACTTTATTTTGTAAATCCATACTTATAATACATAGGAATACCCATACGCAGTACAAACATTTGTATGACAATTAGAAAAATCACACAATTGATTGTCCCTAGCGGGAATCGAACCCGCGACCTCTTGTTCGGCAGTCCGTTACATGAACTATTCAACCACGAGACTCAAAATGTTTATTCTTATGACGATTCAAACCTAAGACCTCACCCAAATAAATCCTTCTGCACTGCACCTCAGGAAATCTAAAACAAAACTCATTATATACGAGTATTTGAATAATGTATATTAGATAAGCTTTACGTATAATACGTAGAAAAACACGAACAAGGATACATGGCGTGAGCTACAGGTTGTTTTAATATTTCGGGAAATAAGCTATAAGCATAAAAACACACAAACGCGGCAGGATGTTTTAGTATGGATGAAGCCAAGGCGCTCGATAGTCTCTGCCTACCCCAATGGGATAAAGGCGTGATTTATGATGAATATGATATGTTTTAAGTTGATCAAACCGCTGATTTTTTAAATATTGCATTCCCATCTCTATTGGTTATGAAAGTTTGCGAAATGTTAGGTTAATCTGAATTGGCGGGGGTCAAAATGACGATCAATATTATGTCCGTTATGTAGATAGTACAATATACCTAAATAGACGCAAAGGAAGTTAAGACAGCCATTTAGATATTTCCCTTAGGTATTGCTATCCCTATTCCCGAACGCTGCGCTAAAAGGGACAAATACCGGGTGCTTCAAAAAAATGTATACACACTTTGAACTTCCATAGAAAATTTATTTACCGTTCTACAAAGTTAAATTTCAGGAAAATAGAAAGCTGAAAGTCCAATGTAAATGAAACATAAATAACAAATGTTAATACTGTTCAAATTGGTGACCTGCAGCATCAATACAATTCTGAGTACGAGTCACCACTGATTCTGTACATCGTATCAAAACGTCCAATGAGATTTCTCTACACACTGCTTGAATCTCATTCCAAAGAATGTCTAGGTTACGTGGTTTACGTTTGTACACCTCATCTTTTACTGTGCCCCACAAGAAGAAATCCAGCGGTGTAAGGTCTGGAGAGCGTGCTGGAAACTCGATTGGCCCCCTGCGTCCTATCCACTGGCCTTTTCTTGTGGGGCACAGTAAAAGATGAGGTGTACAAACGTAAACCACGTAACCTAGAGAACAGTATTAACATTTGTTATTTATGTTTCATTTACATTGGACTTTCAGCTTTCTATTTTCCTGAAATTTAACTTTGTAGAACGGTAAATAAATTTTCTATTGAAGTTCAAAGTGTGTATACATTTTTTTGAAGCAACCTGTATACTTGAGGCAGATTTTACCAACAAATTCTTTGAAAAAAGACGTTTTGTAGTCCACCGTTTTCTTCGTGAAAATTAAACTGATTTTATTTTTTTTACGCCATATTATAGATGAAGAATATATCTATCTAGGCTTCTATCACATTTTATTTTGTGTGATAGACGCTGCTAGTTCGTCTAAAGAAAACCGAAAATAGCGGGATTTTTTGATGGTCATATTTCTTTTAGTTACTATGTTTTAGAAAAAGAAAGCAATAGAAGCATGGATATATAAGACTGTGATCGTTTCTCTGGAGGCAATATCCACGAAGAAAACAGCGGACTACGATGTCCATATTTTTGTATGGAGCATAGTTTGGTGTCGTGCCAACATGATAAAACAGTGTCGCCCTTTAAAACACTCTGTATATTTAAAATTGCTTTGTAAAGTTTACAAATTACTCATAAACAGATACCTAAATGAAATCAGTTGCGAAGTAACTTAAGAAACTAAAAGACGTTTTAGAAAATAAAATATTATATTCAAAATGTTTGGTTTAATATTGTTGGTATTGCAAATATTTTTTAAAAACACTTTAGGCATGGTGAGTTCTAAAGAACTGGAAGGTTATCCCATGGGATATTTATCTGACTGTAAGTAAATATTATAAGGAATATATATATAATATATGCGCGGCCGTATTATGAGCTTTTATATCCAGGCAGGTTACCTACGTCGTGAATTGAACTGCCTGGCAAATTCGTATTATGAACATAACTCCCAGCCAGTCAGTTCGCTAAACCAGTCATAGATCAATATGTTTAAAGAGAAGGTACAACTAAAAGTTTAAGTAGTAACTAAAAATATTCTACTAAAAATTTTATATATATCTGCCCTAATACGTTATTTAGACAGACATTGTACGGCAATATTTTTTTTAAAAAATGAGGGTTTTTCTCGATTTATTAGGAGATAACTATCATATCCTGACCTGGTGCCAATAAGACCACACAGGAAGCACCACTTTCAAATAAAAATAGAATCTATAAAATCGCTTCGCCCAATTAAAAGTTATAGGGTAACAAACATAAAAATAATTATATTAATATACAGACGAAAAATAATAAATAACAATGTCGAATTGAGAACCTCCTCCTTTCTTTTAAGTCTGTTAATCTACTCTACTGCTTTTTGGGATAGATGTCCCAATATTGTAATTTATCAAAAAACAAAGAGCATAGTTATACATTTAGTTATGGTGTTTGCATTTTGATAAAAGTTAAGGCCTCCGATAATATATTTTGCAGAATTGATAATCTTTTGTTTATTGGCCACATTTGTAAATACCGGTAAAACCGGTCAAGAACGAAATAGACTTACACAAAGAGGGTTCCGTACTAGAGCATAAACCGTCCGTGTAATGATGGAATAAAAATACAGATGTCACCATTAGCTTTTCTTCTAGGGTGCTATTAAAGCCAGCTAAGTGATATTGTACACAGATAACATCCTCTGTGAGAGACGTTAAAACTCAAAAATGTACCCTGTGGAGTGTGCTAACACGCATAGTCACCGTGTCATAGTCGACCATAATACCTCTCAAAATAGAGGAATTCCAAGAGCAAAAACATTATTTGGCGGGCCTCGTGGTCCAGTGATTCAGGTAATGGACTGCCGTTCACGAGGTCACGGGTCCGATTCCCGCTCGGCTCAATGATTTGTGTGATATTTATAATTGCCATACAAATATTTGTACTGCGTCTGGATGTTTACTATGTATTATAAGTATGTATTTACAAAAGAAAAGCAGTCTATGTATTAAATCCGTATTATGGTTCCCATAACACAGGCATAGTGAGCTTAGCTTGGGACCAGAGGACGTTGTGTGAAATGCCCACGAATATTATTTTTTTTTTATTATGAAAAATACAATCTTCATCTTCAAACTGAAATCATCTGGTTCTTTATATTTATTAGTTTAGTTTGCTTCTAACTTTATTATCTTGTTTCAGGCCCGGGAACTGACGTCTATACAGAAATACCCGATAAGGAATTGAACTTCTTAACAATGACTGTAGTAAAACAGAATATATTCGACAACAAAGCTGTTTATAATTATTACCAAGTAAAAGAGTTGGCAAAAGATCCTGATGTCGATTTCTCGAAGCCTACTGTTATGTTTGTGACGGGGTATCTCGATAATCCTAATTTTCCTATAGGAATGAAAATTGGGTCGACTTATAAGAAATTAGGATATACAGTTTTGTTATTGTATGCTCGAGTTTTTAGGAATACAGATTACATTAGGTTTGTATGTTTACAGTTTCAGTTCAAAGACATCCTCTCAACCCTCTTCATCCTTACTTATTGTAAAACAAGGTCGTTACCTATTTTTGTATGTATGTCCCTATTTGAGCTTGTATCTTAAAAACTGCGGATTCTAATATTTTTTTATAATAGTTAAGAAGATCACGAAGAGGGCTTATTTGTGAAATTTGTTATTTTTATTAATTCCACGCGTACGAAGTTGCGGGCTGCAGCTAGTTCTAATATAAATATTGATTTAGAAACCCTATGATATAAGAAAATCCGTGGAGATTCTTGTCTGTTCCTCTCCATAAGTATTTACTTTTGGAACAGACGCCTAGGTTTTGACGTTCTAAAAGAGCGCATTATCTTGCCTTTTAAAAACAAAAAAAAAAGATTTTAATAAATATAGAGATTGGGTAGGTTAGGTGGAAACGCTGGAAGTCTAGGAAAGAACGCGTTAGGAAAATATAATCTGGGCTTATCAGTAATGTCCTATCAAAAGGGTACTTAAATAGCCACTATCGTGTTTGTATGACCAAACCTTATGCACTACGGAATGTGTTAGCTAAGAACACTATACCAGATAGAGGGCACGTGTCTTCAAGTCAATCTTGAAAAAATTTTGCTTAAATAAATCGTAAGTACTTCATAGACTATTAATGTTTCATATGACGTATAACCTGTATCAGAAGACACACAAACCTACATATTTCATGCATACATCGATATTGTACATGGCTTCACGCCGGGTGAGTGAAGTAGCACTCTACAAGTACACTCCATCTGTTAAATCTGTGAATAGTGATAAACATAGTTTTGTTTGACAATATCTGCTTTTAGAATCACGCAATCACTGGTATTCTTTTATCGATAGGTATAATGCGAGTCTAACGTAACAGACCAAGATCCCAGGGGTGATTCTTTTCACTTATTTTCTCAGCGATGAAATGTATTGGATAAGATAGTTTAGGTAGTTCTTGTACGTAGCATCATTGTAAAAATACCCACAACTCTGTCCAATCGGCCGTTTTTCAGCAATTTGATCCTAAAGTCTTGTAAAAATAATTTTAACTTTTTTTATTTTTAAACGCTTACATTTACGTATGTCTAAGAAAATACTACAAAAAATTTACAATGATCATTATTCATTATCGCTTCATTTCATTCATTCATGATTCATTGATCGCTGAGAAAACAAGTCAAAGGATTCATACCTGGGTTCTTGGTCTATGAGTGTAAATGTGTAATTCGAATTTTCAGAGCTTCTCGCAACACGCGGCCCGTTGGTAAGCATACTGCTGAGATGTTAACTAACTTGACCCAATACGGACTAGATCCTAAGAAGTTGTCATTAGTTGGACTCAGTCTGGGCGGACATACTGTCAGTTTCATAGCTAAGAGCTACAGAGAACTGACTGGTGTGAATATTTCAAGAATCACTGCCTTAGATCCTGCAGGTAATTAATTATAGCCTCCCTATTAATGCCTCCCTCGGAGTTAAAAATAGGATGTGACTATTTGTACGGCTACTGGACGAATAAATTATATTTATTCTATTTATACGGATATTATTATTTTTTATTATTAAATTTATTAATATGAATAAATATAATTTATTCGTACATTTATTCAATTTTTATTTTTAATTAAAAATGAATTGGATGATTAGCTTGTTTTTGAATGAGTATATTCATACGGATATTATTATTTTTTTATTATTAAATTTATTACTAAGATGTTTTTTCGTGAAATAGTATCCATGTTGCGATTGATTGTACGAATATTGTATGCCTTTCCGGGTAAATTGTGCTGAATTTCTAAAATCTTTATGTAAAATTTGATGTACCACAATTTATACAATAAAGAGATTATTATTATTATTAATACGATAGAGCCTTAAAAATACTAACCTGTAAATTATTGAAGATTCCTTTTTTGGGTCGCGTTAGGAAGTTGTTGTAGCATCAACTGATAAATACAAATGGGAAATTTTAAGCTCTCTAGCATGTTCCAGAGATACAGCCTAGTGACAGATGGACGGACAAATGGACAGCATAGTTTCAGTCTAAAACCTTAAGTCATTGTTCAGTAATTGTTCTAAATTTTCCAGGTCCATGCTTTAGAAACTTAGGTCCAGAAGACAGACTGGACCAGACAGACGCTGATTTCGTAGACGTTATAATGACAAACATAGATATATATGGAATGGCTGCTCCTGTAGGCCATGTTAATTTTTACGTTAACGGAGGAGAATATCAACCGGGTGAAATTATATGGATACCATGCACTACATTATGTAGTCACATAAGGTCTTATACTTTATGGATAGCCGCTTTACATTACCCAAATAAATTTATCGCAATAAAATGCAATAATATCCAAGAAGCAAGAAACAGAATATGTTTTGACAATAAACCTTTGATCACCAATGTTTTGGGGTTAAATACTGATCAAAATAATCAAGGTATTTTTTATTTAGCGACTAATAATAGCTATCCTTACTTCTTGGGTGAAGAAGGCTTGAAGTGGGAGAATGAGATTTTTAATAAAAATCTTAATTTGTATAGAGAAAATCATTTAAATGAGAATATATTGTATCGGTTTTTGTAAATAAAATGGTAACGAAATTTTGGCTTTTTTAATGAGTTAAGTAAGACATGTGCTTGTAACAATTTTGTGTAATTCGTTTCGAAGGAAGGATCGGTTTTCTTTCTCTCACAGAGGATGTACCTAATCTGTGTATTATATATATTCCTTCGCTAGCTCCAACAGCACCCTGCGAGGAAATCGTGGTGACACTTGTATTTTGAATCCGTCATATTCCAGGATAATGACATTTAAATTATCATCCAATCCATCCACCTCATCCGTAAGTACGCAAGTGAGGCTCCGGGTCACAGCTAGTCTAGTATTATATTATGATGTCTGAAACATACTAGAGCTATTTGATAAAGATGAATAACAAGCAAATTAGATATCAATAAAAAAAGCAAGAGTACTCAAAAGTTTAATAAAAATACTCCATTTTTGAGGATTTAGCGCCATCTATAAGAAAATACCTGAATCAACATTATAATTTTATTGGTATACAGTACTGAGTGAAAATCAAAGATGGCGTAACCTGTATTAAATACAACATAAGTATTTTATGAATCATACGTTAGTAACGTATGTACTTAAAATTATAATAAGATTCGCTTGCGGCTATTGCTCTAATTTAATTTAACGCAACAGATTTTTCTATAACTTAATAATTAATGAAAACTAGTACTGCCATCTATGACAATACGATATAAGCTCAATGTCATTTGGTTATCTCCTAACAGATGGCGATACGCAGCATGTTTATTTACTCACCTCATTGACTAGATGGCGCTAACATATATTAGAAATAAAAAATATTCTACATGAATAAAATATTTTATTAATATATAGTGAGTTTTTTTTATGATAATACATACTTTTAGACGTATATTATTATTAAATAACTGAAAAGTAATGTAATGGTTGGTGTACAAGTTAGCAGTTACTATATCTGTGCTATACCTACTAATTACAAAACAGTCTTTATTTTCGTATGTAATTCCATAAACCTATATTATTATTATGATCTTAATTTTTCGAAACGGATTTCTGATGCGTTTTTTTTAAGATAAATTGGTTCAAGAAGTTTTACTTCAAAATAATGGAGGTTCTCAGTTCGTTTCGTATGTTTTTTTTTACGTTTGTTACCCTGATAACTGGGTGAAGTGAATTTAATGATTCTTTTTTTATACCTATATACAAAACATCACGCTTTTTTCCCATAAGGGGTAGTTAGAGATTACAGAGTGCGATCTGCTACGATCCAAACATACTTCCCTGGCTTCATTTACACTCATACCTACATCTCGTCAGTGTGAATGAAGCAAAGGAAGTATATCTTTTGTTATCTGTGAAATAATTGCACTTTATTATGTACAATAGTTTAAAACGATTACCCCACATTGCACATCTACTGTCTGTAATAAGATAAACAGATTCTAATAATAGAAAAGTCCTATCCCTTCCGGATCGTCCACATCCATAATAGACCACAAAATAATAGCAAAAACGAAGATAAGCCTTTTGAAAGGAACCCTAATTAAGGTCAGCAAAATAATAATTATATTCAAATGAGGGCCAGGTGTCCATTTGTGAACTTAATAAAAAATCTATCAATAGAAAGTGCTTGGCAGGAATTATTTTACTGACCCTATTAACATACTGCTGTATGCAATAGTAGCTTTTTGTCTGTGACTTCGTTTGCCCAAACACATAAATAGATTTTCACAACAGTGATTTCAATATGATATAGCATACAAAAGCTTACGTATTCTAGTAAGAATTAACTAGGACGTTAATTCTTATATTACTAGTGTCCATAACACAATTCGTGAATGTTAACAGAATCTCTTCATTAGAAAAACTGTATATTAAAGACTAAAGATTTTATTTATTAAAAATTTAATGTGTACAACGATATAGCCAAATAATCAAAATAAACAAAAATTTTTTATTTTTTATTACCAATTTGTGACCTACATGCTTTTTCTGAGTTTCGATTTCAATGTAGTTCAATGTAGTATACGGTTTAGAAATAGGTTACTATTTATAGGTAACACTTAATCAAACAGAATTCTGCAATAAAATGTGTTTTTATAATCTGTTTCTCTAACCCATTAATGTCCCACTGTTGGGCACAGGGCTCCGGCTATGGGAGGGTTAATGGTCTACTGTGCCACGCTGACTAGGCATGTTGGCACAGGGATAATTTTTATGTTTTCCGTTTCCCTTATTATCTGTTTATGTTTACTTATTTAAATGAAATATTACATATACAAGGTGTCCCAAAATTCAACGATAAGCGGGTACCAGAAGTTAGACCTACTCATGACTACTCAAGAAAAAAAATATATATATCGTAATTTATTTTAGAGATATCAAAAAGGTATTAAAACCTTTGAAAGTTGACACCCCCTAATGTCTTTTAACTATAATTACCACAATTTTCCAAATATGTATTTCCGATTTTTTTTGTATCGGTAACCGTAATAGTACTGCTGTCTACCACAATATTTCAAATGCCCACAGTACATAAAGTTTTTACGCAATAAGCAATCAAAGTTGATATTTTCCTTAAAATTTTAAAGATTTTTTACTCTCAGTTCATTTTCACTCAGCGTGGTAAAAAAAATTGTAATGACTCTACTATGGCAAGTATTTTTGTATACTAATAGAGTTTGTTTGTACGCGCTAATATCAGGATCCGCTGGTCCGATTTGAAAAATTATTTCAGTGTTGGGTAATACACTAATCGAGGAAGGCTATAGGCTATATAACATCATGCTGCGACCAATAGGAGCGAAGCGTCAGTGAAAAATGTTGCAAAAACGGGAAGTTTCTAAATTCAACGCGTGCAGAATCGTGGGCAATAACAAAATAAAATAGCAGATGTGCTCTACTAACTATCAAACTATCGTAATATTTTTTGTGGTCTATTTACGTTAACGATTGACCCTAAGGGTACACGGACAATATGACCCCTTACTTGAATACAATAAGTACATATCAATGTCCGTACAAAGGTAATGTAAAGGTCAGGTAAACAGCTGCATGTTAATATGCATATTAGTTCCGGACTTATTTTTATTTAAAAATAATGCTTAGATCTATTGGCGATTTTTTTTGTAAAGATTATTATAGGTTGTGGTATTTCTACTTACAAGGACACTACACCAATCTATGCTCCATACAAAGAGTAAAACTTTATTTTCTCCCTCTTAAACCTCTTACTCAACTTCTTTTTCTAAAGACTAGTTTGCTGGAAGAAAATTCAGTTATGAATTAAGCTCGCCTATGTACATGCCTGCTTTGTAATCATATTTTGTAATTATGTATCACTGTGTACAATAAAGAATAAAGCATAATAGAGTAATATAAATTAAACTCCATACAAGAATATGGACATCGTGGTCCGCGGTTTGAGCTGAATACCTATTGCCTCCAGAGCAACGTATTTTTCTACTCTGATAGAATTTTTTATCCCCGTGTAAACCATGATAAACGAAATCTCATCAGAATGTCAAAATGATGACAATTGGGATTGTTCATAATTTTTGACCTGCTGTTTTTATATTTTTCTTAGAAAATATATGGCTTTTATTGCGGTTTTTTTAATAAGATAGAGTGATTCAAAAGGATAGCTTTTTGTATAATTTGTTATGTTTTAGTTTCGAAATTCTACGCGTACGATGTCGCGTAGTAGTAGTAGGCAGGTATTTTTAAAATTTCTGTATTATTAATATTTAGTAATTCAGCAGCTGGTAGCTACACCGTACGGACAGTCTGTGACCCAAATAAACTAATTGGATTATGTACCATTAAATATCGATTTTATGATAATCGAATAGAAATTATATTATTAAATAGCTGTTTTGCCATACATATGTCAGGGTAGACAAATAATTTGCAATAAAATAATATTGCGACTATAAATTGAAATTTAAGCTATCCCATCTTTCAAGTTGGGCCAAATCGCATATAGTGTGCCAATTTAATTTAAAATCGGTTTAGTAGTTTAGGAATCCATCGCGGACAAACATCGTGACAGGAGATTTATTTATGTATATAAAGACTAGCTGACCCGGCAAACGTTGTTTTGCCATACTAAAAAAAAATGTTTTAAAAAATAGATGTTGGCCGATTCTCAGACCTACTGAACATGCATGTAAAATTTCATAAGAATCGGTCAAGCCGTTTCGGAGGAGTACGGTAACTAACACTGTGACACGTGAATTTTATATATTAGAAGATTGATGGCCTTATGGTGTTATATGTACCTGTGATCATGTTGGTTAATAAAACTCCGAAACGTCGGGACAGATTCAAATCCGTACCTATCTTTTTTATGTATAAGAGCGCAAATGTTAGAGAAATTAAAAGCTATTTCAATTCAATCTGCTTTTAAGTAAAACCACTTTTAACAGGCTTCAAAATAATAGGAGATTCTCAATTCGTCTGTGTTTTGTTTTATGTTTGCTACCTGATAACATTTAATGGGCGAAGGGATTTTAATGATTCTTTTCTTATTTGAAAGCTGGTGATTCCAGGTCAGGATCTGATGATTATCTCCTAAAAATCGAAGAAAACCCTCAAATTCAAAGGCACATGGAGTCAGTTTAACGTTTTTTTAAAATACTCAATTACCTATTACGGATTTAGACGCAGATATTTGTTTTGCTAAATAAATATTCGGGTTCTAATTTCGTAAAAAGTGGTTTTAAATAGTCAGTTAAAGTCGCGTAAGTTATTAGAGAATTTTTATTTTTATTTTCGTTACAGTTTTAGACAGTTCTAGCTGAAAAGTATAACGCTTCGCCATTACCACTCTACGGTAGTACCTATATAGCTATCAATAAGAAATTTGTGTAATAATCTATTCAATTATTCATACCATCTACCAAAACATGTATTTTATATTGTTGCAGCTGTATCGATTAATGTATTAATGTAAAACATGGAATTAAAAAAGTAAAAATGATGACAAAATTATTCGCATCGACGTATGAAATATAACGCACAACTATATTTACGAGTGGATATATTTAGCTTACGCTGCCTGACAGTCTTGCAAAAGATGGCCATTTCTTGTGCCAGGGCAATTTACATGCTTTATAACTTAAGAAATTTTGCATAAAACCTAGTTACGTATTTACTTCTATGGATCCATCGACTTTTCGTCTACTGCAGCTGTAAAAAAAAAAGTTTATTGCTCAGAATACACAATCCACAGTGCGCTTTGAACCGCTGGCACCCAAAGTAAGATTCAACTTGTGTTATGGGTACCAGTTACATAATGCACAGAAAAATAAAAATTACTATATGTATCAATGGATGTGTTTCTATCTGTCTCTCATGTCTGCATGTGTTCGTCAATGTTGTATGTGAGTGTGTAAATTATGATAATGTTAATTACAATACATTGAGCCTTCTTAGATGTACTTAGGCCTTCCAATTAAAGCGCAACAAAATGAAGCCCTGTTCCGCTTAAACCCAATGCGCGACCTCGACGATATCGTCACTTCACCTTGTCGGGGACTTCAACGTTGCGTCGACCGATACCTGGTCGCCCCTCTAGTACCTTTATTTCCCAACGGTCATCACTCCTTCTAGTGTTGCGGCATGCCCACCACTTTACCGTGCTAATTCGTTAGGTATTTACATGTTTTTACTGAACACTGTGTATGTGGTGACGGATTAAGAATACAAGTGTCACCAATCCTTTTTCTCCCCAGAGTCTTGTGAGCTGTAAAAGCCAGCTGAGGAAAGAAAGAAAGAAAAACTTTTATTGCACTAACAAAATACACATTTCTAAACAGATTAGGTTACAGTCAAAAATTTCGCTACATATAACTATAAAAATGTGATGTCCAGTCAGTCCCATTTCAGTATAATGTCAAGTCTCAAGGACTTGACGCTGGTTTTCAAATGGGACCTTGGAGTCTTGACACGAATGACCACAGCCAATAGGCGGATAAGGAATACTGTACACAGGTAATAGAGACGGAAAGCTTGAAAATGAATCCTGTGCCAACATGTCTGTTTAACGCAGCACAGTAGACTGTAATCCCTCCCAAAGTGGAGGCGGCTCATGACTAACAGAGGGTCGTTAAATGGCTAGAGAGAACGAAAGAGAGAGAGGTGATTGATTAAAAATATAAAGTGAAAGTTCATTCGTGTTTATTACAAGTGTCACAATCCAATTTTTCCTCCAGGTGCTTTAAAAGCCAGCTAAGGGATATCAAAAGCTGACAAAATTCTCTACAAGAGACGAAACATTCTGAACTATTCGATTTGCCAATGCACCTGATCAGTTAGGCATAGTGGTCGTGGAATCGCTATCTCTTTCTCCAGCCCTAACTAACTATATACTTGCCTACTGCTGGGTACAAGTCTCCTCCACTTTAGAAGAGATTATTTTGGTCATTGTATCTCCCTCTATCTCCCTTTGGAAGGGATTATGACCAACTGTTCCGCGCAGACCAGGCGTGTTGGCACACGGTTAATTATCGAGTTTTCAGACTCTCACAGAGGATGTTAACTGTGTGCAATATACCCTTAGCTGACTTTTAAAGCACTCTTGGGAGGAGACGGGGTGGTGACATTTGTATTCTTAATTCGTTACCACACGGACAGATCTGGTCATTGTATATTACGTTATAAATATAACGTAAGCTAAACATAAAAGTTAATAACTATCGCGACAATTTACCAATAAACTTTCACGTGTACATCTGCTTGTAACTAATGAATAATACAGTTAATTTAGTTCAATACTTAATTAAGCCACAACATTGTTACCAGACAGTTTATGTATCTAATATTGAACAAAATTATTATATTTTCAATGTATTGGCAATTGGTAGTGTAAAGACCAATCTTTAGCTTTAAAATACTTTAATAATAAATAAATAAATATTCACGGACATTTCACACAACTTCCTCTGGTCCGAAGCTAAGCTTATATACTTGTGTTAAGGGTACCAGAATACGGATAGAATACATATACTACTTTTCTTTTGTAAATACATACCTATAATACATAGAAACACCCAGACGCAGTACAAACATTTATATGACAATTAGAAAAATCACACAAATGATTGTCACGAGCGGGAATCCAACCCGCGACCTCTTGATCGGCAGTCCGTTATATGAACCACTCAACCACGAGGCTTGATTGATAGGCTAATAGGTTGATACTGATTTGAAAAAGAAAAATATGTGATGCGAAATAAAAATAAAATTCAGATTTACTTTGCTTTTATTAAAAGAATTAGAACTCGTTGAAAAATTTTTACCAGAAATTTTAGGATTCGAATTTTAAGAATAAGCAGCATTGTTAGAATTAAGTCTTAGATTAAATCGTTTGGATTTTTTTAAAATATTAGCTGTGCCTCCAGTTCCACTTGCGCAACCGTCATTTTTACTATCTTTTTCACAATTTTTTGATATTTTCTCACTGATTAAGTCTTCCCTGGACTGCGACAAACATTTCATCATCAAAATCAACCAAAATGGCCCAGCCATTCTCGAGTTTTAGTGAGAGTAACGAACAGCAATTGATTTTTATATATAAAAAGAAGAAGAAAGAAGATACAGTGGTACCGATTCGACGTGCATAACTAAACTTTACTAAAAAATGAAAATTGATAGTTACACAATTCGGCAATATTAACTGAACTTTTTTATTAGAAAATCTGTATAAACTATGTTATATATCTGTATATAATATGTTTATATACTAATGATTTTAATTAATAAAAATGTGCACAATGAAATAAATAAATAAATAAATAAATATTCATGGACATTTCACACAACGTCCTCTGGTCCCAAGCTAAGCTTTATATGCTTGTGTTATGGGTACCAGAATACGGATATAATACATATACTACTTTTCTTTTGTAAATACATACTTATAATACATAGTAAACACCCAGACGCAGTACAAACATTTGTATGATAATTAAAAACATCACACAAATATTTGTCCTGACCGGGAATCGAACCCGAGACCTCGTGATTGGCAGTCCGTTATATGAACCACTAGACCACGAGGCCCGTCAATTAAAATAAATAGCCAATTAGATAAAAATTCTTAACATTAATTAACCATATTTTCTCTCCAGGGTACGAACCCATTACCTTATTCACAGCTGGTTACGTCACGATGCCGCGATGCCTCATAGCATGTCGATAAAAATTGACTTTACATAGGTGATAGACATAGCGTTTATATACTTGAGTAAGAAACATAGAGGCATGTACATGGTGTTCTGAGGCGAGGTTCTGAGCACTTACCTCCATTATACACGGGGTGGTGCTCCCCTGCCAAAAAGAAACAAGCCATAGGCATACACTGTCTGTCTACTGCGCTTCAATGGTCTTGATACATTCATTTTTCAAAATATTATTTAATATACTAGCTGTTACTTCTTACTGAAAACCAGGGGGCCAAGTCTGCTAAAACAATGTTGTCACAATGATCTGTCACTGAAGCCACTATGGCGTAATAATGGCGTCGTTTATGACAAAAAATTAAGAGTAGACTACTAAACTTGATAAATTTCGCCATTATGCAATCAGTGACAACATTGCGATAGCAGACTTGGCCCCTAGGGCTGTGGTAGCTTGCTAATATAGTAATTGCTGAGGAAGGACCATTTTCGGCCTCTAATAATATTAATGTATTAGGTATAATATTATGTATAAGTTAAACTTTTTTTCTGTAGTCGAGGTTGCCAAAATAGATATATTTTCTTTCTCTTTCTTTCTTTCTGTTGCCCGAGACTTCATTCGCGTCGAATTTAGAAACCAATCCTTTACAAATTATACAAAAAAGTTGAACGACAAAAAGTTTTGAACCACTCTATATATTATTATACAAAAATCGGTCATAATTTGTTGCGTAGTTTCGAAAATTCTACCTTACATCTATAATACCTATACAACAAGTCAACAATAACAAGTTTGTTTTGTATTATGTAAATATTGTTACGTGCTAGGGTTCGAAGGATTTGGAGAGAAAGACCTGCTGACTCTTTTAGAAGACTTTATTTACTAGCACTAGTTACACACTAAGCACTAGGTCCAAACACTAAGCACTAGGTCCAAACAGTAAGCACTAACAATGTCCTAGGTTGAAGCCAAGTCGTAGGTTTCACTGGTATCACTCTTGATCACTTGTTTTCGCTCTCGAAGTCGCCTTTCTCGTAGCTCAAATTGAACTGCCCGGGCTCGCCCCCTGCCGCTATTTATATGCGCCGAGACGAGTTCCAGACTATTCCAGAATGTTCCCGACTGTGCGCGAACGTGATCGCCCGGAACGAATGTTTCTAGAAGGTTCGAGCATGTACGGTAGTTCCTCTAACGCCATCTAGTATCTAATAGGGGTTTCACTCTGTTCGGTTCTTTAATTGGTTTTACTAGTTGCTGCTAGATGGCGCTAGCTCCTTTATGTTTTGTGTGTTCGTAACACTACTCCCCTCTTAGAGATGCTCGTCCCGAGCATCGTTGTTACTACCATGGTAACGCGCCAGACGGTCTATGTGTACCACTTTGAATGTCCCTCTTGGTTGCTTTTGAATCCTATAGGTCACATCATTCAGTCGGGTAACCACTTTGTATGGACCGTCCCACTGGTTCTGCAACTTTGGAGATTTCCCTTTCCGGCGAGTTGGGTTATGCAGCCACACCAGTGACCCTTCCTCGAAGCCGCTCGTGTTCGATTTCCGGTCGTATCTGGTTTTCATGTTCTCACTTGATTGTAACCCATTTTCCCGAACCAAGGCGTGTATATAGCGCATCTTTTCCCTTAAATCGCAGACATAGTCTTGTACAGTCTTTGGTTCCTCCGGTGACCCTCCTGTCAATAGGTCTACTGGTATTCGTAGTTCTCTACCGAAATTGACATACGCCGGGGTAGCTTTTATGCTCTCATGCTCGGCGGTTCGGTAAGACAGAAGGAAGAGTGGTATATACTTGTCCCAATCCTTTTGTTTGTCATCTACCAATTTCGCCAAATGCCTCTCAAGGGTCTGGTTAAATCTCTCAACCATTCCATCAGACTGCGGATGGTACGCGGTGGTCCTCGTCTTATGCATGCCCAAAATTCTGCACACTTCCTGGAACACCTGCGATTCGAAGTTCCTGCCCTGATCAGAATGGATTTCCAGAGGCACACCAAAACGACATATAACTTCTTCGACTAACTTAGAAGCGACTGTTGTGGCTTCTTGGTTTGGTATGGCGAACACTTCGGGCCATTTGGTGAAGTAGTCAATGACGACCATAAAATACTTGTTTCCCGAATCCGTTACAGGAAATGGCCCCGCTACGTCAACTGCAATTCGTTCCCACGGTGCACCGACGTTATACAACCGCAGGTTCCCACGGCTCCTTGTCTGTGGTCCTTTCACAGCAGCGCAAGTAGTACATTTGCGGCACCAATCCTGTACATCATCTCGACAATGCAACCAGTAGAATCGTTCTCGCACTTTTGTTAACGTCCTCTTGACACCTAGATGACCTCCTGATACGCCATCATGTATTTCACGGAGAACATCTGGTACTCTCGTTCTTGGGACAATTATCTGAAGATGGAACTCTCTGCCGTTAGTCTTCTCCCATTTCCGGTAGAGTATTCCGTTTTGGAGTATCAGACTGTCCCATTGCGCCCAGTACGCCTTAGTGACAGCGCCAGTGGGTGCAACCTCACTCCATATTGGTTTTACGTCACCCCGTTTCTTCCATGTGACGATGTGCCGAAGGTCGTCATCTTTTTCTTGAGCCTCCCTCATAGCATCATTCTCCCAGAGACTCAAAGGATCTGTTCTCGTTAGTTTTAATGTTTCTTCATTGCATTCCTGCTTAACACAATGTTTGCAGTCCTCCGAACACGGCCTTCGTGAGAGTGCGTCGGCATTCCCATGTGTCTTTCCGCTGCGGTGTTCCGTCTTGAAGTCATACTCCTGGAGCTGTTCAATCCATCGAGCTACTTGACCTTCTGGGTTCTTGAATTGCAGTAGCCACTTCAAGGCTGCGTGGTCAGTTCGTAGTAAAAACTGTCTGCCGATGAGATATTTGTTGAAATGTTGTAGCGTCTTTACAACAGCCAAGAGTTCTCGTCTTGTCACACAGTAGTTTCTCTCTGGCTTGGATAAAGATTTGCTGAAATATGCAATAACAACTTCTCTTTCACCCTGTTTTTGAGATAACACCCCTCCAATGGCCGTGTTGCTTGCATCCGTGTCAACTATAAACTGACCTTCAGTTTGTGGATACCCCAGGATTGGTGTTTCACACAGATGTTTCTTCAGTTTCTGAAAAGAATCTTCACAAGTCTCATCCCAACTAAATTGTCGTTTATCTTCTGTCAGCCGATGTAATGGCTTGGCTATCTCTGCGAATCCCTTAACAAAACGCCTGTAGTATGAGCATAGGCCGAGGAATGCCCGCACTTCGGTTTTGTCCTTAGGGGTAGGCCATTTTTGAACTGCTTCCAGTTTCTCCGGGTCTGTCTGGATTCCATCACTGGAGATAATATGGCCGAGATAGTTGACCTTGCTCCTGAATAAATGACACTTTTCCGGGTTCAACTTTAATTTGGCTCCCTCTATTTTGGCGAAAACTCGCTCCAAGTTTCGCAAATGGTCCTCGAAGTCGCGGCCGACAATTATGACGTCATCCAAGTAGACTAAGCAAGCCTCTCCAACTAAGCCTGCCAGTACACATTCCATGAGTCGCTCAAATGTGGCAGGTGCGTTGCACAATCCGAAGGGCATGACGTTAAATTGCCATAAACCTTTACCGGTCGAGAAAGCTGTCTTCTCCTTGTCTTTTGGATGAATTTCCACCTGCCAGTAGCCAGACTTCAGGTCTAGGGTCGAGAACCATTTCATGCCACTCAGGGTATCTAAAGTGTCGTCGATTCGAGGTAACGGGTAACTGTCCTTCTTAGTGACATCATTGAGACGCCTATAGTCCACACAAAATCTCGTGCTACCATCTTTCTTCTTCACTAATACAACAGGTGAGCACCACGGACTTGTAGACGGTTCAATAATCTTATTCCTTCTCATGTCCTCCAAAAGGCCTTCAACTTCTTTTTCCTTTGCAATTGGTATCCGTCTTGCTCGTTGACGAATTGGTCTCTCGCTTCCGGTATCTATCCTGTGCTGAACCATCGACGTTCTTCCAAGGTCCCCTTCTTGACTGGAGAAGATATTCGCGTAGCGCTGCAAAAACTTCTTAGCTTTCATGCTCTGCGAATAAGTCAGATCACTCTTACAGTCATCGAGTAGCTTAGTCACTAAACCGTAGTTATTGCTGTTTGCTGAGTCTGCGCCTGTTATCGAACTACACTTTTTCATCCAGACAACTTCCTCGCACTTTCCGATGACGTCACCTTTGTTCAAGCAGATCTCGCGATCACCAAGATTCAAAACCCTGACCACAGCGTTACTGCTTCCACTAACAAGGGTTCTCGCCGTCATCAGTTTTTGTGACGATGTCTTGGTAGGTGTGTCTTCGATCACCACGCATCTGTTTGACTTTTTCTTTCCAGCTGGCGGCAGTTCCACCAGTACCTGAGCTTCTGCTCGTCCAGGTATGATGACTTTCTGTACACATGCGACTTTCCCGCAGGCGCCTCCAAGAATGAAGATTTCTTCTTCACCACACTTGAAAACTCCGTCAGCGACATTAATTCTGCAGTTGTGTTTCTTCATGAAATCCAAACCCAAGATGCAATCATCCACAATCTCAGCCACGATTACGTTATGAGAGTATGAGGACCCCCCTACATACATCGTAACTGACGTTTCTCCCAGGACGGGTATTGGCTGACCGGAGGCAGTAAGAAGCCGACAGTTAATTCTCCTCTTGTGTCCCGTTGCGGTTTTTACCAGACTTGGGTTCACTATTGTTCTAGAGGCTCCTGTGTCCAGAGTCATTTTGCAATCCGTCCCGTTAATAGTCCCCTGAATCGCAAGACTATTCCCGCTGCATGCCTGGGAGATAACAGTTATCGGGGCTCCCTCCGCGTCATCCGGCACTCGCCCCTTAGTCCCGTTTCCCTGATCCCGGGCAAGGGACAAAGCCCCCTGCTTCTTCAGAACCTCTATTTGTTCCTCGATCCTTTTCATCCTTTCCATCTGGGTTTCCCTCTGCGGGCAGTTGAGCTGAAGATGGCCCCTCTCGCCGCACTTGTAGCACATGACTCCAGAACTTTTCTTCGTAGGGGCCTTAACCTCCTTGAATTCCTCAGAGACCTCGCGGATCTTATGGGTATGCCGTATGTCATAACGAACAGCCTCGACCTCCAAAGCATGCGCTAATGCTTCCTTTAGCGAGGTATGGTGACGAAGCCTCACTGCAGCTCTGACCTCCAGGTCTTTGATTCCGTCGACAAATGCTTGAACAATATTCGTGTCTACCATCTTGGTGTCGGCTCCTGGGTGTGCCTTTCTGACGAGTTTTTCAATTTCCAACGCCCATTGTTGTAGTCCTTCTCCTGAGCGTTGGACTCTGTCACGCAGTTGGGCACGGAACACGTGCTCCAGGTGTCGCTCCCCGTATCTGGATTCAAGTGCCTCCATCAGGTCTTGGAATCCATTTCCTGTATGTGGCAGTGCTTCCAGGACCGACAAAGCTTGCCCTCTGAGCGCAACAGTGAGAGCGGTCAAGCATTGTTCTTCCGTCCATCCGTTGGCAGTAGCAACCGTCTGGAATTGCTGACGATAAGCGTTCCAGGAAGTAGTGCCGTCGTATGGCGGAACTTTCACTCTTGGTCCTTGTGCCACTCCGATAGTTCCACTAGAGATCGCAACTCCCGTGGTTTCAAGGCGCACTACTTTCTTCTGTAGTTCAATGAGGCCGGTTTTCACATTTTCGACATCCAATCCTAACCCGGTAACTCGTTCTTCCACTACGTCGACATCTTTTCGAAGCTTAATCACCGTGTTACTGACATCATTTATAGCACAAAGCACTTTTTCTTGTGATTCTTGCAAAGCGCCGAGCTTGCGTTCTTGTGACTCTTGCAAAGCGCCGAGCTTGCGTTCTTGTGACTCGAGCTTGCGTTCTTGTGATTCTTGCAAAGCGCCGAGCTTGCGTTCTTGTGACTCGAACTTGCGTTCTTGTGACTCTTGCAAAGCGCTGAGCTTGCGTTCTTGTGACTCCTGCAAAGCGCCGAACTTGCGTTCTATCAGTTCAATTAAACTTCCTAATTGAAGTGCTACTTGAGGAACTGACGCTACGGTGCCGCTGGTGGGCGTGGCTTGTCTAGTGGGCGTGGCCTGTGTGGTGGGTGTGGCAAGGTGGGCGGAGCCAGTGGGCGGAGCTTGTCTAGTGGGCGTGGCCGGTGTGGTGGGCGTGGCAAGGTGGGCGGGGCCAGTGGGCGGGGCTTGTCTAGTGGGCGTGGCTGGTGTGGTGGGCGTGGCAAGGTGGGCGGAGCCAGTGGGCGTGGCTTGAGTCTGAGTAGGCGGAGCCTGGGCCTGGATGGGCGGATCCCGGTGGGCGTGGTCGGTGGGCGTGGCATGGTGGGCGTGGCCTGTGGGCGGGTCTAAGGGGGCGTGGTCGGTGGGCGGGGCCTGGTAGGTGTGGCCAGTGGGCGGGGCTTGGTCCACAGCGGGCGTGGCCTCCGCAGCTCGTTGTGCCCTTGTCCTGACGCCCTCGAAGTCCTCTCTCGGAGTCAATGGCATCTCCAAATCCCACTTCTGACACCAGTTATTACGTGCTAGGGTTCGAAGGATTTGGAGAGAAAGACCTGCTGACTCTTTTAGAAGACTTTATTTACTAGCACTAGTTACACACTAAGCACTAGGTCCAAACACTAAGCACTAGGTCCAAACAGTAAGCACTAACAATGTCCTAGGTTGAAGCCAAGTCGTAGGTTTCACTGGTATCACTCTTGATCACTTGTTTTCGCTCTCGAAGTCGCCTTTCTCGTAGCTCAAATTGAACTGCCCGGGCTCGCCCCCTGCCGCTATTTATATGCGCCGAGACGAGTTCCAGACTATTCCAGAATGTTCCCGACTGTGCACGAACGTGATCGCCCGGAACGAATGTTTCTAGAAGGTTCGAGCATGTACGGTAGTTCCTCTAACGCCATCTAGTATCTAATAGGGGTTTCACTCTGTTCGGTTCTTTAATTGGTTTTACTAGTTGCTGCTAGATGGCGCTAGCTCCTTTATGTTTTGTGTGTTCGTAACAATATGTATTTGACAAGTAAATAAGTATATAGTGAACGTCTAGTTCAGATCAGATAACGGCGTGTTTGACAAAAAAAGAAATACAATTATCAATAAAATTATAAAATACAGTATCCAAGTATCAAGTAGTTTAATTCCACTGTCAAATCCAGTTGATAATAAGGAAAAGAGTAGGTACACAAGGGATCTTGTGAGCGTCGGCCCACGTCGGCCGCCCGCCGCACTCGAATTTTCTTTTTCACTGAGTTTTTGACGCTGCGTTTTATTTTTAACCAGATTTTTTTAAAATACATAAATTTTAAGGTTTTTGGATATTTTCTAAGTAAATTCAGAAAGGTAGATTAATAAATTAGGTGCTTGTAATAGACGACAGCAAAGTAATATTGTTAGGAATGTTCTTAAAATGAATGTGGAAGGATTTAAGTCTAGAGGAAGACCAAAACAAGAGTGGACAGATATGCACCTGACAGAAGAGTACATAAAAGACATGTTACGCAGTCCTTAGATAACGGGATGAAGACAGGAAAATAATGATGGATGACGTCAATCCTCATTTTAAGTGTAACTTTTTTAGTATAAAAACTAAAAACCACACGTGAAAGTGATGTTTTTTTTGTAATTGTTGCATTGTCATAGGTGTGCAAAATTTCAGACAATGCAAGCATGCATTGTCTATTCAAAATTTGATCAAAATTAGAAATATCTTAATAATAAACGAGGATTAAAATCTATCCGGAATCCCAGATTGATTAATCAAAATGGACCTAGTACGTACCTACATATAGATATGAACAAAACTAATACCTAAGAGCTTGTTTTTAAATTATAAAAACTCTGCAGATAATAATTTGCCAATTAAATCTTTTGGCATATGGCTAAACAAGATGTGATTTAGCCAAACTTTTCCGCACTTTGCACATTTAATCAACTAAAAGTGTTGCTATATACAAACATCAAAGAAACTAGTAACTCTTTGAAAATCTTTCAGTCAATGTTGCCAAATAGAAAATCAAAATATGAAGGGTTTCTTTAAGACCAGTTTTGTAGTTTCAAAGGGTAAAAAAAAGAAAATGCTAATGCCTTTTGTTGACGCGCATTTGGGTGTGAAAAACAAGGGTTGATTGTACCTTGGAAGTTTTAACCAACTTCAAAGAAGAATATTCACTTCGCTTATTTTTTATTCTTTCCTCTCTCTTCAGCCCATTTACATCCCACCATTGGGGCACTGGCTTTCTCAACTTTAGGAGGGATTGTGGTCTTCTATGCCGCGCTGACTAGGCGCTGTTGGTATAGGGTTTATTTCAGTTTTCTGTTTCTCACAGAGTACAATATCTGTGTACAATATTAGATACTTACTTAGGTGGTTCTTACAGCATCCTGGAAAGGCAAAAAATAATTACATACATTATATATGAAATATAATTATTTTTAGCTAAATTATATAACCACTGCTCCCAGTACATACCTTAAAATGCTATAAAATTGAAAAATAATGAAATATTTTTGATATGTACTAAACTTAATAATAATTTATTTAAACACTTAATGTACATAGTAGGTACAAAGGCTCCTCCCAAGGGTGCTGTAAAAGTCAGTTAAAGGATATTGCACACAGATAGCATCTTCTGTGAGAGACGGAAAACTCGAAAATAAGCCCTGTGCCAACACGCCTGGTCAGCGCGGCACAGTAGACCATAATCCCTCCCAAAGTGGAGGAGGCTCGTGCCCAACGGTGGGACGTAAATGGGCTGGAGAAGAGAAGAGAAGAATTATTTTTATTCCGTTCTCGCCGGTACAGTGACTGATAAAGAAGTTAAATTTAGTTTAACAAATATGAAAATGTTAAAAATATTTATTTTTGGAGGTTTAAAATAATCTTCAACCATTTATACCAAGCCGGGGTGACTGGCTAGTATAAAATGAAACGGAAGTCTGTCTACTTTACTACCGGCGACTGAAATCATTTAGCCACCCGCACGCACCGGATATTGCGATTTGATGTTGGTACTCCTGTTGCGATGGAATTGCTATGTCATTCCATAGTGATGAGTTTTTCATTGAATTTCTTTTAAATAAAATGTATGTGAAAGCCGCGAAAGTTTAAAAACATTAAATAAAATGTAGTTAAGGTTCCGTACCAAAAGGTAAGACAGGACCCTATTCCTGAGACTTCGCTGACCTTCCCCCATCCATCTTTCACCAGGCTGTATCTCTGAAACAGCGATAGAATAGAATCGAATACACTTTATTGTACACCAAAACATTTTACATGTCACTTATATAACGAAATTAGAATAGAAATTAGGATAGAAGAGAAAATAAATTATTTATTTATTTATTTATTCTGCAGTTTGAAAACAGGTAACTACTTGCAACAAAAACGTACTTGACAATTGGCATTGTTCATAATTTTTGACCTGCTGTTTTTATATTTTTTTTAGAAAATATAGACCATTTTAAGCAACTAATTTCAATATTATTGAAATATTCACTATATAGAAATTTTCAAAAATACTTAACGATTTTATTTTAAATGTTGTGACGTCATCGTTGTACGCAATCTGTGTATTGCCTTTTCCTAGTAGACTTAAGACAGGTTGCAATACATCTTTTCAAAGTTGCCAAGTTGATATAATAGACCAATTTCAACACCTCCACAGAGTAGTATATCCCCAAGAACGCCTTAATATTTTAAGACTTTCATTTCAAGGGCAAATAGAGATCATTTGCTTTTTTGAAAAAATAATCGTTAATATAGCAATTTTCTGAAAACAACTAAAGGATCATGATCAGAAACTCTATTCGCCGAAATGGTTTCGAATTAAGAGTTTTAAAAAATTATGAACAATGCCCATTACCTAAACCACAGCCTAAACTTAAATTTTAAGCCCAGACGATAGAGTTAGTACCGATAAAGGCATAAATTTAAACAACATGAAGAAAATAAGTGTCCGAGAGTTAACTTGGCCATTTTTATTTATTTTATTATCTGTTAAATCGATGGGGACGAATGCTTTGCGCCGTTGCCTTTTGCGCAAGCGTGGAAAATATGGCGGACGAAAAAATAGCGGGAAATAAGAGAAAGAAGTGGCGTGGGGTGACTCTAAAGTAAAGAGGGCTCGCAGTAACGTGTGAGGGCTAAGTTATGGATAAACCGCGGTTTTACTTTGCGATTTTCTCTTTGAAAATAAATTATAATAATAATTACTATTTTAACACGCTCTTATTAGAATTTCCAATCCCTTATATGAATCAAAATAAATTGATTGGCGATTGATTGCAATAGCAAGCATTTATTTTTTAAAAAATTCTCTAAGAAGGTACTTTACATTTATGCGTACGCCTAAGTTTTTTGACAAAGTAGATGTCTTTACTCTACATAAAACAAAGTCGTTATTTTTGCGTGTCTTGTATGTAGCTATGTGAGCTTATAATATCTAACGATTCGGTTTACTTAGAGAATAGATAGATTTTAGAGTTTTTAAATTACACGTGTATGAAGTAATATTTTTACCCTCCTAAATGACAATATTGCAAACAATACTATATTTCTTTAACACAACGAAAGTATGTTTAAACGAGATACTTAATAAACACTGTATATAAATATCAATACTAATATTATAAAGCTGAAGAGTTTGTTTGTTTGTTTGAACGCACAAATCTCGGGAATCACTGGTCCGATTTGAAAAATTCTTTCAGTTTTGAATAGCATATTTATTGAGGAATGCTATAGGCTATATATAACATTACGCTGTATATAAAATTTTGCCCCTAAGTCTCTCTCAGGCGGTTTCGAAAGATAAAATAGGGTGGTAACATGTTAATTAATTATGAAAAACAGGTGCTTTAATATGTCACAACAGACACAAAACTTTCTAAAATAGATTATTACCAACTATTAAATTACTCGGGTCAGTTTTAAGTCAATTATCTAAGTTTATTTCTAAGTATTCCTGTTCTCTGTTATATTGGCTCTTAATCAAAATACAACGTAAAATTGTCTTAAAAGTATTTAGTTAATTAAAAACAGTATTCAGTAACGCTTGGTATGACCGATAAAAACTTTATAACTATTTAGTGGTAATAAAAAAAAGTGGTCAAGTGCGAACAAGAATTACACGGTAGCGGTTCTGTATCTATTAAACCAAGAAAAGTTAAATTTTCAATTAAAAAGTTTACTAAACAGTTATAGTATATCCAATTAAATTTAAATGTATAGGTAAGTTTATAATTACATAACAACTACGTTATACGGCTGGAATTTATAAAAAATTCCGTGTTTTTTAAATATTCTTCTATGATGCTTCGCTCCTGTTAGTCACAGCATGATTTTATATAGCCTAAAGCTTTCCTCAATAAATGTACTATCCAACACAAGAAAAAATTTCTAAGATAAGCCAGTATTTCTTGAGATTACCGCGTTCAAACCACCAAAAATCAATTTTGATTGTCTGTGTGGTGACGGATTAAGAATACAAGTGTCACCACCCCGTCTCCTCCCAAGGGTGCTGTAGAAGTCAGCTAAGGGATGTTGCACACAGATGGCATATTTTGTGAGAGACGGAAAACTCGAAAATAAACCCTGTGCCAACACGCCTGATATTTGGTTTCTTGTAAATGTGTTTTCTTTGTAAATAAAAAAAAAGTTCCTTTAAGTTCCCTTGCACTTATACTTACCTATGACAAAAGTGGTGGTATAGCACCATTGCTTTTTCGATTAGTCAGTAAAAGTTTAGTTTTAGTTGAAATAAGCAAGTACCTACCTAACTGCAAAACTTGGTATTATATCATCACGTACTTTAATAAGATTTTTAATTCGATATCTCACCTAAACTGAATAAAAGATGAGAGCAAAGTCTCCGAAACATCAGGCCAAAGTTTAAAACAAATATACACGTCCTAATCCGTAAAAAGTAGTTTTATTTGAATAAAAGCTGGTTTTTTAATATACAACAAAAAACGACTGCTACTATAAAGGTTCTATTCTTGTACGGGACCCCGAAAATAAATTACTTTAAACGCTTTCAAATAAAATTTAATTGACACTTGAAATGGATCACTATTATCATTATTTCTAATAAATCTTACTTGTCAATGATAGTACAGTTACTAAAGTAATCCATTAAAAGGCGTAATAAAATGTATATCAACAAAATAAACATTATCACGCCATTGATGATGGGGTATGCGCAGACGCAGGTGTTTGAATTTATGGACATTTCATACATCGTCCTATGATAACAATTTAAGTGATATTTATATGGTTATGTGAAGGCAGACATAATAACCTGGAAGAAAAATAATATGGCATGAGGACACGAAGGATTACAGTTACGGATACATCACACAAATTGTCCTGTGTGGGAATCAAACCCAAGTCTTCGTGAACTAAGTCCGTGACACTACCGATACCCCAAATTAAAATTTATTCAACAAATTGTTATGAAATACTGTTTCTTTTTTTTCTTTTTTATTGGGCGCTGTGTGTAGTTTTTTATGTCTTTACTCTCTTTCTCTTTCCAGCCTATTAACGTCCCATTGTTGGGCACGGGCCTCCTCCACTGTGGGAGGGATTATGATCTAATGTGCCGCGCTGACCAGGCGTGTTGGCACAGGGTTTATTGTCGAGTATTTCGTCTTTCACAGAAGATGTTATCTCTGTACAATTTTCCTTAGCTGGCTTTTACAGCACCCTGGGATGGAAAAGGGGTGGTTACAGTTGTGTTCTTAATCCGTCACAATACGGACCTGTACCTATATCTAAATACAAAACGTCGTTATTTTTGTATGTATGTCCCATTGCGAACTTAAATGTTAAAAATTACTCAAGGGATTTTGATGATCACGAAAGCTAGTAAGTATTATAAAATATTGTACATTTAATTATTTACGAACAAGAAACATACAGAAGTTATAGGTAATTAATATTATTATTAAATCCATAATCTGACAACCTACAATATAAGCATAGCTAGACTTGGACAGCTGTAATTTTTTTTATTATAGCAATTATTACGGCGTTACAATTTTTACCGGGTGTAATATTTAGTAGGCAATGTTAATAACAAACCAACAAAATATCGCTCTGCTCTTATACTACACCGCGAGCCTAGGGGTGTGTCTTCCCCTCAGTCCCCGCCCCCCAAACACCCCTATAACGGGCCCTCGTATAAGAACTTCACTCGAGTACCGTTTACAACTATGGTACAGTTACTTGAGCTAGTCAATGGGACAGTACAACTATTAAACTCCATTACTTTATTTTCTCCATGACAGAAGTAATTTATCCTTTCATTTATTATTTCTCTCTCTCTCCCTCTCTTTAGCTTATTAACGTCCCACTGTTGGGCAAGAGCCTCTTCCACTGGAGTATTGGCACAGGGATTATTTTAAGACTTTCACAGAGGATGTAATCTGTTTAAAATATTCTTTAGGTAGCTTTTACGGCACCCTGGGAAGGTAAAGGGGTGATGAAAACTGTATTCTTAATCCTTTACCACACTAATGAATTGTCCTATGGGGGTTTGTCGAACCATACCTACTTAGGAACCAGTTACCTTGTGGACGGTAATCTGTTATATGAACCACTAGGCCATTTTTTTTATGGACATGTCACACAACGTCCTCTGGTCCCAAGCTAAGCTTATTATGCTTGTGTTATGGGTACCAGAATACGGATATAATACATAAACTACTTTTCTTTTGTAAATACATACTTATTATACATAGTACATATTTGTATTTCAATTACGTATTACAAATACATGTAACTGAAATACTGCCCAACCCTGCGTGTCTTCGAAATTGAACGCGTTACCCACTATCTGTTATATCTGTGGACTTGTATTAGAACGTCATCTACCTACTCCTAATGAAACGCAGAACAAACATTTGTATGACGTTTATAAACATTACACAAATGAATGTCCGAGGCGGGAATCGAACCCGCAACCTCGTGAACGGCAGTCCGTTTATGAACCACTATACCACGAATCCCGTCTTGAGATTGAATTTTTACACTCACCGTCATTCAGAAGTTACTTGGAAACATAAGACAAATAAAGAAGTAAAACTTCTTTATTTGTCGCTCTGTGTATGTTTGTTGTGTGCGTTTACAATTTTCTAATTCTAAAACAAGTAGTACCATGTTAGGGAGATCAATGTTGTTCCATGTTGCGTGTAGTACAATTTATTGATAAATCAGATGACGTGAAATTAGGCGCGTAACTCGTGCACTGGAAATACTCAACCAGTGTGAATTTCTGCGTGTTTGCGTTAACAATCGGAATAGTGCTCGCGTTCTTGTGAACTGAATACAATATAATTAATACCTAAGCCAAAAAGCCCGTCAAAACATATTTTACTCGCGCCAGTACTTGTCTCTGTTTAAACAAACACAGATAGCAGTTGATACTTTAATGTCACATCAATCTTTTCTATAAATAGATAACGTCAAAACAAGGATTGCAAACTTAGATAAGTTTTTTAAAGACAGTTTATAAAAATGGCGTTTTGATAGATAGATAAATAAATAAATAAATATTCATGGACATTTCACACAACGTCCTCTGGTTCCAAACTAAGCTTTATGCTTGTGTTATAGGTACCAGAATACGCATAGAATACATAAACTACTTTTTTTTAGTAAATACATACTTATAATACATAGAAACACCCAGACGCAGTACAATCACTTGTATGACGATTAGAAAAATCACACAAATAATTGTCCCGAGCGGGAATCGAACCCGATATAGATAGATTAACTCTTTATTGTACACATTTACAAGAAACAGAATACAGAAATTAAGCTTAAGTCTAGGTACAAATGGCGGCCTTATCACATAAAGTGATCTCTTCCAGGCAACCATGGAATGGAAAGAAAAGTTAGGGACTAAAATAAAGTGGGGCTGCAGTGTACATGTATATTAATGTAAAGGAAGAAAAAAAAATGGCGTTTAGCAATAATTATAATACTTAGAATTAGTATACCTATATAATAAACTGTCCAAAGTGATTTAGAGGCGTATATTTTGGTTTCAATATAGCCTAATGGTATCAATTCTACAAGCACAACTAAACTTAAGTAAAAAAATTGGTCAAGTGCGAGTCGGACTCGCGCACGATCGGTTCCGTACCATTATCTATGCAACATAAGGCACGTTATAGAACCAAAAGTATGTGTGGTGTGACTTTGAAAGAGAGATTAAGAAATGAAGTTATAAGAGAACGTTGTGGTCTGAAAGAGGATGTAGTGACTAAGGTGGAGAAAAGTATGCTTAGGTGGTTTGGTCATGTGGAGAGGATGGATGAGAGACGCTTAACGAAAGGCATATACACGGCGAAAGTAAGTGGAAATGCTGGGAGAGGACGCCCGAGAAAAATATACTCCGATGTCATCGCTGGGATACTCCAAAAGGGGCAAGTGCGTAGCACTTACAACCGTCGGGCATGTATGACCAGATGTATGAGTGTGGATGAAGCCAAGGAAGTGTGCTTCGATCGTGGCAGATGGCGCTCTATAGTCTCTGCCTACCCCCATGGGAAAAAGGCGTGATGTTATGATGTTATGATATTCTGTGAATAGTTAAAGCGTCTACCTGTCAACGTGATTAGTATCGAGCAAGAAACGGTAAAAAAATCATGTTTGTTGTATTGGAGACCCCCTTAAATATTTATTTTATTTTTAGTATTTGTTGTTATAGCGGCAATAGGAATACATCATCTGTGAAAATTTCAACTGTCTAGCTATCACCGTTCTTGAGAGCCTGGTGACAGACGGACGGACGGACGGACAGCAAAGTCTCAGTAATAGGGTCCCGTTTTTACCCTTTGGGTACGGAACCCTAAAAATGAAAATCGATAGTGTCATTATCATTACCACAATTCACTAATGTTAAATAACTTTTTTTTTAGAAAATCTGTATATTATAGACTAACGATTTTAATTAATAAAAATGTGTACAACGAAATAGCCAATTAATCAAAATACGCCATAGTTGTTTTCATATTATGCTGTTGTTTTATTTTATTTGGGTGTTTCTATCTATTATAAGTATGTATTTACAAAAGAAAAGTAGTTTAAGTATTCTGTGCGTATTCTGGTACTCATAACACAAGCATATAAAGCTTAGCTTGGGACCTCAGAACGTTGTGTGAAATGTCCATAAATATTTATTTATTATTTATTTATGTTTTAGTTAAGTTTAGTTGTGCACATAGAATCGGTGCAAGTGACAAACACATTCTACTCAAGCCACAAAGAATGTAACTTGCCAAGGAATGCTAAACACCCTGGACCTCAGCCCGATGTCTCTGAGAATTTTTGGTCACCATGGTTATGGGTAGAACAGAGTTGTAAGGTATTTATGTATTTTGAGGATTTTTATAGATCATGTAGGGTAGGTAAAACTGAAGATCTTCTTTTCTCCAGCCCATTCACGTCCACGGGCCTCCTCCACTTGAGAGGGATTATGGTCTACTGTGCCGCACTGACTAGGCGTGTTGGCACAGGGTTTATTTTCGAGTTTTCCGTCTTTCACAGAAGATGTTATCAGTGTGCAATATCCCTTAGCTGACTTTTACAGCACCCTTGGGAGGAGATGGGGTGGTGAACCTGTATTCTTAATCCGTCGCCACACGGAGGGTCTGACTGTCACTGAAGATCTATTAACTTATAAATCTCCATCAATACTTTAAGACTCTGATAAACAGATGTCGGAATTAACTATGTCTTTCTCTCCAGCCCATTACGTCTCACTGTTGGGCAAGGGCTTCCTCCACTTTGGGAGGGATTATAGTCTACTACGCCGCGCTGACCAGTCGTATGACCACGGGCTTATTTTCGAGTTTTCCGTTTCTCCTACAGCATTCTAGGATGGAAAAGGGGTGGTGACGATTCAATTCTTAATCTGTCATCACACGGACTGAGCTACAAGGCGTATACAGCTGTAATCTTCACATAGGACAACCACATGAAGTTGTACTGGACCACAAGATATGTCTACAGATATACCAGATGTATAGCTTATGGCTACATCACTCAGTCGGCTTGAAGCCACTTACATATCAATGGGTGCGTGAAAATGTATCTAGGCGTGTCTATGGTACAGGCTAAACGTCATATGAAACGTCATTATTCTATGAAGTACAATTTAGCCAGGCTAAAGCTATTTGTCCTCAATTTTAAATTAAAATCTGGTATTTATCTATGTTCATAACATATGTACATTCTTATAAATTTTTGCGTTTATTATAGTAGTAGTGTGAATTTAATTAACATTATTTAAGAAATAACTTTGCTAATTGTATTTAATTAATATTTGTATGAAATAATCTAATCTAATATATAAAATTCACGTGTCACAGTGTTGGTTACCGTACTCCTCCGAAGCGGCTTGACCGATTCTTCTCAAATTTTACATACATATTCAGTAGGTCTGAGAATCGGCCAACATCTATTTTTCAAACTTTTTTTTTGTATGGCAAAACAACGTTTGCCGGGTCAGCAAGTAAATTTATATTATACGCTTTATGAAGAATGTTCTCATTATGCATTTTGTATGTTAATATACCTATGGCATTTATAAATATGATGTAGAAAACCTTATTATGTTTTAATACTATCTGATGGCCGCGAAATCGTACGCGTGGAATTTAAATTTCATTTCAATTCATCATTCGTTCATTCAAATTTAAATTTCGTGACTATGTTGCATGTATGAATGTATGTAGGTATGAGTGTAAATGAAGCTATGGAAGTGTGTTTAGACCTCAGCATATGGTGTTCTATAGTCTCTGTCTAACCTCATTAGAGTAAAATATTAGTAGATAAGGATTTCAAGAAGTCTCACCCGTGACCATGGTGACTGCAAAGTCTCCGAAACGTCGGGCTAAAATTTAAACAAATAAACGCGTGTAAATCCGTAAAAAGTAGTTTTATTTAAGCGAATGAGTCACGGAAGTGTTAGAGAATATTAAGATAAGGGTTTATTCTTCAGCGTTAGTTAATTAAATTTTAGTTGAAAAGTAGGTATGTACCCAATTAGCGCGACACTAGTGCGAATGGAGTACTGTTCGTTGCACTTTTACCAAGGGTTGTTAGATGAGGGTGAAATGCATAAATATGGGGTGTGGGGGTGGCAAGAATACAAAAATGGGGTGCTAAGAGCCGCCGCCATCTTTTTACCACCCTCACTATGTCGATTTTTAGCAATGGATAGATGTTTTTAAACTCTGATAGAAGAATAGGGTGTTTTAAATTTATCTAATGTCTATAACTAAATCATAGGTAGTTTAACTAGATACATTGTTGACGTGATCTAGTGGTTCATGTAACGGACTACTGTTCACAAAGTCGCAGGTTCAATTCCCGTACGGGCAATCATTTGTGTGACATTTATAATTGTCAGACAAAATGTTTGTACTACGTCTGGGTGTTTACTATGTATTTTATAATATAAATTTACACAAGTAGTTTATATAGAATATCCGTATTCTGGTACCCGTAACACAAGCATAAGTATAAGCTTAGCTTGCGTCGAGAAGACGTTGTGTGAAATCTCCATGCATATTTATTTAGTTTTGGGTTTGATTCCCACATAGTGAAATTAGTTGTGTAACATTATGAACACAAACTCTTGTATTTATCTGAATAATTTTGGTTGTAAAAACTAGCTTACGATCGCGGTTTTACATCCGTTTATAGTAACTGTCCTACTTTTAATCTTATAGCGTGATGATATAGCACAAGACCATATATATTATCACTACCTTTTGTCCACGACTCCGTCCGCGTGGAATTTAGAACATTTTCCCCGTTTTTGCAACATTTTTCAAATACTGCTTCGCTTCTACTGGTCGTAGCGTGATGTTATATAGTCTAAAGCCTTCCTCGATAAATGCCCTATCTAATACTTAAAGAATTTTTCAAATCGGTCCCGTGGTTCCTGAGATTAGCGCGTTTAAACAAACAAACAAACAAACTCTTCAGCTTGATAATATTATTATAGATATTATAGATAACACACGTACCTTTAATGAAATAACTCATAGTTACAACTTCCAGTTAAGAATGAATTCTAGTCTAGAATCTAGTTTAGGAGCTTACTAAAGATAGGTAACAAACAGATAAACATCTGACTGGTTTCGTTTTTTTGTGAGAAAATTCTTTTTTATATGAAATACTAGTTGTTGCCCGCGACTTCGTACGCGTGTAATTAAAAAAGCCAAACTCTAACATATTAAACAAATAATCCTACTCCTGAACAACTCTATAAAAAAAAATTGCATCATAATATTCGTTGTGTAGTTTTGAAGATATAAGCTCACATAGTGACAAACATAGAAAACTTATGAATTTTTAACCGACTTCAAAAAAAGGAGGAGGCTCTAAATTCGTATGTATGTTTTTAGGGTTTCGTACAAACCCTTATAGGATCACTCCGGTGTCTGTCTGTCTGTCCGTCTGTCAAACTTTTTTTACTCAGCAACGGCTGAAGGTATCAACTTGAAACTCATACCAAATGTAGATCTACGCGGTCCCTTGCTGCAAAAAATATAATCAACCTTTTACCTCTACGCATTTAAGAGATATAACCGAATTACGACCATTTTTAAGAATTTTCGACTTATGCTAGGGAATCAAATTTCACACAGTACCCGTTGCCCTAGAGCCTTGAAATTTGGCATAGATCAAGTCTATATAGTGCTGATATAGGGAAAAATCCAAAAACTTATAATTTGTCATCATATCACAAGGAAAAAGTGTTTATACTTATACCAACTTATAAAGTAGCTGAAATGTGGGCGATTCCCTATATTTCAACTACAAAATTAAGTTGGTGAGTTGTTTTGAGTTTAATTAACTGTGCTGTAATTACTTATGTTCATATGTCTAGTATGTACGAAACCCTAAGTGTGCGAGTTTACCTCGCTCTTGACAGGTTTTTTTTTGTTTGTTACCTCGTAACTATTAACTGGGCAAAGCGATTTTAATGATTCTCTTTTCATTTGAAAGCTGGTGGTTCCTGTGTGGTCCCATGGATCTAATGGTTATCTCTTGAGAATTAGAGAAAAACCCTCAAATTTCAAAGGCACATAAAGTCGGATGAACCATTTTTTTAAATATTCAATTATGTTTTTTAATAAATTTTAAGACTATTAAGTCTTCCGTGTTGTGACGGATTAATAATACAAGTGTCTTCATCCCATCTCCTCCCAAGGGTGATGTAAAAGTCAGCTAAGGGATATTGTACACAGATAACACCCTCTGTGAGAGACGGAAAACTCGAAAATATACCCTGTGCTAATACGTCTGGTCAGCGCGGCACAGTAGGCCATAATCCCTCCCAAAGTGGAGAGGCCCTTGCCCAACAGTGGGACGTTAAAGGGCTGAAGAGAGAGAGTGAGACAGATATTATTAAGTACCTACTTGATTTTGTATGACCATAGGTTATTTTTGTTGCGCAAAAAATATATAAAAAATTATGTATCGAAAAACGCCCTTTACAAACTCATTCATACGAGAAAAGTATATAATTTTTGACAAAAGACCTCCAGCCCCTATAGATCAATACTTATTATGTACCAATAGAAACGAAAAATCAAACTAGGGGTGACTGATGAGTGAAAAAAACGCGAGGGTGGATCACCCTAAGCGTTTTTTGCCTAACGTTTTTTTTTCTCTGGCTAAATCACAACGGTTAAGTACATCGTTATATATTATGTACTTATTTATTGTTCGTTCCCTTTTTAAATATTCGTGGTATTGACATGACGTTTGGTTATGTATTTTTGTAATTTTAACAAATAATTGTTATTCGATTATTTTAGCGGAGTTCATGACAGTTTGAAGTTTTTTTTTTGTATAATACTTATTTAGTCTGTGGATTTGATGAATTTAAATTTGCATATTTTAGCTTACTCAACCAAAAAAAGTAAAAGTAGTTTTGAGAGCTCATTAGGAGTAGGTAGATGACGTTCTTATACAAGTCCACAGATATAACAGATAGTGGGTAACGCGTTCAATTTCGAAGACACGCAGGGTTGGGCAGTATTTCAGTTACATGTATTTGTAATACGTAATTGAAATACAAATACTATGTATTATAAGTATGTATTTACAAAAGAAAAGTAGTTTATGTATTCTATCAGTATTCTGGTACCTACCCATAACACAGTGGCGTGCACAGGAATATGACACTGAGTATGCGTCGTAGTACTCAGTCACAAAAACTTTTTCTTTTATAGATTTTTAGCATAGCCACGCGACGGATCTCTAAGTCGGAAACCATGCCAACAGAACAAATTTAAATCTGAATATCTCGAATCAGTCCACACTGTACCAGAATTACTAAACAATAACTACGTACGTACATACATACGTACATGTACGTATGTACATACGTTTCATAACTTTTAACATGAAATTTTCGAGTTACATTACCTTTTTGCTGGCTTAGTTGTCGTAACTCGGATACACAGAATCTTTTCACTGAATGACAATTGTGAGAACTTGTTATTTTTAATTTTTAACAAACACGCACTATCAACACACATTCCTCAATCAAATAACATTTTAAAATCAACAAACGAAAATCATACAATTATTAAATTATAGAAACTCAATATTAAACAGTTCAATGAATCACATGAAAAAATAAAATGGCCTCCGTCGAACCAAAATATTTCTGCTATTTATATAGATAAAACCTTAGTAAACAAAAATTACGTGATTTATTAGACTTCCGACATTTTATTTTTATTCGGATAATCCGAAGGCAACGAACGAACGCCGAATACTCGCGGAAACATCCGATCGTCAAAGCATGCCGCAGGAGACTCGGTACAAGGCGTCTTCAATATGCAAGCCTGTGTGCGTTTGTAAACTGTGCACGGACACCAAAATTTCTACACACATATGAACTCATGGCAGGTGTCGAGCTTACTTTCGTCCGTCTGACCAATATTATTCCTTCGCTAAACGCCTGGCAAAAAGCATCAATTTGCAAGCACATATTGGTGCTATTTATGAATTATTAGGCGTTTTTAAGTTATAATATTTTGTTTAATTAATAGTAAATAAATGAATAAAGTCATCTAAAACATACGAACGTTTTATTAAAATATCTGTGAATGGCAAGTAAAGCACTGCTTTTCTGCCTTTATGGAGCGCACGCCCCTGCCATAACACAAGCATATTATTATAAGCTTAGCTTAGGAATTCCTACCTTCCAATTTCTACCTTCTTTATCATTACTTCTTATAAAACAAAGTCGTAATTTTTGTATGTATGTCCCTATGTAAGCTTATATCTTCAGAAATCGCAACGGAGCTTGATGCGGTTTTTTTTAATAGATAGAATGGTTCAAGAGGATGGCTTTTATTGCATAATTTATTGGGGTTAGTATATTGGATGAGATATGATTAAATTTGCCGAGAAAATCAGACGCGCGCGAGTGATAAATGAAAACGCTGCCTTATCTATGTGAGGTACAACAAACTAATATATGGAGGAATTGTTTGTTACCTATAGTTCTTCAAAAAAGTCCGCGAGGGCATATTAACCCGTTGTACCCATAATAATGTCAAAAAAAATATCTAATTCAATAGGGTGTTTTCAAAAGCTTTTTATGTGTGTATAGTAATATTTTTTATCAAATTAAATAGCTTAGTTAGCTTACGCAATTAATATAGATTATAACTGCTCTTTACAGCATGCAATTTAAATGAATATCTTAGGAGATATGACGAAAAATGAATTACGCGCTATAAAATAAAATACTTAAACTGTTGGCTATGTCTAGTAAGGCTCGGTCTTCTATCCATACTCCAATGTTTGGATATGTAAGGATGTTTATTGTGCTTTCACGTAAAGACTACTGGATGGTTTTTCATAAAACTTTCCAATGAAAAATGGAATAGAAAATGAACTTATTTTTATCCTTTTTACCGCGGGTAACACCGCGGGGCACAGCTAGTAAAATATAAATTGTAATTTGTATTTTAAATACTAGACGTCGAAGTATTTTCTAATTAGTATTTCAATCACCCGAAGCTTCAAAATATATTTTCAAAATACATTTTCAACGTTCATGTACATAAAGAAGCTATGACTATTCATTATTTTAATATGTTTGTAGACGTAGTATTACTATCATTATAAACTAATATAAACTTTACTATAAAACCGGCTCTAAAACGCAAAAAAGCACTTAATTATAATTTCGTAATAAATCTAAATATATTTCCGTAAATCGACGACATGTAACTACATTTTATATTGTATAAAAAACTATAATCTTTATAAAAAATCGTTACGCCTACGTGCCGTAAGCCAATAAGAACATAATACACCGTACCTCCCACATTATTGTGAACTAAATTGTAATTTTATTCGTAAAATGCTTACGTTACAGCGTTTTTAGTTAAATGGCGGAACTGTTAATCGTTTGTAATTTATTTCTTCTTCAGCCCGTGTGATGACGGATGAAGAATACAAGTGTCACCACCCCATTTCTTTCCCAGGGTGCTGTAAGAACCTGCTAAGCGACAATATAAGCAATAAAAGTCTGCTGTGAGAGATGGAAAACTCGAAACTAAACCCTTTGCCAACACTTCTGGTCAGCACGGCACAGTAGACCAGGAGTCCCTCCCAAAGTGGAGCCGTTAATTAATGGGCTGGAGAGGAAGGAGGAATTTTTTTCTTGTAATGCTTATTTTTTTTTAAACTGTTTTAGTATTCTAGGCTTAGATACTTTCGTTGTAAGTTGGCCTAATCAGTTTTCTTCATTTATTTCAACCAAAAATTCTTCGTCGAATTATGATATTCCTCCCTAACTATATTAATACTTACAAAATACTTACAAAATTTAGCATTTATTACTCTTTCTCTCACTCTCTCCAGCACGTCCCACTGTTGGGCACGGGCCTCCTCCACTTTAGGAGGGATTATGTTCTACTGTGCCGCGCTGACTGAGCGTGTTGGCGCAGGGTATTTTCAAATTGTTCGTCTCTTACAAAGGATCTTATTATATTTCTTATTTATCTGTGTACAATATTCATTACATGGTTTTTACACCACCTTGGGAAGACATGGGGTGGTGATACTTGTATTTTTAACTCGTCACCACACGGGCAAGTAAGTTTATTAGTCAGATTAGATATATTAACGTCAGGCAAAAATTTAAAATAAATATGCGCGTCCAAAGCCGTAAAAAGTAGTTTTATTTATTTAAACAAATAAGTCACGCAAGTGTTAGAGAATATTAAATTGAAGATTTTTACCAAAATAATTGTAAACGTACGTAAAATGTTTTTAAGATTACATCTGCTGTTATGTAAGAAGGACCGGTTTTCAATACAAACCTTGAAGAAACCAGTCCATTGATGCTAAAGAAAACATTCCCCTTGTGAACGTACTAATATGCCGCAGTACTCTTTAAAAAAAACAGTGAATACGGGTCTCTTATTGTAGATGGTTCTGTATGAGTTTTAATGGTTTAAGATTACAAAATCTTATTTTTTTTTCTCTACTGCAATCATGACATTCAGCAAAATGTTTGGCATTATACAATGTGTTGCAGAAAGGTGTAGTCATAATTTAAAGTTGCATTAGATAGGCCTTAAATATTACAGTTACACATAGTAAAATACAGTTGGTAAGTTTTTTTTTGTTTATTGCCTACTATTAAATAACTACCAGAAACGCATCAATTATGAGATGTTTACGGTTTATTGAATGCGATTGAACCTTACGATAAAAGATGACCTCATAGTAGTGTTGTATTTAAAGAAGATCGATTAATTTAATAAATTTTTAACACCCTTGCTCGTAAAGCTGATGTAATTCCACCGGTTTTAAATATGTAAAGCGGGTCATAAAAAACGCGTGTGTTACCAAAGCAAATAGTTAAGTTATAGTCCATTCAAATTTCATAACAGTATTATTTGCCATTTCAAATATGGAACTGATCGCCGCCGCACGACTCGAGCAGCGCGCTGTTGCTATTCAAATTTCGAACTAATCGCGCTGTTAAAATGGCGGGAAAGCAACACTGTGCATTCACAGATTGAGTTTATTTGATGTTTTTTTTCTGTTTCCTCGCAAATGTGTTAAAAAACGTCGTACGATATACGTGCGTATTGGTTATAACATGCTCGGCTCAATTACGCCCTCGCCTTCGGCTCGGGCTGAAATTCCGCCTCGCATGTTATAACCATCTTAACGCACTAATATCGTAATGTACTATAATTAAACTTTTATGAACACATTAAAGTCATAACATAACTAGTATTTGTAATTTCATCCATGCCTAGTGCCTAGTCACCGGCCATGTGTAACGGTGGTCAAATATGACTACACCTTTCTGAAACACGTTGTATATTCAGTCGTCGCACTTGGTGCTCATCATCCATTAGTGATCGGGCAAAGGTGATGGATGGACAAAATCTTATAACTATAATATGCTAGTATTGTTGGCCGTCTGTTGATGGATTAAGAATAAAAATGTCACAACCCTTTTCCTATCCAGGGTGCTGTAAAGGCCAGTGAAGGGATATGACACAAATTGCGACTACATCCTTCGTGAGAGACGGAAAACTTGAAAATAAACTCTGTGCCAACACGATAGGTCAGCGCGCCATAGTGGACCATAATCTCTTCCAAAGTGGAGGGGTACCGTGCCCAAGAGATGCGTCAAAAACGTAACATATATGATAACAACTACATTAAGTTTAATTTGATCAAATAATTATTTCGTAGAACACACATAAATTAATTAAAATCATTATTTTATTAACATTATATAAACTTACACACATAAGAAATTCAGTTTCGTTGCTGTATTGTGTTATTGAAACTATTAATTTTTATGTTTTAATTAAGTTTAGTTGTGTCAACTAAATTGCCTAGGGCGTATTTTGTTTTAATGCGCACATTTTTATTAATTAAAATTGATAGTCTATAATATACAGATTTTCTAATAAAAAAAGGCTTGTTAATATTGCCGAACTATGTTACTGACACTATCAATTTTCATTGTTTAGTTTAGTTGTATGAGTAGAGTTGGTACCAGGAAATAGGTAGAGGTCACCGTCGTCGTATGAGACGTGGACGACATCATCATCATCAATTCAATCTAAACAAACAATCAAATCTTATCTGACAGAATTAAATCTGTCCGTATGGTGACGGATTGAGACAAGTACCACCACCCCAATTCCTTGCCATGGTGCTGAAAGAGGTAGCTTAGTGATAATATAAGCAGATATCAGTCTCCGGAGAGACGGAAGCCTCGAAAGGAAATCCTGTGCTAACACGCCTGGTCGGCATGGTAAAAGTAGACCAAATATCCTCTCGAAGAGGAGGAAGCCTGTGCATAGGCAAAAGTGGAACTTTAAGGGCGTGGAAAGAATCGAAACCTTCCCAATTATAATATTTGTACAAATGAAGTATTTTGTTGAACCAAAAATTTCTAACGAACCATCAGCATTCTCCTGCTCTTATCCTATTATTTGAGGTCGGCGCAATATGTCTTTTTCTTCCATAGTATTTTATCAACCGTTATGTCTGTGTAAAATTTCTTTTTCTTGCATGTCTTCGTTCACACAGTCTATCCATCTTTTCTTAGGTCTTCCTCTAGACTTCTGAGGAAACTTTAGGACTTTCTAAGGAACCCTAAAAGCGATATAGTTCGTGCAAAGTTCAAGTATCTATGTATAACTGGTTCTTTGCCGCTAGCTAAGACCTGTTCCGTAACGGTGTAAATACGCCAAATGGGCATGACTTGTACGCCAAGGAGTTAAATATACCTAATAGCTGGCGAGTTTTATTTTTTATACTGGCAATAATAAACCTAGAATTTTACGATGTATGTTATACTTTTTGTTAATTATTTAGTATAAAACTATTCTAGATGACTATAAACTAGTCTAATAATAATATATTAGTTGCGCCGCGCAGTTTCGATTGCGTATCTGTTTACAAAACTTTTTTCCCCGATGCGTTAGAAGTAAACATTAAAAATAAAAAAAAAACAAACCAAAGAGTTCATTGTCGAGCTTCAGATTCACACGTTTTTATAAAAAAAAATAGAGTAAGAAAATATTAATTCAAAATATATCTACCGTGAGCGAGTTAAGTGGCAAATACTTAAAAACAAACCGGAAAAAAATCTGGGATACCATAATTAAAATTCGGTTCACACGTAGGATCAATTTTTACAACAAAAAATTATTAGAATAACAAAAAAGGTCCTGCCATTTTTTTCCTTACAAAAAGTGCAAGTTTTTTTAAGAAGGGTGAATTTTTTACCTGTGCCTCTGATTGAAAAATCGAAGCTGTCAATAGGAATATTATTTTTTTTAATCAATTAAATGGCACGTGCGGTTTGTGTTATGCCATCAATAGATTTTAAAGTGTTCAAGAAGTTTATTGATCGAGTTAAGTATTGGGTAGTGGTTTAAAAATTTTTTTGTACTTTTATTCGGGATTGTAATGTATCTTATTATAAGTATTTAAATATAAAGTATTTATAAGGCCGAAGAGTTTGTTTGTTTGAACGCAATCTCAGGAACTACAGGTTTGATTGAAAAGTTTGAGTGTTGGACGGTCTATTTGACGAGCCTCGTGGATGAGTGGTTCATGTAATGGACTGCCGATCAAGAGGTCGCGGGTCCAGCTCCCGCTCGGGACAATCATTTGTGTGATTTTTTCTAATTGTCATACAAATGTTTGTACTGCGTCTGGGTGTTTCTACGTATTAATTGTCTTTCTAAGTATGTATTTACAAAAGAAAAGTAGTATATATATTCTATCCGTATTCTGGTACCCATAACACAAGCATATAATAAGCTTAGCTTGAGACCAGAGAATGTTTTGTGAAATGTCTATTTATTTTATTTATTTATCGAGGCAGGCTATGTAACATCACGCTGCGAGCAATAGGAGCGAATTATTTGTGAAAAATATTGCAAAAACGCGGAAAACTTTCTAAATTCCACACGTACGAAGTCGCGGGCAACAGCTAGTTAAAAATAAATGGATAAGGTGACACTAATATTTTATTTACTCTCTCTCTCTCCAGCCCATTAACGTCCCCACTGTTGGGCACGGGCCTCCTCCACTTTGGGAGAGATTATGGTCTACTGTGCCGCGCTGACCAGGCGTGTCGGCACAAAGTTTATTTTCGAGTTTTGCGTCTCTCACAGAGGATGTTATCTGTGTGCAATATCCCTTAGCTGACTTTTACAGCACCCTTGGGAGGAGATGGGGTGGTGACACTTGTATTCTTAATCCGTCACCACACGGAGATATTATATTTACTACGATGTATGAATTCAAATTAATTGTTATTTATATCATAAATCATTTAAAAAAAAGTATGAGCAGTCTACAAGGACTGGTTATTTGTATAATATGTAATTTGTTTGTTATTTATTTATTTAATTACATGCAAGCTTACAGTACAAACCAAAACACCAGCATTACAATTCAGAATATCACATGTAGAACATAATTCGACAATTATATTATACTAGCTGTTGCCCGCGACTCCGTCCGCGTGGAATTAAATTTTTTTTCGCAATAAAAGGTAGCCTGTCTTTTCTCAGGGTCTAAAGATTGTCTGTGCCAAATTTCATCAAAATCTGTTGAGAGATTTAAGCGGGAAAGCGTAACAGACAGACAGACAGAGTTACTTGCGCATTTATAATATTAGTAGGGATTTCAAGCATTTGAGATGTGCAGGAAATGTTATGGTTTGGTTTCTAAGTTCCGCGGTTACGACATTGCGAAGAACAGGTAGTTTCTACATGTAGGTACCGAGTTGTTCTTAATAATTGAACTAATAGCTTCATAAAACGCTTATTCTTTAATAAAATAAAGGTCTAAAACATTGGAAAAATTACTTATAAAAGTATATAACCGATCAAAAAATGTTCGCCTCAACAATTTCAATTTCGCTTAGATATCTTATTTAAAGGGAGCAACTTATTTTGCACCCTAAGTATAGAGCCCCTTACGCTCGCGCGCTCTTTCCAAACTTCAAAGGGGGTTGTTACCCCCCTCTCTTGTTAACAAACTTCCACCTATCTGCATTTTTATTTAAGTTTCGACAAAAATTTTCCACCCTCTAATTCAATTTTTTTTTCTCTCCAGAAATTAATTAGTGAACACGTTGAAGCGATAATTCTAGTCGATTAATGATTTTACAAGACTTTTTAAATAAACTTCACACAGTATTAAGTCCGGGAAGGTGTAGAAAGATATATAGACAGGTAATTTAACTCTTTATCGTACACTTTACAAGAAATAGAAATAAAATTAAGCTTAAGATCAATCGTAATCTACTCCGTCCTTATATTTGTACGACAAAACCTCGCGAGATTTCGTACTCGTGGAGACAACTCCAACAGCTACAACATACGTAGCGCCGGCAAACTGGCTGCAGTGCCCCGCAGACTGGCTAAAGCTTTGGTCTGGTGATCATGACGCACAACGCTGCGGTATGCGCCGCAACGCAGCGTCACGACGCAGCATTTAGCGTCCCTGCGGAGAGGTGGTCAGTTGATTTTGCCGCAGCTACCAAGGTAGACGTGAACATGAACAATTTTTCTGTAATTTGTGCTTTGCTTGAAGAGGAGGAAGAAGAAGAATTGTTACTGCTTCTGAATAGACAAAGAAAATCTCCGAGGAACATGTTTAATTAAACTAATTCTATTAAATTGTCTTCGAAAAATTCCATATTGACCCGTGACGCACACCGCACACCGCAGCGTTGAACCGCCGTTGACGCCGCGCTGTGCGGGAGTACACCTCCCCACTTCACCGCGCTTGCCCCTTGCCGCTGACGCATACTGCGACGGAACAAGAGAACATTGTCGACGTTTTTCATATGATTGAGTGTCCGGCAACGCATACCGCATACCGCAGCGTTGTGCGTCATGATCACCAGACCAAAGCTTAAGTCTGACAGACTCACACACATATTGGGTCCTACCCTGTATAACCAACTGCCAGAACACATTAAGGACGCACCTAGCTTTGCTTCGTTTAAGATTAAACTTAAATCCTGGCTCGTTGGGAAGGCGTTCTATATTGTTGACGAATTTGTACCTAAAATACGATGAATATATTATATAATCATGTTTAATAACATAATTTAATAATTTTAATTTAACAAAATTGTAATAAATCATGTAATGCAATTCATTGAATGTGAAATTATTATTTAACTAGCTGTTGCCCGCGACTCCGTACGCGTTGAATTTAGGAAAGTTTCATGAATATCCATCCAGTAGTCTTTATGTGAAAGAACAACAAACATCCTTACACTCATACAATCCAACATTAACCAACCATCCAATTATTAGAGTATGGATAGAAGACCGAGGAAACGTTCCGGCCAACAGTTTAAGTATTTTATTTTGCCGCGCGTAATTCTTTTTTCGTTATATCTCCTAAGATATTCATTTAAATTGCATACTGTAAGAAGCAGTTATAATCTGTATTAAATGCGTAAGCTAACTAAAGTATTTAAATTGATAAAAAATATTACTATATACACATAAATAGCGTTTGAAAACACCCTATTGAATTTGATAATTTTTTTGGCGTTATTATGGGTACAGCAGGTTTTCCTTAAAAGATAGACATATTTCTCGCAGACTTTTTTGAAGAACTATAGGTAATGAACAATTCTTCCATACATTACTTTGTTGTACCTCACATAGATAAGGCAGCGTTTTCATTTAAATTTCAATTCCGAATTCCTCAGCTAATTTAATCATATCTCATCCAATATCAAATCCCAATAAATTAGGCAAAAAAAGCCATCCTCTTGAACCATTCTATACCGCATCACGATCCGTTGCGTATTTTTGAAAATATAAGCTCACATAGGGACATACATACAAAATTTAGGACTTTGTTTTATAATAAGTAAAGAAGATTCAGTATTCACGTGCGACGGCGCGATGGCTTATTTCATCATTTCATGTATAAATTTGGTGTTTCTATACCGATTTTTATGATTCTTTTTTTATTGAATAGGTAATAATGTTAACTTTTTTAAATTAGGAATGAGTGAGAGTATTATAAACGTAAGAGTAAACAAATATAATCAGAATGCTCCGAACTACTAAGCTATCAGGAGTTACACGTGTTATTGTGAGTCAACCATAAAATATAGATATATGCTGTTGCGGGATATTTTTTAGACAATTTTATGTAGAATATTTTCGTCATACATGATTTCTATGTAACTTTAACCATTAAGGCTGCACACGCGACGGAAGCTTAAAAATGGAGTAAGTTCTCCCGTTTTCCCAACATTTCCCTTCACTACTCTGCTCCTATTGATTGTAGCGTGATGAAAAGTATACTATAACCTGCCCAGGAGTATGAAGAATAATTGTACCAAGTTTCGTTAAAATCCGTCTAGTAGTTTTTGTTTCTATAAGGAACATACAGACGGACAGACAGACAGACAGACAGACAGACAGACAAAAATTTTACTGATTGCATTTTTGGCATCAGTATCGATCACTAATCACCCCCTGATAGTTATTTTGAAAATATATTTCATGTACAGAATTGACCTCTCTACAGATTTATTATAAGTATAGATTGTAAAATTTTGTAAAATGGACTTGTAAACTAATATTTACCAATAAATTGATTATTCTGATTATTCTGATTATTCTGATTATTCTGACTAAGTACAAATGGCAACCTTATCACATAAAGTGATGATATAACATATCTAATATTGTATAGCTTGCATAGTATAGTTTGTGTGTATGTTTGTTATTCCAGCCCATTCACGTCACACTGTTGGGCACGGGCTACCTTAAATTTGGAAGGTATTATACTATGTTGTGCTAATTAGGTGCGTTAGCACAGGGTTCATTTATTTGAGTTTTAAGTGAATACAAGGAGTTCACATAATTTTCTTCTCGGACTGCTGTAAAAGGCCGTAAAGGGATATTTTAGGCAGTTATCATCTTCTGGGAGAGTCAATAAACTCTAAACTAAATCCAATGTCAAAATGCGTGGTTGTCGTGGTATGAGTAAACCAAAGAACCGAAACCTGAAGTGGAGAAGGACCATACCCTACAGCGGGACGTTCAATAGCTGAGAAGAGATTCTTCACTGTGTAGAAGTGGGAAAGCCGGGGTCCTATCCCAAGAAGTAGCCATAGCCTGAGGTTTTATCCCGAGAAAGTACTCTACTACAAAAAGATTCTGCTATCAACGGTGATCCTTTTCAATAGAATCAAATATACTTACAACCGTTTTGCATTTTTTCAACAACCATTCTGCATGTCTTGGGGCTCAAGTCTGCAATTACAATATTTTCACAATGATGAGACAAAAAATTCATAGTAGTCTACCAAACTTGATAAAATTCGCCATTATGCAATCAGTGACTGATCATTTTGACAACATTGTGATAACAGACTTGGCCCCCAGATGTATGTAAATGAAGCGTGTTTTGACCGTGGTAGATAGCGTTCTATGTTTCTGGCTGCCACTTTAGGAAAAAGCGTGACAATTTTACGAAGATTTTTTAAACAACTAGCTTAAATTACTTACAATAATTTACTTATTTCATAAACTAAAAACACGCTTGAAAGACCTAATTATTATTTCACATAATTGCACTGTCATTGGTCCTTAATATGTGTGAAAAAATTTCATATCAATCCGACCACTACAAGTAGGTAAAAATTATTTTTACAGATTCCGTTACATAATTTGACGAGCCTCATGGTTGAGTGGTTTATGTAACGGACTGCCGATCAAGAGGTCTCGGGTTCGATTCCCGCTCGGGACAATCATTTGTGTGATTTTTCTAATTGTCATACAAATGTTTGTACTGCGTCTAGGTGTTTCTATGCATTATAAGTATGTATTTACAAAAGAAAAGTAGTATATGTATTCTATCCGTATTCTGGTACCCATAACACAAGCGTATAAGCTTAGCTTGGGACCAGAGGACGTTGTGTGAAACGTCCATGAATATTTATTTTATATTTATTTTATAATTTAGGACATAAGATAGGTACCGAGCATATAAATACATATTAAAAATTATTGTAAACTTTTTGGAATCAAATTAAAAACCTTTGTAATATTTGTCACCCCATTTTATTTTTATGTACTACAATTTAAAAGTACATATCTGCAAATTAAATGTTAAGATCGTAAGCATGCCCCCCTATTTGATTTTCATAATTGCAATAGCAAATTGTGAAAAAGAAATGCTCATTTTAGGGGCCCCCGGTGTGGGTGTTTAGGCAAATAATTTACGTCTTGAAATATTGTAGCGTCAGCATAAAAATACACACGAAATTATTATTTATATTAATAATAGTTATTGCCCGGAACTTCTAACATGTTGAATTTAGAAACCTAAGAAATTATACGAAAATCCATCCTATTCCAACTCCTTCTCCTCTATACCTCTATACCAGATGTGGCCAACTTTTGTGCACATAAGATCTCTACGTTTTGTTTTAAAATTGAGTCGCGATCGACCTAATTCTTAGGTAAGAAGGGGGATGTCTATGAAATGTGCTTTTATACCGCCGTGCACTCTTGCGAGTTACAGCAACATACATGAATATTTATTTAAAGGGTTAAAAAGCTTTGTCCAGGGGAATTAAAACTACTAAAAGTGGTCACGCTGAACGTCTCCCTACTCGAAGCATGAGCTGCATACACGTTCATTCCTGTATCAAGTACTAGAAACATTTGGCACTGAATGCGTCCCCTCATAGAACTTGCGAGTGATCGACCAAAATTGGTCGGCCGATCGACTCCTGCTCTATACTATATAACTCCTAACAGTCTATTAAAAACCCGTATCAAAATCCATTGCGTAGTTTTGAAGATATAAGCTCAGATAGGAACATACATACAAAAATAACAACTTGAAATAACAAGTAAAGATGATTAATATTAACAAGTAAAGATATTCTCTAAAACAAATCTTTTATGAATAGATATAGTGTTTTATACATAGTAATATTTTATTTCCGAAATTAACATATTTAGTCTGGGTTGTGGTGGAGTTAAGAATAAATAAATAAATCATTATTCATGGACATTTCATACAACGTCCTCTGGTCCCAAGCTAAGCTTATATGCTTGTGTTATGGGTACCAGAATACGGATAGAATACATATACTACTTTTCTTTTGTAAATACATACTTATAATACATAGAAACACCCAGACGCAGTACAAACATTTGTATGACAATTAGAAAAATCACACAAATGATTGTCCCGAGCGGGAATCGAACCCGCGACCTCTTGATCGGCAGTCCGATACATGAACCACTCAACCCCGAGGCTCGAACACAATACATCATGACATCACTCTATTTCTTTAGGTAAGCTAGAGAAAAAGGAGTAAAATAAGTAAACATCTTCTGTAGAGTATCTGTTGATGGTATAATAACAAAACTACTGCAATATGGATATTTTTTTGTTGACTCTACTGCCAATCGGGAAGATTTTTGGCACGCGACCTCCTCTTTAATTATTTCTTTTTCCTCAAAGCTCCAATAATAAATGCAAATAATACTCAATGCCCTATTCGGGAAATTATATATCTTATACATATATAACTGGCAACCCTATTATGTATAAACTAAAAGAAAACTTTACCACTTTATTCCTGGTCAATAGGCTCATCATAGATTAATAATATTCTTTTCTAGCTGTCGCCCCTGAGTTAGTACATTTAGAATTTGGAATCACTATATAATAGACACACTACAGTATTCTCGAAAACTATATAGGGTAGAACGCTCAGTGATTTTTCTAAAAAGTCGGTCTTGTACTTTAAAAAAATATCCACTACATACATAATATAACATATTTGAAATCTTTCTTAACAGATTTATATACCTAATAAGCTACCAAACTTCAGAAACGGCTCTACCCAATTTTATAACATTTTAGATAGGTCAACATTATCTAACCAGAGGACGTTGTGTAAAATGTCCGCAATATTTATCATATAGATGTTAATTAAGATGCGCTGCACTAACAAATTAGGTCTGCCTGTAATGTTAGTTGTAAGTTTTTGGAATAAATAAATAAATTAAAAAAAATAAAAAATAACATCTGCAAAAGACGGAATCCTCAAAAGTAAACTGTTTTCCAACACGCCTGGACAGTGCGGCACAGTAGATCATAATCTCTCCCAAAGTGGTGGAGGCCCGTGCTCAACAGTCGATCATTAATGGGTTCGAGAGAGAGGTCATTACTGGGAAGTTTTCAATAAGTACGTAATTGTATCTGCGGAGCAAAGCTAGTGGAGTTATATTGTAAAGGTAATAAGTTTGTTCATTTGAATGCGGTAATTTCAGGAACCACTAGTCTGATCAAAAAGTTCTGCATAACATCAAGCTGTGCCTATGTTTTTTTAAGCTATTGCATAGCTTCTATCGCGGGCCTTGAGCGTGGAGACCGAATCCACAAAATTCAAAATTTAAATTCCGTAACAAAGATAGCGTAACTAAAAAACGTAACAAAGATAGTGTGACTCATGTCAGTTTTGGCGTTATATAGTTTTTATTTTAGTGACATTTGATTGACAATCGCTATTCTATCATAATTACCATAAACAATGGACAGATGTAAGCATCAGTAAATAAGGATTATTAATCTTATTTTAGTTTATGGTATTTAGATTCTTGCATAAATAAAATAAATAAATAATTATAATTGCATAAGTTTATAAAAAATACTATGCAATAGCTTTACCGCGGCAGTCCCCGAGTGCCACACTTCTTTGTTTTTGCATTATACACAACGTCCTCTGGTCCCAAGCTAAGCATTATATAAATAAATAAATAAATATTCATGGACATTTCCCACAACGTCCTCTGGTCCCAAGCTAAGCTTATTATGCTTGTGTTATGAGTACCAGAATACGGATATACTACAAATACTACTTTTCTTTTGTAAATACATACATATAGTAAACACCCAGACGCATTTGTATGACATTTATAAATATCACACAAATGATTGTCCCAAGCGGGAATCGAACCCGCGACCTCGTGATTGGCAGTCCGTTACATGAACCACTCCACCACGAAGCCCGTCGCATGTTGTAAAAACAAGGAAATCCTAAATACCACGCGTACGAAGTTGCGGGCAACAGTTAGCGAATTTATTTAATTGGCCTATGGAGTTATAAATTGAAGTTAAACCATTAAATATTTGAGATTTTTACAGCAAAAAAAAGTGGCTAATTCTTTAAGAAAGAAAACCCATTAAAAACAATCACAAACAATAAATTCTTTAAAATACGCATTCAAATCTTTTTCGTTTAGACAGGGCGCTTTATAAATATAAGGGTGATATTATTTTAAGAAAGGTTATTTTAAGAAAATTGGTAGAAAATCTGTAGAAAAAATTACCTATATATTTTTTTACTATAGACTTTCAACGCAATGTCCTCTGGTTCTAAATTATTCTGGTTCTATTTTTTCATTTAATCATTTATGTTAGACATAGTCCATAATAATAATGTAAGTAACAATTTTTGCTTAAAAACTAATGTTAGTTAATTATACAACACAGATAATTTAATAAAGATATATATATTATATTAAAACAGTTTATTGAATGCAGTGTGAAGCTGCATCCACTTCCACATTATCGGGGAGTCCCAACGGTCTGCAAACACACTTAGTATGCTTTTGGTGCTGCAAACTATATTTCTGTGCTTGTGCTATGGGATATACCTAACGTGACCATTTTTTCTTTGACTCAAAACGGGGCATCGGTTTGTAAGTACATAAACTAAAATTAAATGAAAAAATTACACTTTTTAAGTTATTTATTCACAAAAAGCTAGCATTGTCATAACATATTAGGTTTAATTATATCTATCAGAAGAACAAATTTGCCTTAATATATACTCTGGACATATTTTTTTATTATTAACCTTCACTATCAACATCGCCTTTAAAACTGATAACTGAGTTTTCTCAGACGTCCACCATTTGTTCATTACGGAAAATACTCTTTCTACTGGAGTTCGGTTTCCGAAAACGGGACAATTTTGCGTCCCAGAGGTAGTTTCGGGGACACCGGGACTCGTGGTTGTAAAAAGGGACAGTCCCGTTTAAAACGGGACGTCTGGTCACATTAGTTATACCTATCAAAATACGGTCAGTCGGATAAAAAACATAAACTATATTAGATAAAGAAGTCGCGCGCAACAGTAGTACTAGACTACTGTTGCGTGCGACTTCGTACGCGTGAAATTTAGAAAATTTACCCCGTTTCTGCGCCTATTTGTCGCAGCGTGATGATTTATAGCCTTCCTCAGTAAATGTACTACCCCAACACTGAAAGATTTTTTGAATCGGACTGATGGTTCCTGAGGTTATCGCGTTCAAACAAACAAATAAAAAAAGACGTGTGGCACTCGGGGACTGCCGCGGTAAAGCTATTGCATAGTTTTTTTTTTTAACTTTAGCAATTATAATTATTTATTTATTTTATTTATGCAAGAATCTAAATAGCATAAACTAAAATAAGATTAATAATCCTTATTTAATGATGCTTACATCTGTCCATTGTTTATGGTAATTATGATAAAATAGCGATTGTTAATCAAATGTCAATAAAATAAAAAGTAACGCCAAAACTGACATGAGTCACCAGTGCGAACAGCGAAACGGCGCTACTGTGTAGTATTTTTTGTTACGCTATCTTTGTTACGGAATTTTAATTTCGAATTTTGTGCATTTCGTCTCCACGCTCAAGGCCCGCGATAGAAGCTATGCAATAGCTTAAAAACTCTTCAGCTTTATAATATTAGTATATAGATAAGATTCCGTTACTGAAACGCAGTAAAAATATCTATTTGTATTTGTTATTTTATGTGATAATAAATAAAATAAATTTTGACAAATACAAATATCATCGTACAAATAAAATATGTGTTGTGCGGGAATCAAATCCGTGAACTCGTGAACGATAGCTAATTAAGAGGAGACTACAGCCCAAAAAAATGTAATCTTATTCCCGAGCGCCGCACTAAAAAAGGATAAATATTGTAGAGGCAGATTTTACCTACAAATTATTAGAAAATTTGAGATTTTTAGATGGTCATATTCTCTCCGTGTGGTGACGGATTAAGAATACAAGTGTCACCACCCCATCTCCTCCCAAGGGTGCTGTAAAAGTCAGCTAAGGGATATTGCGCACAGATAACCTCCTCTGTGAGAGACGGAAAACTCGAAAATAAACCCTGTGCCAATACGCTTGGTCAGCGCGGCACAGTAGACCATAATCCCTCCCAAGGAAAATGGGCTAGAGAAGAGAGAGATGGTCATATTTCCTTTGGTTGTTGTGTTTTGAAAAAAAAAGAAAGTGATAGAAGCATAGATATTTAATACCTAGATACTGTAAGAAAAAATCGTTGCTCTGGAGGCAATATCTACGAAGAAAAAAGCGGACTACGATGCTCATATTTTTGTAAGGAGCATAGTTTGGTGTCGTGCCCTCTTAAAGACGAGTCTCTGGCGATCAATCTACTCTACAGATGACACATCAGCTAAAAAAACCATAAAGTACTCGGCAAATTGGCATAGCACATAAATTTTACATAAACTATAGACAGGATAAGGGTCGCACCCCATTATAGCACCCCCGCGGCTCTCTGACCCTAGCAAATATGGTGGAGTGTTTGGAAAAATCGATAATATATTGAGCTACCGTTTAGTATGATTTCATTTAATTTCTCTCTCTTTTTAACACGCTTTTATAAGTTTTGTATATATCTATCAATGTATTAATCTGTGTAACGGAATCTTTGAAAGCGATTTTCAGCCACTTGTAGTAGACGGATTGATCTGAAATTTTGAACACCTAACAAGGACCGATGACAATGCAATAATTTAAAAGAATAATCCCAGTTCCTTGATCAGAATTACTAGAATAGCATGTTTAAGTATCACTATGACCACACTTGTATTTTTAATTATACACGTAATAGTTTAATTGTATATGAGTAGACTCACCAAGATTATTGTGTTTCTACGTATGCCTTTCATATACAATTAGATAATTTCACATAAAAACGCTTTGTTTATAGAAGCAGGTAAAAATATCATAATTGTTTACTTATGTTTACTACGATTGTGACAACAGAAACTTATGTCTCTGACAACATAAACTGCCAACGTTTTGTAAGTAGGTAGCATAGAATTGAGTATTGATGACAATGCAATCATTTAAAAAATATTCAGGATGTTTAAGCGTGTTTTTTAGTTTTTAAACTAAGTAGATTTTTTAAGACAACTTGATTCTACCAGATAGTTATCAATATTTATTATATAATTAGAGATGTTTATTTATAGTTCACATTACTAACAAATCGGCTGTCTACGTCGAAGCCAGGTTTGAACATAGTCTTTTCTGATCTTTAGCCATCACCGTTAGATACAGCCTGGTGACAGATGGATGGATGGACGGAGAGCGAAGTCTATAAGAGGGTCCCCTTTTAATTTTTGGTTGAAACGGAATATAAATATATTAATATTAATATAGAAAGGCTTTCAGTGTATAACATACATAAAAATCCGTCAACTTAACATTCTTATAAAGTTAGCCAAGAAAAAATAGGTATATACATTATACACCCACCCTTAAGCAAAATACGCCATTTTATTTCACCCCCGTCCACCCCCGATTTTATTGTAAATAGATATTTTATATTCAAATTAGATCCTCAGTTGTAAGTAAGAATCTCCTCCCCTTATATTTAAAATACATAAGTGTATGGAATTTCAAAGAGTTTTCTAAGAAAATTTACTTTTTTAAAACTAAGGGTAGGTATATATGAATAGAGTGGAATAAGAAAGATATGGAGACTTCTTTGTTATTTTCATTTTATTTTTATACTTAGCTTATAAAGCCTATTTACTAGATAGATAGATAGGTAACTCTTTATTTGCACAAACACCAATTTTAAACAGAATTTTAAAAAGAGAGTTGACTAAAGAAGTTTGTGTTATGAATCGTCGAAATACTCGTGAACGGGTGCCTTCTGCTGGGACTGGTCGACTTGCTTCAACAACGCTATTTTATTATTAAGTTAGTTTTAGTTAGTCTTGATTGTAGGTACTAATCGGCATCATTCTCACACTCCTGATACAACAATGTATAATATTTTTGGAAAAAAATGAAAAGAAATGAAGAGTATACAAAAAAAAATCCATAGAGTTTCTCGTCTGTTCTTCCCCATAGGATTCGCGTTTGGAACAGACACCTAGTTTCTGACGTTTTAAAAGAGTTTAGAAAACATGCCAACTTGAAATAAAAACATTTGACTTTGACTTTGAATCTTTATTTATTATAAAACAAAGTCGATATTTTTGTATGTATGTCCCTATGTAAGCTTATATCTTCAAAACTACGCAACAGATTTTGATGCCGTTTTCTTTAATAGATGGACTGGTTCAAGAGGATGGATTTTTGTACAATTCGTTAAGGTTTGGTATGTATTTTGAGCTCAATAACTATAAACGTCGGTAAAACCGCGGGCATTAGCTAGTTAAGTATATAATTAAATTGAATAAAGATATATAAAAATGTATGAATTTGCAGGGGTTGCAAGTTTGATGTCCGTAAAGGACTATTGTTTGTGTGAAAAATTCAGGTAATTGTATGGGTAAGGGTTTTTCATTTTATGTGTTTACGAAAAGGAATAGGAAACAATAAGGAAGAATATTCTAAATCTGGCCATAAACACAAGTATAGAAGTCATGAATTTGTGACTAGAGGGCGTTGTGTAAAATATTTGTGAATGTTTACTATAGTTGCCTGAGTAGGTAGGTGTATTGATATTAAGTTAAAGTTTGTACTATGTATAAAGGAGATATTTTCTGAAAGAATTAGATAAATACAAAAATAGATCCATTAATACTTAATAAGTTATACTTTTTCAGAGTGCTATAGATTTTATTACAAAAATCAGTGTCTTAACCAAGGATGAAAGCTAAATAAAAATTAGTAGTAATGACAAGTCAATGTTTGATTGTGCTGTACCAATTTTAACGCCCCAATGTGACGAGTATTTTTTACGAAATCAGTTGCACTCCCTCGCAGCTTGTTACTGTTATTAGATTTGTTAGTAGGCAGACTGGCTGGAATACAATTATAGTGTACTAGTTAGTACACGCGGTTTCACTCGTAGTTTTTGCATGAAAGAGCACCAAACACCTGTACATGCAAACATCTATCCATATATTCTCACACACTCTCACGTTTAGCAGGACTAATAAATACTCGCGGTTTTGCTCATATTTTATGGTCATTCAAAATCAAAGTCATTTTTTTTTATTTCACGTTGGCATGTTTTACAAGCTCTTTTGAAACGTCAGAAACTAGGTGTCTGTTCCAAACGCGAATCCAATGGAGAAGAACACACAAGAAACTCCATGGTTTTTTTTTCTATTCTCTTCTCTGTTATTCAGCCATACATAAGCTTTTCTCCATTCATAGCAGGACTTTGAACTCTTCTATAGAACGCCATAAAATGCAGGCCAGCGCATTGCATTCAGTAGTTTCCTGTGACCTCGAGAGTCTTGACGCTCTAATTAATTGAAGTCTGCCTGAGTACCTTTCAGTCTTCAGCTCTTCGAGCAATGCGGCTTGTCCCTCACCACTTTTACAGGCGTTCTTCTATGGATTTTGGTGTTAATGTTAATCTTATATTGTTAGGTAGTCCGTGTGAAGACAGATCAAGAATACAAGCATCTGCACTACAAAGGGAAAAGCCTTTCCAGGTTGCTGAAAAGCTAGGTAACGTATATTGTACATAGATAAAATCCTCAGCAAGATATGAAAACTCGAAAAGAAAACTTGTGCCAATAAGCCTGGTCAGAGCGGCACAGTAGACAATAATCTTTCCCAATGTGGATAAGGCTCATGCCCAACAGTGGAATGTTAATAGACTAGAAATAGAGAGAGGGAGAGATACTAGCTATTAGGTATGTTATTCTGATGTACAGATAAAAATACAGGAAAGGTTTGTAAAAACAATTTAAGGGCGACTAAAGATATGTAATCTTAATAACCATATGAGACCTGTGTCATACGAAAGTCCGTCGAATTCTCTAAACGCCTGTCTTAGCTTAATAGAAAATACCAATCAAATCTTCATTAAACCTAAACTAAATAACCTAAACTAAATAATAATGTCTGTAGGTGCTTATTATTAAGGTGTGTGGTATTTAATTATATTTTCCAAAATTAAATTTGATTTCAATTGTGTTACTACCAACAGATAACCATACTACATCTGCCTAAACCATAGCCAATTCGCGCCAAAAACAAAATAACTGCCACCTAAAAAAACAAAAGATTTTAAACAAAGAATCAGCATCGAGGGTCAACGATTCCCACAAGAGTGAAACCGTATAATTGAAAAAAAAACTAATTTTAATAAAAAGAAATTTGAATATTGCACCTTTATTTTATTAAGACAATGTAACATTTTCGACATCTGTTTTTAGTTAACCCCTTGATATTATTGTTTATTGTAATAACAATAGTGTACGTTGACAATCACGCCGGGGTTAAAATGGTAGGTTAAAACAAAAAAAAAGATTGTTATAGGAAGGAACAGGTTTCTATTATCATCAGAAAGGGTCGAGTAAGATGTAAAATAGTGAAGTGTTTTATAAATATAGGGTTGGCAAATATAATTTTTCAGATTAAAATTGTATAATTATTGTTAGTAAGTAGTCATTAAAATTATGTATTAATGTTATGCTTTACAAATTGTCAGGTGTTAGATGCATTAAGGCATAAAATATATTCTAAATTTAAACAATTAAAATATTGCAATTTTTTAAAAAGGTGTCGATGTGGCATAAACAATATTATTCCAAATCTAAAAACTATATTTTATTTTTGTTTTTTTTTTCCCCACGTCCTCTGGTCTGGTCCTTCTGGTCCCAAGCTAAGCTTAAATGTTTGTGTTATGGGTACCAAAATACGAATATACTACATAAACTATTTTTCTTTTGTAAATAGGTAGATACTTATCCAGACGCAGAATAAACATTTGTATGACAATAATTATAATATCACACAAATGATTGTTCCGTGCGGGAATCGAACCCGTGACCTCGTGAACGGTAGTCTATTATATGAACCACTAGACCACTGAACCCGTCTTGAGTTCTAAGTTTAAATATAGTTAGTACACGAAAGATTTATAAGAATATAGGTATCTATACCTACACCTATAGTAAATCAAATACGATAGACACAGAAGCAGCACTTTACTATTAACATTTTTAACAAACCCTCTTTTCTTTCGCTATTCACAAGACAATTCCAATTGCCAACCCTAAAGCTAGCCGGTTTTAATTATAGCTTCCTCTTCCCCTGCACCTTCAAGACATTGTCCTTATTTATAATTTATTCATGCATTTTGTTAGAAATTATTCACATCTCGCACCATATGCAAATTAAATAAAATTAAAATATAGACAAAGTGCTTCTTTTAATAAAAATTGTTTGTCATTGCAAGCGTTCCCACCGAACGAGTTCTATTTTTGAATTCAAACTAAGAATGTCACTTTATGTTTTAATAAAAAATATGAATTGTTTTTTTATTATTATTTCATTCGATAGAGCACAGGAAATTTTTTTACAGCCAGGTTTATTATAATACTCAAAGATTGTAATCTTGTTTAAAAAATTAAATGCTGTTCGTTAGTCTGAATATTAGAGAATGGCTGAGTGGACTTAGCTTTTGATTTTAAAATGTCTTTCGTATTGCTGCGGGCGTATTATGAGCTTTTTAAAAATCATGCAAGTTCCAAGCAGGCCGTACACTGCCTGACTAAATTATGTATTATGGTAAACATAAACCATTTACTTGAAAAATTTTAGTTAGTACTTAAACTTTTAGTTGTACCATCTCTATAAACATATTAATGGCTGGGAGTTATGTTCATATTACGAATTTGCCGGGCAGTTCCATTCACGGCGTAAACGGCCTGGGAATAAGAGCTCATAATACGGCCGCAGGTATCGTTTAAACAGTGAGAAAGTAAGAATCTTTTTTGAGGAACACAGTAGAACGAACAACTTCTCTTTTCCATAAAACTACTTACAGTGTTCACAGGTTTCTACATAGAATTGCCAAATAGTAGGTAGTTGGGTACACGTTCAATAAGACATAACTTTAGCCTGGCTAAATCGTACTTCATAGAATAATGAATCGTGTTTATAATTATCAACCAATAGGTATTAACTTTCAAACTGCGTTTAATTTACGACAGACATTTTTTTATTCCATCTATAGAACAATTTGGTTTTTGATAAGTGAACAACTTTTATATGCGGTATCAAGTTTGCTGGATTAGCCAGTTGTTTCTTTAAGTTATATACCTGCTAAGACACAGTAGACGAATATCCGAGAGATGCTACGGTGAAGTCGGCTAATGGGACAGAAATTCGTATATTATTACAATTTACAATTATAGTACGTACAAAGACTACCTTATCTAACATATTTTCATCGCTGAGAAAATAAGTAAAAAGATTTACCTCTCGGATCTCGGTCTACCGTGGGAACGTACGCTCGTGGTTAAGTCCGGGAGACATTTACGATTTTAAGACAAGGTAATTTAGATACTTGCATGTAATTCGTATATTTTTATCGCTACCACAACTACTGCGATAGGATGTTTTGAAGCATTGAACATCGACCAATAAGATTTTATTATGATTTCGAATACACTACTTAATCCCACCAAACTACCATTACCCATATTCAGCAAAGATTGCATGTAAAATAAGATAAAACATTTCTTTGAAGAGATTTTAATAAAATATTTATGTACATTTCATACGACGTCCTCTGGTCCCGAGCTAAGCTTATATTCTTGTGTTATCGCTGCTAGAATACGGATAGACTACATAAACTACTTTTGTTTTGTAAATACATACTTTTACAAAGAAATCACCCAGACGCAGTACAGACATTTGTATGACAATTAGAAAATATCACACAATTGATTGTCCCGTGTGGGAATCGAACCCGCGAACTCGTAAACGATGACCGTTAAATGAACCACTAGATCACGTTAAGAGAAGAAGAGATTTGAATGGCATTAAAAATGCAACAAAAAACTGCTAGATAGGTACGAACGAGATATGGGTTCTGTTTTATTATCATTATAAGCGTACAAGTTTATGCCCGGTTGTAGTAACTGCCCCGCTCCTTGGTTTTAGGCGTGATGATAATATATGGCCTACGTAATCTAATATATAAAATTCACGTGTCACAGTGTTAGTTACCGTACTCCTCCGAAACGGCTTGACCGATTCTTCTCAAATTTTACATACATATTCAGGAGGTCTGAGAATCGGCCAACATCTATTTTTCAAACTTTTTTTTTAGTATGGCAAAACAACGTTTGCCGGGTCAGCTAGTCTTATATATAAAATTCACGTGTCACAGTGTTAGTTACCGTACTCCTCCGAAACGGCTTGACCGATTCTTCTCAAATTTTACATACATATTCAGTAGGTCTGAGAATCGGCCAACATCTATTTTTCAAACCTTTTTTTTCTTTTTTTTAGTATGGCAAAACAACGTTTGCCGGGACAGCTAGTAGTCTATATATGAACCTATATCTTAGTCACATAAGTTATAAGTATGTATCTTAATCTGTTTGAAATACTTGCCAATTATTAAATCTTATTTTCTTGCTTACTTTCTTTCTTTCTATAGAACTTTTTGAAAATTTGTCTAAATGACTACTAGAAAAATATAGTTCGATTATGTTTATTACTAATTCGTTACTATACGTTAATAACTGCAAACGTAAAACAATCTGCAACTCTCTCTTTCTGTTTCTTAAACTCTTCTCTCTCACAGACCTCCTCCACATTGGGAGGGATTATGGTCTTTGCCGCACTGACCAGACGCGTCGGCGTAAGTTTTATTTTTGAAATTTTCCGTCTCTTAAAGAGGGTCTTATTTGTGTACAATATCACTTAGCTTGCGCTTTTACAGCTCCTGGGAAGGAAATGGTGTAGTGACACCTGTATTCGTAATACATCACCACGTCGTCGTCACACGGACAGTTCTCAAACTCTTACGGTCGTATTCATAATGACTTATCGGAGGTTTAAACGGAGATTTAATCGGAGAGGTAATAAACGTAAAAAGACATATTATATTAGCGTAAAAAGACTATTATGAATAACAAGTTTTGACAATTTTCGCGAACTGATTTTAGCGAACTATTAAACTTCCGATAAGTCATCACTCTCACTCTGTTAATTACCATTGTAGCAATAATTTTATTGTCAATTAATTAGAATTTATTACATTACATTCGCCATTTCTAAACGCTGTAATTGCAAGTCTACAATCAATACTTGTCATTAATACGTACCAAGTGATACAAAATTACATTTACTGTTAAGATATAGTTGCTGTGCAAAATTGCACCTTACGATTTATAAAAATAGATTTATAAATAAAATTACCACATAAAATTAACAGCATTAGGTAATGTTGTATCTTTCCTATAGCTAATTTTAAATATGGAACATTACAAGTTTGAAATTAATCACAAACTGCCAGTGTTATTTCTTTGTCTTTATTTTTTTTACAAGCTTATTTTTTTAATGGTCACTACGGACTCTATGGTTATTGCACCTGATCATTATATTTTTACAAACGATTTTATTTCACCTGTTTATTTATTTGGGTCAAGTTGTGCAACTTTTTAAATAATTTGTAGGTACAATTCAAAGGAAAATTCACTCAATGTTATTATTAATTTTAAAAATAGAAAATGCGAATAATTTAATATTAGTTGATGTTGATGATGTTATTGATGATGTTTTTTTTCTAGATTTCATGTCTTCACTTTGCTATTTTTCCTTACTGTAAGGCCATTTGGCTTGTCACGGAGATGGAATACTGCGCTGGGTATGCGGAGTGTCACGGAAGAACCGCATTAGAAACTGGCACCTCTGCTAGGTCTTGGTAAAAGGAGTAGGCCCAAAAAGTGCTGGCTTGAAACGTTTGTGTATGTGTTTTAATATTATGCCACGCTGAAAAGTGTGTTAATATAGACAATTGTACCAATTCTACGTGCAAAACTAAACTTAACGAAAAAAATTAAAGCAACTATGGTGTATATCTGTATCATATAAACTATATCATATTACATTGTGCTCAGACTACATAAAATTAATAACATTATTTTAGTTTCTAAATACATTAACAAAAATTATAACAATATAAATAAAATTTAAAATTACCTAGTTTTTTTATTCTCTGAGCACAATGCAATATGATATCGTTTATGTAAAAGTCTATCTTTATGGTCAATGTAAAATTAAATTGAATGTGGGTAAACCCTGTAATAACTGATCGTTAAAGACACATTACAGCTCAGTCTCACCCGTGACCATGGTGACTGCAAAGTCTCCGAAACGTCGGGCCAAAATTTAAAACAAATATACGCGTCTAAATCCGTAAAAAGTAGTTTTATTTAAACAAATGAGTCGCGCAAGTGTTAGAAAATATTATAAAAAAAACTCTGCTTGAGTTGTACAGATGGCACTTTATAGTCTCTGGCTACCTTTATGAGATAAAATCGTGATGGTCTGTTAAATATGACGCCTATAATAGTCTTACAATAAAATTATTGCTTGCACTACAACGATAGACTCACAGATGGGTATATCATATGTAGTATCTATGGCTACATCACTCAGTCGGCTTGAAGCCACTTACATATCTATGGGTGAGTGAAAATGTATCTATGTGTACCTAAGATACAGGCTATACGTCATATGAAACGTCATTATTCTATGAAGTCCGATTTAGCCAGGCTAAAGTTACTTGTCCTCAATTTTAAACGTGAACCCACTATCAGATATATCTGTGTTTAGTTGTATTTCTAGGTAAAACTAATTAAAATACAAATACTATAATTGAAATATATATTTACTAGCTGTTGCCCGAAACTCCGTCCGCGTGGAATTTAGAAAATTGTTCCCGTTTTTGCAACATTTTTCACAACTGCTTAGCTTCTGCTGGTCGTAGCGTGATGATATATAGCTTAAAGCCATTCTCGATAAATGCCCTATCTAACACTGAAATAATTTTTCAAATCGGTCCTGTGGTTCCTGAGATTAGCGCGTTTAAAAACACAAACAAAAACAATAAAAGTGAATTATCAATGAAAAATGTTTGCTACGCGTAGATTGTAGATACAAAACCTTAACAAATTATACAAAAAAGCGATTCTCTTGAACCACTCTATCTAATAAAAAAAACCTCATCAAAAACCGTTGCGTAGTGTTGAAGATACATAGGTAAATACGTACAAAAATAACGACACTGGTACCAATTCTACGTGCACAACTAAACTTAACTTAACTAAAAAACGAAAATTGATAGTGTCAATAACACAATTCGGCAACGTTAACACAACCTTTTTATTAGAAAACCTGTATATTATAGACTAACTATTTTAATTAAAACAAATGTGTACAAAAAGCCAAATAATCAAAATACAGCAATAGCTGTTTTCATTTTTTAATTAAGTTAAGTTTAGTTGTGCTCACAGAATTGGCATAATTGTTTTTTATAATAAGTAAGGATTAGGGGTTTTACTTCAGTGTCTAAATACGGAATCCTAATTTATATTTGAGTCAGTTCAATGATTCAAATTGAGACGCATATATCCTGTGATCTATGGTGGAGTGAGCTCAACTGTTCATGTGAATATTATATGCCTCATATAACCTTCAATTTCAAACTTATTAGTATTTGATCTTTAATATTTACATAAAAATATTTAAACTAATAATATAAAGCAGAAGTGTTTGTTTTTTTGAACGCGCTAATCTCGGGAACCACTAGTTCGATTAGAAAAAATCTATCAGCGTTTTATAGTAGGTACATTTATCGAGTAAGGCTATTTAACATCACGCTATGAACAATAGGGGTAAAGCAATAGTAAAAAATGTTGCAAAAACGGGCAAAATTTTCCAAATTCCACGAGTACGGAGTCGCGGGAAACCGCTAGTAATTACATAAAAATTAACAAAACAGTTGTATAAATGTTGTGGCGTTCGAATATAATCACTTTAGTAAAAGAGAGTGTGAAACGGAAAACTCGAAAATTAATAAATACCATGCCAATATGTCTGGTCAGCACGGCATAGTTTTTTTATAGCAAGGATTGGGCAAATGACTGCAGTCCTACTTAATGTTAAATGGAAGTGCAATGCAAATGCGGGGGCGGTTAATACAATGTAGATGTACTAGCCGCTCTCGCCTCGCTTAAAAGACCCCATATTGTATGTGTTTCCTCTCAATACCCACCTATAGGTACGTGCGTAGGTAGTGAATTCCACATGTAAGAGGTGCGGCAAATAGATAAAGTTCACTTTAAACCCAAATCACTCACTATCACTGTTGGAACAACAACCATAATGGAACCATAGGAACGACGAGCCTCGTGGTTCATGTAACGGATTGCCGATCATGATGTCGCGGGTTCGACTCCCGCTAGGAACAATCATTTGTGTGATTTTTATAATTGTCATACAAATGTTTGTACTGCATCTGGGTGTTTCTGTGTATTATAAGTACATATGTATTTACAAAAGAAAAGTTTAAAATATGTATTCTATCCGTATTTTGGTACCCATAACACAAGCATATAAGCCTAGCTTGGGACCAGAGGACAATGTGTGAAATGTCCATGAATATATTTTATTTCTTTATAGGTATGACCTATCTGCAAACTTGCGTAATCTTTGCAGCAGTTCTAAGTTTAGAATTAGCCGTTAGAAACTAAGGTAGTTTTTATTTGTATTTTTTACCATTGTATAATGCGTCATGGATACATACGGCGGAAGTAGCTATTATATCGTTAGGGCATGCGGATATATTACGGAAGTGTCTATTCGTTACTGCTGTTGCAAATAAGCAAGCCTATTTATGTTGATACAGTTGAATTTATAGAATTGCTCATAATTTAAAATTTTCTTTTGTAATTATATCTACTTCTTTTGGGACGTTAGAGAAAATTATGGAAGTTTGTTATTGCACTGCGCGCGCACATAAATACATAATACCAATACCAAAAATTTTAAAAGTCAATATTTTTTTCTGTTATAACAGTAAAGAGGTATTGGGGGCGCAGTCCTGGTCTGTGCAGAGAACCAGCCGGCGTATTATGAGCTTTTTAAAATCATTCAAGTTCCAGGCAGGCCGTAAACTGCATGGCTAAATTAGGTATTATGGCAAAAATAAATCTTTTGGTTGAAAATTTTTAGTTAGTACTTTAACTTTTAGTTGTACTTTCTCCTTAAACATATTAATGTATGACTGGTTTAGCGAACTGACTGACTAGTAATTTTGTTCATAATACGAATTTGCCAGACAGTTCAATTCACGGCGTAAACTGCCTGTAAATAAAAGCTCATAATACGGCCGCAGGAATGCTGTAGCCCTAGACCTGTTGTAGCCCTATTGATAACCCAACCGTAGGGGCCTGTTGTCCAGAATCCGGACATTTTTTAAATTATGCGTGCGCTAATTGGCACGCTTTTGCTGTCCAATAGCTGGAGGTAGCTTACGGCGGGTTCAGAGGTAATTTTTTTTTAGTGTAGGTACCTAAGTAATCAGACATTTTCAGACATGTATAACATGATTAAATAAGAATAAAACCGCAAAAAACCTTAGGTTTTTTGATTTAAATTATTACATTGGCCTCGGTCCTCAATATTTCAGATCAATCCGACTATGAATAAGAATAAGGATCAATCCGACTATCTACTACAAGTGGGTGAAAATCACTTTTAAAGATTCCGTTACAAAGATTAATATTGGTAGATACGTAGCGAGCTAATGGTTATCACCGAGCCGAAATATTTTCAAACGCAGAGTTCGTCAATTTTACCTCAATATTTCACCACAACGGTTATAGTGTCTCTTACGGTAGGTTTATACGGATGATAAGTCTATGTATGTTTATGTATATATAATTATCTATGTATGTATGTATGTATAAGTAGGTATATATAATCACATAGGTTATGTAGCATAGGTTGATGTTCTGTATTTGGTTTATGTAATGTTTTAAATCTATTAAGTTGACATGTAGGTACGAAAATAAATATTATTAGAGTAATGCACCTACTTGTTCCGTTTTCCAAACTGCCCAACGGTTGACTGGAAGAGAATGCTTTTAGCATTAAGTCCGCCATTGTACCTACATATCAATTTTGTGCAAGAGTTTAAAAATAAAATAAATAAAAAATATAATGAAAGCGTGTTAAAAATAAAATACTTCACTTTCAATTAGAAAAAGAGTTTAGTAGACTTTGCTATAAAATTCATTTTGTTAGTCTACATGGGAATGTATAATTACTTAAAGTTATTTTTCTTTAATTAATTAATTAAAATTATAAATAGTCAGTAATTTATACACAAAAACTTTTAGAAGTAAAACGCAATAGTAGGTAAGGATTAACAACTGCTTGTCAAATTATAAAGCGTGAAAAAAATAAACAGCCAATAGTGAAGCGTCACAAGCTGATTAAAATCAAAATAAGTCGGCAAAAAACCTCTTTTGTTTATCATAGAAACTAGTATTCGTTACAGTACACTCTCTTATTGTAATGCAAGCTTTAAATCAAAAACTATCAAAAGGAAATAGTCAAATTTCATCTTTTGTTTCATTGCAATGACATAAATTGCAAAATGAGGGGTCATTTTTTTTCTACCAAAAAAAGTGACCCGTATCAAAAAAGTAAAGGGTATTCTTTTTATTTCGAATTTAAATTAAGAACTCTATTGTCGATGCTTTTTTTTTAATTACAATTCACTCGGAGTCATTTTTCATGCATCGCTTGCAATCTGATTTACCTGTCAGTTGCTACTTTTTTTTAATGTTAATAGTCACAGTCAAAAAATTTTACCCGTTTGTATTTATGGTAGAATTTTATATTTTTATCTATTTTCTACGAACGGTAAAGCGCTTAATTTTGAATTATTTAACGTTGTCTGAATTATCTAACACCATAGTTATGTTTGCTGTGATAACCTAACATTATGTTATAGCAATTAGACTATAAAAAGTTCCGCAGTTATATTGACCGCTTGTTAAATCATTGCAGTAAATTTTTTCGTTTAATATTAGAACTACGAAATCGGGAATCGAGGTATGCATTAAGCCTAGATACCTACGTGATAGATGGAATTCGTAAATTAAAGGTTACCGATTCTTTTATTCTATTTTTAATCAAATTTTGACGTATTAATACAGTTCGTAATTTCCAATCATAGTCTTTAGATCCATTTTATTATTTATCTAGTGGCAAAGGCCATCTTTCTTTCAGCCAACAATTCTTTTAATACGCATTTTTTAACATTAATTAATAGTTTCGTTGCGTGCATAAATACGAACCTCCTACTACAATTGCCTCGAGGGTAATTTCAACATGGCCGCTGTGTGCCTCTGTAGGTAGGTATAAATTATTATTCACTTAGTAAATAATTTTATTACCACCAATAAATCTGAGTGTGGATGAAGCCAAGGAAGTATGCTTCGATCGTAGCAGATGGCGCTCTATAGTCTCTGCCTACCCCCATTGGAAAAAGGCGTGATGTTATGATGATGATGATGATGATCAATAAACCTTTTTTTTTCTTTTTCCTCCGCCTTGCCCTGCCGGGCCATGATGGTGCCTTGAGCTTTACCATGACCCGGCGAGGAGTGGCCCCGCTAGTTGGGGCCCGACCCGATGAGTGGAGCATTAGGCTCCCCTGTCGCGTATACTGAGGCGGGTCTCTGGATGCTGACCGGCCGCGGTCGACCTCTTCTTCTTCGCCGGCTATTGCGGGTCGACGAACCCTGCCCGGGGGCCACTGATAAACTTACTATTAAGGGCCTACATCAATATTATCGTATATCATCGCCGACACGTACATATTAACACAGCCAGTAGGCACAGAAAATGAAGAATTAGGGATACTTTTCCTATTTACTCAAAATCTACTAAATATATTTTAATTCTGATTTACGTGTTTCTATATATAATAGTTACTTATGTTTTAAAAGTTATTTCATTAGTTAATACGCGATAATAGACCGACAAACGAAAAAAATAAAAAATTTGAGAGGTTGTTTCGCCAAGATTTTCTATCGAGAAAACTTTTTTCAATCGCGTTTCTGAGTTTATGCGATCCTAGATAATATATTGAAAAAACATATACTTAAAAATTAGAGCTCTAGCCATTCAATCTAAAGAAACAATGAAAACTTCGTACGTAGAAAAATGCACGAAGCTATTTTGGTATCCTCTTAAGCGGAAGATCTGTATATAAAATAGGTATATTCATAAGCTATGTGATTTTTCAATAGCTTATTAACCAACATTTTATTTAAATTATAGTTTTTATAAAAATAGTATAGGTACAGGCTACCATAGCTAGTCTTATAAGTTTAAAACTGTAAGTAATTAAAAAATAAATATCCATTGATACGAGCTAGAAAGAGGTATTACAGTAGGTACAATTAAATTTACATTCAAGATACACGTAATAGATAAATATAGGATAAGAAAAAAAACTCTATCTAAGTATAATATATCTATTAAAATGTTTAATATGCTATTAGGTATGAACACAATACATAATTTAAAAAAAAATTGTACAGTTGTTTCTAAGTAACAACACACAACGCACAAGATTTTTTTCTTATAAACAAATTTTAATTATCAAAGGAAATTATTTGTACAAGTTGAATTGAATGCAACAAAGCGTTCCCTTTTTAAATTTTGAATTTCGAGCGCTTTTATTTACGCACACATACATAACATGCCTGTATTCACAGGAGTAGATAAAACGTCATAACGATGATAAAACAGTCCACAGTACTGCTACTCGATAAAAGATGGCGCTACTAAATATGAAATCAAAGTTTTATCAAAAAATTACTTTAAATCATTTAAATAATATTATGGGTATTCTAAAAAACTATATCCTTGAAAGGTATATTTATTTTGTAATGTTTAATTATGGAAATTAAGGTCATAGAAAATAAAATATTAGTATAAGCTTTCACAACTAGATGTCGCTACCAATTTTGTATTGTGGTATAAGTGAGGTTTGTATGCTAATACTCCTAGCCGCCTAACGTACGTGACTTTTCAAGTAAACTGTCTTATTTTCCGTTCAAATTGCCACCTCACATCTTATTCTGTACGCTTTTAAACATTTATATTCATTTCCCGCGTGTTTTATAAAGATATATGTATTATATGTGTCCAATAAAGAATGTGCTAAGTCCTCATTCTTATTTGAATTTAATGTTCACAGTAATTTGTAATAAGTTAAAAATTAAAACTAATTGGAAGTAATATTCCAATGAACGAAAATCTAACTGGAATTTTGTAGATATTGTATTTATGAGAGCGGAGTTGCAAGTTTTGATTATAAGCTGGATTCAAGGAAAGTTAAGATAAATAATAGAAAACTCTTTATTTGTAAGGCATGTATGACCAGATGTATAAGTGTGGATGAAGCCAAGGAAGTGTGCTTCGATCGTGGCAGATGGCGCTCTATAGTCTCTGCCTACCCCCATGGGAAAAAGGCGTGATGTTATGATGATGATGATGACACCTCAACAATATATTTTACTTATATTATAATTATATTTTACAGTAAGGTATTGTAGAAAGGGCAACCTTGACACTAGTGTGATTTTTCTCCCAGGAAAACTTATAAGAACCTTAGGATCCATATGAATAAGTTAAGGTTTATGAAATGATGAATTAATTGTGTGAAAGAGCATAAATGACTAATTATTACACCCTTAAATATGTAAGTGGCTTCAAGCCGGCTGAGAGATGTAGCCAGACACACTATCAGGTAAATCTATGATGTTTTGGAACATTGTGGTTTTTTTTACGTGAGGAACACTTTTACGCACTTCGCCTTTCTGGTTGCGGGGGCAACCTTCGGGCTTTGTGTGGGACTCCCGGCCTGTGCTGCCACTAGACCCCACGGTGTTCCTCCTCGCCCTTAGCCGGGCCATGGTAGACACTCAGGTATTAACATGACCCGACCAGGGGTAGAACATTGTAGTTAGGACTTAAACTAACTAAGCTTGATTCAGTTATAATTAGTAGATTGAATATACTTACACAGGTACGTATATACCTATAAATTTTTGAAAAAAAAACCTATCTCCAAAAGAAATGGTAGTACCTAGTAGTTAGGCTTCCGTATTAAAAAGTGTAACGCGACGCCTTTGTGTATTTTTTTTTGCAGTCGGGCAATTTTTATTTATTTATGTGTTGTGTAGATCTAGATATGCATAAACCTAGTTAATGTTAGTTATCTATAGATAATTCTCTACAGCCCATTATCGTCCCACTGTTGGGCACGGGTATCCTCCACTTTGGGAGGAATTACGGTCTACTGTGCCACGCTTACCAGGCGTGTTGGCATAGTGTTTATTTTCAAGTTTTCTGTCTCTCACAGAGGACGTTATTTGTGTAATATTATTTAACTGCATTACAGCTTCCTGGGAAGGACAAGGAGTGGCGACACTTGTTTTCTTAATCCGCCTACATGGATACTATAGAAAAACTACGCATAAATATAGGTTTTTATTTCACAAATAATTTATTCTATATTAATTTAATTACTACTTACCTAGCTAAAAAAATATACTTACCTAAAATGATTAAGATACGTTAAATTAAAATATCGTAGTTATAAATTATTGTAACTTAATCCATCCAAATTTTATTAGAAAAATAATTGAAAAATAATTATACATAATTTCAAAAAATCTTAGTGTGCGCTTACCCTAATCTCAACAAAATTCGAAGCAAACATTTTTATAAAATATTGTCATCTCACTCTATTCCAATGTATTTCTTTCAATAAAATAATTATCTATCCTTTACTAAAGACCCACCCCTTTCTCATTGTATTTTTATCCCGATAGTGGGGATATTGTAAAGGGGAATATGAGAAATAAATTATAACAGTTCTTATGCGCATGAGTTTGTGTTTGTACGTTATTTTTTATGTATAAAAATACTGATACCGATTCTACATTCTCAACTAAACGTAACTAAAAATGGAAACTGCTAGAGTCAATATCATAATTCGTCAATGTAAACTGAACTTTCTTATTATAAAAACTGTGTATTAAAGACTAACGAATATCCTACTAATATTGTAAATGTGGTCCGTGTGGTGACGGATTAAGAATACAAGTGTCACCACTCCATCTCCTCCCAAGGGTGCTGTAAAAGTCAGCTAAGAAATATTGCACACAGATGACATCTTCTGTAAGAGACGGAAAACTCGAAAATAAACCCTGTGCCAACACACCTGGTCAGCGCGGCACAGTAGACTATAATCCCTCCCAAAGTGGAAGAGGCCCGTGTCCAACAGTGGGACGTATATGCGCTGAAGAAGAGAGAAAAAGTTTGTGAGTATGGATGTATTAATGTTTGTTACTTTTTCACGTAAAAACTACTGAATGGATTTTAATGAAACTTTACACTAATGTAGTTTATACATCAGAATAACACATATGCTACAATTTATAAAGAAATTGTGTGAATTGTTCAAAATGTGACCGATAAGTGTCAAGTAAGTAGGATAAAATCTACCATCTGCAAGCTATTCTGGCGTGCATGTCCAGAAAGCACCCATTACTGCCTGATTTTTATCCTTTTTACCCCGGGCAAATCATTATCATCATCGTAACATCACGCCTTTTTCCCATGGGGGTAGGCAGAGACTATAGTGCGCCACCTGCTACGATCCAAACATACTTCCTTGGCTTCATCCACACTCATACATCTGGTCATACATGCTCGACGGTTGTAAGTGCTACGTACTTGCCCCCTTTTGAGTATGGCGGCGATGACATCGGAGTATATTTTTCTCGGGCGTCCTCTCCCAGCATTTCCACTTAACTCCGCCGTGTATATGCCTTTCGTTAAGCGTCTCCCATCCATCCTCTCCACATGACCAAACCACCTAAGCATACTTTTCTCCACCTTAGTCACTACATCCTCTTTCAGACCGCAACGTTCTCTTATACTTAACTTCATTTCTTAATCTCTCTTTCAAAGTCACACCACACATACTTCTGAAAGAGCGCATCTCTACAGCATTTATTCCACTTTTGTGCTTCTTCTGCCACACCCAACATTATAAATAAAATAAATAAATAAATAAATATTCATGGACATTTCACACAACGTCCTCTGGTCCCAAGCTAAGCTTATTATGCTTGTGTTATGGGTACCAGAATACGGATAGAATACATATACTACTTTTTTTTTGTAAATACATACTTATAATACATAGAAACACCCAGACGCAGTACAAACATTTGTATGACAATTAGAAAAAGAACACAAATGATTGTCCCGAGCGGGAATCGAACCCGCGACCTCTTGATCGGCAGTCCGTTACATGAACCACTACACCACGAGGCCCGTCGACGCTTCCATACATAAGCGTAGGTACAGTAAATCATTAGTACACCATATTTGTTTTCATTAGGTTTAGTATTACGCAACAGCACGCCTCGATGTTATGTTTTCTTTCTTCAAGTTTGTCTGTGTAAGTACCTACTTTTCTTTTAAATCGGTTCAGTAGTTTTTGCGTGCAAGAGTAACAAACATCCAAATATCTTCTTCTTCTTCTCCATTCGATTTACGTCCCACTGTTGGGCACGGGCCTCCTCCAGTTTGGAGGGATTATGGTCTACTGTGCCGCGCTGACCAGGCGTGTTGGCACAGGGTTTATTTTGCGAGTTTTCCGTCTCTCACAGAAGAAGTTACCTGTGTGCAATATCCCTTAGCTGATTTTTACAGCACCCTTGGGAGGAGATGGGGTGGTGACACTTTTATTCTTAATCCGTCACCACACTTACAAACTTAAATACTTACAAACTTTCACATTTAAGTTAGTAGGATGCTAGTTCACTGACATGGGCCCTTTAAGCAGTTAATGTATGTAACAAATTAACACCAGTACTTTAAAAAATACAAAGAATAATAGCTATAATAATACATTATACATCCGTGAATAAGATAAAATGAGTGATTTGAACCTCGTACTGTAGTAACGTCGGCAGAATACGCCTTTGTCTGCGGTCGGTACCGTGAAGAGATAATAATCTATGTATGGTCAGCAAATAAAATATAAATAATTAGGTTAGACTTGTGTCCGTGTGATTATGGTGGTTTAAGAATTCAAATGCCACTATAGCTAGTTTTCCAATTGCAGAGCATAATGCGACTCAGTGCCGCACAATGCTGAACAATGCTTTAGTTTTCAAATGCACCAGCAGAGTGAGTCATTGTTTGTACCTTCATCCATACTTATATTTTTTTTTAACACAGCTTGAATTAACTTTGATTATTTGCAGAAAACTCCGATTAAACGAAAGCCTTAAAAAAATTTTTAACAATAAATAATATTACTAACGATAATATATAAATAAAATTTCAATCAATGCTAATTTAAAGAAAAAATACTTAAATAAAACTACTTTTTACGGATTTAGACGCGTATATTTGTTTTGAATTTTGGTCACGGGTGAGACTGCAAAGTCTCCGGAACGTCGGGCCAAAATTTAAAACAAATATACGCGTCTAAATCCGTAAAAAGTAGTTTTATTTAAACAGATGAGTCAAAATACTTGTTAATTTTCTATCGCTGAAGAGGATACCAAAATAGCTTCGTGCATTTTTCTATGTACGAAGTTTTCATAGTTTCTTTAAATTGAATGGCTAGAGCTCTAATTTTTAAGTATATGTTTTTTCAATATATGATCTAGGATCGCATAAACTCAGAAACGCGATTGAAAAAAGTTTTCTCGATAGAAAATCTTGGCGAAACAACCTCTCTAATTTTTTATTTTTTTCATTTGTCGGTGTATTATCGCGTATTAACTAATGAAATAACTTTAAAAACATAGGTAACTATTATGTATAGAAACACGTAAATCAGAATTAAAATATATTTAGTAGATTTTGAGTAAATAGGAAAAGTATCCCTAATTCTTCATTTTCTGTGCCTACTGGCTGTGTTAATATGTACGTGTCGGCGATGATATACGATAATATTGATGTAGGCCCTGAAGTTGGTATGGATTGCACGCATCAGTTTTGAGAGTGCTCGATTGTGCGATGCGTTGCTGTAGTTGGAACACTCAACGTTGAGCATTGTGCCGCATAATGCGCTCTTGTGCTGTAATTGGAAAACCATCATACTATGCCTTTTCCGTCCCATGGTTCTGTAAAAGCCAGTAAAGGGATATTATACACAGATAACATTCCCTGTGAGAGACGGAAACTCGAAACTATACTCTATCCTGACACACCTGGTCAGAACGACATAGTAGACCAAAATCCCTCCCAAAGTAAAGGAGGCACGTACCTAATAGTAAGACGTTAAAGAACTGAAGAGATAGAGATAGATAGAGAGATAGAGAGAGAAGAGTTTTGCAAATTCCAATTAAGGTTCTTTACCAAAAGGTACAATAGGACCTCGCTCTACTGAGACTTCGCTTTCCGTCTGTCACCAGGCTGTATCTAACAGTGATAGCTAGAGACCAGAAAATTTCAAAGTAAACAAACAAACAAACAAACAAAATATTTCATCATCATCATCATCATAGCATCACGCCTTTTTCCCATGGGGGTAGGCAGATACTATAGAGCGCCATCTGTTACGATCCAAACATACTTGGCTTCATCCACACTCATACGGTCATACGCTTTAACAACAATACTCATCATCGTCATTCTTCTGTGCTCACCTTATTCTTATTCTTATTCTTTATTGTACATATAAAATATATTTACAGAGTTTGAAATTTAAATCTAATGTACACAGGCGAGCTTAATTCACCATGGAATTTTCTTCCAGCAAACCTTATTGTTACGTAATTTGTGGAAGATGGGCACGTAATGCACAACAATAAACAAAAACAAAGTTCATTACTTACTAATTAAATTGTTACAATTTGTGCTCACCTTCTTATTTTAGGATCGTGAAATTTTGATAATAACGAAATCCTTCATGTGTCTAACTCGTACTTGGCGGGTTTTTTAAAATAAAATATATATTTTCTTTTTTTTTGTTAAATTTAGTTGTGCACGTAGAATTGGTAAAATAAATCCGTAAAAAAAGTGTTTTATTTTTAATAAATTATATCAATTTTTTATGCAACCAGTACTTTGATAAAGTTGCATAGGTTGCGTTAAAACAATGAGTTAATTGAATGGCTAATCACTAAAGTTAACTGAGAACTAGGTACATATATTTATTGTTTATTTAAATGTATATATAAATGTATAAATAAGTAACCTTAATATAATATAACAAGCTGTTGCCCGCAACTGTGTTCGCGTGTAATTTAGAAATTAAATCTTAACCAATTATACAAAAAACGCCATCTTCTTGAACCTATTTGTCTATTAAAAAAAACTCATCAAATTCCGTTGCGTAGTTTTGAAGATATAAGCTCACATAGAAAAATTACGACATTGTTTTTTAATAAGTAAAGAAGTTTAATTGTGTGGCGACGAATTATGAAAAGAGCTGTATAAACCAGCAAAGGGATATTGTACACAAATAACATCCTCTGTGAGAAATGGAAAACTCGCCTGGTTAGCGCGGCAAATTAGACCTTAATTAATCCCTTCTAAAGTTGAGGAGACCCGTGTCCGCCAGTAGAACATTATTGGGCTGGAGAGAGAGAGTGACTAATAATGGTACCTATTCGGCAATGTCAACTGAACTTTTTCTTAGAAAATGCATATATTAAAGACTAACGATTTTAATTAATAAAAATGTGTACAATGAAATAGCGAATTAATCAAAATATGCCATAGTTGTTTTCATTTTTTAGTTAAGTTTAGTTTAATGTGCACGTAAAATTAGTAGAACCATTTTTCATTATGACTTAATATAACATATCAAAGACACAGATAGATACATATTTCACGCACACATTGATATTCATGTGATTTGAAGCCGACTGAGTAACGTAGCTATAGAAACATCTGGTAATTCTGTGTATAAACATTTTTCTTTTTAATTTCTACAACAAAACCATCTATTAGCGAAACTGCAAGGGGCTGAGACTGCTACATAATTATTTAAAATTACATATTTTAAATAATTATGCTTGCAAACTTAATTCTACTATCGTATACTGACCTACATAATTACATATTAATTATAATTTATTATAGCAATTATATAACGCTAATAATTAACGCTAAAACAAAAATAATAAGTTAATTGGGTTAAAAATGTTATAATTTGTTGCAAAAAGTATTTGTAATTAGGTACCTAACTAGGTATATGAAGGTTGGTACTACCTACTCATACAACTTTTGAAATTGGAATAAAAGAAAATGGTGGTTGGTAGGGCTACTGCAAGTAATAAAATTGTCTAAGTAAAAAAAAAATAACAAAGAGTATATATGTATACAGGGTGTGGCGTAATTAATGGATAAGCCTGTGCCTGTGGATAAGCCTCCTACTGCGCTATACGAATATGTATATTTTTAATTAATCCTATGTATGGTCTTGAAAAAAATGGCATAAGTCATGTTTTTCATAAAATGACTACTTTCACTAACCAATTATGCTACTGTTGCCACAATTTTCAAAAATTTTGCATTCTGTTTTTTTTATAAAACAGCTTAAGAGGTGAGCTATTGAAAGCAATAAAGAATTCCCTATTCGTAATACAAATTTTGGGAAAAAATACATGAGATATCAAAAAAGTGTTATTGATTATTCAATTTGTTGACTTTGTACATCGTCTAGCTTAAAAAATCTTTATGGGAGTTGATTTGCCCATTATCCTAAAAACATGCTTGTTTTATGCAGTTTCCGAAATGGTATAATACTTATTACATTTCACGAGGTTTTAAAAAAAAACGACAGTTGTAAAAAAATACCCTAATTTTCTTTAACAGAATTATTAATTTATCTTAAACATGTCTTTGTAAACAGTTTGAATGGACCCTTTTTTGTGTGCTCCGGAGCAGGTAGTCATTCACAATGGACCCTTTTTTGGGTGCTCGGGAGCAGGTAGTCATCCACCATGAATAGGGTAAGCAGATAACGACTCTAAGTCAACTACTTGTGGTTGTTTATCGCACGGCAAATCCAGACGGTTAGTCTTATCATAAGACAGAGACAAAGCATTTTGATGTCAGGTAAATAACAGTTGTGCGACAGAGATAGATTTTTATTATTCTCACAAACAACAAAACAGCTTTTGAACTTGTTTAACAAAGTTAGTGCTCTTTTGACTATCGTCTCTTGCGCACATATCGTTTGCTCTATCGTGTTTGTTATTGTGACGTGAATTTGGCTTATGTACTACGGACTCTGTTTTTGCTATACGAATTGGACAATTGTGATATTATCGACGACTTCTACATATCCCTGGACTACTGATCATGCCGCGTCATACGTACACTCCTCAAGAGTATGCAAATATGCATCTTATTTACGGCCTGTGTAACTGCAATGCAAATGAAGCTGCACGCGAATATCGTCGAAGATACCCCGATTTGCGACACCCAGACTACCGGGTGTTTACACGTGTGCACATCGCTTTTAGCGAAGGGCGAATGCCTGGTACCGGTGTTGGTGGTGCTTCGGAAGGCAGACCTCGACGACATCGTGATGACGAAGTTCTAGAAGCTGTGCGTGCTAATCCAGAGTTATCAATTCGTGAGTTAAGTAGAGGAACCGGTGTAGATACGCGTACTGTGGGCAGAATTCTGCACAGGCATGAGCTTCACCCGTATCACTATCAAAGGGTGCAAACACTAATGACACGAGACTATGAGCCTAGAGTCCAATTTTGTCGCGTCATGTTGCGAAAAATACGCGAAGATTCGGCGTTTTTTGACAAAATACTGTGGAGCGATGAGTCATCATGTAAAAGAAATGGCTACGTCAACATGCACAATCTTCATAGTTGGCAGGCAACCAATCCGAGAAACATAAGGCAAGACCGAGCTCAAGTCCAGTTTAAAGTGAACCTTTGGACAGGAATTTTAAATGGACAAATAGTTGGGCCCGTCGAACTATCCGAGACACTAACAGGTCCCAATTATTTAAATTTTCTGCAAAATACGTTGCCGGAACTATTACAAAGTTTAAATGTGCCAGAAAACTACTGGTTACAAAATGATGGTTGTCCCGCTCACTACGCACGAATTGTACGGAACTACCTCAATGATGAGTACAATGAGAGGTGGATAGGTCGTTTGGGTCCCATTTTGTGGCCACCAAGGTCCCCTGATTTGAACCCTCTAGACTTTTTTTACTGGGGGTGTTTAAAAGAAAAAGTGTATAAAAAAGAAATAGCATCCCTGGAACAACTAAAGGCCCTGATTTTTGAAGCCGCTGATGAAATCAAGAGCTCCGGCTTCATCCGACGCCTAAAGCGGTCATTTATCCGTCGATGCAGGGCCTGCATAGCCGCAGGTGGCCGCCATTTCGAACATTTTTTGTAAAATAAAATTTATGTAGTGTTTGCATCTTTAGAATAAAAAAAATAAAATAAGTTGTTATTTTTTTTCAACGACTAACATTCCCACTGGTAAACTCAGACAGATAAGTTAAAATACCACTGACAGTTTGTTTAAGTTAACAGTATTAATTTGATTAATTAAATCACAATAAGAACATTTTTTTACGAGTGTCATTTGGTTCTTTAATATCACATCAAACTTAATAAGTATTATAATAAGTATTATACCATTTCGGAAACTGCATAAAACAAGCATGTTTTTAAGATATTGGGCAAATCAACTCCCATAAAGATTTTTTAAGCTAGACGATGTACAAAGTCAACAAATTGAATAATCAATAACCCTTTTTTGATATTTCATGCATAATTTTCAAAAAATTTGTATTACGAATAGGGAATTCTTTATTGCTTGCAATAATTCAACTCTTAAGCTGTATTATAAAAAATAATAATTGGTCAAGTGCGAGTCGGACTCGCGCACGAAGGGTTCCGTACCATTATCTATGCAACATAAGGCAACGTTATTAGTATCGAGCAAGAAACGGTAAAAAAATCATGTTTGTTGTATGGGAGCCCCCCTTAAATATTTATTTTATTTTATTTTTAGTATTTGTTGTTATAGCGGCAATAGAAATACATCATCTGTGAAAATTTCAACTGTCTAGCTATCACCGTTCTTGAGATACTGGGTGCGGAACCCTAAAAATCATGTTTTTTGTATGGGAGCCCCCCTTAAATATTTATTTTATTTTATTTTTAGTATTTGTTGTTATAGCGGCAATAGAAATACATCATCTGTGAAAATTTCAACCCTCTAGCTATCACCGTTCTTGAGATACAGCCTGGTGACAGACGGACGGACGGACGGACGGACGGACGGACGGACGGACGGACGGACGGACGGACGGACGGACGGACGGACGGACGGACGGACAGCGAAGTCTCAGTAATAGGGTCCCGTTTTTACCCTTTGGGTACGGAACCCTAAAAACAGAAAGCAAAACTTTTGAAAATTGTGGCATCAGTAGCAGAATTGGTTAGTGAAAGTAGTCATTTTATGAAAAACATGACTTATGCCATTTTTTTCAAGACCATACATAGGATTAATTAAAAATATACATATTCGTATAGCGCAGTAGGAGGCTTATCCACAGGCACAGGCTTATCCATTAATTACGCCACACCCTGTATAAGCTCAAAATTTAAAAAGTTCAAATTATATTTTATTTTTCTTTCTCATAAAGTAATTATATCATAAGATTGCTTAAATGGCCATTAAAATAAAATTATTATGTATAAGCACGTAAAATACATAAAAAAATAATCTATGTTGGTTATGGTCACTTTTATAATGACTTTTACATTACACTTCGTTACACTTAGCAATTAAAATAGCATTTACCGAGCAAGGAATTTAAAAGACTTATCAGCAGACTATTATTTCGTTTATAAATATTTTAATTTAATAACCTAATAACCATATCACATGACAATAACATATAAAGTTATCTAAAATAATAATATTACTGGTCGCATAACGAGCTATTCAAGATACTCGTAGCACAGATTATATTTAGATTAGATCTGTTTGGACGTTTTATTACTCTGTGCATTTGTAATTGGCTGGACATTATTAGGAAATGTATACCGCCAAGCCCTATTGGCCGTAAACACATAACTTTTTTTCTTTTAATTTTGAGCGGGAAACTATTTTTTTTTTCAATTAATTTTTTTATTATAATTTGTGGAATAGGAAGTGATATTAGTTGTTAATTATTGATTTATTGTTGTTTTTTGCTGATTATAATTAATTAAAATGTACATTAAAGATATGTAGATGGGTGGTCGGTGTTTAAAATGATGAAAACAATTAAATAATAAATTGAAACTATAATTTATTTTGTATTTATACCTGTCAACGGGCCATTCCGGACCATTTTTTAAAACTCAAGACTGCTTCTTTGCATAGTAATAGTTTAGTTCTATAACTGACGTCACACGAAATTATGTGTTGTCATTTTAGTGTTCTTATTGACGAAAGAGGTAAAATGAACTATCAAAATGTTTTTCGGTAAACGAAATCACTGGAAAAGGCTTGGAGATACATCATAACATTACCTAACAAATCAAATTATGGTGGAAAAAGTTAACTGCCGCAAGCGGTCCCCACGACCTCGGAATACCGTTCCGAAGCTCTTTCCAACTGAGCTTATTGCGGTCGTGCTAGCAACATTCAAATTAACCACCATATTTGTCACTCGACTGACTTGCGGCAGTAAATTTTTTCCACCATAATTTGATTTGTTAAGTAAGGCATAGCATGTCAATTGCAAAATCAATAAATTACTTTAAGGGCCTACATCAATATTATCGTCGACATGTACATATTAACACAGCTAGTAGGTATAGAAAATGAAGAATTAGGGATATATTTTTGTTTACTCAAAATCTACTAAATATATTTTAATTCTGATTTACGTGTTTCTATATATAATAGTTACTTATGTTTTTAAAGTTATTTCATTAGTTAATACGCGATAATAGACCTACAAATGAAAAAAAATAAAAATTAGAGAGGTGGTTTCGCTAAGATTTTCTATCGTAAAAACTTTTTTCAATCGCGTTTTTGAGTTTATGCGATCCTAGATCATATATTGAAAAAACATATACTTAAAAATTCGAGCTCTAGCCATTCAATCTAAAGAAACAATAAAAACTTCGTACGTAGAAAAATGCACGAAGCTATTTTGGTATCCTCTTAACGCAAATAGATAATATATTTACCAAAATAAATTTCAAAAAGATATTAATTTTAAAGTCTCTTTCTTTATTTTTTTGCTCTACGTGTGTTGGAATGCATAAACATTATTGTGGCGGCCTCCAGTAGAGTATATCGGTACTAACAATTGTAAAATTTACATTATACACCTATCTGATGGACCTGTAGGTACTTGGTTTAGGCAATGTTTATTTGAAATTTTTACTCGATAAAGCAATAACAACCAAACGGAAATTAAAATAGTTAGCCAATAAGGTTATAGGAGCTTTTTAAAGTAATATTAAAAAGCTCCTATAACTTTTTTAGCTAACTATTTTTATTTCAGTTTGATTGCTTGCAGCTAATTTTGATTCACTTTTTATGTGCTAAGTTATTAGTTTTAATTTTAGTGAAAATATTTTAATAACAACAGCGCACGTAATTAACTTTTAGCAGCTTAAATTATTATACATATATATTATACACATATTATAAAATATTATATACAACAATTTAAATAGTAAAGACCACAGACAAAAGAGCAAAAGAAAAGCCTTCTTTAAAAGAAAAAAATATGCAGTTTTTTGTTTGTTTTGTATGCTCTTAGCAGTAAGTTAAGGATTTATATAAATATGAAATTTTATATTTTTTAAGCATTAACTTTTAAAGCCAAAGGGGAAACACACCTGCCAAAAACTTTAGGTTCATAAAATGACAATAATTTACTAATGACACACAATTACTTTCGAATAACAAACGACCGTTATTTTGACAGCTGTCAATTCAAACTTTGTTCAAATTTAGAATTTCGTATTCCAAATTCGTAACGAATAATTCAAGTCTACCCTCTGAATGCTGAATCAAATAAACTGGATGCATCTTACACGCAACATGACATCAAAATCATAAGAAGTCATTAGCCATTCGAGCATACGATATACGGACCCTAATTTCGTTGCGAAGACCCGAATAACTCCCATATACCACGTTTACTGAGGCATTTTTTTGATAATGACAAATTTATGAAAACTAAACTTTATATATCTAAAAATAGGGTCGAAAAAATATTTTTAATAAGACTTGACAATCGTTCACATATCCAGTACTCCTAAATTTTGAAATTCAACTCTGATTTCAAGCAGTAAGGTTAAGATTTACTTGTATTTAAGATTAGTCAACAAAAACACGCGAATAAGAAAAAACTGGCATCTTTTTGCGTCCCCTCTCACCCCTAAGCCGTTGTGGGTGGATGGGGGTGAAAGAAAAATCCATGTAGGGTGAGTTTGGGGTGTTCCTGTAGTAGTTTTTCGTTGGTATCACGCGTACGACAAGCTTTGTATTGATTTTCTAGCACATGGGTTGTTCAGGTGTTCGTATTTTTTTAAATTTGGAAAGGAAGCCAAGGCCTGAGTTTTTACGTTTAAGAACGACTTATTTGTGAATTTGTGAAAACGCATAATTATAGTTACGTTCAATTTTCGAACGTGTATGATAATAATATTTTTCAAACATTTGAAAAGTAGTTGGAGAGTTTTTTTTCAAACACAGTCGAGGTTCATAATTGAGTCTTTCTAAAGTTTTAATCTCTTGCGTGAGAAGTGAATTTTTTTGACATTATTTTACATTTACATAGCTTAACAACACATAGAGTACCATCATGTAAATAAGTAGGGCTATAAGCTATAACTATTATAACTATTATCAAATAGCAGATTTTTTAAATTCTACGCGTACGAAGTCGCGAGTAACAGCTAGTGGTACCAATTCTATGTTTACAACTAAACTTAACTAAAAATGATAATTTATAGTGTCAATAACACAATTCGGTAATGTTGTCTGAACGTTTTTAATAAAAAATCTGTATATTATAGACTACCGATTTTAATTAATAAAAATGTGCACAACGAAATAACCAAATAATCAAAATACACCATAGCTGTTTTTAATTTTTTTAGTTAAATTAAGTTTAGTTGTGCACGTAGAATCGGTACCAGTATCTAATCTAGACTAATAATATAAAGCTGAAAACTTTGTTTGTTTGAACGCGCTAATCTCAGAAACTACTGGTCCGATTTGAAAAATTCTTTCAGTGTTGAATAGTACATTTATCGAGGAAGGCTATAGGCTATATAACATCACGCTGCGACCAATAGGAGCGAAGCAGTAGTGAAAAATGTTGCAAAAACGGGGTACATTTTTTAAATTTCACGCGTACGGAGTCGCTGGCAACAACTAAGTAGTAATTTATAAATGACAAAAAATGTCTCCCTAATACACAAATAATTCACCAAAACACATTTTTATTGTATCAATATGCAAATATTATAAAGGTGTAAAAGATTAGCATCTTATTGTGATTCCACGATTAGTTCCGTATACTCGATGTTTGTTCGCGATTTGTTACGGCCCGGTGTGTATAGACCTTAATGTTCAACTGATTTTTGTGAACCTGCATATTTGAACAACATAGTTGACTATTTAAAGAGTTATGGTCTTATTCATAATGTATTATCGGAGGTTTAAAAGATCGCTAAAATCGGTTCGCGAAAATTGTCAAAAACTGTTCTTATTCATAATAGTCTTTTTACGCTAAAACGTTTATTATCTCTCCGATAAAATCTCCGTTTAAACCTACGATAAGTCATTATGAATAAGACAGTTAAAGTTTGACGGGCTTCGTGGTCTAGTGATTCATGTAACGGCCTGCCGTTCACGAGGTCGCCGGTTCGATTCCCGCCTCGGACAATCATTTGTGTGATGTTTATATGTATATGTCATAAAAATGTTTGTTCCGCGTTTGGGTGTTATAAGTATGTATTACATCCGTATTCTGGTACCCATAACACAAGCATATAAGCTTAGCTTGGGACCAGAGGACGTTGTGTGAGATGTCCGTGAATATTAAAGTTTATTGTTTTAAACTGTTTCAGTTGTGGGAACTTGATACTTAAGTCATAGATATATCAGATGGTAGGTTAATGTTTAAAATTTAGGACAAGTAACTTTAGTCTGGCTAAATCGTACTTCATACAATAATGACGTTTCATATGACGTATATATAAAAATAAGTCGGGTTTTCCTTCCTGACGCTATAACTCCAGAACGCACGGAGCTCTGTGAGGTTTATAGTTAATTTTTTTTTTTATTTTTTTTTTTACTATTTTTTTGGTATGGCAAAACAACGTTTGCCGGGCCAGCTAGTGACGTATATTTTCGACAGTTCGACGTTCAGACGTTCATAGACACACATAGATACACTTTCACGCACACATAGATATATAAGTGTCTTCAAGCCGACTGAGTGATGTAGCAATAGACACGACATCTGGTATATTTGTGCCTATGTAATGTAATCATCGAATTATCGTACTTTAAACATTTTGCATATGCGTATATTAATTATATTAGCTGTTGATACAATTTTCTATGCTGTTATTACTAATTTAAAATATATAGGTATAATAAAATAGTACACCTTATTATAAACTTTAATGACATCACACAAAGAACAAAATTATTTTATCAACAAAAAACACATTCGGAAATGAAATGCATTGGGGACAAAGAGGTGCGTTTTTTGTTTCGACCCAGCGATTTTGTTTTCAATTTAAATATTTTATACAATGTGACAATAGACAAAACCGGTACTTGTAACTGTAAAAAATTAAATATTAAAAATTATGACGGTCGTACCTTTGTGCTTAATGTATGCAAATTCTTGTTAGGTGATGCTGCTACCGAACGGAAGTTTGCCGCGGATTGCGATGTGTTTTTTTATTTTTGAAAATAGAACGTATGTTTGATGTTCTTCCTCTGTTATTATCTGTGCACATATGCAATTTAAATTCTAAATTTAAAAATGGAATAGATTTTATGTATTCGTTTTAACTTTTTTATGGCAAAGGGGCTATTCTTTTTATTTTATTGCGTAAAGTTCCCCGATTTTAATTTGATTTCAAATACTTATAACAAGTAAAGAGAAAATATCGTAAAGTTCATGATATCATTTTAAATTCCTAAAGTATAGGTACTAATACATTTTTACGTAAGTTACAATTCAACCTTCTTTCAAAACACTACAGCAAGTCGCAGATTGCACAGAGTAAGTAGATATCCTGCACCAAAAGCAATATATTTCAGTACTTATTCACAGACGATTAATCTGGTTTATTCTGTCTCCTTACAATTTATTATACCTTGTACAATGTAATAAACTGAATCTTCTTAGTTTTATAGTTTTGTCTATGGTGCACGCTGTTATATTACCATTTCGTAGATTCTTACAACTTTCTATGTAAATTATATTTTAATGTATATTTTATTGACAGATCTTGTGGTCCAGACTTTGTCCAGTACACGTGGTTGCATGTTCGATCGCCGCGCCGCGCAGGACAATCATTTTATTTGCGTGACTCTATTGCTCTCCCTGGGTGCTCTTTAAATAGTAGTAATATGAATTAATATTCCTAATCTGGTTTAAAAAACTCAAGTTTGAAAAATATAGCTAAAATATAGCTTAGTTTGGGATCAGAAGACGAAAACGAAATGTTAGATTTCACCTTGGCAGTATGGATGCTGTTAGAGGGAAAACATTAGTAAAATGTGGACCTAGAATGGTAAAATCCGTAAAATAATTCGAAACTTAATACATAAATATTACGTTTTTTATTGATTCTAAACTTAATATTCATGAGTATAGGTAAACATAAATAAATTTCAATGCAATCACAATCGATTATTACAGAAAAAAATAACAATAAATACAGGCCTTTCAAAACAAAACTTCTAGAATTCGACAACGAAATCAATAAATTCAAAAATAGAATTAATTTATTCAAACCTTATTTTATTATCTGTGAACTGTATGAATTAACAATTATTTATTTTTTTATTTCATTCGATTGTACGATAATATTAATCGATATAACCCTTTGAATGCTCATTGTTATTATAATCAAAGCAATTAATCTATGTCTTTTTCAGTTATTTAAAAAGTAGTAAGTTATAAGAATGTCCATTGTTCTAAACTCAATATTATTATCTATATTGTGAAATGTTTTCATACATTTAAGATAGCACAATAGTGTTTGGCAATAAATAATTTACTGAGAATGAGTTGTCTTTTATTGAGAGACAACAATTCTACTAACAGATAATAAAATACTCAAATATACTATAATATAAGGGCAAAGTTAGACGAAATGAGCCAAAAATTGCGTTTACTCAGGTTTTATTGAAGCTGTAACATAAATTGTTTTGTGATTTGGTATTGCCTTTATTTATGTTGTTTTTCACATCATTTACGTTCTTATGGATAATTGACTCATGATAGAATAATAATAAATAAATAATAATAAATATTCATGGACATTTCACACAACGTCCTCTGGTCCCAAGCTAATCGTATATGCTTGTGTTATGGGTACCAGAATACGGATAGAATACATATACTACTTTTTTTTTGTAAATACATACTTATAATACATAGAAACACCCAGACGCAGTACAAACATTCGTATGACAATTAGAAAAATCACACAAATGATTGTCCCGAGCGGGAATCGAACCCGCGACCTCTTGATCGGCAGTCCGTTACATAAACCACTACACCACGAGGCCCGTCATGTATAGAATGTAAGGTGAAATCGCCAAAATTATCCGTGCGGTGAGGAAGTAAGAATACAAGTGTCACCACCCCATTTCCTCCCAAGGGTGCTGTAAAAGTCAGCTAAGCATATTGCATACAGATAACATCCTCTGTGAGAGACGGAAAACTCGAAAATAAACCCTGTGCCAACACGCCTGGTCAGCGCGGCACAGTAGACCATAATCCCTCCAAAGTGGAGGAGGCCCGTGCCCAACAGTGGGACGTAAATGGGCTGGAGGAGGAGGAGGAGGATGGTCACCTTAATGGTATTCTACCAATTAATACTGAATCCACGTTCTTATATCCTACCCATATTTATGTTAATGTGATCTTCCAATCCATGGGAACCACATAAACATCCGTAACCTTTATACAACAGACCGAATAAATTATACAACAAAACTTCAAATATGACAACATAAAGAAAATATTTTATCTCATTACGCATACACTAGGAAATCAATAATACATCCCATTGTGACTGTGTGAAAAGTTAAAATGTAAGAATCAAAAATGATATGCAAAACACATCTCGAATTCAAAACGATATTCAAATGAACCAGCCATTTTGTGCGGAAGAACCATTTGACACTCTAAAGAATAAACCCTTCTACTTTATATTTAAATTAGGAACATCTTAAGGCTAGTGTTCTGAGTTTAAATCATAGATACAAAACTTTTTTTTAATTTATTCATAGATTTCGTGAGAACGAATTTGAAATTCTTGGATGTGAGAATCGAGTCTTTTATAAAATAATCGATAGGGTTGCGTGTTGTGGAAAGCTGTGTCAACATTTGCAGTAATATGGTAATTATTGACAGTCAATAATGGATTTAGGTGTCGTAATGTATCGATTGGGTGTTATTTATTGGGTGTTGAATTGACAATAGCGATAAAATATCGAGCCTTTGGTACTTTTATAACATTCTTTAATAGTATAAATGACTTAGAGGAATATGGTTGTGGCTGTTACTTGTTTGATATCCACTTTTCTTTCAATCAATAGTTTTTTATTTCGGAATATGTTTGCATCTGCCTGTTGCAGTAATAAACATACATGTCAGAACTGTATTTACTCCCAGCAGCAAGTAATTGAAAATAGCACTGAATTAATACAGCTTGGAGAATCAAATATACACGTATTGTGGTAAATTTTTTAACTGAGAGACGAAGATGAATCTATTAATTTGGTCAGATTATTCAATTGACTTCCGTGTGGTGACGGATTAAGAATACAAGTGTCACCACCCCATCTCCTCCCAAGGGTGCTGTCAGCTAAGGGATATTAGTTAGGGTACACTGATAACATCTTCTGTGAGAGACGGAAAACGCGAAAATTAACCCTGTGCCAACACGCCTAGTCAGCGCGGCACAGTAGACCATAACCCTTCCCAAAGTGGAGGAGGCTCGTGCCCAACAGTGGGCTGTAAATGGGCTGGAGAAGATTCAATTGACAGCTATCAGTGTTTTGTTGTACAAAGTGTTACTATAATCTTCATACATTTACTTGGTACTTAGTTTTCAGTTTTATATTCCAGTATGGGCAGACTGAACTTTGACCATAATTATATCACAGTATTTATATTTCACTAATTGAAATATGTGTATATAGTCTGCTGTGTTTAAATTTATAACTATATAGATATCCTTTGAGTGTAAAAATAATTCAAATTAAGAACGCAGCCATAAAATCTAAATTTAAAAGTTCGAACGTCTTCAACCCTTCCGCTTCTCAAGCATTCAAATTTAAATTTTTGTCCCCTCGGCTGGCAGGTGTACTAAATCTTTTGTGAACATTTCCTTGGATGGTCGCTGTCTTGATTGATCTTTAGTTCTATTATAACATGTGGTTATAGATGCGACAATAAAAAAGCGTTTTGTTTTCATTGCAGTCCACTGTAATTATGAATAGTTTTTGTGTAGATGAATAAGCATTCAGTAGGGATTCTATTATAGTGTATGAATTAATTCAAAATTTTTTTGTGGTTACAACATCTCATCGTTTTCACTAATGTAAATAAATGAATGTACCACACAACATTACCTTTTTAAGATAGCGAGTATCATTGTTAATATCTGTAAGAATAGTATGTAAATTAACTGCCAATGAAACTTTACAATAGGTATGCTGTTTATAGGTAGTAGGATAAATTCATTCCTCATTAATTTACTGATATCTCTGAAATAATGTAAAGTAGAAAACTGTGCCTTATGTGTGTGTAATGTGACACTGCATTTAATTTAGTCTACACTTTCTCACATATCTTAGATGTAAAACGTCTACGTGACCTCTTTTTAACAAATGTTCTAATAACATTATCCCCAAGTCGTATGCAAATTATTTTTAAAATAATAACACATCAGGGTCTTGGAGACCGGTTGTGATTCCGTTGCATCCGCGTCTCATTTGCATTTTAGGGTTAATTCTTCGCGAATATTTGTGCTCACGCATATTTTTAATTATTCAAGGGTAAATGTATTCTGTTCCAAGTTTGAAAAATGCAAACATGTTTTTGAACGTTTTTTTTTGTTGCACATTCAGTCAGTATAACTTTGATTACCATGGTGTGTACATCTTTTTAAGAGTTATTAATATTTTTAATTTTTCGTTAACAGTGCCGCGATTTAACGTTAATAGTTTATAATAAATTTATAAATTAATAGTTTATTTTTCACATTTTGAATTAGAAGTGATTTGTGGTTTATGCAAATTAGTAAGTAATTTTTTTATTTGTACTTTTTTTCTTAAATTGTACATTTCTAAATTTAAAATATAAAGGATTTTTATTTCTGCGGCCATGATTAGGTAGAGTAGAGCAGAAATTAATAAAATAAATTCTAAATTAAAAAATTATGAAACGAAAATTCCAATTTCAAAAATCTCAAGTAGTGATGTACCAGCGGTCATGCATCACGGATAATGATTGGATTTGCCCCGCCTACGTCATCCATCACTCGCAACGAGTGACGCGAGCGGGTGGCATCTATCACCAAAATAACTTGAGCTATGACTTTGTACCGCCATTTTCCTTAATATACTAAATTTTGCTATAGGAGGGAGCTGAGGTAGGCCTAAATATAATGGTTGATATGCATTAAGGAGGATATTCCGAAAGCATTGTGTCTTGTTAAAGTTAAAATGTCTTGGATATAAGTTAATTATTTTTCGTTTGCATAGGCCACACTGTGTATATGTAATTAAATTAGTTGCATTACAAATTTATGTAGTACTAAACAAAATAAGAAAATATACCTAATGGTTACATTTTTTGTATGTTGTTTTGCGAAAATCGAGTAAGTAACCACCACTGTAGAAATTCATATGAATCAAACTATCTTAATCTAACTAACTCAACGCAGTCTATGGCCTCTTCATGGACATTTCACACAACGTCCTCTGGTCCCAAGCTAAGTTAATGTGCTTGTGTTATGGGTACCAGAATACGAATAGAATACATTATTACTCTCGTTTTTTAAATATATCATTTCAAATCAAATCACTTATTTATTTGTCATAAACACAAAATAAATGGATTCACCTGGTTCCTGTGCTAGTTATTACTGTGTCACAGAAACCAGTGTCCTCCCCTACTAGGTTACAAGTATAGGTTTATGCCAACGAACTAAAAAATAAAAAGAAATTAAAGTTAAAAATCAAAAAGTAATAGATAAAAAGAATAAAAATATATACTTATAATACATAGAAAATACCCAGACACAGTACCTACAAATATTTATATCACACAAATAACCCGCAACTTCGTGAACGACAGTCTGGCACGTGAGCCATGCGACCACGATGCCCTTCAAATTATTTATGAAATGAAATATAATAATAATCTAACAATCACAATGTTTCATAAAACAGATAGAGTTTTCATATTAAGGCGTTTTCTGTAAATGCATAGTAGAATTTATCATAACTAAATAAAAATAATACATAAACAAAACCAATCTATTTTACTATTTCTTTAAGGAAGAAACATCAACGACATAGGGGGTAATCCCCTAGGGTAGGGGGGGAAGCAAGCTCCAAAATTGAGACGGTATAAGAAGATTACCGTTGATGTATTACGTGACGACGAGAAGGTGGAACAAAAATGAGCTGGTAACCGACAATGAAAAATTGTCGGATATAAATAACATCAAATATTTTTGCGGAAATTTTGCCGGATATAACGCACAACACTATTTAGGACGAAATAATAACGAAATATTTTTTGAATTTAGAACCTCTGTAAATCCCCTTTTGTTCTGAGAGAAGGTCAATAGAAAAAAGAAAACTGTAAGTCAATCGAAGGTTTTTATTTTTAACTAACGCTCGGACCGTGGGGTCTGACGACTCGCTCATTTTACAATGAGCTATCGAAGCGGCTAGTCGACGCCTCCGGTGACCAGGGCCCTGAGTCGGGTATTTCAACGGTGTCACAACTGTACCATTATTGTACCATTATGGTGCAATAGTAAAGTTTTTGGTAGTCTACTATTAATGTGTCGTCATAACGACTTCATCATTGTCTTACAATTGTCAAAGTGACATAAATTGCTAGTCTCGTACACAACTGCTTCACAATTGCAATTCAATGACTGAAATGTTTCGGTAGTCTGCTATTTTGAATTTGACAGTAATATTTTTAAATTGTCCTGTGTCGACAGATTGCCATAAATAAAAAATAGATAGATAGAAATATTAGAAATTGTTCTTTGTAATTTATTGCAATTTACTAATCTCCTAAACTTCACATTGCTTTTTATACTAATAAATAGTATGTACAAATATATTTAAACGAAGTATAGCATGATTAAATGTTTAAATTTATTAGTAGTTTTTCGAAAATCACTTCAACTAACGCATTTTTTAAAAACGGCAACACATACATACCATTCTAACACAATCCATAGATAAAAGAGACCGAAAATTCAATGCATAGATAAAAGAGATCGACAATTCTATTACCATTGAAAGACCGTTATGACGGCATATAGCAGACTACGGATATTTGACTTCAATTGCAACGGTATCGTGCCGGTATTGTGCCGGTATGACAATTGTTCCAAAATAGTGGACTTGAGCACCAGAGCGCTGGCCATTATTTTGCGCAACGAATTAGCATTGCCATCCAACGTGGCAATGCTGCCAGTGTTCTGGGCACTTTGCCGATTGAGGACGATGCGGAGGAATACTTTATTATTCCTTTTTATTTGTTTTATGTTCTATTTTATTAGCTTTGTACATATTTGCCTGTTTTAAATATAAATAAAACCTTTAAACTAATAAATTTTTGTAACAATTTTTTTGTAACTTTTATCAATATTTCTTTCGCATGTATTTGCAAAAAATATTTTTTTACACATTCTTCAGAATAAAATACTGTAGTTATTTAATTAATAATGCAATACTGTGCGTCATTATATTTGTTATTTTTAAATAAGTACCTAACTATTACTAAAAATAATTTCATTAATGCATGTAAATTTCGTTAGTTCTAAGTTAGTAGTTATTTAGTTAGTTGTAGTTGTAGTAGTAGTAGTTGTAGTAGTTGTAGTTGATGTAGTTAGTAGTTGATTTATTTCACAATCTTTACTCGTTAGGGATTAGATATAAATAAAAATCGTAATTCTTTAAATCCTTGAGCTTAAAACTTTTAAACTACACAAGGGATTTTGATGCTGGCTTTAAAATAGATAGACGAAGGTTTATATATATAATTTGGCTATGGTTGTACGTATACCTATTTAAAATTATTCGCGTGCAAAATCCTAGGCAACAACTAGTACACAATAATTGCTTAATATTAAATAAAACGATATAAGGTAATTATTATCGATCAAAACTGCCGATACAGCGCATAAAATAGTCTAAAAGAATACCTTTTCTCGTATTTGTACCCCGTACCTAATATCTTAAAGCTTAGGCCAGATTTCCATACATATGAGGTGATTTGGAAGGCGAAGGTTCAAGCCAGAAGTTCATTGCGCATGCGTCAAAGAAACTTTTTTAAATTTTTATATACATTTTTTTTTTAATTTTTAAATTAAGAACATAAATAGTCATGAGATGATGATAAATGGCATTGTCCGTGTGGTAATCGATTAAGAATACAAGTATCATCACCCCTTTTCTTTCCCAGGGTTTTGTAAAAGCTAGCTAAAGGATATTGTAAATAGATAACATCCTCAGTTAGAGATGAAAATCTCGAAAATAAAACCTGTGCTAAAACGCCGATATGTTAAGCATTCTATTATATATAAATATTTTACTAGCGATTGCTCGCGACTTCGTACTCGTGGAATATAGAAAATTTTCCCCGTTTTTGCAACATTTTTCAGTAATGCTTCTTGCCTATTGACTACAGCGTGATGTTATATAGCCTATAGTTTTTGTCGATAAATGTACTATGCAACACTGAAATAATTTTTCTAATCCGACCAGTGGTTCCTGAGATTAGCGCGTTCAAACAAACAAACAAGAAAACAAACAAACTCTTCAGCTTTATAATATAATGTATAGATTTATGGTCTTATTCATAATGACTTATCGGAGGTTAAAACGGAGATTTTATCGGAGAGATAATATAAACGTTTTAGCGTAAAAAGACTATTATGAATAACAAGTTTTGACAATTTTCGCAAACCAATTTTAGCGAACTTTTAAACCTCCATAAGTCATTATGAATAAGACCATTAATGCAGTAACTAGATACATTTATAAATCTCTACATACTTAGACCCATAAACAGTAAAAACTGTAATCCCTATAACCACTAAAACTTAAAGTAATTCAATTTTCTTTAACATAAATAAGAGCGGAATTTAAAATAAGGAGAAATTGTTATAATATAGGGATGTAGAAGGCTACAATATATCATAGTACGTCACGCGGTGTGCGGCTGACGCGAAAATATTACGTTGCATCAAAACTGCCAAGGAGCGGGCCGAGAAACGAACTTAGCTGGCTTTTTGGTACAAAACATGAGCTGACAGCGCTTTAATGAATACACCCATATGTCAGCCTTTCTCCGTCCACTGCTGGACATACGCCGACCACATAGAACGACACAACGCGCGGTCCTGCGCCACTTGCACATAATGCCCCCTCCCCCGCGATTTTATGAAGAACTAACAGAAATTTTGTTCGCTCGAAAATAATAATAAATAAATATAATATGTAAGCTTTTCACACAATGTCCTCTTATCCCAAATTGAGCTATATTTCTTTGCTTGTGTTATATTTATATAAGTAAGCGAGTCATGATCAAATCGCGTTATTGATTCATGCATTTAATTCAGTTTAGTTTGGCAGTTTCCAAAGCAGAATTCTGTAACTAAATTCAAATTAAAACATTAATAGTTATTAATTTCGTGGAAAATATCAGAGCAGTTGAAATCTAATAACTTGTACCAAACTAAATACGTTGAGAAAAGCGAGGGTGGATTGTGTCTTGAAAAATGCTCCGACGTACTGTGGCGATGGGCTGTATAACATGAGATATATTTATTTGGCTCTATGCTCACCCAAGTATATACTGTTATGTAATAGCAACCGTTCTGTAGAATAGTGTAGTCTATGTATAACAAAATTTATTATATAAAAAGTAGCATTTGGCGCGTAATTTCGTATCGTATAAATAAAAATAAGAATGCGTTTATTGGCGCTGGCAAATCCAATGGGAAGCCAATTCTTCAGAGTAAAGGAAAAGAAAAATAAAAAGTGTTTAGTAAAAAAAAGAATTAAGTGAAATCATCTGGCTGAAAACAATAAAAAAAAATTGTAGAGGTAAAATCAAAACCAGACAGGGAATTCATAAGTGTACGAGTGTAAACTAAATGACGAAAAAGTATCGTTCTAATGAAATATTTTGCAATATCAATGATGATGACTTTGAGATTTTACTTATTTTAGCGTGTTTTTTGGAAAAATGAGAGTAAATTTTTACAATGTGCTCTTACGCAAAATCTACACCTCTCATTTAAGTTAGTTTCAAACGTAGAAGCAGTACACACAGTCACTCTGAAACTTATTAAAATCTGAATACTTAAAAACATTTCTTTTTCTATTTTCTTCAATTTTAAATTTTTTTTTTTATGTTCATTAGAAGTTCATATAGGTTACGGCTTCCAATATAAATTAATATATCAGTGGTAAGTAGGTACACTTCGATGCTGCGGTATGCTTCGATTTTTGTTTCGTTAACAATTAATGCTCAAACTCTCATGAAAAATTCTTTATTCTGTGGTATACCCACAGTCTAGCAAAGTTAGTCTATATTATTCAAAATTGGAATAGCGACAACAAAAATCAAGTTCCATTTTCAATTTCAAATTTTCAAACTTCGAATGTTTGATTTAAAATCCTCATAACATGAAGCAACATTTACACACGCACGTACATTTACACCTGTCTACCTTTTAAATCGCATGGGAAGTGAAACTCTAACATCTATTGAAAACCCGAAACAGGGGGGTGTATTTCTCCCTTTACAAGCACCCAACCCCCCCTCGTTATTCCACTTCCCATCTCCCCTTTCTTTCCACTAACTTCGCATCGTCATCTGTATTACTTTGGTCCTAACTTATGTGGGGTATATGAGATTGCATTTACAAACGAATTTTGACTTTGTCACAAAGTAAACAGAGTGAAAAATTATTTGTATTAGAAAACCAATTTACAAGAAGTCTAAACATAGGAATTTATTCTTTATTTTGGGTTAAGTAAAGGTTTTTATCGTTTGTAGAATCACAGATCAATTCCGTGATAGTCTGTACTGATTCCTTTGCATTACTTTTCCTTCTTTGTAGATGTATTTTATACGAGTTTAAGGTCTTATGTGGATGTATGTCGCTAACGTTAATACTGAATACCCCCGTTAGTCCGGCATCAGACTAAACCAACGCTATTTGTAATTCATTCATTTATTAATCACAAAATTTTGAAACACAAACTTTATTTTGACAAATTTTTAACATACATACTTACCACAGTATAATTTATAGTTTTCATAGAATATTTTTGTTCCAGGATTTGTAATTATTCGTATTAGTCTTCCAAAAGTTACGGATTATACGGGTCTCTCTTTCTCTGTCTCTCTCTTTCCTGGCCCTGAAGGAAACTCGAAAAGGAGTGACACTTGTATTCTTAATCCGTCACCGCACGGACATCCACTCTATACCCAATTTTGGCAATTTTTCCTTATGCGGGTCAGTGGGTACTCAATAATTTAGCAATGGTTTGAAACTGCCCAGTAAAACGGTATGTCAGATTAACGCGTGTTTTGATTGCTTTCGTAGGCATGTCTACGATAGAGAAGATTAAATTTTAAAGTACTTATTTCTACTGGATTTTAAAAAGCACCATCGCCAACGAATATATTTTAAATTAAAAATAAATACACATACACACTATCTTTACGAAAAAAGTGTAATTAAAATTTAGAACTTTGTTTTTTTTTGTATCGGATCACTAGTCATCTCTTTTTAAATTAGGAATAGATAAATATTGATTTTGATTTTGAATAAGTGTGCAAAATTTCGTCTCAATCAATCGTCTCAATACTGTAAGTGGGTGTAAATCACTTTCAAAGATTCCGTTACATAGATTAATACATTGATAAATACATACCGAACTTATAAAAGCAAATATTGGTGTATATAGGTTATCTGGTCTTATTCATAATGACTTAGCGGAAGTTTAAAAGTTCGCTAAAACTGGTTCGCTAAAATTGTCAAAAATTGTTATTCATAATAGTCTTTTTACGATAAAATGTTTATTATCTCTCCGATAAAGTTATTGTTTAAACTTCCGATAAGTCATTATAATTATGGGCTGTTGCTAGTCGTCCGGTTATACGGACGACTAATATTCAATATTTGTCCGGTTATCGGATGAATAAAATATATTAATCGTCCGGTTATCAGATTAATAAAATATTTTAATCGTTTACTTTATTATTTGTACTAATTACGTTTCATATAACTTTAGAAATTAAATAAAATTAAGGTTTTCGAAAAAAAAAAAACCCTAACCTAACCTTCACTCGGTTAGCTTCGAGATCTAATAACTCCGCATTTTTTTCTTTTTGCTCCTTAGTCCTCCTTAGTAGTGTAATCTTCAGCTCCGTGGACAGTGTCGAAAAAGATTTTCACTTTTTTCACGAAAAAAATTCTTAGTTATAAATTTAATAATAAAAAAATAATAATATCCGTATGAATAAATAAAAATTTTAATTTAAATTTCATTAAAAAATAAAGCCGTACAAATAGTTAAATCCACGATTGACGGACGATTTTTTACCGGACGACTAGACACATCGATAATTATGACCATTCTATAATAAACAGCTTTTTTATCAAGAAAGTTCAGTTAACATTATCGGATTGTGTTATCGACACTATCAAAATCAATTTTTTGTTATGTTTAGTTTAGTTGTGCACGTAGAATTGGTACCATCATTTATTTTTAAACTTCAATCAGTAGTTGTATACTTAAAAAGAAAACTAACTTTTTAATTTTATACAAATTGTATGAGTAGTGTAAACACATAAGATTTATATCTAGCGATAATAATAATTATAGTACTTTCTTTTTTAAACGAGCTATATTAAGTATTACTTAGGTATTCTGGTGACAAAATGCCTTCAACTTTATTAATCTCTAAAATAATCTCTTGTCAATACATCTTAACATTGTGTATTCTTTGTAAATATTCGGATAATCCTCGTCTGGCGGATGCGATGGCATTTAATGACGTCATTAACAAACAGACGCTTCTTTCATTGTATTTTAATTCTACCCCCATTTTACAAAACAACAATTTTTAATCCTAAGTTCTTGTTTTAAGGTTAATTTTTGTTTGGTATCGTATCTAATATAGATACTAGTCCCTTTATTAGCTGTTATTTGTCAAGACCACTAATTGCCTGTTATATTGGGCTAAGAAAGACTATTTGTGTCTTTATGTCCCATTAGCGATGCATTCAATTTGTTTGGTTCAACGAAGACGTATTTTGTTGACGATCCCTAATTAGTGGTGTTGAATTTCGTTTGGTTTTTGCCTTAGGGTTAAGATGTTTTTTTTTTAAATTTGTTTATGTTTTATGACATATACTTTATGCCAATTAGTAAATACCATTATGTGTTTAGACGTTTTTGTAAATGCTACCTAGAAGTAGATTTGACTTGTAGCTTTATGGTCTTATTCATAATGACTTATCTGAGGTTTAGACAATAACTTTATCGGGGAGATAATAAACATTTTATCGTAAAATCGCGAACCTATTTTAGCGAAATTTTAAACCTCCGGTAAGTCATTATGAATAAGACCATTAATATTTTGTAATCCTTATATATAAAGTAAATATGTCTGCTTGTCTGCACCGATTTAATTGGAGCTAAATGCATAATTATGTTCTAAGGCCTTAAAAAGACGTAAGATTTTAATACAAATTACGGTGATCTTATAAACGCGTACGAAGATTTTTAAGAAGCATTTTTAGCAAATTTATTGCAAATATAGCGCATGTCCGATGATAATGCAATAATGAAAAAAAAATGCAGCATTTCCAAGCGTGTTTTTTAGTTTTTGATAATAGCAAATTATTAATTCTCTTTCTTTAGCATATCAGTCAACTTTTAGGACACAAAATATGAATGTTTCTTAAGAAATATCTTTAAATATGGTAGTAAAAACTTCCCCTACAGGGTGGTAGTTATTACTCATTTTTCTCCAGTCAAATTCAGTATAGGGCTCACTAATGTGCCACTCTAAAATCAACCCCTATGGATTCGCGACCATGTTTTTCCCGTTGAAGTTTTTTGTTTGTCTACCCTCTCTTTTCAACTTTAAATAATGTGTATATCTATCTCTTTTACCCTATCATTGTGCGTGGGGTGGCAACAGAGAAATTATGATACGTTTTTTTGGGGCTTAAATTGATTTTTTGGAAGTATGTGGAAGCCATTTTATGGTGGTATGGCAATTGCAGTTCTTTTTTGCATTTGCAAACAAGACTTGCAGAACTTAACTATATTTTTTTGTAACCGACTTCAAAATAAGAGAAGGTCCTCAATTCGTCTGTATGTTTGTCTTGCTGAATTACGGAAAACCCTCAAATCTTTAAATCGTTCGGACGTGTTTCTAAAAATACTCAATTACTTGAAGGAAATTTTAATGGTACACTTTTATTAGCGCAATAACAAGATAAATTTTCAAGCACTCAGACATGTAGGTAAGTGGCTCCACTCCGATTGAGTGATATAGCCATATACACTATATATGATATATCTGTGGTAAATACGATAAAACGCGATAAATACTTACTTACACTAATTTACGCGGCATCCATATTCCATATCATTATAAAAAAAGTTACAGTAAATATTCATAGCCAAGCCTGTATTTTTTTTAATTTACTATAGCATAGGCTAAGAATTCTTTCATCGTGTACAACATAGGTTAGATAACGAGCGTTTGTAGAGGGAGTTAAAAAAAATGAATTGTTTCACAGATTAGATCTAATTCCACAGTCTAATTCAATATTAAACAAAAATATTTTCATCGTTAACGTCACGGAGTTGTAAGTTATTAGTTTATTGTAATTAATACAAATAAATTTCTTATAAGAATGCTTGTAGCATATAATTTATGGTCAAAAACTAACTCCCATTAAAAAACTATAAAGAGAACTAATAATTTCCATATTATGCGTACGTTTTAATTGAAAATTTTAATGACAGTTGTTTTTTTTTATTTGTATGATGTATGCCAAGGGCATAGGCTTATTGGTCTTATTCAGAATGACTTATCGAAGGTTTAAACAGAGATTTTATCGTAGAGATAATAAACGTTTTAGCGGAAAAAGACTATCATGAATAACAAGTTTCGACAATTTTCGCAACCCGATTTTAGCGAACTTTTAAACCTCCGATAAGTTATTATGAATAAGACCATAAGTCGTTTAGCTACTGGTTAAATATCCATTTGATTGAGATGAGACCCAGGCCTTCGAGTAGGACATGAATAAAAATTATTATAGAGAGAGGCCTCCTCCTCTTTGTGAGGCTGTGTGGTGTAATATGGCGCGCTGATAAAGCGTTTTAGCATAGGCTTTAGTTTCGAGTTTTATGTCTTTCACAGTAACTATATGTCAACTGTGTACAATAATACATACATACATATTCATGGACATTTCACACAACGTCCTCTGGTCCCAAGCTAAGCTTATATGCTTGTGTTATGGGTACCAGAATACGGATAGAATACTTAAACTACTTTTCTTTTGTAAATACATACTTAGAATACATAGAAACACCCAGACGCAGTACCAACATTTGTATGACAATTAGAAAAATCACACAAATGATTGTACCGAGCGGGAATCGAACCCGCGACCTCTTGATCGGCAGTCCGTTACATGAACCACGCAACCACGAGGCTCGACAATATCCCTTAGCAGACTCTTACAGGACCCTGTGTAAGAAATGGGTTGGTGACTCTTGTATTCTCAGTTGCATGACTCAAGCACGTTTTCCTTACTTATTATAAATCAAATATGTTGTTTTTGTATGTGTGTCTTTATGTGAGCTTATAAGTATCTTAAAAACTACTACTACTACGCAACGGATTTTGGTGCGGTTTTTTAATAGATAGAGTGATTCATGAGAATGATCTCATCTTTTTTGTATAACTTGTTAAGATAAATAAATAAATAATAAATAAATATTCATGGTCATTTCACACAACGTCCTCTGGTCCCAAGCTAAGCTTATATGCTTGTGATACCAGAATACCTTGTAGTACCAGAATACAAATATAATACATATATGTAATACTTTTCTTTTGTAAATACTAGGACAAACATTTGTATGACAATTATAAATATCACACAAATGATTGTCCCGTGTGGGAATTGAAACCGCGACCACGTGAACAGCAGTCCGTTACATGAACCTCTCGACTACAAGGCGCGTCAATGTTTGATTATCTAAATTACACGCAACCGAAGTTGCGGGTAACAGCTAGTTTGTATATAAACTACTACAGTAATAATTATTATTTTATGATTTCGCATCACAATAAGTTACAAGCTATGCTAATTTCAAGTAAGTTGATTCGTTGATGTGAAGGTGTGGGACCTTGAGTATAGATGTCCTATACTAAGAAACAAAAGTTGTCAAACCCATGTCATTAATAGCAATTATTAGGTTTTACTTCACAATTAGAAATTACTGAGTACTAGAACGTTCGTGTAAGCCACATAGTTTATATGTTGCGTGCTAGTGCCTTATCTGACAAACGGACCGCTCACAACCCGCTCCACAATTAAGCATTCAGATCGCACAGATAAACGAAATGCAAAACAAAGTTAAAATAAAAAAAAGTAAAGCTTACTCTATGTTTCTCTATGGTAAAGTGATATTATATTTTTAATGCACTCCAAAAAAACAAGTAGGTTAACAATTTTTTTTTAATTTTTTCTACCCGATTCAACCCTGACGGATTCTTTTTTATTTGAAATTTAGAGATAGTTATAGTTTGTAGAGTTTTTAGTTTCTAAAACCTTTTTTCAAAAAGTTATTTAAGCCATTATAAACATTAAAAATATGTTTAACTCTAGGTACTAAATGATATTTTTTGTTATAGGGACTTTTCTAGTATGCGGTATTCTGTGCAGAAATTATAGAGATAGCGTTTGTTTCGTCTGACTGTGAAGAAAGTTAATATTTTGCGGTGGGATTATTCTATACTAGTTAAAGCCCGCGTTTTCATCCGTGTTTATTTATGTTGAGCCCACCCTCCCTTAGCAAACACGAAAATGTTCCAAATTATACAAAAAAAACCATCCTTTTGAACCACTCTTTCTATTAAAGAAAAAACAACGACTTTCTTTTATAATAAGGAAAGATTTACCATAGATAAATAACTGGCACTAGGTTTTCACACATAAAATATCTGTGTTCGTCACAACAACCCCACTTCCAACGCATCACCGCCGTATCTCAACTTAACCAATATAAAAAGAAATTTACTTAAGTTTGATTAAGTGGGTGAATTTAAAATCAGAATCACACTCCGGAAGAATCAAATTTACTAACGGCGTTCACTATTTTTATCTACTAAGCCGTAAGATTCATCATAAAAACTTCTAATAGATTATAATTAACCTTAAAAATAACATCACAATTTAAAATTTCATATATATGACTAAATATAACTAAATAATTATGTCATTTAGTTATTGTTATATCTCCTAACAAAGTCTCTAGCTTAGATTCTTATCATTATAACGTATTACGGTTCAAACCTTAACTAAAACACACTTTTATTATGAATTTTATAGCTTAAAGGACCAAAAACTTATTATATTTAGTTAATTTATAGTTATTATGATAAAATAAATGATTGGAATTGTATTTTTGATATTAATTTGACTTTTAAGTGTTTAGTGGGTATATTTTGCTTTTTATAGGGTGATTTCAACGAAATTGGTGTGGCGATTTGTCATATAAGAAACTATTAAATGTCATCATAAAATTTGTTAAACTATTAATATCTTTTATTGTTTTTTTTTTTGCTGTAGCTTAGGGAAATAGTTTAGAGTAAGTTTTTTTATCTTTAAACCAGTTAATTAACACATATGTAACTTGTATTCGTCGTCCATTCTTTTGTCACCAGGCTATATCTTTGAAATGTTGATCGCTATAAGGTTATTATTATTTTCTTAGTTTAAAAAATAAACAACACGCTTGAAAATCCTGAATATCTTTTTAAATAATTGCATTGTCATCGGTCCTTGATCATCATCATCCTCCTGCCCTTATCCCATTATTTGGGGTCGGCGCAACATGTCTTTTTTCCATAGTCTTCTATTAGCTGTCATGCCTGTGTCAACTTCTCTTTCCTTCATGTCCTCTTTCACACAGTTCATCCATCTTTTCTTAGGTCTTCCTCTTAACTTTTTTCCTTCCACATTTATACTCGAGCTCTGCTAACGACATTACTTTCCTCTCGTCTCATGGCATGCCCATATCAGGACATCGGTCCTTGATATGTATGCAAAATTTTAAATCAATCCGACTATTGCAAGTGGGTGAAAATCGCGTTGAAAGATTCCGTTACATAGATTAATACATTGATAAATACATACCGAACTTATAAAAGCGTGTTAAAAATACTCATAATCATCATTTATTTATTTATTTATTTATTTAATTCTTCATGCACAAGTAGAGTGTACAAAGGCGGACTTAATGCCTGAGGCATTTTCTACCAGTCAACCTTAGGGTTGTACAGAGAATATGTATTGGTAGGTGCATATTAAAAAATACAAAAAAAAATAAACTTACTTACGAATAACTACATACACCTATATACGTATATATAAATAGATACTACAAAAATACATATAAACATAATCATAAACATACATGCATACATATACATAATATTATGGTATGGTACACGACGAAACACTATGGCGAATTATACCGATAAGTCGAAGTAGAATTGATGAACTCGTTTCTTAAAAATATTCCGACTTTTGGCCTTCCTGATTTCGAGAGGGAGTGCGTTCCATAAGAGAATAGATTGTATTTTAAAAGAGGCATGAACGAAAGAAGAAGTATGTGGTGGGCATCGAAGAAGAAAGTTGTATAGAGAACGAAGATTTTTGTTGTGACTTGACGAAAGATATTCAAAGTGAGAGGTTAAATAATGTGGAGCATTAGGTGAATTAATAACCGAATAAAGCATGCTTAGCGCGTGCAAACTACGGCGCTGGCGGATAGGTAACCATTTGAGTTGCCTACGGTAATGAGACACATGGTCATACTTACGAAGATTGAAGATGAATCGAATGCAATTGTTGAGAAGTCGGTCGAGTTTGTTGAGCAGATCTGCATTCAGGTCTAAATAGCACACATCACCATAGTCGATAATTGGGAATACAATAGTTTGTACAAGCATTTTCTTTGTTTCGGGAGGAAAATAACTCTTAAATCGATAGAGCATGCGAAGGGTTCCAGTGACTTTTTTGCTAATGTTAGCTATCTGGGTACGCCAATCCAAAGTTGTGTCAATATGTAAACCCAAATCTTTAACACTCTGAGTTAAAGAAATAATTTTGCCATCGAAAATGACAGGAGGGATAGATGTGCCGTCGATTTTGTTTATCATGCGAGAGCTACCTATCATTATGGCCTGGCATTTAGATGGGTTTACACTTAATCCAAACTGTTCAGACCATTGTTTAAGAACTGCTAAGTCGCGATTCATAGCATCAATCATCATGGGCAAGTCGTCTATTCCGGCCTGTGTGTAGAGCTGGAGGTCATCGGCGTAAAGATGGTAGGTACATCGAAGATTTTTAGTTACGAAGTTAATGAATAAAGAAAAGAGGAGAGGGGAAAGAATGCCACCCTGAGGTACACCAGAATCAACCACGCGCCAGTCCGATGAGGCTTCATCAACCCGAACTGACTGCTGGCGACCTCGAAGGTAGGACGAAAACCATTCTAAAGCCTCATGTGAAATTGAAAGAGAAGAGAGAATTGATAGAAGGATGTCGTGACTGACAGTGCTGAAAGCATTTGAGAAATCAACCAAAACAAGCAAAGTGACCTTTGTGTTCTCCATGCCCGTCCTCAGATCGTCAGTCACTTTGATCAAAGCGGAAACTGTGCTGTGTCCGGGCCTAAAACCCGATTGAAAAGGAGAAAGAATGTTATTGTTACGGATGAAGCTAGACAGTTGTTTGTGGACAGACTTTTCAAGAACTTTTGATAGATCATTGATCATTCTATTGACCTTATTTGATCTAGCGTTATTCGGGGTAGCTGACTTTCTGCTTCTCTCCTATTAGTTGCAGCGTGATGTTATATAGCTGATAGCCTTCCTCGCTAAATGAACTATCCAAGACTGAAAGAATTTTTCAAATCGGACCAGATGCTTCTGAGATTAGCGCGTTTAAACAAACAAACAAATAAACTCTTCAGCTTTATAATATTAAAGTATAGATAGATAATCATTATACACTTCATATATCAAATTATACGGATAATAAAGTTAAATGTAAATTAACCAGATGCAAAACAAAATTGGTGTATTTAACACTAAAACGACCCTAATTTACCACTGAAGCCTCCCTAATTTCTTTTTTAACAACTGTTAATGATGATTTCAATAACGTTAGTCTTAGGTTTCTTTTAAATTAATTAAAGACATGAAATGAATTCATGCCTAATAATACAACTCTTTGGATTGATTACTATCCCTTCACCGAGTCATAGTTAGGCTCAAAGCACTATACCATAGCCGGAAGCGAAAGGAACATTTAAAAAAAAATTGCTTTGCGGTGATGCGAAAAATAGGTGGCGCTAATGCAAATTTGACCACTATTTCTGTACTCAAAACATTATTATCAAATAGTTCGTATCAAAGGCCCCATAAATCTATTTTTTATCAGTTTTTTATGTTAGACAACATACCGAGGTGATGTTTTTAAAAATATTCCATTTTATCTGACACTATTCAACAATATATATCCTTTATGATAATAATCAAAATAGCAACCGTAAAAAGGGGTTATCATTCACGACAGGACTGCAAGATTGCACTAAAAAAAAAGTTTTCTCTAAAACAGTCTTATCGTAAACATCAACCAAATTCAATTTTGCAACACTGAAAAAAGAAACTGATTAATTCTAACAAAGGCTAAACTATGCTTTAGCTATGCTAATGAAAGCTACTATATTTAGGCCCAATAAAAGTTCGCTAAAATAAGTTCGCGAAAATTGTCAAAACTTGTTATTCATAATAATCTTTTTACGCTAAAACGTTTATTATCTCTCCGATAAAATCTCCGTTCAAACCTCCGATAAGTCATTATGAATAAGACCGATAGTCTATAGAGACTGCAGGATCTATGTGTGTAAACCTTTTTAACCACAATTCTTTCAAAACGACCACATAACACGACCTGCATGCAGGACTGCGAGGAAGATAGTGAATAGTAAAATTTACGCATTGAAATAGTTACAACATGCGGTCACCACACCGATGCTTCTATGAACGGAAAAAACAAAATTAAGGGACCAAAATCATTGAATTGGCGCTTTCACTCTGAATATATTAACATAATAATTACATAATATAAATATTTATACACAAAAAATACAGCTAAGCACGAGTTCGACACGCACATTAAGGATTCTGTCTCGTTGTTATCAAAGTCAAAGGTATCATGACATGTTGCGCCGACCACAAATAATGGGGTAAGGGCAGGAGAATGATGAGTTAAGTTTAGTTTAGTTGTGCACTTAGAATCGGAACCATTTTCAAATATTTTTATTTCAAATAGGCAAGATAAACATGCTCTTTTAAAACGTTAGAAGCTAGGCGACTATATCTAAAGTGAATCCTATGGAGAAGAACACACAAGAAAATCTATGTTTTTTTTTATTGTCAATATAATAAGTTATCACTATCACAATATATATTTGTTGTTATTAAGTCAAATGGGGCCCAAGCCTGCTATTACAATGATGTTACAATGAAATCATAATGATCAGTCACTGATTGCATAATGGCGAATTTTATCAAGTTTGGTAGTCTAATATTATTTTTTTTGTCATAAACGACGCCATTACGGCGCCATAGTGGCGTCAGTGACTGATCATTACGACAAGATTGTAAATACTTTAATAGCAGATTTGGGCTCCTGATATACATAAATTGTGAAATTTTCTGCTTTCTAGAGATACAGCGAAGCGTGGTGATAGGCGAAAGTAACAATAATAGTGAACCGTTTTATAAGCCACACAAATTGGTAATGCGCCTGGCGGCCATGTTGGTGACGTCAGTACCGTTAGCAACGTTGCCCGACGCGTACGCGTATCGAGTTGTGAGCTTTAATACCTACCACGATCGTTTTTATTGTTGTTTTTTTGTTATATAGATATAGATTGGTCGACGAGTTATTTGTTATTAACACGGGAAATGATACTGATTCTGACGAGACATCAGACTCGGATACCAATTCTGAGTCTGATGTAGATTATATGAGTGGTGTTGAAGAGTTAAGTTAAGATTTTCAAAAATGTGATGTTTGATGATGATGATGATTAGAAGTTAAATAAAAAAAACATCAAATTACCTTTATAAACTTTTATTAATAGATGAGAATATTACATTTTGTTAGCTGTACTTTTTCTTTGCTGATGACGTCACAAGGGCGTTAATTTGACAAGGTTCCAGCGCATTACCAATTTGCGTGGCTTATACCTTCTGATACGGAACTCTAAAAAACAATGTAATTAATGATAAAAACTATCCTGTTTTTTATGTTAAAATGTATGGAATGAGTACCGATGTTTATCTATAACCTGTAATCTGTTTAGGGACGGCTGTCGTAAAAACTTTTCGGTTTTTTTTCCGTAAATTTTATTATGATTAGTTTGAATTAGTTGTTTTATTGTAATTAGTTAAAATTTATATAAACAAAGCAGTATTTTTAAGTAGTTAATTTGGTTCAAATTATTATGTTATCCTTGTTTTTATAAATTATTAATTGCATCGAAATACTCTTAGTTCCGTCAAAGTTAAAATTTTTTATTTCAAGTTGGCATGTTTTACAAGCTCTTTTAAAACGTCAGAAACTAGGTGTCTGTTTCAAACGCGAATCCTATGGAGAAGAACAGACAAGAAACTCCATGGATTATTTTTTTCTATTCTCTTCCTACTTTTTTTTTTCAATATACTTAATTTTATATTGTTGGATGGGTGTGAGGATGATGCCGATTAATGCTATCTAGACTACAATTAAACAATTAATAACTAATTTAGAGACAAGTTAAGTGATTGGTGCAATTTCATGCTTTTTTACAAGTCAGTAACTCAATTCCTTGTATAAGCATAATTGAGATAATTTATGTGTAAGCTAGCTATAGCATGTGACTTTTTACGAATGGAAATTATACAAAAAGACCTTCCTCTGAACTAAAATGTCTATTAAAAAATTTAATAAAATCAGTTGCTTAGTTTCAAAGATTTAGGCTCACTTTGAAGCATTTAAAAATAACATTATGTTTATACATTTCGCTATTGCCTACAACTTTATAATGGAATTTAGAAAATAAGAAATATCTTAACAAATCATACAAATAAACCATCCTCGTAAACCATTATATCTATTAAAAAATCGCATTATAATCCGTTGCGTAGTTTTAAAGACATAAGCTTATTACACTACACGTTTGAAATGAGAATAGGATTGGCAATGACCTCTATCTGTCAAAAGTGATTTGAAAAGTACCGACAGCAACGAAACTTTATTTGCGAATTAATAATGTATTTTTTATTTTTTATCTAATCTCAGTTAGTCTAAGTGAAAAAACGTCAAAAATTTTTAAGTGATAATACTTATAAGATTATTAAAAAAGAAAACTATTTTATTTCATTATTTCAATTAATATGTTGAACTACGAACCGCCATTTAGTCGTTGTTGTTGTGCATTGTCGAGTTTTGAGCTATGTGATTGTCCCCTATTAGATAAATTAATTTTTTTTGTGATTTGTCGCAGTTTCTGTTTATTAGTGTTTTTATTTTGTATTTGTCTCCATTTTCTATTGTTTGTAATTATATTTATGTCGCTTACTGCTCGAAAATGAGTAAACCATGACGATAAAGTGATAAATAAGTTATATTATATAAATATCTTGTTTTGCTGACCCTACCAAAATTGTTCGAATTGGCAGCTATGACGTCACAAGATGGCGCGGGTTCAATCCTATTCTCATTTGAACCGCATAGTACATACAAGCATATTCAATAATGATAACTTTGTTTTATAATAAGTACAATTTTTTTAGCATTTTCTTTTTAACTGGAAAAGTTAACATTACAAACATTTTAACAACTGCTTTATAACGGCAATCTAAGATATTAAATGAAGCTGACAGTTTAATTTTGGGTGCAGAAAGCTGCAACTGTTCCAAATAATGGTTTGAGTAAGACTTTAAATTACGTATTAAATATCATCCCTGAAACTGAAATTTTGCTGATTTACAATTTTTTGTATGTTCGACCTTTTAAGAAGGGAGAAAGAGGTAGGCTGTGTGTATAAAATACCGTCTTTTTAAAAATAGACTTATGATAAATGATATGTAGGCGGGCGTTGAAAGAAACACGGTAAACTCTATTTATTATTCAACCAATGATGGTATAACATACCTACTTAATCTAATACACTGCAGTCGTATTTTGTGTAGATTTTATTACATTCTAATTATTAGCTAAGCACCTTGACTCTATAATCGAATAAACCCCAGATAACTTTAATTAAATACAAAAACCCTTTATTTTCACTACTAAAAAATAAGTAGCATAGTTTCACGCTATCGTAATTGACCAACAATACGCATACCAAAACTTTATTCTAAAAGCATTCGTGTTTACACCTTACGCTAAAATATTTAAATCGATTCAGCTCAATTTTGTTACTACTAAAAACGTTAATTCTTGTACAAAATAACCGCTTCTTTTTTCAAATAACAACCTATAATTAGTTTAACTTTTCACATCACTATAACCCAAAGAATTTATAAATGATAGTACTAATGGATTGCGTACTCTGTAAAATGTCTTGGGCACACTTAGATTTTACAAGAACGTGTATAAAATATTTAAAGGAAAATCGAGTGGAAAGCCAATCTATTTGCCACAAATGTAACAGATGTAGTGTCTATGGCTGCATCACTCGGTCGGCCTGAAGTAAAAACAAATCTATGTGTAAAATGTATCTGTGTGTCTAAAATACAGGCAATACGTCATATGAAACGTCATTATTCTATGAAGTAAGAATAAGTTACTTATCCTCAATTTTAAACGTCTACCCACCATCTGGTATGTCTGTGTTATTTGCCATTTATAGCAAAAACTGTTTTGTGAATATACGTTTAGCTTGCCATTTCTTTCATTGCAAGAGGTTCTACCTTGATCTTTCTTTTTGATGTACATGAAATATTACTATTAATTATATTTATATCTTTTGTTCAGTTCAGAATTACATGCACATTATGACGATAAGTTATTTTATATTTAGACGTTAACTCTTTCACTGCATTTGAGACACATTTATTACCTACTTAAGTACACATTCTAGTTATACGCAGTATTTAATAGTTCTATGTTGTAGCCAACCTAATGACATTGACAACTGACAGTCTAATATGACAAAATAATTGTCAGTGAAATGTCAAAAGAGTTTTAAAATTAAAAAGTTCTTTGTCTGTGGTCACCTTGCTTATATATATAATGTAGATGGCAGTATTGATAAAAACATACATTTAAGTTACTTTTAATACATTTAATTCAGTTTTTACAAATAATTAAAGTAGAAGGGCTTTTTATTTGTTTCTTGTCAAGATAATAATATATTGTCTTGTCACTTGGGGTGATTATATCTGATTATTGTTATGACTAAACGGATGATAACTTTGATAAGATATAGGTTTATTTATTAACTTAACCGAAGAATAAATAATGGTCATTGCACACAACGTCCTCCGGTCCCGAACAAAGGATATTTTCTTGTGTTATGGGTGCAAGAATATGGATATGCATAATAATTTGTGTTTGTAAATGCATCCCTCTCTCCAGCCCATTAACGTCCCACTGTTGGGCAAGGGCCTCTTTCAATTTGGGAAGGATTATGGTCTGTTATCAGTCGTGTTGTCATAAGGTTTATTTTTGAGTTTTCCGTCTCACACTGAGATTGTTATTAGTGTACAATGGTACTAATTCTACGCATACAAATAAACTTAACTAAAAAATGAAAACTGATAGTGTCAATAACACAAGTTGACAATGTTAACTGAACTTTTTAAATATAATAATATGCTTAGCTCAAAAACTCAAAAAAAAAAACGCTAGAAAATCTTGAATATTTTTTTTAATTATTCCATTGTCATCGGTCCTTAAGAGGATAAATAAATAATAAATAAATATTCATGGACATTTCACACAGCGTCCTCTGGTCCCAAGCTAAGCTTATATGCTTGTGTTATGGGTACCAGAATACGGATATTCTACATATACTACTTTTCTTTTGTAAATACATACTTATAATACATAGAAACACCCAGACGTAGAACAGACATTTGTATGACATTTATAAACATCACACAAATGATTGTCCCGAGCGGGAATCGAACCCGCGACCTTGTGATTGGCAGTCCACTACGTGAACCACTAGGCCACGAGGCCCGTCGTAGCCTACCAAAATAGCTTCGTGCATTTTTCTACGTACGAAGTTTTCATTGTTTCTTTAGATTGAATGGCTAGAGCTCTAATTTTTAAGTATATGTTTTTTCAATATATGATCTAGGATCGCATAAACTCAGAAACGCGTTTGAAAAAAGTTTTCTCGATAGAAAATCTTAGCGAAACAACCTCTCAAATGTTTTATTTTTTTCATTTGTCGGTCTATTATCGCGTATTAACTAATGAAATAACTTTAAAAACATAAGTAACTATTATATATAGAAACACGTAAATCAGAATTAAAATATATTTAGTAGATTTTGAGTAAATAGGAAAAGTATCCCTAATTCTTCATTTTCTGTGCCTACTGGCTGTGTTAATATGTACGTGTCGGCGATGATATACGATAATATTGATGTAGGCCCTTAATATGTGTGCAAAATTTCAGATCAATCCGATTACTGCAAGTGGATAAAAATTACTTTCAAAGATTCCGTTACATAGATTAATACATTGCTAGATACATACCGAACTTATAAAAGCGTGTTAAAAACTGTGTATTATAGACTAACGATTAGAATTAATATAAATGTGCACAATGAAATAGTGAGTAATAGATATATTGACACTACCAATTTCCTTTTTGTAGTTAAGATTATTTGTGCACGGAGAATTGGTACCTATATGCCATAGTTGGCTTAAACAGCAACCTGGGAAAAACCATCTTAAATACATAGATACTTATAATACACACATACAAATTGCCCGTGACTCCGTCCGCGTGGAATTTAGAAATTTTCCCCCGATTTTGCAACATTTTTAACTACTGCTTCTCTTTTACTGGTCGTAGCGTGATCTTATATAGCCTAAAGCCTTCCTCGATAAATGCCCTCTATTATATATGTTATCTAACACAAAAAGAATTTTTCAAATCGACCCAGTTGTTCCTGAGATTAGCGCGTTTAAACAAACAAACAAACTCTTCCGCTTTATAATATTATAGTACAGTTATTATAACACGCAAATAATTATACCTACTGCGCGGTATTAAGCCCACGATCTCATGAAGACTATTACTGATAAGTTTAGACCACTGGGCCCATGACAATTCGTTATTTTTAATTTGGTTATTTTCTGTTAAAGGTTTTGCCAGACAACCACAGTCAAGAAAAAGACGTTTTTTAACTGAGAAAAAAATGAAGAAAACCTGATAATAAAAACAATTGTATGGAAGTGCTGATTGTTTATTAATGGGCCGCATTATTCAACATACTGTTAAAATATCTACGTGTCGTCTCTAAACTAGCCATCGCATCGTCAGGATAGTAGACAAGTAACAAACTTATAGATGTAAGGCGTCTGTAACATCTCTAAATATTATGGTCTTAATGTTAATGCCCGTGGTTTCATCCACTATTCCTTGGCTTTTACATAGAGGATGTAAAGGTCTTATTCATTATGACTTTTCGGAGGTTTTAAAGTTCGCTAAAATCGGATCGCGAAAACAGTCAAAACTTGTTGTTATTAGTCTTTTTACGCTAAAACGTTTATTATCTCTCCGATAAAATCTCCGTTTAAACCTCCGATAAGTCATTATGAATAAGGCAGTATGTGTTAATTTGATAGATAAGCTACTAGCTGTTGCCCGCAACTTCGTACGTGTGGAATCTAAATAATAAAAACTCTTAACAAGTTATACTAACCAACCATCCTCTTGACTCACTTTATCTATTAATAAAACCATATCTAAATCCATTACGTATTTTGGAGGATATAAGCTCACATAGGGAGCATGCATACAAAAACAATAACTTTATTTTAATAATTTAGTAATTTTTGCAATTGACTTGCTATGCTTTTACTAAATAAACTAAATTATAATGGAATTTATATTTAGTAAAAGCATAGCAAGTCAACTGCAAAAATTTTTAAATTAATGTCGAAATACATGTACCTACCGTCATTATTTCGGTCAAATTGTGTTCTGTAAAGAATACTAAGTGAACGATTGATCGAGTTGGTGCAAACCGCTCAATAGATGGCGTTGTACAAAAAAACATCGCACGATGTTTAAGTCACATTGAGAAGATTGTAGTGGAATATTTGGTAAACATGTGCAGGAACCATGATAGCTCAGATGGGAGAGCAACAGAACGGTATTCCGAGGTCGTGGGTTCAAGTCCCGCTCATGGTTATCATTTTTTCCATTATAATTTAGTTTATTTAACTTTATTTTTTATTAAGTAAAGATAAAATTATGAAGTTTTATTAAAATCCAATCAGTAGTTTTTGCCTAAAAGACCAACAAACATTCATAGTGTCAAAAAAAAATAGTAGCTTCAGACGCATTGTTCATAAAGAAAACAGCAAAGTACGTATACATATAGAGAAAGGTCCACTTTTTACCAACCAAGTCCCCTCTTAACGATAGGTTATAATGCCAACATGTAGTTCTAATTTCAAAAATTAATAAACCCGCTGAGCTAATGTGGCCAGTTAATTATAAATAACACATCAATGACTCAAGTCACGTAATACTTAACAAAATGTTGCTACTTTAAAATATGGACAACTTTTTTTTAGCCTGGAAACATTAATAGGTGGTAAAATAACATATATCTTCAATGCTCTATCACGATTTTCGAAGAGTGTTTAATGACATGAAATATTTAACTTTATTAAGACGTTTATTATGTTATTAATTTTACGTGTTTGGAATATTAAATACTAGTATTTTGCCTCCAGGGCCCTGAGTCGGGTATTTCAACGGTGTCACAACTGTACCATTATTGTACCATTATGGTGCAATAGTAAAGTTTTTGGTAGTCTACTATTAATGTGTCGTCATAACGACTTCATCATTGTCTTACAATTGTCAAAGTGACATAAATTGCTAGTCTCGTACACAACTGCTTCACAATTGCAATTCAATGACTGAAATGTTTCGGTAGTCTGCTATTTTGAATTTGACAGTAATATTTTTAAATTGTCCTGTGTCGACAGATTGCCATAAATAAAAAATAGATAGATAGAAATATTAGAAATTGTTCTTTGTAATTTATTGCAATTTACTAATCTCCTAAACTTCACATTGCTTTTTATACTAATAAATAGTATGTACAAATATATTTAAACGAAGTCTAGCATGATTAAATGTTTAAATTTATTAGTAGTTTTTCGAAAATCACTTCAACTAACGCATTTTTTAAAAACGGCAACACATACATACCATTCTAACACAATCCATAGATAAAAGAGACCGAAAATTCAATGCATAGATAAAAGAGATCGACAATTCTATTACCATTGAAAGACCGTTATGACGGCATATAGCAGACTACGGATATTTGACTTCAATTGCAACGGTATCGTGCCGGTATTGTGCCGGTATGACAATTGTTCCAAAATAGTGGACTTGAGCACCAGGTTTGTTCGCGTAAGCACCGGTTTCCATAACTCTGTAAAATATTTTAACATTCACATCTCAACATCACCATTTTACGTTCTTAGGCATTCAACTTAAAAAAAAACATAACATAGAAATTTATTAAGTTCTGACTGTGAAACTACGAATTTTAATATCACGACTCAATTTTAATCAAAGTTATGAATCAAATTAGTAAATCTGAAATTAAAACAGTTAATTCCAGGTTCATATGTTACTAATGATTTAAATATCAAAATTCATCTTAACTCATAGAATTACGCAATTGAATGCGTTAGATAAACATAGCCTTTGTAAACACATATTTTATAAACCAAAATTGTTTAATTGCTTAAAAAAATACTCATTACAAAATAATAGATAACAAAATAATAATATGCAAGCGATATAATTATTGTATTTTTTTTTTATTCAAATTAGCGGTCGATGTAAGTAGTAAACTTTTTTTTAATGGGCACGGACACCTGCATTCTGTCCTCAATACTGGCCACAAGACAAAGAGTGTGTGTGGAAAGTTAAAAAAAAAACAACTTAACTTTTTTATTGTGGGTCACACTAAAGGCATGGGCTATTTAATAAGGGTCAATCAATTTTGTTGACAAGGTGTGTTGTTATTTTAATTTTGTTGATTGCGGTTGTTTATTTAAATACTGAAGTTTTTATTTAAATATTCAGATCGATTACTGATGTGGTTATGTTAAAATTAGACATGAGCTTTAGACAGTTATGTTATTCTAATTTTCATAACGTATATCTATATCAATATATCAATCGCTTAATAAAAAACATGTTCTTTTTTACGCTTTGTTAGCAAAGTTGTATAATATTAAAGCCATAAACTAAAGCCATTAACAACTAGAATGGGTACCAGAATACGGATATACTACATACACTAGTTTTTTGTAAATACATACTTATAATACACAGTAAACACACAGACGCAGAACAAACATTTGTATGACCATTATAAATATCACACAAATGATTGTCCCGAGCGGTAATCGAACTCGCTACCTTGTGAGCGGCAGTCCGTTACGTAAACCATGAGACTCTTAGGCTCGTCAATAAGAAAACTACGTAAGTAATCATGGATGCAAAAGATATTTACAAACGGAGAGGAAATAAACATTTTTCATTTTTCTCAAGAGAATCTTGAGGGAGTCTTAAAACAAAAAGCTTGGTTTGAAAATTGAATTAATTAGTGTATCAACAGGTTGTAGAGATAACTCAGTTGCGACGCACAGACAGACTTTAATAATTCCATTTATACTCGTCCGGAGAGTTTTAACGATTTAAAGAGACAGAACATAGAAGTAATGGATGTGGTACATTATAAAAACCTCAAATAATGGGATAAGGGCAGGATGATGATGATGGTTAGCATTTGTTACTGTAGCACTTCTATACTAGTATTATAAAGCTAAATAGTTTGTTTGTTTGAACACGCTAATCTCAGGAACTACTAGTCCGAATTTCTAAATTCCACGCGTACGAATTCGCTGGCAACAGCTAGTAAACTGGCCAAACAGACAGACAAAACCAGAGGTATTTAAACAATTTTTTGGCATTTTAGCGAAGTTTTATAATTAGCATCTTTTTAAACTACGCTAGGTATGTTTTTCTGCTTTCTTTCTGGTCGCACTCTTCATTTACTGAAGGTCGTGTCTAAATTATTATTAATCTTTATCAGCTCCCGCCACTTCTCTCTATCCTCCGCTCTTCGAAGAGCGATTGTGAATGGGAGGTCCGTGATCCTCGTTATTTGGTCCAACCAAGGGTGAGGAGGGTAAAAGATCACGTGGATCTTTTACCCTCCACCTTACCAACCATGATTACCTTTTCAAGGTTGTCTGGTTCTCTCCTTGCTATATGCCCGAAGTAGCTGAGCACACGTTGGTAACAGGTGGCAGATAGACGGGTTGTGATGTGCAGTTGATCTAAAATGGACTTATTGGTTCTCTTTGTGGTCTATGGGATTCGCAGCATGCGACGCCAACACCACATGTCAAAAGCTTCCACTTTCTTACGCTCAGATGCTCGCATAATCCAGGATTAAGAGCAAGCTGACCTGCTCTGTCCACGATCATAACCTTATGTAATGCTCATGAAATTGTGGCCATAGATATAACTTACTACGACAACACTTAACATCACGTTACAAAAATAATAATTAGTATTTAGATTTTGTGTCATATTTCTAACTTTTTGGGTGCCAAAAGGTAAAACAGGTTCTTAACACAATTAGTAGAACTGTCACATCCATTTTTCCAACATCTTAAATACATTTAACACCCTAACCATTTCTTTATGTCAATTTACTTAAAGATTGCACCTCCCACCTTAATTAATGATTAGTCTGTGTCTGATTATCGCTAATGGTACAGTAATTTTATAGAATTGTCTCCTCGAATCGGCTGACGGTAATTTACAATTTGTTATTTCTTTTATTGAGAAGGAAATCGCTTGATTTAAATTTTCTTTAAAGAACGTTTGGTTTTTAAACATTTTTATCAACAGATTGAGGCAGAGGTAAGATTCTTATTACTTATTTAGTTCAATGAAACTATTGTCTTTAATTTATATTTGCAATGGGGCCCTGCGCTTCTTTACTTATTATAAAACAAAGTCGTTGTTTTTGTATGTATGTCTCCATGTGAGCTTATATCTTCAAAACTACGTAACGGATTTTGGTGTGTTTTTTTTAAATCGATAAGTGGTTCAAGAGGATGTATATTTTGTATAATTCTACTTTCGATGCATACGAAGTTGCGGGTAACAGCTAGTGTATATATTATACGTTTTTATTTACAGAAGAAGTTGTTTATAGAGTCTATCTTTATTTTGGCACCTCCCAAGAGTGATCTAAAAGTCAGCTAAGAGATATTGCACACAGATAACATCCTCTGTGAGAGATGGAAAACTCGAAAATAAACCCTGTGCCAATACGTCTGGTCAGCGCGGCATAGTAGACCGTAATCCCTCCCAAAGTGGAGTAGGCCCGTGTCCAACAGTCAGACGTAAGCGGGCTGGAGAGAGAGAGAGAGAGAGAGAGAGAGAGAGAGAGGCAGATGCCTGTAAGCTTAGCTTGGGACCAGAAGACGTTGTGTGAAATTTTGAATAGTGTTCTGTTCTGTAGTGCTCTCCTTACTGAGCTGTCACGGTACCTGCCTTCCTCTTAACCAATTTTTTTCTATTTAGATTTTTTATGTAAAAAGCATAACAATTCAATTGCAAAGTTAACGTATAACTAAGACCTTGGCTTAAGATTTTTGTATAAAAATATGTAAAATATATATGTAGGTTTACTACCTACCCTTTTGTTGTGATGTCGTGCTAATAAAAATGATTTATATGACATGTTCTTAACGTTCACAGGGCGACTCGTTTCCTATGGTGGTGGCAACATCCGGTCTGTTACTTCCGCCGTTTTCCTCTGTATTAAAGGAAATATTTTTTAGAAAAATAAGGTTTTAAGCAAATATATTATGTGAATTTGTTTATAGAGTTGTTTTATTTATTAATAAGACTAATAATTGTGTAAAAATTCGCTAAATAAAGTATGTGTAAAATATTGCCGCGACTTTTTCCCATGGTAGACAGAGATTATACTGTAGTACGATACCAGCGGAATTGGCAAAAAACTTTAAAAATTAAAGTATATGGATGTAAGGCCAAAAGCAGACCAAAGAAAATATATATGGATGAATTGTGTGAAAGAAGAAGGATGTAAATTCACAGACGACGTGTGACAGAGGATTACGGAGGAAGAGGAGGACATGTTGCACCGACCCCAAATAATTGGGTGAAAGGGCAGGAAATGATGACGATCTAGGTAGGTACTAAGATTTAGATATACCTACTTTATGTTTCTGATCAGACATACACGACGAATACGATAATTACCGAATTGTGTTTTCAAGAACACAATTCGAAACTTCGTGCAAAACATCATTATTCTATGAAGTAAAATTTAGCCCAGCTAAAGTTACTTGGCCTCAATTTTAAACGTCAAGCTGCCATCTGGTATATTTGTGGTAAAAGGTATGTATCAGTCCACCATTTTCTCATTTCAGTCTGCTATATTTTTTATCACAAAACTCTATAAGAATAAGAAAATTATAATATTTTCTTTCATGCTACATTTGTGCGTGGTTCACAATATTTATAGCACTCATTTCAACAATTTATAGTCGTGAACAAACAGGGGTAGCTTACCCCCGAAGTGTTACAGCCCTGCTGTGTAAATATGTTCCAAGATTTTTATAAAGAAATATATGATTTTCATGTAAAACTTATATTTTTCAGGGATACCTATTTTATAACGTCAAATACTTAAACTAACTTAACTAAGATGAAAGCAACTGTGGTGTATTTTAATTTAATTGCTATTTCGATGCAAATATTATTCTATCTCTTTCTCTAGCCCATTTACGTCCCACTCTTGGGCACAGGCCTCCTCAATTTTGGGATGGATTATGGTCTACACCACACTGTACCGCGCTGACCAGGCCTATTGGCACAGGGTTTATTTTCGAGTTTTCCGTCTCTCACAAAGGATATTATCTGTTAACTGGCAATACTATAACTACAATATCCCTTAACTGACTGTTACAGTGCGCTCCCGGGAGAAAAAGGGGTGGTGATACTTGTATTCTTAATCCGTCAGCACACGGACATATTAATCTATACTTATATAAGTTATCTATATGTTTGTTTGAACGCGCTAATCTCAGGAACTACTGATTCCAATTGAAAAGTTATTTTTGTATTGGATAGACCATTTATCGAGGAAAGCTACAAGCTATATAACATCAGGATGCGACGAATAGGAGCAAAGTATTCGTGAAAAATGTTGTAAAGACGGGGAACATTTTCTAAGTTCCACGCGTGCATAGTATTAGGCAACAACTAGAGTTTTAAGAAATTTACTGCTGGTTAGTTTCTATAGTAGTTAAGTTAAATATTTTTACTCTTATCTCCTCAAGAATGCAGCTTTTTAAACATAACGTATGTTATTTAATTACATAGTTTTGGAGATAGTTTGAATGCACTTATTTTCAAAGCCACATTTTTGTATTCATTAAAATTCTTTTATAAGACTAATAAAGTTGTTCTTTATTTAACCTAGGTACATCTGATATAGACAAGGTTCTTGACTTTAATAATCTTTTTAGAGTTCCGTACCAAAAGGTAAAACAGAACTCTATTACTAAGACTCATGAGACTGAATGGCAATGAACAAGCCACATTGCTCGTAGGTCTAACGATCGTTGGTGAAGATAATTGAGTATATTTAAAAAAAAGTCCAACCGACTTCATGTGTCTTCGAAATTTGAGGGTTTTCCTCTATTTCTCAATGGTGCCAATAGGACCACACGGGAACCACCAGCTTTCAAATAAAAAATAATCATTAAATTCGCAGCGCCCAGTTAAAAGTAATGACGTAACAAACATAAAAAAAGTAAAAAAAAACATACAGACGAATTGGGAACCTCTTCCTTTTTTGAAGTCGGTTAAAAAGTACTAGAGCTGCGTCCACGTACCGGACGACGTAGCGTTGCTTGGACGACCACCAACACGGCGAAGCGACGATATCGTTAAAGTCGCGGGGAACCATTGGATGCAAGCGACACAAAACCACACGTCATAGTGTTCTATGGGAGAGGACTGTCTCCAACAGTGGACGGAGAAAGGCTGACGGATGGATGAATTACAGACATTTCGCTGTATGGCCGTCACCAGGCTGTAGGTATTTCTAGAATGATGATTTTCGCAGATGATGTATATCTTTGCAACCAGCCAGTGGTTCATGTAACGACTCTGGTATTCACGAGGTCGCTGGTTCGATTCACGCACAGTAAATTGGTGTGATATATTTTATAATTGTCATAAAAATCGTTGTACTGCATCTGAGTGTTTACTATGACTATGTTTTATATCTATAAACATACAAAAAGAAAGTATATATTATGGTAGTATAACCGTATCCTTTACCAATAACACAAGTATAGAAATATAGCTTATTTTGGGACCTGAAAACGTTGTGTGAAGTGTCCACAGATACAAGCAGAATCTTGGATATTTTAAAAGTAAGTAAAATACTATATGTATCGCATTGGTATTTAACTGCAACGTCTCAATGGTGATACAAGGAGGGTGTTTGTTCCTGATATCTTTGTCCTCCAATACCCTCTGTATAAGGGTACTCATCTACTCCTAGATATGTAAGCTATAACTTAGTTGAAGACAAATATTTAAAGCTATACTAATAATTAAAAGCGGAAGAGTTTGTTTGTTTGTTTGTTTAAACGCTCTAATGTCAGGAACCACTGGGCCGATTTGAAAATTCTTTCAGTGTTAGATAGGGCATTTATCGAGGAAGGCTTTAGACTATATAACATCACCCTATGATCGGTAGAAAAGAAGCAAAAGTTAAAAATGTTGCAAAAACGGGGAAACATTTTTAAATTCCACGCGACGGGGTCGCGGGCAACAGCTAGTCTACACTAAAATTATAAAGCTGAAGAGGTTGTTTGTTTGTTTGAACGCGCTAATCTCAGGAACCACAGGTCTGAATTGAAAAATTCTTTCAGTGTTGGATAATACATTTATCGAGGAAGGCTATAAGCTATAAAACAATATGCTGCTACTAATAGGAACGAAGCATCAGTGAAAAATGTTGCAAAGACGGGGAACATTTTTTTAAAATCTACGCATACGAAGTCACGGGGAACTGCTAGTTTATTATAATCGTCAACTTTAGATGCACCAACACATTTCAAAGGTTTCATATACTTAAAGAAATATTAAAGAACATAGTGCTAAAAATAGTTAATAATTGATTTTTTTAGTTCATGTAGTCTTATGTTAAATGTCTATAAAAATATTGCGTAAACTATCTAACTATGTAGTATTTGTACATAAATATAATTATATTTTTTACTAATAATTTGTCTGTGTGGTGACATATTATTAAGAATATAAGTGTCACCACCCCATTTTCTCTCAAGGGCACTGTAAGAGTCACCTAAGAAATGTAATAGGAAGTATTACATTTCTTAGGCGAAAGTTTAGTCTTCTGCGAAAGACAGAAAACTTTATAATAAACTGACTTGCTAACACACCTGGTCAGCACGGCATAGTGGCCTAATCCCACCCAAAGCAAAGGAGGTTCATGCCCAATAGTTGGACGTTTGGGCTGAGAGAAAAAGAGAATAATTGCAGATCCAATGAATTAACACAAGAGTATGTGATAAAGTTTAGTTTAACAGTTGTTAAACTAAACTTTATCACATATTCTTGTGTTCAAAAATCTTTTATCACAGTGGTTATTGGCATTTTACTAACTAGTAAAATGCCAATAACCACTGTGATAAAAGATTTCTTTTAGATATAGCTGGAAAACACACTATTTTACTATAGATTTATAGTATTTACTACATATAGTTCTCAATTAAATTAAAAGCCTGTACTACTTAATATTTTCTAACACTTGCGCGACTCATCTGTTTAAATAAAACTACTTTTTACGGATTTAGACGCGTATATTTGTTTTAAATTTTGGCCCGACGTTTCGGAGACTTTGCAGCCACCATGGTCACGGGTGAGACATACGCGTCTAAATCCGTAAAAAGTAGTTTTATTTAAGCCTGTACTACGCTATTGTTCCCATGACTGTACTGACTAATGTTACTTTATGTAAAATTGTTCAAAGAATAAACAAATTAAATTTTTTTTTCCTTTCCTTGAATCTTTACCTTTCGTTATCTAAAGGTAAAACAGAACATCTGCTCTCTCATCAGTCTGAATCTCAAAAAAAGCGTGCATATATTTTTATAGTATATCTGTAACTATGTTAAAACCTTTAAAAAGCAAATATTTTCCCCGTCCTTTGTTCCTTACCAGAAGATACAGTGCCGTTCACACACGAATGCATCCCTTTTTAATACTATGAGGGTGGGTATTCCTCGCAAAGAAATAACGTACTTAGGGGGTAGATACGTAGCTATGTTAAGGGATTAAACTTTAAGGTGGATAGCTGTTCGCTACAGTTTTCTTGTAAAAATGTTTTGAAAGAAAACTCTATGGATTCTTTTTGAACTTATTTTTGTTTGTAATCCGATTTTATTACCTCGGTGCGGATCTATCAATGTATCTATATTTATATTAGAAAGCTGAAGTTTGTTTGTTTAATAGCGCTAATCTCAGGAGCTACTGGTCCGATTTTAACATAAGTGAAAAATATTGCAAAAACGACAGAAAAATTCTAATGTACATGCCTCAGAACAGACAAACAAGGTTAAAGACAAACCTTGTTTGTCTGTTCTGAGTTTGTCTGTTCTGAGGTTCGAAGAAAGCGTTTTTTAACCACTTGCAGTAGCCGGAGTCATCTGAAATTTTGCAAACATAGGTATTAAGGACCTATGACAATATAATAACGTAAAAATTTATGTAGAAATTTCAAGCGTGTTTTATAGTTTATAAACTAAGAAAACTAAATGAATCTATTGCAAGTAGTGCAATAAATTCATTATAATAAATTAATATATTTATTCTCCGTGAGGTGACGGATTAAGAATACAAGTGTCACCACCCCATCTCCTTCCAAAGGTGCAAAAGTCAGCCTAGGGATATGTATAACGCACAGAAAACATCCTCTGTGAGAGACGGAAAACTCAAGAATAAACCCTGTGCCAACACGCCTGGTCAGCGCGGCACAGTAGATCATAATCCCTTACAAAGTGGAGGAGGCCGTGCCCAACAGTGGGACGTAAATGGGCTGGAGAGAGAGTACTTTCTTTCTTTCTTTCCAATAAGTAACTACATCAGAACAATAACAGAAATACAATTTAACAATTTTCGACATAATTTAACAATACTGTACAAAATACCAATTCAAAAATGTTCAGCTTTTTGTTTTATTGAAAATATATTAAGTAGCGACATCTTTCGGTCAGAATATCATTAACAATTTATCTACTGCTAATTAATATTATCTGAATATAAAATTTACAATAAGCCTTTCAAATACTACGTAAACATTATTGGTCTTATTCATAATGACTTATCGGAGGTTTAAACGGAGATTTTATCGGAGAGATTATAAACGTTTTAATGTAAAAAGACTATTATGAGTACATGAACAAGTTTTAACAATTTTCGCGAACCGATTTTAGCGAACTTTTAAACCTCCGATATGTCAAAATGAATAAGACCATATTATATAACTTACTTAAGACGATACCAAAATAGCTTCGTGCATTTTTCTACGTACGAAGTTTTCATTGTTTCTTTAGATTGAAGGGCTAGAGCTCTAATTTTTAAGTATATGTTTTTTCAATATATGATCTAGGATCGCATAAACTCAGAAACGCGAATGAAAAAAGTTTTCTCGATAGAAAATCTTAGCGAAACAACCTCTAATTTTATATTTTTTTCATTTGTCGGTCTATTATCGCGTATTAACTAATGAAATAACTTTAAAAACATAAGTAACTATTATATATAGAAACACGTAAATCAGAATTAAAATATATTTAGTAGATTTTGAGTAAATAGGAAAAGTATCCCTAATTCTTCATTTTCTGTGCCTACTGGCTGTGTTAATATGTACGTGTCGGCTATGATATACGATAGTATTGATGTAGGCCCTTAAAACTAATAAAAAAAAAAAAATTTTGCTTTTATTTTTATCTTAATCATAGCATTATAAAATCTAAAGTAGTTAGTTTTATTAGTTCTGTTTTCACCGGCTGATGGTAGAAGGCTTTAGTGTTAACTATAAAATTTGTGCAAAAACTCACCTAAGAAAAAGAAATATCTAAAGTAAACGGACGCGCATTACCGTCGGCAACTTCAAAGTGAGAACTGCCGACGGCTGAGCTTTGATCACGCCGCCCGTCGGCAAAACAACTTTGATGTCACATAATATTTCTTATAAACCGTTTTCTTGTATTTTATATGTTTTTGAAATTGTTTAATAGTGAAAATAAATCTAGGAATGTCTAAAATTATCTGTCATCTTCGATATTTTAACATGATACTTAGTCAATATTATTGTGAAATAAATTTAAAGATTTATATTTTTATTGACTACTAGCTGATGCCCGTGACTGCGTACGTCTAGAATTTAGAAAATTTACCCGTTTTTGCAACATTTTTCACTACTGCTACGCTCCTATTGATCGCAGCGTGATATTTTATAGCCTCAAGCCTTCTCGTATAAATGGACTAACCAACAAAAAAAGAAATTCTCAAATCGGACCAGTAGTTCCTGAGATTACCGCGTTTAAACAAACAAACAAGCAAACAAACAAACAAACAAACTCTTTCGCATTATAATAAATATTATAGTACATATATAGTATAGAGTAGCGGCACTTCGTAGTTTCACTCACGTTCTTAGTGGATCCTGTCTATTAGATTAGGGGTATGAAATAGATTTTGCGTTATTCTCAGACTTAACCGATATGCATCCAAAATTTTATAAGATCTGTTGCTGAAGAGTTTGGTAATTAGAAAGAAAGAAGAAAGAAAGAAAATTGTTTTATTGAGGTAAAAAGGATTACAAAGACATACCTAGTAGATATATAAAGAGTAAGAACAAACGAGCTTTGTGGTTGAATGGTTCGTGTAACGGACTGCCGATCATTGAGGTCGCGGGTTCGATTCCCGCTCGGGACAATCATTTGTGTGATATTTATAATTGTCATACTAATGTTTGTACTGCGTCTGGGTGTTTCTATGTATTATAAGTATGTATTTACAAAAGAAAAGTAATATATATATTCTATTCGTGTTCTGGTACACGTAACACAAGCATATAAGCTTAGCTTAGGACCAGAGGACGTTGTGTGAAATGTCCGTAATTATTTATTTATTTATTTATTTAAACAAAGCCAGTTTACCACAATCTGGCTCCAACTCAACATAATACTGCTTATTGAATAAACAGCGCTGGTCTTCCACTGGAACCAGTGCGTGGCATTACATACATTCCAGTCGCTTTTTAAATAAAAATTCACCTAACCTGTAAGGAGTACATTATATTTTCGTGCAATTAACACAACCACGTGAGTGCAGAGTGGTATAGTAATTAACACCGCTTACATGCCGATTGTAAAGTTGGGCGGTTCCAATTAGAAAATCTAATAGGAATATTCCACATGATCAGAAATTTATCCTACAAGAATACTATGGAGCAATTCTATTATGACAGACCAGCTTTTGTTCGTGACTCCATACGCGTGATATTTAGAACATTTTTCCCATTTTCGCAATATCTTTCACTAATGTTTCGCTACTCCTTAGGCGGTATTTGTGTGTGTGTATGTATAGTCATATATGTGTCTTACATGTTTATGTGTTTATACGCTTGTATATTAGAAATGGAATATTCAAAATTGAAATTATTAATAAAGAGAGCTTATATAAACCTTATGGAAGCCCTTGCCCAACAATGGGACATTGAGCTGGAGAGAGTAATGGATTGTAGTGCACAAATAGATGAACAAAACCCGTAAATAAAATGTAAATGTAACAAAATACGCGTATTATTTTCAACCCTATCTGTTGCGACCCAGTTGTACGGAACTGGGGTGAAAGTTGAGCTTGGTCAAGGTGAAGGAGGCAGCCATTAACGTCTGCACTTAGAACAAGTCTGATGCCAAACGTCTTAAGAATTATACTGTGATAAAAAACATCTTGATACTTGGAGTAGGTAATTAATCTTTTTAAATAAATTTCGTCTGCAAATGTGTAACCGAACTCTCAAAGAGCTGGACCAATTTTGAAATAGTGGATCTAAGAACTACATATTCTTACATTTGGAGGGTAGATGGAATTGTTATCTTTATCTATACTTATACTTATCCATAATAATATTATAATGCTGAAGAGTTTGTTTGTTTGTTTGTTTGAACGCGCTAATCTCAGGACCCACTGCCAGTGGGCCGATTTGAAAAATTCTTTCAGCGTTAGATAGGGCATTTATCGAGAAAGGCTTTAGGCTATAATGTTGTAAAAACGGGGAAAATTTTCTAACTTCCACGCGGATGGAGTCGCAGTCAACAGCGAGTAATATTATATAGCTAAAGAGTTTGTCTGTTTGTTTGAACGCGCTATTCTCAGGAACCACTGGTCCGATTAGAAAAATTAATTCAGAGTTGGATAGTCCATTTATCAAGGGAGGCTATATAACATCACGCTGCGACCAATAGTAAAAAATGTTGCAAAAACAGGGGAAAATTTCCAAATTCCACGCATAGGTACGAAGACGCGGGCAGCAGCTAGTATAAAACAAACTAATTGTATCCAATTTCTAGTATTGTATTCAACATACTAAAGTACCAAATTACTTGAGTTACGCTATACAAAGTTTGCTAAGTAATAAGATAATGAAGAACAGCGGGGTCGGGATACGAATTAAAACGAGAGAAATATAGGGCAGTACTGCGGGACCACTTTAATATATTCGACAAATTGATTTTAAAATGTTAAAAAACAACGTGATTATAGTCTGTCTGTGCGATGACATATTAAGAATAAAAGTGTCACCACGCCTTTTCCTTCCCAGGGTGCTGTCCTCCTTCAGAGACGGAGAACTCAAAAATAAATCCTATGCCAAAACGCCTCGTCAGCGCGGCGCAGTAGAAGATAATCTTTCCCAAAGAGGTCCGCACTCAACAGTAGGACGCTACTGGGCTGGTGTTAGGGATAAAGAGAGTATGTTAGTCTGTGTGTAGTGTTGTAGTATAGTGTTTTGTATTTCTATTTTATACTACTGTGCCCCTCGGTGTTACCCGCGGTAAAAAGGATAAAAACGTCCATTTTTTACTATCCCACTAGAATATTGCATTCTTTTGGGATAAAAAGTTGCCTATACGAGTATGTTATTCTGATGTATAACTAACATTATTGTTAGTTTCACTAAAATCTATTCAGTAATTATTGCGTAAAAGAAACATTTAAACATACTCACAAACTTTCACATTTATTATTAGTAGGATGGTTCGTTTTCGTAAATATCAAAGAAAAAGATTTATTTTACACATTCGAATTAAATAGGATTTTTTTTTATGTGACATGAAAAATATGTATTCAAATTTAATATCTTTTCTTGAGAAATAAATAGTGAACGAAATAAATGGTTTCAAATAGACGAAGATTTGTATTTTTTTGCTAAATAATACGATCAAGAGTCACTCATTTAACTAACAGAAATAATGTGTGTAGAAAATATATTTAGTGCACATTATACCCAGCGGTACCGATTTTACGTGCACAACTAAACTTAACAAAAAAATGAAAATTGATAGTGTCAATAACACAATTCGGCAATGTTAACAGGACTTTTTTATTAGAAAATCTGTAAATTATAGACTCACGATTTTAATTAATAAAAACTTGCGCTACAAAAATGCCAATTAATTAAAATTGACAATAGTTGTTTACATTTTTTAGTTAAGTTTAGTTGTACATGTAGAATTTGAATCATTTTATATAAAACTAAATTTATCTAAAACTAATTGAAATAGAAAAAAAAAGAATTGAATGTGTTCCCGCTAGTCTAGCGTACATTTTCCTTGTAATGAGTGAAATCGGAGAGACGACCTCTTTATGACGTCACTTCTCGAACACTGTTAGAAGAGTATAGAGCATAGCGAAATATAAAAGAGGGAAAGAGACAGAGGATAAGCTAAAGTTGAATGAATAGATTTTATAAGTGTATGCTTCTGATGAAATGGAATAGTTTCAAAGTTAAGAAAGAATAAGAAATGTCAAGGTAACTGGTTAAACCAGTAGTACGGAAACAGTTTACATAAACTTCCAATGGTCCCAAATTAAGCTATATTTTACTATTGTTTCTCCGCTTTTGCCCACGTCTTTGTACGCGTGGTATTTAAAAATTATTTCCTGTTTTTGCAACATTTTTCACTAATGCTTCGCTCCTATTGGTCGCAGCGTGATGTTATATAACCTATAGCCTTCTTAGTTAAATGGACTATCCAATGCAATAAAAATTTTTCAATTCGTACTAGTAGTTCCTGAGATATATATTCCTATAACACAAGGTATAATAATTATAGACCTTTCTTTCATTATCTTTGTAAAACTATTCAAAGTTTGATTAGATGTAGTGTCTATGGCTACATCACTCAGCCGCAGCCGGCTTGAAGCCACTTACATATCTATGTGTGCGTGAAATATGTATCTATGTGTGTCAATGTTACAGGCTATGCTATACGTCATATGAAACGTCATTATTCTATGAAGTACAATTAAGCCAGGCTAAAGCATAGACTTACGATAAAGATCTAGACGTAACACTTGGTACAACGAATCCGGCCTGCTTCTTTTTTTAGTTGAACACATTAAGAAAAATAAATGACAATGAGCCTATTTAGTAGCCTTTCTAACTCTTTCTTTTTGAGCTAGAGTAAAAGAGAAAGCTAGTAAGAAGAAAACAGAAGGCAAGGCTACTATTTTACTTTTAAACCGTAAACGGGCCGGGCCTTGGTACAAATCTATGTTCCCGAGTTGTTCGTCCCTACTTATAACCTCCTTGGGCTAAAGTTACTTTTTTTTTCTTCTCCCTCCGTCCATACAAGAGGGTTGGCTTCTCTTTGGATTTGCAATTTTAAACGTTAACCCACCATCTAAAATATCTGTGATACTTACCTATATCCTGTGCTTATATCAAAAGAAAAAAATAAGATTTTAGTCAAGGTTTTTTTTTCTTTTTTTTTAACTTACAGTTTCTATTTAAATAAATTTGAACCTATCGATAAATGAACCATTAAATAATCACCATATTTACAATGTGGTTACACTTTTATTAAATATATGCTTTTGTGTATTTTCTCTTAAATTTATGTTGATTTCGTTACCAACGTAAACCCATTTCACGATTTCTTTTTTAACATTCTCGTTGTGAATAGTCGTATTCATAGTCTAGCTAATTCTTATTTAAGTTTTAGTGTTTATTTATCTGAGAAATAAATTGGAATTTATGTAGAACTAGCTGTTGCCCGCGACTCCGTCCGCGTGGAATTTGGAAAATTTTTTTTTCGCAATAAAAGGTAGCCTATGTCCTTTCTCAGGGTCTAAAGATTGTCTGTGCCAAATTTCATCAAAATCGGTTGAGAGGTTTAAGCGGGAAAGCGTAACAGACAGACAGACAGAGTTACTTTCGCATTTATAATATTAGAAGGGGTTTTAATTTTCTTTTCACAGTATTTTTCTTTAGGCTTAAGTATAAGACACCTTAAGAGTCACGATTCACTTTTTACCCAAGGCTGCTGTAAATTCTAGAAACCAGGAAAAATATGTTATATTAAAAAATAGAAAAATCATTTTTTTTTAATTATGCTTCTTGTGGTAACATCTTCACAAAAGCCAACTTTATGAGGTACGGAAGATTTTTAACCTACGTTAAAACCATTTTATAAGTAATAAATAATTTCACATTTAGTTAGCTATAACTAAACGCGAAATTAGATATACAAAGAAGTATAACCTCTTAACATCGTACATAAACATACACACATTTTATTTTTCTACTGTAAGTAAACAAGCGTGACTATAGATAAAGTCTGAGCGTTTTTCATTAGGGTACGATCACATTAGGAAGCGGACAGACGGCAGGATTATTGGATCCGACGGACGAAAGACTTCGATCCGTTGCCTTTTTTAACTTTTTTTCTACCGTCTGGAAAGCCTTTTCCTCTTATTTATTGCTTATACGGAGCCCAAATTGGATATTTGTGAAAGCTTGAGTTGTTCCAATTGAAAATAAGGTGTATATTTTATTTATGTTTTTAGATTATTCTGTTAAAGTAATCGAAGTGAGTGGTATTTGAGTTATGTTATATTTCACTTTTAATAAACATATTTATTTAACTAAATACCTACTTAACTATACTTATACATGTATATCGAATCGACTTACTAAAAATAGATAGGTATTTACATAATAAGTATTTAGATACAAACTCGTTGTTTTTTTTTTTAAATATTTTTCTATGTAATGATTACGATTTCGATTTATTATTTTTATGTGATTTAAGGGCCTACATCAATATTATCGTATATCATCGCCGACACGTACATATTAACACAGCCAGTAGGCACAGAAAATGAAGAATTAGGGATATTTTTTATGTTTACTCAAAATCTACTAAATATATTTTAATTCTGATTTACGTGTTTCTATATATAATAGTTACTTATGTTCTTAAAGTTATTTCATTAGTTAATACACGATAATAGACCGACAAATGAAAAAAATAAAAAATTACAGAGGTTGTTTCGCTAAGATTTTCTATAGAGAAAACTTTTTTCAATCGCGTTTCTGAGTTTATGCGATCCTAGATTATTTATTGAAAAAACATATACTTAAAAATTAGAGCTCTAGCCATTCAATATAAAGAAACAATGAAATCTTCGTACGTAGAAAAATGCAGGAAGCTATTTTCGTATCCTCATAAATAGGTACAATATTAAATCAGACGTCTTATAACTTAATTGTGTAGTAAAATAAAATGCCTGCTAGGGTTGTAGGTTTGATTCTGACACTTTAAAATTATTTGTGTACCTAATGACTATTTATATTTGTACTGCATTGGCATATTGCAAAAGGATGTTATAAAACACACATAGTTATTAACTTCTAAAAAGTTCCATAATCTTAGGTCATGTCTTTTTTTTTTCATGTGTCTGAAGTGCTAAAATAAAAAAAAATAAACAAATGGGCTCGATTACTGATAAATCATAATATAAATAATAATATAAAACCATCCGTTATATTTCTTTTACTAAAAAAAATATATTTTTCTTCCTATAAAAGCAACAATGACTCATTAACATAAAGATACCCATTAAAGTTAATGGACCATAGACTATAGAGTAATTAACGCATCGGGGGCCAAAGAGGATTTACAAAATAAATGTAACTTTTTTATGAAACATTTCAGCAGAAAGAAAATTTGAAAAAAGAATAACTTGTGTAAACATTTTTCATTGTAATTTAAATATTCCAATTTAAAAAAAAATCCTACTCTATTTAAAATATGAAATAAAATGTTACCTATCTTATCAACAATATAAAAAAATACCGTTTTTATTTTATAATTTCTACGTTAAATATTTTAAGTAGGTACCTACGTCATTGTACCTACTCGTCCGACCATTGCTTTAAATTAAAAAAACAAAACAATAAAATATGACAAAGCCATGATAAAATATTTCGCAATATGTATATAATAAATATCTCAAGTGTGTTTCGTATATCTATCTGTAGCCCATTATGGTCCACAGGGCACAGGCCGCCTCCACTTTGGAAGGAGTTACGGCCTACTATGTCGCACTGATCAGGCGTGTTGACATAGGGTTTAGGTTCAAGTCCTCCGTCTTTTGCAGAATATGTTATCTGTGTAATATCCTATAACTGGACTTTACAGCCCCCTGGGAAGGAAATGGGGTGGTGACACTTGTATTCTTAATCCGCCACCACACGGACAACTGGTTGCCTACATATTATCGTCTAATTTATGCCTTTCTCCAGAATAGCTGTTAATTAATTTTACTTAATATTTTTAAAGGATTTTTGTGTGTTAAAAGTTAAATCGTTTAACGTAGGCACACAAATTCTAATGAAAACAAAATCAGAAGTCAATAAAAAACCAATTGGAAATAAAAAAAAACATTTAGTTCCAAATTCGAAAAATTTTATAGAACAGACAAAAAATAACAAACAACGTTTTACTTTCTTTTTTATTTTTGTTAAGTGCCTGTCATTTTTTGAAACATAGTAGGCTTGGTAAATATCTCTATATACACCACCTAGTAGCCTTTATGCAGTAGCCAAAAAAGCTCCTCCACGTGGAGGAGTTTGTGTTTCTAATATGTATAACACACTAGCTGGCCCGGCAAACGTTGTTTTGCCATACCAAAAAAAAGTAAAAAAAAAATTTTAAAATATGAACTATAAGCCTCACGGAGCCCGAGACCTTTCCAACGAATGCAAAACCGTGGAAATCAGTTCGTGCGTTCTGGAGTTATAGCGTCAGAAAGGAAAACCCGACTTATTTACTATGGTCCAAAATCTATTAAAAATTGGAATAAATATAATGAGTTAGAACTATATTGGAGTCTGATAAGGGTTGTAAGTAGACATGTTTTAGTCTAATTGGAGTGTTGGGAACTTACATTTAACAAGATTTTGTGATTTATGTTGGTATATTAATTTACATTTTTTGGTAGATTACTAACAAAATTTTCTCTATTAAATTTTCGTTTTTCAAGTCCATGAATACTACTTATTTATATCATCCACTACTCTAACGCAAGTCCATTTCAGATTATCATCTATGTTTAGGCAAATTTCATCTATTTCTGTATAGTTTTTCCAATGTAATAAACAGATAACGCGTTTTTAAATACCTATTTGGTGAACTACTCATTCATACGTATTGGTTATATTATGCTATTCTAATTAGACATATAACATCAAAGTCAGCAAACAAGATGAATGTGCATAACCATCTTCGTTATAAAAAACTCTAAACGCATTAGTTGCCACGAAAAAACCCGCCAAAAACTTATCAGGCGAAAGCCACAGCACAATCCATCATCATTATGCCGAAACTCAACGAAATTCAATAAAAAAAAACTTCTTTTGCACCCCCATCTAGCGGCGGCGGCTGGAACCTCGATACCCCCCGAGGGGTGGCAGTCACCCCACATTGTATCCCTTTTTTCTTCAGTCCACACCCTTATCCGTACCTGAGCTTTCTTTATCCACAGACCGAACTTTTTAATTCAATCTATCTCTTTCCAACACATAGTAAACTTAAATCCAAATGTGACAACAGATTATCTGTCTCCTTCTATCGCAAAGAAAAAAATCTGTTTATAAAAATGAGAGTGTTTGGGGCACGACTCTATTGGACGTAGGGGTAATGTTTCATACGCGGTGGGGTGTTTTTTATAAGGATTGAAAAAAAAAATTGCACCCCGTCGGAAGCCAAACTTCTTTTAGGTACCTACGGATATACATTTCCAATTTCGATAACAAAGCTTATATTTTTTTGCATCCTCCTTTTTCGTATTTTCTTTTGTGCGTCTGTACGAAATAATTGTGCGGGCCCGCTTTTCTAATTCGTTTGTATATTTCATAAATATCTCAAAAGGTAAATGGGACCTTTGGCATTATGGCTGTGTGATCTTAGCAACTCATATGCTTGGATTGCTTTTTAAAGACGTTTTTATTAAAAAATAAGAAAGGACTTTGATTAAAATTGTCTGATATTTCTTTTTGGTACAGTGTAAGATAATTGTTATGTGTATTTAGTTATAAATTAAATGTAGAACAAGTTATCATGCGTTTTGACTTCACAAAAAGCAACAGGACATCAAATGTTGACCAGAAGACCGACTTTGATTTTGTTTTAAGCGTTTCAGCGATCTGTGATTTTTTTGTAGGTTCCATAAATAGGTAAAGGCTATGTATCTATGCCTACTAGGTACTTCGTTATAATATTATAAATATGAAAGTTTGTATACAAAGTGTCCCAAAATTCAACGATAAGCGGGCACCAGAAGTTAGATCTACTTATGAATACTCAAGAAAAAAGTTTAAAAAAATATATCGTAATTTATTTTAGAGATATCAAAAAAAGTATTAAAACCTTTGAAAATTGACACCATATGTATATATATATACGAGGGGAGGTCCAAAAGTTCGTGGAATGAAAGGGTTTTAGTAAAAATGAAACAGTAAATTTATTTTTCCTTTTCAATATAATCACCCTTAAGCTGAATACATTTATTAGATCTATGAATTAATTTTTCTAAACCATCGTAAAAATATTTTTTATCTTTTCCCTCAAAATGAGCCAAAATTGCCTCCTTTACCTCATTGTCGTCGGAAAATTTCCTTCCCGTTAAGTCTTTTTTTAAATTGGGGAACAAATAAAAATCACTTGGGGCCAGATCTGGACTATAGGGTGGGTGGACTAGTGATTCGAAGCCATGCGTGTGTAGAGCAGCCATTGCAACTTTGCTCTTGTGAACCGGCGCGTTGTCTTGCAAGAGCAACACGCCCTTGGTCAATTTTCCCCGACGTTTTTCTTTGATGGCATCCTTTAATTTTTCTAGTATTGTTGCGTAGTATTCTCCGGTTATGGTCCTGCCCTTTTCTTTATAATCAATCAGTATTATCCCCTCACAATCCCAAAAAACAGTAGCCATCAACTTTCCAGCCGACTCCGACACTTTGAATTTCTTTGGCGGTGGTGTCCCCTTTTTATGCCATTGCATGGACTCTTGTTTGGACTCAGGCTCAAAGTGATGAACCCATGTTTCATCGCCGGTAACAATTCGCTCCAAAATCGGTCCAGGATCGTCGCCACACAACTCCAAAAAATGTTTTGACGCTTCGACGCGCTGCTGTTTTTGAAGCGGCGTGAGCATTCTCGGTACCCATCTTGCACTGACTTTTGTCATACCCAGGTGGTCATGTAGGATTCGCAAAATGGTGGTATCTGATACTCCAACTAATGCAGATAACTGTTTTTTCTTCAAACGGGTGTCCTCCAGTACAATTTTTTCCACTTTTTCGACGATGTCTGATGTGGTGGCCTCAACTGGCCTTCCTGAGCGGGGGTCGTCTTCAATCGACTCCCGACCATGTTTAAAAAGACCATGCCACTTGTAAATCATTGATTTACTAGGGCACTGTTCCCCGTAAACAGTTTCCATTTCATTCAAAATGGTCTGAGCGTTCTTTCCTTGCTTGGTAAGGAATTTAATGAATGAATGGTGTTCAATTTTCTCCATAGTTTCAGTTTTCTTCCGGATTGACGTGTTTAGCAGGCGAGTGTTCGTAAACGAATGACGCAATAGGGCTGAAACTCCATTTATATACTAATTATGAGTCCCCAATGGACCTCCCCTCGTACATATAATAATAAAAGTGGTCCGTGGTATAATAATGAAAGTGGAAGTCCGTGTGGTGACGGACTAAGAATACAAGTGTCACCACCCCATCTCCTCCCCAGGGTACTGTAAAAGCCGGCTAAGGGATATTTTACACAGATGACATCCTCAGTGAGAGACGGAAAACTCGAAAGTTAACGCTGTGCCAACACGCATGATCAGCGCGGCACAGTAGACCATAATCCCTCCCAAAGTGGAGGAGGCCCGTGCACAACAGTGGGACGTTAATGTGCTGGAGAGAGAGAAAGAGAGATTAATGAAAGTGGATGTCAGGATGGATCAAATAGATGGATGTATAAATTTAATATATTTATGGATGTTTGTTGTCTTAATGAAAAACCTCTTAACGGGACTTTAGTTTCCAGTTGCATAGTATACCGATCAGGAAAGAACTGCAGAGCCTTGATATCATCAGGTTTAATTAAGGCAGTAGTAATTATGCGGATAAAAACAATATATCATGAAAAATCTAGACTGACGAGCCTCGTGGTGGAGTGGTTTATGTAATGGACTGCCAATCAAGAGGTGGTGGGTTCGATTCCCGCTCGACACAATCATTTGTCTGATTTTTCTAATTGTCATAAAAATGTTTGTACACCGTCTGGGTGTTTCTATGTATTATAAGTATGTATTTACAAAAGAAAAGTAGTATATGTATTTTATCCGTATTCTGGTACCCATAACACAAGCATAATAAGCTTAGCTTGGGACCAGAGGACGTTGTGTGAAATTTCCATGAATATTTATTTATTTATTATTAATTATACTTAATATTAAAAAGCTGAAGAGTTTGTTTGTTTGAACGCGTTAATTTCAGGATCAACTGGTCAATCATCATCCATTGGATCGATTTGAAAAATTCTTTCAGTGTTGGATAGTACATTTAGCGAGAAAGGCTATAGGCTATATAACATCACGCTGCGACTAATAGGAGTGAAGCATCAGTGAAGAAGGTTGCAATAATTGCGTATTTAAAACAAAAAAGTCCAACTGGCTTCATGTGCCTTTAAAATTTGATCCTGACCTGGTGCCAATGGAACCACATGGGAACCACCAGCTTTTAAATAAAAAAGATCATAGAAATCGCTTCGCCCAGTTAAAAGAGATGAGGTAACAAACATAAAAAAAATAATTAAAAAAGCATGAGGACCTCTCCTTTTTTTGAAGTCGGTTAAATTCTAAGAAAATTTTCTATAGAACACGCGTACGAAGACAGTAACAGTTAGTTAGCTTTTAAAATATTAAATATTGGCTGACATAATCCCGATAGTCACAACTGTTGAAGAAGTACAGCTTTCTGTATTTTTATGATCATAAAATAACGGGATAAGTGGAGGCGAGTGATAATGCTCAGTATTTTTGGACAATCTTTTGTGTGATTTTTCTAATTGTGATACAAATGTTTGTACTGCGTCTGGGTGTTTCTATGAAAAGTAGTTTATGTATTCTATCCGTATTCTGGTACCCATAACACAAGCATATAAGCTTAGCTTGAGACCAGAGGACGTTGTGTGAAATGTCCATGAATATTTATTTATTTATTTGCTGTTATAGCATGAACTGACATACATGGTAAACTGTTAATTTTTCAGCTCTCTTTCACTCTTCCTGCGATACAACTTGATTGGAAGACGGACGGACAGCAGTCTCAATTTTCGTTTTTACCTTTTGGTACGCAGCCCTAATATTACGATACATTACGATGTTATATACAAAATGATATAAAAAAATCTAATTGAATAATACATAAGTTTGCTAACTCTCCTATCTTACCACCCCTGAGTATATCAGGGGTGGTGAAAGGTGATTGAACTTAGATTTATCACCCCTAAAAGAATATTTGCTATCAACGACTCAAATAAAGAGCAATTGAATGCATCTTATTAAAGCCATTTAGATTTTTTGTTTATTTCATTTCAGGCACTTTTTAAACGACTTTGCTTATATTCGGACTAGAGTAGGTACATGCTTCTAATAAGCGATGTGATGCTAGGTAGGTATCGCCCACAACTTCGTACGCGTAACATAAAAAAAAAATATACCTACACTAAACCCAAACAAATTATACAAATAATCAACTAAGTTCAAAAAAATTGGTCAAGTGCGAGTCGGACTCGCGCACGGAGGGTTCCGTACCATTATCTATGCAACATAAGGCAACGTTATTAGTATCGAGCAAGAAACGGTAAAAAAATCATGTTTGTTGTATGGGAACCCCCCTTAAATATTTATTTTATTTTATTTTTAGTATTTGTTGTTATAGCGGCAATAGAAATACATCATCTGTGAAAATTTCAACTGTCTAGCTATCACCGTTCTTGAGATACAGCCTGGTGACAGACGGACGGACGGACGGACGGACGGACAGCGAAGTCTCAGTAATAGGGTCCGTTTTTACCCTTTGGGTACGGAACCCTAAAAACTAAAAAAACACGTTTGAAAATCCTGAATATTTTTTTAAATTATGGCATTGTCATCGATCCTTGTTAACTGTGCAAAATTTCAGATCATTCCGACTACTGCAAGTGGGTGAAAATCACTTTCCAAGATTCCGTTACATAGATTAATACATTGATAGATACCTACCGAACTTATATAAGCGTGTTAAAAAAGCCATCCAATTGAACCTCTCTATCTATTAAAAATACCGCATCAAAATCCATTGCGTAGTTTTAAAGATTTAAACTTACATCATAGGACATACAATAGGAAAATAACGTTTTATAACAAACGGAACTCATAGTCTAGTGGTTCATGTAACGGACTCCGATTTACGAGGTTGTAGGTTATATTGCCTCACGGGAATATATATATATATCTAATATATAAAATTCACGTGTCACAGTGTTAGTTACCGTACTCCTCCGAAACGGCTTGACCGATTCTTCTCAAATTTTACATACATATTCAGTAGGTCTGAGAATCGGCCAACATCTATTTTTCAACCCAATGTGGTTTTTTTTTAGTATGGCAAAACAACGTTTGCCGGGTCAGCTAGTATATATACGAGTATATATGAGAAAAAATAAATTACTGAGTAAACTAAAAAACACGCTTAAAAATCCTGAATATTTTTATAAATTATTCCATTGTCATCGGTCCTTGATATATTTGCAAAATTTCAAATCAATCCGACTACTGCAAGTGGGTTAAAATCACTTTCAAAGATTCTGTTACATAGATTAAAATATTGATAGAGACATTCTTCTTCTTCATAGTCGTTCATTCTTGGCAGAAAGGTCGTGGTTGATGATGTTGCATTTTCGTTAGCCAATGCAGCCCGAGCGATACGCCTCCACTTGTTACGGTCTTTGGCATCTCGCGAACTCTCAGGCTGTTCTCGTTGCACTTTTGATGAGATCTGTCCAACGCGTAGGTGAGCGTCCGCGTGACCGCTTGCCTTCCACCTGTCCTTGGATAACTAGGTGCTCCATAGAGTGGTCGTGGCCAAAATACGTAAGAATTAGTGTTTGCACAGTCGATGATAATCTTTGTTTTATTTTTATTTCCTCCAGGATTGAGATGTTTGGCCTGAAAGCTGAAATAGATACATACTGAACTTATATAAGCTGTGTTAAAAATGGAAACTGCTAGAGTCAAAAACACAATTCGGCAATGTTAACTGAACTTTCTTATTATAAAATCTGTGTATTATAGACTAACGATTTTAATTTATATGAATGTGTACAATATAATAGCAAATAATAGATATATTGATACGATCAATTTTCATTTTTAAGCTATTGCATAGCTTCTGTCGCGGGCCTTGGGCGTGGAGACCGAATCCAGAAATTCCGTAATGAAAAATAACCTAACACTCCGATGGACGGACGGACGGACGGACTGGCCGACGGACGATCAGACGGGCGAAAGGACGAACAGACAGACAAAATAAAATAATGAACAGATTATAATTGCATAAGTTGATTAAAAATACTATGCAATAGCTTTACCGCGGCAGTCCCCGAGTGACACACGTCTTTTTTAGTTAAGTTTAGTTGTGAACGTAGAATTGGTACCACTGTCTCTCTCTCCAGCCCATTAACGTCCCACTGATGGGCGTGAGCCTCCTCCATTTCAGGTAGAAATTGGTCTACTATTCCTTTTTATTTTTTGATAGCCACAAATACCCATCCTTTTCATTCTCCTGCCCTAATAATGTTATTTTAGGTCGATTATATGTACATATATTATGATAAAAATGGTACGAAACCTAGTAAGCAAGTTCAAATCGAATATTGGCCGACTTTTTAAATAGCCATTCTCTCTTTTCCGCATAGCAGTGCGTACATAAATACAAACACATTTTTGGATTGTTATAGATACTTAGATGAAACTAGATAATCCTCAATTTGTAGATCGAAACAGTGGCTCGTTGGTCTAGGGGTATGATTCTCGCTTCGGGTGCGAGAGGTCCCGGGTTCAAATCCCGGACGAGCCCTACCTAATTTATGAATTCAGATTGGCCATTTTTTAAATATTACTACAATACTTATAAAGCGTAAATAAAGTAGTATAAATAATTAAAAAAGACGGCAAAAGGCGTAGAAATTAACAAATTGCGAAAAAATCGTTTATTTTTATTATTTGTATTAAAAAATCGTTTATTTTTATAATTTAGGTGTTTTCTATGTCTCTTTATGTACCTATGTATTTACAAAAGAAAAGTAATATATGTAGTCTATCCGTATCTGGTACCCATAATACAAGCATAGAAATATAGCTTACTTTGGGACCAGAGGATGTTGTGTGAAATGTCCTGAATATTTATTTAATTATTTATTATTATTAAATCCGTATCTGGTATCCATAACACAAGCTATGAAATATAGCTTACTTTGGGACTAGAGGACGTTTTGTAGAGTGTTCATAAATACTTAATTATTACTAGCTTTTGCGCGCAACTTCGTTTACGTTTAATTTAGAAGCTAAACCATAACAGATTATATAAAAAGCCGTTCTCTGGAACCACTCTATCTATTAAAAACAACGTATCGAAATCTGTTGAATAGTTTTAAAGATATAAGCTCACATAGGGACATACATACAAAAATAACGACTTCGTTTTATAATAAGTAAAGATTATTCAAAGATTTAATTTGGCATTGTTCACATTTTTATTAAACTTAATTCAAAAACCATTTCGAGGAATAGAGTTTCTGATCATGATCCATTAGTTTTTTTCGGCAAATTTGCTATATTAACGATAATTTTTCAAAATAAGCAAATGATCTCTATTTGCCCTTGAAATGAAGGACTTAAAATATTAAACTACTCTGTGGTGGAGTTGAAATTGGTCTATTATATCAACTTGGCAACTTTGAAAAGATGTATTGCAATCTGTCTTAAGTCTATCAGGAAAAGCCAATACACATATTCCGTACAACGATGACGTCACAACATTTAAAATATATCTTTAAGTATTTTTTCTAAATTCTATATTGCGAATATTTCAATAATTCAATATTATTGAGTTGCATAAAATAGTCTATATTTTCAAAAAAAAAATATAAAAACAGCAGGTCAAAAATTATGAACAATGCCACTTGATTTTTATTTATTTATTTAGACTTTATGCACAATCAGAGTACAAAGGCGGGGGCGCCTGAGGCATTATCTACAAGCCAACCGGTTGATTTTGTGGCATACATACATAGAAATACCTAGCCAAAGTACAAACATTTAGATATTACATTTATAAATATCACACAAATGACTGTCCCGTGCGGGAATAGAACCCGCGACTTCGTGAATGGCAGTCCGTTACATGAACGCTTTTGTAACATTTTTCACTGATGCTTCGCCCGTATTTGTAGCAGCGTGATGTTATATAGCCTATAATATTCCTCGATCTCGACTATCCAACAATGAAAGATTTTTTCATTTCAAACCATTAGTTCCTGAGATTAGCGCATTCAAACAAACAAACAAACTCTCCAGCTTTATAATATCAGTAATTACAGAAGTATAGATAAGCTTAAAAGTCAATTTCTTTATTAAGATCAAGTGTATAAAAATACAATACCATTATTAATGTAATTGAAAAGATCGATTTACAATACTCAGAATTGTTCCCTCTATAAATCGATCCACCACAATACAATCGAATAGGGTATACACAATCGAATCGATTTTTAACACGAGTCAAGTGGTTTTCATTCATTCAATCGATCTATTGTTATGATCGATTAGGGTTGTCAATAAATGATTTGGGTTTTGTTTGTTTATTGTTGGGTAACGCCTATTTTTTTTAGTTTATTTAATTTTATATGTACCTAGTTTAAAAAAATGTTTACTTAACTGCTATAAAACAGGTGTAATGTTTTTGAATCCATGTGGTCACCGGATTAAGAATATTAGTTCCCATGTCTTCCCCAGGGTGCTGTAAAAGGATAGTAATACAAATAAGTGAGAGACGAAAAACTCGAAAAGAAAGCCTGTGCGTATAAGTCTGATCAGCGCGTAGTAGAGCACACCTCCAAAAGTGGAGGAGGCCCGTGCCCAACAGTGGAAGGTTAATGGACTGGAGAAAGAGCTATTAGCTTCGAACGTATCTATGTTTGAAAGTTATTTACACCCATACCACACTTTCTCAGTGGTCGAATTGTTGAAGATCGATGATGACAATGTAATAATAATAATAAAATCTGGATTTTCAAATGCCTTTTTTTTTATTCAACCAAGCGAGTTAATATTATTAAGGGCCTACATCAATATTATCGTATATCATCGCCGACACGTACATATTAACACAGCCAGTAGGCACAGAAAATGAAGAATTAGGGATACTTTTCCTATTTACTCAAAATCTACTAAATATATTTTAATTCTGATCCACGTGTTTCTGTACATAATAGTTACCTATATTTTTAAAGTTATTTCATTAGTTAATACGCGATAATAGACCAACAAATGAAAAAAAATAAAAAATTAGAGAGGTTGTTTTGCCAAGATTTTCTATCGAGAAAACGTTTTTCAATCGCGTTTCTGAGTTCATGCGATCCTAGATCATATATTGAAAAAACATATACTTAAAAATTAGAGCTCTAGCCATTCCATCTAAAGAAACAATGAAAACTTCGTACATAGAAAAATGCACGAAGCTATTTTGGTATCCTCTTAATATACTTATCTATTTAAAAAATATTGCAAAAGATTTTATGGCATTTCCATTAAACTTTCTGTTTCTTTTTGCATTGTTTTGCACCTTTTAATAACGCATTTAAAGTAAATTGTCAGAGAAGTGCCTTCAACAAAGACAATTGCATATGTACATAAATTAGTTTGTATTTAATCTACATAATATATGACATTTAATTCGAATTAAAATAACATGTCGTCATATACGCAATTCCCATGCGTATCTTCACACGAAAATGGTTAAACCGAAGTATTTGCATAAAAATTCCCTGCAACAATTTACGAAAAATAATAAAAGTAACGAACTTACTTTATTAAGAACTAGTTTATAATCAAAAAGTTCTTCAATTTCACTTCCTTATAAATATGTATTCATTGAATAATATGCAAAATACAGTAATTATAGGGTAAGTAAGAAATGGGTTATTTGATTTGCATATCAACCATATTGAATTAAAACGTAATAAGATGAACGGAACGCTATGAGGAAGTGACGTAATAGTTCCATATTTAAAGTTGAATTTCGAATTCTTTAAAAGGTGCGTTCGGAAATTAAATTTATTCAATTTTGCAAATTTCACACCTTGAGTCCGGGGAAGCGACAGGTTTTTAGACGATTGCGTTTAAAAATAAAAACTTGTCGCCATGTGACGTTTTTTATTTCTTCGCTATGGATAATAATTTTGTGCAATTTATGCACGGTGCTCGTTAGACAATTAGCAAGCAGATGTCTGTTGGAAATTTATTTAGCTACTGGTAGCACTGTGGGAAACGGGGTTCCTTCCGTTTATTGGATCGTTTAATAGTTAATTTTATACTGTTATGTTTTACCCTAGATAAATGCATAGGACATATTAATATTTTTTACTTTTAACGTATTTTAGCATTCTATTAATTGAATGTAATGTAATACTAAAGAGGGTGTAACTGCAAGTCATGCTTCATACTAAAATATAAATATCGTAGTCCGCTATTTTCTTCGTGGATATTTCTTATAATAATATGTACTTTGTTAATCATTTAATTGCCGTATTTCATTGCAGGGTTTGGACTGAATATCAGTGCTGTGGCCTCATACGCAGCATAATGCTTAGTCTAAACCTTTCATAATACATACTTACTATTTTTATGCACGCGACAGCATATTCTTACTAGCTGTTGCCCGCGACTTCGTACGCGTAAAATTTAGAAATTTATTTATTTATTTATTATTTATTAAAACTTTATGCACGTAAGACATACAAAGGCGGACTTAATGCCTTAGGCATTATCTACCAGCCAACCAAAGTTAGTGCAGAGATAAACAGTGTTGGTGATAAATGAAGAGAAGATAAACATTATGAGAATAGAACTAAGCAAACGTTTATGGTACATAAACACAAACATATACATGTAACTAAATCAAATCAATCCTTAACAAACAGAAGTTTACTATGTCACTCGATAGATGGCGTTGTACAACTTTTTTAAATCGCGCTATAGTTTCGTTCCACACATTATCACTTAAGCGAGTCAAAATTTGTATACTGACATCGGCTCGTTTTCACATTTATAAATTAGTAAGGATTATGAAGTACTGTCTAACTGTCTACTTCTTCTGTGTAGCAATATGCTTTTTAAGTATTATGAATAAATGATTTTCTTTCTTTTCTGCTTTTCTTTATTACTTTGTTTTTTCCAAAACATAATAATTAAAACAAATATTATATCCAGACAAACAAATTTGGTAGGATTTCTCCGAAAAGAATACTGTTATACTCTTCATCTAACATCTAACTAAGGCGCTAAATAATTATAAACAAAAAAATATTTTTTTGTTTAAAAACTAACATTTTTTTTGTAGAAATATGTTCACAATAAGTGGATTGATAACATCCAGGTGCAATACAAATATATGTGTAACAAATAAAACTTCACACAAATAATTGTCTTGTGCGGGAATCGAGTCTGTTATACTAACCTCTAACATCGCGAGGTTCATCCATAATTATGATTATTACGAACTACATAACAAACAAGTTAGTTTTAATGTTTTATAGGTAAAATCTGGCTTTAGTTTTCCCTTTCGGCGTAGTGTTCGAGAATAGAGATAGTAATACAGGACACGATCGAACAAGAACGGACAAGGAAAATAACAAGGAGCAAGAACAAAAGTAAAAAGTCGCAGTAATAAAAGGAAGATCGATCTCAGAAGACCGCCACCTCTTCTAAATAAGAATTGGTGTTTCATCGATGCAAGTGTGGAAGTTTCCTCCTTCAACGCATATAGGGGTGCGTGGGACACTAGCTACCGGCGGGGTACCTCGTACCTAAGAAGGCTGGTGTCATAAGTTAGGCAAAAGTCGGCCACGGGTACTGGTCGTGCCCTGGTTGAGTCCGCCACAACAAGCATAGATATACTCTTCATCTTTAACATAGCGTAAAAAATATTAAAATCGGTTTAACTTTCGCGAAGAAAAACGGACTACGAAACGTCTTTTTCCAAAGAATTTGTAGGTAAAATCTGCTTCAACTTATATTTGTCCCTTTCAGCGCGGCGCTCGGGAATAGGGATAGCAATATTAGCAATACCTTTTTTTTTGTTTGAGGGGGGGGGAAATGACCGCACACCCAACTGTTCGGGGATAACAGTAGGGTAGTGTGGGGCCCTCACCCACTAAAACCCCCGCCGTGTGCCTTACTCAGCTGGGGATTGGGCACTGGTACTGCGGTGATTCCGCCATCAGTTGCCCACCCAGCGGCTGCTCCGAGAGCATCCTCTCACGGGCGACGTCCGGGCACACCAGGACGTCACCTCTACGCGGTGGGCTCTATTGCGGATGGTCAGACTAACCTCCCCGATACGACCACCCGCAGCCCCGGCTACGGCGGCTGCCCGGTTCGCCGGCGACGGATCGACCCAGCCAGGGCACTTTCCTCCCTGAGTCGCTCCGCCGCCTCCTTCTGCGAGATAACCACCTCACAGAAAGTTGAATATTAGCAATACCTAAGGCAAATACCTAAATTAGGACTACAGTACCCTCTTAACTCATTGATATTCTGTGCTTGCCATCAAAATTAAGCTGCGTATGAAGAGAGCTTGAAACTTGCCAGGAATAAAGAAAGTTCTAATTGAATTTTTGTATTTTTAAAGTTATCGGCGAAGAAATATTGCTGTAAAAATTCAAATTGTATATTTGCTTATAAACTTATTTTACGAGTAAATGATAGGCAAGGTTGTTTCATAACAAATTTATTACGTACTAGGTGATGCCCGCCAGTTCGTACGCGTAGAGTTTTAAATATACACCGAACCTAAACGAATTGGGCCTACATCAATATTATCGTCGACATGTACCTATTAACACAGCTAGTAGGTATAGAAAATGAAGAATTAGGGATATTTTTTTTGTTTACTCAAAATCTACTAAATATATTTTAATTCCGGTTTACGTGTTTCTATATATAATAGTTACTTATATTTTTAAAGTTATTTCATTAGTTAATACGCGATAATAGACTGACAAATGACAAAAATAAAAAATGAGAGAGGTTGTTTCGCTAAGATTCTCTATTGAGAAAACTTTTTTCAATCGCGTTTCTGAGTTTATGCGATCCTAGATTATACAATATTGAAAAAACATATACTTAAAAAGTAGAGCTCTAGCCATTCAATCTCAAGCAAAAACGAAAACTTCGTACGTAGAAAAATGCACGAAGCTATTTTGGTATCCTCTTATGCCACTTTTTATATAAAAAAAATTGCATTAAAATCTGTTGAATAACGACTCCGTTTTATCTTATCTTATCTCTAATATATAAAATTTACGTGTCACAGTGTTAGTTACCGTACTCCTCCGAAACGGCTTGACCGATTTTTATGAAATTTACATGCATATTCAGTAGGTCTGAGAATCGGCCAACATCTATTTTTCAAACCTTTTTTTTTTAGTATGGCAAAGCAACGTTTGCCGGGTCAGCTAGTAATAAGTAAATAATAATATAATCTTATAGGTACATACTTTGGTCTGGTGGGTCACTCTCATTATTGGCCATAATACACATCTCATTGAGATTTTCCTTTTTTGGTCTTTAATGTGTATCATTTTATGTGTATTACAGATTTGCCAGATAGTGTTTCTATGTCTACATCACACCATACAGACGGTTTAAAACCACCTACATATTATCTATGTGCGTGAAAATGCATCTATGTGTGTCTCCAACACGGGCTATAATTACGTCATAGTAAATATTATTAGACTACTTCTTCTTCTTCTCTAGCCCATTTACGTCCCACTGCTGTGCACGAGCCTCCTCCACTTTGGGAGGCATTAGGGTCTACAGTGCCGCGCTGACCAGGCGTGTTGGCACAGGGTTTATTTTCGAGATTTCCGTCTCTCACAAAAGATGTTATCTGTGTGCAATATTCCTTAGCTGACTTTTACAGCACCCTTGGAGGAGATGGGGTGGTGACACTTGTATTCTTAATCCGTCACCACACGAAGGTTATTAGTCTATGAAGTACGATTTAGTCAGGTTTAAGTTACGTATCTTCAAGATTGAAGGCGTACCCTCTACATGGTAAATCTGTGTCTATCCTAATTTAGTTTATCCTTTAGTTTATCGTAATTGAAGAACCAAACTCGACTTTTATTTTAACAGGGCCCTGAGTCGGGTATTTCAACGGTGTCACAACTGTACCATTATTGTACCATTATGGTGCAATAGTAAAGTTTTTGGTAGTCTACTATTAATGTGTCGTCATAACGACTTCATCATTGTCTTACAATTGTCAAAGTGACATAAATTGCTAGTCTCGTACACAACTGCTTCACAATTGCAATTCAATGACTGAAATGTTTCGGTAGTCTGCTATTTTGAATTTGACAGTAATATTTTTAAATTGTCCTGTGTCGACAGATTGCCATAAATAAAAAATAGATAGATAGAAATATTAGAAATTGTTCTTTGTAATTTATTGCAATTTACTAATCTCCTAAACTTCACATTGCTTTTTATACTAATAAATAGTATGTACAAATATATTTAAACGAAGTCTAGCATGATTAAATGTTTAAATTTATTAGTAGTTTTTCGAAAATCACTTCAACTAACGCATTTTTTAAAAACGGCAACACATACATACCGTTCTAACACAATCCATAGATAAAAGAGACCGAAAATTCAATGCATAGATAAAAGAGATCGACAATTCTATTACCATTGAAAGACCGTTATGACGGCATATAGCAGACTACGGATATTTGACTTCAATTGCAACGGTATCGTGCCGGTATTGTGCCGGTATGACAATTGTTCCAAAATAGTGGACTTGAGCACCAGATTATTCTATTTTATTACAAGTCTGTATTTGCAGCTTCTACTTTTTTCATTACAATTATACATATTTTTTATAAGGCTACATTAAAATACAGCGAAAAGAAAAAAAATGCTATAAATTTTATACAAGCAAGCTTTTGACTCTATAGTCAAAATGTAAAAAAAAATATTCAAATCTCTAACCAAAAATAATATTGTATAGTTTCAGATCAAAAGCATCGCGAAAAAAAAAATAACACAGCTGTTCCAATTTTAAAAATAGAGCTAATGACTAACTATTATTCATTGCTTACCGGTTTTTAAGATAAAAAAAATAAAAGCCCTTAATGATATGCGTGTTCCATTTTCAAAAGACAAATAAAAAGACAATATGGCGCTGTTTTGTGATTTGAATACGGGATGTTGCTCTCAGGGATATCAATTACAAGATTCATTTGAATCACAACGTAATATCGAAGGATAGATAATAGTATTTTTTATTGTAAAGTTGTTTTAATGCAATTCTTGGGAAGATGTTTGTTAATTTATGCTAAAAGGTGTGTCGAGTATGTTCAGTTACATTCTCGAGAGGTAAGTTAAATTTATGCATTGTAAGCAAATGTCGACGATTATGCTAGATATGTAAAACTTACTTTTAAAAAGCTGCTAGAGACACAAAAATTAGAGTAAAAAGCTCAATACTTGTTCTTCTTTCTTTGATCAGCGCGGCACAGTAGGCCATTATCTCTTCAAAGTGGAGGAGGCCCGTGCCCAACAGTGGGACGTAAATGAGCTGGAGATGAGGAGGTATAGTCACGTAAATAGATCTTTACTTATTACAAAACAAAGTCGTTATTTTTGTATGTATGTCTCTTGCTTGCTTGGATCTTCAAAACTAAGCAACGGCTAAATTTGTATTTTTGAACGCTCAAATCTCAGGAATTACTCGAATTGAATACTATTTTTGTGTTGGATACTCATATCGAGGAAGATTATATGCTATATATATATTTATATAACATCACGTTGCGACTTGCGACCAATAGAAGCGAAGTCTGCGAAGTATCAGTGAACAATGTTGCATAGACGGAGAAAATCCTTATCCTTACTAATTTATAAATACGAACTCCGGATGATGACTCAACAATAATTTTGGCGAGCTTAAGTGTTAATGTGTGTAACGAAACCATAGCGCGATTTAAAAACTTACGTACATCGCCATCTATCGAATGGTATAGTAAATTTCTGTTTGCTGTGTCTGTAAAGTTTGATTTCTAAATTTCACTCGTACGAAGTCGCAGGCAACAGCTAGTTATCCATATTTGAGGGCTTCCGTTGCATACGTTGCTTAAATGGCAAAAATTGGTACCGATTTTACATGCACAAAGTCTCTTATTAAAATTGCTGTATATTATAGACTTACGATTTAAATTAATAAAAACGTGTACATCGAAATAGCCATACAATTATTCAAAATACACCATAGTTGTTTAGTTTAGTTGTCCACGTATAATTGGTATCATTGACGCGGCTAACAGCTAGTAATAATATAATTCGATACGTTCACCACCTTAACCCTTCTAGCGACATTTGCATACAATTTTTTCTTAAGGTTTTTATTCAAATTCGTCGATTATTTTATATGTAGCACAATACGAGATTATAACTGTTTCGCTCTTCTTATGTTAATATAGTTTTTTGTTAATTTTTTCTTATGTTTAAATCCGTTATAATAATATTACGTAACAGATGTTTCAAACACAATAAATGGACTTGTATTGATTTTATCACAGATATACCATGACAGAGGATATGAAAGAAAGAGGAGTTTACACAGACATGACGGCTGATAGAAGGCTATGGAAGAATAAGACCTGTTGCGCCGATCCCAAGTAATGGGATAAGGGCAGGAGGATGATGATACCACATGGTGGGTTGACGTTTAAAATTAACCTTAGCCTGGCTAAATTGTACTTCATAGAATAATCACATTTCATATGACATATAGTCAGTATCATAGACACACATAGATACATATTTCACGCACACATAGTTATGTAAGTGGCTACAAGCTATCTGACGAGATAGAAATTTGATGAAAAGGGGTCATCACAGTGTACAACAAAAGCTTAAATTACACTTACTTAAAACTCTCTCTCTCTCTCTCTCTCCAGCCCTCCGGCCTCCTTCACTTTGGGACGGATTATGGTCTACTGTGCCGCGCTAACCAGGCATATTGGCACAGGGTTTATTTTGGAGTTTTCCGTCTCTCACAGAGGATGTTATCTGCGCGCAATATCCCTTAGCTGACTTTTACAGCACCCTTGGGAGGAGATGGGGTGGTGACACTTGTATTCTTAATCCGTCACCCACACGGAAAACTTACTTAAAACTATGTTATAATTATCTATGCAACATACATTCAAATATTTAAATTCTATAATATCCTAATCATAAATACTTATAACAATATACTACATAAACATACAAATACATAGGTATGAGAGGGAGTCTTAAGTAGGAGAGAAGTAGCGGTTCGACAAGGCTTATCTCTTGGTATTAGGTATTCGAAGCGTTCGGGAAGGTATCACTAATTAAAAAATACACTTAAATGTTTTCATTTTGAGTTAGTTTATGTTTTTTTTTAAGTATCGAAATTGTAGATTAATGACTTTGGACAGAATGATTTTTTTATTATTATTACGTATGTGTGTAACTTTGAGAAACTCTTAACCCTTTATTTAATCGTCGGAATATTTATAAGACGAAACCGTCCGCAATTTGTCCCACTAAAGGTAATACGCACAAAAACTGGAATTTATTATGAATGATAAAAAAAAAACAGGATGAAAATAGTTGTCTACGGTACGAAAGGGTTCATTGAGTGTTGGTCTGTGATTTGTGAAAGACGTGTTTTGTGAAATTATAATTAAGTTGTTTAAATTAAGAACAGTAATTTTTTTTATTGTCTGTTAAAGAAACTGGTCATAAGTGTATGGAATTAAATGTTGAAAAATTTTATAATACAAATAGCTCCATCTCGCCAATTTGCTTATGGAACAGGATATTAATTATAATGTATTTAATTCCAAAGTTTTTAGGGGATTATTATGTTTTGATTAAGGTAATTTGTAATTTCCTACTCAGACTCAGTTCTAAAAAGTTAGAGATCTTAGATTCCGATCTTGGGTTAACCATTTTCATTATCAACAAGCAATACTAATATTATAAAAACGGAAGAGCTTGCTTGTTTGATTATTTGAACGCGTTAATCTCAGGAATCACTGCCTGGTCCAATTTGAAAAATTCCTTTCAGTGTTGGATACTATATTTATCGAGGAAGGCTATAAGGCTATATAACATCACGCTGCGACCAATAGGAGCGAAGCATCAGTGAAAATTTTTGTAAAAACAAGGAAAAATTTTCTGAATTCCACGTGCGAAGTCGCAGGCAACAGTTAGTACTTAATATAATTTGTGCCTGATATAAATATTTATCTAGTTAATAAAAAAATCTTTAATTACCTAATTTAGTAAAGGCAGGTAAAACTATAACAAATATGGCTATAATTAATTAATAATATTAAAAGCTTATTACCATTAGGGCCCGTTAAGATATCTTATTATAAAAATGCATATTTAACCGCCTATTAGACTGTATAAGATATGTGGCAAAGAAATTAATAACTATTAGCGATATGTAAATCATTTAACATTCATTATCTGTGGTATAAAAAATATATCATTAGAGTATTGGCTGTATAGTATTTCCTATGCCTGTCATTATTAATGAAAAAAACTTAAACAAGTCTAGGAAACGTCATTCAAAGTGTCAAGTCAACCCTTCAACTATTACGGGGCTATAGTGAGTGGATATGACGATAATGAGTTCTTATGAATGTTAGAAGTATTTACATAATACAATTTCTATTTGTTTATTTATAGCTTTTGTAAACTTAGAAGGTTTTAAAATAGATACTCAATTAACATCACCAAATCTTTTTAGGGTTCCGTACCCAAAGGGTAAAAACGGGACCCTATTACTGAGACTTCGCTGTCCGTCCGTCCGTCCGTCCGTCCGTCTGTCACCAGGCTGTATCTCAAGAACGGTGATAGCTAGAGAGTTGAAATTTTCACAGATGATGTATTTCTATTGCCGCTATAACAACAAATACTAAAAATAAAATAAAATAAATATTTAAGGGGGGCTCCCATACAACAAACATGATTTTTAGGGTTCCGTACCCAGTATCTCAAGAACGGTGATAGCTAGACAGTTGAAATTTTCACAGATGATGTATTTCTATTGCCGCTATAACAACAAAAACTAAAAATAAAATAAAATAAATATTTAAGGGGGGCTCCCATACAACAAACATAATTTTTAGGGTTCCGTACGCAGTATCTCAAGAACGGTGATAGCTAGACAGTTGAAATTTTCACAGATGATGTATTTCTATTGCCGCTATAACAACAAATACTAAAAATAAAATAAAATAAATATTTAAGGGGGGCTCCCATACAACAAACATGATTTTTTTACCGTTTCTTGCTCGATACTAATAACGTTGCCTTATGTTGCATAGATAATGGTACGGAACCCTTCGTGCGCGAGTCCGACTCGCACTTGACCAATTATTTTAACTGCGTTGCGGCCTGTTATAATATATTTCCTATTTATTTAATATCCAATTATCTATTGCTAAGACTAAATAAGGTTGTCAATTAATTTATTTAGCTGTTAGTTTTTTGTACAACAGCACCCCTTTATCGAAATATCTAATAAACACCAAAAAGGAGGTATGTTTAAAGAATTATCTGAAATATATAATATACTAGCTGTGCCCTGCGGTGTTACCCGCGGTAAAAAGGATATTAATAAGTTCATTTTCTATTCCATTGTCCATTGGAAAGTTTCATGAAAATCCATCTAGTAGTCTTTACGTGAAAGCACAATAAACATAAACATTGGAGTACGGATAGAAAACCGAGGAAACGTTCGCGTTGCACAGTTAATAGTTTCAAGTATTTTATTTTGCCGTGCGTAATTCTTTTTTCATCATAATATATCTCCTAAGATATTCATTTAAATTTCATGCTATAAAGAGCAGTTATAATCTATATTAATTGCGTAAGCTAACTAAGCTATTTAATTTGATGAAAAATATTACCATATACACATAAATAGCTTTTGAAAACACCCTATTGAATTTTATAATTTTTTAGACATTATTATGGGTACAGCGGGTTTCCCTTAAAAGATAGACATAATTATGCCCTCGCGGACTTTTTTGAAGAACTATAGGTAACAAACAATTCCTCCGTACATTAGTTTGTTGTACCTCACATAGATAAGGCAGTGTTTTCATTTAAAGCTCGCGCGCGTCCGAGTTTCTCGGCAAATTTAATCATATCTCATTCAATATACAGCAAACCCCAACAAATTATGCAAAAAAAGCCATCCCGTTGAACCATTCTATCTATTAAAAAAACCGCATCAAGATCCGTTGCGTATTTTTGAAGATATAAGCTCACATAGGGACATACATACAAACATTACGACTTTGTTTTATAAGAAGTAAGGATAAGGATATGACTAAGAATTAATGTCTTAATGAGATTCTGCTGTTTTTGTTAAGTACATTAAACAAATGTAAAGAGTATTCTATTGTTGTAAATTGCATATATCTATTTTAAACTAAAATTATACAAAATTGTTAGTATCTATTCTATTCTATCTATTTGTAGACGAGAATAAATAAATGAATAACTAAATAATGGTGCCAATTCTACGAGCACAACTAAACCTACACTAAAAATTGATAGCGTCAATAACACAATTTGGCAATGTTAACTGAACGTTCTTATTATAAAAACTGTGAAATATAGACTATAGATTTGTAATAATATAAATGTGCACAACGAAATAGCCAAATAATCAAAATACACCAATAGTTGTTTTCATTTTTAACACGCTTTCATAAGTTCGGTATGTCTCTATCAATGTATTAATCTATGTAACGGACTCTTTCCACGCGATTTTCACCCACTTGCAGTAGTTAAAATTATGCATTCATATCAAGGACCGATGACAATGCAATTATTTAAAGAGATATTCAGAATTTTCAAACGTGTTTAATAGTTTTTAAACTAAGCAAATTATTTAGTTAGATATGTTGAGTTATATTTAGTTGTGCACGTAGAATTGCCACCAATATTTAACTCAACAAAATATAACAAGTTGCTGCAGCCAGTGTACTGAGTTGCGACAGTATTTTTACGTAGACTGTCTTATTAAAAATACAATAAAGAAACAAACGCGACTTTTTGAAATGCCGGTGCACTCATAATGACAAATTTAATAAACGTATGCGACATCTATAAAAAAGAAATGTCTCGTTATACTGTTTGAGTAAGAAGCCTCCACAAAACCGTAGTACATAAGGCCCGCATATAAAATTGAACGCATTTTTAGTAAACACGCCTCGTGAGGGGAGAAATAGCGCGAGTGCCGCAGAGGGTTCGCAGTAATGGCTGCCGAATGTCGCGAGAATCCATTTTGTCCCTCCCTGCCCCCGTTTGGTGGTAAACTCGCGTTAGCAGGGTTAGTATATGTCAAAATATTCGACATTCTTTTAATTCCTAATCTACTAATTCTATGTTCTTAATTTGATATTTTCATAAACTTTTCAACCACTAATACACCAGATGTAGTGTCTATGGCCACTTACATATCCATGTGTGCGTGATGTATCTATGTGTGTCTACGATACAGGCTATACGTCGTATGAAACGTCATTATTCTATGCAGTACGATTTAGCCAGGCTAAAGTTACTTGTCCTCAATTTTAAACGTAAACCCACCATCTGGTATATTTGTGTTTTCAAGTATGATTCTCAATTGTTGGCTTTTTTAAAATATTATTAAAAAAATATGGTTGAAAAAGACCAAGGTCTTTTCTAATTTTATATATATTTAATATATGTTGTATGGTATTTTATTGTAACTAGATTTTGTAATTGTAGCGAATTTATTGGCTGCCGCAGATAGTCCTTTCTCGACTTGAAAATAACTTGAAAATTCGATAACAATTTAAGTTTAAGACGTATTATATTTTTCGTATTGTATCTAATGATTTATATCTATAGAGACAGAAAACTCGTAATCGAACCCTGTGCCAACACGCCTGGTCAGCGCGGCACAGTAGACCATAAGCCTTTCAAAATAAAGGAGGCCCGTGCCTAACAGTGGGACATAAATGAAGGAGAGATCTAATTATTTAAATAATTGTACAAAACTTTTTAAATTCATAAATTTCACAATTTAATTTGAGGTCTTATGATCATCCCTACTTAATATTATAAATGCGAAAGTAACTCTGTCTGTCTGTCTGTTACGCTTTCTCGCTTTAACCTTTCAACCGATTTTGATGAAATTTGGCACAGACAATCTTTACACCCTGAGAAAGGACATAGGCTACCTTTTATTGCGAAAAAAAAGGATGAAAAGTTTTCTTTTCACGCGGACGGAGTCGCGGGCAACAGCTAGTTGTAATATAAAGCGCCACCTGCTACAGAATCTAATATATAAAATTCACGTGTCACAGTGTTAGTTACCGTACTCCTCCGAAACGGCTTGACCGATTTTTATGAAATTTTACATGCACATTCAGTAGGTCTGAGAATCGGTCAACATCTGTTTTTTTAGTATGGCACAACAACTTTTGCCTGGACAGCTAGTTGAGATATAATATAATAATCTAATGATTATTATATTCCTACTCGTGAACCATGGTGGTTGAAAAGTCAAAAGAACGTCGAGTAAGTTTTAAACCAAAAAAATACGCGTCTAAATCCGTAAAAAGTAATTTTTAACACGCTTTTATAAGTTCGGTATGTATCTATCGATGTATTTATCTATGTTACGGAATCTTAGAACGCGATTTTCACACACTTGCAGTAGTCGGATTGATTTGAAATTTTGCATACATATCAAAGACCGACGACAATGCAATTATTTAAAAATAATATTCAGGATTTTCAAGCGTGTTTTTTTAGTTTTTGTACTATGGAAATAATTATTATAGAACTGTTTTATCTGAAACTATGATATATACTATAAAAGTAAAGTCTGCACAGTATTGGATGCGTGCTAACCGGTAACACGGGGGTAGAGGCACAAATTATTTTTACTCTTCTTTCCCGTCACTTGGTTCCCTACCCCAATACCTCCTTTGATCGATAAGCACGTGAAGTACTTAATAATGGTACCAATTCTACACACACAGCTAAACTTAACTAAAAAATGAAAACAACTATAGCTGTATTTTAATTATTTTGTTATTTCTTTTAGAATTTCAAGCGTGTTTTTTTAGTTTTTGAACTAATTTAGTTAAGTTTAGTTTAGTTCTATGCGTAGAATTGGTACCATTGAGTTGATATGGCTGCTTATGTATACAACTAGCTGTTACCGCGACTCCGTACGCGTGGAATTTAGAAAATATTACCCGTATTTGCAATATTTCTCACTGATACTTCGTTCCTATTAGTCGCAGCGTGATGTTATATAGCCTATAGCCTTTCTCGATAAATGTACACAATCGTACCGATTCTACGAACACAACAAAATTTAACTTACTCGAAACAAAAAATATACAAATTGATAGCGTTAATAACACAATTCGGCAATGTGACTAATGATTTTAATTAAGAGGATACCAAAATAGCTTCGTGCATTTTTCTACGTACGAAGTTTTCATTGTTTCTTTAGATTGAATGGCTAGAGCTCTAATTTTTAAGTACATATATGTTTTTTCAATTATGATCTAGGATCGCATGAACTCAGAAACGCGATTGAAAAAAGATTTCTCGATAGAAAATCTTGGCGAAACAACCTCTCTAATTTTTTATTTTTTTCATTTGTCGGTCTATTATCGCGTATTAACTAATGAAATATATGAATATAATTATATATAGAAACACGTGGATCAGAATTAAAATATATTTAGTAGATTTTGAGTAAATAGGAAAAGTATCCCTAATTCTTCATTTTCTGTGCCTACTGGCTGTGTTAATATGTACGTGTCGGCGATGATATTGATGTAGGCCCTTAATAAAAATGTGTGCAACCAAATAGCCAATTAATCAAAATACGCCATAGTTGTTTTCATTTTTTAGTTAAGTTTAGTTGTGTACTTAGAATTTGTACCTTATAAAGAATTTTTCAAATAACACTAGAGTGGTTCCTGAGATTAGCGTGTTCAAACAAACAAACTCTTCAGCTTTATGATATTAGTACAGATATAATATACTGCTCGTGACTAGATAAATAATATACTAAGTTCAGAAACTAAAAAACACGCTTGAAAATCCTGAATATTTTTTTAAATTATTGCGTTGTCATCGGTTCTTGATATAATTATGTGCAAAACTTCAGATCAATCCGACTACAACAAGTGGGTGAAAATCACTTTCAAAGATTCCGTTACATAGATTAAAATGAGTGCGATTTTCATGAGGCTCTAAAAATCAGCCAAGTCGTACTTGGCAGGTTTTTAAAGTCTTGTTAGACGCACACGCAAAATTCTGTACCGTTATTATCACAATATATTTGTCATATTTTCTACCTCAAATAATGGAATAAGAGCCGAAGAATGTTAAAGATTAATATTTGTTGTTTTAATATCAACTGAAATATGAAAACCTGTGAAATTTTCAGCTCTCTAGCTAATACCATTCTTAAGATAAAGCCGAAACAGACAGACGGAAAGACAGCGAAGAAGTCACTATAACAGGGTTCGGTTTTACCTTTTTGTACGGAACCTTTTGGTAAGGAAGGATGCAATCTTTTCAGTTCAAATTTGACACAGATAAAAAAGTTTGATTAGGGTGTATAATCTGACAGTTCGGTTCTTAATTAGTGTATTATTTGTAAGGCAATTAGCCGTATTTGAGCTTATATTTTTTGTTTTGATATAATTAAGTGTTAATTACAAATAATGGGTGAGAATTAAGTGATGATTATAGATAAGGGATGAAATGTGTTTTTTTTTCTGTGTTAAAATTTATGATTGACGTATTAATATTGTTGTAAAAGGGTTTTGTTGTGGGTGGTACGGAGTGGGTGGTACATTATAGTTTTAGAGATCCATACTAAACGGTAACTATTGCTGAGACTTCGTTGTCTGTCCATCTGTCACCAGGCTATATCTCAGGAACAGTGTCAGCTAGATAGTTGAATTTTTCACAGATTTAATAAATTGACGAGATTTTTTGACAATTGTTTGACGAAATTTCACAGATTTAATAAGCTGACGAGCCTCGTGGTTGAGTGGTTCATGTAACGGACTGCCGATCAAGAGGTCGTGGGTTTGATTCCCTTCCGGGACAATCATTTGTGTGATTTTTCTAATTGTCATACAAATGTTTGTACTGCGTCTGGGTGTTTCGTTTCTGTTTGTTTGTTTGTTACGAGAAAAGTAGTATATGTAGTCTATCATATACACATACAAATAAGCTTAGCGTGGGACCAGAGGACGTTGTGTAAAATGTGCATGAATTTATTTAAATATATTTATTGATACTACAGCTCTCTCTGTCCAGCCCATTAGCGATCCACTATTGAGTACGAGTCTTCTCCATTTTGGAAGAGATTATGGTCGACTACCTATGCCGCTTTAACTAAGCGTATTGACACAGGGTTTATTTTCGAGATTTCCGTCTCTCACAGAGAATACTATCTGTGTACAATATCCCTTAGCTGGATATACAGCACCCTGGGTAGGAAAAAAGGTGGTGAAACTTATATCCTTAATCTGTCACCATATACTATAATTATAATTTCTATTACAGATGGTGCGTTGACGTTTAAAATTGAGGACAAGTAACTTTAGCCTGCATAAATCATACTTCATAGAATAATGACGTATAGCTTTCATAGAATAATTTCATAATGATGTATAGCCTGTATCATAAACACACATGGATACATTTTTACGCACACATAGATATGTAAGTGGCTGCAATTTTTCTAAAAAATTATGTGTACTTGATTAAATGATTTTTCATTTCATTTCACTATACCTCTAGTAAATCTATGCCTTTAAATGATAAGTATTCTTTATTCTAATATTTCCCCAATCTTCGCCTACATTTTGTATTATACCCAATTAAAAACCATACCCAAAAAAAACGCAAATCAGGTGCTCAAGTCTACTATTTTGGAACAATTGTCATACCGGCACAATACCGGCACGATACCGTTGCAATTGAAGTCAAATATCCGTAGTCTGCTATATGCCGTCATAACGGTCGTTCAATGGTAATAGAATTGTCGATCTCTTTTATCTATGCATTGAATTTTCGGTCTCTTTTATCTATGAATTGTGTTAGAATGGTATGTATGTGTTGCCGTTTTTAAAAAATGCGTTAGTTGACGTGATTTTCGAAAAACTACTAATAAATTTAAACATTTAATCATGCTAGACTTCGTTTAGATATATTTGTACATACTATTTATTAGTATAAAAAGCAATGTGAAGTTTAGGAGATTAGTAAATTGCAATAAATTACAAAGAACAATTTCTAATATTTCTATCTATCTATTTTTTATTTATGGCAATCTGTCGACACAGGACAATTTAAAAATATTACTGTCAAATTCAAAATAGCAGACTACCGAAACATTTCAGTCATTGAATTGCAATTGTGAAGCAGTTGTGTACGAGACTAGCAATTTATGTCACTTTGACAATTGTAAGTCAATGATGAAGTCGTTATGACGACACAATAATAGTAGACTACCAAAAACTTTACTATTGCACCATAATGGTACAATAATGGTACAGTTGTGACACCGTTGAAATACCCGACTCAGGGCCCTGTGTGTTATTGTTTGATAAAGTTTGTTCGTCGTAATAAAATTTGGTTACCCTTAGGCTTCTATTGTGGTAATGACATCTTATTAAATTTACCCTAAGGCTACTACGTGACGGTTTCTGAGGTACTGTTGCGTTCGAATATTTGTGTTTTTTAACACGCTTATATTAATATTAATTCGGTATGTATCTATCAATGTATTAATCCATGTAACGGATTCTTTGAAAGTGATTTTAACAGACTTACAGTAGTTGGATTGTTCTGAAATTTTGCACATTAAGGACCGATGACAATGCAATAATTTACAAAAATATTTCGCATTTTCAAGCGTGTTTTTTTAGTTTTTGAACTAAGCAAATTTTTATAACTGGTCAACTTCTAACAGCTTGGTAGCTTTTATGTTTGCTAGTTAAATAAATAATTATTCATCATTTTCCTACCCTTATTTCTGGTAATTAGTAGTTAGTAAAATAATTTATATATTATTTATACAACGTGTTTCAGAAAGGTGTAGTCATATTTGAGCATCGTGACACATGGCCGGTGACTAGGCACTAGGCATGGATGAAATTACAAATACTAGTTAAATTATGACTTTTATGTGTTCATAAAAGTTTAATTAATTTATTAAATTAATCGATCTTCTTTAAATACAACACTACTATGAGGTCATCTTTTATCGTAAGTTTCAATCGCATTTAATAAACCGTAAACATCTCATAATTGATGCGTTTCTGGTAGTTATTTAATAGTAGGCAATAAACAAAAAAAACTTACCAACAGTATTTTTCTATGTGTAACTGTAATAATTATAATATTTAAAGCCTATCTAATGCAACTTTAAATTATGACTACACCTTTCTGCAACACGTTGTATATATATTTTATTTATTTATTTATAAATTAATTATTTATTATTTTCTAACACTTGCGCGACACATTTGTATAAATAAAACAACTTAATAAATCCGTAAAAAGTAGTTTCATTTAAATTAATTATTTATTGATAAAACCCAACAATTACTTTTCCTTTTTCAAACTTTTTTCTTTTAATTCCAATAAACGCAATGTTGACAAGCAATCAGCCTAAAATTATTATTTTTTAGGGTTCCGTACCCAAAGGGTAAAAACGGGACCCTATTACTGAGACTTCGCTGTCCGTCCGTCCGTCCGTCCGTCCGTCCGTCCGTCTGTCACCAGGCTGTATCTCAAGAACGGTGATAGCTAGACAGTTGAAATTTTCACAGATGATGTATTTCTATTGCCGCTATAACAACAAATACTAAAAATAAAATAAAATAATGATTTAAGGGGGGCTCCCATACAACAAACATGATTTTTTTACCGTTTCTTGCTCGATACTAATAACGTTGCCTTATGTTGCATAGATAATGGTACGGAACCCTTCGTGCGCGAGTCCGACTCGCACTTGATCAATTTTATTTATCTCAGCTGTCTTTAGACTCCATAATATTCCATATTATTTGATCATAGGGATGAATGACATTATAAAAGCAGGTGAAACCGCATGTATTGGCTAATTTATAACATTTTAACGAGAATCGCCCTAACAGCATAAAATAATTGCATAATATTTTTGGCGCGAACTGTTTAGACAAATTTCTGCGTTCCATTTTCATACTTTTTACTTTTTTATTTAATTCCAATAAACGCAATGTTGATAAGCATTCAGCCGGAAACATTTTTGTATTTTTTTTATTGCATCTACTTTGCACACCATAATATTCTTTATTATTGCATCACAGAGATGTTATTAGCTTGTGGGTAATATTTAGCAATTGTATTAAACATTTTCCTAATAACGAAGCCGGGGTGGGCCAGAAACGAAATTGGTTGTTATTTGAAATAAATTTTGTATGAGATGTTTCCCTTCCTCTGCTTTCGAGTGTGCTTGTAATATGTTTATGTATTCTTCTATATGTATTGTCTGTACATTGTTCATTTTTTTTACGTTGTGTAGGCTAGTGTTGACATTGTATGTATATGCGCTGTTATGGATTTAATATCACTTTATAAACTTTTACGCCGCGCTGCGGTGTGAAAGAATATTGATTGAGAATGTTACAAATGACAATGGTAGTTTGGTCATATGGAAAGAATAACGGAGGTTGGTGGTAAGACACTTGGAGAGGATGAAAGACACTGGTGCCAATTCTATATGCACAACTAAACTTAACTAAAGAATGATAATAACTTTTGGTGTATTTTGATTAACTGGCTATTTTGTGATGCACATTTATATTATATTAAGTACATTAAAACAGTATTAAACAATATTAGTCTATAGGTAATAAACAGTTTTTATATAAGAAAGTTTAGTTAATACCTATCGCCGAATGTGTTATCGACGCCATCAAAAATAACTTTGGACGGGCTTCGTGGTCTAGTGGTTCATGTAACGAACTGCCGATCAGGAGGTTTCGGGTTTGATTCCCGGTCAGGACAAATCTTTTTGTGATGTTTATATTTGTCATACAAATGTTTGTACTGCGTCTGGGTGTTTCTATGTATTATAAGTATGTATTTACAAAAGAAAAGTAGTATATGTATTATATCCGTATTCTGGTACCCATAACACAAGTATATAAGCTTAGCTTGGGACCAGAGGACGCTGTGTGAAATGTCTATGAATATTTATTTATTTATTTTTAGTTAAGAAAAGAAAGAAAAAAAGAAAACTATATTTATTTACGGTCGAGGAGCAGACACGTAACAAAAAGACAAAATAATTTAAAACAAATACAAAAAAGAAAATTTAGTTACAAATAGTCACTTAAAATAATGTCCACCTTAACCGCAATAGGTACATCCCTCAGCATAGTGTCGCGACGACTTGCTAGAATAGCTTATCGTCACAACGCTGATTTTCAGTGATAGTTTTAATTATTTGATCATTTTGTTTTAAAATAGAGAAATGTTTTAATCTTTGTTTAAGCATTCATAGGTATAATAGGATTACACTTGACTACTGCATGTTGTCTTAACTGTTTAACATTTAATCTACATGATAGTTACCGCTAACTGTGCAAGCGGTGTTAATCTTTAATTAATTTGTTGTACCCGCTTTTTTCAAATAATGTTTTAAAAATTGTAAATGTAATGTATAATGAATTGTTGATTAACCAATAAATAAATAAATAAATAAATAAATAAATAAATAAATAAATAAATAAATAAATAAATAAATAAATAAATAAATAAATAAATAAATAAATAAATAAATATATAAATAAATAAATAAATAAATAAATAAATAAATAAATAAATAAATAAATAAATAAATAAATAAATACCCTTGTTTAAGTTCGACGATCGATGGTTAAGTTAAGTTAACCAGTTAAGTTTAGTTTAGTTGTTCCCGTAGAATTGATACCACTCTGTGGTATCAGTATTGATGATGGAACGGTCGCTGTCTTGCATGTGTGCGTTTATAATAACATGTAACCTAAATATTTAAATTAATAGTATACGTTTCATATAACGCAATTTTTATTATTGCATCATGAAAAATGTCAAAAATATTCATTCATCATTACTCCTTCTCCTCTCCAGTCCATTAACATCTCATGGTCTACTGTGCGACACTGGCCAGGCATGTTGGGATAGAGTTTATTTTAGTCTCTCACAGAGGATGTTATCTGTGTGAAAAAACAGTTTTTTTTAAACCAATCTTAGGTACATATGTACCTACGTATAAATTTTTTTAACACTGTAAAATCTTTTATCTCGTCAGACATCACGCATACATCTATGGGGGAAGGCAAAATACCATTAATAACAGGATTAAGGGGCAGAAAGAATAAATTGGGAGTAAACCGCCTTAGGGAGCTAAGATTTATTGTGTACTTAACATAAGTTTGACTGTGATGCGTTTCATTAATTTTTCATTGGCAGATAGAAGGCTGGGCTTAAGGAATTAGGTGGAATTTATAGAATACTATATTACTAATAAGTGTTTATAGTCACTGCTCCGCTCTTTGGCTTTTACCGTGATGTTTTCTAGTCTTCAAGCTGTTGCCGACTTCGTAGTTTCGAGTTTAGAAAATTTTTTTAATATTATTTTAAATTAAAATTTTAGACATCACATGACATTCGGATTGATTCAATCGAGAATTTATTTGCGTCAAAGGAAAACATCTTGTATGCAACAGTGTAAAATGCTGTCCTATTAAAAAATAGTCGACATATTTTCCCATGTACCTACAATATGGCAATACAATAGGTGATAAAATTAAACTGCCTTTACAACGTATTGCGTAGTAACATTTAAACAAGAGATATCTCTAAATATCTAGTTCTTGTACCTATAATTAAGGGATTTACTTATAATTCTAATAATTGACGGGCCTCGTGGTTGAGTGGTTTATGTAACGGACTGCCGGATCAAGAGGTCGCGGGTACGATTCCCGCTCGGAACAATCATTTGTGTAATATTTAAATTGTCATACAAGTGTTTGTTCTGCGTCTGGGTGTTGATATGTATTATAAGTATATATTTACAAAAGAAAAGTAGTATATGTATTCTATCCGTATTCTGGTACTCATAACACAAGCATATAAGCTTAGCTTGGGACCAGAGGACGTTGTGTAAAATGTCCATGAATATTTAGGTATTTGAAGATATAAGCTCACATAGGGAGATACAATCATATATACAAGAGAAATAGGTAACTTGGTTTAATAATATGTAAAATTAAAGAAGACACCATATATTTCACTCTATAACGTCTTAAATTTAATATTAACATATCTGTACAAATATTCTTCACAAAAAGCAAAGTTAAGGGTCTAATTGATAATTACCAAGCATTAACACTGAGTTAGGGGTCTTTACCCCCAAGGGTTCAGCGGTTACCAACAGGTTAATGATGATCGGTATTTACTGCATTATTTTTTGCTTTGATTGTCGCGAATTCTGGGATATCTTTGATGGATTTTGTTTGTTAAAAGATCTGTTAAGTACGATTGGACATAATTTTTTTTTAAGTTAGTTTAAGCAGTAGTAGTAGGTACCTAGGGTTCATTTGCTGAGGATTAATTAAATTGACAAGCTTCGTCGTCTTGTGGTTCATGCAACGCACTGCCGTTTACGAGGTCATGGCTTCGATTCCCGCACGTGACAGTCATTTTGTGTGATATTTGTAATTATCATACAAATGTTTGTACTACGTCTGGTTGTTTTCTTAGTTTGTATTTACAAAATAAAAGTAGTTTATGAAGTATGTCCGTATTCTGGTACCCATAACATAATGAGCTTCGCTTGAGACCAGAGGATGTTGTATGAAATGTACATAAAAAGAAATTGCAAATATATTTAGAAATGCAATAATTAAATGAATATGAATTTGAAACAGACACAAAAGGGATATTTTTAGGGTAAATTTTCTCTTTCTTTTGTACAGAATTCCAATTTCCATTTCCATTATTAAAGAATAAAAACGACTTCGTAGACACCGCTGCACATTACTATTGAAAATGAGCTTAGGTTAATATCTACGAGTAGGTGGATTTTGCGTCAAAATTTGTTTAGTTTTTTTTTTCGGGAAAATGTGACAAGAACACAAACATGAGCATCAGTCAAAAACAATCAGAGCAAATGAGCATAAGTTGAAAACTAATTCAATTTTAGTATTGTTACGTGTTAGGGTTCGAAGGATTTGGAGAGAAAGACCTGCTGACTCTTTTAGAAGACTTTATTCACTAGCACTAGTTACACACTAAGCACTAGGTCCAAACACTAAGCACTAGGTCCAAACACTAAGCACTAACAATGTCCTAGATCGTAGCCAAGTTGTAGGTTTCACTGGTATCACTCTTGATCACTTGTTTTCGCTCTCGAAGTCGCCTGTATCGTAGCTCGAACTGAACTGCCCGGGCTCGCCTCCCTGCCGCTATTTATATGCGCCGAGACGAGTTCCAGAATGTTCCCGACTGTGCGCGAACGTGATCGCCCGGAACGAATGTTTTCTAGAAGATTCGCGCATGTACGGTAGTTCCTCTAACGCCATCTAGTATCTAATAGGGGTTTCACTCTGTTCGGTTCTTTAATTGGTTTTACTAGTTGCTGCTAGATGGCGCTAGCTCCTTTGTGTTTTGTGTGTTCGTAACACTACTCCCCTCTTAGAGATGCTCGTCCCGAGCATCGTTGTTACTACCATGGTAACGCGCCAGACGGTCTATGTGTACCACTTTGAATGTCCCTCTTGGTTGCTTTTGAATCCTATAGGTCACATCATTCAGTCGGGTAACCACTTTGTATGGACCGTCCCACTGGTTCTGCAACTTTGGAGATTTCCCTTTCCGGCGAGTTGGGTTATGCAGCCACACCAGTGACCCTTCCTCGAAGCCGCTCGTGTTCGATTTCCGGTCGTATCTGGTTTTCATGTTCTCACTTGACTGTAACCCATTTTCCCGAACCAAGGCGTGTATATAGCGCATCTTTTCCCTTAAATCGCAGACATAGTCTTGTACAGTCTTTGGTCCCTCCGGTGACCCTCCTGTCAATAGGTCTACTGGTATTCGTAGTTCTCTACCGAAATTGACATACGCCGGGGTAGCTTTTATGCTCTCATGCTCGGCGGTTCGGTAAGACAGAAGGAAGAGTGGTATATACTTGTCCCAATCCTTTTGTTTGTCATCTACCAATTTCGCCAAATGCCTCTCAAGGGTCTGGTTAAATCTCTCAACCATTCCATCAGACTGTGGATGGTACGCGGTGGTCCTCGTCTTATGCATGCCCAAAATTCTGCACACTTCCTGGAACACCTGCGATTCGAAGTTCCTGCCCTGATCAGAATGGATTTCCAGAGGCACACCAAAGCGACATATAACTTCTTCGACTAACTTAGAAGCGACTGTTGTGGCTTCTTGGTTTGGTATGGCGAACACTTCGGGCCATTTGGTGAAGTAGTCAATGACGACCATAAAATACTTGTTTCCCGAATCCGTTACAGGAAATGGCCCAGCTACGTCAACTGCAATTCGTTCCCACGGTGCACCGACGTTATACAACCGCAGGTTCCCACGGCTCCTGGTCTGTGGTCCTTTTACAGCAGCGCAAGTAGTACATTTGTGGCACCAATCCTGTACATCATCTCGACAATGCAACCAGTAGAATCGTTCTCGCACTTTTGTTAACGTCCTCTTGACACCTAGATGCCCTCCTGATACGCCATCATGTATTTCACGGAGAACATCTGGTACTCTCGTTCTTGGGACAACTATCTGAAGATGGAACTCTCTGCCGTTAGTCTTCTCCCATTTCCGGTAGAGTATTCCGTTTTGGAGTATCAGACTGTCCCATTGCGCCCAGTACGCCTTAGTGACAGCGCCAGTGGGTGCAACCTCACTCCATATTGGTTTTACGTCACCCCGTTTCTTCCATGTGATGATGTGCCGAAGGTCGTCATCTTTTTCTTGAGCCTCCCTCATAGCATCATTCTCCCAGAGACTCAAAGGATCTGTTCTCGTTAGTTTTAATGTTTCTTCATTGCATTCCTGCTTAACACAATGTTTGCAGTCCTCCGAACACGGCCTTCGTGAGAGTGCGTCGGCATTCCCATGTGTCTTTCCGCTGCGGTGTTCCGTCTTGAAGTCATACTCCTGGAGCTGTTCAATCCATCGAGCTACTTGACCTTCTGGGTTCTTGAATTGCAGTAGCCACTTCAAGGCTGCGTGGTCAGTTCGTAGTAAAAACTGTCTGCCGATGAGATATTTGTTGAAATGTTGTAGCGTCTTTACAACAGCCAGGAGTTCTCGTCTTGTCACACAGTAGTTTCTCTCTGGCTTGGATAAAGATTTGCTGAAATATGCAATAACAACTTCTCTTTCACCCTGTTTTTGAGATAACACCCCTCCAATGGCCGTGTTGCTTGCATCCGTGTCAACTATAAACTGACCTTCAGTTTGTGGATAACCCAGGATTGGTGTTTCACACAGATGTTTCTTCAGTTTCTGAAAAGAATCTTCACAAGTCTCATCCCAACTAAATTGTCGTTTATCTTCTGTCAGCCGATGTAATGGCTTGGCTATCTCTGCGAATCCCTTAACAAAACGCCTGTAGTACGAGCATAGGCCGAGGAATGCCCGCACTTCGGTTTTGTCCTTCGGGGTAGGCCATTTTTGAACTGCTTCCAGTTTCTCCGGGTCTGTCTGGATTCCATCACTGGAGATAATATGGCCGAGATAGTTGACCTTGCTCCTGAATAAATGACACTTTTCCGGGTTCAACTTTAATTTGGCTCCCTCTATTTTGGCGAAAACTCGCTCCAAGTTTCGCAAATGGTCCTCGAAGTCGCGGCCGACAATTATGACGTCATCCAAGTAGACTAAGCAAGCCTCTCCAACTAAGCCTGCCAGTACACACTCCATGAGTCGCTCATATGTGGCAGGTGCGTTGCACAATCCGAAGGGCATGACGTTAAATTGCCATAAACCTTTACCGGTCGAGAAAGCTGTCTTCTCCTTGTCTTTTGGATGAATTTCTACCTGCCAGTAGCCAGACTTCAGGTCTAGGGTCGAGAACCATTTCATGCCACTCAGGGTATCTAAAGTGTCGTCGATTCGAGGTAACGGGTAACTGTCCTTCTTAGTGACATCATTGAGACGCCTATAGTCCACACAAAATCTCGTGCTACCATCTTTCTTCTTCACTAATACAACAGGTGAGCACCACGGACTTGTAGACGGTTCAATAATCTTATTCCTTCTCATGTCCTCCAAAAGGCCTTCAACTTCTTTTTCCTTTGCAATTGGTATCCGTCTTGCTCGTTGACGAATTGGTCTCTCGCTTCCGGTATCTATCCTGTGCTGAACCATTGACGTTCTTCCAAGGTCCCCTTCTTGACTGGAGAAGATATTCGCGTAGCGCTGCAAAAACTTCTTAGCTTTCATGCTCTGCGAATAAGTCAGATTACTCTTACAGTCATCGAGTAGCTTAGTCACTAAACCGTAATTATTGCTGTTTGCCGAGTCTGCGCCTGTCATCGAACTACACTTTTTCATCCAGACAACTTCCTCGCACTTTCCGATGACATCACCTTTGTTCAGGCAGATCTCGCGATCATCAAGATTCAAAACCCTGACCACAGCGTTTCTGCTTCCACTAACAAGGGTTCTCGCCGTCATCAGTTTTTGTGACGATGTCTTGGTAGGTGTGTCTTCGATCAACACGCATCTGTTTGACTTTTTCTTTCCAGCTGGCGGCAGTTCCACCAGTACCTGAGCTTCCGCTCGTCCAGGTATGATGACTTTCTGTACACATGCGACTTTCCCGCAGACGCCTCCAAGAATGAAGATTTCTTCTTCACCACACTTGAAAACTCCGTCAGCGACATTAATTCTGCAGTTGTGTTTCTTCATGAAATCCAAACCCAAGATGCAATCATCCACAATCTCAGCCACGATTACGTTATGAGAGTATGAGGACCCCCCTACATACATCGTAACTGACGTTTCTCCCAGGACGGGTATTGGCTGACCGGAGGCAGTAAGTAGCCGACAGTTAATTCTCCTCTTGTGTCCCGTTGCGGTTTTTACCAGAGTTGGGTTCACTATTGTTCTAGAGGCTCCTGTGTCCAGAGTCATTTTGCAATCCGTCCCGTTAATAGTCCCCTGAATCGCAAGACTATTCCCGCTGCATGCCTGGGAGATAACAGTTATCGGGGCTCCCTCCGCGTCAGCCAGTACTCGCCCCTTAGTCCTGGCTTTTATTCGTTTCCCTGATCCCGGGCAAGAGACAAAGCCCCCTGCTTCTTCAGCACCTCTATTTGTTCCTCGAGTCTGTTCATCCTGGCCATCTGGGTTTCCTTCTGCGGGCAGTTGAGCTGAAGATGGCCCCTCTCACCGCACTTGTAGCACATGGCTCCAGAACTTTTCTTCGTAGGGGCCTTAACCTCCTTGACTTCCTCAGAGACCTCGCGGATCTTATGCGTATGCCGTATGTCATAACGAACAGCCTCGACCTCCAAAGCATGCGCCAATGCTTCTTTTAGCGAGGTATGGTGACGAAGCCTCACTGCAGTTCTGACCTCCAGGTCTTTGATTCCGTCGACAAATGCTTGAACAATATTCGTGTCTACCATCTTGGTGTCGGCTCCTGGGTGTGCCTTTCTGACGAGTTTTTCAATTTCCAACGCCCATTGTTGTAGTCCTTCTCCCGAGCGTTGGACTCTGTCACGCAGTTGGGCACGGAACACGTGCTCCAGGTGTCGCTCCCCGTATCTGGATTCAAGTGCCTCCATCAGGTCTTGGAACCCATTTCCTGTATGTGGCAGTGCTTCCAGGACCGACAAAGCTTGCCCTCTGAGCGCAACAGTGAGAGCGGTCAAGCATTGTTCTTCCGTCCATCCGTTGGCAGTAGCAACCGTCTGGAATTGCTGACGATAAGCGTTCCAGGAAGTAGTGCCGTCGTATGGCGGAACTTTCACTCTTGGTCCTTGTGCCACTCCGATAGTTCCACTAGAGATCGCAACTCCCGTGGTTTCAAGGCGCACTACTTTCTTCTGTAGTTCAATGAGGCCGGTTTTCACATTTTCGACATCCAATCCTAACCCGGTAACTCGTTCTTCCACTACGTCGACATCTTTTCGAAGCTTAATCACCGTGTTACTAACATCACTTATAGCACAAAGCACTTTTTCTTGTGATTCTTGCAAAGCGCCGAGCTTGCGTTCTTGTGACTCTTGCAAAGCGCCGAGCTTGCGTTCTTGTGACTCGAGCTTGCGTTCTTGTGATTCTTGCAAAGCGCCGAGCTTGCGTTCTTGTGACTCGAACTTGCGTTCTTGTAACTCCTTCATTGACCGAATTTCAGCCCTTTGCATCTCTATCAGTTCAATTAAATTTCCTAATTGAAGTGCCACTGACGCTACGGCGCCGCTCGTGGGCGTGGCTTGTCTAGTGGGCGTGGCCTGTGTGGTGGGCGTGGCAAGGTGGGCGGATCCAGTGGGCGGAGCTTGTCTAGTGGGTGTGGCCGGTGTGGTGGGCGTGGCAAGGTGGGCGGAGCCAGTGGGCGTGGCTTGAGTCTGAGTAGGCGGAGCCTGGGCCTGGGTGGGCGGAGCCCGATGGGCGTGGTCGGTGGGCGTGGCATGGTGGGCGTGGCCAGTGGGCGGGTCTAGAGGGGCGTGGTCGGTGGGCGGGGCCTGGTGGGTGGGGCCAGTGGGCGGGGCTTGGTCCACAGCGGGCGTGGCCTCCGCAGCTCGTTGTGCCCTTGTCCTGACGCCCTCGAAGTCCTCTCTCGGAGTCAATGGCATCTCCAAACCTCACTTCCGACACCAGTTGTTACGTGTTAGGGTTCGAAGGATTTGGAGAGAAAGACCTGCTGACTCTTTTAGAAGACTTTATTCACTAGCACTAGTTACACACTAAGCACTAGGTCCAAACACTAAGCACTAGGTCCAAACACTAAGCACTAACAATGTCCTAGATCGTAGCCAAGTTGTAGGTTTCACTGGTATCACTCTTGATCACTTGTTTTCGCTCTCGAAGTCGCCTGTATCGTAGCTCGAACTGAACTGCCCGGGCTCGCCTCCCTGCCGCTATTTATATGCGCCGAGACGAGTTCCAGAATGTTCCCGACTGTGCGCGAACGTGATCGCCCGGAACGAATGTTTTCTAGAAGATTCGCGCATGTACGGTAGTTCCTCTAACGCCATCTAGTATCTAATAGGGGTTTCACTCTGTTCGGTTCTTTAATTGGTTTTACTAGTTGCTGCTAGATGGCGCTAGCTCCTTTGTGTTTTGTGTGTTCGTAACAGTATTTTATTTGTAATTGTATCTTTCAGTTAATAAATTACCAAGCAGTGTATTTTTTGCTTCTTATATTTTAATTGTTATTTAATTGCTACGAAACAAGTAACCGGAATAAAATAATAAAGATAAAAATACACATAAATAGGTAAAGAAAAAAATATGTACACATTTTAACACTATGAATATTTTTTGTTACAAAAACTCATTGCCCATTGCCCAACTACGCTACAATCGAATTTGCGAAGTTCTTAATAAACTTATAATATAATTTTTGACAGTGATATTCACATACTTGTAATAGTCGGACTGATTTTTAGATTAAGTAAATTATTATGAACTTACTCGTAACTTGCCAATACTTTATCATCAACTATTTTCACAAGTATGTGTAAGTGTTTTAAGCTAACAAGATATTATTTTGAAAGTAATCTATTAATTTAGCATTTGACATGCTATGCTTTTACTTAATAAATTAAATTATTGTGGAAAAAGTGATTACCGCAAGCGGGACTTGAACCCACGATCTCGGAATACCGTTCCATAGCTCTGCCAACTGAGCTTATTGCGGTCGTGCTTTCAGTAATCAAATTAGGCCACAACGCCATCTATCGAGAATGTTTTGCAACAACGCTTGCGGTAATCACTTTTTCCACCATAATTTAATTTATTAAGATATTATGAATTAAAAATAATTTAGTCGCTGTTTTGACAAACAAAGCTGCAGTCAAAAAGCTACTAATCTAGCTTGCGTTAAACTAAAATTACAATTCACATATCTCTCTCTTTAGCCCATTGACGTACAACTCCTTACGCACTGCCTTCCTCCACTTTGAGAGAGATTATGATCTGCTATGCCGCGATGAACGGGCATGTTGGCATAGTTTCGAGTTTTCGTTCTCTCGCTTTTTTGAATGTCGCTTCTCTTACAGCACCCCGAAGAAGAAATGAGGTGTTGGCACTTGAATTCTTAATCCGTCGCCACATAAATAATATTCACGCAATAATCACAACAAATCTCTACATTATCTATACCTACCTTTCCATAAACCACAAAGGAAATCACATAAAGAATTTTTTTTTAATTCTTCGTATCGCCATCATCCCCTACTCAATTTAATATGGGGTGGCGTTAGGAGGGGGCGGTGACGGTTTTCATTCTCGTCATGAGAAAACTCCATATTTTTTTGTTTAATCAAAAGCCTTAGACACGCGATGCTCGCAAATATTGTTTATCAGCCTTAGAAAAGATGAGTTATACCGAATTACATATAGTTTATGTATTTTAATACTACTTTTATAGCGCACACTGTCAAAAAAAACACACACACAGTGTGACACAGTGAAATATTTTTAACACATTTTTTTTAGCTTCGAACGTATCTTTCAATTTATATATCTATGTAATAATCTATGTATTGGAATCTTCAAAAATGATTTTCATCCACTTGCAGTTGTTGGATTTTTTTGAAATTTTGATTATTTGTTAGGAACCGATAACATTTAAAAAATGGGTCATACATAATGGGTGATACACATAGAAATTATGGTATAACTATTACTTATGTCACCGTTAAATAATATAATTTTATAAGTAATTAGGACAACCGAAAAACGGCTGTCAAACTGGTAGCACTATTATAGGGACAGCAATATGTTTTAAGTAGATAAGTACCTACTTTGTAAATATTTATCGAACGTACACCTTGTGGCATTAATTTTGGAAAGCGCTTACTTATTAAATTTTGTTAACACCGGTTAACTTACTATGTTAATATTCTATAACATGACAGTTATTCTATAACGAACATGCTTTTAACATGATAATACAACGATAAAAAAACATAGACGAATTGAGAACCTCCTCCTTTTTTGAAGTCGGTTAAAACTAGTGTGTTGATTGCCTGTCTGTGTGGTGACGCATAGATAACACAAGTGTCACCAACCCTTTGATTCCGAAGGGTGTAGTAAGAGCCAACTAAAGGGTATTCAATTCAAGTAACATCTATTTGTGAAAAATGGAAATCTCTAACCTAAAAGCTATGCGAACACGCGTGGCGGACATTTCACACAACGTCATCTAGTCCCAAGCTAAGCTTATATACTTGTGTTATGGGTACCAGAATACTGATAGATTACATATACTACTTTTCTTTTTTAAATACATACTTATTATACATGGAAAACAACCAGACGCAGTACAAACATTTGTATGACATTTATAAATATCACACAAATAATTGTCCCGAGCGGCAATCGAACTGGTAATCCGAGTACGTTACATGTTATCCAAAGAGAATACTGTGTTAGATATATAACTCGTTGTTAACGTGCTGTTTAGTGTGACATGGCCAAAGTACCATAAAGAATGAATCCTTTAACTTAAAACATACTTGAACAATCGGAGTTATTATATTATTCTTATTAATAGGAACTGCTTTTATAGGATATGTTATTCCTTGAGGACAAATATCATTTTGAGGAGCAACTGTTATTACTAATCTTTTATCAGCAATTCCCTATTTAGGAACAATACTAGTAAATTGAATTTGGTCTTGTCCATCCACCGCCAGGTGGCTATTGCTAAGCATTACTTTAAAGTAACAAAACTTGTAACTCGTCGTTAAGTCGTTCACGGCCAACTTAATTTGGTAACACAAGTGATTAACAACTTGCAGGTGGATTTGTAATAGTTTTCTAATTTAGTTTTGTCGGTATGTATCTATAAATGTATTAATCTATGTAACGGAGTCTTTGAAAGTGATTTTCATCCACTTGCAGTAGTCAGATTGATCTGAAATTTTGCACTTAGGTGTGCAGAATTCTCTCGATTGAGTTTATAAACTTAGTTAAACTTTGTAGTTAGTTAGTTAAACTTAGTTTATAAACTCAATCGAGTGACAAATATGGTGGTTAATTTGAATGTTGCAGGCACGACCGCAATAAGCTCAGTTAGAAGAGCTTCGGAACGGTATTCCGAGGTCGTGGGTTCAAGTCATTTTATTAAGTAGTTTTATTTTTCAAGTTCATTTTATTAAACTTATCATGGGAGTGACCACTGTTGGGCACAGGCTTCCTTCACTTTGGGGGGGGGGGGGTTGGGGTGATTTAATATCTAATGTAACACGCTGATTAGATGTGTTGGCGCAGGGGTTATACGGCTTTTGAGCTATTTATATAAGCAATTAAATACTATGTTATTTACTATAAATATACATAAATATTGTCACATAAAATATAACCTTGATCACCTTTCAGATATGAGTGTAAAAGTTCTATAAATTGCTAGTATCCTATTTATTTAACAGTTTTAATTAAATTTTATATGTTTGTAAATATACATATATTTTAATGTGTTGTGTTTTTATTTTATGTTACTTTTGTTTGATAATTATAAAATAAATACTTATATTTTGTTTATGGAATAAGTGTTTTTTATTATTACCCAACTATGAGCAATCCATGAGTTCCATGACACCATGACCGATCTTTCATTATCTATCATAACTTTGACATAATTTTGATAGATTTAAATCATAACTTGGCTAGTAAGGTATTTACTGAGTTAAAATACAGAAACCAACGCATCACGGAAGATACCTAATTGTGCCAATTCTACTTGCCCAACTAAACTTAACAAAAATGGTTTTTTTTTTATTGCTTAGGTTGACAGACGAGGAAACGGCCCATGATGATAAGTGGCATCCGTCGCACATGAACTCTGCAATACCAAGGGCATAGCTAAGCCGCTGCCCACCGAAATTTGAATATCGATAATTTCATTAAGACAATTGGGTAATGTTAAATAAGCTTTTGTATGAATAAAAATGTGTATTATAGAACTTGTGAAAATGTATTTAAATGTAAACTAAGAAAAAAAAATACACCATAGTTTAATTTGTTTTATTTTAATTAAGTTAAGAGGGTACTGTACTCCTTATTTAGGTATATGCCTTAGGTATTGCTATCCCTATTTCCGAGCACTGCGCTGAAAGGGACAAATATAGATGAAGCGGATTTTACCAACAAATTCTTTGAAAATAGACGTTTCGTACTACCGTTTATTTTTCGCGAAAAGTAAACAGATTTTAAAAGTTTTTGCGTTATATTATAGATAAAGAGTATATCTATGTTTCTATCACTTTCTTTTGTGGTAAAACTTTACCAAATTTATTTGATAGACGCTGCAACTTTATCTAAAGAAAACCGAAAAAAGTGGGTTTTTCGGATCGTCATATTTCTTTTAGTTATTATGTTTTGAAAAAAAGAAAGTGATAGAAGCATAGCTGATATACTCTTTATCTGTAATATAACGCAAAAACTATTAAATTCGGTTTAACTTTCGCGAAGAAAAATCGGAAGTACGATAGATACCCATACTTTTGTATGGAGCATAATTTGGTATTGTGCGGTCTTAATTAAAATGACAGTAAATTAGTGTATTTTCATTTAAAGATTGTTTTTATGTTTTTATTATTTATTTTTTATATTTACTTTCATAGTACACACATCAATTTTAATTGTAGGTATATCTGTAACACATAGTTTCTTAATAAAAACCTTCAGTTAAGAGGATACCAAAATAGCTTCGTGCATTTTTCTACGTACGAAGTTTTCATTTTTTCTTTAGATTGAATGGCTAGAGCTTTAATTTTTAAGTATATGTTTTTTCAATATATGATCTAGGATCGCATGAACTCAGAAACGCGATTGAAAAAAGTTTTCTCGATAGAAAACCTTAGCAAAACAACCTCTCTCATTTTTTATTTTTTTCATTTGTCGGTCTATTATCGCGTATTAACTAATGAAATAACTTTAAAAACATAAGTAACTATTATATATAGAAATACGTGAATCGGAATTAAAATATATTTAGTAGATTTTGAGTAAACAAAAAAAATATCCCTAATTCTTCATTTTCCATACCTACTAGCTGTGTTAATAGGTACATGTCGACGAGAATTTTGATGTAGGCCCTTAAATTTGTCGATTTTTGTAGCTGACTCTATCTATATTTATGTTTTAGTTAATTTTAGGTGTACGACTAGAATTGCTACCATTATTAAATCAATAAGAGTATTATTTCCTAATTTATTATCTGTTAAAACAATCGTATTCTATATTACCTTAATTTTCGTCAGTTCAAATCATCGCCAACCATCTGACAGTTACTGAAATAGATACGTCAAAATAGACCTTTAATTACGGCGAGTGTTATGGAACCCTATAATTTTAGTATCTATATAATTTTGTGATCACCAAGTTTGGACATGAAATTTGTATTTTAATTTTGATTACTTTTTTTTATCAGTATTCTTCCGTTAGTAAGTTAAAAGTACCATAATTAAGGTTTTTGGTGGATGGTTTTGATAATATAGTTATATTATGAGTAAAAGTCTATTTGTTTGTATGCAGGTGTTAAACTACTAGTTGAATATTTCTTTACTACCTGTCCGAAATTAGATAAACATTTTTTGTAATTTGTACGAATATACTGCCTTTTTACGTTGGTAAAAATATAATAATTTTTTTATCTCTACAATGCGCGTTAAAAGTCAAGTTTTTTATTTCAAGTAGGCAAGATAAACAAGAAATTAGGCGGGCAGATATCGAGCCATCTTTAACCTACTAGAGGCCCTGGGCACATTAGAATATATGCCCCGTTTTGACCTATGAGATTAAGTACAAAATATGATGAACTAGGGACCAGGATACCCTGGGCATGTGCCCAGTGTAAATTCGAGCCTGAGCTGTAAGTTCGTCCATTATAGGTACAGTCACTCTCCCGGACCCACTATCGCCCCATTGATTTTAGGTATGTGCCTCCTCCTAGGAGGGTTTGTGATCTATTCTTCTCCAGTCCATTTACGTCCCACTGTTGGGGACAGGCCTCCTCCAGTTTGGGTTAGATTATGGTCTACTGTGCCGCGCTGATCAGGCGTGTTGGCACAGGGTTTAGTTTCGAGTTATCCGTCTCTCACAGAGGATGTTATCTATGTGCAATATCCCTTAGCTGACTTTTACAGCACCCTTGGGAGGAGATGGGGTGGTGACGCTTTGTGTTTGTTGTTTTAAGTAGTTGATAATCTGTGATCTCACCTAACGGCCCAGCGGAAGACCAGCGCTGGTTCTCAACTAGCAATCCAGCTGAGCTGCGGCCGTTTCGTGACAGACACTGTTTGAACAGTTTTTAGTTTTGTTTTTATTTTATTTCATGTTTTATGTCAACTTTTTTATTATTTTCCTTGTCTTCTGTACTCTTGTCAACCGTGTTCTGTTATGAATAAATTTATTTTGTTTCTTTCTTTCTATCTGTATTCTTAATCCGTCACCATACAGTTATTTATAACTACAAATAATATAATATTTTCTAACATAATATTTTCTACCTAACTGATCGTAGAGGACACTTTACAGCTCAGTCTCACCCGTGACCATGGTTTCTACAAAGTCTCCGAAACGTCGGGCTAAAATTTAAAACAAATACACGCGTCTAAATCCTTAGAAAGTGGTTTTATTTATACAAATGATATTATAAAGAAGAAACATTATATTTCTGTATGTTTGTAACGATTAAACTTAAGATGAATTACAATGATTCTTTCACAATTAAAGTGCTACTTTCTAAGTAACATAGGCTGTAATAAGTAAAGATGTGGTAGTGAGTTTCAATTTCAAGCGCGTTCAACCTAGTAAGTCGCGGCAACAGACTAATAGGCAATAATAATACAATTCACAAGTGCTTCAAGAGTGAAATTAGGGATTTTTTTGATATTTGACACAACGTCCTCTGCTCCCAAGCTAAGTTTATTTGCTTGTGTTGAGAATATCAGAATACGGTTGTAGGTAATAAGCATATTATCTTCTTTCTTATATATAAAAATCAATTGCTGTTCGTTAGTCTCGCTAAAACTCGAGAACAGTTGCCGATTTTTGTGATTTTGGTCTTAAAATATTCGTAAAAGTCCAGGGAAGGTTTAAACGGTGACCAAATATATGGGGATCTAAAATTCCACGCGTACGGAGAAGCGGGCATCAGCTAGTTTTTTTTATAAATAACTATTTTTATTAGATAGAAAAACATTAACATTAAAACATTAACATCAAATAAATATATGTATGTGTGGGAATCAAACCTACGACCTCGTGAACAATAGTCTGTCAGTAAGAATTTCCAATATCCTTCTGAGATACCACTAGCAGAAAACGGCAATCTTGGAACTCAACGTTTCTTTATTCAGCAGATAATAGATAATCTTTGTCTACCGCATATTGTTCGTGTGATAACGGATTAAGATTATAAGTGTCACCACCCCTTTTCCTCCCGAGTGTGCTGTAAGAGTGAGCTAAGAGATAATGTACACAGATAACACCCTATGTGAGAGACGGAAAGCTCGAAAAATAAACTCTGTGCCAACACGCCTGGTCAGTACGGCATAGTAAACGATAATCCCCTCCCAAACTGGAGGAGGCTCGTACCCAACAGTGGGACGTTAATGGGCTGGAGAGAGAGAGAGAGAATCTACTCCATATGCATTGTGACTTCAAGCCGACTGAGTGATGATGTACCCATAGACTAGATATACATCTGGTATATCTATGATTATAGGTACTAATAAAATCTATTAACACAAAATTTCTGTAAAAAATATTGGGAAATACTGCAAAACTTCCAAGGTCTTGTCTATTTCTAAACCAAAATTCATGAAAATTACTTATTATTAGGTACATATCTACTGTGGTAGTGGTAATTATTGTTTTTTAAAACAATACTTATAATTTGCCATTTAAATAATAACCATTTCATTGTCACCGGTCATTACCACGATAATGACAAAAACTATAAAAATTATAAACATTTTTATTAATCAACAATTTAAGAATAATGGAATAAGTTTATAATAAATTAATCTAATGCCTATTTAGATATTATAAAAAGCTTAATTGTTCAAGTTTAACGACCTTCTTACAACTTTTCAGTCAAACATTAGCCAGATAGTAAAAAATTGTTACCTAAAATTAATAAAATATTCACACATCTTTAAAACGTGCTACAAAACATACATACCGACTAATTATCTCATTTATAAAATAACAAAAATGAATTACCTACTACTCAAATGTATACTAAATTAGTTTTTTTTAGTTTCAATCTAACTTTGGAATTCAATATAATTATAAGCATTAGAAACTACGTCCCGAAGCATTTTACAAGACTGTTTTATCTACAAACATTTAGTTCTACTACTCTATACTGGATGTCGCTACACGTCTGTAAATTGGAATGTGTTTTCTAATAAGAATGAAAAATCATTATAAGAATTTTTGTATATTAAAGATAAAATTATACTTCTTAAAATCTCTGCTATTATCAACTTACAGTTATTTTTGTATGTTTGTTTGTAATCATGATGGGTATAAAGTTAGTCGAAGTTATTTTTTTTAAGACGAGGATGTGTGAGTAGGTATTTTAAATTCTATATTTTCCATTATATTATATTAAAATACAATCCGTTCAACTTAATATAAAGATTATTATTATTACATTTACTGTATACATACAAACTTACATTATTTTCTAACGCTCTTCCTGTTGTATTTAATTTGGTTAAAGTGAAGTGGTAAATATTAGTTTGTAATAAAATTAAAGGTACTTATTTATTATTTATTAAATTTAATTTTATAAGCTTATGGCTCACAATTTTAATTCATGTTAAATTGCATTCCCTCCGTGCCAATGGAACATAACTATCTAAGTAGGTAGGTACTATTGGTCTGCAACCGCACATTAAAAAAAAAAACTAATTAATTGATGAATAAGAACATAAATAATCAGTTCATAAGAATTTTTTTCTTATGAAGTATATAAAAACTACAAGTAAAACTCGAACAATTAAGTTTTGAACTTAAGTTGTGATAACCACCACATAGATGGCGTGAAGCGTTCGCATTTTCTAAAATACAATTAATTATTATCTCCTAAAATTAACCCTAACTGGATGGATTCATAGATGTCGCTAGTTAATAAAATTCACAAAAGATCTATTTAAAAAGCAAAATATTTCTTAAGTAAAGATCTACAAAAATAAATTATTAAAATTCTTTTATTTTAAAAAAATTTTTAAAAAGAAATGGGTAAACCTATGTAAAGTCTTATAACCCGCTCTGGATATTGGAACAACGTTTTGAATAACAGGACGTTTATTATGCTGAAGAAATAGTTATAAGATCTAACTAATGAATATCTTAAGAAACGTATGCGTTGTTTTCAGTGGCGTAGTTAGGTAACCAAGGGCTCTAGGACAAATTAAAAAAATTGGTCAAGTGCGAGTCGGACTCGCGCACGAAGGGTTCCGTACCATTATCTATGCAACATAAGGCAACGTTATTAGTATCGAGCAAGAAACAGTAAAAAAATCATGTTTGTTGTATGGGAGCCCCCCTTAAATATTTATTTTAGTTTATTTTTAGTATTTGTTGTTATAGCGGCAATAGAAATACATCATCAATGAAAATTTCAACTCTCTAGCTATCACCGTTCTTGAGATACAGCCTGGTGACAGACGGACGGACGGACGGACGGATGGACGGATAGCGATGTCTCAGTAATAGGGTCCCGTTTTTACCCTTTGGGTACGGAACCCTAAAAATGGGGCCCCACTGCTATGTATAAAATACTACGTTTTATCAAATAAAAAATATGAAATATACAAATATTTTTAAAATTCTAAAAGAAAGCTAGTTCAGTTCGATCAAGATTTCTGGTAAGAATTCAAGCGCCCCTTGAACTTGAGAGCCCCGGGGCACGGCCCAGCCCAGCCCCTTGGTAGGTACGTCACTTGTTTTTTTTTATACTACATAATAGGTACTCTCTCTCTCTCCAGCCCATTAACGTCCCACTGTTGGGCACGGGCCTCCTCCACTTTGGGAGGGATAACGGTCTACTGTGCCGCGTGCCGCGCTGACCAGACGTGTTGGCACAGGGTTTACTTTCGAGTTTTCCGTCTCTCACAGAGGATGTCATCTGTGTAAAATATCCTTTAGCTGGCTTTTACAGCACCCTGGGGAGGAGATGGGATGGTGACACTTGTATTCTTAGTCCGTCACCACACGGACTAATAGTTACACTACATAAGTAATCAGGCTAATAGGTACACTACATGTAATTTCTAGTCGGTTCGATAACGTATCGTTTGTACTATTATTTAAACACATAACATAGCGTTAGCAGTAGACACTGTTGTGTACTAAAGGATTTTTATCAGAAACTAGCTGCCACCCGCGTCTTCTTACGTGTAGAATTTCGAAATATTTTCTCGTTTTTGTGACATTTTTGACTGACTTTTCAAATCGGACCAGTGGTTCCTGAAATTAGCGCGTTCAAACAAACAAACAAACTCTTCAGCTTTGTAACAATAGTATTATTCTAACAAACAGATCATAAATATTTTATTTTCTCTTCACACAATTAACATTCGACTGTTTGGTCTGTTATGGCACGCTGAGCAAGCGTGTTGGCATTAGGTTTATTTTCGAGTTTACTATCTCTCACAGAGGATGACATCTGTGTATCATATACCTGGCTTTTATAGCACCCTGGGAAGGATAATGCAGAAAAGTTTTAAAATTTTTATTAATTCAAAACATTTCTCACCAATTGTACTCTGTAACTCTGTCAGTGGACAATTCAACTTTTTATTGTAACATGCAGTGCAGCTATCTACTAACTACTTAACATAAATATCTGTCACTCTATGTCTAAACAACTCCAGAATGTGTGCGTATCATTTTTATTGCCTAGAAATCGACTTCAGTCTTCAGAGTCTTCGAGTTCAGTACTTCAGAAGTAGATATCCTAGAAATATATGTATGAAATATGTAAATACAAATGGTCTTATTCATAATGACTTATCGGAGGTTTAAACGGAGATTTTATCGGTGAGATAATAAACGTTTTAGCGTAAAAAGACTATTATGAGTAACAAGTTTTGAAAATTTTCGCGAACTTTTAAAAGTTCGCTAAAATCGTTAGCGAACTTTTAAACCTGCGATAAGTCAATATGAATAAGACCAAAAGTCTTTTGGCGCGCTTATATGCTGACCACGCATTTTCGTGGATAGGCATAGGGTTTTGTTTAGAGATTTCCATCTCTTAACAAATATGCTATCTGTTTGAATAAATAGTTATACATATTTCACACAACGTCCTCTGGTCCCTATTTTTTTATTTAAGTCACACATTGAAATGGTTTATGAAACGCTTACAGCTTCCTAGAAAGGAAATGGGGCACTGACATTTGTATTCTCTAGCCGTCCATATGGATTAACTTTTCAGTAGGTACCTGGATTAGGTACTCGCTATTTTGTTTGTGTTGATTTTTCGTCAGTTCAAGGGGTAAATAAATAAAAGAAATACAGCTGATTTTAACTCAAATTATATATTTTTTTCTCTTGAATCCATCCATCCATCAGCCTCTCTCCATCCACTGTTGGATATAGGTCTCTCCGATAGAATGCCATAAAGTGCGGTACTGCGCATCCAATCCAACCAAGACTTAGTTAAACGTCCGTCCTATCACCAGGCTGTATATTTGGAACGGTGGTTTTTGCATTTACGCACTTCGCCTTTCCGGATGAGGGGCAACCTTCGGGCTTCGTGTGGGACTCCTGGCTTATATTAGGTGTCGGACTACCCACTAAACCCCACAGTGTTCGACCTCGCTCTTAGCCGGGCTATGGTAGTCACTCAGGTATGCATATCTCACCTCATTTTGCTATGTAAACCTCTGTTATGTTAGACAATGGTACCAATTCTACGCGCAAAACTAAACTTAACTTAACAAAAAAATGAAATTTGATTGTGTCAATAACGCAATTCCGTAATGTTAACGATTCTTTCTTGTTAGCAAATCTGTTTATTATAGATTAACGATTGTAATTAATATAAAATTACACAACAAAACAACCAAATAATCAATATACAGCAATAGTTGTTTTCATTTTTTAGTTAAGTTTAGTTGTGGACGTAGAATCGACACCAAATATCCGTATTATGACAGACTAATAGGTACCTAATACAAGTGTCAAAACCTCTTTCCCTTCTCGGGGCCAAAAAGCCAGCTAAGGGATGTTGTACATAGATTACATCACCTGGGCTGCAATCGAATGGGCTGGAGAGAGAGACTGACAAAGAGAGATGTCTATACATTTCATCCTACTTAATATTATAAATGTGAAAGTTTGTGTGGATGTTTGCATGTTTGTTACTCTTTTACGCAAAAATTACTGAATGGATTTTAATGAAACTTTACAAAAATGTAGCTTATGTACCAGATTAACTTATAGGCTACTTAACAAATCAAATTATGGTGGAAAAAATGACTGCCGCAAGCGGGACATTCATTTTCTCCACCATAATTTGATTTGTTAAGTAAAGCATAGCATGTCAATTGCAAAATCAATAAATTACTTTATAGGCTACTTTTCATCTCGAAAGAATGCAAGGTTCCCGTGGGATAATAAGAAAAGATTGTTATCCATTTTAACGGGGGTAACCCAGCTAATATGCTATATTATGTAAAAATACCTGCTTCATTCTTCTTCTTTAGTATTTTAATTTTTTATGTTTTGTTCTCTCTCCAGCCCACTAACGTCCCACTGCTGGGTAGGACCACAGCCTAATAACGGTTTCCTGATCATCTATTACCCGACGTTTAACACTTGCAACGATAAAATGCGGTCTTTTAGACCCTACGGCTAACATCATCTATAATAATATAAGACGCAGTAAAACAACAGGAAAACGCTGACACGATACTATTAATGAAGGGTTATACTTCGGTCTTAGAAAGAAAACCTCATTAGAAATACCACTTAAGAACAATATTTTTACCATAGAGAAATGAAACTTAGGTATAAAGTAATAAGGTTGCATTTTTAATGTAAAGTTTTCTTTTAACCCTTCAATGCTCGCGGTATCATATGCAACTTCCGTAATACAGGAATGGAATAATTGTGTATAATGATATATTACCATTATCTGTCTATCTGTCTGTCTACGGATCGACGATCGTTTGATATCTATCTAACGTTTACGACAAATTTATAATTATATCAGCTCGTTATATTTAAATTGGTAACATTATTATAGCTGTTATGTTCTTTTATTGTGTTTTAACACGCTTTTATTATTTCGGTACGTATCTGTCAAGATATATAATCTATGTAACGGAATCTTTGAAAGTGATTTTCACACACTTGCAGTACTAATGGTAAGTTGGTGTGACACGCTCTTTCGTGATCTAGCTTAGAAGCTTAACAGCTAAACAAAATATATCTTAGATTCACAGCTCATTAACCAAGTGCGACGACTGAAGCGAAAAGTACCGCAGGATTTAGTTCCGTCACAATAAAGGAATGCTAATATGAAGTGGATTTGGCATAGGTCACATACCCAGCACGTCTCAAAATAATGTCAAACATACTGCTGAATGTCCCAGGCAAGGAGACAGATTGCAGTAGAAAAGAAAAAAAATCATTAAAGTCGCACTGTTGAGCACGTGCCCCCTCCACTTCGGAAGGGTTTTGGTCTACGTTACCACGCTCACCAGGCGTGTTGGCATAAGGTTTATAGGGGTTTTATCTGTGTACAATATGCCTTCGGTGGCTTTTACAGCACTTTTCGAAGGATATGAGGTGGTGACACTTGAATCCTTAACCCCTCAATCTTATGGATAAGAATGGCGATTGCATTCCTGAAGGCAACATATGTACCTACATTATATGTACCTGCACTAGTTGTTGCCGACAACTCCGTGCGTGTGGAATTTAGAAAAGCTTTCCCCGTTTTTGCAACATTTTTCACTAATCCTTCGTTCCTATTGGTCTCAACGTGATGTTATATAACCTTAATCAATAAATAAACTATCCAACACAAAAAGATTTTTTTAATTAAAACCAGTAGGTAGTTCCTAAAATAAGTGCTTTGAAAAAAATCAATTTTTCAGCTTTACCTATAACAATTAGAATTAACTCTTGACTTAGGTAATCTTATATATAAAAATCAATTACTGTTCGTTAGTCTCGCTAAAACTCGCGAACAGCTAGGTCGATTTTGGTGATTTTGGTCTTGAAATATTCATGAAAGAACAGGGAAGGTTTAAACGGTTCCTAAAATTCCACGCGTACGGAGTAGCGGGCATCAGCTAGTTTAAAATAAAACTCAACTCATAAACACAATATTTATTTTTAATAAGTTTTTCTTAACAATCTTTTTCATATTTTTAACAACTGGACTAGTTGTGTCTGTAGAAAGTTCTCAATAATAATATAGACTGCCCTGAAATACTATCAAAATTATACGTAAATGTGCCCTCTCGATTGCCAAGGTAGTCTACAAAATATTTAGGGAAAACAAACACTGTACAAATTTAAGTATAAATTCACTTCTGACGAGAATGGTTAGGTCTAAAAAATCGTTGCTTATATTGTTTTATATTGATTGACACATTGTAAAGTGTACTATACTATCAAATTATAATAAATATGACATGTTATTTAATATGTGTAAGACGTTTGTATAAGATGTGGTTGCCTTTAAGAAATGAACACCAGAAATGTAACCTTGACTGTACTCTGTTTGAATTGTTATGTGTATCATTTGATGGCATCTCAAACAATAAATAAATAAATACACTTCATCATATATTTCCCTTGAAGTCAAAAGTTAATTATCAATCCTTCATGGATTTTATTCACAAACAGACATTGAAAATATAATCCCACAAATAAGAACTAGAACATTATAAACACTTTATTATTTTATGTCAACGAATTAAATAGGAAACGGAAGTAGCTACGACAGATGTGCGTGATTTTTCTTTAGTTAAAAAAAATATTGTATGCAAATGTCAAGTTCATTTGCATAATATAAAAGTGTTCGCTTTCAATAAAGCAAAAAGTTAACCCTTTATCGATTTTTTTGTGTTATTTTTTTTTGCCGTTGTCGGTCTATGCATAATTAGAATAATATGTGCTTTGTATCGTGTATGTCATTTTTTGTCCCACAGATGTTTGAGGCTACGGAAGTTGGTACAAAAACGGTTAGAAATCGAGAGTGGAGGGTTAATTTGTTGATAAAAAATATTAAATGGGTATTATGGCGTGCGTCTAAATTGTTTCTTGTTTTTTCGATGACACACCATGCCTTATGGTATATACAAGCCGATGCTCCCGACTTCGCCGAGTTGATCTTTCTTCTATTCTTCGTCAAAGACTAGAACAACCGTCGGGCATGCCTGACTAGATTGAATAGCTAGAGGAAAAAAAAATTATATCTACATGATTGAATGAAACCAAGGATGCGTGTTTGGTTTGACGATACTTCATAGTCTCTGCCTACCCCCATAGGCAAAAGGCGTGATGTTATGATGATGAGATAATAAGCTTATTGTTCAAACGTCACTTTATACTCTCACTCACCAGCCCATTTACGTCCCACTGTTGGGCACGGGCCTCCTCCACTTTGGGAGGGATTATGGTCTACTATGCCGCGCTGACCAGGCGTGTTGGCATAGGATTTAGTTTCAAGTTTTCCGTGTCTTACAGTAGACGTTAACTGCTGATATTGTCCCTTATCTGGCTCTTACAGCACCCTGGGAAAGAAATGGGGAGGTGGACAGCTCTATTATAAAAGATGACTGCTCTGACATTCTTGAGAACTCTATACAAGCATTGTGTGTATAATTTATTCAAAAATCACAATGAAAGGGTGTAATTTAATCATTTTTTGTAACAGCGCGCATTGTTAAAAGCTTACCTATTTTTAAAGGTGTGAATTTAGATGCATCTTCAAATTAAGTTTAATTGACGAATGGGTTTCATGCATGAGAAATTTTATTAATTGATATTAAATAAGTCACATGGACTTATTTAATATCAAATAATAAAATTTCAGAGGATGTTATCTGTGTGCAATATCCCTTAGCTGATTTTACAGCACCCTTGGGAGGAGGTGGGGTGGTGACACTTGTATTCTTAATCCGTCACCACACGGAAAACGGAAGTAAACACTAGGAGGACCCAATCACCGCGAGGCCATGAGTATGACCCCAGTGGACAATACGGCTAGTCTGTGAAAGACTTACTTTGTCCACTATAGTCAAAGTCACTTAATATTATTTCATATTTTTTAGATAAACATGCTTTTTTAAAAAGTCAAAAGCTAGGCGTCTGTTCCTAAAGGGAATCCTATGGAGAAGAACAGACAAGAAACTACGTGGCTTTCTTTTTTCATGGTTTTCATTTTTTCTCATATCAATTTATTTTTCACAATAAAAAGGGTAGTGCAATGTATACCAGTATATGACAAACTCCAATATAACCATTATTCCCTTTTCCAGCTAACATGTCCCGGCTCTTATCCCATTAAGCCAGTGCATCTTTTTCTTCCATACTCTTCTGTCAGACGTCATAGCCACTCCTCCTTTCATATTCTCTTCCTCACAGTCCATTCATATTTTATTGGATATTCATCTACAAGCACTTTCTTCTACTTTCATCTTCTTGATGTTTCTGAAACAAAAAAAAACATTTTTTAATGTGTTTAAATAACTATTTTGGTTCTGCTTCAGAACGTATATAAATATTTTAAGGCAAAAGTTATTACCTATACCAATTATAATAACTTATGCCTCACAAAAAATTTGAGAAAGAAATTATTAAACTAAAATATTAAGAGGATACCAAAATAGCTTCGTGCATTTTTCTATGTACGAAGTTTTCATTGTTTCTTTAGATTGAATGGCTAGAGCTCTAATTTTTAAGTATATGTTTTTTCAATATATGGTCTAGGATCGCATAAACTCAGAAACGCGATTGAAAAAAGTTTTCTCGATAGAAAATCTTGGCGAAACAACCTCTCTAATTTTTTATTTTTTTCATTTGTCGGTCTATTATCGCGTATTAACTAATGAAATAACTTTAAAAACATAAGTAACTATTATATATAGAAACACGTAAATCAGAATTAAAATATGTTTAGTAGATTTTGAGTAAATAGGAAAAGTATCCCTAATTCTTCATTTTCTGTGCCTACTGGCTGTGTTAATATGTACGTGTCGGCGATGATATACGATAATATTGATGTAGGCCCTTAACGAATAGTTTGGAAAAATGGGTCAATTCAGAGGAGCTTTTGGGAAATAATTATAATTTCAACTAAGTAAATAATTACAATTATAAGAATACAAGTGTGACCACCCCATCTCCTCCCAAGGGTGCTGTAAAATTCAGCTAAGGGATATTGCACACAGATAACATCCTCTGTGAGAGACGGAAAACTCGAAAATAAACCCTGTTCCAACACGCCTGGTCAGCGCGACACAGTAGACCATAATCTCTCCAAAGTGGAGAAGGCCCGTGCCCAACAGTGGGACGTAAATGGGCTGGAGAAGAAGAAGAACTAAGTATTTTGAAATTGACTCGCTGAGCTTTGTAGTTTTAATGAATCAAATAAAACAGATTGAGTGGTTATTACGACTGGGTTTGAACCCACGACTAGTACTAGCTATTTATTGTTTACTAAATTAAAAATGAGTCCTACATTGAAACTATTGAAAGTTATAATTATAAAAAGCAAGCTGTTTTAAAACTTCATCAAAATTAGTTAAATTTTAGTCAAGCTTAGTTCTTGACGTAGTAGAATTGACGCCAATATCATACGGCAAGCACGAAATCACAATACATAAATCACGTTGTACATTTACTTTGCATATTGACTTACAAATAAGTAATTATTATAAAAATCTTAATTAAGTATGCCTTCAAAAATAACTTTTCATAGGTGTTTATTAAATACACTTCTGATATTCTTATTATTTTTGTATTAAATAAAACTAAATGAACAATTTTCTTCAAAATGGCGCGGCCCGCGTTTTCTAGTCCGCCATATTTGAACTGCGCGAAAGTGTTGCGCAGTCGTCCGAAAACTAATAACCCCATTCGGACACTATTGTTGCCTCGTGAATTCACCCACGCGATGTTTCTGATTCTTTACCATTATTTGCGAAATTAAACCTAAACGGTTAATAATAAAGTTCAATATTACATTCCACTAAAGATTGAATGTGTTTTTAACTCTAGTATCAAATGGTTATAAGTATACATAACTTTAGAATGAAAAAGTAACTTTATACCAACACAATAGAATTTCTTATTGTCTAAAATAAGTATTAGAATGAAATTATATTTCCTACAAGCGAATTTTATAGTTGTGTTGGTTTATTCAAGGTTTGAAATGTTTTGTCGTCTATTGTGTGTATGTGTGAGTGTCATATATGTGTAAAGAAAACCTTGTTATAATTCACGTGTGTTAGTTTTTGATAAAGAAAGGGTAACGTCATATCTGAATGTTGAATTTTTACCTATGAATGTGACATTCGATGGAATATGCATACATTGATACAAGTGTGTGCGTAAGGAGTATAACATAGTGTTGGCATGTTATCATTTTATGCGAAAATTTTATCGATTCTTATTTATGTATTGAATAAAGACATTACTCGTGATTTCACTCGATTCAATTTAAAAGTATTGTCGCGAAAAAAATACATAAGTACAGACACAGATTTAGGTACTAAATTATGGGTAGAAGATAGTCTTGAAATTCTAGATATTATTGGAAATTATTGAATAGCCTAATTTGTTCTTAATATGTGTACAAAATTTTAGATCAATTTGCCAAACATCTCTTTTATAAGACGTCACATTTTTATTGTTTAATCTCTCCAACACAACCTATTATTGCAATAAAACCAACTTTTGACAGATTTAGATGTTAGGTATATATTCACACAGCGTGTCTAAATCCGTAAAAAGTGGTTTTATATGAACGAATGACTCGTACAAGTGTTAGAAAATACAATCTATTATGTTTTCTTCGGTCTTCTTCTAAATTTAAATCAATAGATATTTATTCGGATAACTTATAAAAATATATTCAATAAACAATCGAAGTACCTACATCACTATTGTCAACCGTGCATGTGTGCTGTCGTATTTTAATAATATTCATTTTTCCATGTCAGCGGATGTTGGAATTCTATGAAATTCTCGGCGTGTAAACCAATATAAATCGAATACAATATAAGTATATATGTATGTCTGTGTGTCTACTATTATATTAAGTGCTTCGGTATTTCATTTTAGCGATTTAAAGAGATTTTTATTGTTATTATTTATACCTATCGGTAATAATGTTTTTTATTTGTTTATCTGCCGCAATTTTTCTTTTAATCTGTTGCCAGAACGGTAGCACTATCCGATCTGGCGACAGATTAAGACAATAATGTTTAGAGTTCCATATCAAAAAGTAAAACGGCTCACTATTGGACTTCGCTATCCTTTCGTCTGTTTCTAGGCTGTATATCAGTAATGATGCTAAATTCCCATACATAATGGTGTCAATTCTACATTTACAACTAAACTTATCTATAGAAAAATGACAACTATTGATGTATTTTGATTAATTGGCTATTTTGTTGTGCACATTTATATTAATTTAAATTGTTATGGTCTTATTCACAATGACTTATCGGAGGTTTAAAAGATCGCTCAAATAGGTTCGCGAAAATTGTCAAAACTTGTTATTCATAATAGTCTTTTTACGCTAAAACGTTTATTATCTCTCCGATAAAATCTCCGTTTAAACCTCCGATAAGTCATCTATACTAATATAGCGGAAGAGTTTGTTTGTTTGTTCGTTTGAACGCGCTAATCTCAGGAACCACTGGGCCGATTTGAAAAATTCTTTCATTGTTAGATAGGGCATTTATCGAGGAAGGCTTTAGGCTAAATAATATCACGCTACGACCAGTAGAAGCGAAGCAGTAGTGAAAAGTGTTGCAAAAACGAGGAAAATTTTCTAAACTCCGGACTGCGGACGGAGTCGCGGGCCACAGCTAGTTATGAATAAGACCCTATGACTATAATACGCAGATTTTTTAATAAAAACGTTTTAGCCAACATTGCCGAATTAAGACACTAAAACTTTTCATTGGAGACTAAAGATTTTGATTAAAATACTTATGTGTACAAAATAAAATAGCCAAAGAAATCAAAACACAGCAATAGTTGTTTTCATCTTTTAGTTAGGTTAAGTTTAGTTGTGCGCGTAGAATCGATACCAGTATACAAGTTTGTACATTGTTTTGTTGGAAAATAAAGTATTATAGTAAGTAGTAAGTGAGTCATGTTCAGTCCTCAATAAATAAAAGGAAACGTCTGTTGTTGCGTTTACGTAAAACGTTATTGATGGTGTTACGTCAAAAACAAAACTGTACACATTTATATAGTGGCCCTGAATTTGTACACACCCCAGCGCGGAGCATTTCCGTTAACTATTGGGATGGGAAACATACCATTTTCTTCAATATATCGATACTTTTTGATAAAAATTTAATGCTTCACCCTGTGGTCGCGTGATTCACGTACTGTACTGCCATTCACGAGGTCGCGGGTTTAATTACCGCACGGGAAAACTATTTCTGTGATATTTATAAGTGTCATACAAATGTTTGTTATATTAGAACTAGGTGTTGTCCGCGACTACAAACGCATGGAATTTTAAAAAGTTTTCGCATTTTTACAACATTTTTCGCTGATGCTGCGCTCCTATTGATCGCGGTGTGATGTTATATAGCCTATAGCCTTTTTCGATAAATGTACTATTCAAAAATGAAAGAATTTTTCAAATCAGAACAGCGGTTGCGGAGATATGCGCGTTCAAACAAACAAACAAACTCTTCCGCTTTATAATATTTATTTATTTATTTATTCATTCATTGGGTATTTATTGCTTACAGTAATCCTTTCGCAATAAGTATATACAATATACATTTATAAATTCAATTAGGAATAAAAATTATTTACATTATTAATATTATCATGATACATTTTTGTTATTTGCAAGTCATAATAAAAAGTCATTTGAAGTCAAAAAATAATAATAAAATCTTACAGACATGATAAATATTAGTATGATATTAGTATCTACGGGCCTCGTGGTCTAGTGGTTCATATAACGGACTGCCGTTCACGAGGTCTCGGGTTCGATTCCCGGTCAGGACAAATATTTGTGTGATGTTTTTAATCGTCATACAAATGTTTGTACTGCGTCTGGGTGTTTCTATGTATTATAAGTATGTATTTACAAAAGAAAAGTAGTATATGTATTCTATCCGTATTCTGGTACCCATAACACAAGCATATAAGCTTAGCTTGGGACCAGAGGACGTTGTGTGAAATGTCCATGAATATTTATTTATTTATTTAATCTATACTTCTATAATAATAATATAAAGCTGAAGAGTTTGTTTGTTTAAACACACTATTCTCAGGAACTGTCTGTTTTGAGAGATTCTTTCAGTGTTAGATAGTTCATTTATTGAGGAAGGGTATGAGCTATATAACATCACGCTGCGACCTATAGGAGCGAAGCATCACTGGCAAACAAAAACAAAAACGGGGAAAATTTTCTGCATTCTACGCCTAATAAGTCAATGGCAATAGATAGTGTATTATAATTCCAGTTAACAGTAATACTACGGTTAGTTATCTAACTGTCAATCTCAGTTAATAGTATTTAATTTTCAATGATGCGAAAAGGCGTGTTCGATAAACCCCAGGTATTTCCATAACCAGTGGTTTTGAGATCAAATCTTGTACATCAAATAGAACCTGCAATGAAATAATTGACTTCCAGTTAATCTTATATCGTAGTATTTGAATAATTCACTCCAATAATTATTCAATTACACACCGTGTGGTGACGGATTAAGAATACAAGTGTCACCACCCCATCTGCTCCCAAGGGTGCTGTAAAAGTCAGCTAAGGGATATCGCACACAGATAACATCCTCTGTGAGAGATGGAAAACTCGAAACTTAACCCTGTGCCAACACGCCTGGTCAGCGCGGTACAGTAGACCATATTCTCCTCCCAAAGTGGAGGAGGCCCGTGCTCAACAGTGGGACCTAAATGGACTGAAAAGAGAGAGAGACAATTCACTCCAAACTAACAGTTTTTCGATACAGTTAATGCTATTTTGTTGAAGATATAAAAATCAATGTGTACACATTAGTTGTAGAAGTATAAAGTAAAGTGTGCAGTAAAAATATTTGCATACACTTTTATTTTAGCAATAATTTAAATGATAAATACAATCAATTATAGTAGTTTGTATTTGTTGTTTTTGTATGTATTTCCCTATGTGAGCTTATATCTTTAAAACCACACAACAGATTTTGATGCGTAATAAATTAAATTATAGTGGAAAAAATGATCGCCATGGGCAGTACATGAACCCACAACCTCGGAATATCCTTCCGTTGCTCTTTCAACTAAGCTACCATGGACCAGCACCTGATAATCAAACTTTCCACTACAATATTTCTCAATGTGAGTTAAACATCGCTCGATGTTTTTGTTTGATTTTTTATGTAAAAGCATAGTAAGTCAACTATAGACACTATGCTCCATACAAACATATGGACATCGTAGTACACATTGTTTTCTTATTGGATATTGCCTCTAATGCAACGAGTTTTTCTCACAGTATCTAGGTCTATATCTACGCTTCTATTACTTTTTTGTTCAAAACATTATAACTAAAAGAATTATGACCGTCCAAAAATCCCTTTTTTCCATTTTCTTTAGAAAAAGTTGTAGCATATATGACACAAATTCTTGAAATGTGAATAAAATGTGAATCACGAAAAACATTAACTAACAAAAAATCTTGTAAGCGAAGTAATTCATCCATTTTAAAATCTAACATTTATATTATAAAATATACATAGATTCGTAATATAATATGTTCAATATGCATACTATGTTATTACATAGTTGCATAAATGTACTTATATTAATATGCATGCAGATTACTCATATCGATAAGTGTATACGCTGGATATATTTATAACTTCTTTGCATAATAAAATATAAAGGAAACATAAACTAGTTGTTCGCTAATTGATAAGCAATTACCAAGCAAACTGGATACAATTAATATATCCCTAGCTATTTATTTTATTTATTTATTTATTCTTTATTGCACACATACAAAGCAAAACAGAGAAAAATACAGACGTAAAAGAAACAACTTGTGCAAAGGCGAGCTTAATTCAATAATGAATTTTCTTCCAGAAAACCTCTGAATCGAAAAAAGTAATACCTGAGTAACTACCATGGCCCGGCCAAGGTGTGAGGAGGAACACTGTGGGGTTTAGCGGGTAGTCCGGGTCTGTTTCCGGACCCGGGAGTCCCACGCGAAGCGGGTAAATGTATTCCCCACGTAAAAAAAATTTCTTGATATCCGGATTCCTCGCGTGCGAAGCTGAGGGCAACCGCCAGTAAATAATATACATATAATTGTCCTGTTCTCCACCTTATGAAAACCAGTAAACCCACTAACCACTGTACACTTATTGATTTATTAACTCTTTATTGTAGACTTTACAACAATCAAAAACAAAGCTTAAGACGGCACGATACCAAATTATGCTCCATACAAAAATATGGGTATCGTACTTCCCTTTTTTCTTCGCGAAAGATAAACCGATTTTAATTGTTTTTACGCTATATTATAGATGAAGATAAGTATACCTATGCTTCTGTCACTTTCTTTTTTTCTATACATACTTAATAACTAAAATAAATATGACCATCCAAAAATCCCGTTTTTTTGGTTTTCTTTTGGTAGAGATGCAGCGTCTATTACACATATTTGGTAACGTTTTACCAATACAGAAAGTGATAGAAGCATATATATACTTTTCATCTATAATATAGCGTAAAAACAATTAAAATCGGTTTATCTTTCGCGAAGAAAAAAGGGGAGGACGAAACGTCTTTTTTTCAAAGAATTAGTAGGTAAAATCTGCTTCAGCTATATTTGTCCCTTTCAGCACGGCGCTCGGGAATAGGGATAGCAATACCTAAGGCAAATACTTAAATTAGGAGTACAGTACCCTCTTAAGGTTAGGTTACAAGTCTATTCATTACAAGTCTATGTCATACAAGTGTTTGTACTGCGTCTGGGTATTTCTATGTATTATAAGTATGTATTTACAAAAAAAAGGAGTATATGTAGTATATCCGTATTCTGGTACCCATAACACAAGCATATAAGCTTAGCTTGGGACCAGAGGACGTTGTGTGTAATGTCCATGAATATTTATATTTATTTATTTATTTTATTTATTATTTTTAACAAATTAAATATCGATAGCGTAATAAAAAAGTAACAAAACATCGATATTAATCTTTGCCGCATCACTATATACAGTAAGGATACAAGACATTTGTTTCAGCAGCTACCCGATTTCACTCTTTCTGGGGGTAGCCGAAAATAAGCGGCGTGCTAAATCGACAGACAAATTACGCCTTTACTATACTCCGGCCAGTACTTTATTACGCGCTCGTAATTTATTAACAACATAATGTACTTATTGCGTTTTGTGGCTATTAAGAAGTTATTAATGTTTTTCGAACTGCTAATGACCCCATTTTCATGAAATAAATAAAAAAATAAAGGGTTATATACCTACGTATCACTTGCAATCGTCGTGCATCTACCTATGCAAAAGATTTCTAATTAAGCGCTATTTTTATAGTCTCTAGGTCTCTACCTATCCTAATGCGAAAATTCGTGACGATATGTAAATGTAACTTAATGTTAGCCCTGGAAACAAACATCGTTGTAACTATGACGTCAGTCCTTGACTGTCATCAAAATATTTACTGATTTTTCCCGCTCATTCTCTTTCTCCAGCATGTAAACGTGCTGTTGTGCACTTTGGAAGTGATTATGGTCTACTTTGCCGCACTGAGCGGGCGTTACCATAGGGCTTACTTTCATGTTTTTTTTGCATGGCTAACACAATTTAGCCAAGCAAGGAAAATAGAGTAATAATGTTTGATATGACGCCTGAGTATCAGAGACACATGATTATGAGGCTTCAAACTGGCTCAGTTATGTATAGAGATACTATCTGTTAAGTTTAATCTTTGGTACAGATATACCTATGTACCTAAAGCTATTCGAAGGAATATACCTACAAACTTTTAATATATTTTCATAAAAAGGCACTTTTATTCACCGGTCTACTGGTCATTAAAATAAAAAATAGTTGAACCAAACACAAATACGGATCCAATCCCCTATTCGTTTCATGCAGTCGCTCACGCAAACTAAATTTTCCGATAGTGAATGGTTTCAAGATGGCGGACCCCTTGTGTATGTGTGTATATGTGTGCGTGCTTGTTATCCAGTCACTCTTTCTCCTATATTTCCCATTCGTTTTGACAGGCTACACGCTGTTAACGCATTGTGCCGTAAAGGAAATTTTTATAATACATTCGTTTGAGTTCTTTTTTCAATAATCTTGTACTATTTTTGGATAAAATATTATTTTTAGTTTACTGCCAAGCTTAAAATAGCGTTAGAACTAGATTTTATTCAATTTCGTTTGATATCCATTCTAAAATGAGGACCGGTTTCAATCTATATGGAGATAGGTACCAATTAATTTTGATAAGCCGTTTACTACATAATGAAAAAGCCATTTTTAAATATGATTAAGATATTTATAATGTAAAATCGTAAATTTTGCCTTAGCTTATTTGCCCACAACAACAAAAATAGAGCTAGTATCACCATTTTTCCTCCAACACTAGAATTACTGACACACTAAATTTATTAAATATTTCAGTAATTATTTCCCCCTTCCCTATCCATTTACGTCCCACTGTTGAGCACAAGCCTCCTCCACATTGGTAAGGTATTTGGTTTACTATGCCACGCTGTTCAGACCCTATCTATCCCTAGGGTTTTGTTTTGAGTTTTCCTTCTTTAATCTTTTACAGAAGATGTTACATGCTTTTATTATTCGCGTAGCATTTTGAGGAGAAAAAATGGTGATAACACTTGTCTTTAGTACAGAGACGCATGTTCTTAAATAAAGAATTTTACAAAAATTTTGCCAAAACAAATTTCTTTTCTGCGAAATTTCAAACAAAGATACCAACAATAAATAAATGAATATGGACATAGCACACAGCGTCTTCTGGTCTCAAGCTAAGCTTATATGCTTGTGTTATGGATACTAGAATACGTATAGAATACATAGACTGCCTTCTTTTGTAAATGGAAAAAGTTAGCAAGTTGCGCCATTATGCTTCAAGACCGTAGCACACGTAAGTCCCCTACGAGCTCTCAAGGGTTGCTTGTTAAACGACAATATGTTGGTTGTGGATACCAAATAATTATTTACTATACTTTACTAAACTTAAAATGATTGCGTATTCACATATTTCTGTACTAATGATCGATTATGAGTATATTTTTAAACGAGACTTAAATAATACTAGCTCTTGCCCGCGACTTCGTACACGTGAAATTTAGAAATCAATCCTTAACAAACATAAGTTTACTCTTCCGCTCGATAGATGGCGCTGTACGTTTTTTAAATCGCGCTATCATTTCGTTCCACTCATTAACACTTAAGCTCGTCAAAATTATTAGATAGAATAAGATAAGATTTTTATTATTATCATCCTTTTAGACATTTAACTGTTTGTACCAAAAGTACAGAAAAAATTTGTGAGAAACTAGCCGTTTTCATTTGATAAATTAACTAACAACTATCAGTCTTATTCATAATGACTTATCGGAGGTTTAAACGGAGATTTTAACGGAGAGATAATAAACGTTTTATCGTAAAAAGACTATTATAAATAACAAGTTTTCACAACATTCACGAACCGATTTTAGCGAACTTTTAAACCTCCGATAAGTCATTATGAATAAGGCCATAACTCTTTACGAATATACTCTTATTACTATGGGAGTTAAGAAATCGCAGTATTTTTAAAGTCAAAGTCAAATGTAATAACTTATACTAACACTACAATTTAATTTATTAAGTAAAACCATAGCAAGTCAATTGCAAAATTAATAAATTACTTCACAGTCAAATGTGTTACATTAAGTACCTAGACAACATTAACGCCCTCTTTTAAGTCGTCAGAAGCTAGGCAGCGGTTCCAAAAATTAATCCTATGGAGAAGAACAGACAAGAAACTACATATATATACCTATAGTTACGGTCTTATTCATAATGACTTAACGGAGGTTTAAAAGTTCGCTAAAATCGGTTCGCGAAAATTGTCAAAACTTGTTATTCATGATAGTCTTTTTACGCTAAAACATTTATTATCTCTCCGATAAAATCTCCGTTTGAACCTCCGATAAGTTATTATGAATAAGACCATAAGTATAATACATTTAACTTAACGGAGTTAAAAGCAATAATTTATCAAATCGGTTCAGTAGTTTAGATGTTAGGGGCAATTTGTCTGCATTGAAACGTAATACGCTCGAATAAATAAATCTATAGCAATATTAAAAGGCTGAAGAGTTAGTTTGTTTGAACGCACTAATCTCAGAAACTACTGGCGAGAATCGAATGGAAAAAATATTTTTGTGTTGGATAGTACATTTATCAAATAAGGCTATAAGGTATATAAACATCACGCTGCGACCAATAGGAGCGAAGCATCAGTGAAAAATGTAGCGAAAGCAAAACAAATATTATATGGATTTTAGACGAGTTTCTTATCTCTCTCCAGCCCACTAACGTCCCCCTGTTGGGCACGGGCCTCCTCCACTTTGGGAGGGATTATATAGTCTATGGTGCCGCGCTGTCTCCATGTGGTGACGGATTAAGTATACAAGTGTCACCACCCCATCTCCTCCCAAGGGTGCTGTAAAAGTCTGCTAAGGGATATTGCACACAGATAACACCCTCTGTAAGCGACGGAAACCTCTAAAATAAACGCTGTGCCAACACGCCTGGTCAGCGCGGCACAGTAGACCATAATCCCTCCCAAACTAGAGGAGGCCTGTGCTCAACAGTGGGACGTAAATGGGCTGTAGAGAGAGATGCCGCGCTGACCAGGCATGTTTGCACAGGGTTTATTATCGAGTTTTCCGTCTGTTATAGAGGATGTTATCTGTATGCAATATGACTTAGCTGGTTTTTACAAGAATATTATGATACAAGAAATCTAAACCATTATTGTAAAGCTAAGGAGTTTGATTATTTGAACGCGCTAATCTCAGAAACTACTGGTTCGAATGGAAAATTCTTTTTGTGTTGCATAGTACATTTATCGAGGAAGGCTATAGGGTATATAACATCACGTTATGACCGATAGTAGCAAAGCATTGGTGAAAAAAGGTTGCAAAAAAGTGAAACATTTTCTAAATTCTTATATGAAAACTTGCTTACAGCACACTTGAGAGATTGAGAGAGAATGGGGTGGTGACTTGTATTGTTAATCTATCACCATACACACATATAATATGTGTATAGTTTTAGATTTTTCCATCAGAAAAGGTATTCTCGTTTTTGAAATAAATTCACGTCCGCTATCCTTGCAGAAGCTTTTCTAGTAAATTTTTGACACTTGTCATGTCTCCCGCATCACAATGAGATGGGGGTGACCTACCCTTAGCTACCCTTACCCCTTGCCAACCTATACCCTTCTTGTATTTTCACAGCGTTATATTATATTTATCTGTTTAAAATATTTCGTTTCCAATAAAACTAGCTTTTGTTTGACTTATTTTACACTAGGTGTAGACCGCGACTCTGTACGCGTGGAATTAAGAAAGTTTTTTTATTTTTGCTTATGCTTCGCTGTTATTGGTCATAGCGTGATGTTATATAGCCTAAAGCTTACCTTGGTTAATGGACTATCCAACCCATAAAGAATTTTTCAATTCGAACCAGTAGTTCCTGAGATTAGCGCGTTCTAACAAACAAACTCTTCGGCTTTATAATATTAACTAGCTGTTGCTCGCGACTCCGTCCGCGTGGAATTTAGAAAATTTTCCCCGTATTTGCAACATTTATCACTACTGCTTCGCTTCTACTGGTCGTAGCCTGATGTTATATAATCTAAAGCCTTACACGATAAATGCCCTATCTAACACAGAAATAATTTTTCAAATCGGCCCAGTGGTTCCTGATATTAGCGCGTTTAAACAAACAAACAAACTCTTCCGCTTTATAATAATAATATTAAGCATAGGTAGTATAGATTTTTACACTAAAAACCGACTAAATACTATTTAGAGACGTGCAGGAATGGTCCCACATAACAGGATGAAGGCTAGAGAAAGATGATGAGCAGGATTTGTTGTTATAGCATCAACTGATATACATAAACTGAAACTTTCGGTTCTTTGCTATCACCGTTACAGAGATACAGCCTGATGACAGACGGATGGACGGACAGTGAAGCTTATAAGGGTACTGTCTTATCTTTTAGTGCGAAGATTCGAATGGTGAAAGAATTACAAACATACAAAAATACATAATTTCCTATCTATGGAAACGATGTATTTCGTTCAAACAAATAAACTCTTTAGCTACATTCAAAAGCTAAAGAGTTTGTTTCTTTAAACGCGCTAATTTCAGGAACCGCTGATCCAATGTAAACAATTTTTTCCGTGTTGGATAGTTCATTTATCGAGAAGGCTATAGGCTATATAACATCACGCTGCGACTAATAGGAGCGCAGCATTAGTTAGTTTATAACATTACGATAGGAATAAATTTTGCATTCCACTAACTCTAGTTTAACATATGTTTGTATTTAATACTTTAATTACACTGAAATAATTGACAAACATGACTGAAGAAATAAATAAATATTCATGGACATTTCACACAAGGTCCAATGGTCCCAAGCTAAGCTTAGGTATATGCTTGTGTTATGGGTACTAGAACACGGATAGAATACATAACTATACCTACTACTATTCTTTTGTAAATAATAATACATAAAAATATCCAGACGCAGTACAAACATCATATGTGTGTGGAGATCGAACCCGCGACCTCGTGAACGACAGTCCGTTATATGAAGCACAACATCACGGGGCCCGTCAAAATCGAAATCAATGAATATTTTTCATAGTTCTAAGAAATGAGTTTTCCGAATGAATCCAGGTATTTTCCCGACATCCAGCGCATATTACATCACACAATAGAAAAGAAAACCTTCTAAGAAATCAGTTAAAAAATAAACATAATAAATTACGATTGCAATCGCAACTCATCTTACAAAATAAATTGGCGCATAGCCATAAGAAAATCAGGAAATTGACAATAACTCGTTAATAACCGACATTATACCTCCAATATTGCATGAATAACCACAATTACTCGTTTTATTACCAAACAAATGAGACTAACTTAATCATAAAGCTATCATAGCCAATAAAATTAATCAAATACAAAATTTAAATTACATAATCCCGGTACAGATACCTCGAAATCACCCCTAATGTAACAGTTAACCCAGTAACCGACTTGCTAATAAAACACCAATTTAACCTTGACACAGCCCTAGTTAGTATGCAAAAGCTTTCTTTTAAAATCTTACATATTAATTTGCAAATTTAACAAACTATTGAAAATGAACTTCACTAACTAGAACTCAAGATTGAAATTCATTGCCCCAAACCGCTTAGATAGACGTTCCATTTTCAAAAATGGAAAATTCAAATAAATTCTTAAAAAAAATAAATTCTAAATTCAAACCTTGAAGAAATAATACAAAGTTCAAAATGAATATCAAAATATAAAGCGCTTATATGGCATTCCGAATTTGAGTAAGTTATTTAGCACGTGGTTCTCGTGACGACGTTCGCAATTTGAGTATAAATTAGAACACTTATCTCGTCGCGGTCCCGTCTTCCCTTACTTTCTAACAACTGCTTGAGTCCCAACTATGAGGTGTTCTCTTTCTCACATCATATCAAGCAAGGGTAGGGGTGTTACCGGCATCAAGAGTGCTTTATCGATATTTCCAAGATAATACTTCATCGCTACGACAACGGGGTGGGCGCCTTATGAATAACAAAATGATAAATCTACGCTATCTCAAAGTATAGAGTGAGGTATCTAAATAAGGTAAGCAAAATCGATAAGGGGTGTGTTTTTATGATGTATAGATTGCCGACATCAAATACAAAAACGTTCTTCCTTTTGCTTGTTGTGTTATGAAATATAGAGTATCGATAGTCGATGTTTTTAATAAATGTGGTACGCTCTCATATTTAATTTAGCGGCGGAAGCAACAGGTTATTAGCACGGAGCTTTCCCGCCTAACTTTCCGGGCGTTCACTTTTTAAATTCCTCTCTTTCCCTTTCTAATTGGGTTGCTTTCTCCCTTTTCCGTGAATGAATGAAACTTGTTGCTTGCTGAATCATTTCGCATTTATATTAAGACTTTTAAATGTGTGTCATTGTATTAAGCTGAGAGCCGTGGAGCGGTGGACCTTAAAATCGATTGCTGCTCGATTTGATAAACCGATGGTGTCACTTTGAACCGAATTTTCCTACCCTTATTATCATTTAACCGTAAAACTTATTTTAGCGTATAATTTTATGCTTGAGCGATTACCCTTTGGGCGTAAAAATTAACACGTTCGATGGTTAATGATTTTCCGCTCATTAGTTCTATTGAACTTCTTCTGTGATGTTAAGTTTGTATTTTGTTACAGTAAAAATAATATAAGAAATCTTAACAATGTATGTCAAATATCTAAGAGACAAAAGAAATATATAAGTACAAAAGGAAATCATCTAAGGGTTATTGCTTATGAAGTAAAATAACTCACAATGTGACAAATTGCGACATGAATCCACATATCAAATTTCACATTTTAACCACGCACCAACGTTATCCATACGTATAGATTCACAGTCATACGTGAAACGAAGCCCACACCATATCTTACTCTCGAACACACGAATATACATACATACATTTATATATATTTCTATTCATCACCCAATACATTTTATCTATGTTACCGTTGCCTTACTAGAAATATCGTACATTCTAAATGGTCGCATCACTATTTGGATTGCGTATAATGTTGAATCTTATTTTCGTTAGAACAAATTTGAAATTCGAACGAAGTTTTGTAACAATTTCCTTTGAAAATGGCGGGAAAGCGCGATCGAGTCTCACGAGGTATTCTCAAGGGGTGAGCGTAGTTCTTGCGCTTAGATATAAAGAAAGGTAGATACTTATGAAATTCGAAGGAAAAACCACCCTTCCCTATACTTACACAGCGCAGTCGATTCGGTTTTCGCGGAGGAAATTGTAGCGTAGTTTGAGCGGGACATTCGTTCACCGTACGCCGCATAGAGACGACGATTTTCTCGAATTTCCTTCGGGACGATCTGAAATATGTCTTTGATTTTTTTTCTAAATTTGAATTTTGAATTATGAGTGGCGCGAATATTTCTTTTGCTTTTTTTACTGTAGACTTTTTATTTTTTAGTGTTAAAATCATGAACCGGGTCGCGTAAATTGTCTTCAAAACTTTGCGGCGTGGCGTATAAAAGGTAAGATTAGAATTTGTTAGGCTATTAACTTGAGTACGAAATTTCAAAGACAATGGTACAAAACTTTTTAAAGAACAATTTTGTTTTTTAAAAGTTTCTAGGATGTCGGTGGTATAGTTTGATGGCTTTTAAAAAGTTTTGTCGGTAACTGAGTTTATTATCTTGTCCTAATGGCTTTTGTCAATTTTATCAATCGGTGTTATACTTATTGTTTTTTCTATTTAAATAATGATAAATGTGTTACGGAGCGGGTTTTAAAAACAGAATTTTACGTTTACCTAATGTTTAATTCCCTTAGATTAGACCATTGACGGGCCTCGTGGCCTAGTGGTTCATATAACGGACTGCCGTTCACGAGGTCTCGGGTTCGATTCCCGGTCAGGACAAATATTTGTGCGATGTTTTTAATTGTCATACAAATGTTTGTACTGCGTCTGGGTGTTTCTATGTATTATAAGTATGTATTTACAAAAGAAAAGTAGTATATGTATTCTATCCGTATTCTGGTACCCATAACACAAGCATATAAAGCTTAGCTTGGGACCAGAGGACGTTGTGTGAAATGTCCATGAATATTTATTTATTTATTATTTATTTATTTATTTCTTTTAAACTTTTAACGCTCTTAGACTGGTACGTAATAATTATTGCGCATTTTCAAATAAAAACGACTGCGTCTGTTTTTGGCGATAAACTTAGAAACTATCATCATCATAACATCACGCCTCGTTCCCATGGCGGTAGGCAAAGACTATAGACCTACTGAATAGTTTTACGCAGTTTACGCGAATAGGTAAAGTTGTTTATGGGGAATATTTACGTGCATCATACGTTTATCATCAGCATCATTCCCTGTCCCATTTCATTCTGTCACATGTCATCTGTGAAATCACATCCATCTTCTTGATATCCTCTTTCACACAATTCATTCATCTTTTCTCTGGTCAGCCTTTAGCCTTACATTACGTTATCATTCTTTTTATTGTCGAAAATGTCAGAAATCTCTGAAACCGGGAGCTTTTAAAATTTTTCAACAAAAGTGCCCCCTTAATTTGCAAGGCGTTGGCGAGTTGGTACAGGGTTAATGTTCGGGCTTACCATCCCTATGTCACCCTATGTCAACACGCCTGGTCAGAGCGGCATTCGCAGAATAGAGACTCTACCGAAATAAAGAAGGCACATGCTCAACTGTGGGTCGTTAATGGGCTGCAGAAAGAAAGAAAAAGCTCTACTATATTATATATTAATACTAGCTGTTGTCCGCGATTTCGTGCGTATGGGATTTGGAATTTTTTTGCCGTCTTAGCAACATTATTGACTAATGCTTCGCACTTAGTGGCAGCCTAATGTTATATAACCGTCAATACGTTTTTAAATCGCACTATGGTTTGTTTACACACATTAACACTTAAGCTCGTCAAAAATTTTGGTATTTATTACGCTTTTCGCATTTTAAAATTAGTAAGGATAGTACGTTACTATCCAACACTGAAAGAATTTTTCAAATCGGACTAGTTATTCTTGAGATTAGCGCGTTCAAACAAATAATTAAATAAAAAAACTCGCCAGTATTGTAATATTATATATGTAGTAATACTAGCTCTTGCCCGTGACTTTATACGCGTGAAATTTGGAAAACTCACAAATTATACAAAAAAGTCATCCCCATGAACCACTCTATCTTATATAAAAACCGCATCAAAATCCGTTGCGTACTTTTGAAAATATAAGCTGACATAAGGACATACATACAAAAATAACGACTTTGTTATATATTATGTAAAGATAGTACATATAATATTTTCGTACATACGTACGTATCATAGATGCACATATCTTAGACACTAACCACGTACAAGACATAGAATAATTATGTTAATATAATTCTTATTGTATTAGTGAAGCAATAACTTTAAACTGATTGAGTATTCACAATGACATTTAGGCGTGACAGCTGTCACAATTGACAGTTGGAAATTATACCTCAGTAGTAAGAAGGCGTTGGTTTGAATGTCAAATATAGTTTTAAACTAGATGTAGTTACATAGCTACATAACTATGGTTGTGTTTTTTTTTTAAATGGACATGTTACACAACTTCTTTTTTAATTTTCTCTTTGTGCCCTACCAGGCTATGGCGGTGCTTTAAGCCTTACCATGACCCGGCAAGGTTACTTACGTTGTTTTCTAAACCCCACGCGTACGAACTTGCGAGTAACAGCAAAGGTCGCATCAATTTTTTTTGTAATTCATGTGATGACAAGTCTAACCTCTTTTCAGCCCATTAAGGTCCCACTGTTAGGAACGGGCCTCCTACGCTTTGGGAGGGATTATGATCGACTGTACCTGACCAGACGTCTTCGTATAAAGTTTATTTTCGTGATTTCCGTCTCTCACGGATGTTATCTGTGTACAATATCCCTTAACTTTTACAGCACCCTGAGAAGGTAAAAGGGTGTTGATACTTGCATTCATATTCTTGAGGTGACTCTACTATTTACTATAAAAGATAAAATCATTAAAATTAAACCCTTCCTCGATAAATTTAATGTACTATCCGACACTGAAAGATCTTTTCAAATCAGACCATATTAGCGCATTCAAATAAACAAACTCTTCAGCTTTATCATGTTAAGTATAGATTACAGTACTCTTTCGTCGGCGCAATTTTACTAAAAAGGGTTATAAAGTTGCTATTAGATTATTAGTTGAAATCAAACCAACGACCATAATATATGGACATTGACGAAAAATGATAATAAATACGGCCCAACGGAAGACCAGCGCTGGTTTTTAACCAGCATTATGCTTAAGTTGGGTCCGTATTTGTGACTACACACATTATTATTGTTATTAGTTCTGTGAACAGTTGTATTTTTAGGGTTCCGTACCCAAAGGGTAAAAACGGGACCCTATTACTGAGACTTCGCTGTCCGTCCGTCCGTCTGTCACCAGGCTGTATCTCAAGAAATAAAATAAAATAAATATTTAAGGGGGGAGCCCCCCTTAAATATTTATTTTATTTTATTTTTAGATTTGTTGTTATAGCGGCAATAGAAATACATCATCTGTGAAAATTTCAACTGTCTAGCTATCACCGTTCTTGAGATACAGCCTGGTGACAGACGGACCGACGGACGGACGGATGGACAGCGAAGTCTCAGTAATAGGGTCCCGTATACATACAACAAACATGATTTTTTTACCGTTTCTTGCTCGATACTAATAACGTTGCCTTATGTTGCATAGATAATGGTACGGAACCCTTCGTGCGCGAGTCCGACTCGCACTTGACCATTTTTTTTACCTTTTTTTTATTTATTGTAAGTATGAGTAGTCGTCTTTCCGTGTGGTGACGGATTAAGAATACAAGTGTCACCACCCCATCTCCTCCCAAGGGTGCTGTAAAAGTCAGCTAAGGGATATCGCACACAGATAACATGTTCTGTGAGAGACGGAAAACTCGAACGCACAGTAGACCGTAATCCCTCCCAAAGTGGAGGAGGCCCGTGCCCAACAGTGGGACGTAGATGGGCTGGGGAAAAAGAAGAGAAGATAAGTAGTCGCAAATTAAATATTTTTCTTTCTTTCTTTCTAATATATGCACTAAGTTTCATCGACATCTTTGTTATTTGTATAGTTAATCCTGTATCAACACTAGGGTGCCTCCAGGATTTGCATGCAGTAATTTGTGAGTGACATCTATCCGATTTACTTTAACTTTATTGCCTTCTCTCTGATCCGTACCTTTTATTAAAAAAAAAACAATCTACAAAAAATAAATAAATAAAAAGGCTGTGTGTATTTTATATTTTTTTGCTTTTTGATTTTACAAGAAAAATATTGCTAAGTACTTAACTAAGTCAGTTATGTCAATAATAATGTGACAGAATTTAATTTTAAAAATATTATAACATTATTAAATACCTAGAAAATATATTAGGAAAAAGACGTGTGTTACTCGGGGACTGCCGCGGTAAAGCTATGGCATAGTATTTTTTATCAACCTATGCAATTATAATTATTTATTTATTTTATTTATGCAAGAATCTAAATACCATAAACTAAAATAAGATTAATAATCCTTATTTACTGATGCTTACATATGTCCATTGTTTATGGTAATTATGATAAAATAGCGATTGTCAATCAAATGTCAATAAAATAAAAACTAACGCCAAAACTGACATGAGTCACCAGCGCGAACAGAGAAACGGCAGCGCCGTGTGTAGTATTTTTTAGTTACGCTATCTTTGTTACATAATTTAAATTTCGAATTATGTGCTCGTATATGTGCATTTAGTCTGCACGCTCATAGAGGCCCGCGATAGAAGCTATGCAATAGCTTAAAAATTTTCCTTGTTTCGCAACAATTTCAATGTTGTTTTGCTCCTATTAGTCGCAGCGTGATGTCATATAGCCAACACTGAAAGAATTTTTTTAATCGGACCAGAGTGGTTCCTGAGAAATAGCGCGTTCAAACAGACAAACTTTTCAACTTTATAATATTAGTTTAGATATACTATGATGAGTTGTAAAGTTTAGAAGCAAGTAATTCCTAAGTTTTGTTAACTGTTTTTATGAGAAAAACAACCTGTCAAGAGCGAGGTAAACTCGCACACTTAGGGTTTCGTACATACTAAACATATAAACATAAGTAACTGCATTCAAATAATCATTTAATTAAACTCAAAACAACTCACCAATTTACGTTTGTAGTTAAAATATAGGGAATCGCCTACATTTCAGCTACTTCAAAAGTTGGTATTAGTATAAACACTTTTTTACTTGTGATGTGATGACAAATTATAACTTTTTGGATTTTTCCCTATATCAGCACTATATAGACTTGATCTATGCCAAATTTAAAGGCTCTAGGGCAACCGGAAGTAACCTGTGAATTTTGATTCACTAGCATAAGTCGAAAAATTCTTAAAAATGGTCGTAATTCGGTTATATCTCTTAAATGCGTAGAGGTGAAAAGTTGACTGTATTTTTTGCAGCAAGGGACCTGTTATGTATTTAGAGATAAAGAGGTTTAATACGTAGTTTGTATATTCGTGTTCTATATTTAAGATGTGTGACAGCATGTCATTGTCAGGATATTTTATAAAATAAAGGACAGTGCAATACTAGCTCTCAAGCTTATTTACTCGCCTTCCCATATTTAACATTGGCGACGAGAAAATTTAGAAAATTCATTGTCCAATGGCTTTATTTGGCGTGTTAACTTCATTCGACCATAATGAACAATCTTGGGAAAGTTTTAAGGGGCGAATCGTGCAATGGTTCATTGCAAACGATATAGGCCCTGAAAATGATGCTCAGGGCATCAAAAGGCGGGCGATTTTGTTGAGCGCACTCAGCGGATCTACTTACAAGCTAGCAGCCAATCTTGCTCTACCCAATGAGCTGCAGGAAATGAAATTTGAAGACATTTTGCAAATTTTAGACTGTCATTTCAAGCCGAAGGTATGTGGATTCAGCGAAAGATTTAAATTTTATTCTTCGGCGCAGAGCGAGGCAGAGAGTTACTCGCATTGGGCGGTAAGATTGCGTGGTTTGTCAGCCGACTGCGGTTTCTTGAATATTGAAGAAGCATTACGTGACCACTTTGTAATGGGGATGCTGCCAGGAGTGGAGCGTGAAAAATTATTCGCTCAGAATACAAAGACTTTAACGTTTGCACTGGCGGTAGAATTGGCAGAAAGTGTGAGAAGTGCACGAGTGGGTGCAATGGCTCTAAAAACGGCACCAGAGCCGACGGCGGCTCGTGAAAGTGAACTTTTCAAGATGGCTAGCAAAAACTGTGCCACGGACAGAGGGACATGTACTGTTTGTGGTAAAAAAAATCATTCCTCAATGCAATGTCGTTTCGCTAACTACAAATGCAAAAAATGCAACATGAAGGGTCATTTGTGGCGATTGTGTAAAAAGGTTAACTTTATGGGAAACGAGATGGTAGTTGATAACGGCGATGACGGTGAGTTTTTTAATATTCGTACCATTCACGGCGAGCCTATGACTGAGATAGTTGACGTACAAGGGGTGCAAATGAGGTTTCAAATAGATAGCGGTTCAGCTGTTACTGCGATATCCGAAAGAACTTATAATAATTTTTTTAATGATGCACCTTTGCACAAAACAAACAAAAGGTTACTGACGTACAATGGTCATAACATTTACTGTTTAGGAGTTGCAACTTTACTTTTTACATATAAGGCCAAAACACTAGCATTAGATGTGTATGTTATTCGCGACGGCGGTCCACCTTTGCTAGGGCGGGATTTTATTTCATTGTTTAAGTTAGAAATGCTGCCTGTTAATTTTTGTGATGAGGCGTCAAAAATGTTTAAGTGGTTACAGGTTCAATTTCCTAAGGTATTTTCGGACGAACTTGGAACATTTAACAAATATAAAGTTAAATTGAATCTAAGTAAAGATGCCAAGCCTATTTTTTTTAAACCGCGACCGATAGCCTTTGCTTTGCGCGATAAAATGGATAGGGAGTTAGATCGATTGGTACGTACAGGTATTTTAAAGCCGGTTGATTACTCGGATTATGCTTCGCCCGTAGTGCCTGTATTAAAACGCGACGGCTCAATTCGCTTATGTGCAGATTATTCGGTCACAATTAACAAACAGCTGTTAGTGGACCAATATCCCTTACCTACTGCACATGAATTGTTTTCAAAATTACACGGGGGACAACAATTCAGTAAGCTGGACTTATCTCAAGCCTATGCGCAATGTGTTTTAGAGGAAGATTCACAAAGGTATACATGAAAGGTATACAAAAAATCAAGAAGAAGATTAATGGGGACATAAATAAGCTTTTCTACTACTCTAAGATAATACCCGTACATGAACAAGTCAAGTATATACTACTCATTGAAAACTATTTTAATGAGTTGTACCTAAACATTGTGCAGCACAAAAGACAAACACGAAGCGCGATGAAAATTATATACACAGTGCCTAAATACTACAATCTCTATGGCAAACAGAGTCTTCAATACCAAATACCTAGGTTAGTTAACGACCTACCTGAGAACATAAAAAAACAAATAAAAGAAACCAATATAAAATACAAGTTAAAAAACTACTTCTTATCTAAATTCATGTAAAAAAAAAAAAAAATTATAATTATAATAATAAAAAAAAAAAAATAAAAAAAAAAAAATTATAAATACTTACTAAATAAAATTAGTCATCATAATATTCACCCGTGTGTTTTCACCGTGCGAGCTGCCGCCGTATTCGTATAAGCGGTATTCAGTGAGATAAAAACAATAAGATAACATTGTACCTACCCACAAACTAAACTTGTAACTTACTCGTAGATGTTAATCTTACGTGATGCTAGACAAAGCGGTGATATACATACACTGTTTTGTTTGGCATCATGTGTTATTAATACAATATATAAATTTACGTCAAGACGAATACCAGTGTGCGGAAAAACCAATGTTTGGTTTATGCTACACTGTTAATATTAAGTTAGATTTAATAACAACTGTATGTATTTTACTTAAATAAAAAAAAATGTATTAATACTCATAAAGGTTTGTTTAAATATACGCGGTTAGTGTACGGTTTAGCTTGTGCTCCTGCAATATTTCAGCGGGTAATGGAATGTGTGCTATCGGGTATGGACGGTGTTTTGTGTATGCTTGATGATATTTTGGTAACAGGGGTAAGCAGAGAAGAACATTTAAAGAGATTATGTGAAGTGTTGCGTCGTTTGCAAGATGCAGGACTTACACTGCAAAAAGCTAAGTGTAGTTTTTTTGTAGAAGAAGTAGAATACTTAGGATATGTTGTAAATAGGCATGGATTGAAAAAGTCACCCCAGAAAGTGTCAGCAATTTTAAATGCGCCGGTGCCAACAAATGTCACTAAATTACAATCGTTTTTAGGTCTCGTTAATTATTACAGGAACTTTGTTCCAAATGCGTCATCTGTTCTGAGCCCTTTATATAATTTGCTTCAAAAAAATAATAAATGGCATTGGAGCTTGGAACACGATCGCGCATTTGAAACTATTAAACGATTATTAGTTTCAGACCAAGTATTAGCGCATTTTGATACAAACGCGAAAATTATTTTAACTGTAGATGCGTCACCTTGTGGGTTAGGTGCAGTATTGTCGCAAATAGATAACACCGGTGTAGAGCGACCAGTATCATTTGCGTCTCGTACTCTTAATGCGGCTGAACGTCGGTATTCGCAGATACAGAAGGAAGCGACAGCAATTATATTTGGAGTACGTCGTTACCATCAGTATCTATATGGTAGATCTATTCCATTTATCCTGCGAACAGATCACAAACCACTAACCACTATTTTTGGTGCGAATCGAGGCATACCGGAGGTCTCTGCAAATAGGCTGCAACGATACGCAATGTTTTTAAGTGGTTATAATTTTAAGATAGAATATATTCGTAGTGTAAATAATAGTGCTGATTTTTTATCTAGAGCATGTTTGAGCGATGATACATACGACCAGGAGGCAGGCGATACAGCAGATTTTGTCGTAGACAGGGCCTCATATGTCAATTTTGTCGTAGATTCTAGTTTACCAGTCACAATGGAATCTCTGCGTAACGAGACTCAAAAGGATTTTAGTCTGGCTAGGGTAACTAAATACATTTTAGAGGGCTGGCCGGGAAAAATCACCGATCAAAGACTTATTCCGTACTCTTTATGTAAGAATCAACTATCTGTAGAAGGTGGCATCGTAATGCGGGGCCATAGAGTAGTTATACCAGAAAGTTTAAAAAATAAAATTTTGTCAGAGTTACATAAGTCACATTTAGGAATTGTGAAGTGTAAAGCGGATGCACGGAGTAGGATTTGGTTTCCCGGTGTTGATAAAGCTATTGAAGAAATGATAGGTGGCTGTAACATTTGTACACAACTCAGGCCATCCCCGTCGCGCGCACCGCTCGCTGTGTGGCCATTTCCACAACAACCGTTCTACAGAGTGCACATCGACTTTCTTGGGCCAATAAATAACCACTCGTATCTAGTCATAGTAGATGCTTATTCAAAATGGGTTGAAGTGTATGACATGACTTATACTTCATCTACGGCAGTCAAAGCAAAGTTGTATGAGTTTATGTCGAGATTTGGGTTAATTCACACCTTGGTTAGTGACAATGCCACGTGTTTTGTATCAGATGAGTTTAAAAATTTTTGCACATGTAACGGAATATCGCATGTAACATCTCCCGCTTATCACCCAGCTAGCAATGGCCAGGCGGAAAGTTATGTAAAGATAGTAAAGAAAGGTATTAAATCTTGTTTGATGTTGAGTAATAATTCAAAACAGAGAAATGAAAATTTATTAAAATACTTATTTGATTATAGGAATTCAGTTCATTCAACGACAGGCTTTTCGCCTGCCCAGTTAGTTTTTGGAAGGAAACTTCGTTCGCGTTTAGATTTGTTAACGCCAAGTGCGCTATCGCCACCGCCGTTGTCATCTGAATCTCTCACTGAAATCGTGCGAAATAATCAGTGTTCACAGAGTAATGCTTATGGAGGCACAAATATTAAATGTTTTAAATTTGGTGATAATGTTTGGTACAAAAAGTATAATTTAAACAAGAAATATAGTTGGTGCATGGGCATGGTGTTAAAACGTATTGGAAGGGTAACTTATTTGATTAGAGACTGTACAACGCTGGCACAGTTTAAAAAACATAAAAATCAACTCTTGTCTTATAAAGGAATGAAAGATAATCAGGATTTCTGCACTAGCCCTATCAATTTATCGGATTTATCACCAAATGTAAGTAACTCGCAATCTACAGAAGTTCAACCCGCTGTGGCACAGAGCTGTGAGGGAGAAAGAGGATACGATCATGTGACACCTCCTGGATCGGAAGGTAATCCCACTCACACTTCTCAATCTAGTGTGACAGACGATGAAGAATTCTTCGAGGCTTCTGCTGGCGAGTCGATAGCGACAGACGTGCTGCAGTCTAGATTGCGCCCGATTCCTAGGGTTAATTATAAACCATTTCTTTGTTTAACTTGTGAATAGATATTATGTGTGCCTTATCTAAAGAGGGAGAAATGTTATGTATTTAGAGATAAAGAGGTTTAATACGTAGTTTGTATATTCGTGTTCTATATTTAAGATGTGTGACAGCATGTCATTGTCAGGATATTTTATAAAATAAAGGACAGTGCAATACTAGCTCTCAAGCTTATTTACTCGCCTTCCCATATTTAACAGGACCGCATAGATCTACATATCGTATGAGTTTCAAGTTGATACCTTCAGCCGTTGCTGAGTAAAAAAAGTTTGACAGACGGACAGACAGACAGATAGACACCGGAGTGATCCTATAAGGGTTTGTACGAAACCCTAAAAAATGTTGTACGTACTTGAAAGGAATAAATTCAAATACTCCGTGATGTAATACAGCGTATTCGAATTTTGAATAATGGCAACGGCAATTTTCGTTGAAGTCTACAAAATAAAATCGATTCTATCTATCACAAAATAATATCGAATCTCCATACATTATACTATTGATGGGGTGAACGACATATAATTTATATACGTAGGTACCTATGTTCGTATAGTCGATAGTTGGTCCCACCCCCGTACCTTGCGACCCTCCAACGCACGTATACATAAAACATACATGTGTGGGTAGGGTTGAGGACAAAATCGATAGGGCTAACTCCTTTGTAAACCAACGACTTTGCACGATTTTTGAACGTGTCAAACTTCTTACTTTAAAAAAATAAAAATGAAGATATTTTTTTATATTCTTATTTCAAAAATTTTACTTGGAATACTGTCTACACAAATCTGGCGCAAAATAGAAAATAAGAAAAGTTTTTTAAATCGACCATAGATATTTGGCTTTTTTTTGTTGCAGCTAAACCATGGCTAAAGTAATAAATAACAAGAGATAATACAGTGGCGTTTATTAGGATTAATTGAACAAAATTAAAGTGCAAACAATTAATTATGGTTAAATAGCGAGACAAGATCATATTTCGTAACGTTGTCTTACTCGAATAATAAATAAATAAATAATAAATATTCATGGACATTTCACACAACGTCCTCTGGTCCCAAGCTAAGCTTATATGCTTGTGTTATGGGTACCAGAATACGGATATAATACATTTACTACTTTTCTTTTGTAAATACACACTTATAATACATAGAAACACCCAGATGCAGTACAAACATTTGTATGACAATTAGAAAAATCACACAAATGATTGTCCCGAGCGGGAATCGAACCCCCGACCTCTTGATCGGCAGTCCGTTACATAAACCACTCAACCACGAGGCTCAATTTTTTTAAAGAATAAGTTCATTTATAAAACATTCTGTAAAAATGTAGTAGGTAAACGAATATTCGACGATATACGATCATCCATTAAAAAAGGACCAATTAAGTTAACCGGCGTTTCTCTAGTAGTCAGTAATTTGTCCTACTATTAGGACATGTAACAAAAAATCCCTTTTCCAAGAACCAATTAGAACTAATATTTATTTAAAAGTTAATTTATACAGCAATTAAAACTAAATTGAACCATTTAGGCAACAACACAAACAGAAAACATGTCAAATTGTCATCACTCCTAACCAATCTGGAATAAACGGCTCCGATGTGGAGAAGGTTAGTGTCCAATAGGGCAGTTTAATATAATTTTAATAGGCAGATTTATATAATTTTGTAAATTAATTAAAGTTAACTATTTTTACGTATTCATACGACCTATGTATTACTTTATTTCTGAGATATGTGCGTAAAAATCACGCGACCAAATAACTAATAACCTCAGTAGAGTTTAGCATGGTGCTATGCTCGCCAGAATCATAGAACAGTACAACGAGAATCAAATAATGACCAACCGTAAAATGGCGAATTTTTAACCTTGTTTGTTTTTGAAGACATGTTTATTTTACTTTATGTTATATTATACAAAGCAGTGATTCCCAATTCCACGCGTACGACTTCTCAGGCAATAGCTAGTACGATATTTCTAGTCGGTTCGAATAATCGGTAATAACCGGGATATAAAAATTACGATTGGCCAACACTATTGCCAATTGGACACTATTAATGGAATGGATAGAAAAAGATTATAAACCACACGATAAACAAAGTCACAGTAAACTCCAAGCTTGAATATAATTGTCCTGTTCATTGCACATAATGACCCATTATTCAGTGTAACTGTACGATAAAACGACTTAATTATTTTTAATGATCGTGTTTTATCTTCTTACAAAGACATTAACCGACTAATTTAAATATTAGGAAACGATTTGTTAAAGCAATAAAAAATCTCGTATCGGAAACAGCAATCATAATAATTACATCTATATGTCATTTTTGTAGTACATAATTACTATTATTTTTAAATTGTCCTATATAAAGTACAGTGTTGTAATTGCTGTGTAATTATGCTATGACGTTACGACTGTGTGTATCTAAGGCAGGTAAGTAGGTAGTGTTGCAATACTACAAAATTATGATATATTTACACTTTATCAATCCCTATTAGGATATTTCGCACACCGATTTTTCAAAAATCTACGTAATAGAAATTGGTCTTCAAATTACGGTAAGAGACTTTATTCATAACTGTGCAAACCTATTTCTTTATGGACAATTGAGCAAATGTGATTAAAAATATTAATATTAACACTACTTAAACTAAGTCTGTACATTAGATGATTATTCAAATATTAGAAATACATGTGCGATTTAAAGGACAGAACCTTTTTTTAAATATAGGTTCATGTTGAATGTTGGTGCTTGATTCTATTCCTGATGGTAAGCGGTATTGGAATATATGATAGTACCACCTATGAATTTTTGAAAGTTTCATTATCGCTCAAAAATGACGTTATTTAATTTACCTACTGTAGTTTTTTTTTTATAATTATAGACATTTCACACAACGTCCTCTGGTCCCAAGCTAAGCTTATTATGCTTGTGTTATGGGGACCAGAATACGGATATAATACATAAACTACTTTTCTTTTGTAAATACATACTTATAATACATAGAAACACCCAGACGCAGTACAAACATTTGTATGACATTTATAGATATCACACAAATGATTGTCCCAAGCGGGAATCGAACCCGCGACCTTGTGAACGGCAGTCCAGTACATGAACCACTACGCCACGAAGCCCGTCAAGTTTTAAAGTGTTATGAGAAATTCCAGTCTCCAAGAATCAAAATAAAAAAATATATGAATGTATTATTACGGTCGGATTTCGACAAGGAGCATAAAATCTTGAAAGTAAAATGATAGCACATATTTCAATTTTATTTATTTGTATTGATATGGCATTTTGTTGTCACAGGCAATTACTACAAAATACATCATAAAAATGGCGGTATTACAATGTGAGAACACAAGAACAAAGCTATTTCATTATATTTAAACAGCTCGCCGTCAACATTTTTTACACGTCTCAGTTAATTTATAGCATGACCAAACGAGGAATCGAACGCGTAGCTATTCATTTAACGTTGAAGTGATCGTAAAATTTTATTTTCTTGTTTGTATTTAAAAGATGCCTAATAAAGAACTTGCTTAATCGACTATGATCGCTACCGGCGAGTAACAAAAATAAAAATAAAATTATGAATTTTTAATTTTAGAATTTATTGTTCATAATTCAAACTTTATGAGATTAAAATTTAAAAAGTATATCTACCAGCCTGTTTTTAAGATACTTTTTTAAAATTGGTTTTTACTTATCAACATTAAAGTAATTTTATTAAGTACCTAATGTTTAAAAATCCAATTTATTCTGTAGTTTATTGAGTTTAGACGGTCTTATTATGGTCAATAGTGATCATATTTACATTTAATTTTTATAATAATATTCTAAGCAGCTGATCATTTTATAAATTAATCAAAATAACTAGGTAGGTACCAATCATTGTATTTTTTTTTTCTTAAAACCATGTTTTGTTGTATACCTCATTGTTGTTCTGTAATTTTAAAAATATATACCTAATCGTGCTTGAAGCGCATAGATAGTTTTACAAATAAGCCTTCAAAAGTAGAGATACTTTGATATAGGATTCGGGGGTGATATTATTATGCGGACCCCACCCCCAAGTTGTCAATCGATCAAACATGTGCAAACAGTTGGACTTACGTGTATAAAAGATATCATATCCTTTTCAAATAGCATACAAAATCGAACTTTATTTTACGCAACGTTAGATTGAGAATCAAATATTTGTTATAATGTCTCGATTTGCAATTTGGCCATATTTTCTCTTTGTATATAGAAGTCATAGGTACGATGGTAAATGTATTGACAAATATATCGAGTTACAGTTTCCATTAGGATATTATTTATATCAATTTATGAAAGCTCTCGATGCTCGTTCTATATTTAAATTATATGCTTTTTAAATAAGTAGTAACTCTCTTTTGTTTATGGTAGTATTTTCGGCCTGTGTCGATTAATTTTAAAAAGTATGTAGTTGCAATATCTTAAATTGTACAAAAATACTTCTTTGAAGTTACAAAAGGAGATTAAACAAAGTAGTAAGACTTCTTACGTGCATACTTAAGTATACATGCTAATTTTAATACCAATTACATCAGACCTTTGTCATTTAGAAGCAAATTGTATAAGTCAGTAATATTATAGGTAGAGCCACAGTTAATATAATAAAGAGATTGTTTGAGAGGTTGAGCTAAAGAAATTGTTTGTTTGAACGAGCTAATCTCAGGAACCACAAAAAAAAATCTTTCAGTGTTCGATATTACATTTATCGAACAAGGCTACATAGGTTACATAGCATCAAGCTGCGACTAATAGGAGCAAAGCCTCAGTAAAAAAGTCGCTAAAACAAGATTTTTTTTAATTCTACGCATACAGTCGACGCCAAAAGCTAGTAAGTTAAATTCGTTTTAAATTTAGAACCTAGTAAGATTTTATATGTTTCTATATTTAAAAAGGTGCAATTTTCTAGTGCTGCCATCTAGAACATTAAGATAACGATCAGATATCCGCTAACACGAACTATACTTTATACTGAGCGTGTTAATTAAAACGTATATAACAATAATACTTGGTTGGCATTTTTATGTCATTATTATTAGACTTCCGATCCTCATAAAACTATCAACCTAGGTTTTAATAAAGGCTTAGATGTATGATAGCACTTTGTAAAAGGAGTTATTACACTTAGTAGGTACATGTATAGCTGTAATTAGAGTAATAAAGACTTATGTAGATTAGAAAACATACTGAAAATATTGCAATAAATGAGTATTTAGAAATGAGCATTAGTTATTTATACAGTATATTATGTAGTGTTAGATAGTGTTAACTCTACGATGGCGGAAATAAAGCAATTTCAAGAATCGGTCAGAACTTTTGAAAGTATTTAGACTAAATGATGACTAAACGCTTATCCTTTGACATTTACTTGCGCCAGCTGTGGCCCTTAAGGGCCTACATCAATATTATCGTATATTATCGCCGACACGTACATATTAACACAGCCAGTAGGCACAGAAAATGAAGAATTAGGGATACTTTTCCTATTTACTCATAATCTACTAAATATATTTTAATTCTGATTTACGTGTTTCTATATATAATAGTTACTTATGTTTTTAAAGTTATTTCATTAGTTAATACGCGATAATAGACCGACAAATGAAAAAAATAAGAAATGAGAGAGGTATTTTCGCTAAGATTTTCTATCGAGAAAACTTTTTTCAATCGCGTTTCTGAGTTTATGCAATTCTAGATTATATATTGAAAAAACATATACTTAAAAATTAGAGCTCTAGCCATTCAATCTAAAGAAACAATGAAAACTTCGTACGTAGAAAAATGCACGAAGCTATTTTGGTATCCTCTTAACTTTGTACGTGTGAAATTTTGAAACCAAACATCAACTAATTACAGATGTAATCCTTCTTTTTGAACTACTGTGTCTGTTTAAAAAACTTATCAAAATTCATTTCATGGTCTTGAAAATTTAAGCTCACTTAGGAAGAGACAAAACTATGACTTTGTTTTATAATAAGTAAAGATTAGAACATATTATAACTTTATATAAAAAATCAAAGTACCTGTAGACGCATCAAACGTCACTTAAAAATCGAACCTCAAAAATTTCACTTTCGTACAAAAACTTACATGACGCATGCGCACAACACTATAAACTTCTTAATTTAAAAATTTAAAAACTAAATAAGAAAAAAATTCAAAATTTAAACTTGGAACACGTCTGAACACTGTTGTAGAACATTTTTGAATGCGACCTATCGACCTTTATCTCACGTGCATAAATTATTACCATATATGTCCCCTCTTATGGCAAAAGGGTTATTTCTATAGAAATCTATGGGTCGTGAATTTGCATATAATTTTTAGTTTACTATTTATATTTGAAAGGGTGTATTGTAACCCAACAGTTGATGAATTGCTTGTATTAATAAGGATTACGGAGGTTTGTCCTGTTCTATGGCAGTTGAATTATCTGTTGGCAGGAAGTTCGTTGAGGGTTAACACCATAGACTATAAAATATATTCTTTATTCTCAAACGAACTCTAGTAATTAAAAGGCCTTATAAAATATCACAAATGAAACGATCGGACTGACTAACATTGATTCAAATTTAAGTTATCTGGATGATGAAATGAAATCAGTTACAATTTATTTTTTCATAAATTTTGTCGTGGAATTTTTGGAAGTGTTAAAACAATTAATGGCAGTCATTACCAACATAATAACAACTAATTTAAAACAATTGATTTTTATCATAGTAGACATAGATTAAGAACGCCATAAAAATAGATGTTTCCTCTACAAAAATAACAATGAATACAGTTACTTATATACCGTGTGAATAGAACAAGAATATTCAAAATTATCTATTCAAAAAACCAGCCGTTATTATTAATATTAAAACTGATACGATCACATTTCTTATTATCTATGATTATTAAAAAAGCCACAATGGGTCCGATGGACCGGAAGTACGATCTTTTGTGGCAGACGCTCAACCCTTCCGGTGAATCGATATCTTTTTGCTTGTCAATGTGACCCTAATAATATCTGTGAACGAACATGTGTTAGATAAAATACTTCTTGAGATTTTATACGTCTTTGTAAGTTAATTTAATTCTTTTTTTAAATTCATTTTATTGTCTATGAACGCTTTTTGTACAGGCTGGTAATAAATTTGAAAAAAGAATGACATAATTTGCACATAAGAAATGTCGCTGTGAATGTTGCTGCAATATTTTATTAAAAATAATTTGCTTAGTTCAAAAACTAAAAAATGCGCTTGAAAATCCTGAATATCTTTTTAAATAATTGCATTATCATCGGTACTTGATATGTATTCAAAGTTGTAAATCAATCTAATTATCGCACGTGGGTGAAAATCGCGTTGAAAGATTCCGTTACATAGATTAATACATTGATAGATACATACCGAATTTATAAAAGCGTGTTAAAAATGTTTATATTAATGTTTTCAAGATATTTTTGAATACGAATTAGTGAGTTGCATGACATCTTATTGAGAGTGGTTGTGTGTAGATTTTTATCGAATCTAATTATCGTTTTATTTTGTTAGTTTTAGCACATGTACTGTCCATTTTAATTGACGGGCTTCGTGGTGGAGTGGTTCATATAACGGACTGCCGATCACGAGGTCTCGGGTTCGATTCCCGGTCTGGACAATCATTTGTGTGATGTTTTTAATTGTCATACAAATGTTTGTACTGCGTCTGGGTGTTTGCTATGTATTATAAGTATGTATTTACAAAAGAAAAGTAGTATATGTATTATATCCGTATTCTGGTATCCATAACACAAGCATACTACGAGTAGCTTAGCTTGGGACCAGAGGACGATGTGTGAAATGTCCATGATTTATTTATTTATTTATTTTAATAGTAATTTTATTGTGGAGTCACAAAAACCAACACCTAACTTCTGACTTTTTAAAAGTGCTCGTAGGTATATCATGCCAATAAATTTTTTTTTTCTTTGACTTCGAAAGGCTAATAATACCTACTACGTCGGCAATTAGTGTATCTACGTGAATATGATCTTATCTATACTAATATTATAAAGCGAAAGAGTTTGTTTGTTTGTTTGATTGTTTGTTTGTTTGTTTGTTTAAACGCGGTAATCTCAGGATCCGCTGGTCCGATTTGAAAAATTCTTTCAGTGTTGGATAGTACATTTATCGAGGAAGGCTATAGGCTATATAACATCACGCTGCAACAAATAGAAGCGAAGCAGCAGTGTAAAATGTTGCAAGAAACGGGGAAAAAAGTCACGCGCGCGAGCTTTAAATGAAAACGCTGCCTTATCCATGTGAGTTACAACAAAGTAATGTATAGAGAAATTGTTTGCTACCTATAGATCTTTAAAAAAGTCCGCGAGGCCATATGTCTATCTTTTAAGGAAAACCCGCTGTACCCATAAGAACGTCAACAAAATTATCAAATTCAATAGGATATTTTCAAAAGCCATCATTTATGTGTATATAGTAACATTTTTTATCAAATTAAATACCTTAGTTAGCTTACGCATTTAATATACATAATAACTGCTCTTTACAGCATGCAATTTAAATGAATATCTTCGGAGATATGACGAAAAAAGAATTACGCGTGATAAAATAAAGTTAAACTGTTCGCTGAGCAACGAGAACGTTTCCCCGGTCATCTATCTATACTCCATTGTTTCGATGTATGGTTGAATGTATGAATGTAAGGATGTTTGTTGTTCTTTCACGTAAAGACTACTGGATGGATTTTCGTGAAACTTTGCAATAATATAGCTTACATATCAGATTGACACATATGCAATAATTTATAAAGATACCATGTGTCACGGCGTCTTAGTGTGTGTAAAAGTCAATATTGTACAGGTTGTTACGCTGCTCAATCCCCGACGGATCAGTGTTGAGTTGGTCTTTAAAGACGCCGGCGTCATCGTCGGCGTATGGTCGTTACGCTGCTCAAATCCCGACGTATCGGTGCTGAGTTGGTTTCTATAGGCGTCGGCGTCGGCTTCGGCGTCGTCGTCGGCGCCGGCTTCGCCGACGCCTCCGGCGTATGGTCGTTATGTTGCTCAAATCCCGACGTATCGGTGCTGAGTTGGTTTTTATAGGTGTTGGCATCGACAGCGGCGTCGGCGTCGTCGTCTGCGTCGGCGTATGGTCGTTACGTTGCTCAAATTCCGACGTATCGATGCTGAGTTGGTTTATATAGGTGTTGGCATCGGCGTCGGCGTCGGCGTCGGCGTATGGTCGTTACGCTGCTCAAATCCCGACGTATTGGTGCTGAGTTGGTTTTTATAGGCGTTGGCTTCTACAGCGGCGCAGGCGACGACGTCGGCGTCGGCGGCGGCTTCGGCGTCGTCGGCTTCGGCGTCGGCGTCGTCGTCGGCTTCGGCGTCGTCGTCGGCTTCGGCGTCGGCGTCGTCGTCGGCTTCGGCGTCGGCGTCGTATGGTCGTTACGTTGCTCAAACCCCGAGGTATCGGTGCTGAGTTAGTTTTATAGGTGTTGGCATCGACAGCGGCGTCGGCGTCGGCGTCGGCGTATGGTCAATAGGCTCAAAAACTGCTAAACCGTTTTTTTTAATTCTTTCACCATTTGAAAGCTACATTATCTGCGCTTAAAATAGGCTAGATTTTATTTTGGAAAAATTAGGGTTCCGTAAAATATTTGGGTTTTTCGGAAAAAAATCAACTACAACTATTTTGCGTACGCTGCTTAAACTTTAAAAGATAGAACAACAAAATATTCTAATTTTTTATTTATTTATGAGATTTATTTATTTCAAGGAAGAACAACAGCTTCTCAATCAATATGAACAAAATAGAAATATTCATCAGCAAGCGAATTATAGGTTCTCTCGGATAAAAAATTAAGAGCCATGTTTATGGTATTATAAGGGTGGGTGTTTACTATGTATTATAAGTATGTAAGTAGTTTATGTATTCTATCCGTATTCTGGTACCCATAACACAAGCATATAAAGCTTACCTTGGGACTATAGGACATTGATGAAGCTCTGAGATATCATTTACTAAAATGACATTGGGCCGTGTGTGTTACTTCTTTAGAACTGTGCAAGAAAAGAGAACCACACTGACGATTTACTAATTAGCTGTAAAATGGCGTTATTGTTAGGTAGTTCATTTAATTTTTTGTTTCTTAATTCCACGCGTACGAAGTCGCGGGCACTGCTAGTCTAATATATAAAATTCACGTGTCACAGTGTTAGTTACCGTACTCCTCCGAAACGGCTAGACCGATTTTTATGAAATTTTACATGCGTATTCAGTAGGTTTGAGAATCGGGCAACATCTATTTTTCAAAACTTTTTTTTTTAGTATGGCAAAACAACGTTTGCCGGGACAGCTAGTACCTATATAAAATTCACGTGTCACAGTGTTAGTTGGCGTACTCCTACGAAACGGCTTGACCGATTTTTATGAAATTTTACATGCATATTCAGTAGGTCTGAGAATCGGACAACATCTATTTTTCAAACCTTTTTTTTAGTATGGCAAACAACGTCAGCTAGTTTTAATATAAAATACAGATTGAACAGTTCTATTAAATTCGATAATCTACAATCCAGTCAAGATCTAGGCAAATATTTGCGTAACTAACAACACAATACAAGCTATTATAGGCAATCATCGACGTATCAAATAAAAAAAAAATATTTGCAAAAAGCCACTACAGTCTACCAACAAAACAAACATTTCACGGGTTTGTGGCAACAAAAAAAAACTCGTGTCTATGCACAAGGGCTCCTATTGTGTAAAATTTGACTATTCTTTGTTTAAAATACTGATTTATAGGCTATTAAACCCTTTCTATTAATGTATGTATAGATAAATTTATGCGTATTATTCCTTGTAAAAAATGGTAGTTATATTTTATCTGTGGCATAACAAAGGTGTTTTTTTTTTTAATAAAAAGGGGTGGCTGAACGCATGTGTTTAAGATCTATGACACGTACCAGTCTTATTTTTTTTAATCCTTCGACATTTGAGACAAGAAATGTGTTGAAATATCATTTGACTTAAAAAAAAGAATAATGTATATTAGTTGCCTACCCTAAAAATATAAAAAAAATTTTCTTTTTACGTACAAAATAATGATGTTTCACTAACAGGTGCCTAAGCTTGGTATAAATTAAAATAGACGGATGTTATAAATTGACATTTCTGAAAATAAAATTATGTTTATCATATAATATAATAAAAATTACTAACAAGTATTGAAACAAAGATTTTTAGGCATTGGTAACAATTCCATTCACACTATCAATTTTCATTTTTTAGTTGAGTTTAGTTAGAATCGGCACCTTTACCCTCCTCCATTGCGGGAGGTTATCTATAAAGCTTTTGTTACGTTAGATTGACATTCCACATTCAACTCACTTTTAACCATAAAAAACTCATGAAAAACATTTAAGCTCGAATGCTCTTTAAAATGTAATGGTGGACCACTTTCACCTATTTCCGTATAGGAAAATGAGCTACAAAACTAACGCCCCTGAACTGAGTAAATGGCGTGAGAAAAAAGTAATTTTCATTCATAAAAGCATTTTCTTAGGAGCGTGTGATATAGACAGATATATATCAGTAATAGAGCACTATCTCTTTCTTGCGCACTCATTTTTAATGCACTTTCCCTGAAGACGTTCTTTTTTATATTTTCTTTTAAAAGTTGCAGGGTTTTAAAGCTAAATTTTCCATCGGTGTGGCAACATTTAAAAAGTTTCAGCCATGTTTTAGTTTGAATTTTCAACAAAAATGCTCATTAATTAAGTAACATTTATTGAAATATGAAATTATTATGTTTATTTAGATTTAAAATATTTTGAAAAAATGTGTGTGTATAGAAAAGTTTTTATGGGCGTACGCACACAATAACTTACTTCTTTGTGTCTTCTTTGCATTACGGTTGTCACAAACTTCAAGTTATTAAACCGCTGAAAACACAAAATATTTGTGGGTTCCCACTACAATAAAAATAGTAGGATCTGTGCTTAATACTATTGGCTCTTGCGACAAAATATTTAATTCTAAAAAAAAAAACAAAGTTTTCAATTTGAATTCAAATTTCGAATCCTTTTTTTTTCGTTCTAAAATTACAAAAATAAAATGTGTGCCAGTGACATATAGATAGGACATTAGCCGCATCATACACACCCAATAAAGTCCTATTTAAATAAACCAATCAATTGTAACGATTTCAAATATCGAACTTAATCCTTTGAGTGGTACTTATTCAAAGGGATGCTACTGTCCTCATTGTATTCTTATAATTTATTGTCACCGTATAAAAGTTTTGAATGTTCTACATTTTTTTTTCAAAGGGACGTCATACACGTAATTTTGACTTCTCTATGGTTGTAAAGTTTGTAAAGTGTAGAGCATTTTGTAGCATTTTTAATTAGCTGTTTAGAGTAAACAATATACACAGTGTTACAGTGTTTTGGCTAATAAACTGATTAAATGTATAACTCTATGATAAAAATAAAGATTTCTTTAATTTTTTAGCAAGTTTGTCTTGATTTTCGGTAAAGCAGAACGTTGTGCTCAGTGCTAACTACCTAAATATTATATTTTCTAACACTTGCGCGACTCATCTGTTTAAATAAAACTACTTTTTACGGATTTAGACGCGTATATTTGTTTTAAATTTTGGCCCGACGTTTCGGAGACTTTGCAGTCACCATGGTCACGGGTGAGACTGAGCTGTTATGTGTCTTCTACGATCAGTTATTACAGGGTTAACCCACATTCGATTTTAATTTTACATTGACCATAAAGGTAGACTTTTACCATAAACTTAGTACATATACATATTACTTAGTGCTCAGACTACATTTACTTACATTACATTTACTAAATTTAAATTAGTTTATATTAAAAAGAAAAATTGTTAATTTTTATTTGAATTTATAGAAAATTAGTAAGTATTTATTTTAATTATTTATTTTTTATTATTTTATCTAATATACTACCACCAGATCGGAACGCGTCCTACTTGAGAAAGATCTGGCAAGAAAACTCAAGGAGAGTCAAAGAAAATTTAAATTATTTATTATTAAATTTATGTTGTCGGTCATAAGTGAAGTTAGTACCTAAATATTATTTTAAATTGAATTAATCTGTCATCACAGTTTCAGATTATTTCCAGTGATTTTTGATCCTACTAGTCTAGTTTAGAAGTAGGTTAGTTTTTAACGACAGTCACGGGTAGGTTATATATGTCCTTTATAATGAAAACACAAATACAGTTTTATTTTACAAACATTGCTGAAAAAATAAAAAAAACTGCTCACTATTTAACTCTACTTTATCGTAACTCTATATTTTTCTCAATTTAAAAAGCAAAGGAAAAGCAAAAACATTGTCACAAAACCAAAATGGCCGATAATAGCGCGAAAACTTCACAAAGTATGTTATAAATAAAATCACATATTCAAGAGTTTGATGCGCAACTTACGACTCTCAAGTTATAAAACCACTCCACAAGTCGGTAGAAAGTTTCTACCAACAATATATTTGTCTGCTTCCTACTGTTAAACATACGTTATAGTCATAGGAGGAGCGAGTAGCGGTAAAATAGTTTACACGGCCTTTTAATTGCGCTAGCGATTAGGTTAACGATTGGTATAAACAACCTAACTTGTGTACCAAGTAAAATATCCATCCAACCATCAGCCTTTCTCCATCCACTGCTGGACACAGGACTTCGCCATAGAACGCCACAACGCGTGGTCCTGCACTAACTGCATCCAGCGACCCCCGGTAATAGTAAAATATATATGAAAGGAATTTGGAAAAACACTTTTTTTTTAATTTGAGAATTATCAAATGAATATAAAATACAAGTAAAATGCGTTACTTGTATTTATATTATTTTATTTATTTAAAAATTTTGTTGAAAATATATTGCGCTTTAGTAAGTATAAGTAGTTTTCTAAAAAAAAACACGAATGACGAATAGCGTAAGACAAAATATTGTTGTTCTCATCTCCAAGACCATCTTTCATTAGGATGCTAAAAATATAGCATTCGAAGTTTAATTTTTTTTTCAAAATCTAAAGGTACTCAAATTTAGATACTATTTTAGACATTTTCAAATGGTATAAAGGATTGGGATGACATCCCAATCCTTCCGTTCTAGATAGGCTTACTGTGGAAATAAAAAGCGGAGCTAAAGTTTAAGTATTTATAGTTTAATTGAAATTATAAATTATTAGGTACAAAAGCAATGAGGCGCGAGCACAGAAGAAAAAAGTGTGTAACTAGTCAACGCGCTCGACGTAACTAGATGGCGCTACTTTGCTTGTGTTCAGTATATTTACTACATCCTCCCTTGAACATAAGCCCATTTTTCTAGAGAAGTAGTCGAGCTTGACCTGTGGAGTCGCTTTGGTGAGAACATCGGCGACCATCTCTCCAGTGTTGACATATTGCACATCAATCTCCCTTTTACATATATTCTGCCTCACAAAATGGTGCCGGACATCTATGTGTTTGGTTCTGGAATTATAAACATCGTTTCCTGAAAGTTTAATACAGCTTTGATTATCACAATAAATACGTATAGTATGATGCTTGAGATGTGGCCAAAACTGTTCTTGCAGTTGTTTTAGCCATAGTGCTTCTTGGGTGCATGCCGATAAAGACATGTATTCGGCCTCTGTGGTTGATAGAGCAACAGTAGGTTGTCGCTTTGAGCTCCAAGATATAGATCCTCCCTGAAATATAAAAGTATATCCTGTGCAGGATCTTCTGTCATCTTCAGAGTTAGCCCAATCAGCGTCACAATAAGCATGAACTATTTCTTCTTCTACACATTGTTTGTAAGATAAACTGTAGTTTACGGTACCTTTTAGATATCTCAATACTCGTTTCAAAGTTACCCAATGTTTCATTTCTGGTTTATTGTTATATTTACTTAGGTAATTAACTACATAGCTGATATCTGGTCTCGTCCCTTGAGATAAATATAACAGACATCCAATTATTTCTTGATAAGGAATATTTGTTAGTATTGCATTTTCTTCACCAGATGAATGTAACTTTGTAAGCGGATCTATTGGTGTCTTGACAGGTTTACAGTCTGACATACTATATTTCTGTAGTACTTCCTGTATGTATTTCTTTTGATTAATATACATGATACCATTTTTCCTGTCTCTCGTCACATGAAGTCCAATACAGTAATTTAATTCTCCCATGTCTTTCATGCAGAACTTCTCACATAATTTTTGTTTTACATGGTTTTTTGTAGATTTACAGTTTGTGAATAAAATTATATCATCGACATAAATTGCTACAAATAAAATATCTTTCTCACTGGATATTTTATAATAAATACATGGGTCAATACTTGATCGATTTAGACCTATTTCTCTGAGTGTAGCATCTAGCTTTTTATTCCAATTACGACTGGCTTGTTTCAGTCCGTATAACGATTTTTTTAATAGGCAGACATCTGTGACATTGCCATTTTCATACATAGGCGGCTGTACCATAAATAACTCTTCTTCGACGTCGCCTTGTAAGAATGCTGAAATGGCGTCCATTTGATCTATGTCCATGTCATATTTCGTAGCCAGTGCCAGTAGGTAACGGAGCGAGGTATACCTTATAACAGGTGAGTAAACTTCATCATAGTCAATACCTTTTTTCTGAGCACATCCTTTTACAACTAATCGTGCCTTGTACTTAGCTATGGTTCCATTCTCATCTTTCTTAGTCTTGTACACCCATTTACATGGTATTGCCTTCACACCAGGTGGCAGTTTGGTTAATATCCAAGTTTTATTTTCAATTAAAGACTTATATTCTTCATCCATGGCTTGTAACCATTGCTGTGAATTTGTGCATGATAAAGCTTCATCTAAACTCATAGGATCACTGCATATAGCCAGATTTGCATAACATAGATTGTCACCAGGTTCATTGATCATTTTGCTTCTTTGTACACGCTTCTGATTTCGTGTTCTGAGTGTGACATTAGAAAAATTTTGTTCAAATGAACTGTCATTGGCTGTCTCTCCACTGCTAGGTATATAAGTCGAGTCATTTGCATCTAAAAAACTATCTCCTGAAGTAGAATTTTCAGAGTCTTGGATAAGTGTCTGATCATATGTATTATTTTCTAAACTAGATTCATCCGGAGTTGGTACTTCTAACTCAGTACCCTGTGTACTTACTCCCAACGTTAATGAAATTGGTTCTATGTTCCGTTTTGTCATAGTAGGTGTTGGTTTTAACGTCTCCTGACTTTCTTCTATGAATACAACATCTCTACTCTTCACAATAATTCTTTTTTTTATGTCTAATAATCTGTAGCCTTTTGTATTGTGACAATAGCCAACAAACCTCATTTCAGTAGATTTTGAGTCCCATTTTTGTCTCTGTTGCTTCGGTACATGAACCATGGCTTTACATCCAAATATTTTCATGTGGCAAATATTAGGTTTTTTTCCTGACCACTTTTCCTCTGGTGTCATGTCATTAAGAACTCGAGATGGAGATCTATTTATGATGTAGGCTGCTGTTGACACAGCCTCAGCCCAATAGGTTTTTTGCAATTTTGCATCACTGAGCATGCATTTGGCGGGTTCTACAAGAGATCGGTTCTTTCTCTCACTCAAACCGTTCTGTTCAGGTGTGTACGGCGTCGTGGTTTGATGCTTGATGCCAGATTCTGAAAGATACTTCAAAAAAACTTTATTACAGTATTCAGTGCCGTTATCTGTACGGATAATTTTTATCTTCTGATTCAACTCATTTTCGACTTCACATTTGAAACTATGAAAAACTGAAGTTATATTTGATTTGTCCTTTAAAAAGTATACAAACACTTTTCTAGAGAGATCGTCAATAAAAGTTATAAAATATTTTGCCCCTCCCATTGATAAACATTCCATAGGACCACAGAGGTCAGAGTGAATGACCTCAAGAAGTGATGTTGCTCTTGATCCTTCATTTTTAAATGGTAGTCTAGTTTGTTTGCCTTGTATACAGGGAATACATGATTTACTATCATTTTGGGTAATTTTTACCCCTTCGGTACAAGTTTCTAACTTTTTTACATCAACATAATTCAGGTGTCCCATTCTGCGGTGCCATACATCTAAACTCTCAATGCTTTCAGTGGCAGTAAGATATGCACCCCCACCAACAGTATTCAGCTTATACATGTTGTTGATTAGTCTTGCCGTTGCTACTAACTTTTTTTCTTTATTGTAAATATTACAGCCACAACTATGGAAATTTATTTGACATCCATTTTTTACTAACTGGCTAACCGACAACAAGTTAGTACTCAGTTCTGGTATAAACAAAATGTCTCTTACCTGGACTTTGCTTACTTTATCATCACTACAGCAGAGATTGAGATCTAAATTTCCCATCATCTGTACGGTAACTGAAGAATTATTGGCCACCTTTATACTTTGTATCGAAGGTGTCTTTGTATCATATAACCAATCAGATCTTCTCGTCATATGCATGGATGCACCAGAATCCACATACCAATCACAATTGTCCATTACTGTGCAGGCTGAAAAAACTGCAGCATAATTTTTATTAGTAGGATTATTAGAATTTTCCTTTTTATTGGCAAAACAGTTCTTACTCAGATGCCCAAGTTTATTACAATTGTAGCAACGGGGACCACGGGGTTTATTCTGATAATTATGGGAACTATAATTTTTCTTTTGTGGGTATCTATGCTTTGTGTACAATACAGTAGTATCAGATTCCTTTTTTACTTCTTGTAACAACTTAGTCTTAATAGAATCTGCACTTATTACAACACCGGAGCTTTCTATTCCCATTATCATTGGTTTGTACTGGTCTGGCAAACCAGCTAACATCAAAGTTCCCAACCATTCATCATCAATTTTGAAACTTATATTTCTCAGTTTATGAGCAGTAGTTACTAGTTTATTTACATAATCCTCAATATCGGTACAACTATCTAGGTTTGTATTAATGAGATCACGTAATAAAGATACTTTCCTGCTCAATCCGGAGTCTTCGAACGCAGACTTAAGTTTGCCCCACACATCGCGTGCACTCAGGGCCTGTTCTATGTGGTGGTAATTATTTGGGTCAACCAGGAGAATAATTTTACTTTTGGCCTTTACATCCTTGGTAAAATCAACGGTTTCCTTGTTATCAGGATCCACACACGACCACAAATCTTCGTGCTCTAAGTAGGCTTTTACAGCGAATTTCCATGTATTGTAATTGTCCCTTCCGGTCAGTTTTTCAATATGCACGGTGTTTATCGACATTGCTTCGGAAACTGATAGGTTTTAAATGTAAAATACGCTGAAAAAGAAATAACCGGCAACCTAACCTCAATTTTTTACACGCGGTACTTTACGGAACTAAACTTTTAACTTTTACGAAAAACTAATACTTTTTCCAATTATGAGATAAGCCCATAACCTGTGGAAATAAAAAGCGGAGCTAAAGTTTAAGTATTTATAGTTTAATTGAAATTATAAATTATTAGGTACAAAAGCAATGAGGCGCGAGCACAGAAGAAAAAAAATGTGTAACTAGTCAACGCGCTCGACGTAACTAGATGGCGCTACTTTGCTTGTGTTCAGTATATTTACTACACTTACGATAGGAGTAAATGATTAAAATTAATTTCCGTTAATCGCCCCGCTCATCACTCTATTCCAGAAAATTCTCCACAAACATACAGGAATACCACTGGACTTATCTGAAAACATTTTTTATCAACTTTAAATATAATATTGGTTTACTTTTTTCAGAAAAAGTTTACCATTTCCTGTTGAAAACACCGAGGTTTTACTTTAGCGTTATATACTAAAGAAATATATGGAGATGCGTGATGTGACAATTTTCTGATTTGAAATGAAATAGCAAATTAGGAAAATGGATTGGAACGTTGATGCGATTGCTATATTGATGGGTGAGATTGATGAAATATTTAAGACACGAACTGGCTGTAAACAGAATAAGATTGTCCTCGATGGGACATAATCGTCCACCATTATGAGTATAGTGGACACATGTATGTTGCGGCAGCCATCCTAAATCAGACCCAAAAAGATATACCTACTATTATTTTACTATTATTTATTGGAAATATTAAAAGTTTGACAGATAATAAATAATAGAAATAAATATTTACACGGACATTTCACACAACGTCCGCCTCTGGTCCCAAGCTAAGCTTATATGCTTGTGTTATGGGTACCAGAATACGGATAGAATACATATACTACTACGGATAGATAATTAGATATACAGATAGACGGACACTAAAATTAAAGGGGCTCTTTTTTAATTTAGGAAATGGAGGAGATTTTACAGATAAAGAGATTTAGCTACCTAAAAAAATATTTCCAAGTTAAGAGTTGATACCCAATATTATACAGAAATATCAGTTACATAATACACAATACAACAAAATATTCTTCATTATACAATTTGTTACAAAAGTACTTTACCTAACATCATCAAATATTACAAAAAAAAAAACAAAATAATATAACAAAAATGGGGTGGAAAAATTGAAACCTTCGAGAAAATAGTCTAAAAAATAAACCGTGTGAGGAATCGAGTGTTTCCCTACTTTCCTTTGGGTGGCGTTTGACAAAACAACCCCCAACCACCCCCCGACATATGCGAGTAACACATTATCTATCAAGGAATAAGCCTTAATGCCGTGGAGTCGACACTTGACTTTGTTTTATAATTTTTTTGATGATTTATACACCATTTGCGAAACACAATAACAACTAGAAACTTACGCAATCACGTTCACGCGGTCGTAGGTTCGATCCATGCAGCACATTTATTATTTACTACGTCTCGGTGTTTGCTATCTATTCTGCGTATCTTCCTCTCTCTCTCTCTCTCTCTCTATGTCCCTCTTTAACTCTCTCCAGCCCTTTAACGTCCCACTATTGGACACGAGCCTTCTCCACTTTAAGAGGGATTAAAACACCCACAAGTTACTATTATTTAGGGCATAATAGAATACTTAGAAGCTTTGAAGTTTAGGAATACGGGTTAAAACTGATTCCTAAAAGATAAGAGAAAAGTACCACTTTATATGAAGGAAAATCTCAAATTTTGAGATCTAGTTACTGTTTTGACATTTTGACATTTCATTTTTGTACCCCCAAATCCTTGGTAACATATTTTTAAACGACAGCGTATCTATTGATGTCGTTGTTCTAACAGTACTCCATATGACACATGTGCGACACAAAGCGAAGTATTGATCTAGTGTCGACTTCTTCTATTACATAGTGTATACACATCTAGAGGATTTTCAACAATGTGGCGAGTATTAAGAAAGATTTGAGGAATTTCCAAGTCCATTTTAAAAGAGCCCTTTCATCCCAAAACTCAATGAAAATCGGTACTCTGGCGAACAAAAAATAATTATGTTATGATGCTTTATCATTGTCCTGCCTTATCCCTTTATATGGGATTAGTACAACATGCCTTATTCCTCCATATTTTTCTGTCCCACTTCATTTCTGTTTTAATTTTTTTTTCACTTCTTTTAGCTAAGTTATGACATGACGCATATGGATTGCAATTAATCAAAAGAAAATTAGAGCTATAATTAATTATTAAATTATACACGATCAAGAGCAGAAACGTGTAATAATACTTGTAAAGATCAAACTTCACGTACATTTTGCGTATTTAATTATAGTGGCAACATTGTTGCCACATCAAGTAAGACTCATTTTAATAATAAGTTAAGTTTCTACGTTTGAAAACTATAATTAATGTTCGTGGCTAATCCAACCTACTAGTTTTTAACATCATTAAAAAACATCATTACAACGCCCGTATCACATTTTTCCCGCCTATCGTAGACAAGAACCACATTATGTCAAAAAAAAAACATCGTAAATTCTTTAAAATTTACACATAGTGCCAAGAAAGTAACACTAAACTTGGCTATGCACGATAGCCACAAACTACTAGCACCAATAAAAGGCTTGTCATCCCTCTCTGATTAATCATTATTTTATGCGCCAAACTATCGTTCTATCTCCTTCACACTGGAGGATTGCCAGAGCCACGCGGTGTAGAAAATGTGGCGTTTCCGTTTTTATTTGAATACAGAATCGCGTGATAATGACGGTGTGAATTTTTATGCGCCGTCATACTTCAAGATGAAGTTGAATTTGAATTTAGAATTCGGAAGACCAATGGGTTACGGTCTGATTACGATGCGTTCACTGCACGTAGGCATTGAATTAATTTCTTGGCATTCAAAAGTTAAACGTAATTATGTGTCTGTAACCTAACTTAACTTTAACTGTGGCATTATTAAATACTTAAAAAGTAGACTTTAAATTTTGTGAACTTATCTTACCTACATCTTAACCTCTGTAACTACGTACAAGTTCGAATTTTAAATTTAGATTGACGTGAAGATAGGTACGATAAAAGTGTTAAGCACATTTTTTACAATTTAAAAAAAATTCCTTATTTTATCTAATAATGCAACGCAATCGTAATATAACTTTTTGAAATTGATTAAAGTAATTTCCTATGCCATTAACAATAACAAAATAAGAATACAAAATAGTAATATTTACTAGGGCGGCAAAGAAAAACCGTTACTTACCGTAATATACGACTACCCACAAGGCATGCGGTTGACAGCCGAGCTAAAGGATTTATGAACGTTCCCTTACAGCGCTTCAAGAAAAAAAAGTAAAGGCATACGGATGTTCGGTTTCGTGTGGCTGTATAAAATTTTCTTGTGCCTACCTATTTGGAATATAAAAACATTTTTAGGTAGACAAACATGTAAGGAATTTATTATTTATTTTAGAAAACATCAAACATATTACTCAACATATTACTTTATAAGATTGACATTTTAATGGAAAAATATGCAGTGAAACTAAATTATGATGCGTTTAACTTAACCTAATATGGTACCGATTCTACGTACACAACTAAACTTAACCAATTAATGAAAGTTCGTTGTGTCAATATATTAATATTTGCTATTTCGGTATACATATTTATCATAATCAAGATCGAAAGTCTATAATACACTGTTTTTGTAATAAGAAGATTCAGTTAACATTGCTGAAATTGTGATAATAACTCTATCAACTTTCATTTTTTAGTTAAGTTTAGTGGTGCACGGAGAATCGTTTCAAATTTTCGCGCTTAATTTAAGACCAGTCGTAATATCAAAGAAATCAAACATTTTGCTATTTATATTATTTTTAATTTTGACTTTGACAGACCTAAATAAACTATTTGAGTGTTTTTTTAAAACCCAATAGTAAAGGTGTACCTACATATTTAAATATGAAAATCCGTTTATTGTTAGTCAAATTAGCAAGCAGATGCATGCTCGCATCTCGCTCCTCGCTCGACTAATTGGGATGTATTTTGCATAATAATGGATGCAAAACTAGTGCAGAGTGGATGGGGATAATAATATACAAGTTTGTAGGTGACTGATGTGTAGTAGATTGTAGACTTGTAGTGTTGCCAACCTCTTTATAAGAAATTCTACTATTTTGTTACTTGATGAACTAAACTTAATTTAAAAATGAAATCAACTGGAGTATTTTAATTCATTGGCTAATTCGCTGTGCATATTTTATATTAGTGAATAAAGTATAGTGAAATCGTTAGTCTATATTAAACAGATTTTCTAATAAAAAAGTTCTGATAACATTGTCGAAATGTGCTATCAAGTTTTATTTTTTAGTTAGGTTTAGTTTAGTTCTTTTAACTTTAGTACTTTTAGCTTTGATGACTCCAAATTTAATGCGTACGAAATCGCAAGCTATAGCTAGTAAAATATATTGACAAGCCTCGTGGTTGAGTGGTTTATGTAACGGACTGCCGATCAAGAGGTTGCGGGTTCGATTCCCGTTCGGGACAATCATTTGTGTGATTTTTCTAATTGTCATACAAATGTTTGTGCTGCGTCTGGGTGTTTCTATGTATTATAAGTATGTATTTACAAAAGAAAAGTAGTATATGTCCGTATTCTGGTACCCATAACACAAGCATATAAGCTTAGCTTGGGACCAGAGGACGTTGTGTAAAATGTCCATTATTTTATGAAATATTCACTATATAGAATTAAAAAAAAAAAAAAAAAAAATACTTAAAAATATTATTTTAAATGTGACGTCATCGTTGTACGCAATCTGTGTAATTTATAATATGTAATATCTGTTGACTTTTCGTGATAGACTTAAGACAGATTGCAATACATCTTTTCAAAGTTGCCAAGTTGATATAATAGACCAATTTCAACTCCACCAGAGAGTAGTATATCCATCGGAACGCCTTAACATTTTAAGTCCTTCATTTCAATAGCAAATAGATTGATTGCTTTTTTTGGCAAAATAATCGTTAATATAGCAAATTTTCCGAAAAAAATTAATGGATCATAATCAGAAACTCTATTCTCCGAAATGGTTTTTGAATTAAGAGTTTTAAAAAAATATGAAAAATGCCAATTATACAACAAAGCCAGGATAAACCAATCTACCTATTAAAAAAAAACCGCATCAAAATCCGTTGTGTACTTTTAAAGATATAAGCTAACATAGAGACGTACATACAAAATAGCGACTTTGTTTTATATAATAATAAGTAAAGATTAATGGTCTTATTCATAATGACTTATCGGAGGTTTAAAAGTCCGCTAAAATCGGTTCACGAAAATTGTCAAAACTTGTTACTCATAATAGTCTTTTTACGCTAAAACGTTTATTATCTCTCCGATAAAATCTCCGTGTAAACCTCCGATAAGTCATTATGAATAAGGCAGTATAAAGCTGAAGACTTTGTTTGTTTGAACGCGCTAATCTCAGGGACCACGGGCCCAATTTGGAAAATTCTTTCAGTGTTGAACAGTACCTTTATTGGGGAAGGCTGTAGGCTATATAACATCACGCTACGACTAATAGGAGCCAGGCAATAGTTTAAAATGTTGCATAAACCGGGAAATTTCTAAATTCCACGCGTACGAAGACGCTGGCAACAGTTAGTAATAAGTAAAGATAACGCATTACTAGGGATATCCTGTACTAAGTAGGTACTTATAGATAAGACGTCCCTTATAGAGCTATTTCCACAAAAATGGCGACGATAGCTGACGAACCTCATTGATAGCTGACAGGATGTCGTACGCGTAGATTTAGATTATGAATTCAAGTTAGAAGGGAGCTGATTGAGTACAGATTTGGGTGTCAAATACCGGTATGATTTTATAGTACTTTTGATTTTGTGTTGGATTTCATGGTTATATGGAGTGATGAATATGCAATATTATAACAGCCTTTATAATCACCATACTTTCAAGTCTTTACCACCAACGACTATAGAATCGACGGGCTTCGTGATAGGGATGCCCAAAAAAGTGTATTGTATCGATATATCGCATCGTAACTGTATCGAACTTGGTTGTATCGATATTATCGATTTCCTTTGTATCGATATATCGTATCGTAACCGTATCGCATGCCTTTCGAACGGAATGAAAAAGGAGAACATAAACTAAACATTTATTAATCATATTTGACGGTACTACAAAGTCCAAAGATTTATTTAAATCTACCTCAAAGTCTAAACAAAAGCCGGCTGTTCTTGTTCCATAAACAATTTTGTCGAAGTTATCATTCTCTTATTACTAATAACAATATATTCAATGGCACTGTCTATTATCGTTTAGTGACGATGTAATGGGAACTTTAAAATTATACAAATTAATCACCGACATAGTTTGATACGATACGGTAATGCGATATTTTTATAAGAATGCGATATATCGAAGCGTATCGTATGGTCAAAATATCGCATCAAATATCGCTATATCGAATAGTGCTGTATCGATATTCCGATATATCGTATCGTAACGGGCATCCTTACTTCGTGATGGAGTGGTTCATGTAACGGACTGCCGATCACGAGGTTGCGGGTTCGATATGTGTTATAAGTATGTATTTACAAAAGAAAAGTAGTATATGTAGTATATCCGTATTCTGGTACCCATAACACAAGCATATAAGCTTAGCTTGGGACCAGAGGACGTTGTGTGAAATGTCCATGAATATTTATTTATTTATTTATTATTATTTAATTAAAAGACCCGTACATTTCTTTTAGTCAGGCACATAGTACAGTTTTTCTCAAGAATCTCTCTCTCTTTCTCTTATTTTTTTCTCTCTTTTGTATCTAATAACTCACACAACAACCAAAGTAGAATTCATCTGTTTACTTTTAGGAAGGTGCTGTTGGTAAAAATTTTACGCTTAATTAAAAAACCCTTACATTTCTTTTAGTTAGGACCATAGTACAGTTTTTCTCAAAACTATTTAATTGAATCTATCAACTAACTTCTTAATATGTAGAGTCATACCCATTTCTTTTTATAATACATTGTGATATCATCATAACTTAATAAAACGCGATCAAATATATAACCAAATAAAAAAATAACTGAAAACATTCCAATAATCCTTTACTTGAGAAGTCTTGTTTCGCCGCAAGATTAAATTCCTCACAATATTGTAGTAGAAAATGTTACTGACGGTCTTTTTAATATCGTGTGTTGAGACTTTTTTATAACGAATATAAAATATACAATTTCACCATCTTCAGTGACATTGTGTACCATCCATCTTTTCGGGTTTAATATCTATCTCTTTCTTACCTATAAGGCTGCCTCGCTCTATCGGATTTGTAGTTCCCCCCGTTTTGTGGAGTTAACTCTTTGCGCATATTTCATTGGAATACGCCAGGATATGAAGAAATGTATCGCATAGTCACCCGTGTTATGATTTTTTCTTGTATGCTTCTTACTGCGGTGATATTATGATATTTGGTATAAAATTAACATAATGTAGGCTTAACACTATGATGGGCGGAGATCAACACTTTATATCTTTATCTTGAGAATATTATATTAGATTTATTCATAACTTCTGTCATAATAAAGAATTTTGTAACATAATTACTATAATCATTGCAATAGTTTATCGTTATTACTTTTTCTTTTGATATTTATTTCAAATGACTGTTTGTTTTCCTGGCTAATAAATAAATATAATACATATTAACTACAGATCCGAAACCTGGGTTCATATATTATTTTTTTCATCGTACGATGCGGGCTTGAAATGGCGAAAAATAGTAAAAAGAATTTTCCGTCAAGTCTCTTTTAATTGTAATGTAGATCACTGATCAAGTTTTATAAACATTTCTTTTGTAGAACTTTTCGAACCAAAACTCATTTAAAAATACACGTAATTACTGACCGGTAACTATCAATCCATCAGCCCTTTTCCATTTTCTGATGGACATAGGTTTCCCCCATAGTACTCTGCAACGGACCAGTATCCAAGGCATTTATTGCATTTATTGCTGATTTTGCATTTATTGCATTGCATTGCATTGCATTTATTGCATTTATTGCTGATTTTGGGAATAGATAATATAGGTAGATGATATAAGTATCTATTAATACAGATTTTGCCAGTAACTGTGTCTGCATGGAACTTGTTGTCAATGTTTTCTTTCACAAGCAAATAGTTTCCTGTCGATCTCTGATGGAATTAGACATTGTGATAGTTAAAAGGACAATTTTTTTAAAACTATTGCTGTATGTTGCTCGCATAGTATTTTTAACACGCATCTATCAATTTATTAATCTATCTAACGGAATATTTGAAACTGATCTTCACTCCTTTACAGTAGTATCCGACCACTGTAAAGGAGTGAAGATCACTTTCAAATATTCCGTTATCGGTCGATCTATCTAAATCGATCGTATCGATCTGAAATATTGCACACATGTTAAGTACCGATGAGAATCAGAATTTTCAAGCGTGTTTTTTAGTTTTAGAACTTAAGTAGATTATTAAATTTCTAGGTACTAACATAGACTTCCTACAATGTTATTCTACAAGAAACACCTGCATGTAAATATAATCCAAAGATATTACATATTCCATCAAAATTCTACATCCAGCTAACAATTGTCGCTTATTCCAGTCACAATTCTGTTATATTTGTCGAAGACTCCTCGATTCGAAGCGAGCTTTAAAAACCATCGATTCCTTACTTCGAATTCTGATCACGTTATTCTGTGGCGGAATGGTACGTGCTGTTGCCATCTAGCGGAGACAGTGTCGTACTATTATAGACTGTGAAGACTACCACTCTTGGCAGGCTTGCATAATGAACATACGCTTCTAATTCCTCTATCTACATATTTGCACAAACTGACTGAAGTATAAATGCAAAAATCAAAATCAGAAATCATTTATTCATGTAGACAATATTTCTTTTTTGACAAAAAAATAAGCACATAAGATATGTCCAATTTTTTTCCCTACCCTAGTGGTAGGGATGGAATTAGACATTGTGATAGTTAAAAGGACAATTTTTTTAAAACTATTGCTGTATGTTGCTCGCATAGTATTTTTAACACGCATCTATCAATTTATTAATCTATCTAACGGAATATTTGAAACTGATCTTCACTCCTTTACAGTAGTATCCGACCACTGTAAAGGAGTGAAGATCACTTTCAAATATTCCGTTATCGGTCGATCTATCTAAATCGATCGTATCGATCTGAAATATTGCACACATGTTAAGTACCGATGAGAATCAGAATTTTCAAGCGTGTTTTTTAGTTTTAGAACTTAAGTAGATTATTAAATTTCTAGGTACTAACATAGACTTCCTACAATGTTATTCTACAAGAAACACCTGCATGTAAATATAATCCAAAGATATTACATATTCCATCAAAATTCTACATCCAGCTAACAATTGTCGCTTATTCCAGTCACAATTCTGTTATATTTCTCGAAGACTCCTCGATTCGAAGCGAGCTTTAAAAACCATCGATTCCTTACTTCGAATTCTGATCACGTTATTCTGTGGCGGAATGGTACGTGCTGTTGCCATCTAGCGGAGACAGTGTCGTACTATTATAGACTGTGAAGACTACCACTCTTGGCAGGCTTGCATAATGAACATACGCTTCTAATTCCTCTATCTACATATTTGCACAAACTGACTGAAGTATAAATGCAAAAATCAAAATCAGAAATCATTTATTCATGTAGACAATATTTCTTTTTTGACAAAAAAATAAGCACATAAGATATGTCCAATTTTTTTCCCTACCACTAGTTCAGGACATTCAATCCGCTGAGAAAGAGTTTGCGTGCTGGTTACTTTTTGTAGTAGGCAAGCAAAGGATTTTTGAAACGCGTTTTTACTGGAAGCAATAAGGGGATGGTGTTTAGGTGAAAGTCTGAAATTTATTAGGGTCCTAGACGTTGGCAAGAAAGGTTTCCGAAAAGCCTTTTCTAATAGGCTTTTCTACACATTTTATTGTTCGGTTCCTCTGTAGAAAACTACGCTGCTGTCCTGCACAATGGACTGCATGCACGATGGTGAATGGTATATTTAGCTAATGTGCTTTGAGTCTACGTTACGTGAGCAGTAACTAAGAGTTTAACTTTGTGAGCACGTGAGTCGTCGACGTATGTGATAAAACTGATGATGACTTTATGCTTACTTGCATATATCAAGCCTAATCTGGTGATGAACTTACACTCGTATTCACAAACAATATTTACTTAAGCAAGTACTTAAGTGTTGATGCACTGTGCAAAGGGTAACACTTCTCAGTGCGTTCCGTTCATCGAGCTTTTGTATTCATAGACAAAACTTAGCTATGCGTTCAGTTTAACAAACGCATAGTGCGCTACCCCTGGGCCCTGAGTCGGGTATTTCAACGGTGTCACAACTGTACCATTATTGTACCATTATGGTGCAATAGTAAAGTTTTTGGTAGTCTACTATTATTGTGTCGTCATAACGACTTCATCATTGACTTACAATTATTGTCAAAGTGACATAAATTGCTAGTCTCGTACACAACTGCTTCACAATTGCAATTCAATGACTGAAATGTTTCGGTAGTCTGCTATTTTGAATTTGACAGTAATATTTTTAAATTGTCCTGTGTCGACAGATTGCCATAAATAAAAAATAGATAGATAGAAATATTAGAAATTGTTCTTTGTAATTTATTGCAATTTACTAATCTCCTAAACTTCACATTGCTTTTTATACTAATAAATAGTATGTACAAATATATCTAAAGGAAGTCTAGCATGATTAAATGTTTAAATTTATTAGTAGTTTTTCGAAAATCACGTCAACTAACGCATTTTTTAAAAACGGCAACACATACATACCATTCTAACACAATTCATAGATAAAAGAGCCCGAAAATTCAATGCATAGATAAAAGAGATCGACAATTCTATTACCATTGAACGACCGTTATGACGGCATACAGCAGACTACGGATATTTGACTTCAATTGCAACGGTATCGTGCCGGTATTGTGCCGGTATGACAATTGTTCCAAAATAGTAGACTTGAGCACCTGTGCCTTTGCTGCAAACAATACAGCCAACCTTTCACCTCTACGCATTTAAAAGATATAACCGAATTACGACAATTTTTAAGAATCCACACATTAACACTTATGCTCGTCAAAATTATTGCTGTATCATTATCCGGATATTGGCACTTATAAATTAGTAAGGATAAGGATTTGTTATGATTTTTTTATTTACCGTACTTTCCACGCGTACAAATTAGCTGGCTGGTGCTAGTAATCCTACTAATATTATAAAGGCGAAAGTTTGTATGTATGGATGTTTGTTACTCTTTCACGTAAAAACTACTGAATGGATTTGAATGAAACTTTACCACAATATAGCTTATACCGATTAGATTAGACCGATTTTGATGAAATTTTATTTTATACAGAATTGTATGGCAAAACAACGTTTGCCGGGGCAGCTAGTTAATAAATAAATCAATCATTTGTGGAAAATACTATTATTACAAAGTAGCAGCAAAAACAAAGTCGTTATTTTTGTTTGTATGTCAGTATGTGATTTGATATCTTCAATAATACGCAGAGGGATTGGATTCCATTTTTTTTTTAAATAGATAGAGTGGTTCAAGAGAATGGCTTTTTTGTATAAATTGTCAAGGTTTTGTTTTTAAATTACACGCGTAACTTCGTAAGTTATGAGTAACAGCTAGTCTGCGTATATAATTGTTCCCGATACGGCAGAATTAATTTCAATACTTGTTTACTAAGTAGTTTGTATGCAGAGCTCAATCTAAAGACATGCATGATTCATAAACAGTGTGAACCGGTGATGTTATATTATTATCTTATATACAAAATTCACGTGTCACAGTGTCAGTTTCCGTACTCCTCCGAAACGGCTTTACCGATTTTTATGAAATTTTACATGCACATTCAGTAGGTCTGAGAATCGCCCAACATCTATTATTCAAACTTTTTTTTTAGTATGGCAGTACAATGTTTGCCAAGTCAGCTAGTATTATATATTTATATCAAAACTACGCAACGGATTTTGATTCGGTCTTTTTAGGGTTTTGTAAAAACCGTGTCCGTCAAACTTTTTTTACTCAGCTACGGCCGAAGGTATCAACTTGAAATTCGTGCCAAATGTAGATCTATTCGGTCCCTTGCTGCAAAAAATACAAGCAATATTTTAGATTTACGCATTCAGAAGATATAGCCGAATTACAGCCATTTTTGAGTACCAATTTTCGACTTAATCTGAATCGGGAATCAAAATCTTTTGGTTACTTGACATTGCCCTAGAGACTTTAAATTTGGCATGGACTAAGCCTATACATGTATAGTGCTGATATAGGGAAAATCTATAAACTTGTAATTTGTTATCACATCACACGAAAGAGTTTTTAAACTAATACCAGTAACTGAAATGTAAGCGATTTCCTATATTGCAACTACAATGTTAAGTTGATAAGTTGCTTTAAGCCAAATTAATTGTTTATTATTTGTATTTACATTTTTACATTTATAGAAGAAGGTTATAGACTATATAACATCACGCTGCAACCAATAGGAGCGATGCATTTGTAAAAATGTTGCAGAAACGGGGAAAATTCCACGTGCGCTGGTTTATTCTAATAAAACTACTTTTTACGAATTCTATGAAGGATCTCGTAGCAGCTACTCGCAGATGGCATTTTACCTTACAGCAACACGAAGTAACGGTCTGAATCGCTGAATCCAATTCTCCGAAAAATCGGTCTAATTTAAAAACTTTTCAAGTGAGCCTGAATTATTTTAGGTTATGTAACGGATATTTTTTTTTAAATTTATTCGGACGTGTTGGAGACCCTGGTCATGGGTATAGAAAAATGTAGTGGACGGAGTCGCGGGCAACAGCTAGTTTATTATAAAACTAGCTGTTGCCCGCGACTCCATCCGCCAGAGTTACTTTCGCGCGTAGCGCAATTGTTTAAGAAAATTATCAACTAAAAATGTTAAAAATCTCTCACAATATGTTACAACGTCTATAGATTCGATGTAAATCAATCTATCACATACATATATCTAAAGAACGTTCCCGAATTTCTAATGTGGAATCGCAAAGAAAACACAGAATTACCATGCATTTCATACACGAATCTGCATGGATAGCGACGGATATATTTACCCAATAAGCTAGGATAACATTCATATGTATTGATATTAAACCAGATCATTATGTGCATACGAGATATGGAATATTTGTAATAACTACCATTTTGGTAGCTTTTTAATAAGGCGGGTATCATTAATAGTTTATTGGAAATTAAAAAAAATCATAAGTTTCTTACAGTTAATCAGTATCACAATAATAACGTTATATATACGTTTTATTTTTTTTGTTTCATATTATCATAATAATAAATAAATAAATATTCATGGACATTTCTCACAACGTCCTCTGGTCCCAAGCTAAACTTATATGCTTGTGTTATGGGTACCAGAATACGGATAGAATACATATACTACTTTTCTTTGGTAAATACATACTTATAATACATAGAAACACCCAGACGCAGTACAAACATTTGTATGCCAATTAGAAAAATCACACAAATGATTGTTCCGAGCGGGAATCGAAACCGCGACCTCTTGGTCGGCAGTCAGTTACATGAACCACTCAACCACGAGGCTCGTCAAGAGTAGATATGATAAGGTTGCGCTTTAAAACTGTAGCATTAGTAGTTGACAGAAAACTAAATCCTATGGATATAACCAAAATGGGCTCCGAACGCAGTCCTCATGTTTTTGATTCACTTTAGATACAGACGCCTAACTTCTAGTTTTAAAAGAGTTTGTTAAACATGCCAACTTGAAATAAAAATTTTGACTTTGTTGCCGTAAATTCGTACTTATGGAATTTAGATGTAGAGATTTTTTTGTATAATTTGAAACCTTAGTAAATTATGCAAAAAAGCCATTGTCTTGAACCGTTCTATCTAATAAAAATCCGCACCAAATTTGCGTAGTTTTGAACATATAAGCTCACATACGGACATACATACAAAAATACGACTTTGTTTTATAGCAAGAAAAGAGAAGCAAAACAAGTCGATAAATATTAAAAAAATTGGTCAAGTGCGAGTGGGACTCGCGCACGAAGGGTTCCGTACCATTATCTATGCAACATAAGGCAACGTTATTAGTATCGAGCAAGAAACGGTAAAAAAAATCAGTTTTTTGTATGGGAGCCCCCCTTAAATATTTATTTTATTTTATTTATAGTGGTTATAGCGGCAATAGAAATACATCAACTGTGAAAATTTCAACTGTCTAGCTATCACCGTTCTTGAGATACAGCCTGGTGACAGACGGACGGACGGACGGACAGCGAAGTCTCAGTAATAGGGTTTCCGTTTTTACCCTTTGGGTACGGAACCCTAAAAAAATTACAAAAATATGCATAATAAATACATACACGCAACTTACAATTTAATACCTCTACAATATTTTTGCTATAAAACCTGTTTACGCAAATCAACATAAAACATTGTTAAGGCTTATCCATAAACCACGTTACACTTTAGAGATAGTCCTTCTGTGTCTAGCTATAATAATAATATTATAATATTCATGGACATTTCACTCAACGTCCTCTGGTCCCAAGCTAAGCTTATATGCTTGTGTTATGGGTACAGAATACCGATAGAATACATATACTATTTTTCTTTTGTAAATACATCCTTATAATGCATAGAACAAACATTTGTATGACATTTATAAATATCACACAAATGATTGTCCCGAGTGGGAAACGAACCCGTGACCTCGTGAACAGCAGTCCGTTACATGAACCACTAGACCACGAAGCCCGTCGCTATGTATGAAAGAAAATGGATAGATCCTAGACTCATGAAATTTTGCAAGAATCCAGCTAAATATAGGTAGTTCTAATGTGGAAAACTAACTGTTCTAATAACACATAATGCTTAAACCCGGACGTCGGTTTTAAACTAACATAATAATTTAATAATAATATTATATATAATAATAATATTATATAATAATAATTAATAATTTGAAAATATTTTAATTTGGTTAGTGATTGGTAATGCGCCTACCTGTTCCGTTTTCCACACTGCCCAATGGTTGACTGGTAGAGAATGCTTTTAGCATTAAGTCCGCCATTGTACGATGTATTTTGTGCAAAAAGTTTAAAAAAAAATAAAAATAAATAAAAATAAAAATAATATCTCAGACGAGAGAAGACTCATTGTTTTGGCCGCTACACCATGTAGAGTAGGCAATATAAACCTCATCGTTTTCCTGCCTTTATCCCGTTATTCAGCACTGCAACAGGAGTACTGTCTTGTTCGTGTTACTGTTGCAATAGGATTTAGTTGATTTTCACGACTGACCGCCAGCCTGACGTCAATTCTCCTTGAGGTATACCTATGCGCAAGTGTCATGCGACATGGGTAAGATTTAGGAAGGTGACACCTAAATTCTTATTATTCGTCATCCCATTGACAACATAATCGCAGTAGGCAACATAATGATAAAAAGTTAATTAAAAAATCTCCTTTTTTAAACACTACGAGTATATTAAAACTGGCCAGTGTTATATAAAAATAAAACATCCATCCATATTTACATCAAGTGAAGTAAACAAATACCTTTCAAATCCATACTTTTACGCAAGATAAAAATAATGAAATATGAACTAAGAGTCTAAGATAAACACACCCCCTTAGAAAAGGAATCCCATCCATCAACAAAGAAAATAGCGATCCACTGTGCCTCAGACAAATGATTGACAGCGAGCGAAAAAAACGAATAAAAAAAAAGAAAAAAGAAATGATTCCTTATTCAAATTTTCACGGCGTTCGATTTTTTCTTTGTCGTTACGTTCCTTTTGTTTCCATTTGTAATTTGTCGGTTTGTTCTTTCGTTATAAAAACTGCGTTTTGTTCGAGCGTGAACGTCTTTTGGTAAGTTTTTTTTCTTCTATATTGGTTTATTATAGATAACGTTTTGTTATTCAGGGGTCGTAGTGTAATTTTAGGGGCTAGCAATTTAACGTCGAATGTCACGTAACATTAAATTTCATTACACATTTCTAACTATGTACATGGAATAAAATCAAGAAATAATTGACTAATAGTTGTAAAATAATCTCCATTACGAAAAATGATTTTAAGGTGCCTGCTACCCTCGCGATTTTAGCTTGATTAGCTGCTACTTTTTTATGTTTAGAATTTTATAATGCCCCTTTTTTCAATTATTTTGTTTATTTTTAATTCGATGTTTCTGAGATTTCTAGGATAGGACCAAGTTTTAAGTTGACCAGATAAAACATAAATTTTATAACAGGAGTGTCCTATTAAATCCATGTAAGAGATCTAGATCTTGCAACAATAACTCTCTCTCCAGCCAATTTACGTCCCACTGTTGGGCACGGGCCTCCTCCACTTTGGGAGAGATTATGGTCTACTGTGCCGCGCTGACCAGGCGTGTTGGCACAGGGTTTATTTTCGAGATTTCCGTCTCTGACAGAGTGTGTTATCTGTGCGCAATATTTCTTCACTGACTATTACAGCACCCTTGGGAGGAGATGGGGTGGTGACACTTGTATTCTTAATACGTCACCACAGGGAAAGTGACAACAAAAACTAACAGTGTGTTATTGCAACAGCCTTTTTGTGTTATCAGTGAATTTGAGTTACCAATGGCATGATATATAGTTTTATAGATAACGTATTGATGGGTTTATAACTGAGGGCAAGTAACTTTAGCCTGGCGTAAACGTACTTCATAGAATAATGACGTTGCATATGACGTACAGCTTGTGTCATAGACGCACATAGATACATTTTCACGCACACATACACACATAGATATTTAAGTGGGTTCAAGCGGACTGAGTGATGTAGCCGTAGACAATACATATGGTATATCCGTGATAGATAACTAGTTCTCGAGTACCTGGGTGAGGATAAATCCAGCTGTTACCATATTAAACATCTCTCAATTGATTAACTAACAACAATTTGGATTGATCTCCACAAATTAACACCCTGTAATTTGGACATGTACCAGGCGACCCTACAAGTATGATGGCTTCTAAAAAGAGGGAGGAGTGATATCCTTTCTGGGAGACACTGAATGCGAGCGGCCTAGGATGCGGCATGTTGCAGTATTCTATGTGAGAGGTTTTCGTCCGACAGCGGATGAAGACTTACTTGTCATCTGTTTCTTTATTTTTACGAAGTGCTCAAAACAATATTTACCATAGACTACATAAAATTCCTAAACCGTATTAAAAGCAAAACATTCTTAATTCAAAAACAGGAAACATCATCTCTAATGAAGACTGGCATCGACCCATAAAGATCAGCTGTTTCAGAAACGTTCCAAATTTAAACCGCGTGACCTTGTAAAAGCGTTAATTCACCCCATCCCTACGTAATTTGCGCTTACCGTAAAACTGATTACGCGTACAACAGCAGACAATTCCGTCTCTTTCTACACTGTTCTCTCTCTCCCTCCCATTCATGAAACGTTTAATTATACTGCCTTGGGACGGCTTTATGTGATAGTGAAAGCGGAAAGTTTAATTGGACTTTCCCGGGAAAGTGCGGCCGCTTCACTGCTTTGTTTCTTGTTGTGAATTGTTAGTGTGTAGTTTGTTCTACTTTTGAACTTACTTAGTTTGTTCTACTTTTAATTTAACCTTATTTAATAATACGCAAAATCTTTATCTCCATTAAAAAAATAAGGCGACTCCGTGTTTAAAGGAAAATTCTAAATCATCAATTTTATTAGTCATTCAGTTCGAGATTTCTACTTTTCTCTGTAAGTTATTTTTCTTTAGAATTTTTTTTAGAAGAGAAATATTCCTAACAAATGTAGAGATAGTATGCATTTTTAAATATCTATTCTAAATCATGTTTAGTTTATATTATTTATATGATTTAGCTAACATTTACATTATTTCAGGTTGAAAATGATATCTAAGAGCACGGAAAGGCATTGTTTATGCTGCCAATATTCATATTAAGAAAAATATGCCTTAAGAGAACTAAAAAAACTTTTTCTGTATTTTCTGTTTAAAATTAAAAAAAAATCATTTATAGCTTTTTCTTCTTTTTTTTGCACAACGCGGTTCGAGTATTGCCAAAAATTGTTCATTTAGAAGAAACTAAAAAAAATAGCAAGGAATTGTAAATTCAGCCAGTAGTGACATTATGAATATGACATATATTCTGTATTCTATATTTAAAATTTTAAAAAAGTATTGCATAATACCGCTCTTTACTTATGGGCATTTCTTTCGTCTGCGGAGTTTTTTAAATACGGCGAACGCCCGCGGCACTCAAATGCTCATTTATACCCCTCCTTGTCTTCCGGATCCGGTTTAATTTTAAACGAATGTTGAGTAGGTCCGGGTATTGAAAGTAATGAATGAGTGAATGGGGAGAATTAGGCAAATGAGTGTGTTTGAAATTGTGTCACTTGTTGATTGAGTGAATGATGATATAAGCGCTATTGTTTGTTTTGTTATGTTGGTAGTTACTTAATAGTTACCGTTTTTTTAAGCAAATACGTATTGTATCGCCTTTAATAGAAGCTTGCCTCGTGGATTAGACTTTTCAATCTCCATGAACTCTCGTCTCCAGTCACAGAACAAATCATAACGAAAAAAAAATTAAAAAGAATCGCGTAAACGTTAGAGAACAGTTCTTTCTTCAAATGAAAACAACCAGTTAAGGAGCTCTTCCAGTGATCATGTCAGTAAAGTCTTTGAAACATCAAAAAAATTATAATAAATTGCGTCTAAATACGAAATAGTAATTTTATGTGAATTAATGAGTCACGCAAGTATTGGAAAATATTAGCTTCTAATATCACAAACGTTAAAATTTAAAGAATTGTTGGATATAATTATAAATAAAAAAATAAAAAAATAAACATATTATGGACAGATGTAAGGACGTTCGTTGCTTCCTTCTTGCAATAAATACTTAATTAATCTGTTTTATCTGCTTATCACCTGTACAAGTGTAAGTTCAGATATTCCCTATTAGTCTAAAATTATACTTTAATACCCAATTTCCTAACCAACTGAACGAACATACAAAAATCCAAAATGGCGTCAAATAAAAGCTATTTAAATGTACGAGTACCAAGCAATATCATAAACCGCAATTCATTTCATTGGACGCCGCCATTAGTCGATAATACATTGACACAATATTACATTTATTGGCAATATTACGGGTTATTGCGGTTACTTATAAGTTTATTGAAGTACTATAAATAATGATATTAAAGACGCAATAAATAATAAGCTTTTGAGACCAACCCTTCTTAAACATATCTACGGCAGCAATTCTGTAACGACTAATTTACTAACTAAACATTAATCTATACGACAGCGACAGTAGTAAGTATCTATCCATCTATCTATGTTACTCGGTCCACTGCTGGACATAAGCCTTCCCATAGAACGCCACAATGCGTTCTGTGCTAACTGCATCCAGCGGCCCCGGCATATTTAACTTACGCTGCGTCGTCCGGTGCTTGGTCGCCACTCGAGGACTTTCTGCCCCCAACGGTCATCAGCGGCCGTATTATGAGCTTTTATTTACAGGCAGTTTACGCCGTGAATTGAACTGTCTGGCAAATTCGTATTATGAACAAATTACTAGTCAGTCAGTTCGCTAAACCAGTCATACATTAATATGTTTAAGGAGAAGGTACAACTAAAAGTTAAAGTACTAACTAAAAATTTTAAACTAACAGTTTTATTTTTGCCATAATACCTAATTTAGCCATGCAGTTTACGGCCTGCCTGGAACTTGAATGATTTTAAAAAGCTCATAATACGCCGGCTGATCGTCGAGCGATGTTACCGCCCATTGCCACTTCAGCGTGCTAACTCTTCGGGCTATATCATACACACATATATATCTAATATATCTCTATAATCTATATAATCAATCTATATAATCAATCTCTATACACATATATATCTAATATAAATGAATTCTTTGCCTGGGTATACGCATAACTGTGTTCTCCCTTCACTGTACTGGAACATAGATCTGGATCATAGAACGCCAAAACATACAGTCCTACGCTGCTTGTATCCAGTGACTTTCTCCGACTTATTTCGTCAATATAGTAGCTCTTGTTTTTATGGTTCTTTTAATCTCTACAATCATAATAATTAGGTATGGCAATAGCAAGTCGGTGATTGCCTAGATGCAGAAAGCAGTCTTGTTAGACAATGCCCGTATAATTCGTCGGTTTCTCTCCCATTAGGCTCCAGCACACACTGTTGCCAACCTCGTCGGAGTGCGTCCTACCGCCTTTCGAGGCGAGGCAGTGTCGAGGTAGTGTTTTTGTCGAGATTTTCGTTTCCAGTCAGTTTTCAGATACGTCCAGCAGATGAACATGGAATACATGGCCAACATAACAACAACGAAATGGGGTCTAGTTTATTAAAACTAGACCCCATTTCGTTAACCAATTACTAGTGATAATTATTGTATAGTTAATTAACAATTGTCCGAAACATTGTATGGGTAGAATATAGAAACCCAACCATAACATATAATACAAAGAAACCATTCTTTTGAACCACTTTATCTTTTAAAAAACATCACAATAAAATTCGTTGCGTGGTTTAAAGCTTACATAGGGACGTACATATAAATACCGATTTTGTTTTATAATATGTAACTAATATATAAAATTCTCGTGTCTCGTGTTAGCTACCACACTCCTTTTTTTATGATTTTTATCTCCTTGATTTTTATGAAATTTTATATGAATATTCAGTAGGTCTGAGAATCGGCTACTATGTATTTCTCATACCCCTAAGTGATAAGGATTGTCCACCACTTAGGTACATTTGTATGGAAAAACAACGTATAACGGGTCAGCAAGTAGTAAGTAAAAATAGAATAAGTATAGTACATATAAGCTCATGCCTCGTTCATGCTTCTTTCTTTGTTCGCTCCATTATTCTCTGGAATACTCTTCCGCCGGAAATCAGAATGTGCACCTCCCATAAAGCGTTTAAGCGTAAGATACGTGAGCACTATCTCCGTATATCGACACAACCTCACGTTTAGCTGCATCCACATCAGAATCTGAGTCTATGAAGCTACTGTACTACTATCTATCTGTATTTAAGTACCTGTATTATATCTATTTATGGTATGTGTAATGTACGTATATATCTGTGCATGTATGTATGTATCTGTTTAATTGTATTGATTTACGTGTATCTCTATGTATGTCTATGTAATGTACTCTTTATAGGATTTATCTATGTCAATTTATGTCATTATCAACTATAATCTTTGATAATCTAGCTTTATTTGTTACACTTCTACCTTCCCTTTTTCTGCACCACCCTATGGTTGACTGGTAGAAAATGCCTTAGGCATTAAGACCGCCTTTGCATAGTTTAAGCATAAAGTGTAAATAAATAAAAATAAATAAATATAAGACTTATTAAAGATATATTTATTTCAACAAAACAAATATACATCTAAAAACGGTTATACAAAACACATTTTATTATGTTTTCTTTTAGATCGTTATAACACAAAATAACTCAAAGGCATCGCATGACAAGACACGGTACTGTTACATTTGAAAGAAAGAAAAAATATATAATAATAAAGAAACACATCGTATACCCGAAGGGTATTCCAGAAAATTGGTCCCTCCTAAGAATATATTTTGAATTTTTATTATGTACTATTTTCTATTCCGAGTCCCAAGGTAACCCTTCTACAAAGAGGCTTCGTGGAGACATTCTACAGAGGGGGTGGGTGTTTCCCCCCTCCCTTTTGGGGTACGAAGCCTCCCTGTCCCATCTCGTTTTCCTCTGAAGGATTTACCAAGTAGCATGTGTATTATATCCGTATATATGTATGTATATGTTTAAATTATTCGTGTATGCCGATTTAATAAGGTTATTGTTTGAGTACAAAGGTTTAGTTTGATTATTTTGTGTCAGTTTTTAAGATAGTGTTTTAAAGGGGTTTATTTATGTCTCAATTTAATATTGGGTTTACATAAAAAAGCCGTGGTTCGTAACTTCGCGCGCTTCTCACTTCCATATTAGGAGAATTTCTCGTACTTAATATGGCCTAGGTATATCTATATTAATTATTATAAAGCTGAAGAGTTTGTTTGTTTGAATGCGCTAATCTCGAGAACTACTGTTTCGAATTAAAAAAACTTTTTGTGTTAGATAGTTCATTTATCAAAAAAGGCTATAGGGTATAAAACAACGCTACGACTAATAGGAGGGAAGCTTTAGTGAATAATCTTGCAAATAAGGGAAAAATTTCTAAAATTCACGCGTACGAAGTCGCTGATAACAGCTAGTTTTGATATTTTTGTGACAACTGCATTTCATTCCATGCATAAATAATGTTTTTATAATGTAAATAATTGCTTTTAGAGAGACAAATATACAGATAGAGTTCCGAAAGATATAACTTTAATAGGCTGTAGAAAAATACAACAGCATGCAGGTGGAACTGGTTAAAAGATTCATAGTGTTGTGTAATAGAGGCAGTTTCTGGCTGACAGGTATTCTAACACACAGCCAAAAGTACAGAAGGCAGGAATCTAAAAGTTTGCTTATCGGTTTCTTTCACCACTGTAAACGAAGACCGGGAAAGGATTACTGGAAATAAGAATTTTGGAGCGGAAAGAAAGTTGGAGGTTTATAAGAATGCTCATATTTTAAATAGACCGTGGTACCAATACACAATTAAAAATGAAATCAGAGTCAGTAACATAATTCAACAATCTTAACTGACTTATAAAGCTAGCTGTTCCCCGCGACTACGTACGCGTGGAATTTAGAAAATTTTCTCCGTTTTTGCAACATTTTTACTAATGCTTCACGCCTATTGGTGATATATGGACTGCCGATCACGAGGTCGCGGGTTCGATTCCCGCTTGGGACAATAATTTGTGTGATATCCATAAATGTCATACAAATGTTTGTACTGCGTCTGGGTGTTTTCTATATATTATAAGTATGTATTTACAAAAGAAAAGTAGTATATTATGTAGTCTATCCGTATCTGGTACCCATAATACAAGCATAGAAATATAGCTTACTCTGGGACCAGAGGACGTTGTGTGAAATGTCTTGAATATTTATTATTATTATTATTTATTATTGGTCGTAGCGTGATGTTATATAGCCTAAAGCCTTCCTCGATAAATTGACTATCCAACACAAAAAGATTTGTTAATTCGAACCAGTAATTCCTGAGATTTGCGCGTTCAAACAAACAAACAAACTCTTCAGCTTTATGATATCAGTATAGATAAGTAGATATACTTACATGTGTACAACGAAATAACGAATTAACTAAAATACACTATCATTGTTTTCATTTTAGTTAAGTTGACGTACCTAACAGAGTTTTAAATGACGTAATTTTTAAAATACAATACAATACAAACCATTTTTTTTTATATGTCTTAGCAAAATAGGATTATACCTATCGTTATATAATAATCTCATACGCCAACACTTTACATCTAATGAATAATATATTAACCATCCCATCAAATCGACATCAAATTTTACTTAATCCGCGTAAAATAGAATAAGGAAACTGTGGTCTGATCGAACATCCCCGTGTTAGGTTAACAGTCAAAAAAGAAATTCTATTTTCTGAGACGAAAAATCCATCCAATACAATATATCACACGGTTTTAAGCCTGTTAGGAATAGAAAGAGACAGGTGTATATCTAATATGTAAGTTGGAAAGAGAGAGAATTGAATGTCCCTGCGAAATGGAACGTAAGAAGATTGAATAGAAGTCACACTAGTATACGAGTTACCTTTACACACACTAACGTAAATGCTCTGTGTTGTGTTAAGGGGAAGGTTGTTTCAGAAATATCTGCAATTTTGTGAAACGAAAGCTACATTATCTATGAGACACTAAATATAGAATAAGTTACCTATAAATAAGTTACGCTTATACGAAAAAAAGGAAATTTATCTATTTATTAATAATAAAGGGATAAGCTCTAAGCTTTCAATCGATTTTCACGCAACGCCCTCTGGTCCCAAGCTAAACTTATATGCTTGTGTTATGAATACCAGAATACGGATATACTACATATACTACTTTTCTTTTGTAAACGTACTTATAATACATAGAAACACCCAGACGCAATACAAACATTTGTATGACTATTATAAAGATTACACAAATGATTGTCCTGAGCGGGAATCGAACCCGAGACGTCGTGAACGGCAATCCGTTACATGAACTACTAGACCACGCAGTCCGTCTAATAAACATATTTTTTATTTTCTTTGATTCATAAATAGGTATCATACCGTTACGACTTTTTTGCAATGGTGATGATAATTATAAAGAATCTATGGAAAATAATAATAATTTGCTAAGTTCATAAACTAAAAAACATGCTTGAAAATCCTAAATATTTTTTTAAATATGTTATTGCATTGTCATCGATTCTTGATATGTATGCAAAAGTAATTTATTGATTTTGCAATTGACATGCTATGCTTTACTTAATAAATTAAATTATGGTGGAAAAAGTGATTGCAAAATGTTGAACGTTGAATGTTGAACGGTATTCCGAGGTCGTGGGTTCAAGTCCCGCTTGCGGCAATCGCTTTTTCCACCATATTTTAATTTATTAAATGTATGCAAAATTTCAAAACAATCTGACTTCTGCAAGTAGATCATAATCGCGTTTAAAATTCCGTTACATAGATTAATACATTGATAGATATATATATACCGAACTTATAAAAGCGTGTTAAAAAATAGTAATACGATTTTTCTTTAAACAAAATTAAGCCCTCCTTGAGTCAAACATCGACCTAGCCTTAACAAAAGGGTTGTGTAAGTGTGTGTTCACAATAAACCTACGCGAAAATTCAGATCAACCGTAAAGAAATCACACACACACATACATATAAAGTAAAGGCTTAGATCACACACACATAACTAAACATCTATCCGTACACATGTCAATCTTGTTATTGTATTTGTGTGTGTAATATTCGCAATAGTACTCTTGGGTGTAAGTGAAGTTGTTTATTTTTCTTGCATTTTTTTATATTATAGGTAATTATGTTGATATAATATATGGGTTGTAATGTATATCATAACTAGCTGTTACCCGCAACTCCGTACGCAAAGAATTTCGGAAATTTTCTTTGTTTTTAAAACATTTTTCACTTACGCATCACTCCTATTAGTCGCAGCGTAATGTTATTTAGCCTATAGCCTTCCTTGATTAACCTATTAGACAATACTGAATTATTTTTTCGAATCAGACCGGTGGTTCCTGAGATTAGCGCGTTCAAACAAACAAACTCTTAAGCCTTATAATATTAACATAGATGTAGGTTTTTCATTGTCTGTATGGTGAGGGATTAAGAATACAACTGTCAAAACCCCATTTCCTCCCAAGGATGCTGTAAAAACCAGCTAATAAATATTGTATACAGATAACATCCTCTGTGAGAAATGTAAACTCTAAAATAAACTGTCCCAAAGTGGAAGAGGCCCATGCCCAACAGTGGGAAGTTTATGGGCTAGAAAGAGAAAAGACATTACTAACATAAATTTAAATAAAATACCTTCAAGCTGCTCTCGGAACATTTATACCGAGTTAGAATATCCCTAATCCGACTCTAAAATCACAAAGGAAATGGAGGGGTGACGTTTGTATTGTTAATCTATCACCACAATACTAATACAAATCCTTTTAATTCAAAGCATATTTAGTAAATTTCACAAAGTTGTTTCACAAATCTAATTTAATATAGCTTAGTACTAAATTCATACATTATTCCAACACCTAAAAGGAAGCTTCCTAAAACCCCTAATATCTACAATCGTCTGGACAGGACATCCGAGTGTTCAATTCTCCCTAAATATCGGCAAAAGGGGGAGTGTTTAGAACGGGCAACGTTTTTGTAAGCTTTTTGTTTTGAGGAGATTAGAGTGTTGCCAATATCGATGAGTCATGTTTAGACTGTGTTGATTTAGGCTGGTCGAGATAAAATCTTTTATACAAAGCGTTTAGAAAATTATGACAGACATACTAAATATTTGATATGCCAGTTTTATGTCGCTTTTTGTGAAAGAGTTCGGGACACAGATTAATCAGATAGAAGGTAGGTACGCATTTAATCTTGAAGACACGTAAGCTTGGCTAAATCGTAATTCATAGACTATTAATAACGTATAGCCTGTATCAGAGATACACATAGATACTTATGTCGCGCCAAACCATATGAGTAATGTAGCCATGAACACTCTATCTAGTAAATCTGTGGGGTTGATTCCAATCTAGATAGAATACAATCTAGTGTTATCTAACTCACTAAGTAATAGGTTTTAGTCAAAAATTACTACGTTCATAACGGACATTTTTTTTTAAATAGATTAGTCGAGTTGGTCTAATGGTTTATGTAACAGACTGCATGCCGTTCACGAGGTCATAGGTTCGATTCCCGCTCGGGACGCGCTTGTGTGATATTTATAATTGCCATACAAATGTTTGTACAGCGTCTGGATGTTTACTATGTATTCTATGTATATATTTACAAAAGAAAAGTAGTTGATGTATCATATCTGTATTTTGGTACCCATAACACAAGCATATAAGCTTAGCTTGGGACCAGAGGACGTTGTGTGAAATGTCAATGAAATGAATATTATGTAAATTTTATAAAATGTGTTTAAACAAAAAACTCAACAGATACGTAAGTAAACTCGCTGGTAATAACTAGTAAATAACATGTAACAACTTAAAAATACTTTTCCCCATCCATAGACATCGATAAATAAACTAAATGGCAACACTATAGTTGCCAAGATCGTAACTTTTCGTAAATATTCGGCAATTTTCGGCAACATTAACTACTACATCATCTAGACTTGTTTATGGTTTTGGCACGAATGTTTCGTCTGGAAAATGGAAATAATATGGAAGGTAAGTGATGGAAATAGTTGTATACTAATTTAGTAATGGCAGTTTTGGCGGTAGGTACAAATACAAAACGTTTCAAACAAATTTGTATTCTGTTTATTGCTAAGTTCTGTGATAAATAATTCGTAAAATTTTATTTGTGATCTACCATTTTGCTTTCATAGATATTAGAAAATTGTTGAATCAACCTTTATTTAGGGTACCGTACTAAAAGGTAAAATTGGTAAATAAATTAAATTATGGTGGAAAAAGTGATTACCGCAAGCGGGACTTGAACCTACGACCTCGGAATACCGTTTCGTATCTCTGCCAACTGAGCTTATTGCGGTCTTGCTTTCAGTAATCAAATTAGGCCACCATAATCGTCACTCCAATCCTTGATTGGAATCCGCAAGGAAAGCGTAAGCGTGGTCGCCCCAAGCAAACATGGCGACGCCATACACCTGGGACACTATTCATAGGACACTATTATTATTATATACATATTATATAATCGTCACTCGATCGAGTTTATATCGTATTTTTACGTACAACGCCATCTATCAAGAATGTTTTGCAACAATCTCGACCAGCCACCTAGTATTCTTTACAGAATACAATCGGGTTTAAAAAAAATAATGACATTGCATGTCAATTGCGAAATTAATCAATTACTTTGGTAAAATTGGTCTCTATTACTGAGACTCCGTTGCCGGTTGAGACATCTGTCTGTCCGAATCTTATGGACGATGATGGCTGGAGAGTTGAAACTAAACCCTATGTCCACCCGTCTTAATAGACTAGATACCTTCCTGAAATGGATGAGGCCTGTGCCCAACAAGGGGACGTTTAAGAACTAAGAAAATGTGAAATATTTACTCCAAAATATTTTGTTCCTCAATAAGAATCGAACCCATTACCGTACGATTTTACCAAAAGGCAAAAATAGCATTATATATTCAAACTAGCTATTGCCTGCAACTTCATGCGCGTGAAATTTAGACCAAACCTTAAAAAAATATTCAGAAAAGCCATCCTCTGGAACCACATTTAAAAAAGCCGCATTAAAATCCGTTGCGTAGTTTTGAAGATATAAGCTCACATAGGGACATACATACAAAAATGACGACTGTGTTTTATACTATGTAAAGATAAAGAAGACAAACAAAACATTTAAGTAAATAGGGTAAACGCACCTGCTATCAACTTTGCACATTAATTCTAGCGCCAATTTCAAACATCACAATGTCTCTAGCTATCTATCTTTATAAGGGCCTTCTGTCTATTCAAGCGTGTTTAGCGGCCTGAAGGCGCAATGTGTTTTTTTGACATTTAACAAAGACAAATGCTGATAAATTGCACGCACATGTTTCATAATGACTCAGTATCAATATCTAATAGCCATTTTCTTATACTATTTCAAATTAGATATGCAAATTAATTTATAAATATTGCATATTACTCAATAGGTGCTATTATCTAATCAATTTATAGACTGGTAAGTTGACCTTTATTAAAACACCTTCTTGATGTGATTGAAGATTAACTGACATGAAAATAATGTTAATTGTAATATTAAAACTTTTATGGAAACATCGCATATAAAATATAAACCTAACATATTTTTTCTTAAATAAAAGGCCCACATCAAAGTATTAGTTTCGCTTAATTTAGGACCAAAGGATAGAATATTCGCCTTTACATTTGGAAGTGGTTAAATTTATATAATTTTTCTTATTGTATGTGCAGATTTCAGTTCAATCCCTATTGCAAAAGATGATAAAGATCCCATTATGTGGATTTATAGGTTAATGTTACTGTTGGAAATGGGTCTCCTCTACTTTGGGAGGCTTTTTAGACCTACGCATCCAAAGGTTTCTACTATTCCACGCCAACTAGACGTGTTGGCATAGGGTTAAGTTTCGAGTTTACCGTGTCTCACAAAAAATGTTATATACATATATATATTAATCAATACTTGTAGATACGAACGGAGCTAATAAAAGTCGCTTTATAGTTAAAAATATGGTAGAACTATCAAGCAATATTTAAATCTAATAAAAATAAACCATTAGCGTATCATTGTCAACTTACATCACAAGAACTATATTTATTTTTACACATATTGTTTTTGTAACAGCTATTTATAATTCAAAGATACATTCACATACAAGGTAACCAACTATGCGATAAAGAATGCAATACCAAATAAACTATAAAAGCAATGCGTTTATAAATTATCAACACAATAGCAAAAACTGCCACACGGCGAGCTCTTATTCTTTGGATAAATTCTGTACGCCCATAATTGGTGCCGCCACCCTAAGGCAATTGGAAATCTTAGCAGTTATAATTTAATAATTACAAAGTTATTTAATTCAAGATTACATTTACTGTTTTTGAGTCCGTTTTTTTGAAAAATATATTAATGGACATACAAAACTAGCTTCTGCCCGCGACTTCGCACGCATTAGTAGCCGAATCGCATTTGAAATCGAACCTAAAGTAAAAACTGAAATTAATTCTGAATTCAATAGCTACACTTACATCCATCCTCCTGCCCTTATCCCATTATTTGGGGTCGGCGCAACATTTCTTTTTCTTCCATAGTCTTCTATCAGCCGTCAGTCTTTGTTAACTCCTCTTTCTTTCATGTCCTCTTTCACACAGTCCATCCATCTTTTCTTAGGTCTTCCTCTAGACTTTTTTCCTTCCACATCTATTAGCTAGCTAGCCAATAGCTACACTTACATCAATCATAAATCGATACTAAAACTATATTATCTACTAAAATCAAAACTAAATACGATACGAAAATAACAACCTATTAAATGAATACTGTAACTCTTCTTCCTGTCAAAATAAAAAATAATCAACGTGGTGTATAGAATATACTTTTTTATAAAAGCACTACTAAAAAAAATTGTGGAAACTAAGTAACCGCACAACGAGTTTCTATTCCATGCAACCCCGTTAGTCGGTAGTGTCAGTCTGGGATAAAAACCTTCTTGATCAAATTTAAAAAAAAAACCTATAAGTTGACGGATTCTATAGGTTGCTGTGACAACTATTATTTTATACCATATTTCACAAAAACTTTTCATTTTTTGTCTCGTACAGAGTTTTTAGCGAAATAATAATAGACGAGCCTCGTGGTGTAGTGGTTCATATAACGGACTACCGATTATGAGGTCTCGGGTTCGATTCCCGGTCAGGACAATCATTTGTGTGATGTTTTTAATTGTCATACAAATGTTTGTATTGCGTCTGGGTGTTTACTATGTATTATAAGTATGTATTTACAAAAGAAAAGTAGTTTATGTATTATATCCGTATTCTGGTACCCATAACACAAGCATATAAGCTTAGCTTGGGACCAGAGGACGTTGTGTGAAATGTCCATGAATATTTATTTATTTATTTATATTTATAATATATAGCCTATGTTACTTCCAGGATTATAAATAATCTCTACACAAATTTTCGTGTAATCCAATCGGTAGATTTTGCGTGAAAACGTCACAAACGAACAAACAAACAAACTCACTTTTACTTTTATACGTATATGTAAGCATAAATAAAAATTAGTAATAAATCGAGCGTATGGTGATGGATTAAGAATACAAGTGTCACTACCACTTTTCTTTCCCAGGTTGCTGTAATCAGCTGTAAAAGCCAGCTATGGGATATTATACACGGATAACATGCTCTGTTAGAGATGGGAAACTTGAAATTAAACCCTGTGCCAACACGCCCGGTCAGCGCAGAACAGTGAACTAAAATCCCTCCAAAAGTGGAGGAGGCCCGTGCCCAACAGTGGGATGTCAATTGGCTAGAGAGAGGGAGAGAAAGATAAGTATAGAAGTATAGATAAAATATGTGTGTTTGTGTGTGTATGTATTGTTTCACATACATTACTATCATATTAAAATTTGTTGTTGTTGTTGGTGCGATTCCCGGTTGGGACAATCATTTGTGTGATATCCATAAATGTCATACAAATGTTTGTTCTGCGTCTGGGTGTTTTCTATGTATTATAAGTACCATTTACAAAAGAAAAGTAGTTAATGTAGTCTATCCGTATCTGGTTCCCATAATTAATACAAGCATAGAAATATAGCTTACTTTGGGACCAGAGGACGTTGTGTGAAATGTCCAGAATATTTATTTATAAATTTTTGTTTTTTGATAATAACAATATTTTATTTATTTAAAATATTTACAACGTTTTTTTTTTAAATTAAAATAGGCAAAACTATATATACAACGTGTTGCAGAAAGGTGTTGTCATATTTTAAGGTTGCATTGCATGGGCCTTAAATATTATAAATATTACAGTTACACATAGAAAAACACAGTTGGTAAGTTTTTTGTCGTTTATAGCCTACTATTAAATAACTACCAGGAGTGCATCAATTATGAGATGTTTACGGTTTACTGAATGCGATTAAACCTTACGATAAAAGAAAACCTTATAGTAGTGTTGTAATTAAACAAGATCGATTAATTTAATAAATTAATTAAATTTGTATGAACATAATAGAAGTCGTAATATAACTAGTATTTGTAATTTCATCCATGCCTAGTGCCTAGTCACCGGCCATGTGTAACGATGCTCAAATAAGACTACACCTTTCTGAAACACGTTGTTTATACAAAGCTAAAAAATAAAAACAAAATAACAAATAAAATAAAATTATGCGTGAAAATATTCCTCCGCATCGTCCTCAACTGGTACAATGCCCAGAACGCTGGCAGCATTGCCACGTTGAATGGCAATGCTTATTCGTTGTGCAAAAAAAAGGCCAGCGTTCCGGTCACCCGAGGCGTCGACTAGCCGCTTCGACAACTCTCTGTAAAAAGAGCGAGTCGTCGGTCCCCACGGTTCGAGCGTTTCGACCCCAAACGGCTCAAAAACGTAATCTCCGACAAGATTACTGTATTTGCGCCGCTTGAGCATCTCCGCTAATGCGGCAGAAGCGCCAGCAGAACCAGCGGTACTAGGAACATGTGATGGCGCAAGGGTGTCGACGCAGGTAGCGTCCCACACCAAAGGCCTACGCATCTTCCATGGCAGTAAAGACATACCGTCTGGTCTCTTGCCATCGTCGCGTACCAAGCCATATAAATATAAATATTATTATTTATTAAAATAGTTTAGTTAACTTAATGACTATTCTCAATGAATATAAATGACTACTAATAAAAGAATGTCTGTATATGTGTCTGTAAAAAGTTGCAACAAATTTAATAAGTACCAAAATACATTACAAAAGAGAACAGTCGCTTAATTAATGATATCGAATAAATAGCTGCAAAATGGATGTGAATTATACATGTTTTTACTTTTGATTGTTCATAATTTTTGACCTGCTGTTTTTATATTTTTTTTTAGAAAATATAGACTATTTTTACCAACTGATTTCAATATTATTGCAATATTCACTCACTATTTATTATTATTATTATTACTAGAATTTTTTTTAAAATCTTAAAGATATGATTTTAAATGTTGGGACGTCATCGTTGTACGCAATCTGTGTATTGCCTTTTCCTGATAGACTTAAAACAGATTGCAATACATCTTTTCAAAGTTGCCAAGTTGATATAATAGACCAATTTCAACTCCACCACAGAGTAGTATATACTTAAAAACGCCTTAATATTTTAAGTCCTTTATTTCAAGGGCAAATAGAGATCATTTGCTTTTTTGGAAAAATAATCGTTAATTTAGCAAATTTTCCGAAAAAAGTAACGGATCATGATCAGAAACTCTCATTCCCCGAAATGGTTTTCTAATTAAGAGTTTGATGAGAAATGTAATTATTTAAAAAAATATTTATTATTGTTTAAAAAGTATATTGTAATGTTTTACTTTGAATCTATAATTCAACCCATGCGAAAGCCGAAGCGTGTTAACATTAATTATAAACGATTTTTAAAATTCGAACACCTTCAAGGCGTTACACATTCAAAAAAATAATTCAACCCTTCAAATGTACTTAACAATTTATCTTTCTTCACAAAGTTAACCCTTCTAACGAACTTTATACAAACTGTATGCAAATATAAATCACTCTATTAACAATAGGGTTAAACTCAGGTGGTATGTTACAATGAAATCTAATAAAAAAATAATTTCACATCATTGTTAATATTACGTCTATTTAATATGCGTGAGAAATATGTTTGTGATTGTCAGCTGACAATATTATGTCACCTTCTCATTTCCTGTTCAAGATATAATAGGTATAACATGAAACTAAGATTTTCTAGCACCAGGTATCCCATTTATTATTTTTACTAGCCGTTGCCCGCAACTCCGTGCGCGTGGAAATAAAAAAACTTTAGATGATAAAAAAACCCCAATAACTTATGGAAAAAAAATACTATTGAATCATTTTATCTATTGATGAAAATAACTGCATCAAAATGCGTTGCGTAGTTTTGAAGATATAGGTAAGCTCACATAGGGATATACATACAAAAATAACGACTTTGTTTTAAGTAAAGACTAGTCATCTATGCTATTAGCATAGATGAACTATATGTATGAACTAATTTCACACGAAATTACCATTCAAATAGAAGATAAAAATCTAATCAAAAAACAAATTTTGGTCTTATTTACAAAGACTTAAAGGAGGTTTAAACAATAAAATAACGTCACTTTATCGGAGAGATAATAAACATTTTATCGTAAAAAGAATATGAATTTATGAATAAAAATTTTCGATCCGATTTTAGCGAACTTTTAAACCTCCGATAAGTCATTATGAATAAGACCAAATCTTTTTGCTGGTAAAATGGAATGGGATCAAGTGCAAACATGTATTATTAAAAAAAAAGTGTAAAGATTTTTACGAATACCGAGTTCTCGTACGTTAAACGCAAGTCTTTAGCGACCTTGTGTTCATAAATACGATTTTCAAATCAAAATCAAATCAAACTTGACGGGCCTCGTGGTGTAGTGGTTCTGGTAACGGACTGCCGATCAAGACGTCGCGGGTTCGATTCCCGCTCGGGACAATCATTTGTGTGATTTTTCTAATTGTCATACAAATGTTTGTACTGCGTCTGGGTGTTTCTATATATTATAAGTATGTATTTACAAAAAAAAAAGTAGTATATGTATTCTATCCGTATTCTGGTACCCATAACACAAGCATATAAGCTTAGCTTGGGACCAGAGGACGTTGTGTGAAATGTCCATTAATATTTATTTATTTATTTATAATATTTTTAATATTTATAAATATACTTTTATTTCAGACCAGGCATCCATACAACTCTGTAAGTAAAAATTTAAAATTGATTAATATCGGTTAAAAAACCATAAAATTAAAATAATTAAAATAGGATAATAACAAAAAAAACTTGAGAGGTGTCAAGGGACACCCGGATGGAACGAAGTTCCTTTCGATTAATTAGTGAAGGAATTGTAATAAAATTTTATTTTTTTTAAGTTATAATAATATTTTTTATTATTTATTATTTACAAAAAACCTGTATACACTCAAAACAAAAATAATCGTCGCGACACCACACTGTTCAATGCGAAATAGAAATGAAAATATCTGGCTTGCTTTCTATAAGAGAGAGAGAGACAGACAGAGAAACATGCGACGCCGCACAGCTTACAATAGCTTACTATAGCAAAAAGTGTCGTGACAACTTTTCGTAAGAATTTTTTCCGTCTAGCCCCCTTTCACAACGCGCGTTAAGGAACTTCGTTCCAATAAATAGCAACATTAACAATAAATACAATAATTAAAATGTCATTCATTAAATACTAATTAGGTGCATGAACACCCAACCGTGTAACAAGGGCTTAAGTCTACTTATTTAAAAATGGACTTGTTACAACCTTGTCAGCAAGTGTGGCTAGTATACTGTTAGGGCTTCCTCGGAGGCGCTGTAAAATAGAGGCAGATCTTTTTCTCATAATGGCATAGAAGTCGTCAATACTGGCTTCCGCAAACATACCGGATGCGCTACAAAACCGAGGAAGCCCCAGCAACATCCTTAGTGCATTATTATATTGGATGCGCATCGCGTTGTATTAGCATTTTATATTATAAATAAATAAATATTAATGGACATTTCACACAACGTCCTCTGGTCCCAAGCTAAGCTTATATGCTTGTGTTATGGGTACCAGAATACGGATAGATATACTACTTTTTTTTTGTAAATACATACTTATAATATATAGGAACACCCAGACGCAGTACAAACATTTTGTATGACAATTAGAAAAATCACACAAATGATTGTCCCGAGCGGGAATCGAACCCGCGACCTCTTGATCGGCAGTCCGCGACCAGAACCACTACACCACGAGGCCCGTCAAATATTTAGTAATATTAAATAAATAAATTAATATTAAATATTAGTAAAAGATATTTATAACACGTCGATAACATACCATTTATCTCCCAACACAGTGATACTATCGATTGAGAATAAGAGTATTGCCAACGGATTCCCTTTCTACGCAGGTGTTCAGAGTCCCTGCTATAAGTGAAAGGGTTAAACTGACAATTGTCGATTATAAAAAAGGTCTAAACATCCCTTTGTTAAAAATCTCAGGTGGCGCAAACCGATGAAGTAGTAGTTTTTTATTTTTTTTTCTTATAACACAGGTTGGATGATATCAGGGTTGACACCTAAGACTTTATTTTAAAAACGTAAATACGTTTTGACGACAGTTAATAATTGAGAATTTTTTTTAATAAGTTCAACCGACTTCATTTGCCTTTGAAATTTGAGGATTTTCTTCGATTTCTCAAGAGATAACCATCAGATCCCGACCTGGTGTCAATGGGACCACACGGAAACCACCAGTTGTAAAAAAAAAGAAACATCAAAATCACTTCGCCCAATTAAAATTTATGCGGTAACAAATATAAAAAACGAACATACAGACGAAATGAAGACCTCCGCCTTTTTTGAAAGCAGTTAAAAAAGATGTCATTATGTTTCTCGTGTGTATCTTGTATGTATGAAAGTAATTTCTTTTTTTATTAACATAGGTATTATTGCATAATTTTTTCACATAGGTACTGATTTACTTATATAAAATTTTATGTCTGTGTAACAAGCCATTATTTTTTTGCGAGTGTTAGCTAAACCTAACTAACTTTTTTGAAACATTTCTCACTCCTGCTTCGCTCCTATCGGTCACAGCGCAATATTATATAGCCTATAGCCTTCCTCGATAAACGGACTATCAAACACAAGAATATTTTTTAATTTGAACCAGTAGTTCCTGAGATTAGAGCGTTAAAACAAACAAACTCTTCAGCTTTATAATTATTAAGTATAGATTACGTTTTTGACAACCCTGAATAAAAAAAACGTGTGTTGTCTATACGGGTGAAATATAATGTAACATGACGCTCATGATTTTAAGGACTTAGATGTTTTGGAGATTTTTTTGTAAGAAACAGCCTATTATTTTAATTTGATATTATCTAAATAAATTAAGCTTTTGACTTGTTGACTGACAGTTTGTATGATGTAGTCTTTGTTAGCACCTTTTGTTTTAATTAGAAAGAAAGAACGAAAGATTAAGAATACAAGAATTTTACAAGTATTTAAAAATAGTAATTTGTACCTACATTTGCTTCTTTGAGTCATTGAATCTGATAAAAAACCAATGCTAATTATTTCTACTTATTCATATGAAACTATACTCTAAGTGGACTTAATGTTCTTGAGGTAATAATAAAGATCTATATACACAAGTGTCACCATCCTATACCCTTTTAAGGGAGCTGTGACAGCTAGCTGAGAGTTATGATAAGTAGTTAGCATATTATTCGTACATATATATTTGTTCTGCGTCTGGGTATTTTAATATAATATACTAATACTAGCTGACCCGGCAAACGTTGTTTTGCTATACAATACAAACAAATAATTTGCAATAAAATAATATTGCGAGCATAAATTGAAATGTAAGCTATCCTATCTCTCAAGTTGGACCAGACTGCTCACGGTGTGCCAATTTAATTTAAAATCGGTTTAAGTTTAGGAATCCATCGCGGACAAACATCGTGACAGGAGATTTATATAATACTAGCTGACCCGGCAAACGTTGTTTTGCCATACTAAAAAAAAAAGTTTGAAAAATAGATGTTGGCCGATTCTCAGACCTACTGAATATGTATGCAAAATTTGAGAAGAATCGGTCAAGCCGTTTCGGAGGAGTACGGTAACTAACACTGTGACACGTGAATTTTATATATTAGATAAAGATTATAAAGCGGAAGAGTTTGTTTGAACGCGCTAAGATCAAGGACCACTGGGCCGATTTGAAAAATTCTTTCATTGTTAGATAGGGCATTTATCGAGGAAGGCTATAGGCTATATAACATCACGCTACGACCAGTAGAAGCGAAGCAGTAGTAAAAAATGTTGCAAATAATAATAATAATAAATCATTTATTTCGGATATATATATCCATAGGCAACAAATACAATTATTGTTAATTATTTTTACTGGTGTATATCATCAACAGAACGCTCCACAACTGCACAATTAAAAACAAACAATATTTTACAAATCGTTAATTACCATTCCATTGTTACTGGAAAAATTTCTAATGTTGTCATATCAGAATTTAAAATTCACAAATCTCCTAAAAAGTATTCCCTCTGGTCAAAGTTTCTCATCAAGGAATGTGGACAACTTCTGTTCTGGGACAAGAAATTTGAAGGCTTTGTAACCTTTTTCTCGACTTACTAACACTTCTAAATTTATTCTTTCCTTAGTTTTCGTATATATGTAATCAGTTATATTTTTGTCTGTAGGTAGTGTTCAAATGTATTTTTGTAATAAAAATTGGAATTTTGAATTTTGCAAAAACGGGGAAAATTTTCTAATTTCCACGTGGACGGAGTCGCGGGCAACAGCTATATATTATATGTATGTATTTACAAAAGCAAAGTAGTATGTGTATTCTATCCGTATTCTAATACCCATAACACAAGCATATAAGCTTAGCTTGGGACTAAAAGATGTTGTGTGAAATGTCCAAGAATCTCGTTCCAATCCTACTAATGGATCATGATCAGAAACTCTATTCCCCGAAATGGTATTCGAATTAAGAGTTTAAAAAAAAACCTGTCAAGAGCGAGGCAAACTCGCACACTTAGGGTTTCGTACATACTAGACATATAAACATAAGTAACTACATTCAAATAGTCAGTTAATTATACTCAAAACAACTCACCAACTTAATTTTGTAGTTGAAATATAGGGAATCCCCTACATTTCAGCTACTTCATAAGTTGGTATTAGCATAAACACTTTTTTCTTGTGATATGATGACAAATTATAAGTTTTCGGATTTTTACCTATATGAGCACTATATAGACTTGATCTATGCCAAATTTCAAGGCTCTAGGGCAACGGGAAGTACCCTGAGAATTTTGATTCCCTAGCATAAGTCGAAAATTCTTAAAAATGGTCGTTATTCAGTTATATCTTTTAAATGCGTAAAGGTAAAAGGTCTGCGTAAATCTGAATTTGGTATGAGTTTCAAGTTGATACCTTCAGCCGTTGCTGAGTAAAAAAAGTTTGACACACGGACAGACAGACACCGGAGTGATCCTATAAGGGTTTGTACGAAACCCTAAAAATGAACAATGCCAATTGTTGTACGATGATGATGCAAACATGTTTTATTTTAAGTTCGTTACATAAGTGACATATAATATGTTATGGTGTACAATAAAGTGTATTCTATTTATTCTATTCTAAACTGTGAAATTGTCGGACGGAAGGACGGACAACGAAATGTCAGAAATAATATTACTAATGTCGCATTTTATCTATTTGTGCGGAACCCTAAAACCATCTATACTTCTATACCAATATTTTAACGCTAAAGAGATTGCTTGTTTATTAGAACGTGCTAATCTCAGGAACCATTGATCCGATTTAAAAAATTCTTTCAGCGTTGGATAGTCCATTTATCGAGGAAGGCTATAGGCTATATAACATCACGCTGCGACGATTAGGAGCAAAGCATAAGTGAAAAATGTTGCAAAAACGGGGAAACATCCACGCGTACGGAATCGCGGGCGACAGCTAGTAAGTGTTTAGTAGTGTTTGAACGCGGCAATCTCAGGAACCGCTGCTGTTCCGATTTGAAAAACTCTTTCAGTGTTGGATTGTACACTTATCGAGGACAGCGATAGGCTATATAACATATCATAACACTGTAACTTGGAGCGAAACATCAGTGAAACGTGTTTCAAAAACAGGGAAAATTTTCTAATTAGTGGTATTTAGAAAGTTTTCGACGTTTTTGGCTGATGAATGGATGTATGAATGGAAAAATCAATTCACAAAAGCTGTCTGCTAAAAATTTACAAGCCGTTACGAAATCTATAAGCCAATAAATCACTCGTTGAATCAAAAAGCCGTATTGATCGGATTGTAAAGATCGCTCCCCACTATTGTAAGTAATGTAGAGGCGCCATTATGTACCGATACATTTGCATAGCAATAGAGTACATTTGCATATTGGGTTACTAACGTTTTTGCATAACAAAATGTATTGTTCGATACCTGGGTTTGCACATGTCACTTATTTAATAATAATATTATTATTGGAAACTAGCTGTTGTTGTTCGTACGCAAAAACGAGGAAAAATTTCTAAACTTCACTTCTTCTTTTCCAGCCCATCTACGTCCCAATGTTGGGCACGGGCCTCCTCCACTTTGGGAGGGATTATGGTCTACTGTGTCGCGCTGACCAAGCGTGTTGGCCCAGGGTTTATTTTCGAGTTTTCCGTCTCTCTCAGAAGTTTTTATCTGTGTGCAATATCCCTTAGCTGACTTTTACAGCACCCTTGGGAGGAGATGGGGTGGTGACACTTGTATTCTTAATCCCTCACCACACGGAGGCTTAAATAATCGTTATCTTTTAAACAATCAAAATATTCATGTCTCTAACATACTCTAATATAAAACATGTACAAAAAAACTAATTTCCTGGTTGACCGAACCCCTCATTTGATAGTTTTACCCCAAAACTGGAAGCCAGCCCACACCCATTGTGTTACCCTCTATTACCCTCTGTTACCCTCTCTGTTGAATGATTGGCCATCACGTGCATTTACAATATGCATCCGCTGGTTTAATTATATCAGTACCTACAATAAAATCAATAAATAAAACTAATTTTTAATTCATTAATTTTTGCAATTGACTTGCTATGCTTTTAATTATTAAGCTAAAATAAAAGATTTGCAAGTAAATTGCAAAAAATAATAACTTAATAAACTAAATTATAGTCGAAAAAATGATCAACATGAGCGGGACTTGAACCCACGATCTGGTAATACCGTGCCATTGGTAACATGGAAAAACATTTGGTAAACATGTGTAGCAACCATGATAGCTCAGTTGGAAGAGAGATGGTACGGTATTCCGAGGTCGTGGGTTCAAGTCCTGCTCATGGTGATCATTTTTCAACTTTTTAAAGATTTAGACGCATAGGTACCTATTTGCCGTCTACAACTCAGATCCACTCGTGACCATGGTTACTGAAACGTATCCAAAATGTGGGGCTAAAATTTCAAAAATACACACGTCTAAATCCGTTGTCCATGTTAAGAAATACAAGTGTCGCCATCCCATTTCCTACCCATGCTGCTGTTAAAGCCAGCTGAGGATTATTGTACATTGATAACATCCTCTGTGTTGTCACACAGAAATCTTAAAGATAAACTTTGTGCCAACATGTCGGGTCAACGCGGCACAATAAATACGCGCCAATGAATATTAAAAGCAAAACAAGAAATATACTAATAATAGTAATTATGTTTATTTTTAATATGATTGAATATAATGACTGTTGTTCACGAGGTCGCCGGTTCGATTCCAGCTCGGGACAATCATTTGTGTGATCTTTATAAATGTCATACAAATGTCGACTGGGTGACAAAGGAAGAGTAGTTAATGTAGGTATTATATCTGTATTCTGGTACTGATAACACAAGCATATAAGCTTAGTTTAGGAACAGAGGACGTTGTGTGAAATGTCCATGAATATATATTTAATAATCTAATTTAAAGAAAAGGAACAATAATAATAATGATTTCTAGACATTGCATTGTTGTGATAATAATATTAAGTACTTATATAGTTTTTAATTTTTTTTTTAAATTATTTGTTCACCAAAAACGGTAGAACATAGCTGGTTTTAATGTTTAACACATGTACTGTTTCATCTACTTATTGTAAAACCTATACTCACAAATAAAGAATACTCTGACCTTATGTTTTAGTTAAATAATCTTTGGTTAACGCAGGTAGGTACACCAGAAATTTATATATTATATTAAAATTGTCTCATCCGTTACTAAACTACAAAACACCACAAACATGTATACACATTAAAATTAAAACAACCCTATATGTTTCTGCTAATAATCGACTAATAAAAAAAGTACAAAAAAAAGACACAACCATACTCTTTTTATAAAAAATTACGCATAGACCAATTAAAAAAATAACGCTAAATGATATAGCAAACTACAAACCACATAAAACACCTGTTATTAAAAAAAGAAAAAAATATATATATTTCACTATTAAAAAATATATCGTAAAACACAGTGAACTCGGCCACCCCATAATTTAAAATTGCATCGCGTGATGTTTACGCCATCAATGGCAAGGGGGTTGCCACCCTGTGGGATACGCCCAACGATTTTTTCATAGTGGGGGTTTCAACCCCCTAATAGTTGGAGTAACAGCTGTATGTTTCTTATAAGTTTTTTTTTTCTATTTTATTGGAAAATAAAACACAAATTTTTTGCTAACAGTTATTTTCTACTCGGTTCTTAAAAACTATCGCTGATAAAATATTAGAATTATTTTTTGTTTTCAATTTAACAATCATAACATTTATATGCTTTTAAACTAACTTTAAAAAAGGAGGAGGTTCTCAATTCGTAACTACTTCATCAAAACTAACTTCGTAATTTCTTTTTTTTATGTTTGTTACCTACCTCATAACTTTTAACTAGGCGAAGGGATTTTAAAGTTTTTTTTTTAAACTGTTGGTTCCCGTGTGTTCTCATTGGCACCTGGTCAGGATCTTATGGTTATCACCGGAGAAATCAAGGAAAACCCTCCAATTTCAAAGGCTCAAGAAGTCGGTTGAACTTTTTCTAATTTCATATGTATGTTCATTCGTGCTCATTAAATTATGTTTTTTTTTTGTAACAGACATTAAATTCTTATTCAAATAACTGTTATTCTTATAAGAAAAAATAACATGTTATTTTTCATTTTGTTACAGCGCGCAACAAAGGAACGAAGTACACAGCGCCATCTCTTATCAGTAGGGTAAGTTAGTCTGACTTCTATACAAACCCCTGAATTTGCCAAACACTGACCTACCACTGCTGTTACGTATAGCGACATCTAGATACGTTTTACTGTAACTTTACCATTAACAGTTCAGCAAGTTATCTTTGGTTCAAATAAAAGCTCTGTAACCCATGATAACCCTAGTTTATAATTTTTTTTATGGGGGCCTTTGTGATAGGACATGTTTTGGTAGAGACACTTCTTTTTGGAATCTACATAGCTATAATCATTTTGTTATCTTCTATGAATGACTTTGATTTTTTTTAAATTATTTTTTAATGTTTTTAATTTTTTCAGATACAGATTTTACAAAAGGTAATTCAATATCATTTCAAAAATGGAAAATTGTGTCAAAACTACAGATATACCAGATGTAGTGTCTGTGGCTACATCACTTAATCGGCTAAAGCCAATTAGAAATCTATGTGTGCGTGAAAATATATCTATATGTGTATAAGATACAGGTTATATATACATCATGACACGTCATTATTCTATGAAGTACGATTTAGCCAGGGTAATACTTGTCCTCAATTTCAAACGTCAACAGTTCACCTAGATGTATTTTACAAGTCTCCAACTTTTCTTTCCTTCTTTTGAGACCAAGAAGGATTGAATTCCTCAAAAATAGCTTGTTCCTTAATCCTTCTTGGTCTCAAAACAACGAAAGAAAAGTTGAAAACTTGTAAAAAAACATCTGGGTTACGCCGGCGCCCTTCTGCTGCTGTTGGCACAGAGTTTATTTTCGAGTTTTTATCTCTCACAGAAGATCAATGCGTGCGATGTCCCTTAGCTGACTTTTACAGCACCGTTGGGAGGAGATGGGGTGGTGACACTTGCATTCTTAATCTGTCACCACACGGAGAACCCTTAACTTAACTTGTGCTAATTGTATACAGATCTTATAAATCTCCTTTCAAAACCTTACACGTGCCATGTTATGAATAAAATTATCAACAAAAAACATGTTTTTATCATATTTACTCGATTCAAATTAAGTTTAATTTATGATTTACTAGCTTTTGCCTGCGAATTCGTACGCATTTGCATTCGAATAGAGAAAATATACCCCGTTTTACAAAAACCTTCATTACTCACAGCGTGATGTTATATAACCTATAGCCTTCCTCGATAAATGTACTATCCATTACTGAAAGAGTTTTTCAAATCGGACCAGTAGTTCCTGAGATTAGCGCGCTTAGACAAACAAACTCTTCGGTTTTATATTGTAAGTATAGGTTATAACGCGTTCAAACAATGGATTTCAAAGTAATTGATATTAATTGTCGATAGCGTGAGTGAACTAGATTCCATAGAAATATAAAGGCGTTTCTAAAAACTAGATCTGTTAGACATTTTTAATGTCTGGAGATACAGGAAAATTGTGTATTTTTTCCTTACATCTGTGACAGTTATTGTGTAGCAATTATTATAGACTCCAGTATAATTAATATCATCTTAAGGGCCTACATCAATATTATCGTATATCATCGCCGACACGTACATATTAACACAGCCAGTAGGCACAGAAAATGAAGAATTAGGGATACTTTTCCTATTTACTCAAAATCTACTAAATATATTGTAATTCTGATTTACGTGTTTCTATATATAATAGTTACTTATGTTTTTAAAGTTATTTCATTAGTTAATACGCGATAATAGACTGACATATGAAAAAAATAAAAAATTTGAGAGGTTGTTTCGCTAAGATTTTCTATCGAGAAAACTTTTTTCAATCGCGTTTCTGAGTTTATGCGATCCTAGATCATATATTGCAAAAACATATACTTAAAAATTAGAGCACTCGCTATTCAATCTAAAGAAACAATGAAAACTTCGTACATAGAAAAATCCACGAAGAATTTTGGTATCCTCTTAAGCGTGTTAAAAAGGCGAAATGACACACTTCTGCCTAGACCACATTTGAACATGGTAATGGCGTGACCTATTTGTTTCAGGACCAAAAAAAACTGCTCACCCTAGTTTTACAAAGTACTAGCTTATGTCCGCGACTCCGTACGCGTGGAATTTAGAAAATTTCGTTATTGCAAGATTTTTTTACTAATGCTTCACTCCTTTTAGTCGCAGCGTGATGTTATATGTATAGCCTGTAGCCTTTCTCGATAAATACAATAACTAACACTGAAAGAATTTTTCAAATCGGACCAGTGGTTCCAGAGATTAGCGCGTTCAGACAAACAAACAAACTCTTCTGAAATTTAAAATTATTAGTATAGATATTGGTACCAATTCTACGTGCACAACTAAACTTAACTAAAAAATGAATAATTAAATCGACGAGCCTCGTGGTTGAGTGGTTCATGTAACGGACTGCCGATCAAGAGGTCGTGGGTTCGAATCCCGCTCGGGACAATCATTTGTGTAATTTTTCTAATTGTCATACAAATGTTTGTACTGCGTCTGGGTGTTTGTATTATAAGTATGTATTTACAAAAGAAAAGTAGTTTATGTATTATATCCGTATTCTGGTACCCATAACACAAGCATTATAAACTTAGCTTGGGACCAGAGGACGTTGCGTGAAATGTCCATGAATATTTATAAAAAAAAAATCGTAGTATCAATATAATTATCTATTAATTGCTATTTCGTTGTACACATTTTTATTAATTAAAATCGTTAGTCTACAATACACAGTTTTTATAATAACAAAGTTCAGATAACATTGATGGAATGTGATAATGATGCTATCAATTTTAATTTTTTATTTAAACTAAGTTTAGTTGTGCATGTAGAATCGGCACCATTGTCTATATTATTTTGTGTAGTTATAATATTAATAACAACAACATTCTCTATGTTAGATATTATTAGCAAGTTATAAGTGAATAGTTGTACTCGTTCTAGTTATCATTGAAAGGACGTGTATTGTTTTATAGCTGCCTTTACAAACAACAAACTACAAACACGTGCATTTATAAAGACAGTTACAAGGTATTTTACATAAAGTTTGTTCAACAATTTTTATGAAACATATTTAAAAAAAAAAAAATTCTCTTTTTAAACGTCCGAAACTAGGTTCCAAACGCGAATCCTATGGAGAAGAACAGACAAGAAACTCCATGGATATTTTTTTTTTCATTTACTTTCGTTTTGTTTTTTCATTAATATTATACATAGTTGTATCAGTGAGAATGACGTCGATCAGTACTATCACGACTAACTAAAACTAACTTAATAATAAAAAAGCCTTGTTGGAGGAATAATATAACAATGTGTGCGAATGAAAAGTTATTGAAATAAAATCCCTATTTTGGGATTTATTTGTTTTAAATTTTAGCTCAACGTTTCGGACAGTTTGTGTGTCATCTCAAGTCATCTGTCACAGAGGGCATCTTACAGCTTATTCCTCCGGTGCTGTAAAAGCCAGTTAAGAGATATTGTACACAGATAAAACTATCGAGAACTCGAAAATAAACCCTGTACCAACACTCCTGGTCAACTCGAGATAGTAGACCAAAATGTTTTCCAAAATGAAGTACCCCTACTTCAGTTTGGAAACGTGAACCATGCCCTGTAGGACGTCAATGGGCTAGAAAGAGGTAAAAAAGCTTCGCATAGATTTAAAATTCGAATTGTCATAATCGAATTTTAAATCTAAAAGAAATTTTAAAAAAATAATCGTAGGCTAGGTAATTTTAAAATTCGAATAAGATTTTTTTTCTAGCTATATGCGTACGTGACGCCTTCTAGCACACGTGTAAGGTCCAATCAAGCCATAACTCTTATAACATTGGATTAACATTCAACATGAAGGTCAGATGCAATAAATATCTTTGTAGCAACACTGGTGAATCATAAGCAGTGACTGCCTGTTAGTTTGTATTTAATGCAACAACTGCCGGTCGTACGTGTCCATTGTTTTACGACTTAATTTATGGATACATTAGCTACTACCCGCGACATTCTGCAAAAGCCCTCAAATATGGATAATTCTTCTCGTTTATGCAACATTTTTCACTGCTGCTTCGCGTCTTTTAGTTGTAGCGTGATGTTATATAGCTTATAGCCTTCCTCGATAAATAGACTATCAAAATTTTGAGGTCTAATACGTAATACTACGGCTCCATCAGCGTTCTCATTGGGTACATATAAATGCAGTTACCTATGAAATAGCTACACTACGAAAGTCATCATCTGTTATCACTCACTATATAAACCCCGCATAATGTCGTCACACTAAGAGACAACACACACGATGTATATGAGCACTGCTCTCGTATTTTTTCCAGCGGGGGTCCCTTGCCAACGCCAATTCCTGTTGGAGTAATGCTTTTAAGTCCTATACGAAAATAGAATTTTAACATCAGTAAATATTTTTTTGCAATTGACTTGCTATGATTTTACTTAATTTAGTTTATTAATTAGAATTTTAGCCTCAAGAAATAAATTATTTATAGAAATCGTAGTAAAATGGAAACACACATTTGAAAACAAGTCCATGTA